>CAMZMU010000069.1:11258350-12543985 GCA_947311845.1 Poa pratensis | reverse complement strand
AGGGTTGGCCATCCAGCCCCTGATCTTGAAGCGCGACAGATCGCCACGGTCCGAGCGTGGCAGCGTCCACCAGTCGATGTGGCAGGCGGGAGCGAGAAGGCGTGCCGCCGTCGAGCGGGAACCAGGCGTGTTCAGGATGCCGACAAGATCAACCGCCACTGGTAGCGCATCACTGCGCTTGTGGCAAGCCGCTGTCGGGTCCATTGCTTGGTGTGAAGCTCGAAGCGCACCGCCGGGATGACAGGCCGTTGCAGAGCGCGCTCTCTGTCAGCGGCGTCACTGAAAACGACCAGGAAATTGGCCGGTTGCGGGCGGGCGGCGATGGTGTACGCAACGGTTGCAGGGACAGCGTGGCCTCAAGAACCTGAGAACTTCGTCCCATGGAGATTTCAGAGCGGTTGCCAGAGACCGACACGAAGATCGCCTTGTCCAGGTGCTCCTCCTCGGTGTCAATCTCCGGTGTGCGCTCGATGATGCAGACCTCTAGGACAATGGGAGGGTTCATCTTGGGTCTGCCTGTGTGGTGAGGGAGCGCGAAGGAGCGCCGGAGGCATGTGGAGCAGCGGGGTGGAGGACCGCGAGCCAGAAGAGGTGTCAGCGCTGGCGTCCTGGGATGGGCCGCGCGCCGGCGCCCGCGACGGGGCAGGCCAAGCGCGCGCGGAGCTGGCGACATGGCCCTCTGGCCGTGATTGAGGGCAGTTCCTGGCAAAGTGGCCGAGGAGCTTGCAGCGGAGGCAGCGCACGCGGGATGTGCAGGCCGCCCGGAGGTGCTCCGCCGAGAAGCGGTTGAGGCACTTGTCGCCGAAGAACCGCGGGAAGCGACGCTGCGGGCGAGCGGATGAGGCGGCATTGAGGGAGGGGAGATGGCGGCGCCTGCCAGAGGCAGTCAGCCAGCCGTCCTTGTCGGGGCCGGGGCGGGGAGTGGATCTGGCCAGTCTGCGCGCATCCGCGTCGTTGAGGCGAATCACGACGGAGGCGCAGCGGAGGCGGCGCAGCAGCGACCGGCCTTGGCGGCGTCGGGGTAGCCGTGACGGACGCGAAGGACCTGCCATGGAGGGGGGAAGGCGACGGGGAGCCGGGGCTGTAGGCGCGCAGGCCGCGCTCACGCTTCGTGAGGAGGCGCGGCGGGCGGGTAGCCGAGCAGCAGGAGGTGGCCGCCATGGGGGAGGAAAGGGCATGGGTTGCCGGCGGTGGGCGCCGCGGTAGGCGAGGTGCCTAGCCGCGGAGAGAGTGTACGGAGCGGTAGCTCAGATTGACGACTCTCATTGGAGATTTTTTCCTATTTGAAACAATCACCTCTGGGGAATGGATCCCCACTTTGATATAATACTCTTGACCTCCTATTTACAAGGTCATTGATCTGGATAGACAGAGAGGAGACAAAGAGTGTAATCGAGGGAGGCTGCATAGAGAGATCACACATAGAGGATACATAGAGAAGAACAAGAAGAAGAGAAAAGGAGGTATTCTCAATTCGGCTCTACAAGCTTTGCACCTACGCCTTTGTCCCAGCATGCGCTGCGCCTGCGCGCTCGCATTCCTTGACGTAGCCTACGACGTATTCTGTGCCTTGAGGCCCATCCAAGGAGCAACTACTGGCCTGCTAGCCTGCTGCTGATTTGGGCCGTCGCCTGCTCCTGATTCTCTTTGTGTTCGGCATGCTGCTTGGCCCGTTAGGCCAGCTGGGTTTCGGCCAGGCCATGCGTATCCTTGCTAGAAAAAACAATCTGCTGCCTTTCCTCCAAAAAAAAATCTGCTGCCTTTCCTCAACAAAAATAAAATCTGCTTCATTTGTCTACTCCCTCCGATCCATATTACTGGGCACAACTTTGTCTAGATACACATGTATCTAGTCTAAATACTTAACTAGATACATATGAATTTAGACAAAGTTATGCCCACTAATATGGATCGGAGGGAGTATTATAAACTATCTGTTGCATGCCCGCATGTGCAATAAGTCATCGCCGCTATATCTATTTTCATCCGATTCCCTCTCACCGATTCCGCCGCATATGCTCTTGTTATTTCCGATTTGCATGTGGTGAAATTTCTCGGACACATTGCTTTTTTTTTGGATTTCTCCGCATCATAGAACGCCGTAAAACCCGTCTGAATCATGGATTCTCTTGAGTGGCTTCCTCTTGATCAACTAATCGGCATCATATAAAAAAATCCTCAATCTTTAAATCTCGCTCCGATATCGCTTTTTATCATCATAAGTGCATAATCGACCCATCGAGAATCAAGAAATCACAACACGACGACACCGATATCTATTAACGAGGTTCGGCAAACTCACCTACTCCTCGACATGACTATGGTGCTCCTCCTTCTAGATACCCCAACAATTTGAAGCTCTAGACGTCGGCACAAAACGCCGACTCTATATGTGTGTTTGTTTCTGTCGAATTGTTGTGGGTTATATCGTGTGGTAACCCATGTTATATAGTGGGTCAAGGTTACAAGTGTCCAAGTCGAACTATCCACACCTGATACAACTCAAGTATAACAATAACCAAACTCATACATAATATTGATACAAGCATAACCATGCACATATATTTATGGGTAAATAACACTTTGTACATCCAAAATTGAAACAAAGTGGATACAATATTAAAGAATCGTGCCACCATCCCAGATATGAAATGGAGCCATTACACGTTCACCATCTAGACCTAGTGGCATGACTAGAAACTTCTCAAACTCTGGGCAAAAGGCTCAAGATGCCGGTTTAATTTTTCTGACATAACCAATATAAAAAAGTCACATAACTCAAGTAGGGCATTACCACCAAAGTCTGGGCGACTGCATGGGCAGGAGGGGTGCTAGATTCGCCACTATCTGGATCATTACTTTTTTTGTGTGTGAAAAGGACTCTAGCATAAAAGGAAACATCGAACGGTATAAATTAAACATCTCAACAAAAACGAAAATTACATCGAAATCCTTGAGATGCCCTTCGTCTTCAACCTTGAGACCGTGTCGACGGCGAGCCACCGCTGTCGCTCCTCCCAGAGCCGGCCTGATGTTGTTGGTTGCGGACGGGAAGTCGCCGAACAGGTCAAGAAGACCATATCCGTCCTGGAGCCGAAGAAGAAGGAAGAACCGCCATGAAAATCCTTGACGATCCAAAGAACGCCACAGTCAGAAGAAATCCTCAAGACCACACCACTCCCACAAGCTAGTCGATGTTGACGCCGAGATGGGACTGAAGCCGGGGAGACTTTATTGAAACGAGGAGCCGCCGCCGCCATCTGTGCACCGCCCCAACAAATCTTGACCCTAACACCCGAAAATAGAGCCCTCCCGCCGACGAGACCGAGATCCACCGCGCCTCCATGGCCCGAACGTCACAGAGGCGGGCAGATCGGCGGCGGCATCAATGGGAGGAGGGGGAAACACTAATCGACTGTCTCTCTTCTCACGGGTACGAAGGGGTATGCGAGCGATTCTTTTTACGACTGAAGCTATCTGGATCATAATTCAATATGTGGTAAAGTAGGCACACATCACCTAAATAAGTATGGGGAGAGATTGTAGACTACGGGTTAGTGACTTGGTTTTGTTGTGCATGTAGCTAATCCCTCCGTTTCGAATTATAATATGTTTTAGACTGTATGGACAACGTATGAATTGAAACGAGTTAACACACAAACTGATACGCTCTAGATATATGTGATTTTAAAAGATCGATCATCGAATGGCGAGACACGATACATGCATGTGCTGGTCGATCGAGCAATAGTAAATTACTGTCCGTTGGGCCAGGACAACGATGCGGTGGTGGCAATCAGTGCACTTGAACGGCATCGATCGATATCGACCGTTGAGTACTTCAAGTTGCTCCAGCCGGCCGGCATGGCCGGAACTGACTGACTGACTGACAGGCTCGTCCTATCACAGCCTGAAATTGCTAGAGTCAGAGCCACCATATCCTGTTGCCTCTGCAGGATACGTGGATCGATCTTCATCTCCCCTCTCGGGAGGTAACATGCTTGGCGCCCTCGTGCAAGCGCTCCTGGTTTTGCAGATGCTACTGCCGTGGATTGGATCCAGAGTAACCCCGTGCGTGCTGCCCATAGGGTTGTGTTCTTGGATCTGGATGAATGAATGCCTTTGAGTTGTATGTTCCCCTGTTTTTGTTTTCCAATGCAGATATATGCACTTCATTTTACAAAGATCTCAAACCAAAGGTGCATCATTGTTCTACGTCGCACCAAGTACAGTTGTCCAGGATCAATCTTTTTTCCTGAAGACCATACAAATTTGTTTTTGAGTTGAGATTTTGCACATTGGTACAATGCACTATTTTCTAAGTTCAGTATTTGTTTCAGAAATTTTTGAAACTTCGAAATATAATTTTTGAATTTTACAAAATAAAACAACACTTCCTCGTCGCAAAACGTGTCAAACAAGTTGGTGACGGCAGGTGTTGTTTATTTTATTTGTTTGCCTACTATTGATTAAAAATAATTAAATAAGTGAAATAACATTGGCACAGGCACAGGGACCAACCTCCACTAAGATTCTAAAATTTTCCTTGGGGCTATGTTTTCTCAAGTAAAAAACTGTGTATTTGTATGATTTGGCCCCTCAATAGTTGAAATTTCTGCTCTGGCCCATTGATACATTTTTCGGCCTCGGCCCTGTGAAACTTTGACACTAAACTTTCTTGTTATCGAATCAATGAGCTTTATTAATCACTCAACCTCATTAAAATATTGGAGAGTAATTACCAACCGTGGAGTATATTTTTGTCAAAGGTATCTCCTCCTAGCGTTATTAGCTTTACTAGGTACAAGATGTTGGGAGGCGTTTTGGCACACAGAAGCATATGCTCTCGGTTAAAAAAAGTTATTTTAACTCATTTCCAAAATGTTCAAACAGATCCTACCAGAAATTCGCTCATACATCTCGACATTCGATGTGCTCACAAAATTGTTTCACGAAAAACGACATTGATAGTGTCATGTGCACACAAAAAAACCGGTGCTAAAAAGGGCATTTCAAGAGACTTTTTTTTGTCTTAATTACACATGACATTAAAATGTCGGGTTTCTCCAAAACTTGGCGTGCACACGTAAATGTCGAGGCGTGGGTGCACATGTTTTTTTTGGAAATATCTGACATTTCCAAAATATTTTTCCACCTATTGCACTTCACAGTTCATAACATCATCAAGCCTATATTCTACCTTAGTTTAGAAGTTTGGCTTGGCAAATGGCAATTTGAAATGACTGCAGTTATGTTGAAATTGTGCTTTCTAACATCCATTTCTCTTTTTTTTGTGCCTGTGAAAAGCGAGACAGAAGATTTTGTAGTTAGAAACGTAGGATAAATAATTTTAGAAAAACAAATGGTACATTAGGCGGTTCATAATTAATATTCAGATTTTCCCAACAGTTATAAAAATAGACATACCATTCGCCCGTGCTAAGAGCATGGTCCACTTTATTATACTCGCAGCATAAGCTTACAATCTCAGCAAACAGCAAAACACATCGGCAAGGAAACACAACATGCTGACGAACATAACACGTAGAAATATAGAAGCTCAATGATCAGTTGCGAGTATCGACTGGCACTTGCAGCGATCAAGGTATCATCATTTGTCCACGACAACCGCGGCGACGATGGCACTGCTGCGGCTGCCCCCTTGGGTTTAACCTGGCCGTCTCCTTTCTCCTCGGACACGCACGCGTCGCGCTCCTGAACCCAGAGGTCGGCGAACTCGCAGTCCCTGTACCGCTCGAACCACGGGCCGCCTGAAGTGTAGTGTATGGCGCGCGGCATGGTCCCGGCGACATCCTCTGGGTCGACGCGGTTGTGGCCGACGAGGAAGTTCCACGTGAAGGGCACCTCGCCGACGTCGGCGTCGTCGAGCCACGCGAGGCGGTGCAGGTGCGCGCCGCTCTGCGTGCTGACGGCCTCCGGCGTGAGCGCGGCGCGGTTCTTGGGGTGGCCGCAGTTGAAGAGCACCATGGAGGACCAGTTCTTGCGCGGGTACAGCGTCTGCACGGCGCCGTCCATTTTGGTGGCCTCCTTAGGCGTGTAGTCGTGGTGCACGCACAGCACGGCGTACCGCGGGTCGGCCATGCGCGCCAGCTCCGCCACGTCGGCGACGAAGAGGAAGTCGCAGTCGATGAAGAGCGCCCAGCCGTGGTAGCCGGCGAGGTGGGGCGTCAGGAAGCGGGTGAAGGAGAACTCGGTGCTCTCCGTCGGCCCGCGCTCCCGCCAGTACAGCCCCGCCTCGCGGAGCTCCTGCTGGACTATCGGGATCACCTCCAGCGGCACGGAGGAGCGGCGCAGCAGCGAGCGGCGGCACACGCGGTACGCGATGTCCTCGCGGGAGTCGTATCCCACGAACACGCGGAATGGCTCGGCCGTCGCGTCGGCGCCGGCGCCGGGGACGGCGAGGTGGGAAGCTGCTGGAGGCGACATTTTTCTGTCTGCCGCGTAAAAGAGCGAGATGATCGAGTTGATGCTATTGCCCGGGTTATCAGGTGCAAAGGGGTAGCGCCTTTTATAGGCAGAAGTTGATGGCCCGGCGCCTCCATTGCACAGGATATATATTTTCCCCAATATCATGTCATTCACATTTCTATTGTTTTCTATCTACATTCATTCGTCTCCATTCTCTTTTACTTCAAGCTGTATAAAGTGGTTAGCTGGATACAGTTGCAAACGTTTTAGACTGCAATCTTATCTTACTAGTATGATTTATGAAAGTGGGAAGGTGCTGAAGACTAGTGGCGGCATTTGTGGACGGCATAGCTTATACTATACTAGGAAGGTTTGCGCGGCGGCACGCCGCGCCCGTTGAAGTGGCTTTGATATATGTATCTGTCTATGCAATTTGAATCGAACCAACCCAGAAAAACCTGTCCGGGAAAAGAAAAGCAGAGAAACATGCATGAAATATATTTGAAACTTTTCTGAATATTGGGGAAAAATATTTATTGGAAAAATCTCCAACAAATTATGTATGAAAACTATTTTAAACTTATAAAATTTAATGAATATTTTCTAGGGAAAAAAATATTTATTGAAAACATCTCCAACAAATCTTGTATGAAATCTATTTTGAAACTTATAAGAATTGTTGAATATTTTCTGGGAAGAAAAATTATTTGGAAAACTAATCCAACAAATCTTCAACAAAATGAACATTTCTTAGTTTCTGTGAAAAATTTGAAAATTTCTTAGTTTCACGATTGTACACAATGGATATTTGGTGCAACTTTGTTAAATCTATATTGGTATTGAGATTATTGTGATTTTTTGAATATACTGTTAATTCATATTTTGTTGAATGTTCTGTCATTTTTTTTGGAAAAGAAAATTGATGAAAACTATGATTTATGAGTAGAGAGAAAAATAGAAACTTCAAAAATGTTGGAAGAAACTTCTCAAATGTTGGAAAGGTAAGGGCCATTCTAAAAAATGTGTGTGAAACTTTGACCAACATGCTACAGTTGGATCTCAAGGCATTGAACGATAGAGATAAATACAACGAATTTGAAGATTAGAGAGAAATATGTATACGTCCGTCAAAATAAAAATGTTTAAGCATGAAAGTTGTTTGGAAGGGTGATATCCATCTACTCGTCAAAGGAAAATTCAAAGGACTGAGTGTGACGAATTTGAAAAAATTCATCAAACATTTTTGCGAATTTGGATCCAAAATTAAGTAGTTAGAGTCGACCAAACTCGAAACCGATCACGGGAATGGAACCTACTCGGCGCCGCGCATATATTTCATGTACATATTATCGTGAAAAGGAGAGCGAATCATAATTTTTGGTAAATGCGAGGGTCTTTCTGCAAAAGCGCCACGCGTGCCGGCAGATCTGAACCGGACGGCGTGGAGACGTGTGTGTATTGTAGGCCGGAGGACCGATTCACAATTTTTGGAAAACGCGGGGCCTTTTCTGCAAAAAAAAACGCAGGGTATGAATTTTACAAATTTCATCCTTTTTTGTATTATTAAAATTATGACAGATGGGACCCACACGTCAGGGTTTTATTATTTATGAAATTATCTAATAAAATTTTAGATAACCGACAGGCGGGCCCGCGGTGAGGCGCAGAGGCGAGCCAGGCGGGCGGCGCCTCGGACCAAATGGTCGCCGGAGCCGCCGCCGGCGAGCAAATCCGCGGCGGTGGACGGCGAACCAGAGCACGGGAAGGAGAGGAAGGAGGTCCTACGGGACCGGCGGCTCACCAGGAAGACGAAGGAGGGGTCGAGGAAGCCAGGGAAGGTCGGAGTTGACCGGAACGACCTCGGCGGCCAGCGGCCAGAGTCGGGGAAGATGCACGATTTATCGGCGATTTCGGGCGTCCCGGCTCACGTAACTCGCGGAGGAGATAGGGGAGGCGACGGCGGAGCTCTTGGCGGCCTTCTATTCGTGGGAGGAGGCCTACAACGGTGGCGGTCCGCGTCGGCGCCGGCGGAGGCTCCGTCCGAGCGGAGGAGGAAAGGGGAGAGGAGGAGGGCGAAGGGCCTAATCGTAATTTACAAACAATGCAGGGATCTTTTTGCAAAACGGCCGCACAGACGGTCAGATTGAAGATCGACGACGCGGAGGCGGCCGGACACTGTAGAAACGCACTTCTACAGTACAGGGCGACGTGGCCTCCGTGAGAGAGCGCTGAAGCGGCGGCTTTGATATGCCGTCGCGCCCGTTGAAGTGGCTTTGATATATGTATCTGTCTATGCAATTTGAATCGAACCAACCCAGCAAAACTGTCCGGGAAAAGAAAATCAGAGAAACATGTACGAAATATATTTGAAACTTTTCTGAATGTTGTTGAATATTCTTGAAAAAGCAATATTTTCGTATTTTGAATATTTTCTGGGGAAAAATATATTGGAAAAATCTCCAACAAATTATGTATGAAAACTATTTTAAACTTATAAAATTTGTTGAATATTTTCTGGGGAAAAATATTTATTGAAAAAATCTCCAACAAATCTTGTATGAAATCTATTTTGAAACTTATAAAATTGTGAATATTTTCTGGGAAGAAAATTATTTGGAAAACTAATCCAACAAATCTTCAACAAAATGAACATTTCTTAGTTTCTGTGAAAAAACTGAAAAAAAAAATTAGTTTCACGTTTGTACACAATGGATATTTGGTGCAACGTTATTAAATCTATATTGGTATTGAGATTATTGTGACTTTTTGAATATACTGTTATTTCATATTTTGTTGAATGTTCTATCATTTTTTTAAAAGAAAATTGATGAAAACTGTGATTTATGAGTAGAGAGAAAAATAGAAACTTCAAAAATGTTGGAAGAAACTTCTAAAATGTTGGAAAGGTAAGGGTCATTCAAAAAATGCGTGTGAAACTTTGACCAACATGCTACAGTTGGATCTCAAGGCATTGAACGATAGAGATAAATACAACGAATTTGAAGATTAGAGAGAAATATGTATACGTCCGTCAAAATAAAAATGTTTAAGCATGAAATTTGTTTGGAAGGGTGATATCCATCTACTCGTCAAAGGAAAATTCAAACGACTGAGTGTGACGAATTTGAAAAAATTAGTCAAACGTTTTTGCGAATTTGGATCCAAAATTAAGGAGTTAGAGTCGCCAAACTCGAAACAGATCACGGAATGAAACCTACTCGTCGCCGCGCATATATTTCATGTACATATTATCGTGAAAAGTAGAGCGAATCATAATTTTTGGTAAATGCGAGGGTCTTTCTGCAAAAGCGCCACGCGGGCCGGCGGATCTGAACCGGACGGCGTGGAGACGTGTGTGTATTGTAGGCCGGAGGACCGATTCACAATTTTTAGAAAACGCGGGCCTTTTCTGCAAAAAAACGTAGGGTATGAATTTTACAAATTTCATCCTTTGCTCTATTATTAAAATTATGACAAATGGGACCCACAAGTCAGGGTTTTATTATTATGAAATTATCTAATAAAATTTTAGATAAACGACAGGCGGGCCCACGGTGACGTCAGCAGGGGACGTCACACGCCGGCAGCCATGCCCGGCTCTGCCGAGCTCGCGCTCGGGCAGAGGATCAGGCGCGCGGGCCTGGGGCCACGCGGATCCGCTGGAGGGCGTTGAGGCGAGCCAGGCGGGCGGCGCCTCGGACCAAATGGTCGTCGGAGCGCCGGCGGCGAGCAAATCCGCGGCGGTGGACGGCGAGCACGGCGACGGCGAACCTGAGCGCTGGGAGGACAGGGAGGAGGTCCTACGGGACCGGTGGCTCACCAGGAAGACGAAGGAGGGGTCGAGGAAGCCGGGAAGGTCGGAGTTGACCGGAACGACCTCGGCGGCCGGCGGCCGGAGTCGGGGAAGATGCATGATTTATCGGCGATTTCGGGCGTCCCGGCTCGCGTAACTCGCGGAGGAGATAGAGGAGGCGACGCGGAGCTCTTGGTGGCCTTCTATTCATGGGAGGAGGCATGCAACGGCGGCGGTCCGCGTCAGCGCCGGCGCGGCTCCGTCCGAGCGGAGAAGGAAAGGGGAGAGGAGGAGGCGAAGGGCCTAATCGTAATTTGCAAACAATGCAGGATCTTTTTGCAAAATGGCCGCACGGACGGTCACGGAGGCGGCCGCACACTATAGAAACACACTTCTACAGTGCGGGGCGACGTGGCACCGTGAGAGAGAGCGCTGAAGCGGTGCGTTTGATATATTGATAGATGGGGCGTGACTGTGCGAGATAAATAAGGGGATGCGCAACTTGCACCCAACTGCTAAGTGCTAACAACTGAATAACTTGTGCAGTCACGTGCATAACGAGTTTTTTTGTGGCTGTCGCGTCGCCCCGATGGGGAAAAAGTCCATTTTAAACCTTAAACTCATAGAGGTCGGGCGAATGGAACCCTGAAATCGAAATCCCTGACGTTTGCACCCTGAAGTATTGAATCCCCATCTAAATCGAACCCTACCAGTTTTCCACTATACAAAAAAATTCAAAAAATACATAATTTGCTACTCTCACCGGCATCCATGGCCCGCCCGCTTGTCATATTCATCGTCAACCTCTTCTCACCCGAAATTGTCTCTCTAATTTGCTAGTCTCACGGACATCCATGGCATGTTCTTCATGTGCTTCCCTTGTGAGGTCGCCGGCTCTCTCCCCGACTCCGAGCGGACCTCCATCGCTCGTCGGAACACCAGCAGCAACCACCGCAGTAGGTGGCGCCTCCTCGTCCCCAATCACCAAGCTCAATGGCGGCGGCAAACGAGCGGGACTAGAACAACAACTCCCTGAATACGGCGCAGAGCAGGAGGGAGAGCACTGATGGCGTGAATCACACGTTCTCTAGGAGACCCCAAGAGAAAGGTATATGTAGCGTAGCGACAATTTCCCCTTGATACAAAACCAAGGTTGTCGAACCAGTAGGACTGGAGAAGACTTTGGAAAGGTGTCAATAGCGCCGTTTACGATCGTTGACGCGGACCTGCACACAATCACGAACAAACTACTTTGCCCCAATGAAACAGAGAGGTTATCAATCTCTCCGGCTTGCTGAACACAAAGGATTAAATGTATGTGTGTAAAATAATATGATAGCAAAAATGACCAACGAGCAAATGACTAGGAAAAGCTATGGGAACGGTTGTAAACAATATAGGAAAATAAGACCGGGTACACAGTTCACTAGCGGTGTCTCTAAAAGATAAACATATTGGGTCAATAAATTACAGCGAGGCAATTGACAAACATGGGCGCAACACAATACTATCATGACAAAGTTCACCGTTTCATCTAATATGGGCATTACGACAAAATACATAGACTGTTATCCAACTGCATCTATGACTAATAATCCATCCCGAGATCGCTATCCAGCCTGTCACCCGAAAGTATTAAATTGCAAACAACATATAATTGCAATAAGCATGGTGCGTAATGTAAGCAATGGTTACAACATATAGCAATAAATACTACTGTTTTATCCCTAGTAGCAACAGCACATCTCAAGTCTTAATTGTTTCTGTCAACTCGAGCTCAGACAAGAGAGGCATGAACCCACTATCTAGCATAAATACTCTCTCTAAGATACAAGCAATTATTCGGCCAAAGCATCCACAAGCATCGGAGAGCATGCAAGATCATAAATAAAACATATGATAAATAAACTAAACAATAATGTCATGACTCCATAATTCATCGGATCCCTGATACGTCTCAAACGTATCTATAATTTTTGATGCTCCATGCTGTTTTATACCAATTGTTACATGTTTTATTTACACTTCATAGCATTTTTATGCATTTTCTGGGACTAACCTATTAACAAGATGCCGAAGTGCCAGTTCCTGTTTTCTGCTGTTTTTCTCTTTCAGAAAAGCTAGTCGCAAAATGTTCTCGGAATTGGACGAAAATCAACGTGTGCAAATATTCATCGGAAGACTCCTGAAGCCAGAAGGGAGACAGAGTGGGGCCACGAGGCAGCCACGCCACCCTAGGGCGCGGCAGGGGGTGGGCCCGCGCCCAGCCCTGGCGTGGCCACCTCGGTTGCCTCCCGACGCCGCCTTTCGACTATATATTCCCGATGTCCCGAAAACCCTAAAAACACCGATCATATTCCACGAAAAGTTCCGTCGCCGCCCCGTCGTCAACCCTAGATCGGGAGGGTTCTGAAGCTCTTCCTGGTACCCTGCCGGCGGGAGATCCTCACCGGAGGCTCTACACCGCCATGCCTGCCTCCGGAGTGATGCGTGAGTAGTTCATCCTTGGACTACGGGTCCATAGCAGTAGCTAGATGGTTGTCTCTCCACCTTGTACCTCTATGTTTAGATCTTGTGAGCTGCCTAACATGATCAAGATCATCTTATTGTAATGCTACATGTTGTGTTTACTATGAGCAAGTTGTTTATCAATATATCTATTTATGTTGTTTATGATCTTGCATGCTCTCCGTTGCTAGTAGATGCTTTGGCCAAGTAGATGCTTGTAACTCCAAGAGGGAGTATTTATACTAGATAGTGGGTTCATGCCTCCAGTAATCTGGGCTCGAGATGACAGAAACGACTAAGGTTGTGGATGTGTGTTGCCACTAGGGATAAAACAATGATGCATTGTCTACGTGTCATTTGCATTGTTTACATTACACACTTTACTTCATGCAACAATCTGTTGTTTGCAACTTAATACCGGAAGGGGTGCGGATGCTAACCGGAAGGTGGATTATTTAGGCATAAATGCGTTGGATAGCAAGTCTATGTACTTTGTTGTAATGCCCAATTAAATCTCATAATAATAATCTTGTCATATATTGCATTGTCATGCGCTCATTATTTGTCAATTTCCCAGCTGTAATTTGTTTACCCAACATGTTAGTTATCTTTTATGGAGAGACACCACTAGTGAACTCTGGACCTCGGTCCATTTCCTCATACTGATAAAACCACCAACTGCAATCATTTGTTCTCTGTTACTTTCTGCACTCATTACTGTTTTCCACACAATACATTTAATCCTTTGTTTTCAGCAAGCAGGAGAGATTGACAACCTCTCTGTTTCGTTGGGGCAAAGTAGTTTGCTTGTGTTGTGTGCAGGTTCCACGTCAGTTGCGCCGCTGAAAACCTTCTGAAGAACCTCCGTGTCCTCCTGGTTCGATAAACCTTGGTCATATTTCAAGGGAAAACTGCTGCTGCACTAAATCATACCTTCCTCTTGGGGTCTCCCAACGAACGTGTGTTGTCACGGTCAACAAGCAGATCTTCTGGTGCTGTTGCTGCGAAGTAGTAAAACACTCTACCGTTAACACGCCATCAATCCCCGCAAACACAACATGTACATTACAAATAGATGATCTTGATCATGTTAGGCAGCTCACAAGATCTAAACAATGGAGTACAAGGGAGAGACAAGCATCTACCTACTGCCATGGACCCGTAGTCCCGTGGTGGACTACTCACGTATCACTCTGGAGGCAGTCATGGTGGTGTAGATGCCTCCGGTGACTATCACCCCTCCGGCAGGGTGCCGGGAAGAGCTTCAGAACCCTCCCGATCTATGGTTTGCGACGGCTACGGCCTCGGATGTTTTCTACAAAATATGATCGGGTATCGAGGGTTTTCGGGACGAAGCCAATTTATAGGCGAAAGGCAATTCGAGAGGGCACCCGAGGTGCCCAGGTGGGCCCCAGCTGCAGTCAAGGGGTTGACCGGGCCTGGGGGTCGTCTGGGGCCTTTGGGCCCCCCTGCAGGTCTCCTTCTGGCGCAGTCTTTGTTTCCATGTAAAAATAATTTCCGTAATTTTTCGGGCGATTCGGAGAAAACTTCCCCGACTAGCTTTTCTGAAACAAAAAGATAACAGAAAACAAAAACTGGCACTGGGCATCTTGTAAATAGGTTAGTTCCATAAAATATGCCAAAATGATATAAAAACATTATAAAAACATGTGGCAATGATATATAACATGCATGGAACAATAAAAAATTATAGATACGTTTGAGACGTATCTGCATCCCCAAGCTTAATTCCTGCTCGTCCTCGAGTAGGTAAATGATAACAAAATAATTTTTGTAGTGACATGCTTCTAAAAAATCTTGATCAAATAATACTGTAAAGCACATGAACTGAATGAAAGTGATCCAAGACAATGGTCTATAGTTTGAAATGAAGTAAACAACGATTAACCATGTATAACATCTAAGCAAGAATTTTTCATGAATAGTACTTTGGAGACTTGAAAATTATAAAACTCGTCATGCTTGACAGCTCACAAAGCAATATACTTTTGAAAAAGGTGTTCAACCAACACAGAGGAAGATTTAAGTTTTCAGCAAGAGATTCAACTTGTAACATACTTATCACTGGATAATGTCAATACAAAAGTTTTCACAGTTAAACGTAAATAAAATATAGTAGACTTGCACCAAAAATTGATACTATGTGTTTGATTGAGAGATAAAGATTGGAAAGGGAAACTGACTCAACATAAAAGTAAAAGAAAGGCCCTTCGCAGAGGGAAGCAGCGATTATCGTGTGCTAGAGCTTTTTGGTTTTTGAAGGCATATAGAGGCATAAAAATATTTCTTTAATTAGAGTGGTGTTTGTCTTTGTCAACGACTAGCAATAGCGGTCTTAACATATTCCATACCAACTAAGTTTTAAGAGCGGTTCCCATGAGGAACGTTATTTCTGCAGCAAGCAGATCATTTCTCTATCTCCTTTGTTTACACATGCAGATGTTTTACTGAATTCTCAGGAACAAAATGTGAGGAGAGTATTTTGGTGAAAGTTGTAATTTATCTTTTGTGGGCTGGGCACCCTGCTGCCAGCTCTTTTCGTAAAATTAATGGACAAGTAGATGAAGCATACAAGTCCTTAGAAAACTTATTTAGCATGGAAGATATCAAACCCAACTACTACTTCTTCATGAGCTTGGAAGCAGTGGCACAAAACAGGAGTAATAACATTTTGAAATTTTAAAGGTAGCAAACAAAAAAATTACTTGGAGTGGCTAGGAAATACCACATGTAGGTAGGTATAGTGGACACAAATGGCATGGATATTTGGCTCAAGGATTTGGATGCACGAGAAGCATTCCCTCTCAGTACAGAGTTTTTAGGCTTAGCAAGGTATCAAGCAAACACATATCATAAACCCAATACACGAATGACTACAAGATATAAATTAAGCATAACCATTAGACCTAATATTGTCTTCCTTGTCAACCAAACATGCTTTTACAAAAAGAATATCTAGACTTTGAGAAAATACCAATCAAAACAAGTGTAATAATTAAACCTTTACGGTATTTCTCCACTACTCCATTCTGAAGTAAATGATCCAGAAGTTTAAACATTTAATCTAATTCATTTCTTAAAACAATTGTCAAGCATCAAATTATTCAAGACAATGACCTACAAGATTATGTAAACTTCTTTTACCACTTCCTACATGATAGTTTCCCTTTCAACCAAAAACCAATCAACTTATTTGAATCAAAACTCTCTAAGAAAGTACGCATGAAACACAAGAGAGAACTTCCTAACTATAAGAAACTAATAGCTCTGAACAAGAGATACATGAAAAACAAGAGCTAGAAGCTAAAATAAATAAAAGCTAAACACTCTACACATATAAGTGAAGAACAGGAGTGTTTTATGAAAAAGCGGAGCATGTCTCTCTCCCACACAAGAATGTAAGGATCCATTATTGAAATGACCAGCAAACAAAACAAAACAAAACTGAAATCAAAACACAAATGATGCTCCAAGAATGGCACATATTATGTAAAGAAATAAAAATATAGTTTCATGGAATCGACCTGATTAATTGTCGATGAAGAAGGGGATGCCTTGGGCATCCCCAAGCTTAGACGCTTGAGACTTCTTGAATATTTAGTGGAGATTCAGGGGAGCATCCCCAAGCTTGAGCTTTAATCTCTTTTGATCTTCTTTCATCACCTTGTTCTCTCAACACTTGAAAACTTCCTTCACACAAAACTATTCACAAACTGATTAGAGGGGTTAGTTCTCAAACAAAATAATCCACCTTCAGTTCTCATTTAGCATATTGCATAAACTTATTCCTAAACATTGGCTACTGTCACAAAGATATAAGTGATGTTCTAAGATCAAAAGAACTCCACTTTTCTCGGAAAAGAAGCAATACAAAAACAAAAACAGAATCTGTGAAAAACAGAACAGAACGTAAAGATGATTTTTTTGGGATATTAGGACACCTCAAATCAGAAAACATAAAACTAATGAAAGAGTTAGACAAAACCCAGATGCTTGCTGTCAAAAAAGTTCAGCTACAGATCACGTTCTGTGTTGTTTTAGAATTTCGTACGGTGACGGACAGAAATCTTTTCTGGACAGCAACTCAAATTTACTTTCCTCACATTAGAGGCTATTCTTGGCACAAAAACAAAAATAAAAAGGACACAAGGGAGTTTCTACAGAGGCAACAACACCCAAACACAAAGAAAACAAAAAGCAAACTGAAAGTAAAAACAATGGGTTGGCTCCCATAAGCGCTTTTCTTTAACGCCTTTTAGCTAGGCACAATAGCAAAAATCAAGTATCATCAATATTGACATTCAAAGAGAGGTTGGAAATTTTTTCATAGATACATTGTATTTTCCTATGCAAGGTTTGGAATTTCCTTCTCACTTCCTTTAGGTTGGCTACTTTCATCAAAAGGATTTTCAGGGACAATCCAATCAAAATTCTTTCCTAAAGCTTCATGCATTGCTATAAGATTAAAGGGTATATGTATTTTTAATTCCCTTTCACATTCAGTTTTTCCCTCATACTTAATCCTTTTAATTTCAAAAGTTTTAGGATGTGCCTAATATTAAGGCTACATCCCAACATATTATAATGAGCAAAAATCTTTCTAGCTTCTCTAGCAATATCATCAAATTCCATAAGCAAGGTTTTAAGCAAGAAATCTTTGTCTTCCCCTTTCTCCATATTTCAAGTTTAAAGAATAATTGTTGTATCGTGGAATTAAGGTTAACAAACCTAGCTTCTAACTTTTCCACCAAAGAAACTATAGCAGTTTCATAATCATGTGTAAGTTCCACCAAAGATTTTTCATTAAGATCATAAAGACTATTAATGTGATTAAGGAATTCTTCAATATTATTTTTACCAATGATGGAACCACTTCCCACCTTAATGTCTTTCATAGCAAACTTAGGTAAAAGCATGATGACTCAAACAAGCAATAAAATCAAGCAAAACCGAAAAGAAAGTACTTGCTGGAATTTTTAATTTATTTGTATTTTTTGAGTTTAAGGCAAACGAAAAGCAAAATAAGACTAACAAAAAATATACTAAGCAATAAAATAACAAAATAGAGTGTAAGGCCATGCGAAACTCCCCTCGCTGAAGGTTCCAAGTCCCTGACAACGGCGCCAGAAAATGTGCTTGATGGCGTGAATCACACGTTCGCTGGGAGACTCCAAGAGGAAGGTATGATGTAGCGTAGTGGCAATTTTCCTTGATACAAAACCAAGGTTGTCAAACCAGTAGGACTCGGAGAAGGCTTCGGAAAGGTGCAATGGCGCCGTTTACGATCGTTGACGTGGACCTGCACACAATCACGAACAAACTACTTTGCCCCAACGAAACAGACAGGTTGTCAATCTCTCCGGCTTGCTGAACGTTTGCAAACAGACAGGTTGTAAAATAATATGGAGCAAAAATGACCAGCGAGCAAATGACTAGGAAAAGCTATGTGAACGTTTGCAAACAATATAGGAAAATAGGACCGGGGTCCACAGTTCACTAGTGGCGTCTCTCCAAAAGATAAACATGTTGGGTAAACAAATTACAGCGCGGCAATTGACAAACATGGGCGCAACACAATACTATCATGACACAAAGTTCACCGTTTCATCTAATATGGGCATTACGACAAAATACATAGACCGTTATCCAACTGCATCTATGACAAATAATCCACCCCGGGATCGCTATCCAGCCTGTCACCCAAAAGTATTAAGTTGCAAGTAACAGATAATTGCAATAAGCATGGTGCGTAATGTAAGCAATGGTTACAACATATAGCAATAAATACCGATGTTTTATCCATAGTAGCAACATCACATCTCAAGTCTTAATCGTTTCTGTCAACTCGAGCTCAGACAAGAGAGGCATGAACCCACTATCTAGCATAAATACCCTCTCTAAGATACTAGCAATTACTTCGGTCAAAGCATCCACAAACATCGGAGAGCATGCAAGATCATAAATAAAACATATGATAAATAAACTGAACAATAATGTCATGACTCCATAATTCATCGGATCCCTGCAAACACAACATGTAGCATTACAAATAGACGATCTTGATCATGTTAGACAGCTCACAATATCTAAACAATGGAGTACAAGGGAGAGAGACAACCATCTAGCTACTGCCATGGACCCGTAGTTCCGTGGTAGACTGCTCACGCATCACTCCGGAGACAGGTATGGTGGTGTAGATGCCTCCGGTGAAGATCTCCCCCTCCGGCAGGGTGCCGGGAAGATCTTCAGAACCCTCCCGATCTAGGGTTGGCGACGGCGGTGACCTCGGATGTTTTTTGGAAAATATGATTGGGTATCGAGGGTTATCGGGACGAAGTCAATTTATAGGCGAAAGGGCAACTCGGGAGTGCACCCGAGGTGCCCAGGTGGGCCCCAGCTGCGGTCAAGGGGTTGACCGCACCTGGGGGTCGTCTGGTGCCTGTGGGGCCCCCTGCAGGTCTCCTCCTGGCGCAGTCTTTGTTTCCATGTAAAAATATTTCCCGTAATTTTTCAGGCGATTCGGAGAAACTTCCCCGACTAGCTTTTCTGAAACAAAAAGACAGCGGAAAATAGGAACTGACACTGGGCATCTTGTCAATAGGTTAGTTCCATAAAATATGTCAAAAAGATATAAAACATGTGGCACTGATATATAACAAGCATGAAACAATCAAAAATTATAGATACGTTTGAGACGTATCAAGCACCATCGGCCACAATTTATTAATTCGTCAACTAATATCAAATCGTGCTTTAATTCCGGCGTCCAAATCTATATAGCTGGCTCGATTTGCTCCTGTGCAACTAAATCTATGAATGGTTTTTAAATACTAGGTGAAATGGTTCGATTATTATTCTTGGGTTGATTGGTTCAGATTTTATCTGACCTTTTTTGCAGTTCGGTTTGGTTAGGGTCTGTGGAGGACACAGTTGGGTTTGGTTGGTTATGGGCTTAAATGGTTTGGTCTATTATACTAAATCTAAAGAGGGCTCCACCTCAAATACTCTTAGCAGGGAATATGAAAGTTGTAGAATTTTATCAACTCGCGGAATAACTTGAGCCCGGGACAAGAATCCACGGTCGATGTGCTCTTGCTCCATAAACGTCACCACTTCATCTTCTCCCGGTTCAGGAACTATTTCCGTGTCGGGACCGCGCCAGTGGTACATCTTCTTGTCTTGTAGCAAGCCCCTCTTCACTAGGTCATACAGCATGTCGTCGTCGACCCATGACCCTCCCAATTGCAGACGTTGCGATGGGGTGTCTTGGTCGAAGTCGCCGCCGCAGCCATGCCTTTGACGGCCTTAATTTTGGGTGGCATGGTGGAAGCAGGAGGAAAGCAACAAGATTTTTTCGCATAATGCTAGGGAGAGGGCATGTTGGAAGCAAGAAGAAAGCGTGAAGCGCGAGGAAGAAGAAGGATGGGGTGCAAAGCGGGAGTGAGAATGGTGAAACCCTCACGGTTAAAATCGTCTTTGATTTATTAGAGGATGGCAAAAATCCCGTGTTTATGGGGATCCTTCCGTTTGATAGCAACCTTAATCCTGGGTTAATTAATGGTAATGCGATTGGTTTGCAAGTTATTTACTCTCACCACGGCGTCGTGGCACCGCTTTGCGCCTCATAATTTGCAATATTTGATATGTGATCGGCTAGGACCTATAAAATTAATAGTCCCTCACAGGATCCTATGTTTCCATCTATAAAATCTTATGGCTCACTTTTCGTAGGCACAAAAAACAGGAGAAAAGGATGTTAGAAAGCACAATTTTTTCGTAATTGTAGTCATTTCAAATTTCCATTTGCCAAGCCAAACTTCTAAACTAAGGTAGAATATAGAGTTGATGATGTTATGAATTCTAAACTACAAATAGCTAGTTACATGCTTGATGATGATGTGAACTCTAAACTGCATATAGCTGAATGTAAGATGGTGCGGAGTTTTGAAAGACCGAATGCCACGTTCTCTTGTTCAAGCCATCATGGGGTGGACGGAAAAATTCATATGAACGATGTTATTGGGAATATCATTAAGCGCACATAAGGTGTACACATTGGAGTTTTTAGCAAATTTAGAGAGAGAAAATTGAAGTTGTAACCAATATCATGTATTGATAATTCTGACATCTCGTCATAAGATATGGTGCGGACTGGAAAGAAGTGGCAGTGTTGACGGATCATTTAGACTACCGCCTACACTCGAAAAGTTTGTCTCTTTTCCTATACTCTTGACGGCGAAGCAATTCAAAGACCTCAAAACATTATGGGGTGTACGTACGTCTTCTAGGCAGTTTTTCTCTTGCTTTTATGCAAAGAGGCTGATTCGAACACATGACCTCAAGGACATAAGAATTAGAATGGATGACAAAAAGTTATCTAGGTTAAAAAATGTTGCAATATTTTCCCATCCCTGGTTCCATTTTGCCATTTTCAGATGCCATATATTAAATGTCCATGTCATTTTCTTATCTTATGAAGTTCCTTTGATACTTTTCATGTCAATCTAGCCGAAGTTTTTCTGGGTATCATCTCTAGGTAGTAACTGACAAGTGAGAGAGAAACGTTTTTTTTACATATGATTAACTCATAATGAGTATCATACCCAAACTGATAATTTACATGTACAAACGGTGCCGTAGTTCTAGACAGTGAACAATTCAATGTTTTACACATGAACATGATTCTTGCACTAGAACATGGGTTTGTAATTTGACACCATGAATATTGTTTGTTGAATTGAGATTATGCTATTTCCGTCTCGACTACTACAAAGCATGTTTTCCTGAACGCCATTCATCTTGTATTAACTGATTTCCAAGAATTAATGGCTTTCGAGAGCATGCATTTTGTGGCTGTATGTCCCAGTAACGAAGGAGACTGAATGTGTAACTGTTTTTATACCAATAATTGCTTGTAGCTATATGTATGTAGTAACCAAGGTCCTTGGTCTCTTATTCTCTTTAGCAACCAGTGTTGAGGGGTTACTAAATACTTCAGTTGGTATCATTTGCTTGGTTGGTAAATACCTTTGCTCACCCATATTTGTTGGGTTTCTAATTCCTTTTTGCCACATATATTTGCTTGGTTATGATATACTTTTGCTCACCAATATTTCCTGGGTTAGTAAATGCTTTTTTGTCACCAACAATTGCTTGGTGGTTATAGCTATGATCTTTTTGCCACAAATAATAGCCAGTTTCTAACAACCAAGATGCAATCAGGGTATGTTGGTGACAATACATATTTTAGTAACAAACATTTGATCTCTAGTAACCAAGTACCATGGTGACTAAAGGTATGTTCTCTAGTAGTGTGTATGCAAGGAACAAGGAAAGATTTGATATATATGTATATATCCTCTAGTGTGATATGCGTGAAGCATATAGTCTTTTAGTTATAGAATGCAAAAGTAGGTTTAGAATTTCAGAGTGAATTTGACTAAATTTTCTAAACTTTGGTTGTAAAGAAATATTTTATCTCTAATTCATAAAAGATAGAATTAATATAAACAATTCATTTTCTTAAAAACATTAACAAATAATGAAATTTGTGCACAATAATTTTGAAACAACTTTCCAAATTCAGAAGAAAAGTATTTATTTCATAATGTTAAACCTTACCAAAGTGGTGTCCAGATTATACAACTTATAAAGTGACTAGTTGAGTGCCCGTGCGTTGCAACGGAATATAAAGATGTCAAAGATAACGACGTGCGGTTTCTATTTATACAACTAAAAGTACCAATTTTCTCTCCCACTTCTTTCCTCCTAGTTTTTGAGGTTTAGCGAATCAAAAAAAGGGTCCTCACATATAGCGAGAGATCTTGGCGTATTGAATATATTATTTACAAATATTGAAATATGTGCATAGTGTAATGACTCAATTCCTCTCAGTATTCTTCGACAATAACAAACCACTCTTTTGAGATTTAATAATCATAAAGAAAATAAATATGGTGTATAGATGAGAAAAAGATTTAAAATAAATATGTCCCCCTTCATTGAATTTCTATCATGTCTAATATAGTATTTGCTAAGAACATATTGATTGTAACACAAGTGGCCACATACACGTCTAATGTGGGCCACATCTAACTGACCGAATGCGAAGACGGACATGGCCAACAGGGCGACCGCCTGGGACCCTGCTGATTCAGTCCACCTCAGTGTACTCAGGAACATACGCCGTCAAATTGACCCGTTATGAAGAAGAGGACTCATCTCCTCTGCACCATCGAGTAAAGAGAACTACGCCAGACATCTGAACAAGACCACATATGGCATATTCATGGATGAAGACAAATCCAAGTGAGTGGAAGCGGATTCCACCTTTATGGTGTCGAGGCCACGCCGCTGCATACCGGCAGCTCCGCTGGTAGAACCGACAGGATCGCTTGCCATCAGCTCTACTCTGCTACGCTTTACCCAAACCTGAAATGCTTTGGCTCCATCCGGACCAAAGGAACGCAAGACAGGAGGAGACGCCTTCCATCCATCAACCCCTGCCTCTTGTCCAGATTATACAACTTATAAAGTGATTGAGTCTATATTTTTTTTACTTTTAAATTATAAGCTACTCCCTCATATCCTTAAATGATAATAAGTAATCCTGATTTAATTGTACTATATCATCGACACTATTATGAATAGGAGGGAGTACATTTTTTTACTAGATTTTTTTTAGTGGAACATTTTGTTTTACTAGATAATGGGAGGAAACCCCTTGTGGCCTCAAGCCCATATAGATGCAAAACACAGTTATGAACATAATGGGCCATGGCTCGTCCACTTTTCTGTTTCTCTTTTATTTTTTTGAACAAGTTGTTTCTAGTAGGATTTGGTATCAATTAGACCTACAAAACGATAGATGGCTGACCCTGTATCAACCTATAATAAAAAGCTTTTCTAAATTAAAATATATAATAAAAAGAGATATTACGAGACGCAAATTGAGTGCAAAGATTGACCGTCACATTTTTTTTTTTGAAACTAACGCAAAAACTTTGCCTTTTATATTAACTAGTACACGTGCACGTGCAACGCACGTATCGTAATTTATATTGTATATAGACATGTCTCTGGAATAATATTTTGTTTGGTAATGAAACAATTGTCTTTTCAAAATAATAAGCCATGTTCTTATGAAATATTTTTGAATCTCCGTTTACCACTACGTAATTTACCAATCCTTCGAATCCCTCCTAGGAGGCACCACATTGAGGAAATGAGGAACAAGGTGATGCATCCATGTCCACGGTGCGCACCTTGCTGTGGACTGAATCTCACCCGAGACGATGACCTTTTTTTCTCTGGTGGGGGATTGTCGGAACTGCAGGTGGTGGTGTTTGGCAAAGGACGAGGGGAGGAGGTTGAGGGGCTAACATGCGAAAGTGTCGGCGCAACAGATTCATGTATTGCTAAACTAAAAATAAAACCATGTGAACATGAAATCCATTTCGCGTAGTATGAGCATCTACTCCCACTATTTGAAAATATATTTTTAAATGTCCAAAAAAAATTGTTGAAAAATTTCGGGTGTACCTACAAACATTTTACGCTGGCACATAAAATTTCAGAAAAAAGATATTTTTTTAGCCTGTGTTAAAAAGACAAAAAAATATGTCTTTTAAAAACTCATTTCGTAGCACCAAATTTTGTCTTTTTACACAAGTCAGAAAAATGTTTCTTCATCGCGAAACTTTATGTGTGAACATAAAATGTCAAAATGAACATCCGAAATTTTTTTATTGAATTTTTTGACATTAAAAAATTTCTTAATTGGAGTAAATACTCCAACTATCCAAAACGCCGCCTCTCATTTAAACAACTTAAGTTTTTACCGTTGTTTTGGTTGTCTACCATTAAAAATTCTAATTTAGAATGTTGGGTTTCATCACGATTTCAATATTCTTGTTTCCACTGCACAACAATCCTCTCAAAAGAACCAGAAACCACAACACTTATATTAAAATCTCTTTCTTTACATTCTCTTATCCATAATTATAGGATCATAATGCAGATACTTATTACTCACTCCGTTCTAAATTAGATGAATTCCGTTTATCCAAATGTGGATGTATCTAAACATATTACATGTATAGATACATCCACATGAAAACAAATAAAATTCATCCAATTTAGAATGGAGGGAGTAGTTTACAGCAGAATAACTTATGGCTATATTACATGGGTAGGTCACTACAAAATCGGAAGGAGGTATATGGTGCATGAAGATTACATATTTTTAACTGCACACAAGGCACCACCGAATTAAATTAATTTGCTGTGGTTTGGGGATCAGATGCGGCCTAATCTTTCTTGTTGGCGACATGCTTAAATTCTTGTGGCAAAGTGAGGATTGGATTCACCTTTTTTCTTCTGACTTCACTAACTGAAATCAGTGGTTTTCATGCTGCTGTTTTTTCAGTCCCAACAACAATAGCTACAGCGGAGGGACATGCCACATACAGAAACTTGTTTGAGCCGAAAATCTTGCTTGAACGACAGGTCCTAGCAATTGAACACGTCAGCATTCCGAGCCCATATAACCGTCCCAGTTTGTTATCTGCACATGTTCACAGCATTAACGTCTGACAGCAAGAGTTTGTTTGCATTGCACATTTGCACTGAAATTTAACCAACAAAATTGGCAAAAATTAATCTGAATTATAGAATAGGACGTATTCAAGTATCTCAATTTTTTTGGCGATTCAACAAATATTCACCAAAAAACGTTCAGTGAAAATGGCAGATCCCACATTAGTATTGAGATATTTTTTTGTTGTTTTGCTTTTATAAGCAGAACACACTGAATGGAAACGTTCAGAATCACCTCTGGTCCCAGTCCCCTGTTTCTCTGAACCACAGATCGGGCGAATCCTAAATCCAAGCATCAGTGGACGCTGTAAAGCTCCAGATCGAGCGTACCGGCAGGGGTTGAGGAGAGGGAGTCAGCACATGGGCATCGTCGACATCATGTTCTGTTCGTACCGCCTCCACGCGGTTCCGGCGTTGGCGAGCGAGGCCATGCGCTCGTGAGGACGCAGTGCAGCCCAGAGCGACCACAGAAGCAGGGCGTGCGACCTCCACGTGGTCCTGTGTCAGAGTACGGACGCGCCCGGAGGGATGCGGCCACCAGGATGTCCCGGAGACGGAGAGCGACCACGCCGGCAGATGGAGAGTGACCACGCCGGCAGGTGTACGGCCTCCAAATTGTCGCACCGAAGGCGAGCGAGTGCCCTGGCAGCGGGCGCGGCCTCCGTGATCCCGGCGAGTCCCAGCAAGCAAGTGCGCCTCCCTCCGCCGGAAAGCCCTGGCTCATCGCCTCCCTCCGCCGGCCTCGAGGTCGAGGAGATTTCATAGGTCCCGGCCGCCTCAAATCGCCGCCCTCCCGACCACATCGGATAGGAGGTAGAAGAAACCGGGCTGCCTCCCGCTCACTGCCGTCCACTATGGCCGCGGGCGATGTGGGAATAGAGGTCGGTGAGGGGACCTCCTTGCACGCAGCGGCCGCCGGCCTCCTTGCGCGTGACCTGCTGGCCGTCCTCATCCCCGTGCCCTCCGCCTGCTGGAATCTGGCCGGATTCGTTCCTCTTCCCCAGCACCACGGAGGGCGAGAGAACGTGGAGAGGAAAAAATAATAATTCGGAGATGAGTGGCAATTTAGTAGTATTATGTGATTTGGTGGGAGGGCAAAACTGGAAAAATCGGACATTGTTGAGTTATCAAACATTGAGACGATCTGAGCTGTTTGATCGGATATTGAACGGTTCAGATTTAAAGTATCCCAACAAGTTTGCTCTTTTAATAGTAGTATAGATATAGAAGAAGCAAACATGACACGGCCGAGGCCAAAGGAAAAAAGACTAAAAAGGGTAAAAACAGAAAGAACACCCGGATTAGCCTATTTCGTCCACTCTCTCAGAAAGAAAGATCGTCATTCTTCAAGAAGTAATCAGCTCTGCCAGTTTCTTCGCGCCTGCAAGGATCCAGTTCCTGCCATCGTCTTTGATGCGTTGCAAAAGCATAGATCGTCACATATTTTTTTTCATGGACTTGCACAAATTACGTTGTTTACATATACATCGAATCAATGCATCACATTATTTATGTAGAAATCGTTATCTCTCGTGGCTTAATAAGAAACAACAAACCGAAATAAGAATACATAATAGACACCATTAGGCATTAAACACGTCGTTACTGCATGCATGCATTGCGTCCTTGCTACCACGTAGGCGTAAGCACGTACTACACCTCGAGGCGAGCGAGCTGGTCGGCGAATACCTTCTTGAACTCCGGCATGCTCTCCGGCTTCAGCGACAGAGCGAGCGCGATGGCGCCGTCTTTGCCCGGTGCGTTCATCACGTAGACGAATCCGCTGTAGTACATGAGCGCCGGTCCCATGAACACGGGCGCGCCCCACCCGAAGTCGGCGTCGGCGAGCGACATGCCCATCCAGCTGATGGCGCGGAGGTGGGCTCGAGATATGCCGCTCCTCGGGAGGTTCATCGCGTCCACCCCCTCCAGGTAGTCCACGAGCGAGCGCGCGTAGTCGTCGCCCTGGCTCGTCGCCGCGCACGCCCGCCGTGCGCCGTAGCCGACTGGGTTGGACACCACCTCGCCGACGGTGGCCACCGTCGACGTGCGGATTACCGCGTTCCCGAAGTAGCCCTGAGGGAGCGGCGGCTCCAGGCGCGCGCGCATGTCGATCATGGAGTAGAGCCGCGTCTCCGCGTCCGGGGGCAGCGCCCGCGCGCGGCACGCGCACTGCCATACGAGCGCCACCACGGCGCGGAAGGTGGAGGCCCCAGCGCACCGCTCCTTGAGCGCACTCACCTGCTGTTTAGAGAGCGTGATGATGGCGCTCGCGTAAGTGGACGAGGTGGCCGTGTACACCGGCGCCGGCTCCGGCTTGTATTCCGGGTGGTCATAAAGCACCGTGCGAGTCTGGCGCGCGCCGAGGAGCTTGTGGTCAAAGCAGGGCGACACAGGCGCTTCCCCGGTAGAGCCACGGGAAATGCTGGCCCACGTCTGGACGAAGTGCGCCGCGCTCCGGGCGCCGACGACGGTGTGGTGCAACGCCAGGCCAAGCACGACGCCGCCGCAGCGCAGGCGCGTGACTTGCGCCAGCAGCAGGACGCACGGCGGGTTTGGCGCGGGCGCCGGGGGCACGAACAGGTCGCGCATCTCGCCGCAGGGCACGAACTCGTTAATCAGGTCGTCGAGCACGTAGTGGTCAGAGCGTGCGGTGACGAACACGGCGCCCTCGCCTGTGCAGTCTATCTGGACGCGGCCGACGCCGTCCAGCACTCCAGCCCATGGCGGCCGTCCAGTGGATAGAACGGCACGAGAGCCCTCGAGAGGCTGTGTTTAACGTCGCTGGCCGTGAAGAAGCCTGCCAGGTCGCCGTTCGGACGGTAGAAGTAGACCGTGGGCGTGTAACCCCTGCGCGCGGCGAGGTCTAGGTTGGACAGCCAGACGGCGCCCGCCGGCGTCTCCTCGGCCGGGACGACCACCTCTGTCGCCAAGACCTCCACCGTCGCCATTGTGCCTCGTGTATCTCACTCCCTCCGTCCCTCGTCCTTGGACTTGGAGTGTGTTGACGTACGTATAAGGTATTTTTGCGTAATATGCCTCTCGGTGTTATTTCGGCCGTGTGCTCTTTGGGTTGCTTTATATGGAGACAGGCTAGTGCGTGTGAAAAGAGAATGTGCAGGAGACTGGGAACCATTTGAATTACACACGTTTGTGATTGATTATGACCATGCTCGATCGTTCTTTTTGACCAGCCTGATAAACGCACTAGCTCACACCAGATTACCATTCCAAAACTTCAACCAAACAACAGGTACATACGATTCATAGGAACTGAAGCTACTCCACTGGATACATAATATGGGACCATCAGCGAGAAATACAGTGTTGGAAATTAATTATCTAGACTAAGAGCATCTCTAGCTAGCAGATCCCGTAAAAACACAACCCGAATAACCCGTTTCTGGGTGTTCCGTAGAAACTAAATTGATAGCGAAATATTTGAAAAACTACTTCGCGCCGGCAATCGTTGCCGCCCTATGGGGACCGGCTGCCCCCAATAGATTCTACCAATAGTTTTTAAATTAAATTTATAAAAATAGACGGTCTAATTAAAAATTTCGACCACAAAAGCGCCACCATTTCCGACGATCACACATTACAAGCATCAAATAATGCATAGAAATCAAATGGCCGACATGACCACCTCCGCTGTGATCTCCGTTGAGCTCTCCTCTGCTGCCTTTTGTTGCCCCGGTGTCTCCGGCATTGGCTCCACCGCTGAGAGCTTGCGACGTGACGGTCGTCTCCTCCACAACCTTCCTAGCTTCAACCTTGACGCCCCACGAGTTTCGGTCGGCTGTGAGCATCACCCGTCATTTAAGATCCGTCGCCTAGCCCTCATCGGAGATGTTGGCCGATCCTGCACGAGCTGATGTAGGTTGGTTCCGATTTTCACGGACTTGGGCGGAGGGATCGATGAACACGAAGAACAAGGGATGAACACATGAACACAAAGAGGGGAAAACACCAAATCAAAGATAACTAGCAAGTAGCAACTCAGCAATAATCAATTGGTAACAAGTCCCAAGGGTAGCCCCCAATTTTCCTCTCCCAAGCACACCTTACTCTTAGAATTGTTTGTCCAATTGGTCAATCCAAACCAACCCAATAAAGTCACCCTAAGATGAAAAATTGGCAAGTAGCAAACTATAAGAGGAAGCCTTGATATCCACTAAGGGATCTTCTCCACAAGGGGAGGCCTTGATTCATCTCCACAAGGGGAGGCCTTGATTCATCTCCATAGGAGGAAAGAACCACTTTGAGAAGAAGGAGCACAGCTCTAATCTAATCCCAAATCATAGTCTAACCCTAGATCTGGTTTATGAGGGGTATTTATAGTCTAAGACACGAGGTGGGTGAAAAGGTGGGGGGGTACAAGGCCACGCGGGCCCGTCAAGCGCGCAGGCTGGAGGTCGTCGGCGAGCCGGCCCCGAGGCTGGCTGGAGGGCCGGCTGGGAGGCCGGTTCGGGGGCCGGCTGGGGCTGCTCGAGGCCAGCTGGGAGGCCGGCTGGGAGGCCGGCCGGCCCTGAGACCGGCCCAGGCCGGTTGGGAGGCGGGCCGGTTCGGGCAGGAGCCCGGCCCTGGGGCCGGCCCAGGCTGGCTGGGAGGCCGGCGCTCACTAGAGGATGCCCGGCCTGTGGCCCGGCCCAGGCCGGCTGGGAGGCCGGCCGTCTCTGGAGGCAGCCCGGCCCTGGGGCCGGCTAGCCAATCTTCGCCGCCTCTTCTCCTTCGTCTTGTGTCGTCTCTTGGCAATCTTCCATACTTGCTTGGTGATCTTCACGGTAGTCATTCCTGAGTATGCACAAGGTATCCGAATGAAGTAGCAAACCATTCAAGGGTGTATTGAGATCACACAAAGCTAGGAGTGAATGCATATTATCATGGAGAGCCTTGACTCTTGATCTTGTCATTGGACCATTTGGTGATGTTGGTGTTGTGTGCCTAGGTTGCACTACATCATCTCCCTCCCCCCCCTTGGGAAAGAGTCGTCCTCGACTCTTCGTACTCATCATCACATGGGTTTCCAAGGTAAGGCGAGACGTCGGCAACATTGAATGTGTCATGTACGCCGTACTTGGACTTGGGTATGTCGATCTTGTATGCATTGTCGTTGATGCGCTTGAGAACCTTGAAAGGACCATCTCCTCTTGGCGTGCGCTTAGACTTTCTCACATCGGGGAAGCGGTCTTTGCGTAGATGTAGCCAAACAAGGTCTCTTTCTTCAAAGATCATGGGGCGCTTGTTTTTGTTCATCTTCGTAGCATGGTCTTTGTTGTGCTTCTCAAGCGTGGCCCTTGTGTCTTCATGTAGTTTCTTCATGTAAGCAGCGTGTTTGTCAAAGTCCATGTTGACTTGTTCTCAGAGTGAAAGTGGTAGCATGTCTAGCGCGGTGTAGGGGTTGAAGCCATAGACGATCTCGAAGGGTGTTCTCTTTGTTGCGCGGTGTAGTGCTCGATTGTAGGCGAACTCAGCGTGTAGGATGCACTCTTCCCAATTCTTCAAGTTGGACTTGATCAACACACGAATGAGTGTGGATAGGCTTCGGTTCACTACTTCGGTTTAACCATCGGTTTGAGGGTGGTATGCGGTGGAGAATAGTTGCTTGATTCCTGATACGTCTCAAACGTATCTATAATTTTTTGATGTTCCATGCATGTTTTATATCAATTGCTACATGTTTTATATACACTTTATATCTTTTTTATACATTTTCTGGGACTAACCTATTAACAAGATGCCGAAGCGCCAGTTCCTGTTTTCTACTGTTTTTGTATTCCAGAAAAGCTAGTGTGGAAATATTCTCGGAATTGGACGAAAATTTACGGAGGCCCCTATTTTATCAGAAGACACCTAGAGTCCGAAGGAGAGATGAAGTGGAGCCACGAGGGCCCCACACGTGGGCTCGACGCGGCCAGGAATCTCCAGGCGCCCTGGGGTGGTGTCGCCTCCTCGTGCACCGCCTCGCGACGCCCTTTGGCCTATATATTGCTCCTACCCCCGAAAACCCTAGGAGGATCGACGATTTCTCCAGAAGAGTTCCAGAGCTCCGCCGCCACCAAAAACCCTAATTCGGGGGACAAAAGTCTCTGTTTCGGCACCTTGCCGGGACGGGGAATTGCCCCCCGGAGCCATCTCCATCGATGCCACCGCCTCCATCATCGCCGTTGCTGACTCCCATGATGAGGAGGGAGTAGTTCTTCATCGGGCTGAGGGCTCTACCGGTAGCTAATTGGTTTATCTCTCTCTCCCATGGTGTGATCTTTATGTGGTCATGAGCTTTGTAATCTAGTTGAATTCATAGATGTTACTCTTCATTATCTTATATGCTACTCAAGTGGTTTTATTAATGTAATCTCCGGAGTCACCTTTGTCCCACGGTGCGAAGTTGACAGTGTGCGCCCCGTGTGTGGCTCTTAGGCTAAAGATAACAGGAATACTTATCATGAGTTATTATTTGCGTTGGATGTCTCTATGAAATTGCGGTGTTTGTCTAGTACTATTTAGGGCGCTCAAGTTGACAGTGTGGGGTTCCCTAGATATGGAATGCGACTTTAAGGTGTGCTTTTATAGCCCTACGCGGTGGATTGGTGTTCGTTATCCAACGAGAGAATAACTCAGAGTAGCATAGTGAAGAGGAAATATCTATGTATTCAATTATATTATTATTGTTGAGAGTGTCCACTAGTGAAAGTATGATCCCTAGGCCTTGTTTCTAAGCATTAAAACACCGTTTACAACCAGTTCTGCTACATGTTTGCTTGCTGCCATTTTTATTTCAGATTGCAATTAGCACTTATAATCATCCATATTACTTCTATTTCACTATTTCTTCGCCGAACTAGTGCACATATACACCTGACAAGTGTATTGGGTGTGTTGGGGACACAAGAGACGTCTTGTATCTTAATTGCAGGGTTGCTTGAGAGGGATATCTTTGACCTCTACCTCCCTGAGTTCGATAAACCTTGGGTGATTCACTTAAGGGAAACTTGATGCTGTTCTACAAACCTCTGCACTTGGAGGCCCAACACTGTCTACAAGAATAGAAACGTGCGTAGACATCAATTCCCATCTTGGCCATCAAAGTCTTCCAAAAATAGCTCATGAACTTGACGTCACGATCCGACACAATGGTCTTGGGCACTCCATGAAGACGGACGATTTCCCTGAAAAACAAAGTAGCAATATGTGAAGCATCGTCGGTCTTGTTGCATGGTATAAAGTGTGCCATTTTAGAGAATCGATCAATGACGACAAAGATGGAATCCTTGTTTGTTTTAGTGCGTGGAAGTCCTAAGACAAAATCGATAGCAATGTCGGACCATGGGTGATGTGGAATTGGCAAAGGTGTGTATAAGCCATGAGAGTTTAGAGTAGACTTAGTTTTGAGACATGTTGAACATCGTCGCACCAAGCGGTCCACATCCCGGTACATCCTTGGCCAATAGTAGTTTGTGGAGAGCATTGCAAAGGTCTTATCATGTCCAAAGTGTCCCATTAAGACGCCTCCATGCGATTCCTTCAAAAGGACCAAACGAAGCGAAGACTCGGGTATACATAGTTTGTTAGTTTTAAACAAGAAACCTTGGTGCAAATAGAAATCACCAATTCCTTTGTGCTCCGAACATTGAGCGAAAATGTCTCCAAAGAAAGCATCGGTAGCATACAACTCCTTTATCTCATCCAAACCCAAGACACTAATGTCAAGACGTGTAAGTAGGTTGGCCTTGCGGGATAGAGCATCCGCGACCACATTGTCTTTACCTTTCTTGTATTTGATTACAAAGGTAAAAGACTCAATGAACTCAACCCACTTAGCATGTCTTTTGTTCAAATTTGTTTGACTTTTCAAATATTTCAAGGATTCATAATCGGAATGTATGACAAACTCCTTAGGACGAAGATAGTGTTGCCACACATCCAAAACACGAAGCAAATAAAACAATTCTTTGTCATAAATGGGTAATTCAAGCGAGCTCCATCTAATTTCTCACTATGGTATGCAATGGGTCTACCATTTTGCATAAGCACTCCTCCAATGCCCAATCCACTTGCATCGCATTCAATCTCAAATGTTTTAGAGAAATCCGGAAGGGCAAGGAGTGGTGCTTCGGTTAACAACCGTTTGAGCTCATTGAAAGCAAAATCATGTGCGTTGCCCCAAATGAAAGGTACATTTTTCTTTGTAAGTTCATGGAGAGGGCAAGCAATTGTGGAAAAATCCTTGATGAATCGGCGGTAAAATCCGGCAAAACCAAGAAAACGTCTCAACTCTCAAGTGACATCGGAAAAGGCCAAGTCCGAATTGCTTGTATCTTTGCTTCATCAACTTCGACTCCATCCGAAGAAACAACAAAACCCAAGAAAACAAGCTTGTTGGTGGCAAATGTGCACTTAGAAAGATTGGCATAAAGCTTTTCATTGCGAAGAACCAACAAAACTTGAGCAACATGAGAAGTGTGCTCTTCCAAAGATTTGCTATAGATAAGGATGTCGTCAAAGTATACCACAAAAAATTTCCCAATAAAAGGACGCAAAACATGATTCATGAGACGCATAAAAGTAGAAGGTGCATTGGAAAGACCAAATGGCATGACAAGCCATTCATAAAGACCAAGCTTTGTTTTAAATGCGGTCTTCCATTCATCACCTTCACACATCCTTATTTGATGGTATCCACTTTTAAGATCAATTTTGGAGAATATAGCGGAACCACAAAGCTCATCAAGCATATCATCAAGTCGAGGGATAGGATGGCGATACCTAACGGTGATGGCGTTGATGGGACGACAATCCATGCAAAGGCGAAGAGTGTTGTCGTGCTTGGGTACCAAGATGACGGGCACGGCGCACGGACTCAAGCTCTCGCGGATATGTCCCATGGCAAGAAGTTCTTGTATTTGCCGCTCAATCTCCTTTGTCTCCTCGGGGTTGGTGCGGTAAGGAGCGCGGTTTGGTAGCGGTGCGCCGGGAACAAGGTCGATGCGATGCTCGATTCCGCGTAGAGGAGGTAGTCCCGGTGGCACTTCTTGAGGGAAAACATCTTCAAAGTCCTTCAAAAGAGACAACAAAGAAGGAGGAAGGTTTGTGAAAGTGTTAGTCATAGAAACTTCACCCTTGCATATGAGGACATAGTGGAGGGTGGATGGGTTCTCTCTCAACTCCCTCATCTCTCTTTTGGTGGCAAATAGTGTAAGTTTTGTGGGCTCTCTTTGAAGTGTCACACTCATTTGGCTTGTGGCTCTCACTCACTTTATGGTGGGTCTCTCGCTCACCACTCATCTCACTTGACGAACGATCTTGTTGTGCCCGTGCAATAGTCTTGGCGTTGTCGGCGATGACTTGACTTGGTGTCATGGGACGAAGGTCTTGTCGTTGTTCTTGAAGCTATAGTAATTTGTCCTTCCATCATGCATAGCACTCTTGTCAAATTGCCAAGGACGTCCAAGAAGTAAGTGACAAACGGTCATAGGCACAACATCACAATCCACGGTATCTTCATAGGCTCCAATCTTGAAGGACACTTGCACCATGTGTTGAATCTTGACGGATCCGGTATCACTCAACCATTGCACATGGTATGGATGTGGGTGCTTCTTGAACTTCAAGTTGAGCTTGTCACAAAGTTCCTTACTCGCCAAGTTGTGGCAACTTCCACCATCTATGATGACCTTGATGGACTTTCCATTGATTCCCGCTCTTGTTTGAAACAAGTTGCATCTTTGGTCTTCTTCCACTTGAACATTGGTGGTTAAGCTCTTGCCACAACCAAGGAGGGTTGTTGTCGCCATCACAATATATCTCACTTTCTTCTTCTTGAGCACTTTGCATTGTGGCGACTTTGTTCAAGCATTGTACTCATCTTCACTCATAGATTCATACTCTCCCATGTCATTGATGATCATGACCTTCTTGTTGGTGCACTCAAAGGATTTGTGCCCTTGTCCTCCGCACTTGTAGCATTGCAAGAGTCTTGTTCCGGACGACGATCCTTGAGGTGCATTGCTAGATGAAGGTGCCTTCTTGAAAGGTTGAGGTGCTTGAGTGGTGGATGTAGAAGCTCTTGTCGTGCCTTTGTGCTAGCTTGAGGAGAGCTTGAGTTGGTGTGTTCGTTGATGAGAGAGTTTGTTGGCGAAAAATGCCTTTGTCTTGATGTATTTGAGCTCTTCAAGCACGTGGCGCTCGGCCTTTGAAGCTTGATGTACTAGCTCAACCAAAGAGGCATATGGTTGGAACTCCACGATCTTCTTGATTGGATAGTTGAGGCCATTCATGAAGCGAGCCATGGATTGCTCTTCGTACTCGTTGACATTGGCTCTCATCATCGAGATTTCCATCTCCTTATAGTACTCATCAACCGACTTCAACCCTTGCTTCAACTCTTGCAACTTCTTGTACAAGTCTCGGTGTAGTGGCTTGGCACGAAGCGCTTGTACATTGTTTCTTTCATTTCAACCCAAGTGTCGATTGGTTGTTGGTGGTTAGCGATGCGTGCATCTTGGAGTTGTTCCCACCACAAGAGGGCATATTCTTCAAACTCCATCGAGGCTAAGGCAACCTTCTTGTTGTCGGAGAAGCGTTGTACGCGGAAGATCTTGTCAACCTTGAGTACCCATGAGAAGTAAGCTTCCGGATCACTTGTGCCGAAGAACTTGGGTATATCAAAGCGAATGTTGGTCAAGTCATCATAGTCGTCGCGATAGGCACCACGTGGGAATGCACGTCCACGTCTCCTTCGATTGAGTCCATCACCATTGTGTTGGCTTGACTCGTTATCACTTGACTCGGAACGATGGTGTTGTTGACGATCATGTGGAAGTTTTTGACGAGGACGAAGATCATGGCGAGGAATGGGTTGTTTGTTATTGTTCGCATTGTCATGATTTTGATGGCGTGGCCTTGGAGGATGACGGGGATGACGTCCTTGTTCATCAAAGTCATTCGCACCCGGTACGCCATTGTCATTAGCCAATGGGTCATGACGATGACGTTGTTGCGGTGGTGGTGATGGTATGCGTTCGCGACGTTCATCATTTTGGTGAGGTTGTTCTTGATGCGCATTGGCATTGTTCGCGTGAAGATCATGTGGTTGTTCAACGTTAGGAGGAGGTCGTTCATGGGCATCGCGCCTTGGATTATGTTGACGTTCTTGTTGCGGATCTTCTTGGCGAGGGTCATGACGTCCATGACGTGCTTGCGTCGACCTTGAGGTGCTTCTTGTACGGCTTGAGCGTGATGAAGAAGAAGCTCGTTGTCGCACAAGGTTGTTGAGAGCTTCGGTCACCCGCTCCATAGATGCTTCTTGCGCATGCATGCGGTCGTTGAAGTTGGCCTCTTGAGCTTGAAGACGGCGCTCGTAGCGTCCTAGGCCATCACGAAGAAGGTGTCGAAGACCAACAAACTCGGTATGTGTGACATAGCCATGATCACCTCGAAGTCCACTGTGGATTTCATCGTCCGAGCTTGAGCTTCCGTTTGTACTTCCCCTAAACATTTTCTCAAGAACAAGTGAGATATGTGGCAAGGAAAACCAAGACAAACTATATCCCAAGTATAATGTGGCTTGAGAGGAGAGAATCCGGTTCTAACACCCCACACACACTTATGAGGATAGGAAGGTATGAAGTGGCAACGGAAATCAAGCAAACTCGGCGAAAAGCATATTGTCAAAGGTAGAGAAAATCCACAATGATCAAGTTACCAAAGAAACTCCAACCACAAAGTATCAAGAAACACACACAAAAGCGAATGATGAGGTTGTGCGACCAAAGGGCGAGCACTCGAAGATAGACAACCTAACGAAGACTACGTGCTCAAATGTCACACCAACACGAGAGGGACGCTAGCTCAATTGCCTTTGGTGGGCAACGGATTTGCACAAGTGTTAAACACTCAACTCACTTTGGCGGTTTCAGCTTTGTCGCAACCTACAAAGATGATACTTGGCACTACTCATGTCTTTTCTTTTCTCTTCTCTTTTTTTTTTGATTTTTGACGATGATTCCTTCTACTTTTGCTAGTGCCAAGATCTTTAACGATACACACTCGCCAATACTTTAAGACAATCACTCGAACAAGTGCAATGCCCCGCAATATCAAAGAGCTAGTCCGATAGGTCAAGGTACGCGAAAGGAAGAAGGGTTCACAACGGATTACAAAGTCGGGGAAATGTCGAGTCCTTGGTGGCGTCTTCGCTTGGCGTTGATGACGCGTTGCTGCGGAAGCTTTTCGATGTTGTAGACGTTGCACACACCGGAAAAGGACTCAAACAACAAAAGAGAATTGCCAAAACGAACCGAGGAAAAAGGAGGAAAAACAGCTTTTCTGGGAAACCGGCCCTGGGGCCGGCCTAGGCCGGCTGGGGGCCGGTCGCGTCGTGTTGTGGGCCGGCCTGTGGCCCGGCCTGGACCGGCTGGGGGCCGGCTCTGCTGGCAGTTCGAGATCCGCGAATTTCGGGCGGAAAAGCGACGCGAAAAATCTCGATTTCGTGGGAAATTGGCAAAATTAAGGTTAGGGAATGCAAACAATGGTGGAGGGGGTCCTAAAACAACAGATCCATGGATCAAAACTACCAAAAACTCATCAAATCGACCAAATCGCTCGAATCCCAAAATGGCTATTTTTGGTGAATTTTTTTGAATTTCTTAAAAACAAAGAAAAATTTGGTGGATTTTGGTGGAAACACAAATCAAATCCGTGTCAACCTAGAGCTCTGATACCATATGATGCAGGTTGGTCCCGATTTTCACGGATTTGGGCGGAGGGATCGATGAACACGAAGAACAAGGGATGAACACAAGAACACAAAGAGGAAAAAACACCAAATCAAGGATAACTAGCAACTAGCAACTCAGCAAGATTCAACTGGTAACAAGCCCCAAGGGTAGCCCCCAATTCTCCTCTCCCAAGCACACCTTATTCTTAGAATTGTTTGTCCAATTGGTCAATCCAAACCAACCCAATAAAGTCACCCTAAGATGAAAGATTGGCAAGTAGCAAACTACAAGAGGAAGCCTTGGTATCCACTAAGGGATCTTCTCCACAAGGGGAGACCTTGGTTCATCTCCACAAGGGGAGGACTTGATTCATCTCCATAGGAGGAAAGGACCACTTTGAGAAGAAGGAGCACAGATCTACTCTAATCCCAAATCATAGTCTAACCCTAGATCTGGTTTATGATGGGGTATTTATAGTATAAACCACGAGGTGGGTGAAAAGGTGGGGGGTACAAGGCCACGCGGGCCCGTCAAGCGCGCAGGCTGGAGGTCGTCGGCGAGCCGGCCTTGTGGCCGGCCGAGGCTGGCTGGAGGGCCAGCTGGGAGGCCGGTTCGCGGGCCGGCTGGGGCTGCTCGAGGCCGGCTGGGAGGCCGGCCGGCCCTGGCGGGGGCCCGGCCCTGAGACCGGCCCAGGCCGGTTGGGAGGCCGGCTGGTTCGGGCAGGAGCCCGGCCAAGGGGCCGGCCCAGGCCGGCTGGGAGGCCGGCGCTCACTGGAGGATGCCCAGCCTGTGGCCCGGCCCAGGCCAGCTGGGAGGTCGGCCGTCTCTGGAAGTAGCCCGGCCCTGGGGCCGGCCCAGGCCAGCTGGGAGGCCGGCTGGCCAATCTTCGCCGCCTCTTCTCCTTCGTCTTGCGTCGTCTCTTGGTCATCTTCCATACTTGCTTGGTGATCTTCACGGTAGTCGTTCCTGAATATGCACAAGGTATCCGAATGAAGTAGCAAACCATTCAATGGTGTATTAAGATCACACAAAGCTATGAGTGAATTCGCCTTATCATGGAGAGTCTTGACTCTTGATCTTGTCATTGGACCATTTGGTGATGTTGGTGTTGTGTGCCTATGTTGCACTACATCACGAACCTTCCGAGCAGCACCACGAGGACACGGGGCCTCTGACATCGACGGCTACGGGGGATGAAATGCGAGCGGCAAACGAAATGTGAATTGGTGGCGGAGGGCGGCAAGGGCATGGGCTGGGGGGGGGGGGGGGGGGGGGGGGGGGGGGGGGGGGGACGGAGGAGGGAACAGGTGGGAGATTGAAATGAGAAGGGGAAATTAAAGTGAAATAGAGTTGTATCTGTTTCAATGACAGACGGGCCCACCTCAACAATCTGACGTGTACGCGGATGCCGCGCCTATTCATCATCACTCCCAGCCGCTCCCTATGGTCCATGGTTGTGGTGGGATTGCCGTACATGGTATTGGCCCCGTTCGGCAAAACTGCCACTATTTAGCCACGGTTGGGCGACGATTTTGTGCCGGGGCCAGTACATTGAGAGCTCCGACCAATGGAGATGCTCTTAAGTTTGGAAAAATCTCTTGGTTTTTCTGTACCAATGTAAACCGTACCTACCACTCAATTTTCGCTTTAGTCCGAAAGCGGCGGCACGAGTGTCGTATGTATGGCAGGAAGAGTAATGTTGTTGAAATTTTTACCATATTCCCTACTGCCGTGTGATGACTGGTCGATGACAGCACTGGTTAGTACGAGCCCTAAGCTAGACAAGTTTGACCGTTGACTGCGCTCATGGAATCCATAAGCGCGCACCCACCAACTGACCGGCCATCCACTCCTTTACCCTTTTTCTCACACACTTGTTGTTCCATGTCCCGGAAAGCTAATTAACCGTAGGTCTTCCACAGCGCATTGGCGATCATGGAATCCATTAGGCGCGCACCCCGTTAATTAACTACGTACTCCTTTCGGCTTTTGGCCATGGCGGGCGACTAGCGACCTATTGGCTGGTTCCTTCCATGTGTAGCTAGCGATAGCCTAAATAAACAGAATAAACTTTTCCAAAAAAATTCAAGTAGATTTTGTTTTTCCAGTCCTTGATAAGACTATCATTCAGCCGTACGTTGCTATATTCCGTCTTTAAGCGAAAAGTGCAAGTGGAGTACGAGCTCCATATAGCTTGTTTTTTCAAAAATTCAAAATCGGCACTTTTTAGTTTCCAAAAATTGAGAAAAAAAATCAGATGTTGATAGTGTCGAGATCTACAAGCGTGCAAAATTTAATTCAAAATACGTTGTATTCTGGACTACAAAAAAAGACAAATTGGGCAAATTTTCAAAAATTTGAAACTGTGTATTGTTCATCACCCAGATCCAGCCATTTGTCATTTTTTTCCCAACCCACAATATAACGAATTTCGAGCTGAACTTTTGCACGCACATAGATCTTATCACTATCTACATATGGGATTTTTTCTGATTTTTTTATAATGTAAAAATGCAAATTTTAATTTTTTCAAAGAAAACAAGCTACATGGAGCTCGGGCTCCAAAACACCCCACTTTAAGCCCATATATGAAACTATGAAAGGAAAGACCGCCAACTACCAACCGAATAGGTAACCATATCACGTAGCTTTATAGTAAGGATAACTTTTTCCGAACACCAGTAGCCGTGTATGTGCAACGCATGTCTCAAAAATATAAATATCATTCCTAAACCAGAGCAATAAATTTCATATTTAAACCGTGTAAAAATGTGCGGACAATATAGTCCACACACGTTGCATCCTCCACAAAGCATAGTTATTATTTGTATAGATATTACAATTCAACACTTTGCTCGTCGACGTCTTGTGCATGGTCCCTCCTGCTCGTGGGTGAGACGGGTGGCATGAAACTTAGATGGGGAGGCTGGGAGCGGACCTCCTGCTCGTCGGTGTCGTGTGCTTGGTCCTCTTGCTCACCGTCGTCTTGGTCGTGGGCGGGACGGGCGGTTGGATCGTCAATGAAGCGGACAGTTTTTTATTTCCTGCGTGCATATATGGCAGGCGTGAAGTGAGGGAATCAATCATGCGGACAGTTTTTTTTTCTTGTGTGCATATATGGCAGGCATGGTGTGAGGGAATTGAAGAGGGGTGGGGAGAACAAATCCGTGTGGGCCGTTTGATCAGTTTGCACGGATGGTTGAGATTTGATTTCCTGTCAAGTTTGATTGTTTATTAGTAGTGGAGATGCCAGTGGCTCCCGGAGTCCCGGTGCTCTATTTTACAAAACTTGAAAAGTATATTTCTATGTATAAAAAAAGAATTAATATTTGGTATACAAGTACATATACACATTTTGTACGTATGGCAGAAGTTTCGCCAAAAACAAACAAAAAGTCGGGAAAAAATCCTATTGTTTTCCCTTTTTGTGTCCACAATTTTGTTATTTTTCTGTAGCTCGGAGTACTTTTTTTGCAACGAAAATTTGCATACACGTACAAAAATGTGGATGTATCCAGCAAAAAGATTTGAATTTTTTAAAACTCAAATTTATTTATTTATCAAAAACGAAAACTTGCACCCGAGCACATTGGAGAGGGATTAAGCAAAAGCAGGTAATAGAGAGCGTAGGTCTGGCTAAAAAAAGGGTTAAAAAACAGCCTAAGGTGGGCACGCTGAACTCGTTTTCCCTTCCTTTGTCTAATCTGAGCACACGGCCGGGATTCAGTTCATCGCCTGGACCTTTTAATTTGTTTATCGGTGTTCCTTCCTTCAGAGTGAAGAAGATGGCTATCTAGTGCAGCTAATCATGAATGCACTCCAAGATTCATGCATGAGACACAAATATAGTCAATTGATTTAACTCCAACTATAGTAAACAAAAGAACGGGGGGTTGGTACTTGGTTAGTTAATTGGTTACTATACTTGCAACACACGGAGGGTTAATTTCTTGATACGTCCAAACAGGCTACTAGGAACTTCCCTCCTTTTTCTTTCTACTGATCCTGATCGACCCACCTTGTTGCGACGTCTGCCTACCTTACCTGCCCTTTCAAGGGTTTTAGCCTTTAGCTCGATCTAGTCGCCCTAGTATCATAGCTAAGCTATTAAACATCTTTTTTTTTCGAATGCCCTTTTGCTAGAATAGTGTGGCGAATTGTGCATGTCGCTTTCAATATAACTCCACCCAAAAATATATCGCATTTGTTTGGGAATTGGCTTCATGGTATACAAAAGAAAGAACTAAAGACAATTCGAGTTGGTATTTGTGCTGTCCTATGGGCAATGTGGAATGTCAGAAATGACTTTGTGTTTAACAAGCCAAAACAATCATCTTTCTTGCAGGTCAGACCATTGGTTACCCATTAGATTCGTACATGGTCATATCTCCAACCAGTGGAGCTTCGCCAAGTTATGGATTCTGGATGTACCCGCTTGGAGACAGTCGCCAAGGATTTCTACAACCGATCGGGCTGGCGTTTTGAGAAGAGAATTGCGCTATGAAGTTTTATGTTTGCTTTGTTATTTTCCGTTGGTTGATACATGTTTCGACCCTTTGTGATCCGTGATTTGTAACAGACTTTTTACACTTCTACAATAAGTGAATAAAGCGGCCGTATGCATCACTTTGATGCAGAGGCTGGGACTCCCCTTTTCGAAAAAAAAGCTAGGCTATTAAAAAATTAAATAAGGGCCGGCCATGCCTGCTAGTTCCAATCCATCATGAAACGAAATTGTGACAGGGTTTTGAGCACAACTTCATCAGTTAAGTACAGTTAAGGGAATGCTAGGGAATGTCTACAAATGAGCTCTATTACATGACGAACTTAGATACGCTTATTCCCTATGAGCGTCTCACGAGCAATCCCTTGTCGCCAGAGATCAATCGGGTTTGTTGATGTGGGTGACTGGTTGGATTTCCAGTGACAGCACCCAGCATCAACAGTTTCACAACCAAGCAATCCTCAATAGCTCTCCATGCCAGTGGTTGGTCCAGAAGGAGTAGATACTCTCGTCCAGTAGAGCTGAATGCATTTCCATGCAAATTATCTTTCAAGTTCTGATTATAGTTCCATTTCCTCTCAATATTTCCTTGACACCTGGCCATTTTACTCTCTAAAAACATAGAACACTACGCAAGAGACGCACCAAAGAGTTGCATAGGTAAAAAGGTTCATGACTAAATTATATTCTCACGGATCGACCATGTAGCAATAGATTCCAAGTCACAGCCAATATTTCTATTGAAGTGCAATTGTTTTCCAAATATGTTTAGCAACTACACAATAAAAAAACATGTAAGATCGTCAAGCTATCTTCGTATATTCATTGGTCATTGTCAAAAGTTTGTCCTGAGAAAGTAGCCACAATAAAAATACTCCCATAAAATAACTATCCCATAAAAACATTTGACTGAGTGGACCCAAGAGGGAGGAAACAACCATACAGGTTTACCCTCTTCATCAAAACCATAGAATGTGTAGGTTTAGCAAGGATGTTTATTAATCCAAAAGGAGAACAGATAAAGATTAAAATCTCTCATGTTTGGGTGAATACCAAGGCTACCATATTATTCCAAGAGGAGTGAGACATTTGAAATTTGATGATTGTATTTGCCCACTCAGGAAATTTCAGAAAGGACATTAAGTACGCGGGGATACTACCTACACTAGCCTGGTTGAGGTTTAGTCTATCTATATACTCCCTCCGTTTTTTAATATAACAAGTTTTAGGTGGTACACATGTTGTCTATATGCACACTAAAATGAGTGAACATGTACATAAAAATGTGTCTACATACATTTGTGTGCATGTGCATGTGCATGTGGACAAAAACTAAAACATCTTATATTAAAAAACCGAGGGAGTATATAGGAGAGTAACCTCCCTCCCCAGCCAAGTACCCTTTTGATGATTTCATCCAAAATTGGTCGCCGGTGCCCTGGGTGCATGCATGGTGCGGTGAGTGCTGAGCACAGGGCCAGCTCAAGCACACGCATGACTCAGCGGGTACCATGATGGAGGTAGACGTGAGCTGGCCGACCAAATGTCATAGGACAACGTCCAGATCTTAAGGCACCAGAAAGAAAGGGCAGCAACGGTGTCCGAATTCACATGGTATATGCATGTAAAGTTGGGTACATATATATCATTTCCCCGGTCTCAAAGTTGAAGCGACGTTTAAAGGAGACGGTAGCTTAGATGCAACCATCAACACGAGATGCTCTGGCTTTAATCGTTGTTTACCCATTTAGACATGTAACTATATGCCCTTGTCCAATATTTTCCATGGTTCATGGCTTAGTATATACTAGCAGCCAACACTTCATAATTAAGGACCAGCTGGTGCTGCCGTGCTGGACAATATTCATGTTCACATGCATTTTTACCACGGCGGTAACTAATTAACCAGCCAATAATTAACCATAGCCCATAACCCATGCATGCATGCATGTCATGCAAACTAATGGCATGCGTGCGTACGTACGGTTACAGCACGAGGCGGGCCAGCTCGTCGGCGAACACCTTCCTGAACGCCGGCATGCTCTCCGGCTCCAGCGAGAGCACCACCGCGAGGGCGCCGTCCTTCCCCGGCGCGTTCATCACGTACACGAAGCCGCTGTAGTACATGAGCGCCGGCCCCATGAACGCGGGCGCGCCCCACCCGAAGTCGGCGTCCGAGAGCGACATCCCCATCCAGCTGATGGCGCGGAGGTGCGTGCGCGAGATGCCGCTCCGTGGCAGGTTCATCGTGTCCACCCCTTCCAGGTAGTCAACCAGCGACCTCGCGTGCTCGTTGCCCTGGCTCGTCGCCGCGCGCACCAGCCTCGCGGAGTGGACGACCGGGCTGCACACCACCTCCCCGACCGTGGCCGACACCGACGTGCGGATCACCGCGTTGCCGAAGTACCCCGGCGGGAGCGGCGGGTCGAGCCGCGCGCGCATGTCGACCATGGAGTAGAGCCGCGTCTCCGCCGACGCCGGCAGATCGCGGGCGCGGCACACGCACTGCCACGCCAGCGCCACCACGGCGCGGAACGTGGAACAGCCGGCGCACCGCGCCTTGAGCGCGCCTACCTGGGCCTTCGTCATCGTGATGATGGCGCTCGCGTACGTGGACGCGGACACCGGGTCCACCGGCTCCGGCTCCGGTTTGTACTCCGGGTGGTCGTACAGCACCGTGCGCGCGGGCGCCGGGCGTGCGGCGAGCAGTGTGTGGTCGAAGCACGGCGGCACGGGCGGCGTCCCGGCGCCGCGGGAGATGCTCGCCCAAGTCTCGAAGAAGAGCGCGGCGCCGCGCGCGTCCACGACGGAGTGGTGCATGGCCTGGCCGAGCACGACGCCGCCGCACCGGAGGCGCGTGACCTGCACGAACAGCAGCGCGCATGGCGGGTTGGGCGCGGGCGTGGGCGGCACGAGCAGGTCGCGCATCTCGCCGCACGGCACGAACTCGTTCATCAGGTCTTCGAGCGCGTACTGCTCCGAGCGCGCGGTGACGAACACCACGCCCTCGCCGGTGCAGTCCACCTGGACGCGCCCGGCGCCGTCGAGCCCGAGGCGACCGGCGAGCGGGTAGAATGTGACCAGTGCCCTTGCGAGGCTGTCCTTCATGAGGTCTGTCGAGAAGAAGCCCGGGTCGCCGTTGGGGTGAAAAAAGTAGACCGTGGGCGTGTAGCCTCTCCGCCCGGCGAGGTCGAGGTTCGAGAGCCAGATGCTGTCCCGTGGCGTCTCCTCAGCCGGGACAACCAGCTCCGACGACAGCACCTCCACCTTCGCCATTGCCAACTTCTTGAGTTCTTCACGAGCTAGCTGCTGTGATCAGCTAGTGTCCTAGTGCTACTGACGTTGGCTGTCGGCGTGGTGGTTTCTGCGGGGGTCCCGTCCGTTAAATAGAAGCATGTAGGGGTTGGTGGCATTTGTACTGTTAAATAGAAGTACATTGTACACGCTCGCGGCAGTGTAAAATCGAGCGATGGCGGTGTTTAAACATCCTTATTTTGCGAAAGCATTGCAATAAGTTTTTTTTACTCCCTCTGATCCATATTAGTGGGCATAGCTTTGTCTAAATTCATATGTATCTAGTTAAGTATTTAGACTAGATACATGTGTATCTAGACAAAATTGTGCCCACTAATATGGATCGGAGGGAGTAGATGAAGAGGCGCCGATCGGTAACATTCTTTACCATACCAACGGTAGAAGTTAACTGCTTGCTCCTTTATTAGTCATGATATGAGTTTTGATTGGTCAGCAATTTTGGATAATCGGAGTTGGGAAGGCTTTTTCAGTTTATTTTCAATTCAGAACGCTCTGTCAAGTCATCAGTACTAGTGCATGTGTAAAGCAAACTTAATTTCAAGCTAGCCGGCGCAATGATTCGTGTAATCGTGTCCCATATGGTTTAGCAACCAAAGGTCATGATAGGAAGTCGGATGGTTTGAATTTTTTTTTTAAAGTCGGATGGTTTGAGTTTTTTTTTTACCAATATAAGAGGGCCTTTCACAGTTTCATCGTCTCTAGTCTTCCTCTTTTATGTCTTTTATGTGATGTCAAAAATACGAATGGTGGCAACTCCTATCTTTTTTTTACCGATATATGCAGTGCTCGCTGATGACAACAACGGACACTATTATCGGTAAATTCTATCACCATGGGCTATGGCGTCCATACGCAATCTGGGCCGTCGTCCACTATTATATGTACAGCGTGTGCCTCCCTCGTGTCAACCAGGGGCCAATAATGTCCTGTGTTTGGTGAGAGGCAGTACACCTGTCTACACGTGTCACTATGAGTATACATGCACACTCAAGGGAAATCTTACGTGGTTCCTGCATATATATAGGAAGATTCTATTAACTGAAAACAACCTGGCTATAAGAGATGTTGCACTGGATGTAAGTGATGTGTTTTTTGTGATTCAGATGACTGTATTGCATATCGGTTTATATCTTGTCATTTTGCACGTCATACTTGATACTAATTCATTATACTTTCAAAATTTCTCCCCTTACCAATATTACTAATATGTTTGGCAATTGGTTGCATGTGTGGATAAAAAGACTAAATCTCGTATTTGCATTGGCATTCCATAAACACTTATGTGCTGACAAAGGATGACAAAGGACGACACTGCAACATCAGCTATGATCCAAAGAAACTGAAAGCGTTCGATATTACTCCCTCCGTTTTTTAATATAAGATGTTTTAGCATTTGTCTACGTGTACATATACACAAATGTATGTAAACATGTGTTAGTGTTTATGCTCACTTTAGTATGTATCTAGACAACATGTGCAAAATACCTACAACATCTTATATTAAAAAAAGGAGGGAGTAGAATGTAAGATACTGCCAAACATGAAAATCTATAATTTTAATATTTTAATCTTCAAAGAGCTTAGCTGCAGGCAGAGCAACAGAAGAACTGCTTTAACATGAAAATCTATAATTTTAATATTTTAATCTATATATATAGTGGTTTGGGCACGTCATCTCTAAATGGATTCAATATACAAGTGTGTGCTAGTATTAACTTTGATCAACAATGTTATAACTATTTAGAGGGCACCCTGAGCTCGTCACCCAAAAAAAAAAGTTTTCACTCTTGGCTTCGATGGGTGACGGCGCCTGCTTGATACACTATACTAGTGTCACTGTGAATCGGTTGAGGTGACGCATGTGGTGATGTGGTTGCGTGGGTGAAAGTAACTGCGTCGGAATTCAGCGTCGTAACACTAACATTGCACCTGGCGTCGTCGATCGCACGTTTGGTGGAGTCGCTGGGTCTGCTCGCGTCCAGCCGTTGACTGCACGACACAGCAGCCCACACCACACTCCACTCACTCACACACACGCCGATCAAGACGCCACAGTCAAAAGCCCACGACACCATCTGATTTTCCGCTCGACATGATGCCTTTCGCCGTGAAGACCCAAATTCGAAGCCATTGATTTGCCACCCCACCAGACACAAACATGATGCTCGTGTTTTGTGCTTCCAGAGAGAGGAAAAAGGAGGAGAGGATCCCGGAAAGTAATGGCCTCGCGTGCATGGTTTCACATGGAGATGGAGTACCTACACTGGCCGGGGTTGTTGGGATACCTTACCTGTCTGCCACCGTGTGGGTGAAGTGATGAAGGTGAAGTTTTTTAGCGAGTGACGTCACTTTATGCCTTACAAAACGTCATCACAACGTACCCCTATATATCTCACGGTGGTAGCAATCGGTTTGGGTTTTATCAGGTAAGCCTCTTTTTTTTCTTATAATGTTGTTCGCAGGAGAGTTCCTAAATCCATTCATAGAAAAGAATGAGTCCCAAACAACACGATTAATTAGAGAAAAACCGGACGAAAACCTGATCGACGGTGAGCCACAAAGACATACAAGACGCCAAGAGGAGGAACACACGACATACATAGCCGGGGACTCGAACGTCACGCCGCTACCGAAGTGCACACCAAATACCGCGCGTTGATATGATCTGCCATGAGCATATTTGCCAAACTCAATGACACCCGAGAGGGACGACATGTCCGAAAGAGGAGGACATGTGATTCTTCGATCCTACGAGTAGTGACCAGTGTGGCTCATCTGTTGTTCCTTGCATGCAAAGGGGGCTCCTGCCGCACACTGCCATCGCACACCCTTGCGGACTACTGTTCTCTCTGACTATATAAACCTCCAAAACGATGCCCCAAGAAGGAGCGTGTCGCCGAGAGCGCCGCCATCGTCCGGTCCGAAAGACCAGATTTTAGGATTTCCCTAGAAAATTGCCTGGAAAAAACAGGTGAGAGCTACTACATCGATGCTTCCACCATGGGACGACACCAAGGACGCTCGACGACTCCGGCCAGCCAGAGTACGAGTTTGACCGCCAACCTCACCTGCAAAGATCTAAACCCAGGAACCAGTTAGCAGCCTGCAAGCGTGGAGGCGTGACCCTAAGCCGCACATCACGCCACTCCCACAACACCTGCCTCCAAGGCCAACCACACCTCCCAGCCAGCCCTACGCGCTCTCGGCGCTTCTCCCGCTTCACTGCACTTGGCGGGAGGATGCAACACCTATGACTGTGCCATTCATCTCGCATCGTGCTACCAAACAAACTTCCTCTTCCCCGCATGGCCATGGACAGACGGATCACTATCATCTATCCCGCACGGTTGCGAGCCAAACCAACCCGCCATCGGGACCTCCTATACAATGCTTAAAATGTATGCTACATGGTGTTGCCTAAAGACTGCCTCCTAGTGGGACGACCTAGGTAGACTGGTGTTTTCCATTTCCTTTTTATTTTTATACTTATGTTTTGTTTTCCTTCTCTCGTTTTGTTTTTCGTATTTTCTTTTCATTGTACCTTTTCCTTTTTGTTTCTTTCATTTTTTGTTTTTATGTTTGGGGAAAATGATGATATAAATAAAAAATTGTTCACGGTGTTTTCATAGAAAATGTTCGAGCCGTCTAAAATAATTGTTTACGAGGTTTAATTTTTTTTCATATGTGAGACAAAAATATTTACGAAGTACAAAATAATTGTAGATGTTATAAAAAATAGTCATATATTTTGCAAAATTGTGCACATTGTTAAAAAAAATCACAAGTTAAACAAAAATGCTCGCACGGGTTAAAATAATTGTTCGTGAGCTAGAATAAATTAAAAAATAATTTTATATTTTGAAGAAATGTCCGTACAATTTCAAAAAAATGTTCACACTGTTAAATAATTGTCCGTAAGTTAAAACAAAAATGTTTGCACAGGTTTAAAAAATTGTTCGTAAGGTAGAAAAAAAAGTTCGCATGGTTATACAAATTTGTTCCCAAGTTTAAAAAAAGTTCACGCGATACAAATAAATCACTTATCACACAACAAAAATAATATCCATACAATTTTTTAAACAAGACAAAAATTAAAATGATAAGAAAAAAGAAACATGAAAAGAAAAGATAAAAACATAAATATTAAAAATTAAAACGTAAAAATAAGAAGGGAAAAAATAGAGAAAATAAAATTAAAAAAGAACAGAAATAAAACAGAACTAATTATTAAAACATAAAACCATCAAAAAATAAATAAGAAAATAAAAAGGAAATAGAAAATAGAAGAACAAATAGCGAAGAAAGAAAAAAGATGCTGAAGGACTCACCTTACTGGGCCGCCCCGGCAACGCGAACGATGTTTGACGCAACGGGGGACAAACGATAGGGTAACTTCCTTTGGGCTTATGCATAAGCTTATGGATTTTGGTGGGGATCGAGAAACTGCGGTGGGGAGAAGCTAATAGAAACTGATTGGAGACTTCTTTTAAGGTTTAAAAGTTTTAGCTTATTTGTTGTGTTGAGTTGTGAGATGTCTCTAATGCCCCTGAATTTAATGTGTGCGCTAAGTAAAACGATGATATCTTACATACATTGGTTTTTAGTAGAAAATAGGCAAGAATTAAAAAAAGGCAGATGATAATAAAAATATCTTACACACGCCACTTGGTCTACACGTACAACATGTGCATCAGTACAGTGAGCTTATGCTCTCACTTCTACATATATGCATCTTGGAATACACATACATGTTTGCATATATTATGTTGCAACTATTGGTATATAAAATTTAAAAACAAAAAGCAAGTGCAAGAAACTAACTGAATTCTTCATGTAAGGTGAGATTACAAGAACAACTACAGAAAGGCATTACGACAAGCACCTTGCACGGACGCACAGCTCCATGACGCTGCAGCAAGCAGCTCTCGTTCGCTAATCGCTACTAATGGATGCCTGCTTGCAATCACACTCGAATTTGTATTCAAGATTGTTTGGCTTTCAACCGAAATACCGAATGCACACAAACAGCATTACTGAACACTATGACACAGAGTTCACAGTCCAGAGCAGAGTCCCGAACGCATATTCATGTTTATCTAGCAACAGAAGCATGCAAACCAGGATGATTCGATCTTCCATCCTGGCGAGAACTCAAGACGGAGAATGGAGTATCTCCGTAATCAATGTTGGTGGGCTAGCCACGGCCCAGTTCTATCAGAATGAGTCGGCCACGGAAAAAATGTCGATTACCGTCGCCTTATCGATGTTGTTTCCATAGAGGGGCGTCCATACTATAGTTCTGTACTAGTGACATTTATGTTCACACACATGAAATAAGATTCAATGGAAAAGATACTTGGCTTTGCCTCTGTGCTTGCTGGATAATCAATCATTGCATTTAGTTCAGTTGATCAAGTTTATCCTGCAAGCTATTGTTACACGAGATTATATTTGATTGATGTTACTTGTGCTAAAGATGTTGTCCTTTTGAAGTTGGGGTTGATTCATGATAACCCACAAGTGTAGGGGATCGCAACAATATCTTCGAGAGAATTGAAACCCAAATTTATTGATTCGACACAAGGGGAGCCAAAGAATACTTATAAGTCTTAGCAGCTGAGTTGTCAATTCAGCCACACGTGAAAAAGCACTAGTAACACAAGTGATGTGAAAGCAGCAGTAACTTGAGAGCAATAATAACGATAAAGTAGCAGCGGCAAAAGTAACACAGAAGCAATGGCACCAGAAAATACTTGGTGGCTAAATATGGACCGGGGTTCCTAGCATTCACTAGAGGTAACTCTCCAAACAAATAGGACAAATGTTGCGTGAACAAATTACAGTCGGGCGATTGACAATTATAATTAACTCATGATAGACATCTAGTTCATAAATCATACATAGGGCATGTGTAACATCCTAAAATTTGGTCTTTCAAAAATTCCGTTTAAAAATATTGCTATTGACTATGGATTTAAATTTTCCTCGGTTTAACCACCTTTTCAATTTTTCACAAAACCTTGTCCAAGTTTGGGATCTTGTGTTTTGGGTTCACTCCCACTTGGCACACTTGTTACTTTACCTTTTACCCAAAAACATTTCCTCTATATTTTCTTTTATCTTATAAACCAAAATCCTTTTATTAGAGCTTTACAAAGGAAGTATTTTAAATTTCATTTCAAAAATTCTCCAAAAATTCAGAGATGATCCCTAACCAGTGTGTAACCCAAATATGTAAAAATATCCCATACCTTGTAAAGAAAATATTTGAGCTTTTCCATGTTTTCATTTCTGCTTAAAACTACAATGATTTTTGGAAGCATGTTAAAACATTTCTCCTTTTCATGAAAACTCCCAAAATAGATGCACATGACCAGTACCTATCTTAGGGAATATTTTTACTCAAGCCCATTTATTTTTAGAACCCCTAAACCTATTTTTGCTTTTTGACCAGTATAGTTTTTCACATTTTCTACTCGGACCAAATTTCGAATTTGCAAAAACTTTAGTCAGCAAAGTGGAAGGTTTTTTAATTTGGCGCACAACGGTGAAAACCTCATCTCAATTGTAGCTCTGAGCTGAGAGAAACTTGATGATGCCTATCCTCTCCCTCCCCTGTTCTCTCGTGAGCCGCTCCGCCGCCAGCTACGTGACGCGCCGCACGAGCAGTGCACCACGCTGCGCCCGACACCTCGCCGTGCCGTCCATGGCGACCACCTCTCGGGGAAGCTATAAAAGGACCACCCCAGCTGCCTCCAGACACACACCACCACCCTCCCCCTCCCAATCGTCCTCCACCGCAGTACCCGAGCCAGTGGAGCACCACATCGCTGACGGCGAGCTAGCCCTAGCCGCACGGTCTCCACTCGATTTCTTCGCCTAGAGCACCTCCCCCGTCGATTCCTCGCCCACACCACCACCACAGATCGCCATGAACCTTCCGCCGTCCTCGCCTGGGTGATTGGTGGCTAGAGCCGTCGAATCCATCATCGGCAGGTCGCCGTCGCCGCGGGAGAGGAAGCTCTGCTCCGGCCCGACCTCTCCGGCAACCACGAGTGCACAGACGAGCTGCGCCACGCCTCCCCGAGCCTCCCTGCCTCCTCTCCCTCACTGATGGCGTGAATCACACGCTCGTTGGGAGACTCCAAGAGGAAGGTATGATGCAGTTCAGCAGCAAGTTTTCCCTCAGAAAGAAACCAAGGTTATCGAACCAGTAGGAGCAGCAACTCTTCAGAAGGTTGTTGGTGGCTGATGACTCCCAAGTGCAGGAGATCAATTGTAGTACCTTTCAAATAGAAAAGGTTGTCGAACCCACGAGGAGCTGAAGGTATTGGTTAGTAAGATTGATAAACAAAGCAATGAAAGATGCAAGTGTTTTTGGTATTTTCGGTTGTATAATTCCAATGCAGCAAGTAACAGTAACAAGTGAAAGCTCTCAAAGAGAGAAAGCCCAATCCTCTTATGTGCAAGAGGACAAGCTCAAGTGATGTGTACTTATATGTGGAAAACGTTCCCGAGGGCGGCATGGATATTAGGCATAGAGATTTATTAAACAACACGTTGAATATCTTGTCAAGTTTTAATCTTTTTGGACGGAGCCATAATTAGGTATAGCTAAATAAATAAACTACACCCCTTATGATGGATCATGTGGCCAAGTAAATGACTGCACAAGAATTATTAAGACATAAAGTCCCACCATAGCATTACACTCTAAGGTCCCCGATACTAATACCCTCATATATAACTTCATGATTCTCTCAGGTTTACGTGTCCTCCCAAGTCTCCTCAATTCATTATACTACGGTGTTCTCCTATGAGCCCATATAGGTGAAGTGTTGTGCAGTCGACGTTCGCACAACACCATCATAGAATCACATAAAAGATAAACTCTTGACAAAATACCAACACATGTCATATATAAATCATTGCCAATTCATCCTATGCCCTCAGGAACATACGGGAACTACTCACAACGTGCAAACATGATCATAATCAGTGGCATAAGTGGTACAACACAATCTGAAATTATAACTTCACCACCAAATAATGACAAGTACTCAATCACAAACATGAATAGTAGCACAAGACAAGTATCTAGGGTATAGCAACTCTCAAACTGCGAGGGGAACGGAGTGGATCACGGTGATGATGATGGAGATGGTGCTGGTCTTGATGGGGGTGATGATGTAGAGGCCTCCTCCCACGCCAAGGAGGAGAGGTGATGACGATGACGATGATTTCCCCCTTCTCCGGAGTCCGGAGCAGCAGGATCTGACCCCCGGAAGGGATCAGGAGTTTCGCCGCCGCCGCGACCTCGGATGGACTTGGAAAAATTAGGGCGTTACTTTTCGGGCGAGACGAAGGCGTCGATAAAAAGCCCCAGGCGAGGAGGTGCCCGAGGCCATTTTGTGGGCCCACGCGGCCAGGTTGGCCGCGTGGGCCACCCCTTTTGGCCTCGTGGCTCTCCTCTCTTCGGTCTTCTTCCCTCTGCCTTTCTCCCGATGAAAAACTGACGTGGTATTTTTCCTTTTATTATTTGGGTTCCTGTAGCTCCTGAAACATTAAAACAAGAAAAGGGGTTTTCTGCCTCCCAGAAATTAAATACCAAAAATAGGGACTTTGTGAAAGTCCCCAAAATCATCTAAAACATGTAAAACAATCATATAATCATGCAAATAACATTCTAGTATGATACTAAAAGTTATATAAATGATGATATAAAATGCACGTATCAACTCCCCCAAGCTTAAACCTTTACTCGTCCTCGAGTAAGTAAGGACATAGATCATTACATGCATCAATGGACTTATGGTTGATAAATAAATACGGCATTGTATCATCATCATATTCAATTGCAAGATAAGATTAATGATAAAACTCATATGAGGGCAACATAAGTAGAACTCTAGCAATCACCCCTTACTTTTGAAAGCAAATAACCATTGTATGTTGGACAATCGAATCATATTTTTTTCACATGCTTTTGCTCTTCATGGCAAGCATTATAATCTTTTATACTTTGCTGAAATTAAAGACAAGATAAACTCTCATTGGATAACAAGTTCAAAGAAGACAAATGAAAAGATAGATATAAAAATGTTATCACCTTGCTTCTAGTAACTAGTGCAAACTTTAGTCATGGATATCTCAATCAAGTTCCATGCTCTACAACCTTTTCTTACACTTTCCATGGCTAGCTGAAATTTCAGGTGCCTTCCTTTCATTCACATTCAAGAGCATAAGTATTGAAATATCCATGATCATTAATTTGCTCAAAAGATACTAGGTCTAACAAGAGTGTTTTATATCCTTTTCATTATCTTCTCAACTTTTATCCTACAAGACATATCTCAACCTCAAACTATTAATTCCAAGTCAATTGACTTTTACTTATTATATGAGATAATTCTACAATTGTCCAACACTCAAGTTAATTAATTTCAAGGCAAGATGTGATTGAAATTCTAAATATGCCACGCTCATTTGCATGAGTGTTACCCATAAATCCCCAAACAAGAGAATCATGGATGACACCATACTTTAATATTCATTGATAAACCATAAGATAGGATACATGATAATGCTCCATGAGCTCACACACGCCTAAGAGATATTGATAACTAATCGATAAAAGCAAAGCACACCATGACTAGATAGATATGATAGATTGATAAAGAGAAAGACTAGATGGAACTCCCCCAAGCTTGGCGTTCCTCCAGATTCTCCTTTGCTGCAGCCTCCTCCTTCTCATATTCTTCCTCCCATTCAGCCATCTTCCATGGGAAAGGCCTTCCATCACGGAAAGATGTAGGTGGATCATTGTACCTGAGGGTGGCGGCTGCTGCAATCTTCTTGAAGCGTTCTTCATATTCGCAGTTCTGGTTCTCTACATCCCACATGAAGCATTGGAACTTCTCCCACTTGTTGATGACGTCCTTGTACCTATCTTCCAGATCTTCAAGCCTTTTCTTGTACTCTTCAACCTTCTTCTCCAGCTCCAGGTTCATGAAGTGGTGAGCATCAAGGCTGCGGTAAACCACAGTGCCATACCTGAAGGTCTTGTCCTCTAACTCATCCAGCCTTTCCTCCGTGCCGGTGGCCTTGGGAGCCTTCACCTCCTCCACGAGCATCACGCCCTCCTTGAAGCACACGGTCTTGGTGGTGCCATCACGGAGTTGAGGTAGCGGTTCACAACACCTTCCTTGGGAGAGCTCTCCCCCTCTTGGTTGGATCCGGAGCAAGACATGGCTAAAACCTGACAGACAGAAACAGCAGAAACAAAGATCGCTCGAGAACGCTCGGTGCGAGATTAGATCGGCAGAGAGGAGTATATATTGAGGGTTTTTAGGTCAAGACGAAGCGTCGGGATCGAAAACGAGACGAAAAGGGACTCCGAGGTGGAAAAGGAGTGGGCCCACGCGGCCAGGTACATGGGCCGCGTGGGACCCCTCTTTCCTTCCTCGGGTCTCCGCTTCGTCAGTTTTCTTGTCCCACACGTTAATTTCCATAAAAATGACTTCCGTAAAATATTATGCAATTCCGAGAAACTTTCCAACAGTAAGTTACCTTCTATTGTTTTGGGTTTCTGAAACTGCACGGTTTCTCTCAATTACCTCCTCCGGTGTTTGTAAATTCAACTCTCCACCCTTCCGAAAGCTTTTCCTGCAATATAAGGTTTAAGGCGTTGTCCATTGACTACATGAGGTTTACCTTTCATGTCACCGTGAAGACGGATAGCTCCTGAACGGTACACCTCCTGTATCACTAATGGTCCCTGCCACTTTGAAGCTACTTCCCTGCAGAAAACTTGAAACGAGAGTTGTATAAAACTTGATCACCTACTTTGAATTCCTTTCTTAATTTTCTTGTCATGCCAAATCTTAACTTTTTCTTTAAACATTGGCACTTTCATAAGCTTCATTTCTCCATTCATCAGTAGGTTTAATCAAGAATTCTCTTTTCTCCCGCAGTTTAAAATCAAAGTTCAGTTGTTTAATAGCCCATCTAGCTTTGTTCTAGTTCAACAGGTAAGTGACAAGCTTTTCCATAAACCATTTTATAAGGAGACATTCCCATAGGATTTTTAAAAGCAGTTCTATAAGCCCACAAAGCATCATTAATTTAATTGGCCAATCAGATCTAGACTTATTCACTGTCTTTTCCAAAATGAGTTTAATTTCCCTATTGCTTAATTCAACTTGCCACTTGTTTGAGGATGATAAGGAGATGCAATTCTATGGTTAACATCATATTTTGCCAAAGTTTTTCTAAGAACACCATGCAAGAAATGAGAACCACCATCAGTAATTAAAACCTAGGAACACCAAACCTGGGGAAAATGATGTCCTTGAGCATCTTCATTGCTGTGGCATGATCTGCACTTTTGGTTGGAATTGCTTCCACCCACTTTGTAACATAGTCAACTGCAACCAAAATGTGAGTATGCTTTGTCTTTGATTCTGGGAAAGGACCCATAAAGTCAAAACCCCACACATCAAATGGTCAAGTGGCAATGAATAATTCATAGGCATTTCATTCTCCTACCAATATTTCCTACTCTTTGACATTTATCACAAGATTTAACATATTCAGCACAATCCTTAAATAAGTAGGCCAATAGAAACCAGATTGTAATACCTTTGCTCCTGTGCGATCTCCTGCATGATGCCCTCCATAGGGACTATCATGACAATCTCTTATAATAGCCTGTTGTTCATGCTCAGGTACACAACGTCTAATAATACCATCCACACTTTTCTTATAAGGAAAGGATCATCCCAAAAATAATGTCTAAGATCATAAAGAATTTCTTTCTTTGTTGAGAAGTGAAGTGTGGAGGCAAAACTTTACCAACAATAAAATTTGCATAGTTGGCAAACCAAGGAGATGCAACTTTAGCACTAGAAACATTAACAATTGCAAGTTGTTCATTAACAAAGCTATCATTAATAGGAATAGGATCATCAGGTATATTTTCCATCCTAGAGAGATGATCAGCACTTGATTATCTCCCCTTTCCTATCAACAATATGTAAATCAAATCTTGCAATAAAGTACCCATCTTATTAATCTAGGCTTAGCATCTTTCTTATTCATCAAGTATTTAATAGCAGAATGATCAGTATGTATTGTGACTTTTGAATCAGTAATATAAGGTCTAAACTTGTCACAAGCAAACAGTACTGCTAAAAATTCTTTCTCAGTTGTAGCATAATTCTTTGAGCAGCATCAAGTGTTCTACTAGCATAATAATAACATTCAGTTTCTTATCAACACGTTGGCCCAAAACAGCCCCAACTGCATAATCACTAGCATCACACATAATTTCAAAAGGCAATTCCAATCAGGAGGTTGAATAATGGAGCAGTTTAAAGCATTCTTCAAAATATTAAAGGACTCAATGCAATCATCATTAAAAGAAAAGGAACATCCTTTTGCAAAGATTGGTTAGAGGTTTTGATATTTTGGAGAAATCTTAATAACCTACGGTAAAAACCTGCATGCCCAAGAAAACTTCTTATACCTTTGAGTCCCTTGGGTATGGTAGTTTTCAATAGCTTCATCTTTGCTGGATCAACTTCTATTCCTTTCCAGAAATCTTATGCCCAAGAACAATACCTCAGTAACCATGAAGTGACACTTCTCCCAATTAAGAACCAAGTGTTGGTCTTCACAACGCTGTAAAACTTTGTTAAGGTTGAACAAGCAATTATCGAAGGAAGTACCATACACAGAAAAATCATCCATAAAACTCCATTATCTTTTCAATATAATCAGCAAATATAGCATTCATGCATCTTTGAAAAGTAGCAGGAGCATTACATAAACCGAATGGCATTCTCCTATAAGCAAAAGTACCATATGGGCAAGTAAAAGTGGTCTTTTCTTGATCATCCTTATGGACAGGAATTTGTGAGAAACCTGAATAACCATCTAGATAGCAAAAGTGAGAGTGTTTAGATAACCTTTCTAGCATTTGATCAATAAATGGCAATGGATAATGATCTTTTCGAGTTGCTTTATTTAATTTCTGAAATCAATAACATCCTATAACCAACAACAGTACGTTGAGCCACAAGTTCATCCTCATTTGGAACAACAGTCATTCCACCCTTTTTAGGAACACAATGAACAGGACTAACCCACTTACTATCAGCTATAGGATAAATGATACCAGCTTCAATAAGTCTTATTACCTCTTTTCTTACCACTTCTTTCATTTTTGGAGGCGGCGTTGAAATCAACAACAGGTTTTGCATCTTCTCCAGATTAATTTTATGCATACATAGAGCGGGCTTATACCTTTAAGATCATCAAGAGAGTATCCAATGGCTGGTCGGTGAGCTTTTAGCACATCAAGTAATTTCTCTTCTTCTTCAGCTGAAAGGTTAGCACTAATAATGACAGGATATATGCTCTTCTCATCCAAATATGCATATTTCAGATTTGCAGGCAAAGGTTTAATTCAAAACTAGGATCCCCTTTAGGTGGTGGTAGCACTCCTAAATTATCAGGTGGGATATGCAATTGTAATTGTGGTGGTTGTTGCCATAATATTTGTTCAAAGCCTCTTTTTCCTCATCATTAAATGGTTCATCTTGATTAAGCATATAACGTTCTACAACATCAGTTGAAGCTACAGCTATATGAGCAAGAGTTTCAATTAAATTTCAGAAAGGCTCTTTCAACATGTTTATCAGCAAATTTGGAAAAGTTAATTCAAGTTTCTCACCAACATTTAATAAACACTTTCTCTTTAGGCAAATTAATTTCAGCACCAACAGTATGTAAGAAAGGTCTACCAAAAATGATAGGACAAAATGAATCTTGAGGACAACCAAGCACAATAAAATCAGCAGGATATTTTATTTTGCCAACCAATACTTCAACATCTCTAACAATTCCAAATGGACTAATATATCTTTATTAGCAAGTTGAATTGTCATACCTGTCTCTTCCATAACAATGGATCAATATCAGGCTTGATTCAAGATAAAGAGAATATGGAATGACACTAATACTTGCTCCAATATCACATAGACCATGATAACTTGAAGTCCCAATAGAGCATGATATAACAGGTTTCCCAACTTGGCCGAATTACCTTTGATGACTTTGTAGCATCTTCACATAGATAAACATCACAGGTCTTCTTCATTTAGTTGCTTGATAACAGAAATTTGAGTGTTGACTTCCACCTGTTCATAAGGCTGAGAACATTTTTGTTACTTTGTTAGTAACAGCTAAGTAAATTCTCCTTAACTTGGTTTGGATAGGGTGGTTCAACATACTCCTCAATTGTCACAGATGACACGGTTCAACCTGTTTAATAACTTTAGGAACAACAATAGATTGTTTAACAGGTTCAACATAAACTTCAAATCCACTTTTTGGAACACAGATATGTTCAGCAAAATTTAGCTATTCAATTATAACATAAGGATCAAGAAAAGTATCACTCAGATTTTTAAACAAGATAGAAGTAGAGAAATTCTCTACACATGAATATCATAATCAAAATAGGCTCATTACCTTTATCAAGATCCCAATGACAGTATTTTCAGAAATAGTCTCCAATAAATTCCATGCTTCTTCTTCAGTTATTGTTTGTAAAACTTCCACCAGATGAATTATCCAGAATTCCTTGTGCTTCATAGGTAGCCACATAAAAGTTTATCAATATAAGTTTCCTTGTAAGATCATGACATGGTTCTTGCGAAGGAGTTCCTTTAACCTCCCCCAAGCTTGAGTAATACTCTCTCCCAGATGTGGCCAGAAATTGAATATAGCAGCGGTTTCATAAGCTTCTTTAGGAGTGAAGTATTTAAGAAAGAAAACCTTCCTCAAGATATTCCATTCATGGAGCTCTTCATCCAGAGACCTGTACCAATCACGAGCATTACCAGATAAAGACAAATATAGTAACTTCCTTTTTACCTGATCCTCAGGAATACCAGGAGTCTAATAACCACATATGTCTTCAATTATCCATGTGTTCGTGCAGACTTAGTTCCATCCCTGTAAATGGATTTTTCATAACTCTTTTAACATGACCCATGGGAATTTTAAATCCCACTTTAGGTATCTCAGGCACAGTAGTTTCAACCACCTTTGCAGTAGTGGCATAAGCACTTTCATATAGAGCAAGATGCAGCGAGGCACGATTCATAAATGCCATAGTAACAATGAGATAAAACAGCTTTCAAGTTTCCTTACCAAACTTCTTACCAATAGCGCTACGCTCCCCGGCAACGGCGCCAGAAAAGTATCTTGATGACTCCCAAGTGCAGGAGATCAATTGTAGTACCTTTCAATTAGAAAAGGTTGTCGAACCCACGAGGAGCTGAAGGTATTGGTTAGTAAGATTGATAAAAAAACAATAAAGATGCAAGTGTTTTTGGTATTTTGGTTGTATAATTCAATGCAGCAAGTAACAGTAACAAGTGAAAGCTCTCAAAGAGAGAAAGCCCAATCCTCTTATGTGACAAGAGGACAAGCTCAAGTGATGTGTAACTTATATGTGGAAAACGTTCCCGAGGGCGGCATGGATATGCTAGGCATAGAGATTTATTAAACAACACGTTGAATATCTTGTCAAGTTTTAATCTTTTTGGACGGAGCCATAATTAGGTATAGCTAAATAAATACTACAACCCCTTATGATGGATCATGTGGCCAAGTAAATGACTGCACAAGAATTATTAAGACATAAAGTCCCACCATAGCATTACACTCTAAGGTCCCCGATACTAATACCCTCATATATAACTTCATGATTCTCTCAGGTTTACGTGTCCTCCCAAGTCTCCTCAATTCATTACACTACGGTGTTCTCCTATGAGCCCATATAGGTGAAGTGTTGTGCAGTCGACGTTCGCACAACACCATCATAGAATCACATAAAAGATAAACTCTTGACAAAATACCAACACATGTCATATATAAATCATTGCCAATTCATCCTATGCCCTCAGGAACATACGGGAACTACTCACAACGTGCAAACATGATCATAATCAGTGGCATAAGTGGTACAACACAATCTGAAATTATAACTTCACCACCAAATAATGACAAGTACTCAATCACAAACATGAATAGTAGCACAAGACAAGTATCTAGGGTATAGCAACTCTCAAACTGCGAGGGGAACGGAGTGGATCACGGTGATGATGATGGAGATGGTGCTGGTCTTGATGGGGGTGATGATGTAGAGGCCTCCTCCCACGCCAAGGAGGAGAGGTGATGACGATGACGATGATTTCCCCCTTCTCCGGAGCTTCCGGAGCAGCAGGATCTGACCCCCTCGGAAGGGATCAGGAGTTTCGCCGCCGCCGCGACCTCGGATGGACTTGGAAAAATTAGGGCGTTACTTTTCGGGCGAGACGAAGGCGTCGATAAAAAGCCCCAGGCGAGGAGGTGCCCGAGGCCACTTTTAGTGGGCCCCACGGGCCTAGGGTTTGGCCGCGTGGGCCCACCCCTTTTGGGCCTCGTGGCTCTCCTCTCTTCGGTCTTCTTCCCTCTACCTTTCTCCCGATGAAAAACTGACGTGGTATTTTTCCTTTTATTATTTGGGTTCCTGAAACTCCTGAAACAATAAAAACAAGAAAAGGGGGTTTTCTGCCTCCCAGATATTAAATACCAAAAATGGGACTTTGTGTGAAAGTCCCCAAAATCATCTAAAACATGTAAAAACAATCATATAATCATGCAAATAACATTCTAGTATGATACTAAAAGTTATATAAATGATGATATAAAATGCACGTATCAGTGGCCGCACGGCGCAACACGATCACCAACGCGGAATCTGCACACAACACAATCAAACTACTTTGCCCCGACGAAACAGTGAGGTTGTCAATCTCACCGGCTTGCTAAAAACAAAGGATTAAACGTCTCGTGTGGAAAATGAGTATTAAATTGCAGACAATGAAAAAGGAACAGTTTGTGGTTGTTTAATCAGTGTAAAAGAATGGACCGGGGTCCACAGTTCACTAGTGGTGTCTCTCCATAATAGATAGCTAACATGTTGGGTGAACAAATTACAGCTAGGCAATTGACAAATAGTGAGCGCATGACAATGCATATATATGACATGTTGACTACTATGATATTTAATTGGGCATTATGACAAGATACATAGACCGTTATCCAACAATATCTATGACTAATAATCCACCGCCGGGTTGTCATCCGAGTCCCCCGTTGGTATTAAGTTGCACGCAACGGATAATTGCATTAAGTAAAGCGCGTAATGTAAACAAACACATATGGCCGTGGACATAGCATCGTTAGGTTACCCCTAGTGGCAACAGCACATCCACAACCTTAGAACTTTCTGTCACTGTCCCAGATTAAACGGAGGCATGAACCCACTATCTAGCATAAATACTCTCTCTTGGAGTTACAAGCATCTACTTGGCCAAAGCATCTACGAGTAACGGAAAGCATGCAAGATCTTAAATAACATATAAGATAAATTGATAATCAACTTGACATAGTATTCAATATTCATCGGATCCCAGCAAACACAACATGTAGCATTACAATAATATGATCTTGCTCATGTAGGGCAGCTCACAAGATCTAAACATGATGGAACAAAGTGGAGAGACAACCATCTAGCTACTGTTATGGACCCGTAGTCCAAGGATGAACTACTCACGCATCACTCCGGAGGCAGGCATGGCGATGTAGAAGCCTCCGGTGACGATTCCCCTCTCCAGCAGGGTGCCGGGAAGAGGTTCTGAACCCTCCCGAGCTAGGGTTGACGGCGGCGGCGTCTCTGGACCTTTTCGTGGATATTTGCTCAGGCACTTAGGGTTTTCGGGTCGGGGGGAATAAGTAGGCGAAAGGGCGGCGGCTAGAGACCCCCGAGGGGCCCACACCACCCTAGGGCGCGGCAGAGGGGGGACCGCGCCCTAGGTGCGTGTGGCCACCTGGTGGCCCTCCTCTGTTGCTCCTTCGCTCCGTCAGGCGTGTTCTGAAAAAATAGGGACCCCGTGTAGTTTCGTCCAATTCCGAGAATATTTCCAGACTAGCTTTTCTGGAATACAAAAATAGCAGAAAACAGGAATTGGCACTTCGGCATCTTGTTAATAGGTTAGTCCCAAAAAATGTATAAAAGTGATATAAAGTAGATGCAAAACATGTAGCAATTGGTATAAAACAAGCATGGAACATCAAAAATTATAGATACGTTTGAGATGTATCAGCATCCCCAAGCTTAGTTCCTACTCGTCCTCGAGTAGGTAAACGATAAAAACAAAATAATTTTTGAGGTGACATGCTACCATCATAATCTTGATCATATAATATTGCAAGGCACATGTAAATGTATGAAGTGATCCAAGTCAATGGTCTATAATTTGCTATCAAATAGATAATGAGTAAACAATGAATCACACAAGCTAAACGTTTTCATGAATAGTACTTTCGAGACAAGCATCAAACAGTTTTGCATAAGTGTTAACTCATAAAGCAATAGTTTCTAATAAAAGGTATTCAATCAACACAAAGGAAGAATTTAGTTTCAGCATTTGCTTCAACTTTCAACATATTTATCTCATGGATATTGTCAACACAAAGTAGTATAACAAGTTCAATACATTGCATATAACGCATGTTGTAACAAAGTTGACACTAGTGTTTGCTTGTGGAAGACAGAAAGAATAGGAAAACTGACTCAACATAAAAGTAAAAGAAAGGCCCTTCGCAGAGGGAAGCAGGGATTAAGTCATGTGCTAGAGCTTTTAGGTTTTTGAAAGCATATAGAGATTGCATAAAATATTTGATACTCCTCCCAACCTTGCTAACCCAAACCATGGCTAACCGAATCCTCGGGTGCCTTCCATCAATCACATACCATGGAGGAGTATCTATTTTTGAGAGGTGTTTGTTAATTGTCAACGAATGGTAGCGGGTGAGAACAGTATTCTACCTGTCAAACGGACTTTTAAGAGTGGCTCCCATGAAGGACGTTATTTCTACCAGCAAGGCAGATCATCCCTCTTTCTCTTTGGTTTACACACATTTAGTTATTTCACTGTTTGTCATTGCTTACTGATGAATCAGGGCAAAAGTGTGAAGAGAATTAATTGGTTAAAGTTGTAATTAATTGGGACTGGGCACCCCGTTGCCAGCTCTTTTTGCAAAATTATCATGTACCTTAGTGTATCATACCTTTCTGCTCGGAGACTGCATCGCTTAGTGTATCATACCTTTCTGCTGTATCGCGCGCTCGAATAATGTAGTGGTAGAGTTGTACCCTGCATCTCGTATCATGTACCTTGTATCTTGTATCGAGTAGCTTGTCTTGCATCTCGTGTAACGTAGCAAGTAACCAGAATCTTGTAACCCATCCAGCCATTGTATTTCACCGTGCCTTGTTGTTTTTGCAAACATAGTTTCCATTTGGTTTTCTTGGATGTTGCACTTTTCCCCCATATGGATGCTCATGGTACGCGTCACCACATTCAGCCATCCAGGATGAGGCCCAATAATGGTGCAAGTGGCAGCCAAGGAACCCCGGTTCGTCGTTCCTCACGACAAGCGTGCGAGGATCCCGTGCCCCCACAAACACCTCCTCCTCCACCAACTCAGGAACCAAGCCCAAGTCAGTTCATGATGATGATGGATGAGCGTCACACTCAGCACCTGACACAGATCATGAGAGAGTTTGGCACATACATGCAAGCCCATGGTGCCCCACACGCAGGCCGCTCGAAGCTACAGGACTTTCAGCGTACTCAACCTCCAAAGTTCTCGTTTGCTGACGACCCGCTTGAGGCTGACGATTGGCTCCGCACCATGGGAAAGAAACTAGAGCTCGCTCGCGTGGACGAGTAGGACAAGGTGTTCTTCGCCACCCACTACCTTGAAGGCCCTACCAACGTTTGGTGGGACAATCAAAAGGACGCCAGGGGCAATGGACCCGATGTCGCTTGGACAGAATTTCAGGAAGCCTTCCGCAAGGCATACATACCCTCCAGCCTTATAAAAATGAAGCAGCAGGAATTTCTGGCACTCACTCAAGGCAGCAAGTCCATCAATGAATATCTGACCAAGTTCAACAACCTTGCTCGCTATGCACCCGAGGAGACCAACATAGAGGAAAAGAAGAAAGACAGGTTCCTTCATGGGATGCATCAGGCCATAAAGACTCAGCTCAGCGTTCTACAGTTTCCAGATTTTCAGGCCATGGTCAACACAGCACTAATCTCAGAAAAGGAGCACCACACAATTTGTGACACTCACAAGCGGAAGTTTGATCCACGTACCTGGCAGCCCAACAACCACACCTCGACACCTCAGAACACCTGGAATCAACCAGGAAGCATGGATATCCCCGTGAAGGATTCTACCACAAGCGCCCCCTAGTAGATGATGGCAAGAGGGTCAACTCCTGCTTCAAGTGTGGCAAGACAGGACACTACATCAAGGATTGCCCCCTTCACAATAGCCACGGCAACAACAACAAGCCACCTCAAGTTGCCCGTGTCCACCACATGTCCGCAGAGGAATCAGATGAAGCTTCAGATGGAGTGCTTGGTACGTGTACTATCAACACTAAACCCGCAGTGGTTTTATTCGATTCTGGAGCCTCCCACTCTTCCAACTCGAAGGATCTTGTTGCCAAACACCGCTTTCCATTTTTTTTCCTTTGGGCCATCTTTGGTGATACAGATCCCGCCTCAGAAATGAAAACAAACACCGTTTGACACCATCTGACCATCAACATTAACCAAGTGAACTTTCCAGCTCAGCGCAACAACCCTCATGGGTCTCAAAAAATTCCATGTGAAAGAGAAGCCTGCCACAAGATTTATAGGGTGAGAAGATTTGTTAAGGAATGAATATCAGTACCTGTTCAGTGAGCAACGGGAATCTCGAGGACGAGATTAAATTTAAGGGGGGAGATCTGTAACATCCTAAAATTTGGTCTTTCAAAAATTCCGTTTAAAAATATTGCTATTGACTTTGGATTTAAATTTTCCTCGGTTTAACGACCTTTTCAATTTTTCACAAAACCTTGTTCAAGTTTGGGATCTTGTGTTTTGGGTTCACTCCCACTTGGCACACTTGTTACTTGACCTTTTACCCAAAAACATTTCCTCTATATTTTCTTTTATCTTATAAACCAAAATCCTTTTATTAGAGATTTACAAAGGAAGTATTTTAAATTTCATTTCAAAAATTCTCCAAAAATTCAGAGATGATCCCTAACCAGTGTGTAACCCAAATATGTAAAAATATCCCATACCTTGTTGAGAAAATATTTGAGCTTTTCCCTATTTTCATTTCTGCTTAAAACTTCAATGATTTTTGGAAGCATGTTAAAACATTTCTCCTTTTCATGAAAACTCCCAAAATAGATGCACATGACCAGTACCTATCTCAGGGAATATTTTTACTCAAGCCCATTTATTTTTTGAACCCCTAAACCTATTTTTGCTTTTTGACCAGTATAGTTTTTCACATTTTCTACTCGGACCAAGTTTCGAATTTGCAAAAACTTTAGTCAGCAAAGTGGAAGGTTTTTGAATTTGGCGCACAACGGTGAAAACCTCATCTCAATTGGAGCTCTGAGCTGAGAGAAACTTGATTATGCCGCTTCTGGCATACCCAAAACCGTGGTCACCGCCGGCGTGAACGTGCCAGGCGGCGCCGCCACTTGATGGTCGTCGCCGTTCTGCTCCTCATCTGCCCAAACCGTTCCCAGCATGTTCCTCCCCACTCTCGCGACCCTCTAGCCTCCACGCGTCACCGGAGAAGCCACTCCACCGCGCCGGAGCCGCTACCCGACGCACCGTCCAGAACAGCACCACCGTGGCCCCGCTTGTCAGCCACTCCACCGCACCCCATGCCTATCCTCTCCCTCCCCTGTTCTCTCGTGAGCCGCTCCGCCGAAAGCTACGCGACGCGCCGCACGAGCAGTGCACCACGCTGCGCCCGACACCTCGCCGTGCCGTCCATGGCGACCACCTCTCGGGGAAGCTATAAAAGGACCACCCTAGCTGCCTCCAGACACACACCACCACCCTCCCCCTCCCAATCGTCCTCCACCGCAGTACCCAAGCCAGTGGAGCACCACATCGCTGATGGCGAGCTAGCCCTAGCCGCACGGTCTCCACTCGATTTCTTCGCCTAGAGCACCTCCCCCGTCGATTCCTCGCCCACACCACCACCACAGATCGCCATGAACCTTCCGCCATCCTCGCCTGGGTGATTGGTGGCCGGAGCCGTTGAATCCATCATCGACAGGTCGCCGTCGCCGCTGGAGAGGAAGCTCTGCTCCGGCCTGACCTCTCCGGCAACCGCGAGTGCGCAGACGAGATGCGCCACGCCTCCCCGAGCCTCCCTGCCTCCTCTGCCTCACCTCCCCGTAGCCCTAGCCGCCGGGGAACGCCGCCGGTGAGCTCGCCGGAGACGGCCAACACTGTTCCCTAATTTCGCGCGAGATAACGGTTTAAACACAGTGCCACTGACAGGTGAGTCCTGCTGTCAGATTTTTAATCTTTTCCCGAAATGTTTTCTGATTTATTTTTCTATTTGAAATTGGCAGAATTTAAATCCAACTTTGAAAGGACATATCTCTCTCAAAAATGATCAGAAAAATGTGAGACAAATTTTGCTAGCTTTGTTTGAATTTTATCTTTCCAATGGAACCAAAATGAATTTTTTTGGAATTTATGTTTTTGGAATTTATTCGATGGCCTCGGAGGGGTTTTTGATGCATGTTTTATTCCTTTGATAGATTTGAACTTCCCCAACGAAGTTGAAGTCGATCCCGAACCATACCCCACTGCTGAAGGCAAGCCGTTAACCCGATCTCAAGCTTGGTCGAACTTTGGAAAATTTCTTAATTGTTTAAATTGGTTGGTGTTGCATCTCACATGCCATATTGCATTGAATATTGTCGCATTGCTATGTAATTTCTTATCTTCATTATATTGCGCATCAATCCCCATTCTCGAGACAATGGACTGGGGGAACCGCCACCGTCGAGGGAATGGAGAAACGTTGCAATTGTGCCTTATTTTGTAGTCAAACGAGATGGCGCTGGTCGGAGGTAGCTCCGCCACAGCCATCCGGTTGACACTTTCTTTTATAGTCGAACGAGATGGCGCTGGTCGGAGGTAGCTCCGCCACAGTCATCCGGTTGACGTTTCTTTTCTAGTCAAACGAGAAGGCGCTGGTCGGATGTAGCTCCGTCACAGTCATCCGGTTGACGTTTCTTTTCTAGTCAAACGAGAAGGCGCTGGTCGGAGGTAGCTCCGCCATAGTCATCCGGTTGACGCCATTTTCTTTGGCTACGTTTGGACATTGATCCGTGGTGGCGCCATAGTCGCCCGGTTAATACGATTTATTCACTGCTGGAATTATTATATGGTTATCATGTGTGGTTTGGATCATGTTGGTGACGGGGATTAAAATTTGACTAAGAAGATAATCACCTCCCTCGACTAGATTGTGTCACATTGTGCCACTCACCAAACACAACCAGCACAACCATGCGTCGTTCATATGGGCGGACCATGGCCGAGTATTCTATCAAGCCTCCTTTGACGCCACCCTTTTGGCAAGTCTAGTCGGTTACCTTTGTGGTCGGGGCTAGTCTTGCGAAGGTTCCGGAGCTAGGCGTCGCTCATCTGTTGGGGGCGTGCCGGATTCACTTCGTCATAAGACTTGGTCCCTAGGAGGTGTCGGTGGCTACACAGGGAGTGTCTGGGTAGAGTAAACGGTTATGGAAGTGTGGGTTTGTACTGCTCGCCATGATCGGTTCTAGTACTTCGGTACCGGCGGTACAAGCCTAGACTTCAGCGTGTGGATAAAAGTTGCAACCTCTCGAGAGTGTAAATCTAGAATCTAGCCTTGTCCCTAGGTTATGGGACGATGTTTGGGTCAAGTCACGCTATAAGTCAGTCCGGTCGAATATGGAGAATTAATTAATATGAAACCCAACGATCACGTGGAAATTTGAGAACATAGCCAGAGTTGGCTAAGAGGCTTGAGTGCCTAGTTTTAAGCTAGAGTTGGCTAGAGGCTTGAGAATCTAGTTGTGGTTGAATGTTGTTAAGTGAGAAACATGATCTCACTTAGTAACACGAAACGTCCCTACGAAGGTAAGTAGGTAAGTTATGTCCAACCGTTAAGCTTGGACTCACACTTGCATCCCAAACTTATGCCATGCTACTTTCCGAACTTATGCCATGCCATATAGATAGACCTTGTTTGATTTTAATGTACTCATCTGGCTTTTCATGTGGCCAGACCCCGCTGCATCCGTCGCCGAGTACCCGCTGTACGAGAACTAGAAACCAGTGTCCCAGGCAGAACCCCGTGGAATAAGGCCGTCGTTGCCACGCTACTACCTACGTACCCGCTGCAATCTCTGATAGAGGCTCGATGTTAGAAAAATAATGTACATACTGTTGTGTGCGCATGTTGCGCGATCGCTGGAGCCTCACCCCATGTTGTAATCTTGTATCCATCCGAACTCGGAGCCATATATATATTTGGTTATATCTTTGTTTATCAAGTTGTCATATATCTAGTGTTTCTGGGACTGGTATATGGGGAGACTCGATCATCTGGATCGGAGTGCCACAACATGTTTTCCATATATAGTCATACGTGCTTGAAACAAGAAACTTGCATGACATCTTTTGTCCAACCATCCGTTTCAGCGGGGCCAATCATGGGACCGAACTGGTAATTAAGGTACTCCTTTTAATAGAGCACCAGAGCAAAGCATTAACACTTGGTGAAAACATCTGATCCTCAAGTCACAGCCATCCCCTCCGGTGGTCCAAATTGTTGTCACTTTGGGGCCTCGGGTTTCGGACAGTAACAGGTGCAACAACTTGTAGATACAATCTAAAACAACAATTATACTTTAAATCTAAGATCATTCCACTCGTGCACTAGTGACAAGCAATGAACACAACAAGATTGCAGCAACAATACCTCACAAACATCCTGGATAGATTGATCATAATGTGACAATTCATCGGATTCCAACAAACACAACACCGATTACATCAGATGGATCTCAATAATGTATGGCAGCTCATGAGATCATTGTATTGAAAAACATGGGAGAGAGAGAGAGAGTACCATCTAGCTACTGCTAGAGCCCGTAGTCCATGCGGGAACTACTCACGGAGCATCATGGAGGCGGCGGCGTCGAATGAGAAGGATCCAGGGGTCAATCCCCGTCCCAGCAGGGTGCCGGAACATGAACTTTTGATCACCGAATTAGGGTTTTTGGTGGCGGCGGAGCTCTGTAACTTTTCTGGAGAAATCCTTCGGCGTGCGTGAGTTTTAGGTCGGGATGGTATTTATGGGCGAAGAGGCGACACAAGGCGGTGGACGAGTCGCCCAGGTGGGACCCAGGCCCGGTCCAGCCTGGACCGCCGCTGGGGGTCGTCTGGTGGCTGTGTGCCTCCCCTGGACTTGTCCTTCTGGCTCCCGGGGTCTTCCGGTGAAAAAGAATTTCTGTAATTTTTTTGGATTTTTCTAAGCACTTTGAATTTGGGACCTTTTGTGCAATGCACAGACATAATAAACAGAAACTGGCACTAGGCACTGGGTTAATAGGTTAGTCCAATAAAATGTGCCAAAATGATATGAAAACATAATAAACACATGTGGCATTGTTATAAAACAAGCATGAAACATCAAAAATTATAGATACGCTTGAGACGTATCAATTCACCGGAGGTGGACAACAACAGTACAACACCTCCGTTGTTGGTCCTCATATTTAACAGCGGGACCCTTTGAGGGTGAGCTCGGCAAAAGTTATTCTCAGCAATCTCAAGTGCATACGTCAGAAAGATTGTAGGGAGTCACCCGCAGGACATCGAATGGTATGGAGCACGCTAGAGCCCCTTGGAGACGACTGCAAATGAGGTATGTTCAAGTTCGAGTTGTTGACGAATAAGCGGTCATTGTTTGGCTTCATTTGTAGTCTTTGGCATTTTCTTCACGAGTTGGGGCCATCTTGTACTTGCTCTCCGCAGCTTCGCACATCTTGTTCTTTCTTTGTGTCTTTAGAGCACTGCAATCTTGTTTCGTAATAATATAATCAGTTATGTTGAAAAAAGATGTGTTCGTTTGTTTCGATCGTCTATTATCCATTACTCCTTGTCCACATTATCTCGGTCGTTGCCACGCTAGTTTTGGTTAGGGTTTACTCCACGTGTCCACAAAATAACACTCTGAACTTCGGTCCATGATCCCATTTTTCTGAACTTACAAATTTACCATTTCTAAGTTTCTAAAAATACGTAAGAAAATGAGCATCAACAATTATTAGGAGCATGCTAGTGTGAATTTTGTTCCAGAATGTCCATTTATGAGTTGTTAACAAATTATCACTACTACAACGTAAGCGCTACCCTGCGCTTATATCTGCCCAAGACGTAGCTATTTGGGATTTTTTTCACGATAACTATTTTTCTTTTTAAGCTGTATGCAATGGACTCGGATCTTGTTATATTTTGTTAACATGCATGCAATATTTTTACAGGTTCTGCTAGATAGCGATGAGTGATGAATGTGATATGCTAATTTTGTCCGTTTGAAGTCTGGATAGATACGGTGAATCGGAAAACAGTGCCTCAACAGCACTACGACTTATCATTTTTTTTTGCTAAAGTGAAGACAGCATTACTCCAGCGTTCTTACAGAAAGGTACAGAAGAAACCGAAAATTACAGATAAGCCCTTCTTCTTCTACACCCCGACACAGGCGACGCGCTGAAGCCGACGGGGGCGCGCCGGAACCGCTGCTCTGCCACAAGCCTTGGATGAGAGCCAGCTCCATGGTCACCGGGAAGTCTCCAATCGCCGGATCCAAAGATCCTACTCGCAGGAGCGCCGTCTTCGTCGCGCCAGAGATCACCACCATCTTCACCACCGTCTTCAAACTCCAGATCCTCCGCCACTGAGGAACTGGCCAGAGCACACCGAGCACAACAGATCCGAGGACCCGCGAGCTCGAGGAAGTGGACCGCCACACGCCAGAGCTCCGGGGAGCACCGCCGCGAGAGGGGACACGGTCCAACAGCCAAACCACCACCGACGCCTCCTCCACCTCCAGGTCGCCGCCGGCTGAAGTCCTACCGTACCCTACGCTGTATACAGGCCAGGATCTACGGATTCCCCAACCTCCCGCCGCCGAGGCGGCCGGCGGAGGCGGAGGGATCCGTAGATCGCCGGCGAGTGAGGTGGGTCGACGGGTTTCGCTCAAAAATTCGCCTTCCGCTACAGTGACGAGGGGAAGGTTCGCGTCCAAGTCGCGAATAGCACTACGACTTATCACACACAGTTCAATACATAAACACAAATTCTATAAGCTGAAAAGTATAGCAAAACCGATTTTGGGAGTTTCATTTCATCCGAGCTTATTTTTACTGAAATCCCTATGCTGTTTCTCAAGAAGCTTGAGCTGAATGTGTTTTTTTGGTCGTGTTTGAGCAATCAAAAATCTTTTTTTTTAGATGGTGCAATCAAAAGGCTTAAGCTTAAAAAAAATGCAGCAGTGTGCCAGTGTTCCATATGAAAATTGAACCGTTGTTGCGGACCTTCAGACTTCAGTCGACCGTCTATCAGCGATCAGACGGCCAGCGTCGTAGCACCATAAACCACATGACAAACCCCTGAATCCTGCACGGCCCCGACTGCGCAGATGCCTTCTCCCCACCACCCAGCCTCCGCCGCCCTGCTCTTCGCCGACGCCGGCGCTCTCCCGCGCTCATACCTACGCCTCATTTCCCTCTCCTCCACCCGCCGCCACCTCGACCAGATCCTCGCCGTCTCCCTCGCCTCCGGCCATTACCCCCTCGACCCCGCCCCAGCCACCTCACTCCTCCTCCGCTACGCCTCCTTCCGCGCCCCTCCCCGCCACCTCCTCCGTCTCTTCCGCGCCTTCCCGCTCCCCGACCGCTTCCTAAGCAACGCCCTCCTCCGCTCGCTCCCGTCCTTGCGCCCCGACCTCCTCTTCCCCTCCCCCGACTCCTTCTCTTTCGCCTTCGCCGCCACCTCGCTCACCTCTTCCTGCTCCCGTGGCGATCTCGTTTCTCCTTCCGCCGCCGTCCGCGCGCTGCACGCGCTCGCCGTGGCCGCGGGGTTCGCGGGAGACACGTTCGTGGCATCGGCCTTGACCAAGGTGTACTTCACTCTGTCCAGAGGCGACGACGCACGCAAGGTGTTCGACGCGGTGCCATTGCCCGATACCGTCCTTTGGAACACGCTAATAGCTGGGCTGTCCGGTTCTGAGGCCCTGGAGGCGTTCGTGCGGATGACAGCGGCATGATCGGTGCGGCCTGACACGACAACGCTGTCGTCCGTCCTGCCGGCGGCAGCGGAGGTGGCAGATGTGACCATGGGAAGGTGCGTACACGCGTTCGGGGAGAAGTGCGGATTGGCGCAGCACGAGCATGTTGTGACCGGGCTTATCTCTCTTTATGCCAAGTGCGGAGACATGGACTGTGCGCGCAGTCTCTTTGACAGAATGGTGGGGCCAGATTTGGTTGCGTACAATGCCTTGATCTCAGGCTACTCGGTTAATGGCATGGTTGGATCATCGGTGGTGCTGTTTAAGGATCTGGTGGCTTTGGACCTGAGGCCAAACTCGAGCACGTTGGTGGCACTTATCCCGGTGCACAGTCCATTCGGGCATGAACAGCTTACTTGGTGCTTACATGGGCATGTTGTCAAGGCTGGGTTTGATGCCAATGCTCCTGTGTCAACAGCGCTTACCACTATCTACTGTAGGTTGAACGATATGGACTCTGCAAGGAGAGCCTTTGATGGAATGCCTGAAAAGACCATGGAATCATGGAATGCAATGATATCGGGTATGCCCAGAATGGTTTAACAGAGATGGCCGTTGAACTCTTTCAGAAAATGCAGGCGCTCAATGTGCGACCAAATCCACTCACCATATCGAGCACCCTGTCGGCCTGTGCACAGCTTGGAGCTTTGTCGTTGGGAAAGTGGGTACACAAGATCATCGCCAAGGAGAACCTCGACCTCAATGTTTATGTCATGACAGCGCTAATTGACATGTATGTGAAATGTGGAAGTATTGCTGAAGCTCGGTGCATCTTCAACAGAATGGATAATAAGAATGTGGTATCCTGGAATGCGATGATCTCTGGATATGGCCTCCATGGTCAAGGTGCTGAAGCTTTGAAGCTCTACAAGGAATTGCTCGATGCACAGCTCCTTCCAACAAGCTCCACCTTCCTATCAGTACTCTATGCATGCAGCCATGGAGGATTGGTTGAGGATGGACGGACAGTCTTCCGGTCAATGACCAGAGATTACGGGATCACTCCAGGCATCGAACACTGCACTTGCATGGTGGACCTTCTTGGCCGAGCTGGCCATCTCAGTGAGGCCTTTGACCTCATCTCGGAGTTCCCCAAGAGCGCTGTTGGACCTGGTGTATGGGGGGCTTTACTTGCTGCTTGCATGGTTCATAAGGATGGCGACCTTGCAAAATTGGCCTCCCAGAAGTTGTTTGAACTAGAACCTGAGAACAGCGGGTACTATGTGCTGCTCTCCAATCTGTACACATCAAAGAAACAGTTTTCTGAAGCAGCTGTGGTGAGGCAGGAGGTCAAGAGCAGGAAGCTAGTGAAAACACCAGGGTGTACTCTAATCGAAATAGGTGACATACCGCATGTATTCATGGCTGGTGATCGTGCCCACCCACAGTCAGATGCCATCTACTCATACTTGGAGAAGCTAACTACAAAGATGATTGAGGCTGGGTACCGACCCCACACAGAGGCGGCGTTGCACGATGTTGAGGAGGAAGAGAAGGAGCATATGGTGAAGGTGCACAGCGAGAAGCTGGCTATCGCCTTTGGACTACTCAGTACATTACCGGGGACAGAGATCAGGATTATCAAGAACCTTAGGGTGTGCCTGGACTGCCATAACGCCACCAAGATTATATCGAAGGTGACACAGAGGCTGATTGTGGTTAGGGATGCATCGAGGTTTCACCATTTCAGAGATGGGATTTGCTCCTGTGGTGATTACTGGTGATTTACTTGGAATGCCTCCTGATCTCTTAACAAATGATCGATTGATTCTTTTGAGGTAATCCTCTCTGGAGAGCATTTACCGAGCTTAAGAATGTTGTAACCATAGGACGTCAAATTTATGAGGCTGGGAAAAGTGTGAGAACCGACTGATAACTGGCACATTCCATTTTGGTCTTTCCTACAAGACCCAAGGTTGAGACTCGCCAATATACAACATTTTTTCCTGCCTTACAGAGAAGCTCAACTCCAGATACAACACCGTTCATAATAACAAAATATTGAAACTAGAACGATAGTAATTGATTAAATTATTCAGTTACTAATTGGCATCTGGTGTGATCTACGGAATAATACATATAACATTTTTGTACAAGTTGTTATAAGTGTTGCCCAGAACTGCTAGAAACCAATACAGAAGACTTGTTACATGCTTTCCTGGTAACAAATCGTCACTTCTACACCATATGTTCTCAAATTAAGGTTGTCGAGGGCTATGTAAAGATTGCTGCTGGGCTGCTTTGTCTTAATCTTCTTCAGCAGATGCATGCCATTCTAGAATATTTTTTTTTTAGCTAAACCTGGCAGGAGCTCTGCCTATTCATTATAGAAGAAGAGAAACGTAGGACATTACAAACCCACGCAAAGGAAAAAACCCCACATGCGGATTACTCCCGACGGAGTAAAACACTCACCGACCCCGAAGGGTGCAACGCACACAACACCTGACGAAACTCCTCGAAAGCCAGATAGGCCACCTCAAGGTAAGTCTGACGCGTCGTGGAGAAGATGCGCCGGTTTCTCTCATTCCAGACATTCCACATTACATAGATGATTCTCCCACTTCTTTCCCGAGCCCTAACAGAGGTGGTACTCGAGATGGTCTTACTCCACGCTTTGTCGATGGAGTCGTGAAGCCCTGAAAAAGGGCCAAGCTTGTCCACAGACCAAGCATCGAAGGTGTTCCACACAGCCACCGTAAAAGGGCACTCCATACAGAGATGGGAGGCCGTTTCAGGGTGAGAGAGGCACAGCTGACACGTAGGGTCATGAGGCCAACCCTTGGTGGCAAGGAGATCGGCCGTGAGGATGCGATTGTGGAGGACCAACCAGGCGAAGAACTTGGCTTTAGTCTCAGCAAAAGCCCTCCAAACCTTGGAGGACTCGAACTTTGGGAGGGAGCCTTCGAACTGAGCAGCGTAGGCCGAGGAGGCGGAGTAACACCCATCCGCCGTCCAGTGCCATCTGATGGTGTCAGCCTGATCCGCCACAAGGTGGGTATCTTGAATAATGGTGGCAACGTCCAAGAACTCGGCAAACTGAGTGGGATTGGAAAGACGTGCGACCGCCTGGATCCAAGTATCATTGTGAAGCTCAGCGCTGACCGTTCTGTTCTTCCGAGTAGCAATCTTGAAGAGATTGGGGGCCCTGATGGAGAGAGAGGGCCGCCCGGCGACCAAGCATCATGCCAGAAGAGAGCGGTTTGACCATTTCCCAGGGTGATCTTGGTAGAAGCCCTGAAAAGGTCCATATCGGAAGCATCACAAGGGAGGGGGGATCCCACCCAGGGACGGTGAGGTTCAGTCCAGTGTAGCCAGGGCCAACGAAGGCGGAGTGCCCTGCTGAATCTGTCCAGGTACGCAATCCCCAGTCCGCCAAGAGATTTAGGTCTGCATACCGTCTTCCAGTTAACCAGAGAATGACCGCCGCTGACGGACTCCTGATCATTCGCGTGCCAGATAAACCGGCGAGAGGTGCGGTCGAAAGAACGTTGCGCCCATTTCGGCAAAGGCAACACCATGAGATGGAAGGTGATGATGGACGTGAGGACCGACTTGGCCAAGGTCACCCTCGCAACACGAGTCATGTTTTTCCCTATCCATCCTGGAAGACGGGCACGGGCTTTGTCTATAAGATACTGGAGGTGGACCCGACGGAGGCGCTTGTAATGGAGAGGAAGGCCCAGATAGCGACATGGGAACTCCATGATCCTAGCAGGGAAGGATGCCAGGATGGAATGAAGGTCGATGTTGTCACAGCGGATGGGAAAAACTTCCGACTTGGTCTTGTTGGTGATTAGACCACTAGCGCTGCCAAAAAGGCCAAGGATGTCCGAGATCGCCCGAAGCTCCTTGAAAGTAGGGTTGGCGAAGATGCCTGCGTCGTCGGCGTACAGGGAAACTCTGAACCTAGCCGCACGGGGAGGGATCGGCTGGAGGATGCCTTGCGAAGCCGCCAGCTCGATAATGCGTTGAAGGGGGTCAATGGCGAGGATGAAAAGCATGGGAGACAGCGGATCACCCTGACGCAGGCCTCTAGCATGTCGGAAAGGCCGCCCCAGCGTACCGTTGAGAAGTACCCTGGAGGAGGCGGAAGCGAACAAGTGGCACACCCAACTTCGCCACTAGGCCCGAAGCCAAGCTTCTCCAACACCTCAATCATGTAGGCCCAGTTGACGGAATCAAAAGCCTTGGAGATGTCAAGCTTGAGGAAGAGGCCGGGAGAATTTGATTTGTGCAGCTCTTTAAGAACGTTTTGGACCTGGAGGAAATTGTCGTGGATGCACCGCTTCTTAACAAAAGCACTCTGGACGGAGGAAACCAACGTGGGGAGGATAGGTGCAAGGCGGTTTGCCATTCTAGAATATGAGATGTGTGTTCTTCTTGCTGCCGGTAGCCAAATATTCTATCAGTCTCCATTAAGTAAACTGAATATGTTATACAGTAGTACTCCGCATGACAAATAGAAACTCTGTCAAGCTCGAGAGACAATACAACTTATAACATGAGAAGTTTGATTGCGGTCAGAACCCAGACGTTGCTCATTATATAACTGAGACATATTGGCATGGGCTAGGGACAAACAAAGTTTATTCATGAGCTCAGAAAGTGTGCATCCGCATGCATACAACTTGTAGAGCCTTGTTAGTGTTAATCCATAGCTTTGTCATTACAGTCAGCAACATATTAACCACTGAAAAAAATAGCATGCTATAGTGTGCTTAGAATTGTCTCGCTAAATAAATCAATGTGCAAAATGTCTCGCTAATAGCACGCAAAAGCGCGATATAGCACACTAATAGCGTATTTTAAGGCCGGCGCTATTTTGCTATAGCGCGCTACTTTTTCCTTGATGTTAACATCAGGATTGTGTTTCGACAGTACGCTCCAGTGTAGTTGTAATATCTAATATCACCATGTAGCTTCAACATGACAACCTTGCGAAGTAAATCAAATGTTGTGGGCTTGTGGCAACCACTTACCCATTATTCTCATTATCTCAGGTTCATTCCCAAAACTGAGCTTATCAGTTATCCTTGTCATCTCAGGCTTCATTCCAAAATCTAAGCTACCTGATCATCAGGAACCAGACAAGACACTCCAGGGTCCAGAGAACAAGTATGATACTCCATCCTCATTCTGCTTCTTTGCCCTCTCACAAGTAACAAACAAACTTCCACACACATTTAAAAAAATTTAGCCATCAAGTTTGCCTGGCAATCAATTTATTGTGCACCAAGGAGCAAGACAAATCCACAGTCCAGAGAGAATGTATTATACTCCATCCTCATTCTGCATCTTTGGCCTCTCACAAGTAACAAACAAACTTCCACACACATTTAATTTTTTCTGGACTTCAAGTTTCCCTGGCATTCAATTTTTTGTGCACCCAGGAGCAAGATAAATCCTCCTGAATAGTTAATTGCTTGATATGGTTCAACAGGTGACAAAGTACAACTCTGCGGGCTTTTGTGTTCACATCAGATTCATCCATTTTGAAGTCCCACAGAGCTGCACCCAGGTAGCTTGGCTAATCCTCTTTCCTTCATTGATCTTCTGATGTAGGTTCAACATGAACAACCTTGCGAAGTAAATCGAATGTTGTGGACTTGTGGAAACCACTTACCCGTTATCCTCATTATCTCAGGTTCATTCAAAACTGAGCTTATCAGTTATCATCGTCATCTCAGGGTTCATTCCAAAATCTGAGCTACCTCATCATCAGGAACCAGACAACACACTCCACAGTCACAGAGCAAGTATAATACTCCATTCTCAATCTCCTTCTTTGGCTCTGACAAGTAACAAACATACTTCCACACATTTAAAAATTTCTAGACTTCAAGTTTCCCTGGCATTCAATTCTTTGTACATCCGAAATCCTCCTGACTAGTTAATAGCTTGTTATGGTTTATCAGGTGAGAAAGTACAACTTTGCAGCCTTTTTGTGTTTTGGTTAATCAGATTCATCCATTTTCATGTCACACGGAGCTGCGCCCAGGTAACTTGACTAATCCTCTTTCCTTCATTGATCTCCTGATAGCAAGAGACTTATCCCATCTACCGTATGAGGTATACAAGTTGGACATCAGTACATAAAAATCCGGTGTATCAGGATGAAGAACTGCCATCCGATTGATGGCTTCTTCTCCAAACTCTAACCTGGAATGGAGCTTGCACCCATGGAGAAAAGCTCCCCAGACACTAATGTCTGCCTGCATGGGCATCTTCTGTATGAACTCCAACGCTTCCTCCAGATTTCCAGCACGCGCAAGCACATCAACCATACATGCATAATGCTTCATGGAAGGAGTGATGTTGAAATACTTTGCCATGCTATCAAAACACTTCTTTCCCACAGTAACCATTCCAGTATGGCTACAAGTGGAGAGGATACTTGTGAACACTACTTCATTTGGTTGGATGTTGTCCTTCAACATTTCATTAAAAAGATCAATAGAACCAGCAGAATCGCCCTGCATACCATAACCGCCAATCATGGCACCCCAGGTGACAGAATTACGGCTGTTCATCTCATTGAACACCCCCTGAGCAGATGGGAGATCAGCGCACTTGTTGTACAGGTTAAGCAGAGCAGTATTGACATAAATGTTGGACATAAATGCACATTTGACAGCATAAGTATGGAAACATTTACCAATAAGTATATCACCCAAACAAACACATGCTGACAAAGCGTTTACCACGGAGATGGCATCAGGTTTAGAACCCTGCACCCTCATCTGACTAAACAGGATAAGAGCTTCATTTACCATGTCATTCTCAACGTACCCAGCGATCAATGAATTCCATGTGACAACATCCTTGTTCAACATTCCTCCAAATACGGTGTTTGCCTCTGACACTGCCTTACACTTTGCATACATATCAACAAGCGCATTCATCACCACATCGTTCTCAGTCACGCCTAACTTAACCGACAATCCATGAATCGACCTTCCCAGAGACAAGTTGCGCAACTGAGCAGAAGCTGAAATTATGGTTGCTATGGTCACACCATTAGGAACAATGTGCGTGAATTTCTTGTCGATGAACAGAAGTAATGCATCAAGAGGACTCCCATTCTGTGTGTACCCCACGATCATCGTCGTCCACAGAACAAGGTCAACAAAACTGAGTTCATCAAACACTCGCCGAGCATCCTGTACCTCTCCGCACTTGACATACATATCCAGCATAGCTGCAGTAATGAAAGGGTTAGAGGCCACGCCATGTTTGAGCACTGACCCATGAATCCACCTCCCCTGGTGTAAACTACCGAGCATGGTGCAAGCAGTGAGCACGCTCGCCATCGTGTGCTCGCTCGGCAGCACATGCTCGCCCCTCATCTCGTTGAACAGCACCAGTCCTTCTTCGGCGAAACCGTTCTGAAGGCACCCGCTGAGCATCGACGTCCAGGACACCACGTTCCGGTCCAGAACCCTGTCAAACACCTTCCGCGCGTTCTCCAAGTCGCCGCCTTTGGCGTACATGTCAACCAAGCAGTTCATCACGAACCCGTCCCCGCCGCCGGCCTTGATGACGTCGCAGTGCAGACGCCGGCCGTAGCGGAAGTCGGCCGACCTGACGGAGGCCTTGAGTGCGAGGGACAGCAGGACGACGTCGTCCAGCGCGGCGGGGCACCGCCGCCGCATGTCCAGGTGGAGAGCGACGGTTTCTGTGTGACGGTTCGCGGCGGCGTGCCCCCCGAGCGCGACCCTGTAGGTGTACGCGTCCGGGCGGGGCGTTCCATCGAGCACCCTGCGCGCGGAGGCGAGGTCGCCGAGCGCCGCGTAGCAGCTGAGCAGCTTGGTGTGGACGCGGAGGCCGCGGAGAAGGCCGTGCGTTAGGAGGCGCGCGTGGAGTGCGCGGAGGGAGGGGAGGGTGGCGCACGCCGGGAGAAGGCGGTGGAGGAGGGGGGCGCCGTCGCCGTGGTGGGCAGAGGCGCGCGGCAGGTGCTCGACGGAGTGCGCGCTCGGTGGGCAGGGTGTGCGCATTGCTTTCGGCGTCTGTTAGCCCACGACGTAACGTACTCCAATGCTAAGGCCCAGTTTACCGCTGCCATTTTTTTTGTGACATTTTAAACACACTTTATTAAGCTAGCAAGCCGACTCATTAAAAACTTTCCACTCCGCTTAGGTACCCTGATAAGTAAAAGAGTGCGTCAGAAACTTGCTGCTTCAGACAAACAGAGGTACATCGTTCATTACATCGAGGATAATAAAGCTAGGGGATCACAGTCCCAGAAACCAGAGATATTTGAATCAAAATAGAACCTAGCTAATTTGTGTGCCACCTTGTTCGTCTCTATTGCAATGATGCATGGAAATATTGCCGATCTTGCTCGTTGGCTGAAAACAATCTGCAAGAACAGTTGTATACGTTCCACCGAGCTCAATCTCACCATTGAAAGCCTGCACAAGCTCTAGACAATCAGAATCAATGGTAACAGGGTGACAGCCGATGTTTTCGACCAACTCCAGCCCTTTCTTCAGAGAAGAAGCCTCGGCCGTTGTTGCGTCAGCTTGGTTTTGCAAGGTATAGCTCGAACCGGCAATTGCATCTCCTTTATCGTTCCGGATAATTGCCCCCGTAGCTCCTGTACCATTAGGGAAAAAACATGTATCAATATTATTCGGTTTAGGCTTATTCCACATGATCTCCTTCGGTTGTGCCTTTTTTTGAGCTGCACAGTAATTTGATTTCAAAGCTTGAATGGCAAAGGCTGTTTGGCGTGGCTGAGCTATCGCTTCTCCCTTAACATGTTCGCGTCGCTGCCACCAGATATACCAAGCCCCCACCACAATTAACTCCTTCAGGTCAGTTATTCCATCAGGGTCAGGTTCATGACTTCGCAGTAGTTCTTCGAGAACCACAGAACCTGACCGATCCACCAATGCTGAGTTAATGATGGGTAGAAGACCAAGTGACTGCCAAACTTCTTTTGCTCTTGTGCAAGTGAACATAAGGTGGCGAATATCTTCAGGCCCCTGTGCGCAGACAGGACATTGGGGAGGGACCGGAATATGTCTGTCAGCAAGGATTGACATACCTGGGATAGTACCATGCAAGGCCTTCCATGCAAAAAAAAAAAAATTACTCGGTATACTTAGCTTCCAAAGAGTGTCCCAGACCGGATTGTTTGAAGCAGTACCGTGTTCAGCAGCTGTAGTAATTCGGCGCCCATTAACATGGTTCCACTCAGAATAGTATGCGGATTTAACTGAGAAGGTGTGAGACTTTGTTAAGTGCCAAGCAATGAAGTCTTCATCCACATTCGTGCTCAAAGGAATCTGCAGTATTCTAGAGACATCAATTGGGTTAAAATTCTCCCTAAGCAGTTCCTCATCCCACAGCCCCGTATTCAGATTAATTAGTTCATCCACCATGGTAAGAAGAATCCGCCCCCTTTGTGAAATCAGCATCCGGCTTGGACTAGCTGGAATCCAAGGATCGGTCCAGATATTAATCCTTTGTCCTGAACCCACTCTCCAAATAAATCCTCTTTTAAACGTATTCAACCCCGCAATTATACTTTGCCACGTAAAAGAGGAACCCTTCTTCGGACCAGCTTTAAGCAAGTTACCATCAGGATAATATTTAGCTCTAAGAACGGTTGCACATAGAGAGTCAGGATTTGATATCAGCCTCCAACTCTGTTTTGCCAGCATCGCCATGTTGAAAGAATGGAGATCACGGAAGCCCATTCCCCCCAGATTTCTTGGAATACATAATTTCCACCAGGCCATCCAATGCATCCTTCTTTTCTCATCTGTATCACCCCACCAAAAAGCTGCCATATCATCAGTCATTTCTTTACAAAGCTTTTTAGGGATACTAAAAAGTCCCATAGCATACACCGGAATTGCCTGGATAATAGCTTTCAACAGAATTTCTTTCCCTCCCAAAGATAGGAATTTTTCTTTCCAACCTTCAAGTCTCTTAATGATCCTTTCGAGAAGGTATATGAAGCTATCTGATCTGTCTGCTCCAACAAGTGCAGGAAGACCAAGATACTTATCTGATATAGCCTCAGTTATGATATCTAGTTGGGTACAAATTTTTGCACGGGTTTCAACATTCACATTTGGGCTAAAGAAAATACTGCACTTAGCTTGACTCACCAATTGTCCCGAGCTTGTACAATATTGATCAAGTACCTGTCTCAACGAGGTTGCATTATTCAAATCTGCTTTCATAAGGATTAGGGAATCATCAGCAAATAGTAAGTGCGAGACTGATGGAGCATTTCTGCAAACCCTGACACCTTCTAAACCACGAACCTCCTCTCTGATGGGGCGATGCCCAACCGGGTAGGTCCAAGACCCCGAGTCGGCCCATAAGGCCGGGTGGCCCAGAGCCCACCCGGAGGACATCTTCCAGGATACCGGGTCCCCCAGGATCCTGGTGCACTGGCTCGGGAAGGCGGCAGCGGATATCTCCGAATCAGTTTGTGATCTGCGGATCCCGAAGAGTGCGCTCCACGAAGCCGCACTTGTAGCAGATTAGCTAGCACCGCCTAGGTCACCCGTCATTTCCCTGTAAACCCTAGCCGGCTCCCTATATAAAGCTGGCTAGGCGCAACCCTAGGGGCAGACTCATCTGATTCCATAGCCACCCGCAAGCTCTGGTGCGCATACCATTGTACACCCCATCAAGATCCAAATACATATAAGCAGGTGTAGGTCTTTACCTCACATCGAGGGGCCGAACCTGGGTAAACCCTGCGTGTGCTACCTCTCTGTGAATCCTACGTCGCCTGGCTCACACCCGAGTTAAGCCACCCCGTATGGCATCTGCCGTGACTAACCCACGACAGTTGGCGCCCACCGTGGGGCCAGCGATCGCTGGAATCTACTTCATGGAGAGTCCTGAACCCGGCACCGGCGTCTACTTCAGCCCTCAAGCCATGCCGGGTCGCGGTGACATCGTCACCGGCAACTACTTCGAGCACGGAGGGATCGGCTACGTCACCGATCCACACACTTGGGGCAGGCCCAATTATGCCCCAATCACCATCCCGTTCGGGACCGCCGTCACCGTCTACGTCGGCTTCTGTGGCTCGGGCGAAGAAGGCGCCCCCAACAGCGACAGCGGCGCCTCCTCCCCGCTCAACTCGGTGGATGAGGCCATCATCGACACTGCGGTTGCGAACTACCTCGCACCCGCTTCACCTGTTGCGACCATCCAGATCTCGGACGATGATGACACCGGATCGATCCTACCCGTCCTCCACTACGAGTCAGAGGGTTCGACCGATCTGGCCTCGAACGGCGCGGCGACACCTTCCCTCATCTACATGACGGGCAAGGCGGCAAGCTCTGCCGCCGCAAAATCCGTGGCAGCGAACGCTGCCACAACGGAGGCCGACGCGCAGAAGCAGCAGCGTGACCAGGCACGTCGTGAGCAGGAGGCTCGTGAAAAGAAGCAGCGCGACGAGTCTCTTGCCGCCCTGCGTGGACAGGCAGGTCGGGTGGCTGACCCGCTCAACACCCCGATCACGCCGGCGAACGTCGTCGACCAGGCAACGTAGCTCGAGCAGCTGCGCCAAAAGATCGCTTGCCAGCAGGAGGAGATCTGCTTGAAGGAGCTGGAGGTCGATGCTCAGTCGACCGCTCTCTCCGCGGTCACTCGGCATCACAAGAGCCGCAAATCGCGACTCAACCCTGATGCGCCCACTCGCGTGCTTGACAACGCCTTCGCACGCGAGACTGAACTGGAGAGGCAGCGCGACGAGTGTCGCAGGGCTCAGCCCAGCGGCTCGAATCAAGCTCCGCCTCAACCTCGCCCGGCAATGCCGCCCCTGGTGCCGCAGCCTCCGCCGAACCCGGCTCGTCCTCAACCCCAGCCGCGGAACGACGACGACGTCGACCTCGCGGTCTTCGGCACCCCGGTCGATTGTATGACCGCCGCCGCCTCTCTCTTCAGGAGGATCCGGGTTAAGGACCCCTACTGTAGCAAGGGGTGCAAGCTGGTGGACAAGGCGCTGGAGCTGCAAGAAAACATGTCGTAGTCCGATGGCAGGCTCTACTCCAAGTCGCCACCCGGCGAGAAGACGGCTTCGGCACCACACCGAAGCCAAGGAAACAAGAACTCCCCCAGGTGCGAAGCTGCTCCGCAGCCGCAGCGCAGCCGGCATGAAGAGCCGGTGGTGTCTAGCAACATGGCAGCCGGAGGCAACCCGCCTCGACTCGCCCGTAATGACGCTCGGCACAACATCAACAACAACCAGGTGCAGGCACGCTCCAGTCACTCCGCGCCAGATCTGTGCCACCACCTCAACGACAAGCGCGCTAAGGCAACGCGCAACAGCAACGACGACGGCGACGTCAGCCCCAAGTGCTTTGGACCCGCCATCCGTGGCGAGCATTTCCCAAGCAGCTTCAATGGGCCGAGGGAGGCGCCCAAGTACAACGCCGCCATGAACCCGGAAACTTGGGTCCAGGACTACTTGGCCGCCATGAGCATTCAGAGCGCCTCCTCGCTCTGTTGCGCGCGCTACTTCCCTCTCATGCTTGAGGGAACGGCTCGCACCTGGCTCAACAACCTCCCCAGGAACAACGTCAATTCCTGGGGCGAGTTGAAGAGACTCTTCATCACCAACTTTGAAGGGACCTGCAAGCGCCCGACTATGGTCGAGGACCTCAAGCGCTGCGTCCAAAAGGAGGGTGAGTCCACTAGGAAGTGGTATCGCCGAGTCGCCGACCTCATTCACTCGGCAGAACACCTCAGCGTCGACACGGTACATTCTCACCTCGAGGATAACACCACGTTCGAGTCGCTCAAGCAGAAGCTGAGGCGCTCTCACAAAGGCGACATGACGATGGGTCAGCTACTTGCCATCGTCCACAAGTACGCCGAGTCTGACGCCACCAAGGACGACTCCAATGAGGAGGACAACGAGAAGAAAGGTGGCAAGAACAAGGGCAAGGCCAAGCACTCCAGCGCTCACAAGCGCAAAGGCGATGGCGGCTCCGAGCTCGTAGCCGCCACGACCGCGGGGGGCCGCGGATTCAAGAGCCAACGCGGCAACTTCTCGAGAAAGAAGCTCACCGCCATGGAGATCCTGGCCATGCCGTGTAGGTACCACAGCCTACCCGGCAAGCCGGCCGGCCATACGACTGACGACTGCAGCTGGACTACAGAAATCGTCAAAGCAAAGACTGGTGCCAAGAAGCGAGCACCAGACGGAGATGACGATGGTGAGCAGCAGCAGGGCATGCCTCCCACTGCCGGCTTCATGGGCCACACCTTCATCGGCCTCGACTCCAAGCGGGAGGAGAAGCTCATTCGGTGCGCTGTCCACGCGACTCTGCCGGACGTACCCCAGTGGCTCGACTGGTCCGAGCTGCCGATCACGTGGAGCCGTCAGGGCCACCCGCCCCACGTTGACTACCTAGGAAAATTTGCCCTGGTCGTCGCACCCCAGGTCAAGGGCTACATCCAGACCAAAACACTGATGGATGGAGGATCCAGCATCAACATCCTCTATTACGAAACGTTCCAGCGCATGAAATTGCGTGATGAACAGTTGGTCCCCACCGTCACCACCTTCCACGGCATCGTCCCGGGAAAGAAGGCCTACCCACTAGGCAAGATTGCACTCGACGTCGTCTTCGGCACCGCCAAGAACTTTCGGCTCGAGAAGATCTGGTTCGAGGTGGTGAACTTCCGCAGTTCATACCATGCGATCCTTGGGCGACCCGCCTTCGCCAAATTCATGGCCAGGCCTTGCTACGCCTATCTGAAGATGAAGCTGCCGGGTCCAAACGGTATCATCACCGTCCACGGCGACATCGACCGCGCCATCGAGTGCGAGAAGGGCAACGCTGTCTTCGCCACATCCGTCATCGCCACCGAGCAGCTGGAGCAGCTCAAGCTGCAGGTCGACCCCAATGACATGACCATCGTCAAAAAGCCGACTCTGGACGCTCACGACAAGTTCCAGTCGGCACAAAAGACCAAGCGCATCTCGCTGGTCAAGGGCGACTCCTCCAAGACGGCGGTGATCAGCTCGCACATGGACAGCGCATAGGAAAGCACGCTCTGCGACTTCCTCCATGAGAATCGGGACATTTTTGCATGGAAGCCATCTGACATGCCAGGCGTCCCGAGGGAGCTCGCAGAGCACAAGCTCAATGTTGACCCCAAACTGAAGCCGGTGAAGCAATTCCTGCGTCGCTTTACCGGTGAGAGACACAAACCTATCGGCGAGGAGATAGCCCGGCTCCTAGCTGCCGGGTTCATCGCTGAGGTCATGCACCCGAAATGGCTTGCCAAACCAGTGCTCGTTCTGAAGAAGAACGGAACATGGCGGATGTGCATCGACTACACATGCTTGAACAAAGCCTGTCCCAAGGATCCATTCGCGCTGCCTCGTATCGATCAGCTGATCGACTCGACGGCAGGGTGCGAGGCGCTCTGCTTCCTCGACGCTTACTCTGGGTACCATCAGATCAAGATGGCACCCGAAGACCAGGATAAAACGTCCTTCATCACGCCTTACGGCGTGTTTTGTTACGTCTCCATGCCCTTCGGCTTGAAGAATGCCAGAGCAACTTACCAGCTATGCATACAGAACTGCTTACACGAGCAGATCGGCCGCAATGTCCACGCCTACGTGGACGACATCGTCATCAAGTCCAAGCTGAAGACGGACCTGATTGCCGACTTGACGGAGACATTCAGCAACCTCCGCAAGTATAGGATGAAGCTTAACCTGGAGAAATGCGTCTTCGGCGTACGTGCGGGCAAGCTCCTAGGCTTCATCGTCTCCGAGCGAGGCATCGAAGCCAACCCAGAGAAGATCAAGGCGATCGAAGATCTGAAGAAGCCGGAGAACCTCCGGGATGTGCAGCGGCTCACAGGCTGTGTCGCTGCCCTGAGTCGCTTCATCTCGCGGCTCGGCGAAAAGGCCATGCCTCTATACCGGCTCCTCAAGAAGTCGGACACGTTCACCTGGAACGACGAGGCAGATGCCGCCTTGGCAGCACTCAAGAAGACGCTGGCCGAGGTGCCTATCCTTGCATCTCCACTGGAGAAGGAGCCGATACTCCTCTACATCACTGCGACCAACCGAGTCGTCAGCGTGGCGGTCGTCGTCGATCGCAAGGAGGAAGGCCACGAACAACTGGTCCAGCGGCCAGTCTACTACGTCAGTGAAGTCCTGACGGATTCGAAGCAACGTTACCCGCATAATCAAAAACTTGTATACGGTGTTTTCTTTGCTTCAAGAAAGCTGCGACACTACTTCATGGGCCACCCGATGACGGTGGTCAGCTCGTCCCCCCTAGCTGAAATCATTCGCAACAGGGACGCAACCGGGCGCGTCGCCAAATGGGCCTCCGAGCTGCAGCCTTTCGGACTCAGTTACGCGGCTCGCACTGCAATCAAGTCGCAGGCACTGTCGTGGGATTGTCACGCAGAGGTCATGGAGATGACTTCGTAGAGTTGGGGATTAAGCGATCGAACGTCTCCGAGCTAAGGATCACAGGCACGAGGAAGACGATGTTTTTTACCCAGGTTCAGCCCCTCAATGTGAGGTAAAGACCTACGTCCTGCCTATTCTAGATTGGTATTGATATGAATATGGTGTTACAAGGGTTGGCGATCGAGGTGTCGAGTCGCCTCTCTCTGGATGTATGAGAGCTTTTTTGCTTGGGGTTCTAGGTCCTTGGAGTCCACCTTATAAAGACGATGGCTCGCAAGGTTACAAGGAAACTTCTCTCCCAAGGAAAGTATGAGCCGGAGTCCTACTTGGAGACTAAGTAATGTAATTTTGTGTCTTCCAAGTTATGTCTTCTCCTGCCAGATAAGCATGTGCCAGTTAAGCCGCGCCAGTTAAGTCTCCACCAGATTACGTCTTGATAAGTTCGTACGTCGGCTCATACTCAATTAGGTATTCCCCCGACAGGCACTACCCGGCTTCATCGTCGACTGGATGGAGACACGGCTGTCGACTCCGACATACGAAGCCGGCAGATGGACCCTGTTCTTTGACGGGTCCAAGATGTACGAGGGCTCGGGGGCTGGAGTCGTCCTCACCTCCCCCCAAGGCGACAAGATGCGATACGTGTCATGGGTTTGTCACGTCAGATGTCATGGATGACTTCGTAGGTGTGGGATTGTGCGGGTCAATCGTCTCCGAGCTTGAGATCGCAGGAACAAAGATCAACACAGATTTACCTATGTTCGGCCCCTCAATATGAGGTAAAGACCTACTTCCTGCCTACCCTAGATTGATATTAATATGATATATGAGGTGTTACAATGGAGGCGATCCGATCTCGGTACTCGCCGTATGAACTAGGGTTTGAGGGCTTGACCCCGTCTATGTCCTGCGAGTCCTCCTTATATACATAGAGACTCGTCAGGTTACAAGAGTTCTACACGAAGCCGATTGTCTTCTTGTCTTTCTAGGCAAGTTAACGCCGACCTTCTGGAGCCTTCCTTTGGTAGGCCGCGAGCCCATCTTTATGTGGCCCAATAATAGCGTAATCATGAAGTCGTTGTTTTGGTTTTGAATAAGTCGCGGGTTAATTATTCCCCCGACATTAGCCCCCAAGTGTAGCCTGAACTTCATGAGATATCTTGATATATTTTCTTGATCTTGAAGGGTTCCTTGAACGTTTAGGCTGCACTTTTCTCTTTCTGGCTTGCACTTCCTTGCTTTGTGACTCATGATCACGTTGGTTTGGCTTTTACTCGCACTTTTGAGGCGACCTGGAAGATGCACCTTACTTCGTGAGCTTCTTACTTTGTCAAAGTAGCTTGATAGCTTCAGCACTTGATGATGATCAATCTTCAAATTTTTGATGATAATATATTGTAGCCCCCAAGGATTGAGCTGATGTGACTTGATAATCATCTCAATTCTTCTCAGAAGGTTTTGAAGATCGTCACCTGTAACTTGATATCATAGATAAAAAATTGTTAAGATATAAGCAATTGCAATTGGTGTTTTCGTACTATAAGCAGTACATTGGTTGACCTCTAGTTAGGTCTTTCTGAATCCTTTAAGTGGGCACTTGCGCGACTCAGTATTTCCTAGGAACATGTGTGTTCAGGGTCGAGAGCGGCCATGATAGGCAATCAAGCTCGATTGACGCCACACCCCAGTACTTTGGCCGCATAATGCAAGTTGCAATCCAACTTAAGGTAAATTTGATAATTGCCAGTAAGTTGGCTGTTTCAGGGTAACAAAGCCCCCAAGAAACAAATGATATATAGCTATAAACAGCTTTGATTATGATGACACATAAGGTCGCGCCTTGGTGGCGACCGAGTGTTATACATAGGGTTGGATCGCGCCTAGGTGGCGATCCCTTTTGAGACATACGGCCGCGCCTAGGTGGCGGCCGATTTTGATACATAAGGTACGGCCGCGCCTAGGTGGCGGCCGATTTCTGATACAGGTGTTGCAGGTCGCGCCTAGTGGCGACCAATTTTGAAGCTGGAGCCCTTAGTGGCTGTGATGATACTCAGCTATAGCAGCTGGAAAAGATGATGCTTAGCTCTGATTAGCTTTTTTATGTGTAGTACGGTCGCAGTTGCGCGACGTTCCAAGGGCGAGGCGCCTCTAGACGATCCTCGAAATCATGGCGATCACTGCTTTCTTCCCTCACATCCAGCAGATAGTATGATCCATTGTTTAGGTTTTGCTGATGATATAGGGTCCTTCCCATGGAGAGGATAGCTTATGCATTCCCTTGTGGTCTTGCTTGAGTCGCAGCACTAGGTCTCCTTCTTGAAAGGTGCGGGTTTTGATGCGTCTGGCATGATAGCGTCGCAAGTCTTGCTGATATACCGCTGACCTTGATGCTGCCAAGTCTCTGACCTCTTCTAGTGTGTCCACAAATCTTGCCGAGCTGCTTCATTATCTGCTTCGACATAGGCCGCAACTCTTGGTGAATCATGTATGATATCGCTGGGCATAACCGCTTCTGCCCTAGACCATGAAATATGGTGTAAATCCTGTGGATCTGTTAGGGGTTGTTCTTAAGCTCCATAGCACGGCTGGCAATTCCTCCACCCAACATCCTGGAGATGCTTCAACCTTTTCAATAAGGCGCGGCTTAATTCCATGGAGGATTTCCTGGTTAGCTCGCTCAGCTTGTCCATTGCTCTGTGGATGTGATACTGACGTGAGGTCCAGCCTTATCCCATTGTTTGCACAAAATATTTGTGTAGCTCCTTCAGAGGTGTTGCTCCCGTTGTCTGTGATGATACTATGGGGATACCAAAGCGGAATATGACCTTCTTCAAGAACTTGACTGCTGTTTCAGCTTCGCAATCTCCCACGGGTTCTGCTTCTATCCACTTTGTGAATTTGTCCACCACGACCAGGAGGTGAGTTTTTCCCGTTGGGGACCGTCTGAAGGGCCCTACCATGTCAAAACCCCATACGGCAAAAGGCCATGTGATGGGTATTGTGCGAAGTGCTTGAGCTGGCATATGATCTTGCCTGGCATATCTTTGGCATCCATCGCACACTCTGACAATCTGCTCGGCGTCTGCTAGCGCCGTTAACCAGAAGAAACCATGTCTGAACGCCTTTGCCACCAAAGATCTTGACGAAGCATGATGGCCACAATCGCCTGCATGAATTTCGTGCAAGATTTTTCGTCCTTCTTCTGGTGATACACATCTTTGGAATGTCCCTGAAACGCTGCGTTGTATAGCTCATTGTTGATTATTGTGTAGGCCTTGGATCGCCGTGTTATTTTCGCGCCTCTACCTCATCATCTGGTAGCACTCCGCGACTTAAATATGCCATATATGGCTCTGTCCATCCTGGCTGTTCATGCAGGGCTGCGACTAAAGTTGAATCATCTTCTGGCTCTGCGATGTCAATCTCTGCTGGAGGTTTAACTGATGGGTTGTGCAACTCATCCAAGAAAACATTGGGCGGGACTGACTGTCTATTGGATCCAAGCCGAGACAAGGCATCTGCCGCTTCATTTTGTCTACGATCAATATGTTCACTTGGAATCCAGTGAAGTGTCCAGCAATTCTGTCCACCTCTCTTCTGTATGCAGCCATATTTGCGTCCTTACTGTCCCACGTTCCAGACCTGTTGAGCTACCAAATCTGAGTCTCCAAAAAGCGTATGCGACTAACGCTCATCTCCTTTGCTATACGGAGTCCATGAAGCAATGCCTCATATTCCGCCACATTGTTTGTGCAGTTGAAGTGTATTTGAAGCACGTATCTTAGCTTGTCTCCCTTGGGGGATGTTAGTACAACTCCAGCCCCCGAGCCTTGTAGCTGTCTTGACCCATCGAAGTGCATGGTCCAGTATTTTGTTTCCGCCATGCTGGGAGCGACCTGGATTTCTGTCCAATCGTTGATGAAATCTGCAAGGGCTTGCGACTTAATTGATGTGCGCGGCTCATAACTTATATGATGTGGTCCCAACTCATCGCCCACTTGGCTACTCTTCCTGTGGCCTCTCGATTGCGGATGATGTCTGCCAGCGGTGCTGAGCTGACCACAGTTATTGGGTGTTCCTGGAAGTAGTGCTTCAGCTTGCGACTCGCCATGAACACACCAAATACTAGCTTCTGCCACTGGGGTAACGCTGCTTTGAGGCCGTGAGTACTTCACTTACGTAATATACTGGCCTTTGGACTGGGTACTCCTTTCCTGGCTCTTGTCTTTCTACGACCATCACGGCGCTTACAGCACGAGAGTTTGCAGCTATATACAACAGCATGGGCTCTTTATCCTTTGGAGCCGCCAGAACTGGAGCATTTGTCAACTGACTTTTCAGGGCTGTTAAAGCTTCGTCGGCTTCTGCATCCCAAACGAAGGTATCTGACTTTTTCAGCAATCTGTACAAAGGCAGGGCTTTTTCTCCTAGTCTTGATATAAAGCGACTCAATGCCGCGACGCAACCGGTAAGTCGCTGTACATCCTTGATCTTTTCTGGTTTTTGGAGGTCCATTACAGCCTTTATCTTGTCAGGGTTGGCTTCATGCCTCTTTCTGACACTATAAACCCCAATAGCTTCCCCGCTGGTACTCCAAAGACGCACTTCGTCGGGTTGAGCTTCATGTTGTATCTTCTGAGATTTGTGAATGTCTCTTCCAGGTCGCTGATAAGATCCTGGCACACTTGCGATTTAATCACAATGTCGTCCACGTAGGCGTGAACGTTGCGACCTATCTGCTCATGCAAGCAATTTTGAATGCACCTTTGGTAAGTCGCGCCTGCGTTCTTCAATCCAAAGGGCATGCTACGTAGCAAAAGGCCCCAAAGGGTGTAATGAAGGATGTCTTCTCCTGATCTTCCTTCTTCATCTTGATTTGATGGTAGCCTGAATAGGCATCTAGAAAGCATAACAACTCGCATCCGGCCGTTGAGTCAATCACTTGGTCAATCCGTGGCAAGGCAAATGGATCCTTCGGGCAGGCTTTGTTGAGACTGGTGTAATCAATGCACATTCGCCATGTGCCGTTCTTTTTCATAACCAGGACTGGGATACACTTCTGTGATGAATCCTGCGGCCAACAGGCGAGCTATTTCTTCCCCTATCGCCTTTCTCCTGTCGTCGTGGAAACGCCGCAATGGCTGCTTTACTGGCTTGGCCACAGGGTTCACGTTGAGGCTATGCTCTGCCAATTCTCTTGGTACCCCTGGCATATCTGATGGTTTCCATGCGAAGATGTCCTTATTTTCCTGAAGGAAAGCGATGAGGGCCCGTTCCTGTTCTTTTTCCATATGTGCTCCGATGCTTGTCTGCTTAGATGAGTCGCCAGGAACAAGATCTATCTGCTTGGTGTCTTGGGCCGCTTTGAATTTCATTGGTGGTTCGGTGGATGGCGTGGTGACCACGCTCATGTCGTTAGGGTCCACCTGTGACTTATAGCTCTTTAGCTCTTCAGCGGCACAGGCTGATTCTGCGAAGGCTGCATCTCCTTCCTCGCACTCTATTGCTTTTTCTCTATCGCCGTGCACCGTGATGACCCTCTTGGTCCTGGTATCTTCAACTGTAGGTACACGTAGCAGGGCCTGGCCATAAACTTGGCGAAGGCTGTTCGTCCGAACAGAGCGTGATACGGGCTTTGGAATTTCACCACTTCGAAGCATATGAACTCGCTTCTGAAGTTTTCTCTGTCCCGAAGGTTACTCCCAGGGTTATCTTTCCCACTGGCTGTGTAGATTTCCCTGGGACGATGCCATGAAACACGGTCGTCGTGTGTTGCAGGCTGGAATCCATGAGCCCCAAGCGCTTGAACGTGTCGTAGTACATGATGTTTATGCTGCTTCCTCCGTCCATAAGCACTTTGGTTAGCTTGTATCCTGCTACGTAGGGTGCCACAACTAGCGCCAGCTTCCCTGGTTCTCGCACTTGCGGCGGGTGATCGTCGCGGCTCCACGTTACTGCATGCTCTGACCACTTTAGCCAATTGGGGGTTGCTGGTATTACAGCGTTCACTTGCTGGCTTCTGCGGCTTAATTTCTCCTCCCTCTTGGAGGTGTTGATAACTATTGTGTGGTACTGCCCCGCTTGCTTGGGATTACTCGCATTGTGCTGCCCGACGCCTGAACCATGAGCCGCACCAGGGTTTCCTTCATGGTGGTTTCCCCTGTTGTGTTGGCTTTCCTCTTTCCACTTCTTGTAATAGTTGCATTGCGCCTTGGTATGGTCTGCTGGCCGCCCGCACCTCCTGTGTGAAGATCGCACGGCCGACTGAAAACTTCTTCCATATTAATTGGACGAGAGCCGCTTCCTCGGCCCCTTCCTCGTTGGCCTCTGAATCCTCCACGCGTGTTGGCGATGAGCCCAGAGTTTCCTTCTTCACTCTTGCGCTTGTTTTGACTCGCGTTGTTGTGGCTGGTTTGTTGTTGTTGAGGCTTGCTATATTTTTCTTTCCCTTGACAGCACTTCTCCTCTTCTCCATCTGACGCATCTCTGGTTTTGTCCGAGCCGGCGTATTTGTTAGCTGCAGCCATTACCTCGCTGAGGCTCTTGACTTATCCTTCATGCGGCCCAGTTTATGGATCAGCGGCTCGAACTTGCAGTTTTTCTCCATGACCAGGACGGCTGAGCTTGGTGGTATATTATCTGAGGAGTGTATTATTTCCGCCACCCTTCTCATCCAGTGGCGGCTTGACTCGCCTTCCCTCTGAACAATGCTCGAGATCTTCTATATTGCAGAGTCGCTTGCAGGTTCCTTGGAAGTTTTTGATGAAAGCATCTTTCAGCTCTTCCCAGGCATTTATAGAGTTGGGGGCAGATTCTGTAGCCATATGTGAGCCACGCCCTCCAACATCATGTTGAGTTACCTTGCGCATATCTCTTCTGAGGCGTTTAAAATACTCATCCCCATCTCGTAATTGTTTAGCCAGGTAGTAGGATCCATGCTGGCGTTGTAATTTGCCACCTTGCGCGGTCCTTTGAAATCTTCAGGGAAAGGTTCCGATCTGATCTTTTCAGTGAAACACGCCGGGCCCTTGAGTCGCGAGGATAGGGTTGTGGATGTGCCCATGGGGTTGTTGACTTCCGCGGGTCGCGTCTGCATCGTTGGCATGATAGCCTGTACTTTTGCGGCTTGCTCCTGCTGCCTTTGCGCGACTCTTGATATATTATCTGGTGGCCTGCTTTGGACGCTTCTTTCTGCTGCAATCCTGCGGTTGGCCGGTACGGTGGGTAGCTGCCCTTCGGCCTCTGCTCTGTTTGCCTGTTGTAAGACAGCAGTGCTCAACATCTGTATCGCGCGCCGTGCTTCGGTGTTGACCGGGTCGCTGCCTGTTGGTACCATCTGTGTCAAGATATTAGCCGCAGCATACATATTATCGACAGGGCTTTGGTAGTGGCCTTGCGGAGTATGAAACCTTCTCGGTTGTTGCGATGGCAGTTGCTGGGCTTCTTGGTCAGTTGTTGGTCCCAAACTTCTTGCGACTGGTTGGACTTCCGCTCCAGCAGCTGGAGTGGGTGGGAATTCCACAATTGGTTGAGTCGCCCGCGCCTGTAGCTACGAGTCAACTTGCCTTTGAGTCGCGGCAAGCGCGGCTACTCTTTGTCATTCCTGTTGGATTCCTTGGTTCACCTGGTCGAGTCTGTAGCGCTCTTCTTCCATCCTCCGTACCTCGTACAGGAGCTCGGCCCTGGCGGCCTCAATTTCTGTTGCACGTACGGCGGCGTTTGTGGCTGACACCGGGATGAGCAGCGGGTTGCCGGGGTGTGCCGACCTTTCGGTTTCTCCTACGGTTCCTGACGTGCTTGCCCCATCGGTGCGTAGTCCCAGTAACTTTCTTCAAGGGCAGGTATGATGGACCCAAATTCTTGCGAGTCCATGCTTTCCACGGACTCTCCTTCGTCATCGGCGACTTCTTCTGCTGAGTCGCCTTCTTGGACTGAGCTTACAGATCTGTCACCAATAAAACCGACGAAGACGTTGATAGATCCAAACGGGATGACGTGGCCGGTCTCTAGGTAATCAGCTTCCGGTCCCCAGCTTGAATCGTCAATAAGAGGTATGCCATCGACCGCGATGATGCCGCCGACGGCAAGATCTTCAGCTCCTTTCATCGATCCTGCGCGGAACCTGACGCTTTTAACCGCAGGCCTCACGGTGGGCGCCAACTGTCGTGGGTTTGTCACATCAGATGTCATGGATGACTTCGTAGGTGTGGGATTGCGTGAGTCAATCGTCTCTGAGCTTGGGATCGCAGGAACAAAGATCAACACAGATTTACCCAGGTTCGGCCCCTTAATGTGAGGTAAAGACCTACTTCCTGCCTGCCCTAGATTGGTATTAATATGATATATGAGGTGTTACAATGGAGGCGATCCAATCTCGGTACTCGCCGTATGAACTAGGGTTTGAGGGCTTGACCCTGTCTAAGTCCTGCGAGTTCTCTTTATATGCACAGAGACTCGTCAGGTTACAAGAGTTCTACATGAAGCCGATTGTCTTCTTGTCTTTCTAGGCAAGTTAACGCCGACCTTCTGGAGCCTTCCTTTGGTAGGCCGCGAGCCCATCTTCTGGAGCGTAATCATGAAGTCGCTGTTTTGGTTTTGAATAAGTCGCGGGTTAATTATTCCCCCGACAATACGTGCTGTAGATACACTTCACTTGCACCAACAATGTCGCCGAGTACGAAGCCCTCCTACACGGCCTACGCGTGGCCAAGTAGATGGGAGTCAGCCGCATCAAATGTTATGGCGACTCCGACCTCGTCGTTCAGCAAACGATGGGACTTGGGATGCAAACGAGCCCAACATGGCGGCTTACCACCGGCTCGTCGACCAAGTCGGCGGCCACTTCGCCGGCATGGAGATAGAACACGTCGACCGGAGGAAGAACGAGGCGGATGACGCACTCTCGCGCTTCGGGTCCAAGCGGGACCGAGTCCCACCCGGCATCTTCCTCGACCACCTGCACAACCCGTCGGTACGACCGCCGGCCGAAATCGACAACGCCAACCCGCCGTCCCCAGACACTACTCTGGTGGCGATATCCTCCAACACCAGCGACTGGAGGGAACACTACATCGAGTTCCTCACCACCAAGAAGCTGCCAGCCGATGAAGTCAAAGCGCGGCAAGTCGTGCGTCGTGCCTCGGCTTACGCCATCATCAACAACGAGCTTTACAAACGCAGTACATCGGGAGTTTTCCTCCGTCGCGTCGAGCCGAAAGAAGGAAGGCGCATCCTCCACGAGATCCACTCGGGTGACTGCGGTCACCACGTCGGTGCCCGCAGCCTGGTCGCCAAGGCGTTCAGACACGGCTTCTTCTGACTCTCGGCTCACCAGGATGCACTCGACATCGTCCGTCGTTGCGTCGGGTGCCAGAAATATGCTCGGCAAGACCACCTCCCTGCTGCGGCTCTGAAGACCATCCCCTTGACTTGGCCCTTCGCGGTCTGGGGCTGGACATGGTGGGACAATTCAAGACGGCTCGCGGCGGCATGACACACCTACTCGTCGCGGTCGACAAGTTCACCAAGTGGGTCGATGTCAAACCCATCAAGAAACTCGAGGGGAAGACAGCAACCAAGTTCCTCCAAGAATTAATCTTCCGGTTTGGCTACCCGCATAGCATCATCACCAACAATGGCACAAATTTCGCCGAGGGAGAGATGAAAGCCTTCTGTCAACAAAAAGGCATCCGTCTCGACCTTGCATCAGTCGCTCACCCGCAATCAAACGGGCAGGCGGAAAGGATGAACCAAACTGTGCTGGCCGGGATCAAGTCGCGCCTTCAAGTACCCCTGGAGCGGACGCCGGGTTGCTGGCTAGACGAGTTACCAGCAGTGCTCTGGGGCATTAGAACGACTCCCAACCGTTCCACTGGTTATACGCCATTCTTTATGGTGTACGGTGCGGAAGCCGTCATGCCTACAGATCTTGAGCACGACTCAACATGAGTCGCCCTCTATAACGAGGAAGAAAATGAAGAAGCCCGCCTAGTCGACGTCGACCTCCTGGAAGAAGCTCGCGAACTCGCACTCTCCAGGACGATGGTATACCAACAAAGCCTGCGCCGCTATCACAGCCGCCGGGTTAGAAGTCGCTCTTTCCAGGAAGGCGACTTGGTTCTTCGACTCATCCAAAAGTTGAAAGGGATGCATAAGCTCTCGGCACCATGGGAAGGACCGTTCGTCGTCAGCAAGGCGATAGGCAATGGCTCCTACCACCTCGTCGACTTGCGTGAGCCAAACAAAAGCTCCAAGTCAGAAGAGGAGACCAAGCGTCCGTGGAACATCAGCCTGCTTCGCCCTACTATGCATAGTATACATTGTAATGCTGTGTAATCAATCAAGGAAATAAAGCCGGTACACACCCGACATTCTCGGGGGCTACTATTTCGTCTCAAACATGCTTTCGAGTCTTTATTTTCCTACTCGCACGTTATATGATTGATGGGTCGTCAAAGAGAGCCGGACGCCATGATGCGTGACTCACCACTGGACTCCCTGCTCCTGCAGCAAAAATATCTCAAATGCTTCGTTTTCTCCCAAGTCGTCAGCAACTCGCACACGTGAACAAGTAGTGCAGCCGGTTCAAACCTAACTTGACAATGAAGCCGCAATCGGACTTTGTCACCATGGGTACCACGCGCGCCACGAAAGATGTCACGCGAGGGCACACTTGGCGAGGTCGCACGATCGACTAGCTTCAACACAAGCGAAAAACAAGCATGTGACGAAAAGCGCACAATTAAGGAACATAATCAAAAGTGCAGGTTCAACTTAAAGCACGCCGTGAAGGCGCACGCATGACCCGGCACATAGAATACTTGTTCATTACAAAAGACTTTCGCCCGCAGTCGAATACACCTAACTACTTATAAATAAACCCCTCTTTGCAAGCAGGGGAACGGGATCACGACGAAGGAGCCATCGATGCCGTGGACAGAAACTCGAGAGTTGCGGCCCTCGAGAACAGAAACTCCGTCGCGGGTTCCTGGTCCGCACCTCGCCCAGGTCGTTGTTGGGCACCACCTCGTCGAAGAGGAACTCGCTGTGGTCAACCATCTTCGCGGCACGGCAAGCGTAGGGAGCGACGAACTCGAACACCGGGGCGAGGTTGATCTCCCGGCCCTAGTCATCAGTCGGGATGCTTGCCGTGATCTTGTCGACGTTCGTCTGCTTGTAGCGTCCACGAACGAGGCCCAGGGCCACGGCAGCACCGCTGCGGGCGGACGACTCCCGCACCCAGGTAATCACCTTCGGCATCAGCTGGAGAGCACGTGCGACCCGGCTGATGGGTCCAGCGACTCCCTCCTTGGGCGAAAGTGTCTCGACAACGGCGTTTGTCAAGGCTCGCACTTCACGAAGGAAGACGCCGATCCGGTGGACCTGCTCCACCGCCGTCAAGCCACCCGCTTCCTCACCTGATGCAAGGCAAAACAAAAAAATTCAACACAAGGAACGCATAATCGGTGCGAATACAAGAGAGGCGCATGGACACTCACCCTAGATACCGGCGGCGAGATCGGCGAGCGGTTCGGTCAGCTCCTTCATCTCGCGCTCCGCCCCGGCAGCCTTGCGCTCGAGCTTCTCGAGGTCCTCGCCGTACCCCTTTGTCACCTGGGTGAGGGCCGCGTCCGCCTCCTCCTTTTGCTTCCTAAGCCGCACGCAGGAGTCCTGCACCGCGGCAAACGCCTCGGTGTGCCGGCTCTCCTGCGCGGCCAGCAGCCTCTGCTGCTCAGCGACGGGGATGAAGCCCTCGCGCGCTTTCTTCAGCTCGTCCTGCAGGCGGCGGGTCTCCTGCTGTTCGGCTTCAAGAAGCCAAGACAGCTCCTGCAGCAAAAAACATTGACAAAGATTCAATGGTCAATCATGGAGAAGTATGGGAGCTATGCCACGAGTTACGTCTACATCAACATTCACTAACCCGGGGGCTAGCCCCAACAAAGATACAACATACGACGAGTCAGGAACTCGGGGGCGGTGCCCCGAGTTGCGTCTACATCGACACTTCGCAACTCGGGTGCTCGCATTGCAAAAAATGAAAACGCATGCCGAGTCACGAACTCGGGGCTGCGCCCTGACCTGTCTCTACATCGACACTGGCATCTCGGGGTCTAAGCCACTCGCTAACACCGCATCCAGAGGACTATGAAGACCCAAGTCGCCTTCTACGAACACGACTCGGGCCTTGGGGGCTACATATACGCTACGGACGCAACAGGGACAAGAAAAATTCTACATACCTGGTGCGCATCCATCGCTGTCTGGATGGCGGCCCAGAAATTCGGCCTAGGCACGGATGCGCCCAGGCCGGAGCTCAGGGGATGAGCAGTCAGCCCACCCGAGGAAGAAGCCGCTGCGGCGACGCGGGTCGCCGTCACCATCAGCGCCGTCTCTAGCGCAGACACGACATTCTCCGTGCCAATCGGCATGGTCACGTCAACAGTGGCCCCCTCGGGTCGAGGGGGCACAATAACTTCATCGCCTCCACCTGACAGAGGCGGAGGAGTCGGCGCCCATGCGACGGGCTCCGTGGCACGCGCGACGGGTTCCGCCCGCTGGGAGTCGTTCCCCAGCGCCTCCTCCATGTCGTTGAGGGACGCATCTTCCGCCCTGCGGCAGTCGCACGGGTCAAATTCAAGATAGCGTCGCCAACGAAACTTCGGGCGATAAGCAGAAACCAACCTGTCGCCTGCAGGCGGGAGAGTCGCAATCCGGATCCCTCTCGAGCGAGGCGCGATGAAGTATTAATAATGATTAAATATTTTTAGTTGCATTATATTTAGTCTTTATATCTAACTGTATAAGAGCATCTCCACAGGGCGGCCTAAAATGTGTCGCACATCCCAGAAAAATAAATCCGCTATGGGGTGCTGAACACATGTCCAACTAAATGGGGAGGCTACCCCTCGCGGCTCCCTGAAAGTGCATGTGTTGCCCCATGCGTGGTTTTGATAATTAATGACAATCCTTATGGACTAATATTTGCATTGAGATATTCTTGTAGATCTTATCCATAGGAAAAGATTGGACTTCATGTGTTGGAATCTAGAAGATTACAAGATGATCAATGCTCTATTCAAGAGTTTATATGAAGAATGGTCATGTGTAGAGTTGAGCATATTGTAAGTATGTCTTGAAGGATTCAAGACATCATCTTTGTGAAACGGAGCTTAGTGAGGCTCTCCCATAATGAAGTATGGGGGAACATTTGGAGAAGTCTTCATCAAGCATGTGCTAGTGGGACACAATCAAGAAAGGTGTTCTAACTTGAGGGAGTCAAGATAGTCATCATCTAGCTCAAGTAGAATGCGCAAGGCAAAGGTATGATCTTGATAGGGTTTCTATTTTACCGGTCTCATGGTGTTAGTGGGAGACCGGGTTATAGGATAGACGGCGTACTATCAAGAGAGACTCTCAAGTGAGTAACTTGATCGCATCTTTGTGCAGAGCTCAAACCTTTGCATACTTGGCATATCATCTTTCTTGGTTCTTATTTGGCTTTTATCCATGTGAGAATTTAGAGCTTGTGTTCATCTCCATTCCAAGCTCTAGTTCATCAAAAACGGATTTCATATGCATATCTTGTTACGTTTTTGATGTTGGAGGTTTTACCGGTTTATCTTTTCTAAACTCTCTCCTTGTGGTTTCCTACTCACATGATGGACTATGATGTGTATATGCATGATCTTGTAAGGCTTGTGATTATCTTCGAAACAAGCCCAAGATCATATAAAACGGAGTCCGGATGAAAAACTTATTGCGGTTTTGGTTTGGAGGTTTTATCGGTTGTTCTTTTATCGAGAGGTCTAACCTTTCCCATTTGGTCTTATCCTCCATTGTTGGACTATGATGTTTCTCTGCATGATCTTGTAAAGCTCTTCGTTGCGATTCCAACGAGCCCAAAAATATCAAAAACAGAGTCCGGATGATCAAGATATGTCCGTTTTCGTATTGAGTGTTTCTGCAGTTTTTAGGCTAGCCTAGGCCAGGCCGGGCCCAAGGCCGGCCCCAGGCCGGATTCCTCAGGTTTTAGGCCAGCCTAGGCCAGGCCGGATTTCTCAGGTGGTAGGCCGGCCAGGTCGGCCCCAGGCTGGGCTCGCGAAATCTGACCATAACAGTTGGATTTCGGGGGACCTATTTAAGGGGCCTTCTTCCCCAAGGGTTCTCTAACTTCTTGAGCTTGTTTTTTTCCTCTCTCTCCTCCATTGTTGACCTTTGGAAAAGCTTGCCCACCTCTCAATCCCTCCCATGATTCTTGCATATCTTTGAGGAAAAAGTGAGAGAAGATCTAGATCTACATTTCCACCAATCCATTCCTCCTCTAAGTGAGGGGAACCTAGTAGATCTTGATCTTGGAGTTCTTGGTGTTTCTCCTCCATTGTTCTTCCTCTCTTATTCCCCCATAATCATTTGTTACTTTGTTAGAATTTGAGAGTGAAGGATTTGAGCACTTGTGCTTTTGCCATTGCTTTGTGCATCGGTTTGTGCTCTCCACGAGGATTCGTGAAAGTTGAAAATTTGTGAGCTTGTTACTCTTGGGTCTTTGGACCCTAGACGCCTTTGTGGTGGTTGAGACCTTTGTGGTCACTTGTAGCCGTTCGGGAGCCCCCAATCAAGTTGTAGGATGTGTCTCGGATTGTTGTTGTAAAGGCTCCGGATTCCGCCTTGAAGGATTCCGATAGTGGAAGGTGAACCAATGCTTTGTGGTGCGGTTCATCGGAGAATAGGGTGAGCCTTTGTGGCGTTGAGATCGACCTTTGTGGTGCCTCACACCTCTCCAACGAGACGTACTCCGCTAAAAAGGAGGAACTCAGGAATACATCCTCGTCTCCGCATGCCTCGGTTATTTCTATACCCGAGCTATTTACTTATGCACTTTACATTGTGATAGCCTTCGTGCTTGAAGTATTCTATTGCTATCACTTTGTTGCTTGTCTTGCTTAGCATAAGTTGTTGGTGCACATAGGTGAGCCTAGTATATTTAGGTTGTTGGCTTGTTAATTTAAACACCTAGTTTTATTCTGCAATTATCAAGCCTAAACCGGAAAAGTTTTAATCGCTTATTCACCCCCCTCTAGGCGACATCCTTGTCCTTTCACTCCCCCAAAATTTATAATTTAGATATTTCAAACACTCCCAAATAAAACAAACAACTCGATTTTCATTGAGATTTAGACATATTACAATGAAATCTAATCTAGGTCTATGCCCACGCCATGCTCACTGGGTCTAGCCTCGACGCCGTTCGCCGCCAGGCTGACGACGCGAGGGGGGCGGACTCATCGTCCTTCGTCGCTTCACACCTCTCTTTCGCTGATGTGCGTTATTATCATTGAAGATCACAATACATGATTGGAGTGCTCTAGACACACTAAGCCAGAACAAGATGGGCACGCACAACTCGTGAAGAAAATGTCGAATACAAATGGATCCAAACAACGGGGGCTGATCTATCAGCAACTCGAACTCGAACATATATACCGCATTTATAGCCTCAAAGGGCCCCAACGTTCTCCATACCACTTGTTTCCCCGGGGTTAAGTTGTAGATACTTAATAACCTTCACCGTGCTCACCCTCGAAGGGTACTCACCGTTGATTCCGAAGATCAACAATGGAGGTGTTGTCATCCACCTCTCGTAAATCAACCAGAACAACATCTTTATCCCAAGACCATTAGTCAAAGGTAGTTGTGTTTGCTCAACTGAACCAAATGCATGACTGATGATCCATCAAGCATAGAGTCAAAGCTCGAGTATTTTGTTGCCCCTGAAAATCTTATTTGATGTGTGTGAACCTAAATGTCTAGCAAATCCTTAACAATTATAGTAACTTGGTCCACAAGTTCATACTAGGCAGATTATACCATTTCTGATATTCGCAGCAATGAAATGAAATGCAGGCCGCATCCTCATCGGCCGATGATGTGCATCATCCACTGCCTCAATAAATGCCGGCCGGAACGCGGGGAGTTGCAAGTCCGCAACGAAGTGGATAAAGCTTATGACAATTGGCTGGACCAGCTTCTGCCGTGCTCCCGATGAAAAAGACCAACACCCGCCCGACCCACAACGCTTCACGTGTCCGCTGCCCCACCAGAGCCACCAGCCAAAACTCAAGTTTAGTATTTTTCTGCAAGACCCCCCTGCGGTGTGGCAAAATTTGCAATCTTGCCTCAAAATACATTTTGCACTGTGTAAATGTTTTGACTAACAGAAAACTTGAGTATAACGGTATAAGCACATAAGTGGAAAGCAAAGGTATATCATTCCTTGGTCACCGATAAATTATTATTTCTTAACCTATCATATTCAATGTTATAAAGTACATGGTGATATAAATTTTATATGCATTTTCTAGTGTAGAAGTGCACAATTGGCTACTTCACATTTCTAAACATGTTTTTTTTCTAAAATATGTAACTACACAATTGTCAAATAACTTCATCCATCTCACAATATAAGATATTTTGCAATTTGTTTTAATTAGCTTGCCAAAACTTATAATGTGAGACAGGTGCAATATTATTTTCTATAATGAAGACCACACATTTATAAAGTATTTCTCCAAGCAAGTCGTTGATCTATGTGTTGTGATGTGTAGTTACGGTCACATGTTTGCTTTATGTTTAAATTCTTCTTGTCTGAGGTGTCTCTTTCGTTTCGGCGGGTCTAATTGAGTCTCTAGAGTCCAAATCAAACGAGCCGATATTTAGACGGTCTTTATTGTTTGTGACAATGACAAAAGAAGCAAGAATAAGGACTGTCATACATCACATATGAAGCTTTCTGATCCCTCCATGTGTTCATGTCATCGTATTTGATCTCGATTTTCGAACACGATAGACATGATTCTCCAACATTCGATATATTGATGTCTGGGCCAACTTGTTACAAATACGCTGCTGATATCCCATCTCTTTTGGATCGGGCGCTTGGTGAGCTCTCTAACATACCATAGGCCTAATGCAGATGATCTATGGTAGGATTGCAGCAAATTTATTTCTCTCTATGTTGGACGATGAAAACTCGACTTCATCGCCCAGTACGTTATGTGTTTTTAGATGAATGTATAATGATTTGTATTTGTTTGTATTGAATTTTCTTTTCAGTTTCCTGCCAAAAAAAGAAGGATTTTCTTTTCACTACATAATCTACCGCTTGTAATCTCCACTACTAATAAACAAGCAAACTTGACAGGAAAATCAAATCTCAACCGTCCTTGCAAACTGATCAAACGTCTCACACACATTTGTTCTCCCCACCCCTCTTCAATTCCCTCACACCACGCCTGCCATATATGCACACAAGAAAAAAAACTATCCGCATGATTGATTCCCTCACATCACGCCTGCCATATATGCCATAGGAAATAAAAAATTGTCTACTTGATTGACGATCCAACCACCCATCCCGCCCACGACCAAGACGACGGTGAGCAAGAGGACCAAGGACACGACGCCGACGAGCAGGAAGTCCGCTCCCAGCCTCCCCATCTAAGTTTCATGCCACCCGTCTCACCCACGAGCAGGAGGACCATGCACAGGACGCCGATGAGCAAAGTGTTGAATTGTAATATCTATACAAATAATAACTATGCTTTGTGGAGGATGCAACGTGTGTGGACTATATTGTCAGCACATTTTTACACGGTTTAAATATGAAATTTATTGCTCTGGTTTAGGAATGATATTTATATTTTTGAGATGTGCGTTTCACTTACACGGCTACTATAATTTTCTAAATCGATAAAGGGAACATCTCTGTTGACTTTGTACTCCCTCCTTTTTTAATATAAAATGTTTTAGGTGGTACACATGTTGCCTATATGCACACTAAAATGAGTAAATATGTACATAAAAATGTGTCTACATATATTTGTATGCATGTGCATGTGGACAAAAGCTAAAACATCTTATATTAAAAAACGGAGGGAGTATTTTGAAGGGAAAACTGGTACAGTAACCTCGAATACTTATCTACGAATATAGGTAAAACGAGGGGTTCATCCGCAAAAGCTCCCCCGCCCTTAACTAGAATCGCCGCGAACCAAATCCGGCATTCCGGCGCCGCTACCGCCCTTCCACGCCAGTCGCCATGGCCTCGTCCACCACGGCCGCCGCGCTCGCCTGCCTCCTCCCCGCCTCGAAGGCCTCGCGGCTCCCCAAGGCGGCATCCTTCCCGCCGCTCCCGGCCCACTCGGCGGCCTGGAGAAGAAGGGTGGCGGTCTCCGTCGCGGCGCCGCGGAGGCGCAGGTTGGCGCCCGGCATCGCCTACGCCGCCGCCGCCACGGAGAAGAGCATCTACGACTTCACCGTCAAGGTGACCGGTTCTCGCCCCGTAATTAATTCTCGCGATAATTCTGAATGGCGCACGCTTTTTCGGTGCTTGATTGCGTTGCGTGTGAGTCGTGCCAGATGAGTGCGCGCTGGCTGAATGGAGATTGCTAGGTGAGATCTTTCGATGGTATTTTAGTTCCTTGCCGCGGTATTAGGTGTTTGATGTGCTGTCCTTCAGGTAGGTGGGAGATGTTGCAAGTTTGCAACCATCTCCTATACTCGACATACAGAGTATCTGTAATTCTCTGCGGCGTTATTGGGCGCGCTTCAAATTGGTTGAATCAGGACAATCCGTTTGGAGATATATATTTTAGTTCGTAGCATTCCAATCCTTTGCCACTGACGGCAACATGTTCAAATTGTCTGGTGTCAGTACGATGATGTGTTCAATGCTCATGGACCTTGGTAGTTGATGTTGTTTTGCTGAAATGTTGAGGCAGGTCGTTGGTACAAACTCCAGAGATTGTAAAATATGTTTCATGGTGCCGATGAAAGTGCTTGGAATTAGCCATATAAGGTTAATGTATAGTAGCAACTGTTCGTTTGCACGTTGAAGTACTACTGCGTTACCTATGTAGGGTGCATTGTGTTGAAACTCTAGGTCGACTAACGTGCTGAGTTTTGTGAATTTATAAGATGAAAAAAGTATGTTTGTTTTTGTTGTAGCACTGTCAACTAGTCAAGTATCAGTCAATGTTAAATGCATATGACCGGAGATCTTTTTTACCCATATAATCTTTTGTTGGGATTCAAAAATAAACATGTACTGTAGTAGATCAACAGAAGTTGTACATAATCAAAAATTTCTTATCAGATACATGCTTATGATAGAAATAACTTCTGCGTCTTAGTTAAGCTTTAAGAGGACAATGCTGAAAATCACCAAGAATATGTGATTCCCATTCTTTTGACCGACGTCCGAGTTTTCAACATGATCTAGTAACATGTTTAATTTTTCTCTAAACTTAAGTAAATGTCTGAAAGGCTACATGCAATTTTGTGAAATCTATGTGCTTGTACATTTAGACAATCATACTGGCGTGGGTGTGTGGTTCGTCTGCAGACTTAAATTGCACATGGAGGACATATTCAAGCAGAGGCGCAGTCCAAGTAAAATGAAAAAACGGAATACAAGAAATTCTCGGGAAGCCATTTATTTTAGCAGTAAAATTAAACATTTATGGCCGCGTGCATCAGTCGATGAAGAGGCCCGGGGTGATCCTTCCTCCTATTTGAAAAAAAAAAGTAAAATTGAAGAGTCATTGGTTGTCGGCCATTTTGACTTGTATAGTACTGTACTCATCTTTGTTCCTGAGCAACATTTAGTTTGCAAATTTTGGCTACTTTCTAGTATGATTTTATTTCCCCATGGCCTTTCCCATAGTTGCAATACAACATTATTTATATTTTAATTATTGATAAATGATTCATGAGTTATTCAGCACATTTTCGTAAGGGGACATGTCCATTTTTAGCTTCCCCGCTGAATAAATAGTTATCTGTTTCTCAGGATATTGATGGAAAAGGTATTTCGCTTAGCAAATTCAAGGGGAAGGCACTGTTGATTGTTAATGTTGCTTCGCAATGGTAATTTTTTTGATACGTTTTTTAATCTTTTTCCTCATACCCAGTACAGTAAGTTATGCTGTATTGTGTGTTGAACCTCACATTCTTCTGTGAAATCCAGTGGGCTTACAACATCAAATTACACTGAACTATCTCATCTGTACGAAAAGTACAAGGCTCAAGGTAATCTTCATTTCCAGTTTAGGCTTTGTTTTCACTGGACTAGACACTGCTGATTTATCATTTCTGTAAATCAAGCACTGTGAATTATGTTGAGTTGCTTGACCCTTTCATTAGTATGTCTAATCATAGCGATGTTTTATGAGCGTGTACGTTCTATTTATGCTGGAGTTTGCTATACACGTTCATGGGTCACTCAATCATTTGTGACCTTTCTTATTATGTGAGTGACAACTTTTCATTTATCTAGCACTCTTGCTCTAGAAAATAATCCCAAGGCGTATGCAGATTCCTAAACCCTTGATAACTTGTGGAACCAATCTGTATTTTATACTCTTTCACGATAAGTCAACGCGCCCAGTGACCTGTGCTGGTCCAGTTATTTAGAAACCATCTGGTTTAATTAAAAATCTCTTTGTACGACAGCGGTTACGTTTATTCTGAGGGGAAAATATCCCACATTTCTACCAGTAGTATGTTGCCTTCTTCAGTATTCGACCAACATTTTTCAAAGATGTTGGCCAATATGGTGTCCTGGGCAGCTATGAATATCCATGGATGGGATTGAAGATAATTTGTTTGAGTTTATTGAATAGTTCGAAGCAATGTGCCTAAAAACTAAGGAATCGTTAGTGCAGGGAATGCGTGGGCACATATAGCAGGAACATCTTGTTCACCTAACGGCAGTCAGCCAAATTCAAGTTGAAAAATCAAAGTTATCTCCAACAATTTGCTTGCATGCATTACATGGCATGCCTATTAAGTAGAACAGATCCTGATATGGTTCAGATTAGACGCTGGTTTTATTCGTTTTCCTTGAGGGGATTGAGCAGAGAAGCGACATCTCTGGCGCCTAGGAAAGAGTCAAAGTGAGGCTAGTGGAAGCCAGCTTACAAAGAAATGTTTCCATTGCGTCAACCGGGCCAAATAGAGAATGAAATGCAAAAATAGGGGAAGGGGGGATGGTCGCGCCACATTTGTTAGTGATGAAATTTTGAAATTAATATTCTTTTTTTTTGCGGAGATTTGAAATATATATTCGATCATATCCTCTGAATAACACCTATGATTTTGAGTAAAAACTTTCATACTTCCGCTTCAGATTGGATCAGCAAACTATCCAAAGAGCATTGCTGTCGGGGATGTAATCCCCGGTACCCCAAAGTGGTTGGGTTAACTATGGTGGTTGAGTTAATAAAAGAGATAAACAGGAGTTAAATAGGTAAAGAATAAAGGAAAAAGGAGAAAAAATTAACCTGGGCCGAGTTACCCAGCACTGGGCCGAGATGCTTCTTATCTCGGGCACGCCGGCACATCCAGATCCCGGAATGGGCCGAGATGCTGAAGCCTGGGCGGTCCGAGGTCTTCCACCGCCCCCGTGCGGCCGAGGCTATCCGCCGCTCCCCGCTACTGGACCGAGGTCCTTGCCTCGGCTGGACCAAGCTGTGCCTCGGCGGGCCAGTTTCCCCTTGCCAGGCCGAGGTGGGCTGACCGGGATTCAGTTACTCCGGAGCAGGCCGGATTACCGCACCTCGGCTGGGCCTTCACCTCGGCTGAGCCCAGCTCATCTCAGCTTCGGTCGGGCCACGACATGCTCGTTCCAGAACAGGCCGCCGTTTTCCCAGCCTCGGCTGAGCGAGACGTTCCAGAGCAGGCCGAGGTCTCCTCCTCTGGCCATCGTTCGCTGCCTCCACCGACTGGCCTGCACCATCGACCGAGGTTGCCTCGGCTGGAAATCGTTACCTCGGACGGACCCGCGTCTCTCCAGCTCGGAGCAGCCCGAGGTCTCTATACCTCGGCTGGACTCCAACCTCGGCAGCCTCCAAGGCACGAGCTCTTCACCGACCAACACCTCCGGCATCTCTCTATCGACAAGTACAGATACCCTCTGCCATATCCAGGAGACAAGCACAAGTGGACAAAACAATGACACAGGCAGCGTGGCTACAGTGCCACTGATGTGACAACAGTACAAGTCCTGACGCAGGCTACAGTGCTGACAAGATCCCATCAGTCATGTCTGCTACAGTGCTTGAACAGTGTAAGGTGAACAGTGTTGTTTGTCCCCTTGTCCCCTGCATGTCCCCTGGGCTCTCTCTATATAAAGAGCACCAGGGGAGGAGGAGAAAGGGACGGCCACACACGGGCACACGAGGCCCCTGGGCTCATTTCCCCCGCGGGAGCTCTCTTCTCTGAAGATTAGCAGTGGTTAGCAGCTTAATTAGCAGTGTTTAGAGGCATACTTAGAGGCACTAAGAGGTATACAGCTCGAGGAGCATTTGTACACACCGCATATGAGATGAGAATACCACCCAGTAGGCTAGATGCTGCAGTAGGGGTTTTACCTCCTCACGAGGGCCCCAAAGCAGGGTAGATCTTTGTGTTTGCAGTGTTCTCCGTGTGCAACTCCATCGCGCAATCCCTCCCCGAATCCTCAAGCGTACGTTTGGCCCCAGACTAAGCCTACCCCTAGGCATCTGCGTGATCCCACCACGACAATTGCCAATAACTACTACAGAAACAATTAACATTGCCTTTTCTAAAGTTTGTTCTTGGCATATGGGCAGATATTCCAGGACCATACTAAGCTTGATATTATTATACATCTTAAATTGCAGGATTTGAGATTCTGGCGTTTCCATGCAATCAATTTGGTTTTCAAGAACCTGGATCAAACTCACAGATAAAGCAGTTCGCTTGTACAAGGTTTAAAGCTGAATTTCCTATTTTTGATAAGGTATGATAACTCCAGCTTAAGAAGCAATGTATTGTGTCCAGTATTTCATGCCATTTACCAAAATTAATGGGATATGCATACAATGGCAGGTTGATGTCAATGGACCTTTCACAGCCCCTATTTATAAGTTCCTCAAGTCGAGTGCTGGAGGATTTTTGGGTGATCTAGTGAAGTGGAACTTCGAGAAGTTCTTAGTTGATAAAAACGGCAAAGTTGTGGAGAGGTATCCACCAACGACTTCACCATTCCAAATTGAGGTTTGTGAAGCTTCTCTCTCGCTTTATACCACTCTTTCTCCTGTTTACTTGATCTCCAAATTTGAGTTCCGAAATAAACAGTCTCATTTTTTCTCTTTTATATTCTACTATATATAAAAGACAGAGGAAACCGCGGCCTGTCCAGCCCTCCACGTCGCGGGCATTCCTCACCCGTTCGATCTGCGAAACCGACGGACCAGATGGAGCCACGTCGCCCCTAAACCCGCGCGACACTGTAGCTCGCCATTTTTATCCAATCGGGATGCGACACGTCATCCGGTTGCCCGCCGGTCGGCCACCCCGCAACCGGTCACCCACCCGGTCGCCGCTCCGTTTTGCAAAAAACACCTCCCACTTTTCGATATTCGCACGGATTCCATGTTTTCCCACTGCGGGGGGACTACCATGCAATATGTCAAAACGCAGGGGCTTATCTGCAAAAACGCCGGCGAGCTCATCCTCTCGCCCGCGCGATGCGGTGGTCGCCGTCGGCGCCGGCGCGGCTCACCGCCGCTCCAGGCCTCCCCGCACGCATCCACGGGCACGGTGAATTGCGCCGCAGCGTCCTACATCTCCACGTCGAGTTACGCGTCTCGGGACGCCGGCGACGCGCCGGATTTTCCGCCGCCGTTCCGCGGCTCCCCCCGCCGCGCCCGTGGTCGTCGCCGGCATCTCCGGCGACCATACGGTCGGCCGCGCCGCCCATACGCCTCCTCGAGACGACCCCGAGCTGATCCACTCGCTCCCAGCCTCGCGTGCTCGCTCCTCCGCCGAAGCCGAGCTCGGCATGGTCGCCGGCAGCTGACGTCACGGGCTGATGTCAGCGCGGGACCCACATGTCAGCGTCTTATCCATTTCGTTATTTTCCCCAAAAAAAAAATGCCGCTTGGGTCCCATATGTCATAGGCTGGCCAGATGAAACAAAATGGTTAGAATTGCAAAATTCATAACTTCCAAATTGCAATTCAGAAAAATACAAATGATGTATCCAAAAAAATCCAAATTTAACAAACTTTGACAATTTCCACACAAAAGTTCCATCGACAAATCATAGACTACATAATTATAAAATTTATAACTTCCGAACTGTAATTCAGAAAAATGCAAACGATGTGTCAAAAAAATACAAATTCAACGGACTTTCAAAATTTCCTAACAAAAGTTCCAGCAAGAAAACAGTGTCCACAGAGTAATGCAAACCAATATTTTGAAAGTTCCCGATAAATAAAAAATGTCAAAAAAATATCAAATTTAGAATTGAATAAATTTCCGAACTTTCCATTCTACAGTTCAAAATAATGCAAATAAAAAATAACTTGACGGTTGAAGGAAATGATGAAAAATTATCACAAAAGTACGGGAAAATATCTATTTACTTATACGGTTAAAAATATTAGCAAATTTGAATTTTCCAAATATGTTTGCTTTCTTTTACGCATGTAGTCGGTGTTACATTTTTAAGATCGTTTTTTGTGTGTGCCTATGTTCGCATGTTTATTGTATTTAAATTCTTTTAATGTTAATTAAGTGCGCAAAACAAATCATACTGAATCTTTCCAATCCAAATTTCAAATTTAATTTCTCTAAAAAAAACTAAGATTCTTCCAAGTCCACGGGCGCGGCGGAGCACGCGCATATTCCCAATAACTTTGAATCTACCCATCAGAAAGAAATTTATATTATGTTTCAGATTTTAAAAATTCATAAAAAAACTCATTCTAAATCAAGAAAACATAATTAGTACAACTATTACCAAAATTAACATACCCATATAATAAATAAAGTTAAAAAAACAATAACTTCAGATCTAATTAATACTGCTATTAGCAAAATTTAAATACCCATACAATAACAAAAAGTTCAAACAAAACAACAATTTAAATCTACACATCAGAAAGAAATTTATATTTTATTTCACCTTTGTAATTCATAACTAATTCATTCTAAATCAACAAAATATAATTAATGCTGCTATTTACAAAAACAAAAAAATTGCACCTAACACAATCCCATGCATGCAAACTGTGAAATTCATAATTTGCAAACCATAATTCAAAATACAAGCAAAATATCATATTCATGACTTTCAAAACGAAATTCAAACAAAACAAAACTAATATACTTAAATTTCCAGAAAACTGACACATTTACAACTAACACATTTCCAACTATAATTCCTATTTAATTAAAAAAAACCATACACAAACATTAAAATTCAACCTTCATATTTTCTTTCTTTTGTTTCTCACTTCCCGTTTCGTTCCGAGAGAAAAACAACATTACAATACTAATAAAAAAAACCAAGGCATCTTAATCTGCAAAACAATTGTAATTTCTCTTTTTCAATTTCAATCTGCTGTAACAGATTTCTATATAAAAAAAACCATCCAACTTTGTTTTCAACCTTTTTACAATAACTCCATAAGTTATCGTAACTATATTCGGTAAACATTGCAACTATATTAAAAAAAAATCAAAATGGTTAACATTGAGAAACAAACATAACATATTTTCTCTAACTGAAGTACTAAATAAAAAAAAATATAACAAAATACAACCATACCTGATCATTTCGATATACCTAACATATTACTAAATATAACAAAATACTTACTCTTTAAAACAATTTGTACACTCCGCCGCGCATATTCCCAATAACTTTGAATCTACCCATCGGAAAGAAATTTATATTATGTTTCAGATTTTAAAAATTCATAAAAAAACTCATTCTAAATCAAGAAAACATAATTAGTACAACTATTACCAAAATTAACATACCCATATAATAAATAAAGTTAAAAAAACAATAACTTCAGATCTAATTAATACTGCTATTAGCAAAATTTAAATACCCATACAATAACAAAAAGTTCAAACAAAACAACAATTTAAATCTACACATCAGAAAGAAATTTATATTTTATTTCACCTTTGTAATTCATAACTAATTCATTCTAAATCAACAAAATATAATTAATGCTGCTATTTACAAAAACAAAAAATTTGCACCTAACACAATCCCATGCATGCAAACTGTGAAATTCATAATTTGCAAACCATAATTCAAAATACAAGCAAAATATCATATTCATGACTTTCAAAACGAAATTCAAACAAAACAAAACTAATATACTTAAATTTCCAGAAAACTGACACCTTTACAACTAACACATTTCCAACTATAATTCCTATTTAATTAAAAAAACCATACACAAACATTAAAATTCAACCTTCATATTTTCTTTCTTTTGTTTCTCACTTCCCGTTTCGTTCCGAGAGAAAAACAACATTACAATACTAATAAAAAAAAACCAAGGCATCTTAATCTGCAAAACAATTGTAATTTCTCTTTTTCAATTTCAATCTGCTGTAACAGATTTCTATATAAAAAAAACCATCCAACTTTGTTTTCAACCTTTTTACAATAACTCCATAAGTTATCGTAACTATATTCGGTAAACATTGCAACTATATTAAAAAAAAAATCAAAATGGTTAACATTGAGAAACAAACATAACATATTTTCTCTAACTGAAGTACTAAATAAAAAAAATATAACAAAATACAACCATACCTGATCATTTCGATATACCTAACATATTTGAAATTCAATTAACTTAAGAAAAATCCCGAAGCACTTACTCTTTAAAACAATTTGTACAACATGACAGTATTTCTAGAAATACCTTCACAAAAATAAATGCTCATTACTTCTGTCATATACCTAAATTTCAGATTTACAAAAAACAATTTCAACTATTTTTCAAGTCTACTCATTTTACAAACGAAATATTCTAAAAAAATTCAAATCCACGGGCGCGGCGAAGCCCGCGCTTCTTCCCCTAGTAGTGACTGTAAAGAACAGTGGGCGCTAACTAAAGCTATGAGCATTTAGTGTGATCTTTCAAATTTTCACTAATTAGAGTGAACCCGGGTCTATGTTTCTAAGATTCCAAAGCGTATGTTGATGTTGGCATGTGTTTCTAAAAGGATACCAAATAAATGCTCACGTATTCATATATAAAAACGCACAGCCCAGTCCCTTGCAGGCTCAAATCTTGGGTTGTGGACATCCACCTAAAAGTAAGCCTTGTCCAACAGAATTACAGAACAATAACTCCTAGAACAGTGTTGGCGGTCCTTGGGGAACCTTAGATCTACTTGCCTGATCCAAAGGGCACACGATCCAGGTTCCAATGATCGGTCAAGGTTTAGATGCTGGAATTATGTTAACAGTTCCTGCTGACTGTTTCTAACAATGGTCCACGGGGCACCCGCAGCCACCGGCAAGCAGTATAGGCTTGGCAAGTTTGTCAATCTCCTTCTGCCTATAGTGGGATTATGTAATTCAGAACATTAGGTGAAAGTGAAGATAAGAGTCCGGAAATAAAGTGTATTTAGTCAAAAGTATACTTGGTTAATTTTGAGATAAATACCGATCTTCACACGAAACACATTTATTCCAAATAGGCCCTTATGTGCTCACTTTCGGTACTACAAAGTATCAAATTGCAGCAGTAGACGGGTTATATGACCTGTAATCGCATTTCACGTTATCACTATGGACTGGAATGACATCGTCCATCAGTCAAAGGTCCAGTTACTTTATCTCGAATATAGCCACTATTTAACTTTCGGCCCATTTTGTTCCTCTCAATTTAAGACGACAACTTTTGTAATGAGTGGCATATTCCTTAATCCTCTCTTAATTTTACGAATTACATCTGTCAAATTCCATGCATTTTATTCTTTTGGGCCATCTGTTGATGTTTCCCGCAGCTCACAGCCTTCATGCATGAACTTTCTTGCAGAAGGACATCCAAAAGCTCATTGCCGCATAATTACTTTTGGGTCCAAATTCAGTTTAGCACTTCTGTATATATTGTTTTTTCTTATGAAAACTGGAGTTTTGTGATTACAACTCTTCTGCGATATATAACGGTTTCCATTTGTGCAAAATAATTCACTGATATGTATAGATATATGTGGACATCGGTACTCATCGTCGGGTTGGAAGCACGAGCAACTATACTTTCTGATCGCATCTTGTTATTGTTATGGAAAGATCGAAATTAGTACACCACGAGAACAGTTATCTACACGCCCCTATTTTGCTTCAAGTGTTCCAAAAAAAAAGGTACACACCGGAAATCCATATTGGATCATAAGTTTAGATGCACCCACAGCTCAAAAACATTTTTTAAAATGTCAAAAAGTTGCAAATATTTTTTTTGGATATACTACATGACATTTTATGTTAGCACAAAAAGTTTCACGAAAAAAGACATTTTTTTGGGCTGTCAAAAAAAAGACAAATCGGGGGTTTTCAGCATGACTTTGTACGCGATTTTTTTTTGTCTTTTCTGCACAGGTCACAAAAATTTATTTTTATTGGGAAACTTTTTGTGCTAACATAAATGTCATGATGTATATCTGAAATTTATTTGAATTAACATTTTGAAAAAGGAAAGTTTTACATAACGGGTGCATCCGCACCTGTGCCTCAAAATGCCGTGTCCGGTACACACGCCTACACCCGGGAGACGCAGTTTTGTAAGGGGAGAACAACGCTTTTTCAGTTTTGTAAGAGGCCCAAGCGCCCATACTTTGTGTTTCATCAAGTATAATCAATACTTTGTGTTTAGAAACTGGCTCTTCATATAGTTTTATAATGGAGTAGTTGAATTTCTAAAACGGTATGGTAAAATTATATATGTTCTTAATAATAACAGAACTAAAAGATGGGAAATACAAGTAACTCAAACAATACAAACTAGCTAGATGAATAGAGGACCAAAATGTGTAAGCGCCGCATAACTATAACCTGAATTCACAACAGTTTGTCAGAAAGACGAATCCGTGGTGGAGCATGACCCATGGCTAACTGTCATCGCCACGGACGGCGCGGCGCAGCCACGCTTGGCGAGGTCCTCCCTGAGGAGAGTGATCTCATGGCACGCCTCCACCATGGTCGGCCTCGCCGGCGGCGAGTGCTGCGTGCACGCGAGCCCGAGCTCGATCAGCTCGGCCACGACGTCGTCCACAATGACCATCTCGTCAGACTGCACCGCCGGGGACCCTGTGTCCGTCAGCCATGACCGCGCGACGACGGCGGCGAAATTGTGCGGGTAGTGCCGCCTGACCCAGTCGTGCAGCGTGAGCCCCTCTTGGAAGAGCACGTCCGTCGGTCGGCCGCTTCCCGGTGATCAGCTCCAGGAGCATCACGCCGAAGCTGTACACGTCGCCTTCTACTGAAGGATGGCCTCCTAACCCGTACTCTGAAACCAGGCAAGAACACAAGGAAAAATGTTCAGAGAAGAACGTGGCATGCACGACGCGGACGGGCGCGATGAAAGTCAAAATAAGTTCCTCCCCGTTCTAACCTCGCTTCGGTGGAATCAATTTGTAGTTGGTTGAAACATTATTGTGATGCTTATGAAGCCAACTATATACCTGGTTAAAACTTAAAAATACACAAAGTTGTGCTAGCTCTAATCAAATTTCATTCTCTGTGAAAGTATGGTCTCAATGCGGTCTAGTGTCTGTGAAAGTATAGACTAGGCAGTGATGTAGTGCCCGAGAAGGCGAGAAAGTATAATTCTTTGAGATCGAACCAAACTTCACTGTTTGGAAACATATTTTTGTGACATGAGATAGTTGATTTTTCTTTCTCTATTGGGATGGGCCCCACGTCGATGAAATGCATGCACGCATGCTCGGATGGGCTAGCTAGCTCACATTGGGCTTGAGGTCTCGTATGTGCATGCATGCATGGATCTTAGCTAGCGTCTCATCGACCATACATGCATCAAAGTGTATATTATATCGACCACGCGCGCATTGGAAGCATCGCACATGGTGAATTAACTTGCAACCTACTCAGTAGCTAGGTAGACAGGGAACACCGTGGTGTACTGGTGTGGCGTGGCAAAAGACGACTCATGATGCGCGTACGTGACCAAGTTCAGTTCCTGCTGCTTCCTAGTGACTCTCCGTCCGTTTTAGATTTACCGGTTTTCCTGTCCGGGTTTTCAGGTTTTACTTCACAATTTTATTTTCGTGACCGGTGTCATCTAACTAGTTAGTTTGTCTCAGCATGCATGCATGCATGCATACATACTTTATAGTTTTAGTGTAAGATTTTCGAGACATACTATCATCTAAGTAGGTAATTTCTAAGCATAGAATATAGATTCTCTTAATATACATGAACTACTTGGCATTTTCCCGTCCGTTTTTGTTTTAGCAATTTTCCTGCTTGTTTTTAGCAAACTAATTTTGGGGTTTATATTTTTGACCGGTGATCATCTAATTACATAGTTAGTCATCGTATAATATCGAGTCCCACAACATGCATGAAAGACTTGGCAATGCACCCGTCCAATTTTTGTTTCTGCCAGTTTCCCGACGGTTTACTCACCTGTACTTTCTAGGTTTTCTCTCCCATTTTTCACGGCCGGTGATTATCTAAGTACGTTAGTTTGTAAAAATAAAATTTCGAGTCTCCTAAAATGTTTCCGCAGATTTACCTGCCTTTATTCGGTACACAAAATTTCTATATTTTCCCGTCCAATATTCGCGACCAGTGATCATCTAAGTACGTAGTTTGTAAACATAAAATATCGAGTCTCCCAACATGCATGAAAGACTTGGTAGGTTTCCCACCTTTTCTGTTTTGACCGCCCCACCCGTTTTCAGCACACATAATTTATGGGTTTCCCGCCCTATTTATGTGACATGTGATCATATAAGTTGGTGATTTCTAAGCGTGCAATACCAACAAGATTTGAACCAGCGTTGTGACGGTGGTCAGGAATGAGTAGAGCACTCTATGAGACCTCAAACTCGCCACGGTCGCTTTGATTGAAGGTCATTTCGTTGTCGTGCGTCATTATTTTATGCTATGGTATAGTTGTTACCTTTCATCTTACGTGTTGTTTCGTTGGCGCCGTGACATCATTCTAGGATACTAGGTGCGTGAACATTTCAATATCAATGTCTTTATCCGCGAGGGATAACTTCTACATGAGGTATGGTTAAGGAGAATTCAGAGAATCATTGTAAATCTCTCTTGAAGCCGAGGTGAAAAGAGTCACTTTTAATATATATACATCCAAGAAAATACCATTTCTCGACCAGACCACCAGGGATGAAGATCATTTGAGACGAGCCATTCCTAATATGCATTGTAAAGGTGGCAAAACATTCTCAAATGCCATTTTTAACCGATCTGAGAAAAAAAATCCATGAGGGGTGGCGTGTTGTGCGTGTCTAACACATAAAATCCATTTTAAAATTTTGCTAGTTGGGTTGGGAGAGTTGAGTAAGTTTTGGACATGCTTGTGGTGCGAGGTTGACATCGCTCGTTAGATATGCTTCCATATTCATGACATTGGTATGGCTAGACTCGATTTGGGAGGTTGGTGTCACCAATATCCAACGACGAGTGTCGAACTATCACAACGGAGCCCCTGTATCAAGTTAAACATTACCCGACATCAACGACATGATATGTGGAACGCGGATGAGATTGATCAGGAGCCAATGAGAACACATGATTGCCTCCACGCGGATCGTCCATCTCAAACGTCCATCTCTACCGTCCATCCAAAACCATGGGCGGACCCAGCGGGTGGGCAGGGTGGGCCACCCAGAATTATGTGCAATTTTTTTACTACCTCTAATATTCTGTTCATATCGTGGCTCTGTTTGGCCTTTTTCCTCTCGATGCTTTGGCTGCGAAGGTGAGGCTGACTCGATTCTGTGTGTCTGTGCGATGCGAGCGCTGCAGCGTGCGAGTCCTAAATGTGTCGGCTGCTACTGCCAGACCATTCACGAATCATGATTAATATGCAGATAGTACTTTTCCCTATTTATCTCGTCACCATACTTCACCTCCAAGTAAGTAGTGCTTAATCTATCATTATCATGAAAAATTATCGGCCAGTCACAAAGCCTATTTTGTTTTTGGACGACAACCTATGTTGTTTTATAGGTTGTACACTCCGTTTATTATAGGCCGATCGACATAGAAATATTCATTTCTCGGTTGATACAGATAGTCATTCAGCCAAAAACATTTCACCATTTTGTACCTAGACGAACCTCAGTATATAATGGATGGTTCTTAGTTGTTACTCTTTCCATATTAAAATATAAAATTTCTAGCCTGTGCAGAAAAAGGTTAGAAAGTCTTATATTTTGATACGGAAGGAGTATTTCTCAGCTGATATTGATAGCATCCGACTGAGATCTCCTCACCATTTTGGACATGCACTAGTATCAATAAAAGTCATTTGGTTCACACCATTGATTTAGCGTAAGTCATTAATCAGTTGTGTGAGAAATAGCCAGCTGAAAGTGACCTCAACTTTCTTATATTTGCAAATACTCACTCCATTTTTAAATATAAGATGTTTAAGGTATTGCATATGTTGTCTAGATGCGACTAAACTGAGTGAACATATAAAATAAAACGTGTCTATATACATGTGGATGTAGACAAATTCTAAAACATGTTACATGCATTTTTTTTTGAATTGTGCCCACCCTCCAGTTTTTTCCTGGGTCCGCCACTGTCCAAAACATTTGCACCGAACAAGAGGTTGCACCTATAAACACATCTCTCCTCATCCTCGACCCCCTTTGCCTCCTCCCCTTATGCTACCATGGGCCCATCCTCCGGTCCACCCGTAGTTCGACCACATCAGATCGACCACCTATGAGAGAGACGTCGGCACGGCGAAAGAATTAATGGCGTCCCAAACTGACATGTTGCTAGCCCACGCGGGCAACGACCAGGAAGCGACAACGGTAACGCGAGCCCTGGGGGGTCGTCGTTCGCCACACGACGTAGAGGAGCGTGTTCGGCGGTGAATGACTGCGCCACTAGTGTTGTACGGCCGGAGTTAGGGTGTGCAACGATAGGGAGGCCGTGGACGCTGGATGTAAAGGGGCCGACTGAGTAAGTGTTGCAGGCGTCAACCCGGAGCTTTTGCCGATGTCTTCACCAACACTCCACAGAGAGGTGGCGGGTATTCGCTCGTCGTGGCAAATGAAATGAATTCGCTCGTCGCACCAATGAAATTTAATTTTGGTTTCGGGACAAGCGAAAACTTTGGCCCAAAATAAATAACGAGCGGGAGTACAAGTCTCCTAGTAGTACTCCCTTCGTTTGCGCTATTAAATATGGCTGTTGCTAGTACTATTAAATAGGGAGAGGGATCGTGGGGAAAATATTTCGGCCAATTAGGATCGAGATAGAGAGGAGGAAGGTCGCATGCATATTGGGTTGTCCACGGATTGGTAGAATTAAGGAGAAAAATCTCGGGAGCAATCGTGTGGTATGCGAGGAGGTTAACCAGAATTTATTGGCACTGCCTAATTAAATCCGTCGCACAGAAAATAAGAAGATGACGGACGGAGCCACTGAGATGACAGAAGGCGGCATCACGCGGATCGCCCATCTGAGCCGTCCATATCCAAAATCCAACCATCCAACCGTTGGATGGAACAGATTTGGTTGCACTTGGACGCATGTCAATACACAACCTCAGTGCTCACCCTCCTCACCCCGTGCCGCCTCCCTCAGACGTCAGACCCTCACCTCCACCATCCCCTTTGCCGCCGCCTCCGTCGCCGGCCATTTCCACCCAGCTCCGGCGAGTATTCGCGCTGCAGAGCTCCGCCCTGGATCCATCTCCTCCTTCTCTCCCGATTCCATGACGCAGCACCCTCGATCTGCTGCCCCCCACCACAAACCCTAGCCGCCGGCGGCCGGCTGGACCGCGCGGAGACGCTGTGGCCGGTCAACAAGCCGCAGCGCCCGTCCTCGGGGCCTGCAGGACCGTCGGAAAGCGTGTCGGATGGCTGCACCTCCTCCTCGTTCCCCATCTCCAAGCCGGCCTCCACCGCCACCCTCTTGTCCGACCGCAGCTGTTCCACGGGCGTCCACGACCAGCGACGCTGCCCTCCTACTCGAGCCTCCCGTCCTGCCACAGCGAGGAGAGGTACAGAAATCCTTCACTTTTTCTCCGTGTCATCTGCTCATTACTTCCTCTATTAATCACCTAGTACTGCATCAATCGAAAGTTCAGACCACACACATTCAAACGTGAGATGCATCTTTTTTTTTTGCAAATCACGTAATAAATTCTAGACTAGTTGGTCCCAAGACTGGATCCCAGCGTGCTTTGTGGAGATGCGTTTGTTTTTTCAGAGCACCTATATAATGGAAGGATCCTTGTGATATTTGTTTGTAATAGCTAATCATATCCGGATGCAATCTGGGTGTCCTTTTCATTGTTTCAACCTCTACAAATGTACAAGTACAACAGCCAATAAGAGCGGATTTTGGACCTGTACAATTTTGTTTTTTCATCGTGGGTGTCGAATCCCTCATTATTGCCTTCTGCTGTCCGTGTGTTTTTCAGTCCAAGGATGGGGACCTGCAAGGGGCAGCTAACTCGTCCCCGCCAACGACCACGCAAACTTGCTCCTGTTCACCGAGTTGGTCCTGTTCTACCACATGGATAGGTAGAAATCCTTCACTTGTTCCTGGTCTCGTATGCTGACTAGTTCTTTCACATGGTAGATGGTATCCTGTTCTAATTGGGGTTGATTAGAGAGCTAATCTGAGCTAAATCAAGGCTAAACCATGGAAATTTTCTTGCTGCACGGTGGCATAGGGGGGGCCATGGCCCCTGCTGGTCCCCCTAGCTCCGCCACTGATGGTATTGAGTCACGATTTTTTATTAGATTCAGTCCACTGGACGTTTTAAATCACCTAGTTGTTATCGAGTCATGGTACGGACTACATACTGGCATACATTGATTTGAGCGACGCCCAAGTGTGGCCTAATAGAAAATGTATCCCTTTTTTATCGCAAAGTTTTATCTGATGAAACTTGCTTCATGTTAATATGAAACTTGCTTCATGTTAATAAAAAGTACAGCCTCGCTCTCCAACCCTGGTGGTTTGGTTTGGTATGGTTGCTGGAGATGGTGGTCTCTGTGCACTATATTCTTTGCCAAATATTGCACGTAATTGCTTTAGGGAAGATTAAGAATTCTGTCACTTCTTTTTACTAGGAAAAATTGTGGTATCGACACAAGTGCGTATGTATCTACTTTGCTCAGGAGAAGAGAGCACTTGTCTGCAACAAAGATCTATAGTTTACACATTTTTCCTCTAGTTTGCAGCTCCCTAGAGCTGGTATGGCCTTTGTGTCGTGAACCTGTGCCCTTAGTATTTTACTTGTGATGTAATCGACGTCTAGTGCGATGCAAATCACTGAGTTTTTACATCAACCACGGCGTGTTAGTTTAACGAGAGCTACACCTGACGCCTTTCTGTTGCAGTTGTGGGCATCATTAAGTAGCTAGATTACTTGCATTCTTCCTAGTATGAACTTTGTGTGTTTGATCTGCTTGTGCTTGTCACTCTCAAGTATGAACCTAAGAGCTAATATGACCGTGTGTGTTATGCAGGTCAATGACATCGTGGCAGCAGGTTCTCGTCATCGAGAACAACATCCTGAACAAGGCCAGCCTCCCTGACCTCCCGCTAGTGCTTCCCTGCTGCTGCCGGCCACCTCCCCAAATTGCAGCGAACCCTAGCATGCGCGGAGATGGTGGCGTTGGCCGCTGCGGGAAGCTGAAGGCCGTGAAGCGGGAGGCGGCGCTGGAGGGGAACCCGGAGGATGGAGTATTTCTTGCATTCTTCCAAGTATGAACTTTGTTTGTGGTTGGCGTATGGAGTATTTCTTCACTGAGCGTGCCTAATCATTCACATGGAACGTTCTTTTTGTTTGGTGTTTCTTGTGGTTAGTCAATCAATGATCAATTAGGCATATTGTTGGACGTGTATAAAATCCTTTTGGTTACAATTGGTGCACAGTGTGTTAACTCAGTGTGTTAACTATGAGTTATGAACCTAAGAGCTAATCTGCTCGTGTGTGTTTTGCAGGTCAATGACATCGGGGCGGCAGATTCTCATCATGGAGATGAGCATGCTGAACAGGATGTTGTGGAACCTAACCGTTCCCACACCCTATGTCCTCATGGTTCGAAGGCCGCCGGGAGCTACATGAAGGTAAAAAAATTAGAACTGAACAGATTGATCACCCACTTCCTCTCTGTTTCAGATGGAGCTGCTTCGTGCTGAAATGTTTTCATCTTCTCTTTATGTATGTTGAATGCAGCTGGAGCAAATGGTGTTGTTCTTCGCCATGATGGCACTGATGTAGTATGGGCTTGTGGTCATTGCTAGTGGCAGCATCTGCTGTGCACGCTGAACAAGAGTCCCATCTGGACCGAAACACTCAAGCACCACACCGGCTACAAGAAGCAGCAGCATTGGCACCATCCGGGTCCAGTATTCCTATACTGGCTTTGCTTACTTGGCATCATCAAGTCGAAGGTAGTGGTGTGCCCTTTTTATTGTACCTAAGCATAATTGCAGAATCAGTTTAGCTAAGCTTATGACACACGAGACTTGCTTTAATGTTAACATGCTGGTGAAAAATCTTAAATGCTATACCCTAGTGTTGCTTTAGGATTCGAGTATCTAGACATCCAATTCATAGATAAGCAAAATCCATCTGGGTTACACTTTCAAAATGGTTTTTCATCGTTCTCCATATATACTGTAATAACCTTGCCGCTCCATGCATGTTGCCAAATCGCTGCCTGGCTTGAAAATTGGTTCATGCTCTATTTACTCCTTTTCATAAGAAATTTTTGAAATCAGAGAGCCCAGAGTCCTCTTACTTGCTGTCTGTTTTGTGATTTAACGCAATGCTGCTTAGGATTAATTCTGTTGCCTTATTGATGCATGTGCTTTTGCTTATTCAAAGATGGATTTCTGTCCCTAAACTGCTGCAGAATTACTTCCTGACTTGAAATTGTTTCTAGCTTTGTTAATTCCTTTTGTAATAAGAATTATGAAATCGGACCAGTTCCATAGTCCTCTTACTTTCTATAGTCCGGCTTTGATGACGAAATGTTGTTGGCAAATTGCCACGTCTAGCATTGGGTTAGGTTGTGTAAGATTTGATGGTTCCCTCTATGGATGATAAGAAGGCGGCAGCTGGTTGGTTGATTTGGATCAAGTACTTTAAGATTTCTTGTTCTAAACTCTTTTATTAAGTTTGAAGAAGTTACATTGCCTCCCTTATCATCAATTATTTCATTTTTTTTACCAACATTTTTGTTTAATAGTTCCCTTTTTAAGTGTCATTTGGCGAGGCATCCTTTCCCCCTTTGATATACTATGTGTCCTTGTTACTTGAACTAGTAATATGTGTGATCATGTTACTTGAACCTAGTAATATTTGGCCAGCCAGTTGTGATGATGTATCGATATTTTACTGTCACGATCAAGTAAGGACTGGTGTTTTATAAAGTTGATTGTGCATCTGTTGTAGGGAATCGGCTGCTGCTGCTCCTGCTCGTCGGCATTTCGGTCCGAAGTGATCCGGTCGTGGGTCCTGCACCTGGTGCGCGGTCGTCGGTCTGGCCGGCCCTCGGGTTGGACTACTCCATCTCTGGCTGATTTGCGTTGGCAGCAAGTTCATTGCGTCGCAACCGTTGCCTCTTATTCGATCTGTGATTTAGGTGAGCTTGTGGTGCTTCTCTCCTCTCTAAGTGCTGCTCTGTGATACCATGGTTGTAAACCTGGTTACTGCCTACAATTTTGGTTCTACAGTAGAGAGTCTCTGGGATCTATTATCTTTTTTTATAATGTCAAAACTGATAAGAACATTATCTGCCCTATCTTAGCTAAGTTTCTTCAATATTTTTTGCTATGCAATCATGTTATCTATGCTGGAACAACACCCGTCTCTGTTATGAAACCGTCTTTGGCTACCTTGTGCGTGATGCTTAGGTGCTAGCTAGCTGATTGCTTTTTCACAGCACAATGCTGCCTAAGATGAATCCTGTTGTCTTATTGATGCATGTGTTGCTGCTTAGTGCAAGATGGGTTTCTGTCGCGAAACTGTTGCCAAATCGCTGCCTGACATGAAAATCGTGTCAAGCTTTATTGATTACTTCTTTTCATAAGACGTTTTTGAAATCGGACCAGTTCCTGTGTCCTCTTACTTGCTGTAATCGGACCAGCTAGCCGATTGCTGTTTTGTGAGTTAACACAATGCTGCCTAGGATGAATTCTGTTGCCTTATTGATATGCTTCTGCTTACTAAAAGATGGATTTTCTGTCCCTAAACTGCTGCTGAATTGCTTTCTAACTTGGAATTTGTTTCTAGCTTTGTTAATTCCTTTTTGTAATAAGAATTTGAAATCGGACAAGTTCCTGGCTCCTCTTACTTCCTGTAGTCCGGTTTTGATGACGACATGTTGTTTGCAAGTTGCCACGTCTAGCATTGGGCTAGGTTGTGTAGGATTTTATGGTTTCCTCTATGAATGATAAAAAGGCGGCAGCACTATATTTAGTATCATGGTTGGTTGATTTGGATCAAGTATTTAAGATTCCTTGTTCTGACTGAACTCATTTCTTTAGTTTGTAGAAGTTGCATTACCAGCCTTATCATCAATTCTTTCATTCTTTTTAACAACTTCTTTTTTACACATCTTTTCTCTAGTTTTCAGCTGCCTAGAGCTGGTATGACTTTGATATTTGTCCTTCATATTTTATTTGTGCTGTAATCGTGTAATGCGAGGCAAAGCACTGAGTTTTGGCATCAACCGCCTCATGGTAGTTCAGTGAGAGCTACATCTGACACTTTTCTGTTGCAGTTTTGTAAAAGTTGCAGATCCATTCTTGTCACTATGAAGTGTGTGTTTGATCTGTTTATTATCCTCTCAAAGGGTCCTTTTTTTCTGTTCTGTTGTGCTCTAGCCTAGTTTCTCATGATTGATTCATTTGCAAATTAGCTCTACTGTACAGAAAAAATCCTTGTGTTACTCCATTTGCTCCCATGTGGCTAAGCTGAGTTGTGGAAATACATGTGCTTTTATGCAGCATCTGTGTTCATTACAGTGAAGAAACCTTATAGTTTGCATAGTGCTATCGATCCATACATTATGTCTGAAATTTGGATGATGCTTCAATTGTTTTATTGTTTTCTTGCTTGCCATCTTTGGTTCGTACACCAATAAACTCTGAAGCTTCAATCTTTTTTTGCGCATTTGAGTATGCGTATGGTATTTGTTACACGTGCTTATGTCAACCCTGAAGAAAGTTGACACTACCCAGTGATGGTGCAACCTTCTTGCCGAGGGCCGTGCACACGCATGGCATGCTATATTGTGTTGTTGCTTCGATAGCTTTAGTGCATTGCTTTTATTTCTCTGCAGTGTGAACTATTTCTGTGAAACCGGTGCCATCTGGTTTGTTTCCCCTTAGATCCTGCCCTTGGTGTCTTGGTTGTCTTCTATTTGCTTACTTGCAAGAGAATATATAGACCGTTAGATGTTTTGTATTTTCTACGGTTGGAGTTGTGCACTAACTGTAACTGGAGCATAGTTGAACGTTTTCTCTATTGAAGACAAAGCTTTACCATCTGTCGTTCTTCTGTTCTCTTGTTTGGACTTTGTGGAGAGTGAGTAATGATGCATGCTTGTTTAAAAGGATTTTTACCGGTTAATCCTACTAACTCTGTTATTACTCGCCAGGCGCACTTGGCCATCTGGTTTGTTTCCCCTTTAGTTTCTGCTCTTGGCGCCTTGGTTGTCTTGTAGTTGTTTGTATCTTGTTTGTATCTTCTACCGTTTCGAGTTGTGCGCTAACTGTAACTGGAGCTTAGTAGAACCTTTTCACTATTGAAGATAAAATTTTAACCATACGTCGTTCTTCTGTTCTCTTCATTGGACTTTATGGAGAGTGGGTAATGATGCATGCCTTTTTAAAGGAGTTTTTACCTGTTTATCCTACTAACTCTGTTATTACTCGCCAGGTGCCTGGCTTCGTCACTGGGCTGGTTTGCAAAAGGTGTGAATCAAGCAAATAGTCGGAGCCAAGTTGGTGGTGGCTGGTGAGTTCTTCGACAAGAGTGAAAGGTTGGGCCCTGATTGGTGCGTCCGAGACTAGACGATGGTCGATCACATTCATGCATGTTTCTCTCCCGATGATGGGGATGGCACATTGTGGAGTCTGAAGTTGTCTTGATGTTGTTGTCACTAGTTAAATATCAAAGTTTATGTGTGATTGCGGGAGATGTTTGTTTACCGTTCTGTAGCTATAATAAGTAGCTTGTGGCGTGGTGAGCTTTTCCGCTGGAGTAGTAGAGCAGGAAATGAATTTATCGCTGGAAGCTGGTGTGTGTGTGTGTTTGTATGAGACCTGGGTGTGTATGTCACCAGTTTCAATGAATTTGGTAGCGGGTGCTCCTGAATTCAGAAAAATCAAAAATTCAGTGGTATATGTTTGTTTGTAATCATTGACATGACCAAACATTTCGGGCGTTGAAGTAAATTGCAGCGCTTTGTCAAATGAATATATGATGATAGTTTGTGATAATGTCTTCCCAAAAGGACAATGGCCATACTTTGTATCTGATTAGGTATGACCCAACTTTCTGTCATCGTCGATAATGTCTTCACAAAAATCTCACAAAAAGGAAAGAATGGCCATACTTTGTATCTAGGTATGACCCAACTTTATCGTTGATAATGTCTTCCAAAAATCGCAATGTTTCTTGAGCGATTGTATGCCGCCTTAATTTGTGTCTTCCCAAAATGAATGGTTGTCTGTCGTTTCAATGAGACCGTCAGCCTCTATGGTTTGAAGGAGTCTACACACTACATAAGACTAGTCACAATGGGGAGTAACTTAGACTAGTAACATGCATATGTTACTACTCTAAGTTACTATCTACATAGTGGGGAGTAACATGTGTGTAGTGTCATATTTAATAGGTTATACACTCATCTTGCCTTGAAATGTGTGATGTTATGGTAACATAGCTAGTTACCACAACCATCTCTCTCCTCATTAATTACCCGCCACATCAGATTTTTTGCCTATGTGGCACTGATGTTGCTCCTATGTTACTTCCCATTGTGACTAGTCTAAGACCGGGTTGTATAATAGAATAAGGATATGTAGAGAGAGATCATTTAATCGGATTGGCCACATCCATCCCCTCGGAAGCCACCATGGGGCTAATTAAAACATGATGGTATAGGTTTTCCCAACTTTTGAGTAAATACCGAAGGGACGCTAATTAAAACATGATGGTATAGATTTTTCCAATTGTTGAGTAAATACCTGAGGACGTTTGGTTTCCACCAGTCTGCCTGCCAGGTCACTGATCCATGGCACAACTCATCTCGTCCATCCATCCTCTCCATCGCTCCAAATAAGCCAGAAACAGAACCGAAATACTCCCCTCGTCTTCTTCCCTCCAATCCAACCTTGTTCTCTATAAGTACAAGCCCAGCGTCAGCGGAACCGCGTGCGGGTATCGCGTGACTTGTGACTTGGGCTTGGCGAGGCGAGGAGTGGTGTGCGAGCTCGTCCAGTCGGCATCGTCAACGCCGAGTTCTTGTTCTTGTCGCCGAGTTCTTGTGCCCATCCAACTGGTAAAAATACACGCCTTTTTCTTTTCTCAGGCATGGAGCCATCAATCCACGAATGCGCGCCTCTTGAGATGATTTTGATATTTTTCTTCCCCATGGTGGATGTTGACTTGATCTCCAAATTTGAGTTCCGAAATAAACGGTCTCATTTTTTCTCTTTTATATAGTGACTGTAAAGAACAGTGGGCGCTAACTAAAGCTATGAGCATTTAGTGTGATCTTTCAAATTTTCACTAATTAGAGTGAACCCGGGTCTATGTTTCTAAGATTCCAAAGCGTATGTTGATGTTGGCATGTGTTTCTAAAAGGATACCAAATAAATGCTCACGTATTCATATATAAAAATGCACAGCCCCAGTCCCTTGCAGGCTCAAATCTTGGGTTGTGGACATCCACCTAAAAGTAAGCCTTGTCCAACAGAATTACAGAACAATAACTCCTAGAACAGTGTTGGCGGTCCTTGGGGAACCTTAGATCTACTTGCCTGATCCAAAGGGCACATGATCCAGGTTCCAATGATCGGTCAAGGTTTAGATGCTGGAATTATGTTAACAGTTCCTGCTGACTGTTTCTGACAATGGTCCACGGGGCAGCCACCGGCAAGCAGTATAGGCTTGGCAAGTTTGTCAATCTCCTTCTGCCTATAGTGGGATTATGTAATTCAGAACATTAGGTGAAAGTGAAGATAAGAGTCCGGAAATAAAGCGCATTTAGTCAAAAGTATACTTGGTTGATTTTGAGATAAATACCGATCTTCACACGAAACACATTCATTCCAAACATGCCCTTATGTGCTCACTTTCGGTACTACAAAGTATCAAATTGCAGCAGTAGACGGGTTATATGACCTGTAATCGCATTTCACGTTATCACTATGGATTGGAATGACATCGTCCATCAGTCAAAGGTCCTGTTACTTTATCTCGAATTTAGCCACTATTTAACTTTCGGCCCATTTTGTTCCTCTCAATTTAAGACGACAACTTTTGTAATGAGTGGCATATTCCTTAATCCTCTCTTAATTTTACGAATTACATCTGTCAAATTCCATGCATTTTATTCTTTTGGACCATCTGTTGATGTTTCCCGCAGCTCACAGCCTTCATGCATGAACTTTCTTGCAGAAGGACATCCAAAAGCTCATTGCCGCATAATTACTTTTGGGTCCAAATTCAGTTTAGCACTTCTGTATATATTGTTTTTTCTTATGAAAACTGGAGTTTTGTGATTACAACTCTTCTGCGATATATAACGGTTTCCATTTGTGCAAAATAATTCACTGATATGTATAGATATATGTGGACATCGGTACTCATCGTCGGGTTGGAAGCACGAGCAACTATACTTTCTGATCGCATCTTGTTATTGTTATGGAAAGAGCGAAATTAGTACACCACGAGAACAGTTATCTACACGCCCCTATTTTGCTTCAAGTGTTCCAAAAAAAAAAAGGTACACACCGGAAATCCATATTGGATCATAAGTTTAGATGCACCCACTGCTCAAAAACATTTTTTAAAATGTGAAAAAGTTGCAAATAAAATTTTCGGATATACTACATGACATTTTATGTTAGCACAAAAAGTTTCGTGAATTTTGTCAAAAAAAAAGTTTCGCGAAAAAAGACATTTTTTGTGGGCTGTCAAAAAAAGACAAATCGGGGGTTTTCAACATGACTTTGTACGCGATTTTTTTTTTTGTCCTTTCTGCACAGGTCACAAAAATTTATTTTTATCGGGAAACCTTTTGTGCTAACATAAATGTCATGATGTATATCTGAAATTTTATTTGAATTAACATTTTGAAAAAAGAAAGTTTTAGATGCACCCTGTGCCTCAAAACGCCGTGTCCGGTACACACGCCTACACCCGGGAGACGCAGTTTTGTAAGGGGAGAACAACGCTTTTTCAGTTTTGTAAGAGGCCCAAGCGCCCATATTTTGTGTTTCATCAAGTATAATCAATACTTTGTGTTTAGAAACTGGCTCTTCGTATAGTGTTATAATGGAGTAGTTGAATTTCTAAAACGGTATGGTAAAATTATATATGTTCTTAATAATAACAGAACTAAAAGATGGGAAATACAAGTAACTCAAACAATACAAACTAGCTAGATGAATAGAGGACCAAAATGTGTAAGCGCCGCATAACTATAACCTGAATTCACAAGAGTTTGTCAGAAAGACGAATCCGTGGTGGAGCATGACCCATGGCTAACTGTCATCGCCACGGACGGCGCGGCGCAGCCACGCTTGGCGAGGTCCTCCCTGAGGAGAGTGATCTCATGGCACGCCTCCACCATGGTCGGCCTCGCCGGCGGCGAGTGCTGCGTGCACGCGAGCCCGAGCTCGATCAGCTCGGCCACGACGTCGTCCACAATGACCATCTCGTCAGACTGCACCGCCGGGGACCCTGTGTCCGTCAGCCATGACCGCGCGACGACGGCGGCGAAATTGTGCGGGTAGTGCCGCCTGACCCAGTCGTGCAGCGTGAGCCCCTCTTGGAAGAGCACGTCCGTCGGTCGGCCGCTTCCCGGTGATCAGCTCCAGGAGCATCACGCCGAAGCTGTACACGTCGCCTTCTACTGAAGGATGGCCTCCTAACCCGTACTCTGAAACCAGGCAAGAACACAAGGAAAAATGTTCAGAGAAGAACGTGGCATGCACGACGCGGACGGGCGCGATGAAAGTCAACGCGTTCCCAGGGGACAAACGTGCGACGACGTACGCCAGGTGCGCGCGTGGATGGACGTGCGTCACCCCAAGTCATGAACCCGCCGCTGGAATTTGGGACGACGCAAATTCCGCTCGCGCGTTTCAACTATCGATCGATACGTGATTGTTGTGAGCGGATCAACGCACGACCGACGCAATCGAAGAAACGTACGTACGCGGCCGGGGTGTGTGTCTGCCGTTACGTTTTTCTTTCTTGCAACAGAGGACGCATCAGGTCTTTAATTTCGTCTCGCGGCCGGCCGTGTGTCTGATTTTTTTTTTTTTTTTTATGTCTGATGCGTTCGTTATGAGAAACTTGGACTTGTGGGCAGCCTTTTCCTCTCTTCAATTCTCTGATTAACAAAATATATCATCACCTGGCTAGCTATCTAGCTAGACACGTTAGTACGTACGTACACGTCGATCAGCCCTAGCTAGCTAGCTAGCTGCACGCATGCACGTACAGTACGTACAAATGAATACGCATGTTGTTACTAAAACCCATCTAGCTAGGGTTTCGTCCCCCTCGCCGGCGACACCGCCAGTCTGCTCCGTCTCCGGTGGCCTTAGCGCATTGGAGGCGTGGCCGATCACGGCCTCTCGTCGGTGGGAGGGTTTCCGTCATTTCATTAAGGTTTTTCAGTGTCTTCTTCGAGATGGTGAGGCGGCGGCTGGCTACAATTTCAAGTCAAAATAAGTTCCTCCCCGTTCTAACCTCGCTTCGGTGGAATCAATTTGTAGTTGGTTGAAACATTATTGTGATGCTTATGAAGCCAACTATATACCTGGTTAAAACTTAAAAATACACAAAGTTGTGCTAGCTCTAATCAAATTTCATTCTCTGTGAAAGTATGGTCTCAATGCGGTCTAGTGTCTGTGAAAGTATAGACTAGGCAGTGATGTAGTGCCCGAGAAGGCGAGAAAGTATAATTCTTTGAGATCGAACCAAACTTCACTGTTTGGAAACATATTTTTGTGACATGAGATAGTTGATTTTTCTTTCTCTATTGGGATGGGCCCCACGTCGATGAAATGCATGCATGCATGCTCGGATGGGCTAGCTAGCTCACATTGGGCTTGAGGTCTCGTATGTGCATGCATGCATGGATCTTAGCTAGCGTCTCATCGACCATACATGCATCAAAGTGTATATTATATCGACCACGCGCGCATTGGAAGCATCGCACATGGTGAATTAACTTGCAACCTACTCAGTAGCTAGGTAGACAGGGAACACCGTGGTGTACTGGTGTGGCGTGGCAAAAGACGACTCATGATGCGCGTACGTGACCAAGTTCAGTTCCTGCTGCTTCCTAGTGACTCTCCGTCCGTTTTAGATTTACCGGTTTTCCTGTCCGGGTTTTCAGGTTTTACTTCACAATTTTATTTTCGTGACCGGTGTCATCTAACTAGTTAGTTTGTCTCAACATGCATGCATGCATGCATACATACTTTATAGTTTTAGTGTAAGATTTTCGAGACATACTATCATCTAAGTAGGTAATTTCTAAGCGTAGAATATAGATTCTCTTAATATACATGAACTACTTGGCATTTTCCCGTCCGTTTTTGTTTTAGCAATTTTCCTGCTTGTTTTTAGCAAACTAATTTTGGGGTTTATATTTTTGACCGGTGATCATCTAATTACATAGTTAGTCATCGTATAATATCGAGTCCCACAACATGCATGCAAGACTTGGCAATGCACCCGTCCAATTTTTGTTTCTGCCAGTTTCCCGACGGTTTACTCACCTGTACTTTCTAGGTTTTCTCTCCCATTTTTCACGGCCGGTGATTATCTAAGTACGTTAGTTTGTAAAAATAAAATTTCGAGTCTCCTAAAATGTTTCCGCAGATTTACCTGCCTTTATTCTGTACACAAAATTTCTATGTTTTCCCGTCCAATATTCGCGACCAGTGATCATCTAAGTACGTAGTTTGTAAACATAAAATATCGAGTCTCCCAACATGCATGAAAGACTTGGTAGGTTTCCCACCTTTTCTGTTTTGACCGCCCCACCCGTTTTCAGCACACATAATTTATGGGTTTCCCGCCCTATTTATGTGACATGTGATCATATAAGTTGGTGATTTCTAAGCGTGCAATACCAACAAGATTTGAACCAGCGTTGTGACGGTGGTCAGGAATGAGTAGAGCACTCTATGAGACCTCAAACTCGCCACGGTCGCTTTGATTGAAGGTCATTTCGTTGTCGTGCGTCATTATTTTATGCTATGGTATAGTTGTTACCTTTCATCTTACGTGTTGTTTCGTTGGCGCCGTGACATCATTCTAGGATACTAGGTGCGTGAACATTTCAATATCAATGTCTTTATCCGCGAGGGATAACTTCTACATGAGGTATGGTTAAGGAGAATTCAGAGAATCATTGTAAATCTCTCTTGAAGCCGAGGTGAAAAGAGTCACTTTTAATATATATACATCCAAGAAAATACCATTTCTCGACCAGACCACCAGGGATGAAGATCATTTGAGACGAGCCATTCCTAATATGCATTGTAAAGGTGGCAAAACATTCTCAAATGCCATTTTTAACCGATCTGAGAAAAAAAATCCATGAGGGGTGGCGTGTTGTGCGTGTCTAACACATAAAATCCATTTTAAAATTTTGCTAGTTGGGTTGGGAGAGTTGAGTAAGTTTTGGACATGCTTGTGGTGCGAGGTTGACATCGCTCGTTAGATATGCTTCCATATTCATGACATTGGTATGGCTAGACTCGATTTGGGAGGTTGGTGTCACCAATATCCAACGACGAGTGTCGAACTATCACAACGGAGCCCCTGTATCAAGTTAAACATTACCCGACATCAACGACATGATATGTGGAACGCGGATGAGATTGATCAGGAGCCAATGAGAACACATGATTGCCTCCACACGGATCGTCCATCTCAAACGTCCATCTCTACCGTCCATCCAAAACCATGGGCGGACCCAGCGGGTGGGCAGGGTGGGCCACCCAGAATTATGTGCAATTTTTTTACTACCTCTAATATTCTGTTCATATCGTGGCTCTGTTTGGCCTTTTTCCTCTCGATGCTTTGGCTGCGAAGGTGAGGCTGACTCGATTCTGTGTGTCTGTGCGATGCGAGCGCTGCAGCGTGCGAGTCCTAAATGTGTCGGCTGCTACTGCCAGACCATTCACGAATCATGATTAATATGCAGATAGTACTTTTCCCTATTTATCTCGTCACCATACTTCACCTCCAAGTAAGTAGTGCTTAATCTATCATTATCATGAAAAATTATCGGCCAGTCACAAAGCCTATTTTGTTTTTGGACGACAACCTATGTTGTTTTATAGGTTGTACACTCCGTTTATTATAGGCCGATCGACATAGAAATATTCATTTCTCGGTTGATACAGATAGTCATTCAGCCAAAAACATTTCACCATTTTGTACCTAGACGAACCTCAGTATATAATGGATGGTTCTTAGTTGTTACTCTTTCCATATTAAAATATAAAATTTCTAGCCTGTGCAGAAAAAGGTTAGAAAGTCTTATATTTTGATACGGAAGGAGTATTTCTCAGCTGATATTGATAGCATTCGACTGAGATCTCCTCACCATTTTGGACATGCACTAGTATCAATAAAAGTCATTTGGTTCACACCATTGATTTAGCGTAAGTCATTAATCAGTTGTGTGAGAAATAGCCAGCTGAAAGTGACCTCAACTTTCTTATATTTGCAAATACTCACTCCATTTTTAAATATAAGATGTTTAAGGTATTGCATATGTTGTCTAGATGCGACTAAACTGAGTGAACATATAAAATAAAACGTGTCTATATACATGTGGATGTAGACAAATTCTAAAACATGTTACATGCATTTTTTTTTGAATTGTGCCCACCCTCCAGTTTTTTCCTGGGTCCGCCACTGTCCAAAACATTTGCACCGAACAAGAGGTTGCACCTATAAACACATCTCTCCTCATCCTCGACCCCCTTTGCCTCCTCCCCTTATGCTACCATGGGCCCATCCTCCGGTCCACCCGTAGTTCGACCACATCAGATCGACCACCTATGAGAGAGACGTCGGCACGGCGAAAGAATTAATGGCGTCCCAAACTGACATGTTGCTAGCCCACGCGGGCAACGACCAGGAAGCGACAACGGTAACGCGAGCCCTGGGGGGTCGTCGTTCGCCACACGACGTAGAGGAGCGTGTTCGGCGGTGAATGACTGCGCCACTAGTGTTGTACGGCCGGAGTTAGGGTGTGCAACGATAGGGAGGCCGTGGACGCTGGATGTAAAGGGGCCGACTGAGTAAGTGTTGCAGGCGTCAACCCGGAGCTTTTGCCGATGTCTTCACCAACACTCCACAGAGAGGTGGCGGGTATTCGCTCGTCGTGGCAAATGAAATGAATTCGCTCGTCGCACCAATGAAATTTAATTTTGGTTTCGGGACAAGCGAAAACTTTGGCCCAAAATAAATAACGAGCGGGAGTACAAGTCTCCTAGTAGTACTCCCTTCGTTTGCGCTATTAAATATGGCTGTTGCTAGTACTATTAAATAGGGAGAGGGATCGTGGGGAAAATATTTCGGCCAATTAGGATCGAGATAGAGAGGAGGAAGGTCGCATGCATATTGGGTTGTCCACGGATTGGTAGAATTAAGGAGAAAAATCTCGGGAGCAATCGTGTGGTATGCGAGGAGGTTAACCAGAATTTATTGGCACTGCCTAATTAAATCCGTCGCACAGAAAATAAGAAGATGACGGACGGAGCCACTGAGATGACAGAAGGCGGCATCACGCGGATCGCCCATCTGAGCCGTCCATATCCAAAATCCAACCATCCAACCGTTGGATGGAACAGATTTGGTTGCACTTGGACGCATGTCAATACACAACCTCAGTGCTCACCCTCCTCACCCCGTGCCGCCTCCCTCAGACGTCAGACCCTCACCTCCACCATCCCCTTTGCCGCCGCCTCCGTCGCCGGCCATTTCCACCCAGCTCCGGCGAGTATTCGCGCTGCAGAGCTCCGCCCTGGATCCATCTCCTCCTTCTCTCCCGATTCCATGACGCAGCACCCTCGATCTGCTGCCCCCCACCACAAACCCTAGCCGCCGGCGGCCGGCTGGACCGCGCGGAGACGCTGTGGCCGGTCAACAAGCCGCAGCGCCCGTCCTCGGGGCCTGCAGGACCGTCGGAAAGCGTGTCGGATGGCTGCACCTCCTCCTCGTTCCCCATCTCCAAGCCGGCCTCCACCGCCACCCTCTTGTCCGACCGCAGCTGTTCCACGGGCGTCCACGACCAGCGACGCTGCCCTCCTACTCGAGCCTCCCGTCCTGCCACAGCGAGGAGAGGTACAGAAATCCTTCACTTTTTCTCCGTGTCATCTGCTCATTACTTCCTCTATTAATCACCTAGTACTGCATCAATCGAAAGTTCAGACCACACACATTCAAACGTTAGATGCATCTTTTTTTTTTGCAAATCACGTAATAAATTCTAGACTAGTTGGTCCCAAGACTGGATCCCAGCGTGCTTTGTGGAGATGCGTTTGTTTTTTCAGAGCACCTATATAATGGAAGGATCCTTGTGATATTTGTTTGTAATAGCTAATCATATCCGGATGCAATCTGGGTGTCCTTTTCATTGTTTCAACCTCTACAAATGTACAAGTACAACAGCCAATAAGAGCGGATTTTGGACCTGTACAATTTTGTTTTTTCATCGTGGGTGTCGAATCCCTCATTATTGCCTTCTGCTGTCCGTGTGTTTTTCAGTCCAAGGATGGGGACCTGCAAGGGGCAGCTAACTCGTCCCCGCCAACGACCACGCAAACTTGCTCCTGTTCACCGAGTTGGTCCTGTTCTACCACATGGATAGGTAGAAATCCTTCACTTGTTCCTGGTCTCGTATGCTGACTAGTTCTTTCACATGGTAGATGGTATCCTGTTCTAATTGGGGTTGATTAGAGAGCTAATCTGAGCTAAATCAAGGCTAAACCATGGAAATTTTCTTGCTGCACGGTGGCATAGGGGGGGCCATGGCCCCTGCTGGTCCCCCTAGCTCCGCCACTGATGGTATTGAGTCACGATTTTTTATTAGATTCAGTCCACTGGACGTTTTAAATCACCTAGTTGTTATCGAGTCATGGTACGGACTACATACTGGCATACATTGATTTGAGCGACGCCCAAGTGTGGCCTAATAGAAAATGTATCCCTTTTTTATCGCAAAGTTTTATCTGATGAAACTTGCTTCATGTTAATATGAAACTTGCTTCATGTTAATAAAAAGTACAGCCTCGCTCTCCAACCCTGGTGGTTTGGTTTGGTATGGTTGCTGGAGATGGTGGTCTCTGTGCACTATATTCTTTGCCAAATATTGCACGTAATTGCTTTAGGGAAGATTAAGAATTCTGTCACTTCTTTTTACTAGGAAAAATTGTGGTATCGACACAAGTGCGTATGTATCTACTTTGCTCAGGAGAAGAGAGCACTTGTCTGCAACAAAGATCTATAGTTTACACATTTTTCCTCTAGTTTGCAGCTCCCTAGAGCTGGTATGGCCTTTGTGTCGTGAACCTGTGCCCTTAGTATTTTACTTGTGATGTAATCGACGTCTAGTGCGATGCAAATCACTGAGTTTTTACATCAACCACGGCGTGTTAGTTTAACGAGAGCTACACCTGACGCCTTTCTGTTGCAGTTGTGGGCATCATTAAGTAGCTAGATTACTTGCATTCTTCCTAGTATGAACTTTGTGTGTTTGATCTGCTTGTGCTTGTCACTCTCAAGTATGAACCTAAGAGCTAATATGACCGTGTGTGTTATGCAGGTCAATGACATCGTGGCAGCAGGTTCTCGTCATCGAGAACAACATCCTGAACAAGGCCAGCCTCCCTGACCTCCCGCTAGTGCTTCCCTGCTGCTGCCGGCCACCTCCCCAAATTGCAGCGAACCCTAGCATGCGCGGAGATGGTGGCGTTGGCCGCTGCGGGAAGCTGAAGGCCGTGAAGCGGGAGGCGGCGCTGGAGGGGAACCCGGAGGATGGAGTATTTCTTGCATTCTTCCAAGTATGAACTTTGTTTGTGGTTGGCGTATGGAGTATTTCTTCACTGAGCGTGCCTAATCATTCACATGGAACGTTCTTTTTGTTTGGTGTTTCTTGTGGTTAGTCAATCAATGATCAATTAGGCATATTGTTGGACGTGTATAAAATCCTTTTGGTTACAATTGGTGCACAGTGTGTTAACTCAGTGTGTTAACTATGAGTTATGAACCTAAGAGCTAATCTGCTCGTGTGTGTTTTGCAGGTCAATGACATCGGGGCGGCAGATTCTCATCATGGAGATGAGCATGCTGAACAGGATGTTGTGGAACCTAACCGTTCCCACACCCTATGTCCTCATGGTTCGAAGGCCGCCGGGAGCTACATGAAGGTAAAAAAATTAGAACTGAACTAGATTGATCACCCACTTCCTCTCTGTTTCAGATGGAGCTGCTTCGTGCTGAAATGTTTTCATCTTCTCTTTATGTATGTTGAATGCAGCTGGAGCAAATGGTGTTGTTCTTCGCCATGATGGCACTGATGTAGTATGGGCTTGTGGTCATTGCTAGTGGCAGCATCTGCTGTGCACGCTGAACAAGAGTCCCATCTGGACCGAAACACTCAAGCACCACACCGGCTACAAGAAGCAGCAGCATTGGCACCATCCGGGTCCAGTATTCCTATACTGGCTTTGCTTACTTGGCATCATCAAGTCGAAGGTAGTGGTGTGCCCTTTTTATTGTACCTAAGCATAATTGCAGAATCAGTTTAGCTAAGCTTATGACACACGAGACTTGCTTTAATGTTAACATGCTGGTGAAAAATCTTAAATGCTATACCCTAGTGTTGCTTTAGGATTCGAGTATCTAGACATCCAATTCATAGATAAGCAAAATCCATCTGGGTTACACTTTCAAAATGGTTTTTCATCGTTCTCCATATATACTGTAATAACCTTGCCGCTCCATGCATGTTGCCAAATCGCTGCCTGGCTTGAAAATTGGTTCATGCTCTATTTACTCCTTTTCATAAGAAATTTTTGAAATCAGAGAGCCCAGAGTCCTCTTACTTGCTGTCTGTTTTGTGATTTAACGCAATGCTGCTTAGGATTAATTCTGTTGCCTTATTGATGCATGTGCTTTTGCTTATTCAAAGATGGATTTCTGTCCCTAAACTGCTGCAGAATTACTTCCTGACTTGAAATTGTTTCTAGCTTTGTTAATTCCTTTTGTAATAAGAATTATGAAATCGGACCAGTTCCATAGTCCTCTTACTTTCTATAGTCCGGCTTTGATGACGAAATGTTGTTGGCAAATTGCCACGTCTAGCATTGGGTTAGGTTGTGTAAGATTTGATGGTTCCCTCTATGGATGATAAGAAGGCGGCAGCTGGTTGGTTGATTTGGATCAAGTACTTTAAGATTTCTTGTTCTAAACTCTTTTATTAAGTTTGAAGAAGTTACATTGCCTCCCTTATCATCAATTATTTCATTTTTTTTACCAACATTTTTTGTTTAATAGTTCCCTTTTTAAGTGTCATTTGGCGAGGCATCCTTTCCCCCTTTGATATACTATGTCCTTGTTACTTGAACTAGTAATATGTGTGATCATGTTACTTGAACCTAGTAATATTTGGCCAGCCAGTTGTGATGATGTATCGATATTTTACTGTCACGATCAAGTAAGGACTGGTGTTTTATAAAGTTGATTGTGCATCTGTTGTAGGGAATCGGCTGCTGCTGCTCCTGCTCGTCGGCATTTCGGTCCGAAGTGATCCGGTCGTGGGTCCTGCACCTGGCGCGGTCGTCGGTCTGGCCGGCCCTCGGGTTGGACTACTCCATCTCTGGCTGATTTGCGTTGGCAGCAAGTTCATTGCGTCGCAACCGTTGCCTCTTATTCGATCTGTGATTTAGGTGAGCTTGTGGTGCTTCTCTCCTCTCTAAGTGCTGCTCTGTGATACCATGGTTGTAAACCTGGTTACTGCCTACAATTTTGGTTCTACAGTAGAGAGTCTCTGGGATCTATTATCTTTTTTTATAATGTCAAAACTGATAAGAACATTATCTGCCCTATCTTAGCTAAGTTTCTTCAATATTTTTTGCTATGCAATCATGTTATCTATGCTGGAACAACACCCGTCTCTGTTATGAAACCGTCTTTGGCTACCTTGTGCGTGATGCTTAGGTGCTAGCTAGCTGATTGCTTTTTCACAGCACAATGCTGCCTAAGATGAATCCTGTTGTCTTATTGATGCATGTGTGCTGCTTAGTGCAAGATGGGTTTCTGTCGCGAAACTGTTGCCAAATCGCTGCCTGACATGAAAATCGTGTCAAGCTTTATTGATTACTTCTTTTCATAAGACGTTTTTGAAATCGGACCAGTTCCTGTGTCCTCTTACTTGCTGTAATCGGACCAGCTAGCCGATTGCTGTTTTGTGAGTTAACACAATGCTGCCTAGGATGAATTCTGTTGCCTTATTGATATGCTTCTGCTTACTAAAAGATGGATTTTCTGTCCCTAAACTGCTGCTGAATTGCTTTCTAACTTGGAATTTGTTTCTAGCTTTGTTAATTCCTTTTTGTAATAAGAATTTGAAATCGGACAAGTTCCTGGCTCCTCTTACTTCCTGTAGTCCGGTTTTGATGACGACATGTTGTTTGCAAGTTGCCACGTCTAGCATTGGGCTAGGTTGTGTAGGATTTTATGGTTCCTCTATGAATGATAAAAAGGCGGCAGCACTATATTTAGTATCATGGTTGGTTGATTTGGATCAAGTATTTAAGATTCCTTGTTCTGACTGAACTCATTTCTTTAGTTTGTAGAAGTTGCATTACCAGCCTTATCATCAATTCTTTCATTCTTTTTAACAACTTCTTTTTTACACATCTTTTCTCTAGTTTTCAGCTGCCTAGAGCTGGTATGACTTTGATATTTGTCCTTCATATTTTATTTGTGCTGTAATCGTGTAATGCGAGGCAAAGCACTGAGTTTTGGCATCAACCGCCTCATGGTAGTTCAGTGAGAGCTACATCTGACACTTTTCTGTTGCAGTTTTGTAAAAGTTGCAGATCCATTCTTGTCACTATGAAGTGTGTGTTTGATCTGTTTATTATCCTCTCAAAGGGTCCTTTTTTTCTGTTCTGTTGTGCTCTAGCCTAGTTTCTCATGATTGATTCATTTGCAAATTAGCTCTACTGTACAGAAAAAATCCTTGTGTTACTCCATTTGCTCCCATGTGGCTAAGCTGAGTTGTGGAAATACATGTGCTTTTATGCAGCATCTGTGTTCATTACAGTGAAGAAACCTTATAGTTTGCATAGTGCTATCGATCCATACATTATGTCTGAAATTTGGATGATGCTTCAATTGTTTTATTGTTTTCTTGCTTGCCATCTTTGGTTCGTACACCAATAAACTCTGAAGCTTCAATCTTTTTTTGCGCATTTGAGTATGCGTATGGTATTTGTTACACGTGCTTATGTCAACCCTGAAGAAAGTTGACACTACCCAGTGATGGTGCAACCTTCTTGCCGAGGGCCGTGCACACGCATGGCATGCTATATTGTGTTGTTGCTTCGATAGCTTTAGTGCATTGCTTTTATTTCTCTGCAGTGTGAACTATTTCTGTGAAACCGGTGCCATCTGGTTTGTTTCCCCTTAGATCCTGCCCTTGGTGTCTTGGTTGTCTTCTATTTGCTTACTTGCAAGAGAATATATAGACCGTTAGATGTTTTGTATTTTCTACGGTTGGAGTTGTGCACTAACTGTAACTGGAGCATAGTTGAACGTTTTCTCTATTGAAGACAAAGCTTTACCATCTGTCGTTCTTCTGTTCTCTTGTTTGGACTTTGTGGAGAGTGAGTAATGATGCATGCTTGTTTAAAAGGATTTTTACCGTTAATCCTACTAACTCTGTTATTACTCGCCAGGCGCACTTGGCCATCTGGTTTGTTTCCCCTTTAGTTTCTGCTCTTGGCGCCTTGGTTGTCTTGTAGTTGTTTGTATCTTGTTTGTATCTTCTACCGTTTCGAGTTGTGCGCTAACTGTAACTGGAGCTTAGTAGAACCTTTTCACTATTGAAGATAAAATTTTAACCATACGTCGTTCTTCTGTTCTCTTCATTGGACTTTATGGAGAGTGGGTAATGATGCATGCCTTTTTAAAGGAGTTTTTACCTGTTTATCCTACTAACTCTGTTATTACTCGCCAGGTGCCTGGCTTCGTCACTGGGCTGGTTTGCAAAAGGTGTGAATCAAGCAAATAGTCGGAGCCAAGTTGGTGGTGGCTGGTGAGTTCTTCGACAAGAGTGAAAGGTTGGGCCCTGATTGGTGCGTCCGAGACTAGACGATGGTCGATCACATTCATGCATGTTTCTCTCCCGATGATGGGGATGGCACATTGTGGAGTCTGAAGTTGTCTTGATGTTGTTGTCACTAGTTAAATATCAAAGTTTATGTGTGATTGCGGGAGATGTTTGTTTACCGTTCTGTAGCTATAATAAGTAGCTTGTGGCGTGGTGAGCTTTTCCGCTGGAGTAGTAGAGCAGGAAATGAATTTATCGCTGGAAGCTGGTGTGTGTGTGTGTTTGTATGAGACCTGGGTGTGTATGTCACCAGTTTCAATGAATTTGGTAGCGGGTGCTCCTGAATTCAGAAAAATCAAAAATTCAGTGGTATATGTTTGTTTGTAATCATTGACATGACCAAACATTTCGGGCGTTGAAGTAAATTGCAGCGCTTTGTCAAATGAATATATGATGATAGTTTGTGATAATGTCTTCCCAAAAGGACAATGGCCATACTTTGTATCTGATTAGGTATGACCCAACTTTCTGTCATCGTCGATAATGTCTTCACAAAAATCTCACAAAAAGGAAAGAATGGCCATACTTTGTATCTAGGTATGACCCAACTTTATCGTTGATAATGTCTTCCAAAAATCGCAATGTTTCTTGAGCGATTGTATGCCGCCTTAATTTGTGTCTTCCCAAAATGAATGGTTGTCTGTCGTTTCAATGAGACCGTCAGCCTCTATGGTTTGAAGGAGTCTACACACTACATAAGACTAGTCACAATGGGGAGTAACTTAGACTAGTAACATGCATATGTTACTACTCTAAGTTACTATCTACATAGTGGGGAGTAACATGTGTGTAGTGTCATATTTAATAGGTTATACACTCATCTTGCCTTGAAATGTGTGATGTTATGGTAACATAGCTAGTTACCACAACCATCTCTCTCCTCATTAATTACCCGCCACATCAGATTTTTTGCCTATGTGGCACTGATGTTGCTCCTATGTTACTTCCCATTGTGACTAGTCTAAGACCGGGTTGTATAATAGAATAAGGATATGTAGAGAGAGATCATTTAATCGGATTGGCCACATCCATCCCCTCGGAAGCCACCATGGGGCTAATTAAAACATGATGGTATAGGTTTTCCCAACTTTTGAGTAAATACCGAAGGGACGCTAATTAAAACATGATGGTATAGATTTTTCCAATTGTTGAGTAAATACCTGAGGACGTTTGGTTTCCACCAGTCTGCCTGCCAGGTCACTGATCCATGGCACAACTCATCTCGTCCATCCATCCTCTCCATCGCTCCAAATAAGCCAGAAACAGAACCGAAATACTCCCCTCGTCTTCTTCCCTCCAATCCAACCTTGTTCTCTATAAGTACAAGCCCAGCGTCAGCGGAACCGCGTGCGGGTATCGCGTGACTTGTGACTTGGGCTTGGCGAGGCGAGGCGAGGAGTGGTGTGCGAGCTCGTCCAGTCGGCATCGTCAACGCCGAGTTCTTGTTCTTGTCGCCGAGTTCTTGTGCCCATCCAACTGGTAAAAATACACGCCTTTTTCTTTTCTCAGGCATGGAGCCATCAATCCACGAATGCGCGCCTCTTGAGATGATTTTGATATTTTTCTTCCCCATGGTGGATGTTTCCCTGAGATGTACAGTTCCTTTCAGTTTCGTTGTTCTTCAAGCAATTTATTAAAAACAATTGTCTTGATACGTTTTTTAATCTTTTTCCTCATACCCAGTACCTAAGTTATGCTGTATTGTGTGTTGAACCTCACATTCTTGATTCTTCTATGAATTCCAGGACCATAGTAAGCTTGATATTATTATACATCTTAAATTGCAGGATTTGAGATTCTGGCGTTTCCATGCAATCAATTTGGTTTTCAAGAACCTGGATCAAACTCACAGATAAAGCAGTTCGCTTGTACAAGGTTTAAAGCTGAATTTCCTATTTTTGATAAGGTATGTTAACTCCAGCTTAAGTAGCAATGTATTGTGTCCAGTATTTCATGCCATTTACCAAAATTAATGGGATATGCATACAATGGCAGGTTGATGTCAATGGACCTTTCACAGCCCCTATTTATAAGTTCCTCAAGTCGAGTGCTGGAGGATTTTTGGGTGATCTAGTGAAGTGGAACTTCGAGAAGTTCTTAGTTGATAAAAACGGCAAAGTTGTGGAGAGGTATCCACCAACGACTTCACCATTCCAAATTGAGGTTTGTGAAGCTTCTCTCTCGCTTTATACCACTCTTTCTCCTGTTTACTTGATCTCCAAATTTGAGTTCCGAAATAAACGGTCTCATTTTTTCTCTTTTATATAGTGACTGTAAAGAACAGTGGGCGCTAACTAAAGCTATGAGCATTTAGTGTGATCTTTCAAATTTTCACTAATTAGAGTGAACCCGGGTCTATGTTTCTAAGATTCCAAAGCGTATGTTGATGTTGGCATGTGTTTCTAAAAGGATACCAAATAAATGCTCACGTATTCATATATAAAAACGCACAGCCCCAGTCCCTTGCAGGCTCAAATCTTGGGTTGTGGACATCCACCTAAAAGTAAGCCTTGTCCAACAGAATTACAGAACAATAACTCCTAGAACAGTGTTGGCGGTCCTTGGGGAACCTTAGATCTACTTGCCTGATCCAAAGGGCACATGATCCAGGTTCCAATGATCGGTCAAGGTTTAGATGCTGGAATTATGTTAACAGTTCCTGCTGACTGTTTCTGACAATGGTCCACGGGGCACCCGCAGCCACCGGCAAGCAGTATAGGCTTGGCAAGTTTGTCAATCTCCTTCTGCCTATAGTGGGATTATGTAATTCAGAACATTAGGTGAAAGTGAAGATAAGAGTCCGGAAATAAAGCGCATTTATTCAAAAGTATACTTGGTTAATTTTGAGATAAATACCGATCTTCACACGAAACACATTCATTCCAAACAGGCCCTTATGTGCTCACTTTCGGTACTACAAAGTATCAAATTGCAGCAGTAGACGGGTTATATGACCTGTAATCGCATTTCACGTTATCACTATGGACTGGAATGACATCGTCCATCAGTCAAAGGTCCAGTTACTTTATCTCGAATTTAGCCACTATTTAACTTTCGGCCCATTTTGTTCCTCTCAATTTAAGACAACAACTTTTGTAATGAGTGGCATATTCCTTAATCCTCTCTTAATTTTACGAATTACATCTGTCAAATTCCATGCATTTTATTATTTTGGACCATCTGTTGATGTTTCCCGCAGCTCACAGCCTTCATGCATGAACTTTCTTGCAGAAGGACATCCAAAAGCTCATTGCCGCATAATTACTTTTGGGTCCAAATTCAGTTTAGCACTTCTGTATATATTGTTTTTTCTTATGAAAACTGGAGTTTTGTGATTACAACTCTTCTGCGATATATAACGGTTTCCATTTGTGCAAAATAATTCACTGATATGTATAGATATATGTGGACATCGGTACTCATCGTGTCGGGTTGGAAGCACGAGCAACTATACTTTCTGATCGCATCTTGTTATTGTTATGGAAAGAGCGAAATTACTCACTATATAAAAGTTAGAATAAATCGCGAATTCTCAGCCCCTCACGCACTGTAGCAGCTACAGTCTGCTACAGTTTGAACAGTCCAGCGATCAGCGCCGTCGCGCGGCGATCGGACGGCCCACAAGGATCCGTGCTTGCTATTTTGCAAAAAGGCTCCTCGCTCGCGAGAAATAGCTCCGCCGTCCTCCATTTCCCGAACAAAAGGGCCTAAAAGAAATTACAGAAAACTCCGAGTACCCCGGTGCAAAACCGCCCATACATTCCCCATCCCTCCTCCCTCGCGCGCGAGCTGAGCTCGCCGCCGCCGCCGCCGACACGCCACGCCGCGCCGCCAGCCCTCCCCGCGGTCATCGAAGCCCACGGCCGACTCCACCGTCGCCACCTCTTCCTCCTCACCGAATCTCGCGTCCCGGGGCGCCTCGCCGTCGCGGGAATCGCCGCCGCCGCGTTCGGCTCCCTCCGCCGCCTCCGCGCCTCGCCGGCGCCGCTCCGTCGACCATAACGGGGCGGCGCCACCCTGTACGCGCTCCCCGGCTCGGCGCGCGCCCGCGGCGCCCACGCGCGCGTCCTCCGTCGCCGTCGCCCGGCGCCAGCGTCGTGGTCGCCGCCGCGGCCGCTCCGGTCACAGTGACGCCAGCATGACGACGTGGTGGGCCGGGCTGGGCACATGGGCCGGCTGCTGGGCCGGCCCGTACTTCTTCTCCCTGCTTTTTTTCCCCTCTGCACTCAACTTTTCCATTCTTTTTTTTTGTTCTTTTTTATAAAAAAAAAACTGTACATTTTGAAATTCACCTCCAAATAAATTGAAACCAACTTCAACAAAAAATGCAAAAAATAAAACAAACATCTTAAATGGTTTGTGACATTTTTCAAATTACTGCAAAACTTAATTTACTACCAAAAAAAATGTACTCTCGAAAATTATTGTAAATTTTGAACTATATGTCCACAAAAAATCAGACCAAATTCAAAGAAGTTGTAAAAATCGGAATAACAACTTTAAGTGCTTTGTGTACTTCGGTAGAATTCAATCTAAACAAATTTCAATGTGCCCATTTCAAAAAATGCAGGTAATATATCATAACAGGAAAAAATACATCGAACTACTTATACTACAAAAAAACATTGAATATGCTAATTTTGTCAAATTTTACGAACAATTCAAATGCACTTTCACTACTTTCAATTAAATGTTAGCGTCGTCAAGAAATCAATGTCCTTGAATATATCCACTGCAAAAAACAGGTAATACATCAAAACAAACAGAAAAATACATGCAAACTACTTACGGCATGAAAAAACATTGAATATACAAATTTTGGCCATTTCTATATTTGTATATTTCACGCCACAGTACTTACACGAAAACTTAAACAAAAAGAAACATCGGAAAAATCAATGTCCCTGAATAATTGCAATGCAAAAATACAGGTAACATATCAGGGGAAAAATACATGCGAACTACTTATGCTAAAAAAAACATTGAATATGCATTTTTTTTCAAATTTCATGAACAATTCAAATGCACTTTTCCTACTTTCAATTAAATGTTAGCGTCGTCGAGAAATTGATGTCCTCGAATATATCCACTTCAAACAACAGGTAATATACCAAAGCAAACGGAAAAATACATGCAAACTACTTATGGTATGAAAAAACATTGAATATACAAATTTTGTTGAAAAGTGCAAAAAATTCAAATGCATTTTCCCAAAAAAAAATACAGGTTATAAATCAAAACAAACATAAAAATACATGCGACCTACTTATGCTACAAAAAAAAAACATTGAAAATGCAAATTCCGTCAAAATGTGCGAACAATTGAAATGCACTTTTCCTAATTTCAATTAAATGTTGCCACCGAGAAACAAACATGATCGACTATTTTGAATTACTAAATATTGAAAAATCATACAAAATATATCACAAATATCTGGGAAAAAAATGCTACATATTCACGAGAAAAATAAAAACATGTTTGGCCATCCCAATTTGGCCAACATTTAAAACATGTTTGACCATCCCAATTTGGCCAAAATTTAGGCAAAAAATGCGACATCCCATAAATATAAACAAAAATGCTCACAAACAACACTACTTACTTACATCAAAATATAAATACATTAAATCACAATGGGCGTGGCGTACTAACTTACTGCATCCTCCCATATAGATTAATATTTGCAGGTGATTTAACTAAACTCTCCCCAGTTATGCACATACCTTTAATAAATACTACAAACAATCAATGTTTCCACATAAACATAACATATTACGTCTTATTATAATGCTAAATAAAACACGTACGGCAGCATATAACCATATTCGACCACTCAATTTAGCTAACATGTCTATAACCCATACGACTTAAATATATCAATCCATGTACTCACATTTCGAAAAAAAAAATGCTTGACTGCATAAATATTTCGAGAAAATAAATTTGTTCCCTCTAATTACGGAACGATTTCAAATTGAATGCACTACACCAATTACAACTACCACCTTTCCTTACAATATATACAACACTACTTAAAAAATACACAAATTATCACAACAAATATTCTCACCAAACGCGCGGCGTGACGCCGCGCAAAATATGACTAGTTAGTACACCACGAGAACAGTTATCTACGCGCCCCTATTTTGCTTCAAGTGTTCCAAAAAAAAAGGCACACACCGGAAATCCATATTGGATCATAAGTTTAGATGCACCCACTGCTCAAAAACATTTTTTTAAATGTCAAAAAGTTGCAAATAAATTTTTTGGATATACTACATGACATTTTATGTTAGCACAAAAAGTTTCGCGAAAAAAAAGACATTTTTTGTGGCTGTAAAAAAAAGACAAATCGGGGGTTTTCAACATGACTTTGTAAGCGAATTTTTTTGTCTTTTCTGCACAGGTCACAAAAATTTATTTTTATCAAGAAACTTTTTGTGCTAACATAAATGTCATGATGTATATCTGAAATTTTATTTGAATTAACATTTTGAAAAAAGAAAGTTTTACATAACGGGTGCATCCGCACCTGTGCCTCAAAATGCCGTGTCCGGTACACACGCCTACACCCGGGAGACGCAGTTTTGTAAGGGGAGAACAACGCTTTTTCAGTTTTGTAAGAGGCCCAAGCGCCCATACTTTGTGTTTCATCAAGTATAATCAATACTTTGTGTTTAGAAACTGGCTCTTCATATAGTTTTATAATGGAGTAGTTGAATTTCTAAAACGGTATGGTAAAATTATATATGTTCTTAATAATAACAGAACTAAAAGATGGGAAATACAAGTAACTCAAACAATACAAACTAGCTAGATGAATAGAGGACCAAAATGTGTAAGCGCCGCATAACTATAACCTGAATTCACAACAGTTTGTCAGAAAGACGAATCCGTGGTGGAGCATGACCCATGGCTAACTGTCATCGCCACGGACGGCGCGGCGCAGCCTCGCTTGGCGAGGTCCTCCCTGAGGAGAGTGATCTCATGGCACGCCTCCACCATGGTCGGCCTCGCCGGCGGCGAGTGCTGCGTGCACGCGAGCCCGAGCTCGATCAGCTCGGCCACGACGTCGTCCACAATGACCATCTCGTCAGACTGCACCGCCGGGGACCCTGTGTCCGTCAGGCATGACCGCGCGACGACGGCGGCGAAATTGTGCGGGTAGTGCCGCCTGACCCAGTCGTGCAGCGTGAGCCCCTCTTGGAAAAGCACGTCGGTCGGCCGCTTCCCGGTGATGAGCTCCAGGATCATCACGCCGAAGCTGTACACGTCGCCTTCTACTGAAGGATGGCCTCCTAACCCGTACTCTGAAACCAGGCAAGAACACAAGGAGAATGTTAAGAGATGGATAATGGCATGCATTTGTTCATGTGCTTAGTCGATCAATAACAATATATTACCTGGGGCGATGTAGCCGACGGAACCTTGCAGCAATCCGGTAATGGAGTTGCACGGGTCGGCAGAGCCAACATCCTTGACAAGCCGCGCGATTCCGAAGTCGTCGTCGAGGAGCACGTTGCTGGGCTTGAGGTCGCAGTGCACGGGCGCGATCGATGAAAGTCAACGCGTTCCCAGGGGTGCAGTCAACGGATGCGACTCCACCGAACGCCAGGTGCGCGCGTGGATGGACGTGCGTCACCCCAAGTCATGAACAGTACGCCGATCGAATTTGGGACGACGCAAATTCCGCTCGCGCGTTTCGTCTCAACTATCGATCGATACGTGATTGTTGTGAGCGCGGGGCACGACCGACGCAATCGAAGAAACGTACGTACGCGGCCGGGGTGCCGTTACGTTTTTCTTTCTTGCAACAGAGAACGCATCAGCTCTTTAATTTCGTCTCGTCGCCGTATGTCTGAATTTTTTTTTTTTGATGGTAAAGCCGTATGTCTGATGCGCTCGTCCGTTCGTTATGAGAAACTTGGACTGGGCAGCCTTTTCCTCTCTTCAATTCTCTGATTAACAAAATATCATGATCAGCTGGCAAGCTATGTAGCTAGCTGCACGCATGCACGTACAGTTCGTACAAATGAATACGAATGTTGTTACTAAAACTCATATTGCGGGTCCATATCAAGCTCATGCCTTTCACCGTACGTGAATCCGGATGCTATTGCCCAACCCCGCCGGTTTCAGTCGCCTCACTGAAGGGCGACGAAGAAGAAAGACAACACACAAGAATAAGAAGATGCAACAACTACACCGTGAACACATCCATGTCGAAAGCCTTTGCCAACGCCACCCCACAACGCCTAGGCAACTTTGCATGGGACACCACATGAACAACAAAAAACTAGCTCCACCGGAGCAGAGCCCGCCGGTTCCTCCTTTGGCTCAGTGGGACTCGTGGTGTGCCGGTGTCCCTCGTCGTCATGCCCTCGTGCATGTGAAGGAATCAAATTCAAATTCTGTTGGAATCAATTTTGTAGTTGGTTGAAACATTATTGCGATGCTTATGAAGCCAACTATATACCTGGTTAAAACTTAAAAATACACAAAGTTGTGCTAGCTCTAATCAAATTTCATTCTCTGTGAAAGTATGGTCTCAATGCGGTCTAGTGTCTGTGAAAGTATAGACTAGGCAGTGATGTAGTACCCGAGAAGGCGAGAAAGTATAATTCTTTGAGATCGAACCAAACTTGACTGTTTGGAAACATATTTTTCTGACATGAGATAGTTGATTTTTCTTTCTCTATTGGGATGGGCCCCACGTCGATGAAATGCATGCATGCATGCTTCTTTTTTTTTTGCGACTCAATACTTCCATTCAATTAAACATCATCGGGCTTACAATCGTTTTGCAAACATCGAGAAATAAAACTAGGGATAAAATTAACCCAAATACATCTTCTTCTAAATTCCGATGCTTGCTTCGCACAAAGATGTGCTCCTTCATTTGCCTCCCTCCCGATGTATCTAATCTCCAACGACTCCAGATTATGACCGATATTTTCAATTTCGTGTAATATTGCTGCGATCTCTGAGCGTCCCTTCTTTCTATCCTTCCATAGTGTCACCACTAGTTGTGCATCCGTCTCAACAATCACATTAGAGTATCCTCCAGCTGAAGCAATATTGATACCATCACGGACTGCTATGGCCTCCATGATCAGGGAGTTTGCAACGTGACCATACCAGATAGCTTGTCCCCGCAGCATAGCACCATTATGGTCCCTCATCAGAACACCCGACGCTCCATCACCAGATTCCACCCTGAAACTAGCATCAACATTGATCTTCACAGTACCTTCTACTGGCGTCCTCCATTTTACCCGCGCTTTTGGAAGACGCGTTGACAACTGCTGCCCAGATTTGGAGAGATCCGTCGCAATATCAATTGTCCATTTAACTGACTGCGACACTGTCCGTGAGTTACCATCATGCTCACGTGCATTCCTCTCGGACCATACAGCCCAACATCCACATAGAATGATAGATGCATCATCCACTGAAAGTATACGACTATCAATAATATCCATAGCCCAGGAATCCGGATGAAGTTCTGGAACTTTGACCGAAGAAGCGAGCTTGATCTCATGCCAAAAAAGCTTTGCCCAAGTACACTCGAATAGAGCATGCTTGACTGTTTCATTGCGGCCACAAGTGCGACAGAACGGCAGCTTCTCAATATGTCTTGTATGGAGTACACCTCGGCTTGGTATAAAAGATTTGATCACACGCCACCAGAAATTCCTTACCTTAGGAGGTACTGGCATCTTCCAAAGTTTCTTCCAGGCCGAGTTGCCCGCATCCACAGAACCCATAACGCAAGCCTGGTCATTTGGAGTTTGGACCAAGGCTCTATATGCCGACCGAACTGAGAATAATCCATGTTTCTCTAGGTTCCATGCCCAAATGTCCTCATCCAGTCTACCCAGCGGTATACTCAAGATCGGATGGGCTAGCTAGTTCACATTGGGCTTGAGGTCTCGTATATATGTGCATGCATGCATGGATCTTAGCTAGCGTACGTACGTATATCATCGACCATACATGCATCAAAGTGTATATTATATCGACCACGCGCGCATTGGAAGCATCGCACATGGTGAATTAACTTGCAACCTACTCCCTCCGTTCACAAAAGGATATCTCAATCATTCTCAAATTTGCATATATGTAGACATGCTTTAGTGTGTAGATACATACATATTTGAGATAGGTTGAGACATCCTTTTGTGAACGGAGGGAGTAACTAGGTAGAGAGGGAAGACCACTCATGATGGGCGTATGTGACCAAGTTCAGTTCCTGCTACTTCCTAGCGACTCTCCGTCCGTTTTAGATTTACCGGTTTTCCTGTCCGGGTTTTCAGGTTTTACTTCACAATTTTATTTTCGCGACCGGTGTCATCTAACTAGTTAGTTTGTCTCAACATGCATGCATACATACTTTATAGTTTTAGTGTTATATTTTCGAGACAGACAATCATCTAAGTAGGTAATTTCTAAGCGTAGAATATAGATTCTCTTAATATACGTGAACTGCTTGGCATTTTCCCGTCCGTTTTTGTTTTAGCAATTTTCCTGCTCGTTTTTAGCAAACTAATTTGTGGGGTTTATATTTTTGACCGGTGATCATCTAATTACATAGTTAGTCATCGTATAATATCGAGTCCCACAACATGCATGAAAGACTTGGCAATGCACCCGTCCATTTTTTGTCTCTGCCAGTTTCCCGACGGTTTACTCACCTGTACTTTCTGGGTTTTCTCTCTCATTTTTCACGGCCGGTGATTATCTAAGTATGTTAGTTTGTAAACATAAAATGTCGAGTCTCCTGAAATGTTTTCGTAGATTTACCTGCCTTTATTCGGTACACAAAATTTCTATGTTTTCCCGTCCAATATTCGCGACCAGTGATCATCTAAGTACGTAGTTTGTAAACATAAAATATCGAGTCTCCCAACATGCATGAAAGACTTGGTAGGTTTCCCACCTTTTCTGTTTTGACCGTCCCACCGGTTTTCAGCACACATAATTTATGGGTTTCCCGCCCTATTTATGTGACATGTGATCATATAAGTTGGTGGTTTCTAAGCGTGAAATACCAACAAGATTTGAACCAGCGTTGTGACGGTGGTCAGGAATGAGTAGAGCACTCTATGAGACCTCAAACTCGCCACGGTCGCTTTGATTGAAGGTCATTTCGTTGTCGTGCGTCATTATTTTATGCTATGGTATAGTTGTTACCTTTCATTTTATGTGTTGTTTCGTTGGCGCCGTGACATCATTCTAGGATACTAGGTGCGTGAACATTTCAATATCAATGTCTTTATCCGCGAGGGATAACTTCTACATGAGGTATGGTTAAGGAGAATTCAGAGAATCATTGTAAATCTCTCTTGAAGCCGAGGTGAAAAGAGTCACTTTTAATATATATACATCCAAGAAAATACCATTTCTCGACCAGACCACCAGGGATGAAGATCATTTGAGACGAGCCATTCCTAATATGCATTGTAAAGGTGGCAAAACATTCTCAAATGCCATTTTTAACCGATCTGAGAAAAAAAAATCCATGAGGGGTGGCGTGTTGTGCGTGTCTAACACATAAAATCCATTTTAAAATTTTGCTAGTTGGGTTGGGAGAGTTGAGTAAGTTTTGGACATGCTTGTGGTGCGAGGTTGACATCGCTCGTTAGATATGCTTCCATATTCATGACATTGGTATGGCTAGACTCGATTTGGGAGGTTGGTGTCACCAATATCCAACGACGAGTGTCGAACTATCACAACGGAGCCCCTGTATCAAGTTAAACATTACCCGACATCAACGACATGATATGTGCAACGCGGATGAGATTGATCAGGAGCCAATGAGAACACATGATTGCCTCCACGCGGATCGTCCATCTCAAACGTCCATCTCTACCGTCCATCCAAAACATTTGCACCGAACAGGAGGTTGCACCTCTAAACACATCTCTCCTCATCCTCGACCCCCTTTGCCTCCTCCCCTTATGCTACCATGGGCCCATCCTCCGGTCCACCCGTAGTTCGACCACATCAGATCGACCACCTATGAGAGAGACGTCGGCACGACGAAAGAATTATTGGCGTCCCAAACTGACATGTTGCTAGCCCACGCGGGCAACGACCAGGAAGCGACAACGGTAACGCGAGCCCTGGGGGGTCGTCGTTCGCCACACGACGTAGAGGAGCGTGTTCGGCGGTGAATGACTGCGCCACTAGTGTTGTACGACCGGAGTCAGGGTGTGCAACGATAGGGAGGCCGTGGACGCTGGATGTAAAGGGGCCGACTGAGTAAGTGTTGCAGGCGTCAACCCGGAGCTTTTGCCGATGTCTTCACCAACAATCCACAGAGAGGTGGCGGGTATTCGCTCGTCGTGGCAAATGAAATGAATTCGCTCGTCGCACCAATGAAATTTAATTTTGGTTTCGGGACAAGCGAAAACTTTGGCCCAAAATAAATAACGAGCGGGAGTACAAGTCTCCTAGTAGTACTCCCTCCGTTTGCGCTATTAAATATGGCTGTTGCTAGTACTATTAAATAGGGAGAGGGGGAAAATATTTCGGCCAATTAGGATCGAGATAGAGAGGAGGAAGGTCGCATGCATATTGGGTTGTCCACGGATAGGTAGAATTAATTAGAGAGAATTCCTTATTTGGCCCTAGTTTAAACTTGGCTGCCTTTCTTGGCCCTGGACAAAAATTTCTTCCCTTTATAACACCAAAAACTTCACTCGGTTCCTTATATGGCCTTGCCGTCAAGTCTGTTAGCTTCTCCCGTTAGACCATTTTTTTCTGGACGTGTATACCCCTGCCTCCATCGATAGATTTTTTACTGAAAAAGGAAGAAAGAAAAAACAAGCTCCCGGTCAAAATGAGATACCAATCGTGGGCCCCACCACGAGTCTTATCTTCTCCCCGATTTTCTCCTCTTCTCGTCCTCACGTCTCTCTCGCGCCGCCGGAGGCCAACACCCTGCCCCTCCCCTCCCATGCCGGCCCGCCACAGCCCCTTGCCGACGGGGGCCAGCCACCCTGCCCCGCCAATCCCATGCGCGCGGCGGCCACCCACCCTCCCCGCTGCTCCCGCGCGGAGCCCTCGCCGGCTCTCCCCAGACCACAGCCACGTGCCGATGGGGGCCAGCGCCCTACCTCTCCTTCCCCTACTATCCCGTCCCCCTCGCCCGCGTGTGGCTCCGTGTGCGGGCTCGACGACGTGGCTGCGTGTGCTTGCTCGCCGGCGCCGCCGTGTGCGTGCTCGCCGACGCCGCCGTCCCTGCTCGGCCGCCTGCCTGTACGGGTTCGCCGGCGTCGCGAGCGGTGAGGGAGAGGGATCGTGGGGAAAATAATTTGGCTGTTGCTAGTACTATTAAATTTGGCTGTTGCTAGTACTATTAAATAGGGAGAGGGATCGTGGGGAAAATAATTCGGCCAATTAGGATCGAGATAGAGAGGAGGAAGGTCGCATGCATATTGGGTTGTCCACGGATTGGTAGAATTAAGGAGAAAAATCTCGGGAGCAATCGTGTGGTGGTGTGGTATGCGAGGAGGTTAACCAGAATTTATTGGCACTGCCTAATTAAATCAGTCGCACAGAAAATAAGAAGATGACGGACGGAGCCACTGAGATGACAGAAGGCGGCATCACGCGGATCGCCCATCTGAGCCGTCCATATCCACCACCCAACCATCCAACCGTTGGATGGAACAGATTTGGTCAATACACAACCTCAGTGATCACCCTCCTCACCCCGTGCCGCCTCCCTCAGACCCTCACCTCCACCATCCCCTTTGCCGCCGCCTCCGTCGCCGGCCATTTCCACCCAGCTCCGGCGAGTATTCGCGCTGCAGAGCTCCGCTCTGGATCCATCTCCTCCTCCTCCTCTCCCGATTCCATGACGCAGCACCCTCGATCTGCTGCCCCCCACCACAAACCCTAGCCGCCGGTGGCCGGCTGGACCGCGCGGAGACGCTGTGGCCGGTCAACAAGCCACAGCGCCCGTCCTCGGGGCCTGCAGGACCGTCGGAAAGCGCGTCGGATGGCTACACCTCCTCCTCGTTCCCCATCTCCAAGCCGGCCTCCACCGCCACCCTCGTGTCCGCCCGCAGCTGTTCCACGGGCGTCCACGACCAGCGGTGCCGCCCTCCTACTCGAGCCTCCCGTCCTGCCACAGCGAGGAGAGGTACATAACTCCTTCACTTTTTCTCCGTGTCATCTGCTCATTACTTCCTCTATTAATCACCTAGTACTGCATCAATCGAAAGTTCAGACCACACACATTCAAACGTGAGATGCATCTTTTTTTTTTTGCAAATCACGTAATAAATTCTAGACCATTTGGTCCCAAGACTGGATCCCAGCGTGCTTTGTGGAGATGCGTTTGTTTTTTCATAGCACCTATATAATGGAAGGATCCTTGTGATATTTGTTTGTAATAGCTAATCATATCCGGATGCAATCTGGGTGTCCTTTTCATTGTTTCAACCTCTACAAATGTACAAGTACAACAGCCAATAAGAGCGGATTTTGGACCTGTACAATTTTGTTTTTTCATCGTGGGTGTCGAATCCCTCATTATTGACTTCTGCTGTCCGTGTGTTTTTCAGTCCAAGGATGGGGACCTGCAAGGGGCAGCTAACTTGTCCCCGCCAACGACCACGCAAACTTGCTCCTGTTCACCGAGTTGGTCCTGTTCTACCACATGGATAGGTAGAAATCCTTCACTTGTTCCTGGTCTCGTATGCTGACTAGTTCTTTCACATGGTAGATGGTATCCAGGGGCGGAGGCAGGATTCACATATGAGGGGGCCATATGAGATGATCTAACCATAAGGGGGGCCAGCCAGCCTAATTGGGGTTGATTAGAGAGCTAATCTGAGCTAAATCAAGGCTAAACCATGGAACTTTTCTTGCTGCACGGTGGCATAGGGGGGGGGGGGGGGGGGGGGGGGGGGGGGTCCCCCCTAGCTCCGCCACTGATGGTATCGAGTCACGATTTTTTATTAGATTCAGTCCACTGGACGTTTTAAATCACCTAGTTGTTATCGAGTCATGGTACGGACTACATACTGGCATACATTGATTTGAGCGACGCCCAAGTGTGGCCTAATAGAAAATGTATCCCTTTTTTATCGCAAAGTTTTATCTGATGAAACTTGCTTCATGTTAATATGAAACTTGCTTCATGTTAATAAAAAGTACAGCCTCGCTCTCCAACCCTGGTGGTTTGGTTTGGTATGGGTGCTGGAGATGGTGGTCTCTGTGCACTATATTCTTTGCCAAATATTGCACGTAATTGCTTTAGGGAAGAGTAAGAATTCTGTCACTTCTTTTTACTAGGAAAAATTGTGGTCTCGACACAAGTGCGTATGTATCTACTCTGCTCAGGAGAAGAGAGCACTTGTCTGCAACAAAGATCTATAGTTTACACATCTTTCCTCTAGTTTGCAGCTCACTAGAGCTGGTATGGCCTTTGTGTCGTGAACCTGTGCCCTTAGTATTTTACTTGTGATGTAATCGACGTCTAGTGCGATGCAAATCACTGAGTTTTTACATCAACCACGGCGTGTTAGTTTAACGAGAGCTACACCTGACGCCTTTCTGTTGCAGTTGTGTGCATCATCAAGTAGCTAGATTACTTGCATTCTTCCTAGTATGAACTCTGTGTGTTTGTTCTGCAGGTCAATGACATCATGGCAGCAGGTTCTCGTCATCGAGAACAACATCCTGAACAAGGCCAGCCTCCCTGACCTACCGCTAGTGCTTCCCTGCTGCTGCCGGCCACCTCCCCAAATTGCAGCGAACCCTAGCATGCGCGGAGGTGGTGGCGTTGGCCGCTGAGGGAAGCTGAAGGCCGTGAAGCGGGAGGCGGCGCTGGAGGGGAACCCGGAGGATGGAGTATTTCTTGCATTCTTCCAAGTATGAACTTTATTTGTGGTTGGCGTATGGAGTATTTCTTCACAGAGCGTGCCTAATCATTCACATGGAACGTTCTTTTTGTTTGGTGTTTCTTGTGGTTAGTCAATTAGTGATCAATTAGGCATACTGTTGGACGTGTATAAAATCCTTTTGGTTACAATTGGTGCACAGTGTGTTAACTCAGTGTGTTAACTATGAGTTATGAACCTAAGAGCTAATCTGCTCTTGTATATTCCTATACTGGCTTTGCTTACTTGGCATCATCAAGTCGAAGGTAGTGGTGTGCCCTTTTTATTGTACCTAAGCATAATTGCAGAATCAGTTTAGCTAAGCTTATGACACACGAGACTTGCTCTAATGTTAACATGCTGGTGAAAAATCTTAAATGCTATACCCTGGTGTTGCTTTAGGATTCGAGTATCTAGACATCCAATTCATAGATAAGCAAAATCCATCTGGGTTACACTTTCAAAATGGTTTTTCATCGTTCTCCATATATACTGTAATAACCTTGCCGCTCCATGCATGTTGCCAAATCGCTGCCTGGCTTGAAAATTGGTTCATGCTCTATTTACTCCTTTTCATAAGAAATTTTTGAAATCAGAGAGCCCAGAGTCCTCTTACTTGCTGTCTGTTTTGTGATTTAACGCAATGCTGATTAGGATTAATTCTGTTGCCTTATTGATGCATGTGCTTCTGCTTATTCAAAGATGGATTTCTGTCCCTAAACTGCTGCAGAATTGCTTCCTGACTTGAAATTGTTTCTAGCTTTGTTAATTCCTTTTGTAATAAGAATTATGTAATCGGACCAGTTCCATAGTCCTCTTACTTTCTATAGTCCGGATTTGATGACGAAATGTTGTTAGCAAATTGCCACGTCTAGCATTGGGTTAGGTTGTGTAAGATTTGATGGTTCCCTCTATGGATGATAAGAAGGCGGCAGCTGGTTCGTTAATTTGGATCAAGTACTTTTAAGATTTCTTGTTCTAAACTCTTTTATTAAGTTTGAAGAAGTTACATTGCCTCCCTTATCATCAATTATTTCATTTTTTTACCAACATTTTGTTTAATAGTTCCCTTTTTAAGTGTCATTTGGCGAGGCATCCTTTCCCCCTTTGATATACTATCTGTCCTTGTTACTTGAACTAGTAGTATGTGTGATCATGTTACTTGAACCTAGTAATATTTGGCCAGCCAGTTGTGATGATGTATCGATATTTTACTGTCACGATCAAGTAAGGACTGGTGTTTTATAAAGTTGCTTGTACATCTGTTGTAGGGAATCGGCTGCTGCTGCTCCTGCTCGTCGGCATTTCGGTCCGAAGTGATCCGGCCGTGGGTCCTGCACCTGGCGCGCGGTCGTAGGTCTGGCCGGCCCTCGGGTTGGACTACTCCATCTCTGGCTGATTTATGTTGGCAGCAAGTTCATTGCGTCGCAACCGTTGCCTCTTATTCGATCTGTGATTTAGGTGAGCTTGTGGTGCTTCTCTCCTCTCTAAGTGCTGCTCTGTGATACCATGGTTGTAAACCTGGTTACTGCCTACAATTTTGGTTCTACAGTAGAGAGTCTCTGGGATCTATTATCTTTTTTTATAACGTCAAAACTGATAAGAACATTATCTGCCCTATCTTAGCTAAGTTTCTTCAATATTTTTTGCTATGCGATCATGTTATCTATGCTGGAACGACACCCGTCTCTGTTATGAAACCGTCTTTGGCTACCTTGTGCGTGATGCTTAGGTGCTAGCTAGCTGATTGCTTTTTCACAGCACAATGCTGCCTAAGATGAATCCTGTTGTCTTATTGATGCATGTGCTGCTGCTTAGTGCGAGATGGGTTTCTGTCGCGAAACTGTTGCCAAATCGCTGCCTGACATGAAAATCGTGTCAAGCTTTATTGATTACTTCTTTTCATAAGACGTTTTTGAAATCGGACCAGTTCCTGTGTCCTCTTACTTGCTGTAATCGGACCAGCTAGCCGATTGCTGTTTTGTGAGTTAACACAATGCTGCCTAGGATGAATTCTGTTGCCTTATTGATATGCTTCTGCTTACTAAAAGATGGATTTTCTGTCCCTAAACTGCTGCTGAATTGCTTTCTGAAGAAAGTTGACACTACCCAGTGATGGTGCAACCTTCTTGCCGAGGGCCGTGCACACGCATGGCATGCTATATTGCGTTGTTGCTTCGATAGCTTTAGTGCATTGCTTTTATTTCTCTGCAGTGTGAACTATTTCCGTGAAACCGGTGCCATCTGGTTTGTTTCCCCTTAGATCCTGCCCTTGGTGTCTTGGTTGTCTTCTATTTGCTTACTTGCAAGAGAATATATAGACCGTTGGATGTTTTGTATTTTTTACGGTTGGAGTTGTGCACTAACTGTAACTGGAGCTTAGTTGAACATTTTCTCTATTGAAGACAAAGCTTTACCATCTGTCGTTCTTCTGTTCTCTTGTTTGGACTTTGTGGAGAGTGAGTAATGATGCATGCTTGTTTAAAAGGATTTTTACCGGTTAATCCTACTAACTGTTATTACTCGCCAGGCGCACTTGGCCATCTGGTCTGTTTCCCCTTTAGTTTCTGCTCTTGGCGCGTTGGTTGTCTTGTAGTTGTTTGTATCTTCTACCGTTTCGCGTTGTGCGCTAACTGTAACTGGAGCTTAGTAGAACCTTTTCACTATTGAAGATAAAATTTTAACCATACGTCGTTCTTCTGTTCTCTTCATTGGAAATTATGGAGAGTGGGTAATGATGCATGCCTTTTTAAAGGAGTTTTTACCTGTTTATCCTACTAACTCTGTTATTACTCGCCAGGTGCCTGGCTTCGTCACTGGGCTGGTTTGCAAAAGGTGTGAATCAAGCAAATAGCCGGAGCCAAGTTGGTGGTGGCTGGTGAGTTCTTCGGCACGAGTGAAAGGTTGGGCCCTGATTGGTGCGTCCGAGACTAGACGATGGTCGATCACATTCATGCATGTTTCTCTCCCGATGATGGGGATGGCACATTGTGGAGTCTGAAGTTGTCTTGATGTTGTTGTCACTAGTTAAATATCAAGGTTTATGTGTGATTGCGGGAGATGTTTGTTTACTGTTCTGTAGCTATAATAAGTAGCTTGTGGTGTGGTGAGCTTTTCCGCTGGAGTAGTAGAGCAGGAAATGAATTTACGCTGGAAGCTGGTGTGTGTGTGTGTGTGTGTGTGTGTGTGTGTGTGTGTGTGTGTGTGTGTGTGTGTGTGTATGAGACCTGGGTGTGTATGTCACCAGTTTCAATGAATTTGGTAGCGGGTGCTCCTGAATTCAGAAAAATCAAACATTCAGTGGTATATGTTTGTAATCATTGACATGGCCAGACATTTCGGGCGTTGAATTAAATCGCAGCGCTTTGTCAAATGAATATATGATGATAGTTTGTGGTAATGTCTTCCCAAAAGGACAGAATGGCCATACTTTGTATCTGATTAGGCATGACCCAACTTTCTGTCATCGTCGATAATGTCTTCACAAAAATCTCACAAAAAGGAAAGAATGGCCATACTTTGTATCTAGGTATGACCCAACTTTATCTTTGATACTGTCTTCCCAAAAATCGCAATGTTTCTTGAGCGATTGTATGCCGCCTTAATATGTGTCTTCCCAAAACGAATTGTTGTCTGTCGTTTCAATGAGACCGTCAGCCTCTATGGTTTGAAGGAGTCTACACACTACATAAGACCGGGTTGTAGAATAGAATAAGGATATGTAGAGAGAGGTCATTTAATCGGATTGGCCACATCCATCCCCTCGGAAGCCACCATGGGGCTAATTAAAACATGATGGTATAGGTTTTCCCAACTGTTGAGTAAATGCCGAAGGGACGCTAATTAAAACATGATGGTAGTAGATTTTTCCAACTGTTGAGTAAATACCTGAGGACGTTTGGTTTCCACCGGTCTGCCTGCCAGGTCACTGATCCATGGCACAACTCATCTCGTCCATCCATCCTCTCCATCGCTCCAAATAAGCCAGAAACAGAACCGAAATACTCCCCTCATCTTCTTCCCTCCAATCCAACCTTATTCTCTATAAGTACAAGCCCAGCGTCAGCGGAACCGCGTGCGGGTATCGCGTGACTTGTGACTTGGGCTTGGCGAGGCTTGGCGAGGAGTGGTGTGCGAGCTCGTCTAGTCGGCATCGTCAACGCCGAGTTCTTGTTCTTGTCGCCGAGTTCTTGTTCCCATCCAACTGGTAAAAATACACGCCTTTTTCTTTTCTCAGGCATGGAGCCATCAATCCACGAATGCGCGCCTCTTGAGATGATTTTGATATTTTTCTTCCCCATGGTGGATGTTTCCCTGTGATGCACGTTGAAGTGCTACTGCATTAGTGGAAGCCAGCTTACAAAGAAATGTTTCCATTGCGTCAACCGGGCCAAATTGAGGTTTGTGAAGCTTTCTCTCGCTTTATACCACTCTTTCTCCTGTTTACTTGATCTCCAAATTTGGGTTCCGAAATAAACGGTCTCATTCTTTCTCTTTTATATAGTGACTGTAAAGAACAGTGGGCGCTAACTAAAGCTATGAGCATTTAGTGTGATCTTTCAAATTTTCACTAATTAGAGTGAACCCGGGTCTATGTTTCTAAGATTCCAAAGCGTATGTTGATGTTGGCATGTGTTTCTAAAAGGATACCAAATAAATGCTCACGTATTCATATATAAAAACGCACAGCCCCAGTCCCTTGCAGGCTCAAATCTTGGGTTGTGGACATCCACCTAAAAGTAAGCCTTGTCCAACAGAATTACAGAACAATAACTCCTAGAACAGTGTTGGCGGTCCTTGGGGAACCTTAGATCTACTTGCCTGATCCAAAGGGCACATGATCCAGGTTCCAATGATCGGTCAAGGTTTAGATGCTGGAATTATGTTAACAGTTCCTGCTGACTGTTTCTGACAATGGTCCACGGGGCAGCCACCGGCAAGCAGTATAGGCTTGGCAAGTTTGTCAATCTCCTTCTGCCTATAGTGGGATTATGTAATTCAGAACATTAGGTGAAAGTGAAGATAAGAGTCCGGAAATAAAGCGCATTTAGTCAAAAGTATACTTGGTTGATTTTGAGATAAATACCGATCTTCACACGAAACACATTCATTCCAAACAGGCCCTTATGTGCTCACTTTCGGTACTACAAAGTATCAAATTGCAGCAGTAGACGGGTTATATGACCTGTAATCGCATTTCACGTTATCACTATGGAGTATGGACTGGAATGGCATCGTCCATCAGTCAAAGGTCCAGTTACTTTATCTCGAATTTAGCCACTATTTAACTTTCGGCCCATTTTGTTCCTCTCAATTTAAGACGACAACTTTTGTAATGAGTGGCATATTCCTTAATCCTCTCATAATTTTACGAATTACATCTGTCAAATTCCATGCATTTTATTCTTTTGGACCATCTGTTGATGTTTCCCGCAGCTCACAGCCTTCATGCATGAACTTTCTTGCAGAAGGACATCCAAAAGCTCATTGCCGCATAATTACTTTTGGGTCCAAATTCAGTTTAGCACTTCTGTATATATTGTTTTTCTTATGAAAACTGGAGTTTTGTGATTACAACTCTTCTGCGATATATAACGGTTTCCATTTGTGCAAAATAATTCACTGATATGTATAGATATATGTGGACATCGGTACTCATCGTCGGGTTGGAAGCACGAGCAACTATACTTTCTGATCGCATCTTGTTATTATTGTTATGGAAAGAGCGAAATTAGTACACCACGAGAACAGTTATCTACACGCCCCTATTTTGCTTCAAGTGTTCCAAAAAAAAAGATACACACCGGAAATCCATATTGGATCATAAGTTTAGATGCACCCACTGCTCAAAAACATTTTTTAAATGTGAAAAAGTTGCAAATAAAATTTTCGGATATACTACATGACATTTTATGTTAGCACAAAAAGTTTCGTGAATTTTGTCAAAAAAAAGTTTCGCGAAAAAAGACATTTTTTGTGGGCTGTCAAAAAAAGACAAATCGGGGGTTTTCAACATGACTTTGTACGCGATTTTTTTTTTTGTCCTTTCTGCACAGGTCACAAAAATTTATTTTTATCGGGAAACTTTTGTGCTAACATAAATGTCATGATGTATATCTGAAATTTTATTTGAATTAACATTTTGAAAAAAGAAAGTTTTAGATGCACCCTGTGCCTCAAAACGCCGTGTCCGGTACACACGCCTACACCCGGGAGACGCAGTTTTGTAAGGGGAGAACAACGCTTTTTCAGTTTTGTAAGAGGCCCAAGCGCCCATATTTTGTGTTTCATCAAGTATAATCAATACTTTGTGTTTAGAAACTGGCTCTTCGTATAGTGTTATAATGGAGTAGTTGAATTTCTAAAACGGTATGGTAAAATTATATATGTTCTTAATAATAACAGAACTAAAAGATGGGAAATACAAGTAACTCAAACAATACAAACTAGCTAGATGAATAGAGGACCAAAATGTGTAAGCGCCGCATAACTATAACCTGAATTCACAAGAGTTTGTCAGAAAGACGAATCCGTGGTGGAGCATGACCCATGGCTAACTGTCATCGCCACGGACGGCGCGGCGCAGCCACGCTTGGCGAGGTCCTCCCTGAGGAGAGTGATCTCATGGCACGCCTCCACCATGGTCGGCCTCGCCGGCGGCGAGTGCTGCGTGCACGCGAGCCCGAGCTCGATCAGCTCGGCCACGACGTCGTCCACAATGACCATCTCGTCAGACTGCACCGCCGGGGACCCTGTGTCCGTCAGGCATGACCGCGCGACGACGGCGGCGAAATTGTGCGGGTAGTGCCGCCTGACCCAGTCGTGCAGCGTGAGCCCCTCTTGGAAAAGCACGTCCGTCGGCCGCTTCCCGGTGATGAGCTCCAGGATCATCACGCCGAAGCTGTACACGTCGCCTTCTACTGAAGGATGGCCTCCTAACCCGTACTCTGAAACCAGGCAAGAACACAAGGAGAATGTTAAGAGATGGATAATGGCATGCATTTGTTCATGTGCTTAGTCGATCAATAACAATATATTACCTGGGGCGATGTAGCCGACGGAACCTTGCAGCAATCCGGTAATGGAGTTGCACGGGTCGGCAGAGCCAACATCCTTGACAAGCCGCGCGATTCCGAAGTCGTCGTCGAGGAGCACGTTGCTGGGCTTGAGGTCGCAGTGCACGGGCGCGATCGATGAAAGTCAACGCGTTCCCAGGGGTGCAGTCAACGGATGCGACTCCACCGAACGCCAGGTGCGCGCGTGGATGGACGTGCGTCACCCCAAGTCATGAACAGTACGCCGATCGAATTTGGGACGACGCAAATTCCGCTCGCGCGTTTCGTCTCAACTATCGATCGATACGTGATTGTTGTGAGCGCGGGGCACGACCGACGCAATCGAAGAAACGTACGTACGCGGCCGGGGTGCCGTTACGTTTTTCTTTCTTGCAACAGAGAACGCATCAGCTCTTTAATTTCGTCTCGTCGCCGTATGTCTGAATTTTTTTTTTTTGATGGTAAAGCCGTATGTCTGATGCGCTCGTCCGTTCGTTATGAGAAACTTGGACTGGGCAGCCTTTTCCTCTCTTCAATTCTCTGATTAACAAAATATCATGATCAGCTGGCAAGCTATGTAGCTAGCTGCACGCATGCACGTACAGTTCGTACAAATGAATACGAATGTTGTTACTAAAACTCATATTGCGGGTCCATATCAAGCTCATGCCTTTCACCGTACGTGAATCCGGATGCTATTGCCCAACCCCGCCGGTTTCAGTCGCCTCACTGAAGGGCGACGAAGAAGAAAGACAACACACAAGAATAAGAAGATGCAACAACTACACCGTGAACACATCCATGTCGAAAGCCTTTGCCAACGCCACCCCACAACGCCTAGGCAACTTTGCATGGGACACCACATGAACAACAAAAAACTAGCTCCACCGGAGCAGAGCCCGCCGGTTCCTCCTTTGGCTCAGTGGGACTCGTGGTGTGCCGGTGTCCCTCGTCGTCATGCCCTCGTGCATGTGAAGGAATCAAATTCAAATTCTGTTGGAATCAATTTTGTAGTTGGTTGAAACATTATTGCGATGCTTATGAAGCCAACTATATACCTGGTTAAAACTTAAAAATACACAAAGTTGTGCTAGCTCTAATCAAATTTCATTCTCTGTGAAAGTATGGTCTCAATGCGGTCTAGTGTCTGTGAAAGTATAGACTAGGCAGTGATGTAGTACCCGAGAAGGCGAGAAAGTATAATTCTTTGAGATCGAACCAAACTTGACTGTTTGGAAACATATTTTTCTGACATGAGATAGTTGATTTTTCTTTCTCTATTGGGATGGGCCCCACGTCGATGAAATGCATGCATGCATGCTTCTTTTTTTTTTGCGACTCAATACTTCCATTCAATTAAACATCATCGGGCTTACAATCGTTTTGCAAACATCGAGAAATAAAACTAGGGATAAAATTAACCCAAATACATCTTATTCTAAATTCCGATGCTTGCTTCGCACAAAGATGTGCTCCTTCATTTGCCTCCCTCCCGATGTATCTGATCTCCAACGACTCCAGATTATGACCGATATTTTCAATTTCGTGTAATATTGCTGCGATCTCTGAGCGTCCCTTCTTTCCATAGTGTCACCACTAGTTGTGCATCCGTCTCAACAATCACATTAGAGTATCCTCCAGCTGAAGCAATATTGATACCATCACGGACTGCTATGGCCTCCATGATCAGGGAGTTTGCAACGTGACCATACCAGATAGCTTGTCCCCACAGCATAGCACCATTATGGTCCCTCATCAGAACACCCGACGCTCCATCACCAGATTCCACCCTGAAACTAGCATCAACATTGATCTTCACAGTACCTTCTACTGGTGTCCTCCATTTTACCCGCGCTTTTGGAAGACGCGTTGACAACTGCTGCCCAGATTTGGAGAGATCCGTCGCAATATCAATTGTCCATTTAACTGACTGCGACACTGTCCGTGAGTTACCATCATGCTCACGTGCATTCCTCTCGGACCATACAGCCCAACATCCACATAGAATGATAGATGCATCATCCACTGAAAGTATACGACTATCAATAATATCCATAGCCCAGGAATCCGGATGAAGTTCTGGAACTTTGACCGAAGAAGCGAGCTTGATCTCATGCCAAAAAAGCTTTGCCCAAGTACACTCGAATAGAGCATGCTTGACTGTTTCATTGCGGCCACAAGTGCGACAGAACGGCAGCTTCTCAATATGTCTTGTATGGAGTACACCTCGGCTTGGTATAAAAGATTTGATCACACGCCACCAGAAATTCCTTACCTTAGGAGGTACTGGCATCTTCCAAAGTTTCTTCCAGGCCGAGTTGCCCGCATCCACAGAACCCATAACGCAAGCCTGGTCATTTGGAGTTTGGACCAAGGCTCTATATGCCGACCGAACTGAGAATAATCCATGTTTCTCTAGGTTCCATGCCCAAATGTCCTCATCCAGTCTACCCAGCGGTATACTCAAGATCGGATGGGCTAGCTAGTTCACATTGGGCTTGAGGTCTCGTATATATGTGCATGCATGCATGGATCTTAGCTAGCGTACGTACGTATATCATCGACCATACATGCATCAAAGTGTATATTATATCGACCACGCGCGCATTGGAAGCATCGCACATGGTGAATTAACTTGCAACCTACTCCCTCCGTTCACAAAAGGATATCTCAATCATTCTCAAATTTGCATATATGTAGACATGCTTTAGTGTGTAGATACATACATATTTGAGATAGGTTGAGACATCCTTTTGTGAACGGAGGGAGTAACTAGGTAGAGAGGGAAGACCACTCATGATGGGCGTATGTGACCAAGTTCAGTTCCTGCTACTTCCTAGCGACTCTCCGTCCGTTTTAGATTTACCGGTTTTCCTGTCCGGGTTTTCAGGTTTTACTTCACAATTTTATTTTCGCGACCGGTGTCATCTAACTAGTTAGTTTGTCTCAACATGCATGCATACATACTTTATAGTTTTAGTGTTATATTTTCGAGACAGACTATCATCTAAGTAGGTAATTTCTAAGCGTAGAATATAGATTCTCTTAATATACGTGAACTGCTTGGCATTTTCCCGTCCGTTTTTGTTTTAGCAATTTTCCTGCTCGTTTTTAGCAAACTAATTTGTGGGGTTTATATTTTTGACCGGTGATCATCTAATTACATAGTTAGTCATCGTATAATATCGAGTCCCACAACATGCATGAAAGACTTGGCAATGCACCCGTCCATTTTTTGTTTCTGCCAGTTTCCCGACGGTTTACTCACCTGTACTTTCTGGGTTTTCTCTCTCATTTTTCACGGCCGGTGATTATCTAAGTATGTTAGTTTGTAAACATAAAATGTCGAGTCTCCTGAAATGTTTTCGTAGATTTACCTGCCTTTATTCGGTACACAAAATTTCTATGTTTTCCCGTCCAATATTCGCGACCAGTGATCATCTAAGTACGTAGTTTGTAAACATAAAATATCGAGTCTCCCAACATGCATGAAAGACTTGGTAGGTTTCCCACCTTTTCTGTTTTGACCGTCCCACCGGTTTTCAGCACACATAATTTATGGGTTTCCCGCCCTATTTATGTGACATGTGATCATATAAGTTGGTGGTTTCTAAGCGTGAAATACCAACAAGATTTGAACCAGCGTTGTGACGGTGGTCAGGAATGAGTAGAGCACTCTATGAGACCTCAAACTCGCCACGGTCGCTTTGATTGAAGGTCATTTCGTTGTCGTGCGTCATTATTTTATGCTATGGTATAGTTGTTACCTTTCATTTTATGTGTTGTTTCGTTGGCGCCGTGACATCATTCTAGGATACTAGGTGCGTGAACATTTCAATATCAATGTCTTTATCCGCGAGGGATAACTTCTACATGAGGTATGGTTAAGGAGAATTCAGAGAATCATTGTAAATCTCTCTTGAAGCCGAGGTGAAAAGAGTCACTTTTAATATATATACATCCAAGAAAATACCATTTCTCGACCAGACCACCAGGGATGAAGATCATTTGAGACGAGCCATTCCTAATATGCATTGTAAAGGTGGCAAAACATTCTCAAATGCCATTTTTAACCGATCTGAGAAAAAAAAATCCATGAGGGGTGGCGTGTTGTGCGTGTCTAACACATAAAATCCATTTTAAAATTTTGCTAGTTGGGTTGGGAGAGTTGAGTAAGTTTTGGACATGCTTGTGGTGCGAGGTTGACATCGCTCGTTAGATATGCTTCCATATTCATGACATTGGTATGGCTAGACTCGATTTGGGAGGTTGGTGTCACCAATATCCAACGACGAGTGTCGAACTATCACAACGGAGCCCCTGTATCAAGTTAAACATTACCCGACATCAACGACATGATATGTGCAACGCGGATGAGATTGATCAGGAGCCAATGAGAACACATGATTGCCTCCACGCGGATCGTCCATCTCAAACGTCCATCTCTACCGTCCATCCAAAACATTTGCACCGAACAGGAGGTTGCACCTCTAAACACATCTCTCCTCATCCTCGACCCCCTTTGCCTCCTCCCCTTATGCTACCATGGGCCCATCCTCCGGTCCACCCGTAGTTCGACCACATCAGATCGACCACCTATGAGAGAGACGTCGGCACGACGAAAGAATTATTGGCGTCCCAAACTGACATGTTGCTAGCCCACGCGGGCAACGACCAGGAAGCGACAACGGTAACGCGAGCCCTGGGGGGTCGTCGTTCGCCACACGACGTAGAGGAGCGTGTTCGGCGGTGAATGACTGCGCCACTAGTGTTGTACGACCGGAGTCAGGGTGTGCAACGATAGGGAGGCCGTGGACGCTGGATGTAAAGGGGCCGACTGAGTAAGTGTTGCAGGCGTCAACCCGGAGCTTTTGCCGATGTCTTCACCAACAATCCACAGAGAGGTGGCGGGTATTCGCTCGTCGTGGCAAATGAAATGAATTCGCTCGTCGCACCAATGAAATTTAATTTTGGTTTCGGGACAAGCGAAAACTTTGGCCCAAAATAAATAACGAGCGGGAGTACAAGTCTCCTAGTAGTACTCCCTCCGTTTGCGCTATTAAATATGGCTGTTGCTAGTACTATTAAATAGGGAGAGGGGGAAAATATTTCGGCCAATTAGGATCGAGATAGAGAGGAGGAAGGTCGCATGCATATTGGGTTGTCCACGGATAGGTAGAATTAATTAGAGAGAATTCCTTATTTGGCCCTAGTTTAAACTTGGCTGCCTTTCTTGGCCCTGGACAAAAATTTCTTCCCTTTATAACACCAAAAACTTCACTCGGTTCCTTATATGGCCTTGCCGTCAAGTCTGTTAGCTTCTCCCGTTAGACCATTTTTTTCTGGACGTGTATACCCCTGCCTCCATCGATAGATTTTTTACTGAAAAAGGAAGAAAGAAAAAACAAGCTCCCGGTCAAAATGAGATACCAATCGTGGGCCCCACCACGAGTCTTATCTTCTCCCCGATTTTCTCCTCTTCTCGTCCTCACGTCTCTCTCGCGCCGCCGGAGGCCAACACCCTGCCCCTCCCCTCCCATGCCGGCCCGCCACAGCCCCTTGCCGACGGGGGCCAGCCACCCTGCCCCGCCAATCCCATGCGCGCGGCGGCCACCCACCCTCCCCGCTGCTCCCGCGCGGAGCCCTCGCCGGCTCTCCCCAGACCACAGCCACGTGCCGATGGGGGCCAGCGCCCTACCTCTCCTTCCCCTACTATCCCGTCCCCCCTCGCCCGCGTGTGGCTCCGTGTGCGGGCTCGACGACGTGGCTGCGTGTGCTTGCTCGCCGGCGCCGCCGTGTGCGTGCTCGCCGACGCCGCCGTCCCTGCTCGGCCGCCTGCCTGTACGGGTTCGCCGGCGTCGCGAGCGGTGAGGGAGAGGGATCGTGGGGAAAATAATTTGGCTGTTGCTAGTACTATTAAATTTGGCTGTTGCTAGTACTATTAAATAGGGAGAGGGATCGTGGGGAAAATAATTCGGCCAATTAGGATCGAGATAGAGAGGAGGAAGGTCGCATGCATATTGGGTTGTCCACGGATTGGTAGAATTAAGGAGAAAAATCTCGGGAGCAATCGTGTGGTGGTGTGGTATGCGAGGAGGTTAACCAGAATTTATTGGCACTGCCTAATTAAATCAGTCGCACAGAAAATAAGAAGATGACGGACGGAGCCACTGAGATGACAGAAGGCGGCATCACGCGGATCGCCCATCTGAGCCGTCCATATCCACCACCCAACCATCCAACCGTTGGATGGAACAGATTTGGTCAATACACAACCTCAGTGATCACCCTCCTCACCCCGTGCCGCCTCCCTCAGACCCTCACCTCCACCATCCCCTTTGCCGCCGCCTCCGTCGCCGGCCATTTCCACCCAGCTCCGGCGAGTATTCGCGCTGCAGAGCTCCGCTCTGGATCCATCTCCTCCTCCTCCTCTCCCGATTCCATGACGCAGCACCCTCGATCTGCTGCCCCCCACCACAAACCCTAGCCGCCGGCGGCCGGCTGGACCGCGCGGAGACGCTGTGGCCGGTCAACAAGCCACAGCGCCCGTCCTCGGGGCCTGCAGGACCGTCGGAAAGCGCGTCGGATGGCTACACCTCCTCCTCGTTCCCCATCTCCAAGCCGGCCTCCACCGCCACCCTCGTGTCCGCCCGCAGCTGTTCCACGGGCGTCCACGACCAGCGGTGCCGCCCTCCTACTCGAGCCTCCCGTCCTGCCACAGCGAGGAGAGGTACATAACTCCTTCACTTTTTCTCCGTGTCATCTGCTCATTACTTCCTCTATTAATCACCTAGTACTGCATCAATCGAAAGTTCAGACCACACACATTCAAACGTGAGATGCATCTTTTTTTTTTTGCAAATCACGTAATAAATTCTAGACCATTTGGTCCCAAGACTGGATCCCAGCGTGCTTTGTGGAGATGCGTTTGTTTTTTCATAGCACCTATATAATGGAAGGATCCTTGTGATATTTGTTTGTAATAGCTAATCATATCCGGATGCAATCTGGGTGTCCTTTTCATTGTTTCAACCTCTACAAATGTACAAGTACAACAGCCAATAAGAGCGGATTTTGGACCTGTACAATTTTGTTTTTTCATCGTGGGTGTCGAATCCCTCATTATTGACTTCTGCTGTCCGTGTGTTTTTCAGTCCAAGGATGGGGACCTGCAAGGGGCAGCTAACTTGTCCCCGCCAACGACCACGCAAACTTGCTCCTGTTCACCGAGTTGGTCCTGTTCTACCACATGGATAGGTAGAAATCCTTCACTTGTTCCTGGTCTCGTATGCTGACTAGTTCTTTCACATGGTAGATGGTATCCAGGGGCGGAGGCAGGATTCACATATGAGGGGGCCATATGAGATGATCTAACCATAAGGGGGGCCAGCCAGCCTAATTGGGGTTGATTAGAGAGCTAATCTGAGCTAAATCAAGGCTAAACCATGGAACTTTTCTTGCTGCACGGTGGCATAGGGGGGGGGGGGGGGGGCCATGGCCCCTGCTGGTCCCCCCTAGCTCCGCCACTGATGGTATCGAGTCACGATTTTTTATTAGATTCAGTCCACTGGACGTTTTAAATCACCTAGTTGTTATCGAGTCATGGTACGGACTACATACTGGCATACATTGATTTGAGCGACGCCCAAGTGTGGCCTAATAGAAAATGTATCCCTTTTTTATCGCAAAGTTTTATCTGATGAAACTTGCTTCATGTTAATATGAAACTTGCTTCATGTTAATAAAAAGTACAGCCTCGCTCTCCAACCCTGGTGGTTTGGTTTGGTATGGGTGCTGGAGATGGTGGTCTCTGTGCACTATATTCTTTGCCAAATATTGCACGTAATTGCTTTAGGGAAGAGTAAGAATTCTGTCACTTCTTTTTACTAGGAAAAATTGTGGTCTCGACACAAGTGCGTATGTATCTACTCTGCTCAGGAGAAGAGAGCACTTGTCTGCAACAAAGATCTATAGTTTACACATCTTTCCTCTAGTTTGCAGCTCACTAGAGCTGGTATGGCCTTTGTGTCGTGAACCTGTGCCCTTAGTATTTTACTTGTGATGTAATCGACGTCTAGTGCGATGCAAATCACTGAGTTTTTACATCAACCACGGCGTGTTAGTTTAACGAGAGCTACACCTGACGCCTTTCTGTTGCAGTTGTGTGCATCATCAAGTAGCTAGATTACTTGCATTCTTCCTAGTATGAACTCTGTGTGTTTGTTCTGCAGGTCAATGACATCATGGCAGCAGGTTCTCGTCATCGAGAACAACATCCTGAACAAGGCCAGCCTCCCTGACCTACCGCTAGTGCTTCCCTGCTGCTGCCGGCCACCTCCCCAAATTGCAGCGAACCCTAGCATGCGCGGAGGTGGTGGCGTTGGCCGCTGAGGGAAGCTGAAGGCCGTGAAGCGGGAGGCGGCGCTGGAGGGGAACCCGGAGGATGGAGTATTTCTTGCATTCTTCCAAGTATGAACTTTATTTGTGGTTGGCGTATGGAGTATTTCTTCACAGAGCGTGCCTAATCATTCACATGGAACGTTCTTTTTGTTTGGTGTTTCTTGTGGTTAGTCAATTAGTGATCAATTAGGCATACTGTTGGACGTGTATAAAATCCTTTTGGTTACAATTGGTGCACAGTGTGTTAACTCAGTGTGTTAACTATGAGTTATGAACCTAAGAGCTAATCTGCTCTTGTATATTCCTATACTGGCTTTGCTTACTTGGCATCATCAAGTCGAAGGTAGTGGTGTGCCCTTTTTATTGTACCTAAGCATAATTGCAGAATCAGTTTAGCTAAGCTTATGACACACGAGACTTGCTCTAATGTTAACATGCTGGTGAAAAATCTTAAATGCTATACCCTGGTGTTGCTTTAGGATTCGAGTATCTAGACATCCAATTCATAGATAAGCAAAATCCATCTGGGTTACACTTTCAAAATGGTTTTTCATCGTTCTCCATATATACTGTAATAACCTTGCCGCTCCATGCATGTTGCCAAATCGCTGCCTGGCTTGAAAATTGGTTCATGCTCTATTTACTCCTTTTCATAAGAAATTTTTGAAATCAGAGAGCCCAGAGTCCTCTTACTTGCTGTCTGTTTTGTGATTTAACGCAATGCTGATTAGGATTAATTCTGTTGCCTTATTGATGCATGTGCTTCTGCTTATTCAAAGATGGATTTCTGTCCCTAAACTGCTGCAGAATTGCTTCCTGACTTGAAATTGTTTCTAGCTTTGTTAATTCCTTTTGTAATAAGAATTATGTAATCGGACCAGTTCCATAGTCCTCTTACTTTCTATAGTCCGGATTTGATGACGAAATGTTGTTAGCAAATTGCCACGTCTAGCATTGGGTTAGGTTGTGTAAGATTTGATGGTTCCCTCTATGGATGATAAGAAGGCGGCAGCTGGTTCGTTAATTTGGATCAAGTACTTTTAAGATTTCTTGTTCTAAACTCTTTTATTAAGTTTGAAGAAGTTACATTGCCTCCCTTATCATCAATTATTTCATTTTTTTACCAACATTTTGTTTAATAGTTCCCTTTTTAAGTGTCATTTGGCGAGGCATCCTTTCCCCCTTTGATATACTATCTGTCCTTGTTACTTGAACTAGTAGTATGTGTGATCATGTTACTTGAACCTAGTAATATTTGGCCAGCCAGTTGTGATGATGTATCGATATTTTACTGTCACGATCAAGTAAGGACTGGTGTTTTATAAAGTTGCTTGTACATCTGTTGTAGGGAATCGGCTGCTGCTGCTCCTGCTCGTCGGCATTTCGGTCCGAAGTGATCCGGCCGTGGGTCCTGCACCTGGCGCGCGGTCGTAGGTCTGGCCGGCCCTCGGGTTGGACTACTCCATCTCTGGCTGATTTATGTTGGCAGCAAGTTCATTGCGTCGCAACCGTTGCCTCTTATTCGATCTGTGATTTAGGTGAGCTTGTGGTGCTTCTCTCCTCTCTAAGTGCTGCTCTGTGATACCATGGTTGTAAACCTGGTTACTGCCTACAATTTTGGTTCTACAGTAGAGAGTCTCTGGGATCTATTATCTTTTTTTATAACGTCAAAACTGATAAGAACATTATCTGCCCTATCTTAGCTAAGTTTCTTCAATATTTTTTGCTATGCGATCATGTTATCTATGCTGGAACGACACCCGTCTCTGTTATGAAACCGTCTTTGGCTACCTTGTGCGTGATGCTTAGGTGCTAGCTAGCTGATTGCTTTTTCACAGCACAATGCTGCCTAAGATGAATCCTGTTGTCTTATTGATGCATGTGCTGCTGCTTAGTGCGAGATGGGTTTCTGTCGCGAAACTGTTGCCAAATCGCTGCCTGACATGAAAATCGTGTCAAGCTTTATTGATTACTTCTTTTCATAAGACGTTTTTGAAATCGGACCAGTTCCTGTGTCCTCTTACTTGCTGTAATCGGACCAGCTAGCCGATTGCTGTTTTGTGAGTTAACACAATGCTGCCTAGGATGAATTCTGTTGCCTTATTGATATGCTTCTGCTTACTAAAAGATGGATTTTCTGTCCCTAAACTGCTGCTGAATTGCTTTCTGAAGAAAGTTGACACTACCCAGTGATGGTGCAACCTTCTTGCCGAGGGCCGTGCACACGCATGGCATGCTATATTGCGTTGTTGCTTCGATAGCTTTAGTGCATTGCTTTTATTTCTCTGCAGTGTGAACTATTTCCGTGAAACCGGTGCCATCTGGTTTGTTTCCCCTTAGATCCTGCCCTTGGTGTCTTGGTTGTCTTCTATTTGCTTACTTGCAAGAGAATATATAGACCGTTAGATGTTTTGTATTTTTACGGTTGGAGTTGTGCACTAACTGTAACTGGAGCTTAGTTGAACATTTTCTCTATTGAAGACAAAGCTTTACCATCTGTCGTTCTTCTGTTCTCTTGTTTGGACTTTGTGGAGAGTGAGTAATGATGCATGCTTGTTTAAAAGGATTTTTACCGGTTAATCCTACTAACTGTTATTACTCGCCAGGCGCACTTGGCCATCTGGTCTGTTTCCCCTTTAGTTTCTGCTCTTGGCGCGTTGGTTGTCTTGTAGTTGTTTGTATCTTCTACCGTTTCGCGTTGTGCGCTAACTGTAACTGGAGCTTAGTAGAACCTTTTCACTATTGAAGATAAAATTTTAACCATACGTCGTTCTTCTGTTCTCTTCATTGGAAATTATGGAGAGTGGGTAATGATGCATGCCTTTTTAAAGGAGTTTTTACCTGTTTATCCTACTAACTCTGTTATTACTCGCCAGGTGCCTGGCTTCGTCACTGGGCTGGTTTGCAAAAGGTGTGAATCAAGCAAATAGCCGGAGCCAAGTTGGTGGTGGCTGGTGAGTTCTTCGGCACGAGTGAAAGGTTGGGCCCTGATTGGTGCGTCCGAGACTAGACGATGGTCGATCACATTCATGCATGTTTCTCTCCCGATGATGGGGATGGCACATTGTGGAGTCTGAAGTTGTCTTGATGTTGTTGTCACTAGTTAAATATCAAGGTTTATGTGTGATTGCGGGAGATGTTTGTTTACTGTTCTGTAGCTATAATAAGTAGCTTGTGGTGTGGTGAGCTTTTCCGCTGGAGTAGTAGAGCAGGAAATGAATTTACGCTGGAAGCTGGTGTGTGTGTGTGTGTGTGTGTGTGTGTGTGTGTGTGTGTGTGTGTGTGTGTGTGTTTGTATGAGACCTGGGTGTGTATGTCACCAGTTTCAATGAATTTGGTAGCGGGTGCTCCTGAATTCAGAAAAATCAAACATTCAGTGGTATATGTTTGTAATCATTGACATGGCCAGACATTTCGGGCGTTGAATTAAATCGCAGCGCTTTGTCAAATGAATATATGATGATAGTTTGTGGTAATGTCTTCCCAAAAGGACAGAATGGCCATACTTTGTATCTGATTAGGCATGACCCAACTTTCTGTCATCGTCGATAATGTCTTCACAAAAATCTCACAAAAAGGAAAGAATGGCCATACTTTGTATCTAGGTATGACCCAACTTTATCTTTGATACTGTCTTCCCAAAAATCGCAATGTTTCTTGAGCGATTGTATGCCGCCTTAATATGTGTCTTCCCAAAACGAATGGTTGTCTGTCGTTTCAATGAGACCGTCAGCCTCTATGGTTTGAAGGAGTCTACACACTACATAAGACCGGGTTGTAGAATAGAATAAGGATATGTAGAGAGAGGTCATTTAATCGGATTGGCCACATCCATCCCCTCGGAAGCCACCATGGGGCTAATTAAAACATGATGGTATAGGTTTTCCCAACTGTTGAGTAAATGCCGAAGGGACGCTAATTAAAACATGATGGTAGTAGATTTTTCCAACTGTTGAGTAAATACCTGAGGACGTTTGGTTTCCACCGGTCTGCCTGCCAGGTCACTGATCCATGGCACAACTCATCTCGTCCATCCATCCTCTCCATCGCTCCAAATAAGCCAGAAACAGAACCGAAATACTCCCCTCATCTTCTTCCCTCCAATCCAACCTTATTCTCTATAAGTACAAGCCCAGCGTCAGCGGAACCGCGTGCGGGTATCGCGTGACTTGTGACTTGGGCTTGGCGAGGCTTGGCGAGGAGTGGTGTGCGAGCTCGTCTAGTCGGCATCGTCAACGCCGAGTTCTTGTTCTTGTCGCCGAGTTCTTGTTCCCATCCAACTGGTAAAAATACACGCCTTTTTCTTTTCTCAGGCATGGAGCCATCAATCCACGAATGCGCGCCTCTTGAGATGATTTTGATATTTTTCTTCCCCATGGTGGATGTTTCCCTGTGATGCACGTTGAAGTGCTACTGCATTAGTGGAAGCCAGCTTACAAAGAAATGTTTCCATTGCGTCAACCGGGCCAAATTGAGGTTTGTGAAGCTTCTCTCTCGCTTTATACCACTCTTTCTCCTGTTTACTTGATCTCCAAATTTGGGTTCCGAAATAAACGGTCTCATTCTTTCTCTTTTATATAGTGACTGTAAAGAACAGTGGGCGCTAACTAAAGCTATGAGCATTTAGTGTGATCTTTCAAATTTTCACTAATTAGAGTGAACCCGGGTCTATGTTTCTAAGATTCCAAAGCGTATGTTGATGTTGGCATGTGTTTCTAAAAGGATACCAAATAAATGCTCACGTATTCATATATAAAAACGCACAGCCCCAGTCCCTTGCAGGCTCAAATCTTGGGTTGTGGACATCCACCTAAAAGTAAGCCTTGTCCAACAGAATTACAGAACAATAACTCCTAGAACTGTGTTGGCGGTCCTTGGGGAACCTTAGATCTACTTGCCTGATCCAAAGGGCACATGATCCAGGTTCCAATGATCGGTCAAGGTTTAGATGCTGGAATTATGTTAACAGTTCCTGCTGACTGTTTCTGACAATGGTCCACGGGGCACCCGCAGCCACCGGCAAGCAGTATAGGCTTGGCAAGTTTGTCAATCTCCTTCTGCCTATAGTGGGATTATGTAATTCAGAACATTAGGTGAAAGTGAAGATAAGAGTCCGGAAATAAAGCGCATTTAGTCAAAAGTATACTTGGTTAATTTTGAGATAAATACCGATCTTCACACGAAACACGTTCATTCCAAACAGGCCCTTATGTGCTCACTTTCGGTACTACAAAGTATCAAATTGCAGCAGTAGACGGGTTATATGACGTGTAATCGCATTTCACGTTATCACTATGGACTGGAATGACATCGTCCATCAGTCAAAGGTCCAGTTACTTTATCTCGAATTTAGACACTATTTAACTTTCGGCCCATTTTGTTCCTCTCAATTTAAGACGACAAGTTTTGTAATGAGTGGCATATTCCTTAATCCTCTCTTAATTTTACGAATTACATCTGTCAAATTCCATGCATTTTATTCTTTTGGACCATCTGTTGATGTTTCCCGCAGCTCACAGCCTTCATGCATGAACTTTCTTGCAGAAGGACATCCAAAAGCTCATTGCCGCATAATTACTTTTGGGTCCAAATTCAGTTTAGCACTTCTGTATATATTGTTTTTTTCTTATGAAAACTGGAGTCTTGTGATTACAACTCTTCTGCGATATATAACGGTTTCCATTTGTGCAAAATAATTCACTGATATGTATAGATATATGTGGACATCGGTACTCATCGTCGGGTTGGAAGCACGAGCAACTATACTTTCTGATCGCATCTTGTTATTATTGTTATGGAAAGAGCGAAATTAGTACACCACGAGAACAGTTATCTACACGCCCATATTTTGCTTCAAGTGTTCCAAAAAAAAAAGGTACACACCGGAAATCCATATTGGATCATAAGTTTAGATGCACCCACTGCTCAAAAACATTTTTTAAATGTGAAAAAGTTGCAAATAAAACTTTCGGATATACTACATGACATTTTATGTTAGCACAAAAAGTTTCGTGAAAAAAGACATTTTTTGTGGGCTGTCAAAAAAAGACAAATCGGGGGTTTTCAGCATGACTTTGTACGCGATTTTTTTTTTGTCTTTTCTGCACAGGTCACAAAAATTTATTTTTATCGGGAAACTTTTTGTGCTAACATAAATGTGATGATGTATATCTGAAATTTTATTTGTATTAACATTTTGAAAAAAGAAAGTTTTACATAACGGGTGCATCCGCACCCGTGCCTCAAAACGCCTTGTCCGGTACACACGCCTAAACCCGGAGACGCGGTTTTGTAAGGGGAGAACAACGCTTTCTCGGTTTTGTGGAGAGGTATCCACCAACGACTTCACCATTCCAAATTGAGGTTTGTGAAGCTTCTCTCTCGCTTTATACCACTCTTTCTCCTGTTTACTTGATCTCCAAATTTGAGTTCCGAAATAAACGGTCTCATTTTTTCTCTTTTATATAGTGACTGTAAAGAACAGTGGGCGCTAACTAAAGCTATGAGCATTTAGTGTGATCTTTCAAATTTTCACTAATTAGAGTGAACCCGGGTCTATGTTTCTTAGATTCCAAAGCGTATGTTGATGTTGGCATGTGTTTCTAAAAGGATACCAAATAAATGCTCACGTATTCATATATATAAACGCACAGCCCCAGTCCCTTGCAGGCTCAAATCTTGGGTTGTGGACATCCACCTAAAAGTAAGCCTTGTCCAACAGAATTACAGAACAATAATTCCTAGAACAGTGTTGGCGGTCCTTGGGGAACCTTAGATCTACTTGCCTGATCCAAAGGGCACATGATCCAGGTTCCAATGATCGGTCAAGGTTTAGATGCTGGAATTATGTTAACAGTTCCTGCTGAATGTTTCTGACAATGGTCCACGGGGCACCCACAACCACCGGCAAGCAGTATAGGCTTGGCAAGTTTGTCAATCTCCTTCTGCCTATAGTGGGATTATGTAATTCAGAACATTAGGTGAAAGTGAAGATAAGAGTCCAGAAATAAAGCGCATTTAGTCAAAAGTATACTTGGTTAATTTTGAGATAAATACCGATCTTCACACGAAACACATTCATTCCAAACAGGCCCTTATGTGCTCACTTTCGGTACTACAAAGTATCAAATTGCAGCAGTAGACGGGTTATATGACGTGTAATCGCATTTCACGTTATCACTATGGACTGGAATGACATCGTCCATCAGTCAAAGGTCCAGTTACTTTATCTCGAATTTAGCCACTATTTAACTTTCGGCCCATTTTGTTCCTCTCAATTTAAGACGACAACTTTTGTAATGAGTGGCATATTCCTTAATCCTCTCTTAATTTTATGAATTACATCTGTCAAATTCCATGCATTTTATTCTTTTGGACCATCTGTTGATGTTTCCCGCAGCTCACAGCCTTCATGCATGAACTTTCTTGCAGAAGGACATCCAAAAGCTCATTGCCGCATAATTACTTTTGGGTCCAAATTCAGTTTAGCACTTCTGTATATATTGTTTTTTTCTTATGAAAACTGGAGTTTTGTGATTACAACTCTTCTGCGATATATAACGGTTTCCATTTGTGCAAAATAATTCACTGATATGTATAGATATGTGGACATCGGTACTCATCATCGGCTTGGAAGCACGAGCAACTATACTTTCTGATCGCATCTTGTTATTATTGTTATGGAAAGAGCGAAATTAGTACACCACGAGAACAGTTATCTACACGCCCCTATTTTGCTTCAAGTGTTCCAAAAAAAAAAGGTACACACCAGAAATCCATATTGGATCATAAGTTTAGATGCACCCACTGCTCAAAAACATTTTTTAAAATGTGAAAAAGTTGCAAATAAAATTTTCGGATATACTACATGACATTTTATGTTAGCACAAAAAGTTTCGTGAAAAAAGACATTTTTTGCGGGCTGTAAAAAAAAGACAAATCGGGGGTTTTCAGCATGACTTTGTACGCGATTTTTTTTTGTCTTTTCTGCACAGGTCACAAAAATTTAACTTTATCGGGAAACTTTTTGTGCTAACATAAATGTCATGATGTATATCTGAAATTTTATTTAAATTAACATTTTGAAAAAAGAAAGTTTTACATAACGGGTGCATCCGCACCCGTGCCTCAAAACGCCGTGTCCGGTACACACGCCTACACCCGGGAGACGCAGTTTTGTAAGGGGAGAACAACGCTTTTTCAGTTTTGTAAGAGGCCCAAGCGCCCATATTTTGTGTTTCATCAAGTATAATCAATACTTTGTGTTTAGAAACTGGCTCTTCGTATAGTGTTATAATGGAGTAGTTGAATTTCTAAAACGGTATGGTAAAATTATATATGTTCTTAATAATAACAGAACTAAAAGATGGGAAATACAAGTAACTCAAACAATACAAACTAGCTAGATCAATAGAGGACCAAAATGTGTAAGCGCCGCATAACTATAACCTGAATTCACAACAGTTTGTCAGAAAGACGAATCCGTGGTGGAGCATGACCCATGGCTAACTGTCATCGCCACGGACGGCGCGGCGCAGCCTCGCTTGGCGAGGTCCTCCCTGAGGAGAGTGATCTCATGGCACGCCTCCACCATGGTCGGCCTCGCCGGCGGCGAGTGCTGCGTGCACGCGAGCCCGAGCTCGATCAGCTCGGCCACGACGTCGTCCACAATGACCATCTCGTCAGACTGCACCGCCGGGGACCCTGTGTCCGTCAGGCATGACCGCGCGACGACGGCGGCGAAATTGTGCGGGTAGTGCCGCCTGACCCAGTCGTGCAGCGTGAGCCCCTCTTGGAAAAGCACGTCCGTCGGCCGCTTCCCGGTGATCAGCTCCAGGATCATCACGCCGAAGCTGTACACGTCGCCTTCTACTGAAGGATGGCCTCCTAACCCGTACTCTGAAACCAGGCAAGAACACAAGGAGAATGTTAAGAGATGGATAATGGCATGCATTTGTTCATGTGCTTAGTCGATCAATAACAATATATTACCTGGGGCGATGTAGCCCACGGAACCTTGCAGCAATCCGGTAATGGAGTTGCACGGGTCGGCAGAGCCAGTGATGTCGCCGAGGTCGTCGCCAACTTCCTTGACAAGCCGCGCAATTCCGAAGTCGGCCACGACGGCTGTCATGTCGTCGTCGAGGAGCACGTTGCTGGGCTTGAGGTCGCAGTGTACGACGCGGACGGGCGCGTAGTGGTGCAGGTAGGCGAGCCCCTCGGCGACGTCTCCGGCGATGGCGAGCAGCATTGCGAGGTCAATGCCGCGGCCGGTGCCGCCGTCGCGCGGGTAGAGGCAGCTCTCGAGGCTTCCGTTGGCCATAAGCGGGAGCACGAGTGCGTGGAAGTCCGGCTGGCTGCACGTGGTGACCACGCGCACCAGGTTCCGGTGGCGCGTCCGGCGCAGCACATCGCACTCCCGCTTAAAGCTCCGGGAGACCTCGCCGCCTCCTGTCTTCGGGTCGAGCACCTTAACGGCGACCCGCGAGCCGTCGCGGAGCGTCCCCTCGTATACGCGCCCGAACCGCCCGGCGCCGATGAGACCCGACTGTTGGAAGCCGCCTGTCGCCTCGGAGAGCTCCCGGTGTGAGATCCTCGGGTGATCCCCCCTCTCGGTCCGCTCGTCGCCGCCAAACGACAGCAGCGTCGATTGCCGCCCATCTCGTCCGACGTTCGCCGTTCTCGCCACGGCGCGACACGCGGCGAGCCCAAAGATAGCCACCGTGAAGCTCGCGACCGTGAAGACGACGGGCACAACCACCCGCCGGTTGTGGAGCACTCTGCGCTTCGTGCCGCCGCACAAATTCAAGCCTGGCGCCCGCGCCATCGACGACGTCCCCACCGCCGTGCACAGCGCGGAATCGCCGAGAAACGCGTCCGCCGGGAACCACGAGAAGGCCCCGCCGCTCGGCACCTCGCCGGCGAAACCGTTGTAGGAAAAGTTGACACGCCGTAGCCAAGCAGCCGTCTCAAGGGACAGAGGCAGGGGTCCCGTGAGGCCATTGCAGGACACGTCGAGGACCTGCAAGAACGGAAGCGACCCGACGGTCTCCGGTAAGCCGCCTCTCAGAGCGTTGCCGGAGAGGTCGAGGTACTCGAGCGCGATGCAGCTGCTGAGCTGCGGCGGGATTGCGCCGGAAAGCCGGTTGGACGACAGGTTGAGCACTTGCAGCATCACCATCTTGCTGATGGTCACCGGGATCGGGCCTTCCAGATGGTTGCCTGAGAGGTTCAGGTATAACAAGCCGATCAGCCCGGACAAGTCGGCCGGGATCTCGCCTTGCAACATGTTGTGGGAGAGATCAAGATTCTGGAGGTTCACGCACTGCACGATGCTCGGAGGAATGGCGCCGGCGAGCTCATTGTGATGCAGCGAGAGCACGCGCAGCTGCGTGAGGTCAGATAGGGTGCCAGGAATGGCGCCGGTGAGCCGGTTCTTCGATAGGTCGACGAGCCCGAGCCGCGGTACCTCTCCGAGCGACGACGGGATGTCGCCGGAGAGCAGGTTGTCTGAGAGGTATAGCCGCTCGAGCCGCCGCATGCCGGCGATACTCGGCGGGATGGAGCCGTTGAGGAGGTTGTGGGAGAGGTTCAGGGCGGTGAGGTTAGCGAGGTCGGAGAGGTTCGCCGGTATCGGGCCAAAGATGCTGTTGAACTCCAGGTGGAGCTGCGTGAGTGCCGGGGAGAGGTGCCCGACGACCGGTGGGATCGTGCCGGCGAGGTCGTTCCCGGCGACGGCAAGCTCCTTCAGGCTGGTGCAGTTTGTCAGGGACGCGAAGAACGGCTCGAGGTTGGTGTTGTTGCGTGGGCTCTTGAAGTAGTTGAACGACAGGTACAGAAGCTCGAGGCTTCTCATGCCGCTGAACATGCCGGACGACGGCAGCTCCCGGTGAGGAAGTTGGACTCCAGCAGGAGCCACCGGAGCTTGGTCGAGTTGGAGAGCGAGCGGGGATCTCGCCGACGAGGTTGTTGGACCACAGGACAAGGAACGTCAGGTCTGGGAGCGGGCACTCTGCTCGGATGGGGATCTCGCCGTCGAGAATGTTGGAGGAGAGGTCGATGTAGTGCAAGGCGGACAGGTTGCAGAAGATGGCCGCCGGGATGTGACCTGAGAGGTTGTTCTCACCGAGGTTTAGATATTCCAGGTTCCGGATGTGCGTGAGCTCCACCGGAATCGAGCCTTGAAGTTGGTTGACGCCCAGGCTCAGCTGCTTCAGCCCGGAGAGTTTCCCGAGCTCCCGCGGCACCGCCCCGGCAAAGACGTTCCCGGAGAGATCGAGTGAGCTGAGGCTGGAGATATTGCCGAGCTCCGGCGGGACAGTACCGGCGAGCATGTTCGACGACACGTCCAGCGACTTGAGGCGGGAGAGGTTGCCAATCTCCGGCGGGAACCTGCCGGCGAAAAGGTTGCCGGAGAGGTTGAGTATCCTGAGGTGGGACAGGTTACCGAGCGCGGGAGAGACCTCACCGGAGAGCTTATGGCGTGGTAGAACCAACTTGACGACACGCAGTGACGCCGTGTCGCAAGCGACGCCGGTCCAGTTGCACACGTCCGGCGAGGCGCCCCAGCCGGCGAGCAGTCGGTTGGGGTCGCCGGACACTCCGGCCTTGAATGATAAAAGCGCGGAGCGGTCATCCTCTTCCGACGAGCCGCTGGCTGCGAGAGCCGGGCCTGCGCCGTGGAGGAAGAGGAAAACGAGGAGAAATGTGAAGATGGGGGCCGTGGCTGGCGTGGCCGCCATGAGAGCGCGCGCGTGGTGTTGCTGGGGATAGCTGGAGCTCAAACTCACATCGGAGATAGGTAAATTAAATGGGTTGGTGATAGCAACGTTTGCTGCACAGCGCGGGGTTTTAAAGGACAGAGGGAGAAGAAGAAGAAGAAGAAGAAGAAGCGTCGATCGCCGGCGCCCTGCCTAACTGCCGTCGCGCGGCGGCCGTTAATCCCACCTTCGCGCCAAGTTTTTGACTTTGCGCACGTACCATGTGGCGTTTCGTTACTGGCTCAAACCGGATACGATTTAGCATCTCAATGGCTGGGTCATGGCAAAAAAAAAATGGTGTAGGGAGAGACAGTGAGACGCGATCGTGTATGCGTGTGCGTACAATTGTACAAGGTTTTTTCCATCCAAACCAAACTGAGAACCAACTGGATAACTTGTTCTTGGCCCATCAGAATTTAAACCCTAGATTTAACACATGTGTGTCTCATAAAATCGATTTTTTTTCCAGTTCGACGCGACGTTCCCATCAATAGCGAGTCGCACGTGGTGTTTGTCAGTCTCAAGACCTGACACCAGCGCAGTCTTCCGGAGGTACTCATAGGTAGAGTGTGTACACCTTTAAAAGGATGAGTATGTTATAAGCGATAGGCAATAAAGCGATAAACAAAAGAAAGATTAAACCAATAGGGACACAAGATTTAACGTGGAAAACCCATCCAACAATGGAAAAGAAAAAATCACGGGCATCAGCCAACAAATTTTCACTATGATCGAGTGAGGTTACAAACGCTGGGATTTACAACTTTCAACTTATCCCAACCGGCGGTTTACGAGAGGTATATATAACGGTGAGAAACCCTAAATCGGCTGCAGTACGACTCGGCAACGATCCCCCGCACCCCCTCCGTGCGGTAGGGCAATGTGATGGGCTAACTTCAGCCTCTGCTTCGCTCCGCCCAAGCCTCCCGACAATGGGCCTCCCTTCGCTACGGCAGGTTAGCCTTTATCTTTACTAGATTTAGGGGTGCGCCTTGGCGCATGCTCCCCCGAGGCCTTTTTTGACGACACGCCATACACAATGCTAATAAGAAACGGTTAGAAAAACTTATATCCATATGTAAGGTCGAGGACTAAATTAGATAAATAATACACAAAAACTATTTCGTGACGGTATATGGCATGCAAGCACCAAAGCACAATTCAAAAAGTTGCTCATATGAAATGATCTAACATTTGATATTATTTTCACTTCCACCGTCTTACCACGGTTTTCTGATTTACATCAAATTAATGGAATTTCATAAATCAGTTAGATAACTATTTCCATGCTTACATCAGCGGAAGTTGAAATGCATGTCATAACCAGCGTGCCAATCGCCTTGGGAAGGAACCAAAATCATCATGACGGCGCCCCGGTATCCCACGCACCGAGTATGGGATGGCATAGCAATAAATAACTCGTCTACCTGTTTAACTCTGCTGAGAGAAAAAAATTAATGACTACCCACACAGACAATTCGTACCCACGTTACAGCTAATCACCAGCCATTTCCACCCCTATCTCCTCCGGCTTCACCCTCCTCACCCCAACCCATGGATCCAAAAAAGCCTACAGAGGATGTAAACTAAAACAAAGAATCAAAACCATGTAAACAGATTGGGCGCTCGTCTCTGGGTCGACCGACTTTAGAATTGACACACGAACCTCCAAAACTTCGAACAACATGTGCTACGGAACACGATAATAAACAAAACATGAAGACACTAGTACAGAACGACACATCGGAAACGGGCCAAAAACCCCTTCGGCAATGGAAAAAGGGTCCGTGTCCCCGACCCTGTCACTGATGTAAAGGCTCTCATCGGCAACGGACATGAAAAACCGTCACCGATGAGGCTTGATTTTGGCTACAGTTGCCATCCAGTCTCCGTTGCCGATGTATCTGGACATCAGAAACGGAGATTCTGTTTTACTCGTTTGCATTGAGGTTTTTTCATAAGCCTACAGCAGCAATACAGTTGCCAATTGACATTCAAAATATCACAGCAGAAGCACAAAGTTGCTAGCAAAACCGTTCATAACTTATATAACAATTGTCACCATTACATAGCATCAAAAGATGAGTTACACATGCTTCGCTAATCCTATCATTCTCATGCCTTCCTAAACTGCAGCTAAGGCTTGCTCCCTAAACACACATCCACAAAATAGCCGGAGAAACTGAAAAAACAGAAACTACACCAAGCCAAATTGCCAAATTCTTCGTACTAAGGCTTGCTCCATCTTGGACGGTGTCGCCGAAATATAATCCCACTTTATAAGTAGCACATTAAAGTTTGTTTGGATCAGCTTTGTGCTTCTGGATAAAAATACATGGATTGATAGTTAGAGAAGAGCCAAAATATGATGCTACTCGACATAGATATAATTTAATGTGAAAACAGTTCACACCTTTAAGCGCCTATATCCGTGTGCTTGCAGTCCGATCAAACGATTTGGAGGCATAACTTGAAGGTGATGTTTCCTTCAAGAGCCTCACCATTTTTTATACAGTGTCACCGAAATACTATTACTTCATACACTAGCTACACAAAACAATAACGAGAATTAGCATATTGACAAAAAGTTGTGACTGGATCTATTCATCATCGGTAGTACTACAAAGAGTTGAAATTAATTCACCCTACTAGACTTTAAAATAGTGCAAGATACTAGACAAGTTTTCTATATACTAGACAAGTTTTCTATGCTAGACTAAAAAACTAGACAGAAACAATAAAGTGCAAGATACTAGACGAGTTTTCTATATACTAGACAAGTTCTATATACTAGACAAGTTCTATATAAAACCAATTGATGAACTAGTTCATGAGCTGAGCGATTTAGACCTCACATTTTCTTCTCCGTGGACGGCGCCTCGATATCGGCCACCTCCTCCTCCGTGGACGGCGCCTCCAGATCGGCCACCTCCTCCACCGTGGACGCCACCTCCTCCACCGGGGACGTCGCCTCCAGATCGGCCACCTCCTCCTCCGTCGACGGCAACCTCCAGATCGGCCACCTCCTACTCCGTGGACGGCGCCTCCACATCGGCCACCTACTCCACCGTGGACGCCACCTCCAGATCGGCCACCACCTCCTCTGTGGATGCCACCTCCTCCACCGTGGACGCCACCTCCTCCACCGGGGACGTCACCTCCAGATCGGCCACCTCCTCCTCCGTCGACGGCGGCCTCCAGATCGGCCTCCGTTGACGGCGGATCCGCCACAACTGCTGCATCACCACCCGATGAATGATCTGATCCAGCTCCGCGTGGCCCAGAGGACGCGGGGCATCACCGGAGGTGATGAGCCTGACACGCTCCCACACCTGCCGCATCACAACCGCCTCCAGATCTGCCCTATCACGAACAGATGCAGCTAGATCGGTGCGGCCGCTAGAGCCGCGGCTGTGATGGCGAGATCTAGAAGCGCCGGCAGAGGAAGCCATGAGAGAGTGAGGAGAGTAAAAAGCTACAATGTGCGGCGGCTAGGGTTGAAAGATGGACAGTGAGGGATTGAGAATGAGACTGATGGGCTTGCTTCGCCAGTATATTTATAGGCGCCCAATTGGCAACGGACATTTTATATAACTGTTTCCATTGGATACAAGTTCACAACTACTATGGGCTACTGATTTCCGTAGCTGCATACGAACATAATACATTCTAGTGATTTTCAAAGTGCATACGAAACTAATACATTGTACTGATTTGCATAGCTGCATACGAACCTAATACATTCTACTGATTTTCATTGCTGCATACAAGTTCACACCTAACAGCAGCACACAAACACACAAAATCATTCTAGCAATGCTCACAAGAATATTTAACTGAGCTATTTCTGTTCCTTTATGCCGCTCCTTGCGCATAGCAACAACATGGTCAGATTTAGTCGAAGTGTTTGTTGGGCTCCATGCCAAACCAGCTAGAGCTGCTGCAGTGTGCGGCTTCATCTCCATGTTCGCCTTCTTGACTATCAAGACTACATTTTCAGCTCTGCAGCTTCCACTTCGACGCCATTAGCAAGCAGCATCTCAACATAATCTTCAATCCAAAAAAAAAATAATCACAGCTCCCAGAATACTCTTCGCCCCTCCCCTGCCAAATGGTAAATCGAATCCAGAGGCAAATCAGCATCACACATAGAATAGAATCAATCAAAACTGGTCGAAGCGTCAAACTAACCCTGTGATTTGGACACTTGAAGTAGATCCGGCCTGGGTTCAGATCCGAACGCGACACTCGACGAATCGCATTCCGACAGCGGCAGCAAACGCACTTCACAAGCGGCAGATCTGACCCGGCCCCGGCGGCGCAGGAGGAGGACGCATTCGATCTCCCCGACGAGCTCATGCTCTTGGCCATGGAGGACACGAGTGCGGAGTAAAAACAAGCTGGAGCGGAGGAACAAGGGCGAATCGACAGTCTTTTATAATATCCAAGATAGTGATAAAAAAAGTAATTTATATAAGCAACCTCGCCAACGGTTGTATACAAATGTCCGATGCCATTGAAGAACATATCGCAAACAGAGTCGAAAGAAACTCCGTTACTAACATATCGGCAACGGTTAATAATTCGCGACCGTTGCCTATGAAGGCGGGACGCGGACCAGCTTGCCTGGCGGGGCGGGTTTTCTCACGCAGAAAGCGCGATTCTCCGTCGCCTAACTCGTGCCGTTTCCATAGAGGGGTATCGGATGTGTCGTTCTGTACTAGTGAGACGACTTTGCTAAAATTTAATCAAGTGATAATCTTGTGGATGAGACACGAACCACCTGAAGCGACATTTTACCAATTACACTTGGATACACTAGTGTACAGAACGACACATCGGATACCCCTATATGGAAACGGCAACAGTTAGGCGGCGAAAAATCGCGATTTTACTGATAGGGTAAAGGTGCCCGATCTTTCGATGAGATGGATAACTCTCGATTTGGGTGGAGGTCGACGTTGACGATCCGACTACAAACGTGCGGGACGTTGCGCCTTAGCAATCGCTACACCAACTTCCGAGGCTATTGATCTCGCCGGGGCTAGATCAACCTGATCCGTAGATCAATTCCTGCAGGCAATCGAAGAACCAGCAAGAATTATAGATGCAATCAAGATATTGCGGATAAAAGATGAAAGCTTTATAGATGGGATTCTGCAAGTGCGTAGTACAAGAGGTCTGAACCGACACTGTTGCCTATGGCGAAGAATAGCAATGGCTAAGTCTTAAACTAAACAAAATCCGAGTCTAAACGACGACCTAACGGAGGTATATATGGAGGGACAGAGGGGGATTCGGCCAGCCTTGGAAAAGGAGGTCGAATTCCACCCTAAGTCGGTTTCCTTCCACTTATACGGACTCTAATTGTTCACGTACTTAATTTGGACGAAAATACATGGGCCTGGCCCATAACTAAAAGGTGACGCAGCACCATATGAATATATGGACGAAATTATGAAGTGGAAAACTCTATATTTCGTCCAAGTCTTCTCCTCTTATTATGGTGGCTTCAATGTTCTGAATCTCCAGTTGTGGCGTCATCTTCAATCCTCCCACGCTTGCTGCCATCCTCTCCATGCGTGATCCGGCTCCATTGTTTGTCCCTCTCATCCATGCTAGGGCCATCATTCCTAAGTGTGACAAACACATCCGATTTAGGCAGCATCATATGTTCATGTATGTGAGGATTGATTCCAAGAAACGAAAGTACCTGATAATTAAGTTGCCGTGCACGAGCTCGTGTGAGAGGTCCTTGTATTGTGGCTGTAGGTGCAACGGTTGTATCAACATGTGGGATGTCCTCATCATCCTCCCCTTCTTGAAATAAAGTCGTCCTCGACGCAATGTCATCATCCTCTCCCAAGTATGGCTTCAAATCTGCAATGTTAAATGACGGACTTACCGTACCAAAATCTGCAGGAAGCTCAAGTTTGTATGCATTATCATTAATTCGTTCTAACACTTTAAAAGGACCAGCAGCTCGTGGCATTAATTTTGACTTGCGCAAATCAGGAAAACGCTCTTTGCGCAAATGTAACCAAACAAGATCTCCAACATCAAACACAACATGCTTTTTCCCCTTATCACCGGCAACTTTAAATTTAGCATTCATATGTTCTATATTGGCCTTAGTAGTAGCATGCAATTTCAATATCAATTCAGCACGTTGTGAAGCATCTAAATTATTTTGCACCGAAGATGGTAAAGGCAATAAATCAATTGGTGCACGAGGAACAAAACCATAAACAATCTCAAAAGGGCACATCTTTGTGGTAGAATGCAGCGAACGATTATAAGCAAACTCAATATGAGGTAAACACTCTTCCCACAATTTTAAGTTCTTTTTTAAAACAGCCCTCAACATAGTAGACAATGTTCTATTCACAACTTCAGTTTGTCCATCAGTTTGGGGATGACATGTAGTACTAAACAGTAATTTAGTCCCCAACTTAGCCCATAAACATCTCCAAAAATGACTAAGAAATTTAGTATCACGATCTGAAACAATAGTATTTGGCACACCATGCAAACGAACAATTTCACGAAAGAATAAATCAGCAACATGTGCAGCATCATCACTCTTGTGACAAGGAATAAAATGTGCCATCTTAGAAAATCGATCCACAACAACAAAAATACTATCCCTCCCCTTCTGTGTACGAGGCAATCCCAAAACAAAGTCCATCGAAATATCCTCCCAAGGAACACTAGGAACAGGAAGAGGCATATATAAACCATGTGGATTAAGGCGTGACTTAGCTTTTTGACATGTAGTGCAGCGAGCAACGAATCTCTCAACATCCCTACGCATCCGTGGCCAAAAGAAGTGTGTAGCAAGCACGTCCTCCGTCTTCTTTACTCCAAAGTGACCCATCAAACCTCCTCCATGCGCCTCCTGCAACAACAAAAGACGAACAGAGCTATCCGGAATACATAGTTTGTTAGCACGGAACACAAATCCATCATTGAGGACGAATTTGTTCCAAGTTTTGCCCGCTGTACAATGTTGCAACACATCTTTAAATTCAGCATCATGCACATATTGTTGCTTAATTGTTTCCAAGCCAAAAATTTGAAATCAAGCTGAGAGAGCATGGTATAACGGCGTGACAAAGCATCAGCAATAACATTATCTTTACCCTTTTTGTGTTTGATAACATAAGGAAAAGATTCAATAAATTCAACCCACTTTGCATGACGCTTATTCAATTTAGCTTGACTACGAATGTGCTTCAAAGATTCATGATCAGAATGTATAACAAATTCTTTGGGCCATAAATAATGTTGCCAAGTTTCTAATGTACGAACCAGCGCATATAATTCTTTATCATAAGTAGAATAATTCAGACTTGGCCCACTCAGTTTTTCACTAAAATATGCAACAGGTTTACCCTCTTGTAATAACACACCTCCCAAACCAATACCACTAGCATCACATTCAAGTTCAAAAGTCTTATTGAAATCAGGAAGTTGCAATAAAGGAGCATGAGTTAACCTGTCCTTTAGTAACATGAAAGCCTCGTGTTGTGCATCTCCCCAAACAAAGGGAACATCTTTCTTTGTAAGCTCATTCAGCGGCGCTGCAATGGATCCAAAATCTTTCACAAAGCCTATAAAACCCTGCGAGTCCAAGAAAACTCCGCACTTGTGTGACCGTTGTAGGTTGCGGCCAACTCCAAATTGCCTCAATCTTGGCTGGGTCAACTTCAATACCCTGTGCTGTAACAACAAAGCCAAGAAAAGCAACTCGATCCGTGCAAAAGGTGCACTTCTCAATATTTCCAAACAAGCGTGCATTGCGCAAAGCAGTAAAAACAGCACGCAAATGATCCAAATGTTCCTCTAAAGATGTGCTATATATGAGGATATCATCAAAGTAAACTACCACAAAACGTCCAATAAAACTACGCAAAACTTCGTTCATTAAGCGCATGAATGTGCTGGGTGCATTAGTTAGACCAAAAGGCATTACTAACCACTCATATAAACCGAACTTAGTTTTAAACGCTGTTTTCCATTCATCCCCTAATTTCATACGAATTTGGTGATAACCACTACGCAAATCAACTTTAGAGAACATGGTAGAGCCACTCAATTCATCAAGCATATCATCTAAACGCGGTATAGGATGACGATAACGAATAGTAATATGATTGATAGCTCTACAATCAGTACACATGCGCGATGAACCATCTTTCTTAGGCACCAAAATAATAGGTACAGCACATGGGCTAAGGGATTCACGAATATGACCTTTGTCGAGTAGTACTTGGATTTGGCGCTGAATCTCCTTGTCTCCTCCGGGTTGGTACGATAAGGCGCACGGTTGGGTAGTGATGCTCCAGGAATTAAGTCAATTTGATGCTCGATTCCGCGAATAGGTGGCAATCCAGGAGGTACATCTTGTGGAAAAACGTCCACGAACTCCTGCAAAATGTTAGCAACCGCAGGTGGCAAAGAAGGAGGCATGTCCTCAAAAGAAAACAGCACCTCTTTGCAAATAAGAGCATAGCATGTAGTAGTACTCGCATCAATTTCAGAAATATCAGATTTGCTAGCAAGCATGCAATTACTTTTCAAACGAATTTCATTAGCATGTTTCGGATCAGATTTGGAAGTACTTTTAGAGGCATCAATTCTTTAGCAACAATCTGATTTTCACTCAGTTTTTTCTCCTCATTATGTGCTCTACTAGCTCTAGCAAGATCATCTTTTAAAATATTTTCAGGAGACATAGGAAGTAACACAATTGGCTTATCATTATGAACAAGAGAATATTGATTTGTGCTACCATGATGGACAGAATTCGTATCATATTGCCATGGTCTACCAAGTAAAAGCGCACATGCTTGCATAGGGACAACATCACATTCAACATAATCAGAATATGCAGCAATAGTAAAATGCACACGCACGGTACGTGTTACCTTAACTTTGCCGCTGTCGTTAAACCATTGAATGTAATATGGACGAGGATGAGGTCGTGTCGAGAGAGAAAGCTTCTCAACCATCTCCACACTCGCCAAATTGTTGCAGCTCCCTCCATCAATAATAATGCGAACACAACGATCTTTGACAACGCCCTTGGTATGAAACAGATTATTGCGCTGACTTGGTTCGGCTTTTGTCACTTGTGCACTCAAAGCGCGATGCGCAATTAAGGTCGGGTACCGCTCCGCATGTTCCGCAGCCATGTATTGCGGATCTTGCTCCGTGTTGGTTGCCGCAGATTGCTCATCATGTGCGATTAGAGCCAATGTTGTTTCATCATAATCACTGGCGGAATCGTATCCACCATCGTCAAGAGCAATCATCACACGAGCGGAGGGGCATTCACGTGCAAAGTGACCAAGCCCGCTGCATTTGCGACACTTAATGTTGCTGGTCTTGCCCGTAGAAGCCATGGATGACGAAGAGCTTGTGGCTGGTCCAGCGGATGTACTTGGCTTGGCTGCAGATGGTGGGAATGTAGACGATGTAGACCGTGTGGGGGTGGCCGTGGAAGGAGTCGGAGCAGCAGTCCGGGGCGACGTAGACGGCGTTCGTGGTGTCCATGAAGTAGAACGCCCTGCAGAAAAATTAGATCGTGTCGCCGCTCTCCGATCCTGCACTTCACATTCAGCTTTGCAAGCAAGATGAAACAAACGAGTGATAGTTGTATATTCCTTATATTCCAGAATCGTTTGAATCTCTTTATTTAACCCACCAAAAAATCTAGCAAGTAAAGCTTCCGTATCCTCTACGATACCACAACGAATCATGCCAGTTTGTAATTCCTGATAGTATTCTTCTACCGAATTTTTACCTTGTTCAAGTCTAGTTAATTTCTTTAGCAAATCACGTTGATAGTATGGAGGAACAAAGCGAGTACGCATAGCACGTTTCAGATCAGTCCAAGTAGTAGGTGGATTATCATGATGCAAACGACAATATTCAGACCACCATATGGAAGCAAAACTAGTGAACTCACAAGTAGCAGCCGTAACACGTCTCTCCTCAGGATAATCTAAGCATGAAAAACGTTGTTCTAATTCTAATTCCCAAGAAAGGTACGCATCAGGATTATAACGACCATCAAAAGGTGGAACATGCAACTTCAGTTTTGCAACATGGTCATCATCACGTACCAGTGGCCGTGGAGGCAGGTGCGCATTGCGGGGATGGACGCGGGGACGTCCAAGTGCCGGTTGGAGGCCCCATCCTCTGCCTCGTTCTCGTCTTCGTATTCGTCCTCCCCGTCATACGTCTCGTGGCGCGCATCGGCAGTCGCAGCGCCCGCAGCAGACGTCTGCGCATGGTGGAGAGGAACTCGCTGGGCGCGGCCGGCGTGCCTAGGAGCGGGTGGAAGGCGGCGCAGCAACTCTTGAAACTTTGCGTCGAGCTTGGCGGTGAAAGACGAGTCGAGGCCCTCGATCTTGGCGGTGACAGACGTTTCGAGGCCCTCGATCTTTTCCATGGATTCACCAAAGCGTTTATCCACGTCTTGCATATGGTCGCTGACAATGCTCGTGAAGTGGCCGTGGAGCTCCGCGTTGGTCATCTTGTCCAGGTCGGCAGCAGTCGGAGAACCTGACATGGTTAGTACTGCAAAAGCACAAAAATATGGTGTATGGGTGACAGGAAAGTGGTGGAATCAACGCGCTATCAAGCAAGCAACCCAATATTCTTACTCGTTCTTACCCTGCAGCAGGTGGTGCCTAGCAACCGAGGGGACCAAACGTCAAGAAGATTGAGAATAGCGATTACCAGGTGGCGTCAACGCACGGTGTAGGAATATGTGGAGCTGTAGGAGGCTGTAATATCTGTAGCAACAATTCAAAACAGCAGTGCAACAAGTTGAATAAATGCTCAACGACGGTACCGTGCTGGCCGTAGGCTAGACCCAACTAGAGACGCGAGCCTAGAACAACAACGAGTCAAGGCGCGACAACCACAAGCACAAAAGGATAGCTCAACAGCAAGATATAAGTGAAGATCACAGAAAAATTCCGAACTTTTTCCGCAAAAGTGGCAAAAACTCAACCTTCCCGCACTCTTTTGGGAATTCTGAGAGATTTTTTGGGCAAACAACGACGTAGTTTGGGGCTGGATGCATCTTTTTCCCCTGAAAATTTTGAGTGGTCGAACGTCGAAAACGGAGTTCGTATGCAAAAGTTATGGCCGGTCAAAGTTTGTTGTCCAAAACTGACCAATTCGGACTAATTTCGGACTGGACTAGTAGAAATCGTGGTCAACCCGACTTGGATGCGGATTGACTTTTTTTTTTACTTTTTTTTGACTTTTTTTTTACTAAACAAAACGGAGAAGAAACCCTAATCCAAGTCGGGGAAGGTGGTGTGGCGGCGGTATAGATGGTGGTGGTGGTTCGGGTTTAGGGTTTAGGCGATGCGGAAGAGATGGTGGCGGTGGTACCGTGGATTGATGATGGTGGTGGTGGTTCGGGGTTTTGGGGTGATGCGGAAGATATGGTGGGCGGCTATGGTTTGGTGGTGGCGGTGCGGCGGCAAGACGAATATGAACAGAACTCGAAACTCTAAAGATGAAGACGCTACGACTAGCACTCGACACGACGATGCAGACACAAACTCAACAATGCAAAAACTGAAAAGAACAGATGCAAAAGGCTCGAATTGTTTCTGGGAAAAGATCTACCCTAATATTTTTGGCTTTTTCGAGGACTGTAGGACAGAACAAATGCAATCTACACTAGGAAAACTGTAAGATCTCACCGAGAAACCTGAAATCTGATACCACTTGATAGGGTAAAGGTGCCCGATCTTTCGATGAGATGGATAACTCTCGATTTGGGTGGAGGTCGACGTTGACGATCCGACTACAATCGTGTGGGACGTTGCGCCTTAGCAATCGCTACACCAACTTCCGAGGCTATTGATCTCGCCGGGGCTAGATCAACCTGATCCGTAGATCAATTCCTGCAGGCAATCGAAGAACCATCAAGAATTATAGATGCAATCAAGATATTGCGGATAAAAGATGAAAGCTTTATAGATGGGATTCTGCAAGTGCGTAGTACAAGAGGTCTGAACCGACACTGTTGCCTATGGCGAAGAATAGCAATGGCTAAGTCTTAAACTAAATAAAATCCGAGTCTAAACGATGACCTAACGGAGGTATATATGGAGGGACAGAGGGGGATTCGGTCAGCCTTGGAAAGGAGGTCGAAATCCACCCTAAGTCGGTTTCCTTCCAATTATACGGACTCTAATTGTTCACGTACTGAATTTGGACGAAAATACATGGGCCTGGCCCATAACTGAAAGATGACGCAGCACCATATGAATATATGGACGAAATTATGAAGTGGAAAACTCTATATTTCGTCCAAGTCTTCTCCTCTCATTATGGTGGCTTCAATGTTCTGAATTCTCCAGTTGTGGCGTTATCTTCAATCCTCCCACGCTTGCTGCCATCCTCTCCACGTGTGATCCGGCTCCATTGTTTGTCCCTCTCATCCATGCTAGGGCCATCATTCCTAAGTGTGACAAACACATCCGATTTAGGCAGCATCATATGTTCATGTATGTGAGGATTGATTCCAAGAAACGAAAGTACCTGATAATTAAGTTGCCGTGCACGAGCTCGTGTGAGAGGTCCTTGTATTGTGGTTGTAGGTGCAACGGTTGTATCAACATGTGGGATGTCCTCATCATTTACCGTTTCCGCTGAGGCTTAACCAAACTGTGTCGTGACTGGTCCGTCAATATTGGTTACAGAGAAATTATTGACTCCGTCGCCCATGTTATTGGCAACGGTCATAATTTTGGTTCCGTTTCCAATAATGGTCTCTATGGCAACGATTGGGGATGGATATCCGTTTGCGATGTGCTTGGGAAATTGCAGTTGCAAACTGGAAACGCACATGTTCATTGCGGCTTAATTCACGAGGGATTAGAACCGCCTGCTCGCCGCTAGTAAAATGGGATTGGAACCACGCGAAGCCAGGCAGTTCTCGCATTCGCCCCTTCGTTCTCTCCCACGTTCTGTACCAGACTAGCAAAACCGCCATGGAGGAAACCTGGTGGCAGAACAAGGAAGTCCCGAGCGACGACGCGAGCGGTGAATACCACGGTGACGTCCCATGGTGGGATCAAGACGGGCCACCGGACTCGGACCCCGACGACTCGAAACCGCCGTCTTCGAGCCAAGGAGAAGACGACTCCGAAGAGGAGGAGGCGCCGGAGGATGAGGAGCCGAAGGACCCGCCGGAGGCGTATTCTAGCCAGGAAGAAGGCGACTCCGACGAGGAGGAGGAACATGCGGCGGAGGAGGAGGCGCCGGAGGAAAAGCAGCACGCGCCGGAGAAGGAGGCGCCAGAGAAGTACGCGCCGGAGGAGGAGGAGCACGCGCCGGAGAAGGAGGCGCCAGAGAAGGACGCGCCAAAGGAGGAGTAGCTCGCGCCGGAGGAGAAGACAACCGACAAGAAGCGACACCGCGCCGCGGACGACAATGGCGCGGAGGCACTGCGAAAGAAGAACAAGTAGAGTAAATAGTTAGTTCAATTATACTGTAAATTTATTTCTTGTTCTGCATCGATCCTTCGTAAGTAGGCCCAATGTGTGAGTGAACAAATAAAAGGATACAACTGTTTATCGCCTCCGTTTCCATTTGCCACTAGGCTTCTCCCTTTGTCGTGAGGGAACAACAACAACAACAACAACAACAACAACAACAACAACACGATATCTCAAGTTGATATTCTATCTCTTCCTCCTTCCTATACTTGGGCATATTAGATGTCCTCATCATCACTTTGGAAAGACACATGGGGTGTATTATCCTTCTTCACTTGAAGCCTGAAGAACTCATGGATGGTAAAAAAATACTCAGTCTCAATACTAGGGAAGCGATACTTGATAAGATCAAACATATAGGGAGCATATGGAGGAACTCTTCCAGAAATCACTACAGAAAACATCTCCTGCCACAGAAAATCCATCCAATCGACTTGGCGATCTTTATGAGAATGCGTGTGGCACATGAGGTTGATAATAAAATCATGGGTATCATGGGTGTTCCCAGCATGATGTGCATATAAGGTCTTGAGGCCCTTGTTCTTCCCAATCATAGAACATGTTCCACCCGTAGCTTTTTTTTCTCAAATAATTCTTGCTCAATGCCTCGGGCGTAACATGCATTCTTGTTCCACGAGGATTGGATGCACCATTAAATTGGCATCCTAGTAGCTAAGGAAGTACGAGAATAGAGCTTCCTATCATAACCTCTCATCCAAGTTAAGTTCTATCTTCGTCTTCCCCTAAATGAACAGTGGCGTAGAATTGGGCCTCAGGTTCTTCACTAAACTTGCATGTGAATGTCATAATTACTTGGTAGCCAAGATCACAACTCACAAGCTTTGCTTTTCTCCAAAGTACTCGGGCTTGAGTTAAGAATTTTCCATGTTGAGTTCCTTGTGAAGAGCAAACTTACATTTGTGCACCTCATATATTTTCTTGAAGGCCCTCTCATGTGCAACACGCCAAAATCGATCATACTCAACATCTTCATATTGTGGATCATCATAAGGGTTTCTCTGCCTCAAAGCAATGAACTCAGCTTCCCACATCTTCATAAAAGATATGGGATTTGGAATCATGCCCCTCTCACGAGCTCTCATCTCTTCTTCGTTCGCGCTTCACTCTCATCTTCTTTGGCTTTTGATATTAGCTACAGGAGACCTCGGAGGATGGAATTTCACATTGATCTTCTCAGGCTTAGCCTGTTCTGGCTAAAGGGGGTACAAAAAGAGTTCAGTAATCATGGTAGGAAATTCCGCGGGTATAGCCAAAAATAGGCCTTAGTTACCCCCGCCCCGTCGCCTGCGGCTCCAACCATTGGAGCACCGTGCCGAGAAGGAAAGCCACAAGGTAGCGTCAGATCCGGCCGATGAAATCCAGCGCCGTCCTCCCGGCGTGTCGCCGATGACCGACAGCTCGCCTGACTAGATCTCTACTATATACATGTCCGGCGTTGTCCTTAGCTTCCTCTAGATGACAATGCCGTTGGCGAGGGCATCGGGAAGGCTCGGCCGCAATGGGTCGATTCTCAACGGTGGCGAGAAGAAGAGGTTCAGATAGAGGAGTGGACAAGAGACAACTCTTTTGGAGCCGCACTGGGCCTTTGTTGATGTGAGCGCCTCCATGACTAAATAAATAATCCAGTCACACATATAGATTTCGAAGTCTTGATATCTCAACCATTTTACACCTCATTGTCCTCCTTTTCGGAAAACACATTTTCTCCTAAAGATGATAATCTCTGGTTGTTCTACATAACTGTGGCTAAATAAACAATTAGCATTGCATTCATGGGTTCGTACTCTACTACGTACCTTTAAAAAAAAGGAGGAAGCATCTAAATACGAAAAAGAGTATGCATGGTTACCTCTACAACGTGTGGAGAATCGAGACATATTTATGTAGGGGTCTACACGCCTGGAAGACACGGCGAGTGATATGTTTACCCGACATGGGTGACCGCGTGACTTTCATATTGGTCTTTCATAGTCATAGGCGATCTACAGTTTCTCATGATTACTAGTTTTTCGCCTTTTTATTGTTCTTTGCCTGGACTTGTTGCGGTTTGTATCCTATTTATACAGAGTCCGGATGTAATTCTTAAAACTCTTCAGTAATAAAACGTCTTTTATAAAAAAATGCCCTTTATCGAAAAAATGTACAAAAAAGAGCACCGACAAATCAAATGAGTCAGATACGGGCAGGTATACGCAAATGCAACAAGAACAAAAAGAAGCCGCGAGAATTACCATCACATCGATCTTTTCTTACTGGTACTCTGGCCGCAACAAAACCCAAAAGTTATGATATCTTTATATGTTATGTGATATTGCATGGTCAATATTCCATGTGCTGTGTCTGATACTACTAACCTACATTAATCAAGCTCAACTTGTTCTTCCAGTCAAGATAATGATGTTCGGGTCACAAACTAAGTCTGAACATATACACACACAAAGATCATACTTTGACACCTTCATATTATATGCAGGTCAAAACCCCAGACATTAATTAGTAATAAAATGTCTAAAGTAACAATCCTTCTTGAGCAGAACCAGTGTGTCGATCGCTTTCTGCTACATGCCCTGAATCTGACTGATTAAAGCTAGTAAGCGTGCTGATGGAAAAGCCTAAATAAGCTGAAAACAGCGTATGGAAGTTCCTGTCGAATCTGCGACAACATTAAACTACATATTGCTGGTGGTGAAACACGATAGATCCTCGATGCAACGAACAGTGCCGACTTTGTTTTCAGCAATTTGAACTTGTTTATGTCAACTTGGTCGCGAGAGCACCTGAATAATGACCTAACTCAATATCCTTTTGTCCTGCAAGCTAACATGATCAAGCATATGGCCGGCTAATGGAGTCCGACATGTTTGCTTCATGGATGGATTAAATCATCGAGTGTCATCTCCATTGCAGAATTAACAACTCAAAGAATTAGCACTAGCAGTTAGTAGTAGGCATTCCCCTAACTAGAGTTATTTTACGGTGCATCAAATGATTTTGGACCGTTTATTCCCCCCGATCCAACGGCCCAGCACGAAAGTACTACACAAAATTTGTGTAGTATATTTAAGCTCGATGGGTATTTTAGACAATACACTGTTTCAAATTCGGTGGCCGGCGACTAAGCCCCCACTTGTGGCTGCTTTTCTGGTACCCGGATGTGCGACTGGAACTCGCCGACATTGATGCCCGGTAGTCTGCATGACAAGCTAGCTGGCCAACACATACTCGTGTGCATGGCGCTGATCCTAGCTGCTCGTGCGCTTGTGCTAGCTTGCGGCTCCTCGCTCTGCTCTGCCTTGCAGCACGTGTGCAGCTGCTTGTGCTGCCTAGCTCGCCGCCGCCGTCCATCGCCATTGCTCGTGCTGAGCAATCACCTCGCCGACCGATCCGCCGGACCATGTCCAAACTGCTGAGGAGGCCGGCGGCAATGGACGCGGTAGTGGAACGCTGTGGTCTTGGCGCGGAGGAGGACATGCTCGACTTCGTCGTTCATGTAAAAGCGGAGGGACTTGACGGCGCCGGCGTCGTGGGTGGTCCTGCTCTCATCATTACGGTCCATACTCTCAAGGCAGCAGATGTCTTCCTTCACGCCCAGCACGTTCTCGAAGAACTTGTCTAAGTTGGCCGTCCCCGACGTGCGCCGGCCGGATGGAGGAAGTGTTGGACTCGATGCCGTCCAGCGGTCGACGATAAATTGTGTGGTCGTTCACCCTGATCGGGGAGAAGTGAAAATCAACAGGTCGAGCAAGATGAGGAGCTAGCTAACCATAGACGAGCTCCACGCAGAGACCAACGGCGCCGCCGCCCGCCGGCTTCATTGTTCGCTAGCCTTAATGGGCAAAAAAATTACAATTAATAACAAATTACCAAGTTGTCCTTGGGCCTAAATCTAGCTCAAATTATATCAGCCGTTGAATCCGTTTAATACTACAGCCTAAAATATGTAGTAGGATGTACCGTAAAACATCCCCCTAACTATCCAATGAACTAATAATGTTCTAGTGAGTCAGTGACAGCCAGCTGAGAGATATGAGACGAGAGATCACCAAATGCGCCACGAGGAATTAACACTCTGTTGATCGAAGCTGCTAGGCTGCAACACATATACGTGGCGGGTGCGCTAATGGTTTCCCCCTCGATTAACTTGTGTGTAGTGATTGGTCAATTTGATCGGTGTTAATTAATTAACTGGAGTTGGAGAACAGCGAATCGTTGGTTGTCGAGAACGACCCGTCACCGTCGTCGGCGCGGGCGCCGGCGCCGCCGTGCTTCGCGAGGTTCTCCTTGATCAAGGTGATCTCGTGGCAGACGTCCGCCATGCTGGGCCGCAGCGCCGGCGAGTACTGCGTGCAGGCGAGACCGAGCTCGATCAGATCGACGACCGCCATGTCGGGCACCGGCACCGTGCCGTCCACGACGTCGGCGCGCTGCCACGGCGCGTGGGCGACGGCGCCGGCGACGTCCTGCGGATAGTGCCGCCTGGCCCAGTCGTGCAGCGTGAGCCCCTCGCTGAAGATGACGTCCGTCGGCCGCTTCCCGGTGAGCAGCTCCAGCAGCATCACGCCGAAGCTGTACACGTCGCCACGCACCGATGGGCGCCCTCCCAATCCATATTCTGAAAAAAACAGTTAGTGTTAATCAATGTCAGATCAGCTAAATTTCATGAACAAAGTATGTCGACTCCTGTGTATGCATGCATGAACAAACATTTGTGTATGTCGACTGTCACGTACCAGGTGCCATGTATCCAACTGAGCCTTGCAACAGTCCGGTGGTGATGCAGTGCGTGCTGCTGGCGTCTCCGTCCACGCCGGCGACGAGCCGCGCGATGCCGAAGTCTGAGATCACGGCGCGCATCCCCTCGTCGAGGAGGACGTTGCTCGGCTTGAGGTCGCAGTGCACGACCTTCGCCGCCGCGTAGTGGTGCAGGTACGCCATCCCGTCGGCCACGTCGCTCGCGATGCCCACGAGCTGCCCGAAGCCTAGCCCGCCGCCGCCGCCGTCGTGTGGGTAGAGGTGCGCCTCGAGGCTGCCGTGCGGCACCAGTGGCAGCACGAGCGCGTTGAAGCTGGCCGTGCTGCAGGTGGTGATCACCCTGATGAGGTTCTTATGCCGCGTCCGCCGGAGCGCCTCGCACTCGCGTTTGAAGCTGGCAGAGACCTCGCCATCGCCGCCGCACTTCGGCTCGACCAGCACCTTCACGGCGACACGGGCGCCACCGCGGAGCATCCCCGCGTAGACGCGCCCGAACCGCCCCGAGCCGATCAGGTTTGACTCGGCGAAGCCGCCGTGGCCTCCGAAAGATCCCGGTACGACACCCTCGGGTGCTCCCTCTCCGCTGCCTGGTCCTCGTCAACGCCACCGACCCACGTCGGCCGCCGCCTCTTCCGGCACCCGGCGGCGCATACCAGCATGACGCAAACTGCTGCAACAATGCCGACAATAGCTGGGAGCACCGCGCGCTGACGACCTGCAGCACGGCGCCCACTTGCGCCGCCGCACGTCGCAATACCGTGGATACCGGTATCCCCGGAGATGCAGAGCTCGGGGTTCCCTCGGAACGCCGCCGCAGACAGGTTCGCGAGCACGCCGGCGCGGGGCACCACTCCCGAGAAGTTGTTGTACGAGAAATCAGCGTCCCGAAGTGACGTCGATGCCAGCAGGGACTCTGGCAGTGGTCCCGAGAGCCCATTTCGCGATACGTCTATCGCCTCAAGGAACGGCAGCGCCACGACCGCCGCCGGGAGCGCGCCTCGCAGCGCGTTACCGGAGAGGTTTAGATACTCGAGCGCGACACAGCCGCCGAGCTGCGACGGGATGGCGCCGGCGAGCTCGCTTGACGACAGGTCGAGCCCGAGGACCATGTCCATCTTGCTGAGCTCGATAGGGAGAGGCCCCTCAAGGTGGTTGTTGGAGAGGTTGAGATAAATCTTGAGGCTGTTCATGGCGGCGACGTGCTGGGGGATCTCACCTTGGAGACCATTGTAGGAGAGGTCGAGGATTTCGAGGTTCTGGCAGTCGCCGAGGCTCGGGGGGATGGTGCCGGCAAGGCGATTGTGGTGCAGCATCAGCCTCCTGAGCTGCGTTAGGTTGGAAAACGTGTCCGGGATGGCACCAGCTAGGAGATTACCGGAGAGATCAAGGAGGCCGAGGTGCGGCAGCTCGCCGATGCACCTGGGGATCTCGCCCGAGAGGAGGTTGTTGGAGAGGTACAGCTGCTCGAGCCGCTGCATGCGAGATAAGTCCGGCGGGATGGAGCCGTTGAGCAGGTTGTTGGAGAGGTTTAAGTAGGTGAGGTTGACGAGGCCCGAGATGTTGGGCGGGATGGAACCGGAGATGGCGTTGTCCTCGAGATGGATCTGACGGAAGCCGCGGGAGAGCTTGTCGATGAACGGCGGTAGCCTGCCGCCGAGACCGTTCCCGGCGAGCTCGAGCTCCTGCAGGCGGGTGCAGTTGGTGAGGGAGCGGAAGAAGGGGTCGAGGTTGGTGTTTCCGTCGTGGCTGGAGAGGTTGTTGTAGGAGAGGTACAGGTACTGCAGCCGCGGCAACCTGTCGAACACCTTCGACGGCAGCTCGCCGGCCAGGTAATTGGACTCGAAGTCGACCCACTCGAGCACGGGAGAGTTGGAAAGCGCCGGTGGGATCGGGCCGGACAGATCGTTGGACCACAGGAGGAGAAAGCGGAGGCTGGGGAGGCGGCACTCGGCAACATAGGGGATGTCGCCGGCGAGAGAGTTGTTGGAAAGGTCCATATACTGTAGCGCAGAGCAGTTGCAGAAGAGCGTCTCCGGGATGCCGCCGGAGAGTCGGTTGCCGCTGAGGTCTAGGTAGTAGAGCTCCGGGAGGAGCCCGATCCCGGCGGGGATCGCGCCCTCGAGGAGGTTGCTCGTCAGGCTCAGCTGCGTCAACCTCGACAGCGCCGCCAGCTCCGCCGGAATCATCCCAGCGAAAGCGTTACTCGAGAGATCAAGAACCGTGAGGAAAGACATCCGTCCCAGCGCCGGCGTGATAACGCCGCTGATCCCGCGGCCGCTGAGCACGAGCTGCGTGACTCGCCGCCTGCCCGGCGGACCACGGCCACATGTGACGCCGGTCCAGTTGCACAACCCCGGTGTGCTTCCCAGTCGGCAAGGGCGCCGCCGGGGTCCGCGGAGACGTCTGACAAGAAAGCGAGGAGAGCGGACCGGTCGTCGGCCACTGGCACTGCTCCTGCTGCCATGGCGGCGGCGAAGACAGCGATCGGCACGATCAGGCCGACATGGAAGATGATGATGACGATGATTAGGATGGTGAGCAACTTGGCCATTGAGGCCGGCAGGGTGGTGGTGGAGATGAGTTGGACGTGGAGGTCATTTGATAGCTACGTCTGCTACAATGCCATGGTTTTATGGGGAGCGGAGCTTGAGATGAGAAGCAGCTGGAACTGCAGACGAGGCGATTGAGGAAGGAAAAAGGCGGGAAATCGAAGGTGGCTGCCTAACTGTTGTTGAAAGGCCGCGTGCGCGCGGCTGGGTTTAGTTCGAAAATTTGACTTTTAATGATGGTGTGTACGTACGTGTGTGCAACTTGCGATCTCGCGTGGAGAAGCAAGTCAAACCTAGAACTAGTTTTGTTTATCCACGAAACGGCATTAGTCAAAGTACGCGCCAAACTGTTCCAAGATCGTCCGGTGGTATGAAACTACACGTGACTAATTAACATCATGCTGGCTAATTAAGTGGTTATATATACATGTCAAGTTGTACTTGGGAGCACGTGATGTCGTTGTCAGGTGTGCAGAATAGCCCGAAAAATGGCACTGTAGCAACACAAGGAAACTAACATTAGTGCAAACTGCAAAGAAAAAGTCCAAAACAAATCTTCGAAAAGATAAATCGAACCACGAACTTTGAATCTCGAAAGTTGTCACTCTGAATTTGTCAATTCCGATCTATCCTAAACCTTGTACCTGTTTTCCATCCAAGGAAAAAAACTCAAATTGTTGCAGCATTGACCCACTTGTCATACCTATCTTCACTCTTCTTTCTCCTCCCGATTTTTCTCTTTCGACCATCCCCCTTTTCCGCCATCAAACTCCGGCAACTTGGACACACACTCTCAGTTCTTCATGGTCCCTGTGGCGCGTCCACTCCGGCGTGTGCTGCTACTCATAGAGCTCGCCGTCCTGGCAAGGACACGCGCTAGGAGGGTCCTCGGCAGCGGTGGCTTGCCGGAGCTCTACGATGCGCAGCCGACGACAACCAGCAGGGTAAAGGCACCCGCAATTGCATTGGTGTGGTGAATGTGAGAGATTTAGAAAGGGATGGATACGACATGCGGGCCCAATCGATTGCGAGAGTAGCCCCGAGGCGATCCATTCCTCGGATCTTCTGTGGATACGCGCGTTGGCGTGCCATGTTTGATTCGGGTTATGATAAAAATAAAATAAATAGTCATAGAGGGTCAATGAGTTTGGCCCTTGTTAGGTGGATTTGGGGGCGCCGCTAGGGACACCACCTTCATAATGCGGGACGTGTCCGACACCTACAAAGCGGACACATTTTGGTGTGTGTTGTCCAAAAAATCTGGTTGTGCCTGTGAAGATGCTCTTAGCTAGGGACGCCCCAACTAACTATGGATTTAATCATTGAAAAACAAGGTAGTGAAATGCTTGTAACCAAAAAAAAAACAGGATGAAATCCTATATATCTTACACGAAGGTGACATAGTGCAGACGAAATCTTAGTTGGCACCACCCATGAGCTATATATGTATGAACATGGCCATTGTGGAGGCCTAGTCGGATCGATGAACAATCAGCGAGTAGCTGGGTGGGATTAAGCCTTCCTCTTGCTAGCACGCGTGCCAATTAGCGGAGACAAACCATTGCATACACAAGTCGTGTTGTGCTAATCTACGGCATGTCGATCAGCACAGCTCCATCATCCTCTTATTGAATCAATCAATCAATATTGTACTAATTTGTAAGATCTCCTCGATCGTCTCCTTCGCGTTGTGTTGCGGTGTGATGTGGCGAGCCGCAGCCGAGCGCCGGCCGGTGGTGCGGTTGGGGGAGCCTTCTTGTCTGCGATGGCGACATGGGAAACAGACCACGGGAAGGACAGACCGAAAGAGATCGAGTGGCGTGACGTGATCTCGTGAGAAAGCAATCTCAAGGGAAGAAGCTGTCGCGTGTCGGGGCAGGAACTGGAACTGGAAGCCCATGGGCCTCGCCACGTGTCGCCTGTCTGCACACACCAGCTGGGTAATGCATGGCCAGCACGGCATACATGATACGGCCTAATCGCCTAGAGGCTAGAGTTATTAGAGTGGTAGGTGAAAGTACATTTGCAACGGTGACAAGATAACACAGAGTAGTTGCATTTGTTTTCAACTTACATATATATATGCTAATTAACTTGTCAAACTACTTTGCAGTCGTACTCTACAAAACCCTACGATGCTAGACTTAGACAGATGACTGATCGGGTGAAAATCTTATACTCATGGGTGGCCAAGTCCTTGGGAAAAAATAGAGCACGTACATAGAGGTAGGAGCTATCAACTATAGCTGCTTGTCATGCCCCTACTCGATCTGTTGTTGTGCGAGCCCCAAACCTAACACAATCGCGCAATCGTACTTGCATGTCGTCAGTGTGTCATCTTTCACATCAACAAAGTAGACACCGTCACGTCGACACTAAGACATGCACCGATCTATCATTTTGTCATCTCTAGTCGCATAGATAGGTTAGACTGTTAGAGAAACAGACCTGGTACAGTGGTACGGAGCTAACTAAGCGGAAAATCAAGAGGGATCAATCATAAGAACCGACACTATCTCATACTCCCTCCGTATCAAAATATAATACTCTCTACCTAGCTACTCCCTCCGTTCCAAATTACTTGACATGTATTTGTCTAGTAACGAATGTATCTAGACACTAAAAAGTATAGATACATCCATATTTAGACAAACACAAGTCAATTAATTTGGAACGGAGGGAATAGTACACATATGTATCTAGACAAATCTTGCACTAAAACATGTCTAGATACATGTGTGTACTAGCTAGCTACAGAGTCTTATATTTTGATACGGAGGTAGTAGACATTAAAAAAATGGGTAGGTGTTAACCTTAGTAGCTTGTTGAAATTTGAGCCAATCATGCCTCTGCAATTTTAAGATTTTTTTAAGAAAAAAATACTTGTTGAAATTTGAGCCCATCATGCCTCTGCAATTTTAAGAAATTATGAAAAAAATTGTTGAAATTTGATCATGAAAATCTCGTCAAATAAAAAGAGTTTCACAGAGGATAAATTATGTAGAGGCCCAAAGAAGGGCAACACTGATGATGCAACGCTACACGCCAGTGGAAGATCGATTCGTAATACAGGGATTTGAAGGTCAAACTATATGTCAAATACTGGATAGCAATACGGGTTGAGAAATACTCAAATAGCTATAGAATTTCTCAACCCGTATTGCTATCCAGTATTTCAAGAAAATATTTGAGTTATTTGTGTATTTCTTGAAATAAACTATAAATATCTTGGAATAAACTATAAAACTATTGAGTATAGCAATACAGGTTGAGAAATACTCAAATGTATAAACTATATCAGAAAACAGAGTGATCTAATTATTTTTCTCGCAAAAAAAAAGCAGAGTGGTCTATTTCAAGAATCAAGTTTATTCATTTGATGCAAATACCTTGATATTGAACTAGAAATATGGAACCAAAAAAAAATCAGACTTGTGTGTTGAAGTGCACGACTTTTGTCACACTAATGTAAAGTCACACTAATGTGCGCTAACTTGGACGTGAATTGCCTATTGGTTAACATAAACCAATGCACTCTTACGGAGAGAAAATAAAAAGATTTCAAACTTATATTTAACTGAGACGATGTCTGATATGAAAGCATGGTGAGCAAAACCAATGATTTGTAATAAAATATTTTCAATTCTTCGAAGTGCAGATCTTGGTCACAAAGAAATCCACAACATCAAACAGAGCTTTTTTTTTCCAAAGGTGTGATCAATATGAAAAGAGAAGTAAAAAACGAAAAAGAGGCTTTGGTGGAGGATGGTGCGTGTTTCATTAAAGTAGGAGCACTAAAACCTCAACAAATGAAAACGATAAGGTAAGCAAAGTTGCAAACCTTACTGTGATGATCTGCAGACTTGGCTAACCTTACCGATTAGTTAAGTTCTTATAAGCCCTGGTCGAAGCTGAGGTCATCTGTAAATTCCTTAGCTCACGCTAGTAATTATTTGAGCATGGAGAAAACAAATATAGACTGGAGAACAAGTTGAAGATTGATCTCAAAAGTATTAAAGGTAATCAAATTATTCCCCTCAGAAATCAAGTAAATAAAAAATAACAATATAGGTTTGTGCAAAATAAGAACATATTAACCAAGGAACCTTGTATTCTGCCATATGATAATGGATTCCAGGTCTAACACCGCCGAGAAAAAATAAAACATTGAGTAGTGTGATCAACAGAAGCAAAGAAATCGAAATGACATATACACATGAGGGGAAAATAAGATAAGAAATCATACTATGGAGAAAAAAAATTACAGGCTGGAATGGATTATGTTCCACGACAGTTTGCTCAGAGTTGAGGTCAATCAAGGTCCCAGCATGGAGGCGTATCTTAGCATGATAATTCATGTATCCAAGATTGGATCACCTCTTACCTTGTGCTCATAGATAAGCGCCCATCAGTCACTCCATCAATTTGGTACCATTAGATTGATGATCAGCACAGGTGACGATATCAAATAGCTAGAAACCTGGAATGCATTTGGAACATGTTGTCAAGTTCTTTCCGTCAGCTGCTCCGTGTGCAATTATTCCAGCGAGCAGTGTTGGCCATTTCCCTTGAGGATAGAGGACTGGTACAAAGAATTCGCAGTATTGATGACCACGGATCATCTATTGCAGTTCATCAGATAACCTCTGGTTCCCTGAAACACAGAAGACTAACTGCAACGTATGCAGCCTGCACAGATGCAAGACAGCAAGAGAACTACTGCTGTGCGAGCATAGACATAACATCAGTAATGATATCTTACAAATAAAAAAGGAAAGAAGACTATGCTGCTTACTATAAATAGCAATGAGACAATACTGTGAATGCTGAAAGTTGATTTGGATTTATATATTTAGTTTCACAATAATTTAACAGGCCGTGTTAATTCGTGGCAGGAAAACTATTCCACAGTTATGTTCCCTGTTTTCTAAAGGGGGAAATGGTGCGCCAATAGCACTGACAAATAACAACAGCTATGGCCATCCTTATATTGTGAATGTTCGAAGTGGAGTTTCAACTATCGACTGCCTTGGTAGAACTGGAATTTTATGGTGTTGGTCGTGTCTTGAACCAATTGTGATCAACATATTACATATCACTGTGTAGATCAGATAGCACGGGCATTGGGCTCCCAGCCAAGAACGATTTGATGAGAGTAAGCGCTTGTTTCGGCCGGTGCAGAGGGACCTCGTGACCCGCACCCCTCACAGTCACAAAGTCAAGACCCTTGTACCCTTGGCTCCAGCCACCAACCTGCTTAAACACAGAAAAGTTCAGAAACTAGGAACAGAATGGAGGACGGATATCTATCCAAATAACCAAGTACGTACTGGAGTGGACTAACGAAAATAAAATAGCCCGGTACAATTGAAAAGCGAACACTACGAGTAGTATGGTCCATGTACTTATGCACTTACCCCATGAGTATCATATATGAATTGTGAGACTTTTTTCTACTTGCAGTAATAAGTGACTAGAGTATTAGAACAGAGGTAACACATGGACACCTACCCCAGGCCAAAATATGAATAGTCCAAGGATGAACAAATTATGTACGAAACAAACCACAAAGTTTCAGGCTACTGAACATTTATGAAATAATAGGCTTTTTGATCAAGAAGAAGCCTCTACCTCGCCATCATCATCATACCAAGCATGCCAAGGAGTCACTGTTGGAAGCTTCATAGCATCAATACTGTATCTAGTTGATGTTACTGGAATCACTGCATCTGTGTCTCCACTGGACAAAGTAAAGAAAAGATCAAAACAAAAGATACTTATATGCTTGTCCATCATTTATAGAAGCCATTCTCACAAGATGTTTAAAATACAGAGAGGGGGACAAGTAGATACTGAAAAAGTTTTAGCAGCATCTTATCGTAACTCAAAATTACACAACCATGTTAAACGTGAAGAGAGACTGACAAAAAATAATTGACATCGAAATAGGTTGTACGTAGGTATATAATGTCATGATAGGTTCATCTTATAAACACACTTCTCTGCAGTGATAATGCGTGAACTGTTTTTTGGAAAATAAATGAACTGAATCCTAAGTCTACTGTATGGAACAGTTTAGTATTAGGACCATCTTTAAGTGCCTGAGTGGGCAGACTTCAGAGAGTTAGGAATAACCTGAACATCCATATACGAAGCCCATATTGTATAAGTTCATGATAGATATGCAGTACAGATCTTTCACAGTCCTTCCAGTTAGTGTTAACAACCTCACTGCAAAGAATATCAGTAGTACCAACACCCAACATATTAATAGAGTAAACAAGAACAAGAAACATGTTAGAGGATCTGCTTATCAGTATTACAGGTAACAGGCAGTCACGTTTTCCAGTTTCAGGTACTAAGAAATAACCTCTAGAATGAGATAACACATTAGGGCAGGTAGAACGTGGTGATGTTGTCCTACTTCTAGTGAAGCCACGTAGGATAATTGATTACTTGGAAGATAGATATATGAGAAGAAAAAAGGAGTTAGCCTTCTCTTAACTAAGAGGTAACCTCTTACTACCAACTGAGAAATTTTCTCCATTGTACTAGATGTCATCTCTTAGTCGCATTTTTTTAGTTAAAATATAATCACCACATAAATTTAGAGACATGCAAACATTAATTGCTAAAGATAACAATAAGATATAACCGATTGTGTAACACATTTTATTGCCATCTCTAAATGACGTGGAGGGGAAGAGAAGGTTGCCCTCTCAACCACTGTGCATGGAGGTTACGGGTTCGAATCAGCCTCCTTGCATAAAAAGCAAGGGAAAGGCTGTCTAGAAATTCTCTTCTCCCGACGCCACAATGTGTGAAAGTTTTCAGCACTGGGTACGCCCCTTTAATGCTAATTTCTTAGGATAAGAATCTAGCAAACAACACTACGTTATGGAGCGTGGAATCAAATTTAGGCACTGATAATATGAGTAATAATGATTGTGAAACGACGATTTCTCCATAATTTTTTTATGGCAATGCAATAGACAAACTTATGCAAAAAGGATGGTAAAATCAATTCAATCATTAAAAAGCTGCTCGCAACATTACTTGCAGGTCTCCCATTTAGATTTGCCGATGACCGGATTAACGTGAAGTGCCTTCTGCACCTCAGGCAGATTGAAGTATACAGTTGAATGCTTTTCAGTGCATGGATCATACTGCTCCCCCATTTTGCCAGCAGACTACCAAAACAACATAATGATACGAATCAGATGTACAGAAAATATGTGAATTCATGAAGCATTAGAGTTTTTATTTTATGAGCGGTAAGTGTAGTTTTGTACATGAAATCTGTACAAGTATTGCTCATTCATGGTTTAGTTGATGAATTTGGTGACGAGGTCCTTTATCATTAAAAAAATTGAAACACGGTATGCACTTATATGGACAGTAATAGATGAAGGCAAGATTTTCCAGAGAGTTCATACAAGTCAATTTTCATGCCAAAGTGCAGAACATCTAAGATTTTCTTAGAAAACACGAAGAAAAATACGGTGCACAAAACTTAGCAGCTCCTTAGATAGGAAAGCATGGCTGAGTCAATTATATAAGAATTAAAAGTAGCAGGTAAAATGCTACACTATTCTTTAGTGTGGCTTGACTCTTGAGTTGCATGAGCTTTAAAACTTACCCGAAGCCTTTTCACCAATTTATTCCTTGAGGAGGCAAAAGATGAATGACAAGTAGGTGTGAAGATGCTATATGAATCGATATTCCCAGCTTCAGTGCTGGCAATGTCAAGAATCTTGTCACACTGTGGAGATGTATGCACAAAGGACTCAAAGTCACAGAAAATGTTCAGTAGCTTGTAGGTTTGATCAGAAATCAAGCCGGTGGTCCACATATACTGAAATATTCCATAATGGTCATGGAAATCATCAGTCAGGGCATTTCCTACCTGTAAGAAATGACATTAGATAAACAAAAGGAGTCGAGTGAACGTCATGGGCTATCTGATTGGTGTGCCTATACATTTATAACTCGGCCAATGAAAAGATAGTAAGATACAAAAGCATAAAAAAATTAGTCAAGTCAAAAGGCAAGCTACCAAGTAGTCTCTACTAATTTACTAGGAAAGTAAACTGGGAACTTAGTAATTCGTATTATAATCAAATGCATGCTGGCTGCAGCATACAAAGGCGAGTCCGTCAATGCATAAGACAAAATTAAAGTTTCCTCGGCCACAAAACATATGCACCAGATGTATTGCACTTCCTATGCAAATTAGAATTAACTGATAAATTCAAACTGGCAGGATGACATGCGCATTTAGTGGCTAGATTTATTGTGTGTTTGTTATAGTTGTCTCTTCATTTATTATGTTGGCACATTTAAAATGATAAGAAACTTTGTAGCCAAAATATACCATGCGAAACTTATTTGGCATTGTCTCGGTAATTTATTTACCTGGCCAATATTGACACCTTGAGGAAACACTATTGAAATTTGGTGAGAATCTTTTCATTAAGTGCATTAGGTTGTTGGTAAGGGTAATGGTATGTGACAATAGAACATCAAAAGCATTTTAGTCCATGGCTCGCGAGAAGAAATATAGTTTCCTAGTTCCTACTAATTCCTTGAATTCCTCTTTCCACTTCGCCGCATCAATCGGTGTATATTTTTCCATCAACGGTGTTTGAGAGATGGCTTGTACCTAAACCTTGTGTTGTATTCTCATTGTGTCTCATCATTGGCCCGTATTATGATTAACTATTTGTGCAATGGCATGCCTCGAGATGCTTCCAACAAACTCATCTTAGTATAATTAACTATGCCACATGGCCATCTAAGGTTACTTATTATCGGTATATATTCATCAAAAAGTTGCTAAATCATTCTCTCACTCATTCTAGTCACTGCCTCCTCTTGTCTGCTCGTATTTGTTCTACTCAATCAACCTCTTTCCCTATTGGCTAACCCATGCATGATCACAATTCACACATCTAAGTGGCACATGCATGTTAATACATGTAAGGGTACATTGACACTGGTCACCAGTTACTACCTATTGCATGTTATCGGCAGAAAATCAATTATTATCCAAATTTGAGCTTCAAGTTCAGTTTCGTATATAAACAGAAAAGCTACTACGGGTTTTAAAAACAATCAGATTCATCTTCACTGTTATAATCTGGACCTGCCTAGATCAAATGGTGCAGATATTTTAAGTTTCTCCCATACGTGTGTAAGCTAAACAACGACAAATTATTCTTTTCTTTTTACCACACGGAAGAGTTGATATTTTCTTTTATTAAGTAAGAACGAAGATATACATATGCCTTCTCTTGCTATATTATGTGAATGTGATGCGCCACATCTTATTCTCTTTGAATAGAACTTCAGTTCTATCATATATTGAAATTGGTCAAAACAGAACGAATTACGCCGCCTCTAGCTAAATATTGCGAATGTGATGCACATGCACCTCATCTTTTTTTTTCCTTTTCAAGAGGACTTCAACTCCGTCGTGTATCTAAATTTTGTATATTTGGCGCATATGTATGTAGTTTTCTATTGGTTGTGCGCCTTGTGTATCTTTATCCTCCGCTCAAAATTACAAAAGTGGATAAATCCGTAAAATAATAATAATAACATGTGATTTTTCTATTTACAAAGAATTGGCCCCACCCAATGTTTTTTCTAGGTCTGACCCTGAATATATCGTTATAATCTGAACTAGCGCCAAAAATAAAGGTCTTATATGCTTCACTTAATACTATCCCAGGTTGTAGCTTCATATTTTTCTCGAGAAAACGCAAAAGGTTTGCATCTCGTTTCATTGAAAAGGAAGGAGAGTATTTACAAGCCTAGAGAGTATGGAAGATGTGTCGATTTTCGTTAGTACTTCAAATTTTGACATATCTTGAATGGCTAGTTCCATATGCAAGAAAAATCAATGTTTGGTGATTAACTGTGGACACTGTTAAACATTAAATGAGTTACTGTGCTTATGAGATAAAAGGGATCACACGGGAGCTGGAAGGAAGTTCCAAACTTTCACATATTAGAACGGGTTTAAAAGTGACATTAACTTAGTATGGGGGTCGTATTTGTTTACATACAAAATATACTTCTTCTATTATATTTCAATCTCTTCTCTCGTACATTTTGTATGTGCCATTTGAATGTACACATTACATTACATGATTCCTTGTACGTACTATGATAGTATGTAACTTATAAATTTTTCAAATTTCAAACTTTATTATTAAGATTAATGGTGCAATATATTTTTAGCCTAAGTGGAAGTGATGACTTCTTTGCCTATCATTTAATAACATAATAGATTTCTCGTCAAAACGACCTAGAACATAAGGATAATAAAATTGGTACTACGAGAATATTAAAATGAGGAAAGTTATCCAATTTGGGCCTTAATGAATACATATAACTTGATAGTTTTGTCCTACACAATCAAAATATGTTATGGAATTTGATAATCAAAATGAAGAAGTACCAAAGCCATACCATATAACCCTTAAGATTGATTGATATGTTTCCAGTGGTCTCGTGGTGCCTCTTTATGGCTTGAGCCAACTGAGGAACGTAGTGACCTAACCAAACCAGTTATACATGAGTTTCCAAACCTTTCTATAAACAAAAGGACAGAAAGAAGCAGTAGAATGCAAAAAAGAGACAAAAGCATATAAAGATTCTACGTACCAGCATAACTCTCTCCAGTTAAATATAATTCATGCTCCTTGTATTGAGGAAACCGTTCAAGCCACTTTGTTAGGAACACCAGCGAATCCTTGGCTGCAATATAATGAGAATAACAGTGAGAAAACTCCATTAATAATAAACCATTAGTTTGGATTATTTTGAAGGATCAGAATTTCGTGTAAACCATATGATAGATAGAGTGAAAGGGGTTGCAGTACCAGTCCTCTCATCCCCATTGCTTAAAAGATCGCCAGAGGTGTTTGAATATGAATAACCAACACCGACTGGTGAATCAATGAACAAGAGATTTGCAACTGCAAATATTAAGAAATTGTTAAATATATATAGTATAGGGAACAGCACAATCTCAGAGGTTTAGCAAAAGAAACATAGTACTGATATGAAACAAGAAAAGGGTTGTAAGACTGAAAACTAAAGCTGTACTGCAATATGTTTATAAGTAACAAGTCAAGAATCCAATCATCAAATAGAAATAGTACTCAAGGTAGCAGCATATGAAAAAGTTCAACTAGTCACAGTGGTGGTATTTATCTGAATTTTTTAATTTGGTTCTGTTGAATGCTACCTTTGTTCCAAGAGTAAGGGTTCATGCGTACACCCTTTCCATCTGCATTCACATGAAAGGGACCAACCTCTTCCCCAAGTCCATAAGCAATTGATGAGCAACCAGGCCCTGTAAAATGAAACACAGTAAATTCACCATATACTCTCAATTCGTAAACGCTGTATGATTGTTATCAATGAACAAACCAGAACATAATACCTGAGAAGATTTTTTTATCAATACACTAACATAAATATTTCACAAACTCAGTGCCAAGGACTTGCCTGGCGTACAGAAAGCTGGTCTGGTCATCTTAAAATTATTGCTGAAGTTAAGCCAGCTAACATAAACTAGAGTAAGGTGGGTCAAACAGAGAATAGTGGGATCTATTTGTATTTTAGTAAATGGAAATTAGTTTAGTGAAATTCCTTTTGTCCTTTTAAGTCAAGAACCTCATAAGAACTAATTCATAGAAAGTATTTGCTGGATTAACACTCTTACAGTTGATACCCTGTATCCATCCAGCTGAAAAAATCTATAAACTATAAACAGTAGCAAATTATAAACCACCCACCTTACAGTTGATCTACAAAACAAGAGGACAGGTTATATCCACTTGCAATAATATAGTACCAGCGACAAGAAAACGTTCAGAGTGTTCATGTGTGCGTGAATAAATGGGAAGTTTGTTTCTGGGATACTCAACAGTGTCATCCTTCACAAGTTAACACAAAAACAATCACAATTCATTATCATCGCACAGCTGGGATGTGGATACATTAAGGGTCCGATACATTAATAACGAAACCTAACAAAATGCCAACGTATAAGGCAGCAGTAAATCGACTGCATTTACCAAATTTCTAGCTAGATCAGGGGCCCATAGGCAGTCAATGCAGCACAGAGCTGCAGATCGTGTCATTGCAATTGCAATGGTCGGTTCACTAACATTGAGGTCAATACATCTATCAGCTGGTTATCACTGACTTGTGAGACTAGTAATCGTGTACATGCAAGACATCTCATATTCGCAATATTTTCTCATGTTAGAAGTACTAATCTTTGGTCCACACAACTAACTACAGATCACGGATCACGATGGTCAACGGAAGTACTAGTAGCAACTTCACCCGCAAAAACACAACAAATTACTGTAGTCTGTAGGATTTAAGAGCAAATCACGAAAGGCGGCGGTACCTCCGTTGAGCCAGAACACGAGGGGCTTGGACGCCGGGTCGGTGGCGGCCTCGAAGAACCAGTAGAAGAGCGCGGCGCCGCGCTCCTCGCTGACGGTGACGTACCCCGCGTACTGCGCGAAGCTCGCGTTGAAGGCCTGCCCCGGCACGCGCGGCACCCGGTCCCGCTCCTGCTCCCCAACCCACGACGGCTCCGCCGCAGCGGAGACGGCAGCGATGAGGAGCAGGAGAAGGACGGCCAGTGAGGCGGAGGCGCCCGCCATGGCGGGTTGGCGGCTGCGGAGTGTAGGCTGCTGGCTGTAGCGCGACGGCCGGCGACGTGGGGACTGGTGGTTGGCCTCGGTGAAGGACTTTGTCTTATTGGCGAAGTAGTACTGGACAGTAGTGTGGAGTGGTGTGGGTTGCGGTTGCGTGATATCTTGGCATGTCTTATTGGCGAATGCTTGGGTGAAGTAGTACTGGACAGTAGAGTGTGGAGTGGTGTGGGTTGCGGTTGCGTGCGCTCGTGCCTGCCGTAGCATAGGATGCCAAGACAAGATCTCACGCAACCAACACGAATCATACGTGAAATGTCACTTTAGTGTGTCACTCGTCCTATTTCTGGAAACCCCTCCTATCTCTACCGTGCTCAGAGGCGAACTCGAGGCGATCTCGGTTTCTCCCGGCGGCGTATCTGCGGGATTTCTCACCCTCCGCCGGCCGCTACGGCGGCGGGAGGGTGGGGAATCCCCAGATCTACGCTCTGGCGTGTAGTTTTAGGGTTTGGGGGCGGCGCTGGTGTGGTGGGTCGTCGGGGTCGTCGGCGTCGTCCTTTTGGTGCTCTGCGGCTCCCCCGATCCGGCGTCGTCTTCGACGGTGTTGCCGAGCTGCGGGTGAGTCACCCATCTGCCGTCGTTATCTCCGGCGGCGATGGCAGGTTGGTGACGAGTGTACAGGAGGCCGGCGGAGGGGAGTCAAGACGGCGGCTGCTGTGCGGGCTGGTGGTGAGCAGGCGGAAGATCTGTGGCGCTGGCCCCAGATCTGGGGCAGATCGAGCTTGGGGAGGCCCCCCGGCCGATACTGCTTCTCCGGTATCAGATCCAGCTCCACGGAGTTGGTGGATACTGCGGCTCGTCAACGCCTTCGGGCTAGGAGCTCTTCTGCTCCCGCGGTGGGTGTTCCTGGCGGCTGGCTTCTTCGGCGTCTTCGACGGTGGAGGGACGGCGGGCTGGGCGACCTGGAGGATGAAGATGGAGTGTGCCAGCGTTGTTGTTCTTTGATTCCTCTCTGTTCTTTCTTTGCTTGTATCTGGATGTGTACTACTTTATTTTTCGTATGAATACAAGTATGAAAAATATAAAAAAACACGAATCATACGGGTACTAAATAATTGATCCACATGAAAAACGCAGGAAACAAGTAATAGTCCGTATATATTTCAAGAATCATACGGGTACTAAAGAATTGATCCACATGAAAAAGAGAGAATAGCCACAATACCACTAGTCAAAACCGGAAGTTCCAAAATAGCACTGGAAAAACCAAACTTGCCAAAATAGCACCACCGTTAAGGTTTTTATGCCAAAATAGCACTGCCGTGAGTTTTCAAAGCTTTCACGTTAGTCAAACTGTGAGTTGCTTGTCAGTTTTTTTAGAATGCCAAAGTTGCCCTCATCTAGACCTAGCTAAAAGATCGATCGAGATCAGATCGAACCATCTCCACTTCCATGTTCCCCTTTCTCCCTCCACCGGCGGTGCGCACTGCCGCATCGCGGCGCCGTCGATCCCGCGCCTTCCTTTGAATCCCTCCACCGCCTTGCTCCGGCGTTCCCTCACCTCCCTCTGCTGCCCTCCGTGTTTCCTGCCCAAGGTTTCTGACGCCTCTGCCCTGAGAGGTGCCACCCTCCTCTCCACCCGCCGGCTCCCGCCGCTCGCCGCTGTTCTGCTGCCTCCCAGCACCACAGCTCTGCTCCGAGCCAGTTCGAGCACGAGGCTGCGCAGGACATCTTCTCTGACATGCTCGACTGAGCCCCTGCTGCTCTCCATTGCCTCCTCGATTGTTGTCGGCTGGCCGGAACGACAATGCCCCAGGCAGGCAGCTGGACGGCAAGCCTGATTTCTGAAGTCCTAAATCTGCTTCTCATTTGTCATTGCATCACTACAAGATACGCTATTCATGATAGTTTGCAACCTGTGCTCATGGTGTGTAGTTTGCGATCAGCGGTAGGTGAGCTCTTTCATCATCTTTGATGTATGAGATGATCTGTAAGCGACGATGTACTGATATGTTGTGTGATATATATATATGTGACATTCAGAACCAAAACTGTAAGGGCATATAAGTCTTTTTGTGTGGGTGTTAGGCTCAGCTTGTTCATAGTGGTATTTTGGCATCAAAAACCAAAACTGTAATGCTATTTTGGCAAGTTTGGTTTTTCCGGTGCTATTTTGGAACCCCCGGTTTTGACTAGTGGTATTGTGGCTATTCTCTCCATGAAAAACGCAAAAAGGTATATCTCTACTACTCCCTCCGTTCCTAAATATAAGATGTTTTAGGTTTTGTCCACATTCACATGTACACAAGTGTATCTAGACACATTTCATATGTATGTTCACTCACTTTAGTGTGTATGTGGACAACATGTGCAACATCTAAAACAATTTATATTTAGGAACGGAGGGAGTATATCAGTAAGGGTGCCGGTCGTACGTCGTGGTTATTTTGCATTTTCGTCCCTCAAAGAGTATGGTGTCAACCCGCAGTCCACAATCCAAAGACGAAACGTTCTTTCCTGTGTGAGACTCCCATACGACCAAAACCTCTCGCCGATGCGCCGCCGCATGCTCCTTCCACCGCCGCCCGCCCCGATGTTCCTTCCTCCATCGGCCGGCCGACCCTCCCCAAACCTTATGCGCCATGCTCCTTCCCACTTCTTTCCGTCAGCCTTCCTGCTCCTCCCTCCGCCGCAAAAAGTGGATCTGAACCGTTGGTTTTCCTCCTCTCTCGGCTCCAGGGGCTATGGAGGTGCTGCTTAGGCTGACGTTCCGACGGCCACCGAGGCGCTGCGGGGTCAGGGCCGCGTGGAGGCGACACTTGATGTGGGATTCAGGGTCTGCGCTGCGGCGGAAATCGCGACCGAGATGGCGTGGCTCTGCTTCCGCGAGTGCCTCCGCCAGCACCGATGATTCTGCGGTGCATGCTCCTGCCGCCGGAGATGCCTGGCGAGGGAGACGACGTTTAATGGTCAACCATCTCGATCGCGGCCACACCACTGTGATATAGAGCTTCCACGGGACCTGGATATGGTGTTTTCCACTATGTGTTTTAGTTCTGTGCATTTTACATTGTCAAACTCAAATGACAGATCTTCTGTCTCTCTGCACTAATTAGAGGCTTCCTTTTCAGGCTATAGGACTGAATGATGAGTTGCAGCGTGTTCTCTTCAGCGCCATGATGAGTTGCAAAGAGTGTCCCTCCCAATATATCAGTACTTGTTGCTGGTAGCATGAACCAAGGGGCAACCTCTCCCCGGCCTGTTGGGGTTCCATTTTCCCTCTTCTGAATGTACACCATGACCATGAGGACGATAAACACGAAGATGAGTTCTCTGTTCTTTCTGGCAGGCAAGCTATATTCCTAATAGTTTCGTTTGATTACGAATGAAGTGGCTAATGATACATGAGTACCTAAGATGGGTCTCAGTGTTATGATATTCGAAAAATAGCTCAGTTTAGTGAAGACAATGGTCTTTGTCAACTAAATTTCTTAACATATCTGATGGACCACTTCATTAAGCTGTATAATAATGCTAAAGGACGACTTTCCCTGTACCTGTGTATTGCAAAGTGAAAACTTAACCAATGAAAGAAAAATAGGTACGAAATAGTGAGCAACATAAACCATCTTTAGCGGTTGCTGGAATAAAAGGGGTATATATATACCTGACCTGATTGGAACTGGGAGTTACACACTCGGTTCAGAAACTTTGAACATGGTTACGATGTAACACGAGTTTGTCATATACATTATACAAGCCAGCTAATTTCGTTCTTACAGTAGACAACAAGATTATTAAGCTTATAAATTTGCCACAGTCAGATACCCTCGCCTTGAGCCGTCTGATTGCTATTTTACTATGGTAACACCACATCTCAAATGCCTCGGTGAAGTAAGGATATGTTTGCTTTCAACATCCACTACAACAGGATATCTGATTGATCAACTCAAGGCAAATGCTAGAACCATCGAAACCATTGCATTCTCAATATTCGAACCATCTGATTGATCCACTAAAATAGGATATCTAATGATCGATTTATTGTTTGCTGTATATTTTCATGATCCCGTAGCAACGCACGGGTATTGTGCTAGTACTGTATATGATGAACAATCTATCTATCTAATCTAATAAATCTGTAAGCTTGGTGGGCTGCGAGCCAAATGAGGGCATCTGCCGCTTGTGTGTCTCTGCCATGCGGGTCCATACGATCTGGTCGGTTTGTGGGCAGTCAAAGCGGTGCGGTTGTCTCATCACCGAACAAGCTAGCAGTTTCACCAGTTCCCAATAAAAACAAATCGAGACAGCCATTGGGAGACGGCGTCCTCCTTCCCTCCATCGCCGCTGCCCACATCTCCCCACGGCGCCCGACGCCGTCCTCTCCGTCCCGGCCTTAGCTCTGTCCTCCCCCTCCCGCCCTGGATCCGTCCTTTCCAAGGCGGCTACCAGCGCAGTGGCGGAACGGGCTTCTCTCCCGAGGCAGCTGGTGGCGCGAAGGTCGGTGCCCTCCTCTTCTTCCCAAGGCAGCTAACTGACATGTCTCCCTTGGGCCTGGCCGGCCGTCCTCGCTCGATGCCCGGTCGCCGCCTCCTTGTGTTTCGTGGCCACAACGGGTGGCCTACTGCCCTGCCGATCTGTGAGTTGCTTTGATGCTGCTCTTTTCTCACGCGTTGGCCCTGCTCTCTCTATCTCTGTTGCAGCAACTAGGCAGCTTCTCTCTCTGTTAGGCGGATGTAGGTACCGCTGCTGGCATCTCTATATATTAGCAAAAAGGTTGTAATTATTTCTACTAGAAAGCTCATGGTACCTTGGTAAAAAAATCACGGTACTAGTAAAGATAACCACATTATTCAAGTAGATTGTAAGTTGTTTAAGTAGTGGTGGAGCTTGCCGAAAAAGTAGGGGAGGGCAAAACAGAAAACGAGAATGGTTTGGAGGGCAAAAGACTACTTTTTTGCATCCAAGTCCCTAGAAAAACTTCTTTCACTCTTTATCCAAAGTCGGGGGTGGCCCCCCGACATACACATAGCTCCGTCAATGTGTTTAAGGTTGCTTGGCACTCATGTCATCGAGGTCAATACATCTATCAGCTAGTTATCACTGACTTGTGAGACTAGTAATTGTGTACATGCAAGACATCTCATATTCGCAATATTTTCTCATGTTAGAAGTCATTGACCACAACCAGATCACTGGGTTGTGCTTTCGTCACTGCCCCGACTTGAGGCGATCATCTATCCGGAAATCTACAACAGGGGCAACTACCATAGTTCAGCGACTACGTGCATACAGATGTTGCCAAGGCGGCTACAATAGGGATCTTCTGTCGACTTGACCATGGACTGTGTGAACCGGAGGTCGAGTCCCTTCTGCTGATAGATGGGGAATTTGGATGCCCATAGTGGTTTGCTGCAAACTGGATGAGGAATGATTCTTGTGCTCGGTGGATCGTGTGCACTGTGTGACGACCGTTGCAGAGTCACCGGGATTAACATGTCCCGCCTCGGCCTCACTGGCACTATGGGCTCGACATTTAGCTTGCTGAGGTCACTTGAAGCCATACTACTCTCAGGTAACAACATCGTCGGAAAAATTCTGGCGTCCGTGGCTAGTTGTCATCCCTCCACGTTCTCGATGCTTCCAACAACTTGGTCGGCACGATGCCGAAGTTCCGCTACAACGTGGTTGTCTGAATTGAAGGGGGGCCACGACTAAAGATCTCTGGCGCGGCTCCGTGCCTAGCACAATTGGTTTCTTGGTCATCCTGCACTAGTGGAAAACGGGGCTTTAGTCCCGGTTCCAGTGGGCTTCTAGTCCCGGTTAGGCAACTGGGACTAGTAAAGCGGGACTAAAACCCCCCACCCTTTAGTCCCGGTTGTCTACGAACCGGGACTAGAGGCCCTCCCACGTGGCCACGGCGTAGCCCGCGGGGCTGGGAACCTTTAGTCCCGGTTCTTAACACGAACCGGGACTAGGGATTTGCATTTTTTCGATTAATTTTCAGGGTTTTAGGAAGGGTTAGGGGTTTCGGATGGTTTCCATCGTACAGGGATCACGTCGATGTGCCAAAAACGCGTTCTGGTATATATAAATTACTATATGAAGATCAAGTTGATGCATATATAAATTTTACTACGCCGTGGCCACGTGGGAGGGCCTCTAGTCCCGGTTCGTAGACAACCGGGACTAAAGGGTGGGGGGTTTTAGTCCCGCTTTACTAGTCCCAGTTGCCTAACCGGGACTAGAAGCCCACTGGAACCGGGACTAAAGCCCCGTTTTCCACTAGTGCAGGATGACCAAGAAACCAATTGTGCTAGGCACGGAGCCGCGCCAGAGATCTTTAGTCGTGGCCCCCCTTCAATTCAGACAACCACGTTGTAGCGGAACTTCGGCATCGTGCCGACCAAGTTGTTGGAAGCATCGAGAACGTGGAGGGATGACAACTAGCCACGGACGCCAGAATTTTTCTATTTACAAAGAATTGGCCCCACCCAATGTTTTTTCTAGGTCTGACCCTGAATATATCGTTATAATCTGAACTAGCGCCAAAAATAAAGGTCTTATATGCTTCACTTAATACTATCCCAGGTTGTAGCTTCATATTTTTCTCGAGAAAACGCAAAAGGTTTGCATCTCGTTTCATTGAAAAGGAAGGAGAGTATTTACAAGCCTAGAGAGTATGGAAGATGTGTCGATTTTCGTTAGTACTTCAAATTTTGACATATCTTGAATGGCTAGTTCCATATGCAAGAAAAATCAATGTTTGGTGATTAACTGTGGACACTGTTAAACATTAAATGAGTTACTGTGCTTATGAGATAAAAGGGATCACACGGGAGCTGGAAGGAAGTTCCAAACTTTCACATATTAGAACGGGTTTAAAAGTGACATTAACTTAGTATGGGGGTCGTATTTGTTTACATACAAAATATACTTCTTCTATTATATTTCAATCTCTTCTCTCGTACATTTTGTATGTGCCATTTGAATGTACACATTACATTACATGATTCTTGTACGTACTATGATAGTATGTAACTTATAAATTTTTCAAATTTCAAACTTTATTATTAAGATTAATGGTGCAATATATTTTTAGCCTAAGTGGAAGTGATGACTTCTTTGCCTATCATTTAATAACATAATAGATTTCTCGTCAAAACGACCTAGAACATAAGGATAATAAAATTGGTACTACGAGAATATTAAAATGAGGAAAGTTATCCAATTTGGGCCTTAATGAATACATATAACTTGATAGTTTTGTCCTACACAATCAAAATATGTTATGGAATTTGATAATCAAAATGAAGAAGTACCAAAGCCATACCATATAACCCTTAAGATTGATTGATATGTTTCCAGTGGTCTCGTGGTGCCTCTTTATGGCTTGAGCCAACTGAGGAACGTAGTGACCTAACCAAACCAGTTATACATGAGTTTCCAAACCTTTCTATAAACAAAAAGGACAGAAAGAAGCAGTAGAATGCAAAAAAGAGACAAAAGCATATAAAGATTCTACGTACCAGCATAACTCTCTCCAGTTAAATATAATTCATGCTCCTTGTATTGAGGAAACCGTTCAAGCCACTTTGTTAGGAACACCAGCGAATCCTTGGCTGCAATATAATGAGAATAACAGTGAGAAAACTCCATTAATAATAAACCATTAGTTTGGATTATTTTGAAGGATCAGAATTTCGTGTAAACCATATGATAGATAGAGTGAAAGGGGTTGCAGTACCAGTCCTCTCATCCCCATTGCTTAAAAGATCGCCAGAGGTGTTTGAATATGAATAACCAACACCGACTGGTGAATCAATGAACAAGAGATTTGCAACTGCAAATATTAAGAAATTGTTAAATATATATAGTATAGGGAACAGCACAATCTCAGAGGTTTAGCAAAAGAAACATAGTACTGATATGAAACAAGAAAAGGGTTGTAAGACTGAAAACTAAAGCTGTACTGCAATATGTTTATAAGTAACAAGTCAAGAATCCAATCATCAAATAGAAATAGTACTCAAGGTAGCAGCATATGAAAAAGTTCAACTAGTCACAGTGGTGGTATTTATCTGAATTTTTTAATTTGGTTCTGTTGAATGCTACCTTTGTTCCAAGAGTAAGGGTTCATGCGTACACCCTTTCCATCTGCATTCACATGAAAGGGACCAACCTCTTCCCCAAGTCCATAAGCAATTGATGAGCAACCAGGCCCTGTAAAATGAAACACAGTAAATTCACCATATACTCTCAATTCGTAAACGCTGTATGATTGTTATCAATGAACAAACCAGAACATAATACCTGAGAAGATTTTTTTATCAATACACTAACATAAATATTTCACAAACTCAGTGCCAAGGACTTGCCTGGCGTACAGAAAGCTGGTCTGGTCATCTTAAAATTATTGCTGAAGTTAAGCCAGCTAACATAAACTAGAGTAAGGTGGGTCAAACAGAGAATAGTGGGATCTATTTGTATTTTAGTAAATGGAAATTAGTTTAGTGAAATTCCTTTTGTCCTTTTAAGTCAAGAACCTCATAAGAACTAATTCATAGAAAGTATTTGCTGGATTAACACTCTTACAGTTGATACCCTGTATCCATCCAGCTGAAAAAATCTATAAACTATAAACAGTAGCAAATTATAAACCACCCACCTTACAGTTGATCTACAAAACAAGAGGACAGGTTATATCCACTTGCAATAATATAGTACCAGCGACAAGAAAACGTTCAGAGTGTTCATGTGTGCGTGAATAAATGGGAAGTTTGTTTCTGGGATACTCAACAGTGTCATCCTTCACAAGTTAACACAAAAACAATCACAATTCATTATCATCGCACAGCTGGGATGTGGATACATTAAGGGTCCGATACATTAATAACGAAACCTAACAAAATGCCAACGTATAAGGCAGCAGTAAATCGACTGCATTTACCAAATTTCTAGCTGGATCAGGGGCCCATAGGCAGTCAATGCAGCACAGAGCTGCAGATCGTGTCATTGCAATTGCAATGGTCGGTTCACTAACATTGAGGTCAATACATCTATCAGCTGGTTATCACTGACTTGTGAGACTAGTAATCGTGTACATGCAAGACATCTCATATTCGCAATATTTTCTCATGTTAGAAGTACTAATCTTTGGTCCACACAACTAACTACAGATCACGGATCACGATGGTCAACGGAAGTACTAGTAGCAACTTCACCCGCAAAAACACAACAAATTACTGTAGTCTGTAGGATTTAAGAGCAAATCACGAAAGGCGGCGGTACCTCCGTTGAGCCAGAACACGAGGGGCTTGGACGCCGGGTCGGTGGCGGCCTCGAAGAACCAGTAGAAGAGCGCGGCGCCGCGCTCCTCGCTGACGGTGACGTACCCCGCGTACTGCGCGAAGCTCGCGTTGAAGGCCTGCCCCGGCACGCGCGGCACCCGGTCCCGCTCCTGCTCCCCAACCCACGACGGCTCCGCCGCAGCGGAGACGGCAGCGATGAGGAGCAGGAGAAGGACGGCCAGTGAGGCGGAGGCGCCCGCCATGGCGGGTTGGCGGCTGCGGAGTGTAGGCTGCTGGCTGTAGCGCGACGGCCGGCGACGTGGGGACTGGTGGTTGGCCTCGGTGAAGGACTTTGTCTTATTGGCGAAGTAGTACTGGACAGTAGTGTGGAGTGGTGTGGGTTGCGGTTGCGTGATATCTTGGCATGTGAAAGGACATTTTTGTATCCCTTAGTTTTGTGTGTTAGTTAACAACACATGTGATAGTTTTAATCTGGTGTTAAGTGTTTGCAGGTTTTAAATGTGTCCAGCACATGTGCATCTACACCAAAAAGAGAAAAGAAGCTTTTTGGAGCCTTTTAGGCCGGAGTATCCGGTCCCCAGGACCGGAGTCTCCGGACTCAGAGGTTTCTGGCCTCTGTGCAGAAAATGTGCTCAGCCTCTGGTGGGGGCCGGAGTTTCCGGCCCCAGTGACCGGAGTTTCCGCCCCCAGGCCGGAGTTTCCGGCCTCCAGGACCGGAATGTTTGCTGAGCCTCGCTTGGCCGAAAAGATGTTCAGCCCCTGGAGGGGGCCGGAGTATCCGGCCCCAGGAAACCGGAGTTTCCGCCCCAAGGCCGGAGTATCCGGCCACTAGCTCCGGATACTCCGGTGTGAAGAGAGCTGCAACGGCTAGTTTTTCAGGGAGGGGTATAAATACCCCTCCACTCTCCTCCAGCCAGCTAGCTCGACCAGAATACAAGATCCCCATTGTTGCAAGCTCAAGAATCACTAGATCTCCCAATCCCTCCACCCAAACTTGTTGATCTTTGGAGGATTGAAGGAGAAGGCCCCGATCTACATCTTCACCGAGCCGTTTGTCATTTCCCCCTCATTCACTTGAGGGACCATTGCTAGGGTTTCCACTAGGAAAACCTAGCCCCCTATTGTACTCACTTGATTGTCTTTGTGACAGATTGTAGCTGTTTGGGAGCCCCCAATCCTTTGTGGGTTGTGCCCCAAATCGTTGTTGTAAAGGCTCCGGACTCCGCCTCGAAGGTTTCCGATAGTTGAAGTGAACCAAACCTTTGTGGTGCGGTTCACCGGAGAAGAGGGTGAGGCCTTTGTGGCCGTTGAACCATTGTGTTGGTTCACACCTCTCCAACGAGACGTACTCCCCTAAAAAGGAGGAACTCGGGATTACATCCGTGTCTCCGCGTGCTTTGACTTCGGTTACCTCTATCCTTGTTTACCGCCTTATTATATCGTGCTTAGTTGCTAGCTTGTCATATAGGTAAATTCACCGTAGTTGCATATCTAGAGAATTTACCTTTTGTGTCAAGCCTAAATTGAAAAAGACTAAAATTGGAGTAGCACCTATTCACCCCCCCCCTCTAGGTGTCATACCGATCCTTTCAATTGGTATCAGAGCTTAGGCTCTCTTGTTTTGGGTTTAACCGCCTAAGAGAAGTATGACACTAAGTGAGGATGAGGCCGATCTTGCCAAGGCCAAGGAGACCATGGCATCCATGGCCGATATCAAATCGTTGGAAACAACATTGACATCGTCCATGAATGACATGAATGTCAAATTTGATGAGTTGCGTGACATGCTCATGAAACTCACAAATGCCAAGGTTTCGGAAACCATCCCACTAGAGGGCATCTCTAACTCCGATGAAGATGATTCCGAGGAGGGTAAAAAGAAAAATGAGAAGGGGGTGGAAACCACCTCCGAATCTAAACCAACTCCTCCTACCAAGCATGAAGATGGGAAGGAAGAGTACCATAACGTTCCGGGATGGTACCCTATCGACCCACCTATCACCACCCGCATAAACCCCATTGGTCCTCCACCTAAGCTTAATGCATTAGCCTTTGCTAGTTGGCAACGCTCAATGAAATCTCATATTAACAGTGCCTCTATCGAGCTTTGGAGGATCATTGAAGAAGGGTACAAGGTTGCGGATCCAAGCAATGTGACAAGAAGAGAATTTGCCGAAAAGCAACTCAATGCCTCCGCACTCCATATGATTGAACTTTCAGTGGGTGAAAGTGACAAGCATTATGTTCTCAATGCCTCCACCGCCAAAGAAGCTTGGAATTGTCTTGAGGTTGCATTTCTTGGGAATGAAAGCATGAAGAGAAACCGATATGAGTCTTTGAGCAATGATGCCGAAGGATTCTACATGTTTGACAATGAGACTCATGAAGACATGTATGGAAGACTCAAGACTCTTGCAAAGGCCTTCTTTGATGTGGGGGCAACCTATGTGGATGATGCTTATGTCAAGAGGAAGTATGTGAATGCTCTCTTGCCTTCCGAGCCCATCGAGGTGAAGGCCATTCAAGGAAGACACAACTACAACGAAATGACATCCAATGAAGTTATGCAAGAAGTGCAAGCCTCCAAGGTTGCCACCAAGAATGCCGAAGATAGCCGTGCTAGGGCCATGGGGATGAAACAAGGCCCCTCACTTGCTTTGAAGGCCAAGGTGGTATGTCTTGATGAGGTTGAAGCGTGCCCAAGCAACATTGCTCCAAATGATCTTGAACCGGCTCTAAATGGTCATATAGCTCTTGCCACAAGAGAGTTTTGGCAAGACCCGGCAAAAGCTAAAGCCAAGGTTGATAAAGAGAACAACTCAAGTGGGAAGAAAGAGCTAGCCTCAAAGTGGAAGACGTGCTATAATTGTCATGACAAGAACCACTACATAAGAGAGTGTCCTTATGAGAACCGAGAGCTAAATGGTGGGAAGCTCATCCCCAAGGACCATTCAAAGTTGATACAAAAGAAGCCCGCAAGACCAAGGAAGCCTTTCTTCAAGAAGGCACCAAGAATTGTGTTGGTGGCACAAGAAGAATATGCCACAAGTGATTCCGAAGATGAAGATGCACCTACTAAAGAGGTAGCCGCATTGGCTATTGTATCAACTTCATCATCTTCTCTCTTTGAATCCCCCAATGAGAACTTCTCCACCAACAACGCTCGTTGCCTCATGGCTAATGTCACCGAGGTATCATCTCCTTCTCCCAAGACTATGCATGAAATGAGTGATCAATCTAGTCTTGTGATTAAGAAAGAACTTGTTGCTTTCGATACGTTCATGACTAACTTGCAAGGTGAAGCTAAGGAACATGTTGAGTCTCTCATGAGACAACTATGTGCGGCCGAAGAACTTCTTCAAGAAAAGAGTAAGATTGAGAGAGAGGATTCTCTCACCATTGCCTCTTTGAATGCTTCCGTAGCATCCTTGAATGCCTCTCTTGATGAAGAGAGTGAAGAAAGATGTTCTCTTGAGGAAAGACTTGAGTCTCTTGATGCTAAAAATGATGATATCATTAATAAAATCATTAAGGATAGAGATCATGTTGTTGCTAAATATAAAGTGCTTAAAAAGGAGAAAGTTGAACTTGGGGTTGCTAATGCTAGACTTCTTGAGGGTATGGAGAAGCTTGACAAGGCTCACAAGGCCTTGGAAACAACTCACTCCCTTTTAGTCAAGTCTCATGAGCAACTTCAAACTCAACTTTCTAAATCTAGCTCAACTAGCATATCTATTCTTCCTCGTGTTCATAAAAATGTTATTGAAGAAAATGTTAGTGCCAAGACCTCTAGTCCCAAAAGTAAAGATAAGGGTATTGCTTACTTATTTGAGCAAAAACCACACAAAGGGAAGGAGGGTCTTGGTTATGTAGCCGAGCCCAAGAAGAAAGTGGGCAACAACAAGAAGATCAAGACCAAGCCCGCACAAGCCGAGACTTCCATTGCGGGTGGTAGTGCCACAAGGGGCAAGACCACTCGTAGTGACTTTGCGGGGCATAACAACCCCAACTATATTCTTTATGTTGATTATTATGGGGATGTTTATGCTCAATATGTTGGTCCATATGATGGTTACATTGATTACTCTATTTGGGTTCCTAAGACCCTTGTTGCTAACCAAAAGGACCCATTGAGAAATGGGTACCTAAATCCAAGCAATGATTTCTTGTAGGACTATGCTTCCGGTGGATCTAAATGGGTGGTTGATAGTGGATGCACTAGTCATATGACCGGAAGCAAGGAGATTATGACGGATTTGAGACCAAATCTAGATTATACAATAACCGTCTCTTATGGTGATAATTCAAAAGCTGAGGTAAAGAGTCTCGGCAAGGTGGTAGTTGCAAGGGATATCACCCTTGTAAATGTCATGCTTGTTGAGTCTCTAGGTTACAATCTTATGTCCGTTCGTGCTCTTAATAAGATGAACTTTGATGTCCATTTTACTATTGATATGGTGGTACTCTTGAGGAGCAAGACTCTAAAGGTCATGTTCGTTGGGTATGTTGAAAATGAGTTGTTTGTGGTAGACTTTTCGGGGTCTACCAACACTCAAGCAATATGCCTATTCGGAAAGGCCGACGTGGGGTGGTTGTGGCATCGCCGCTTGTCCCATGTCAACATGAGAACTTTGCAAAGTCTTCACAAGGGTGGCCACATTCTTGGACTAAAAGACAATGTTTCTTTTCCAGAGATCGTCTTTGTAGGGCTTGTGTTGAAGGAAAGATGCATGATTCTCCCCATCCGGGCAAGACCATTATTTCATCAACGAGGATTTTGGAACTTCTTCATGTTGATCTCTTTGGTGCCGTGCCTCAACCTAGTCTTGGTGGGAAGAAATATTGTTTGGTGATTGTTGATGACTATTCAAGATTTACTTGGGTTTATTTCTTCAAGACGAAGGATGAAACCCAACAAACCATCATCGACTTTTCCAATATTGTTCAACGCCAATACAATGTCCCTATTTTGGTCATTAGGAGTGATAATGGCTCCGAGTTCAAGAACTACACCTTAAATGAGTTTCTTAGTGAAGAGGGGATTCGTCATCAATATTCCGCTGCATATACCCCTCAACAAAATGGTGTAGCCGAAAGGAAGAACCGGACTCTCATGGATATGGCAAGGTCTATGTTGGCGGAGTTTAAGTCTCCGCTATTCTTATGGGCCGAGGCTATCTCCACGGCGTGTCATTCATCTAACCGGTTATTCTTTCGTGTTGGCAAGAAGTTTACATCTTATGAGATGCTCACCGGCAACAAGCCCAATGTCTCCTACTACCGAGTTTTTGGTTGTAAGTGTTTCTATAAGAACAAAAGTGTTCGTTTGTCTAAATTTGAATCTAAAGCTTTAGAGGGTGTTTTTGTTGGTTACGGTGCCGAATCTCACACCTATAGAGTCTATGACAAGACCGTTGGGAAAGTCATAGAATCTTGTGATGTGAGGTTCGATGAGAATGACGGCTCCCAAGTGGCGCAATTTCATGTTTGTGATGTAGATAATGAGGAACCTCAAGAAGCAATAAGAAGAATGGGGGTTGGTTTCCATCGCCCCATTGAAATCCGTCATGAGCCTCCTCAAGCAAGTCCTAGCTCCACTATGTGGAGAATCCATCATCACAAGTTGAAGTTGCACCTTCTATGGAAGCAAATGATGCACCTATCCAAGAACAAGTTCAAGGCCCTCCTCAAGTTGACCAAGAGGCTATTCAAGAACCAAGTTCTCCTATTGTCAACACTAGCCAAGGTCAAGACCAAGATCAACCCTCTCCTCTTTTGTTGAAGATGAGCTTCAAGATGATCAAGGTCAACAATCCGGTCAAGACGGGGACTCAAATGATCAAGATGATCAAGCCGAAATTCCTCGCATCAATGAGGATATCGAAACCCGTCGTATAGCAAGAGTCAAAAAGGATTGGAGAAGAAAGAGTCTTCATCTAGAGAATATCATTGTTAATGTCAAGAACAAGGTCACCACAAGAAAACAATTGGCAAATTTCAATGAACATCAAGCTCACATCTCTATGGTGGAACCAAAGAAAGTCTTTGAAGCTCTTGAAGATCCGGATTGGTTGGAAGCCATGCATGAAGAACTCAATAACTTCAAGCGCAACAAAGTGTGGAATCTAGTGGAGAAGCCAAAAGATTGCCTCAATGTTATAGGCACCAAGTGGATATTCAAGAACAAGCAAGATGAGCATGGAATGGTTGTGAGGAACAAGGCAAGATTGGTAGCTCAAGGGTACTCTCAAGTTGAAGGCATTGATTTTGGAGAGACCTATGCTCCCGTGGCTCGCCTTGAGTCCATCCGTATCCTTCTTGCATATGCATCACATCATAATTTCAAGTTGCAACAAATGGATGTGAAAAGTGCCTTTCTTAATGGTCCTTTAAAGGAGTTGGTATATGTTAAGCAACCTCCGGGATTTGAGGATCCACACTTCCCTAACCATGTCTACAAACTTGATAAGGCGCTCTATGGTCTCAAACAAGCACCTCGTGCTTGGTATGAGCACCTAAGAGAGCTATTGTTAGACCGTGGCTTTGAAGTGGGGCAAATCGATCCCACTCTTTTTACCAAGAGGGTTAAAGGGGAGCTTTTCATATGCCAACTTTATGTTGATGATATCATATTTGGCTCTTCTAACAAAGCTTTTAATGATGAATTTTCAAAGCTTATGACCGATAGGTTCGAGATGTCCATGATGGGAGAGTTGAAGTACTTCCTTGGTTTTGAGATCAAGCAATTGAGTGGAGGGACCTTTATCTCTCAAGCCAAATATATCCAAGACATGCTCAAGAGGTTCAAGATGCAAAATGCTAAAGAGAAGAAGTTTCCTATGGACACCAAGTGTCATCTTGAACTTAATCCAAAGGGTGATAAGGATGTTGATCAAAAGCTCTATCGTTCTATGATTGGTTCTTTGCTTTATCTTTGTGCATCTAGACCCGATATTGTGTTGAGTGTAGGAGTGTGTGCAAGGTACCAAGCGGCTCCCAAAGAAAGCCACCAAACGGCGGTTCTTCGAATCTTTCGATATTTGGTTCATACCCCAAGGTTTGGTTTGTGGTATCCTAAAGGCTCAACTTTCTCTCTTGCCGGTTACACGGATTCGGATTGGGCCGGTTGCAAGGATGATAGGAAATCAACTTCCGGGGCTTGCCAATTCCTTGGTAGGTCCTTGGTGAGTTGGTCTTCTAAGAAGCAAAATTGCATATCTCTCTCCACCACCGAAGCCGAGTATGTGGCGGCCGCTAGTTGTTGCACTCAATTGTTGTGGATGAGGCAAACTTTAAAGGAATACGGTGTCCATTGTGACAAAGTGCCTCTTTTATGTGACAATGAAAGTGCTATCAAGATTGGTCACAACCCGGTGGAGCACTCAAGAACGAAGCATATTGAGATTCGCTATCACTTCATCCGTGATCACATCATCCGGGGTGACATTGAGCTTGGCTATATTCCCACGAAGATCCAACTTGCCGATATGTTCACGAAGCCACTTGATGAAGCAAGGTTCACTTATTTGAGGCATGAGCTAAATATCATCGATTCGGGGAGCGTCGCTTGACTATCTTGCATACACACCTATTTCTTGACTATCTATTTGGTTTAGGTGTAGGCATGGACATAGGGGGAGTGCGGTCCTAATCCATTGGACTATCCCTCCCCCCATTATGCCGATAGTAAGAACTCATTTTGTCTCTATATGTTCATTTTATGAATTGTGAGCTTAAAATGACGAGTAGTGGCCGTGAACCCAAGATATATCTTCGCGGTGTCACACCACACACTCATACATGGTGGCCTAGGCCACCGCCCTCTTCTTTGTGAAGAGTTGATCTTATTTGGTCTTTTATTGGATTTTATTGCCTATCCGTTGTTCTTTATGGAAAACACGCTCAAATGATGATTCTTATTTGATTTTTGTGCCTCTTACCAAGTTTGAGTGTGAAGTACCATTTCAGTGACTTTGTGTCTTATCCCAGGCCTATCTTATCCCAAAGCTTGCTCTTCTTGCATCCTTCATGTCCAACAAAAAAAAATCCAGCATTTTGAGTTGGTGGGGCCGGATAATCCGGTCATAAGGCCGGATAATCCGGTCTGACAGAAGTATCCGCCCTAAACCCCGGAATCTCTGGCTCAGGCCGGAGACTCCGGTGTGTTTAGGCCGGATACTCCGGTCCGGCAGTTTCGCAGGGATCTTAAAGGGGATCGGGGTGGGAGTTGTATTCACAACTTCCTCACACCCCCGACCCCCATCCACTCCCCTGCCGCCGCCACCACCTCGAAGTGCTGCTCCGGCTGCTCCCCGCCGCCGGAATCCGCCGTGCCTCCGGCCTCCTCCTCCTCACCGACGCTGGGGACCTTCCTCTCCTCCGTTTGGGCTGCACCATGGACAAAAAGGGTACCTCACTCTCTCTCCCTAGGTTTTCTTCTCGATCTAGGTTTGGAGAGTAGTTCCCTTAGTTTTTCTTGGTGCAAAACCTTTTAGATGGCAAGGTGTATCCTAGAAGTAACCCTAGAATTATTTGCACAAAGTTCTTGAACTAAATCGAGGTTTCCCCTCTCAGGGGCCGGATAATCCGGTGTTGCAGGCCGGATTCTCCGGTCTGGACCGGATAATCCGCCCCCTGAGGCCGGAAACTCCGGTGTAGATCAAGATTTTAGTGCCCAGAATTCTTTAGTTACTTCTTCTTTTTGTTCCTGGACATGCAAGCTTATCTACATGCTTTCCTACTACTCTGTTTCTCACAGGTGCTCTGAGGACTAAGGCCTCCGTCTCAAATCCTCACAAGGTTTCAAGGAAAGAACGTAGTCAAACAAGGGACAAGCTGTTGTTTGATAGCAGCGCTGGTCGGTTGCGTCAGCAGAGTGCCATAGATGAGGAAGCCACAAGGCATGCTGCCCTAGGTGGGTTCGATGATGAAGAAGAGGCCGAGAGAGCCCATTTTGATTCCTTGACCACAGTTTTGGGTATGGGGAAGCTTGAGTTCCGCCGGATGAGATCTCAGTCCTTCTTTGACTTGCCGCCCAACACCAATGATCCTAACTTTCCAAGGAAAGAGCAGCAGCTGATTATGCATGAGATTTATGCCCGTATTGAGAAACATGTGGTTTGTGAGCAAAAAGTGTTGAGTCTTGATGCCTTGAACTTGAAGCCGTACTTTCAAGAGGCAGTGTGGATTGTTCGGAAGCTTGGTCTTGAGAAGCTTATCTCCACTCAACAAGGCTATGATATTCAGCTTATTCATCAGTTCTTCGCCACAGTTGTTTTTGATCATGATGAAGAAGTCACAATGACTTGGATGACCGGTCCTCACAAGTGCACCTCCAACTTTGTGGAATTTGGACAGTTTTTGGGCTATGTGTTCAAGGGGGCTACTACCCCAGTTGGGAAGAGGATGCATGTGGAAGGGGTCGCCTACAACAAGCGTCGCTTGCGCCCTTTATACTCTGTGGCATCATCGGTTGGCTCTAATCAAGACCTCCTCCCCACCTTCAACATTTTTCTTCGCATGGTTCGGTTTAACCTTGCTCCTCAAGCCGGAAATGTGGATGCCATTCGAGGAGGACTTGTCAATCTCCTTTACCATGCTTACAAGGTTCAACAGGCCGGTCCGAATTGCAAAGGTCAAGAAATTGATGTCATGGATTTCATCAAGTGTGAGTTGCTTTGGGCCATTTTTGAGCATAAGAATCCTTTGTACGCACCATACATCATGAAGCTCATCATTAAGAAGGTGCCTTCCGTTGATGTCTCTCGCCTCACCAAGCATCCCAAGGGCACTCTCCGCCAATTGAGCAAGCATTCCAAGCAGCCGTCTTCCTCTCATGCACCTCCTCCACAATCTAGTGATGAGGAGGCGGCGACCGAGGCCCCAATGCCTAGAAGGAGAAGCAAGAATGCCGACCCTCCATCTTATCTTCAAGGAAGGGCTGAAGTGAATATGGAAGTGAGCAAGCTATCTTGGTGGAAAAGAAAATTGCTTTGCATGGAAGTTGCACTTCACAAGGAGAACCATGGTTCATATGTGAGAGAGAAGCACATCATTGACAACCAACAAATCATGATCAAGGAGTTGCGCAAGCTCAACAATGGTAGTGTCACTCCTCCTCCGGAAGAAGATGAAGATGGGAATCCTATTCTCTCCTCCTCGTCCGCCGAGACTCTCTCATATAGCAAATGGAATGAAGACGTCTTTCCTTGGTCCGATTATGCGGATGTGACCTCTTTGCCATCATCTTCTCGCAACACCGGCAAAGCTCCCATGAACATTTCAGATGAAGACTACAATGGAGAAGGGGATGGTGATGAGGACGGTGAAGACTCCGAGTGATCTCCATGGGTTACGTTAGTAATGCTCTTTTCCCTTTTTGGCGTCTCGATGCCAAAGGGGGAGAAGTAGTTCTATTAGATTCTCTCCGTGGGATTTGCATGGGTCGGACACAAGCATGTGCTTTTTATCATTCTTGTTGCGCTTGTGTCCCTTTATGTTATTTGGAACTTTTATTTGCATCTTATGTGTTGAGAACTATGGATGTTATCTATGTGAGTGTAAGACATATGGATTTCTTATTATGTATGGTTGAGCCTACATTAGTGTGCTATGGTTTATATGGATGTTATCTACATTTGTATGCACAAGGTATGGTTTTATCCTAGACTCAACCTATATTGTGATATGTCCTTTTGGGAAATGTGGTTGTTTCCATATCATGTTGCTATTTGGTTAAGACTTGTCTCTCTATGTGTGTGCTTATGCATTCCAAGGTAATTGTTTATATGCACACATCTAGGGGGAGTATCTCCTTTTGTTAGACATGATATGATCTTGTTTTTTATCGCAAATCCTTGTGTTGTCATCTAACACCAAAAAGGGGGAGATTGAAAGGACATTTTTGTATCCCTTAGTTTTGTGTGTTAGTTAACAACACATGTGATAGTTTTAATCTGGTGTTAAGTGTTTGCAGGTTTTAAATGTGTCCAGCACATGTGCATCTACACCAAAAAGAGAAAAGAAGCTTTTTGGAGCCTTTTAGGCCGGAGTATCCGGTCCCCAGGACCGGAGTCTCCGGACTCAGAGGTTTCTGGCCTCTGTGCAGAAAATGTGCTCAGCCTCTGGTGGGGGCCGGAGTTTCCGGCCCCAGTGACCGGAGTTTCCGCCCCCAGGCCGGAGTTTCCGGCCTCCAGGACCGGAATGTTTGCTGAGCCTCGCTTGGCCGAAAAGATGTTCAGCCCCTGGAGGGGGCCGGAGTATCCGGCCCCAGGAAACCGGAGTTTCCGCCCCAAGGCCGGAGTATCCGGCCACTAGCTCCGGATACTCCGGTGTGAAGAGAGCTGCAACGGCTAGTTTTTCAGGGAGGGGTATAAATACCCCTCCACTCTCCTCCAGCCAGCTAGCTCGACCAGAATACAAGATCCCCATTGTTGCAAGCTCAAGAATCACTAGATCTCCCAATCCCTCCACCCAAACTTGTTGATCTTTGGAGGATTGAAGGAGAAGGCCCCGATCTACATCTTCACCGAGCCGTTTGTCATTTCCCCCTCATTCACTTGAGGGACCATTGCTAGGGTTTCCACTAGGAAAACCTAGCCCCCTATTGTACTCACTTGATTGTCTTTGTGACAGATTGTAGCTGTTTGGGAGCCCCCAATCCTTTGTGGGTTGTGCCCCAAATCGTTGTTGTAAAGGCTCCGGACTCCGCCTCGAAGGTTTCCGATAGTTGAAGTGAACCAAACCTTTGTGGTGCGGTTCACCGGAGAAGAGGGTGAGGCCTTTGTGGCCGTTGAACCATTGTGTTGGTTCACACCTCTCCAACGAGACGTACTCCCCTAAAAAGGAGGAACTCGGGATTACATCCGTGTCTCCGCGTGCTTTGACTTCGGTTACCTCTATCCTTGTTTACCGCCTTATTATATCGTGCTTAGTTGCTAGCTTGTCATATAGGTAAATTCACCGTAGTTGCATATCTAGAGAATTTACCTTTTGTGTCAAGCCTAAATTGAAAAAGACTAAAATTGGAGTAGCACCTATTCACCCCCCCTCTAGGTGTCATACCGATCCTTTCAGCATGTCTTATTGGCGAATGCTTGGGTGAAGTAGTACTGGACAGTAGAGTGTGGAGTGGTGTGGGTTGCGGTTGCGTGCGCTCGTGCCTGCCGTAGCATAGGATGCCAAGACAAGATCTCACGCAACCAACACGAATCATACGTGAAATGTCACTTTAGTGTGTCACTCGTCCTATTTCTGGAAACCCCTCCTATCTCTACCGTGCTCAGAGGCGAACTCGAGGCGATCTCGGTTTCTCCCGGCGGCCGCCGGCGTATCTGCGGGATTTCTCACCCTCCGCCGGCCGCTACGGCGGCGGGAGGGTGGGGAATCCCCAGATCTGCGCTCTGGCGTGTAGTTTTAGGGTTTGGGGGCGGCGCTGGCGTGGTGGGGTCGTCGGCGTCGTCCTTTTGGTGCTCTGCGGCTCCCCCGATCCGGCGTCGTCTTCGACGGTGTTGCCGAGCTGCGGGTGAGTCACCCATCTGCCGTCGTTATCTCCGGCGGCGATGGCAGGTTGGTGACGAGTGTACAGGAGGCCGGCGGAGGGGAGTCAAGACGGCGGCTGCTGTGCGGGCTGGTGGTGAGCAGGCGGAAGATCTGTGGCGCTGGCCCCAGATCTGGGGCAGATCGAGCTTGGGGAGGCCCCCCGGCCGATACTGCTTCTCCGGTATCAGATCCAGCTCCACGGAGTTGGTGGATACTGCGGCTCGTCAACGCCTTCGGGCTAGGAGCTCTTCTGCTCCCGCGGTGGGTGTTCCTGGCGGCTGGCTTCTTCGGCGTCTTCGACGGTGGAGGGACGGCGGGCTGGGCGACCTGGAGGATGAAGATGGAGTGTGCCAGCGTTGTTGTTCTTTGATTCCTCTCTGTTCTTTCTTTGCTTGTATCTGGATGTGTACTACTTTATTTTTCGTATGAATACAAGTATGAAAAATATAAAAAAACACGAATCATACGGGTACTAAATAATTGATCCACATGAAAAACGCAGGAAACAAGTAATAGTCCGTATATATTTCAAGAATCATACGGGTACTAAAGAATTGATCCACGTGAAAAAGAGAGAATAGCCACAATACCACTAGTCAAAACCGGAAGTTCCAAAATAGCACTGGAAAAACCAAACTTGCCAAAATAGCACCACCGTTAAGGTTTTTATGCCAAAATAGCACTGCCGTGAGTTTTCAAAGCTTTCACGTTAGTCAAACTGTGAGTTGCTTGTCAGTTTTTTTAGAATGCCAAAGTTGCCCTCATCTAGACCTAGCTAAAAGATCGATCGAGATCAGATCGAACCATCTCCACTTCCATGTTCCCCTTTCTCCCTCCACCGGCGGTGCGCACTGCCGCATCGCGGCGCCGTCGATCCCGCGCCTTCCTTTGAATCCCTCCACCGCCTTGCTCCGGCGTTCCCTCACCTCCCTCTGCTGCCCTCCGTGTTTCCTGCCCAAGGTTTCTGACGCCTCTGCCCTGAGAGGTGCCACCCTCCTCTCCACCCGCCGGCTCCCGCCGCTCGCCGCTGTTCTGCTGCCTCCCAGCACCACAGCTCTGCTCCGAGCCAGTTCGAGCACGAGGCTGCGCAGGACATCTTCTCTGACATGCTCGACTGAGCCCCTGCTGCTCTCCATTGCCTCCTCGATTGTTGTCGGCTGGCCGGAACGACAATGCCCCAGGCAGGCAGCTGGACGGCAAGCCTGATTTCTGAAGTCCTAAATCTGCTTCTCATTTGTCATTGCATCACTACAAGATACGCTATTCATGATAGTTTGCAACCTGTGCTCATGGTGTGTAGTTTGCGATCAGCGGTAGGTGAGCTCTTTCATCATCTTTGATGTATGAGATGATCTGTAAGCGACGATGTACTGATATGTTGTGTGATATATATATGTGACATTCAGAACCAAAACTGTAAGGGCATATAAGTCTTTTTGTGTGGGTGTTAGGCTCAGCTTGTTCATAGTGGTATTTTGGCATCAAAAACCAAAACTGTAATGCTATTTTGGCAAGTTTGGTTTTTCCGGTGCTATTTTGGAACCCCCGGTTTTGACTAGTGGTATTGTGGCTATTCTCTCCATGAAAAACGCAAAAAGGTATATCTCTACTACTCCCTCCGTTCCTAAATATAAGATGTTTTAGGTTTTGTCCACATTCACATGTACACAAGTGTATCTAGACACATTTCATATATATGTTCACTCACTTTAGTGTGTATGTGGACAACATGTGCAACATCTAAAACAATTTATATTTAGGAACGGAGGGAGTATATCAGTAAGGGTGCCGGTCGTACGTCGTGGTTATTTTGCATTTTCGTCCCTCAAAGAGTATGGTGTCAACCCGCAGTCCACAATCCAAAGACGAAACGTTCTTTCCTGTGTGAGACTCCCATACGACCAAAACCTCTCGCCGATGCGCCGCCGCATGCTCCTTCCACCGCCGCCCGCCCCGATGTTCCTTCCTCCATCGGCCGGCCGACCCTCCCCAAACCTTATGCGCCATGCTCCTTCCCACTTCTTTCCGTCAGCCTTCCTGCTCCTCCCTCCGCCGCAAAAAGTGGATCTGAACCGTTGGTTTTCCTCCTCTCTCGGCTCCAGGGGCTATGGAGGTGCTGCTTAGGCTGACGTTCCGACGGCCACCGAGGCGCTGCGGGGTCAGGGCCGCGTGGAGGCGACACTTGATGTGGGATTCAGGGTCTGCGCTGCGGCGGAAATCGCGACCGAGATGGCGTGGCTCTGCTTCCGCGAGTGCCTCCGCCAGCACCGATGATTCTGCGGTGCATGCTCCTGCCGCCGGAGATGCCTGGCGAGGGAGACGACGTTTAATGGTCAACCATCTCGATCGCGGCCACACCACTGTGATATAGAGCTTCCACGGGACCTGGATATGGTGTTTTCCACTATGTGTTTTAGTTCTGTGCATTTTACATTGTCAAACTCAAATGACAGATCTTCTGTCTCTCTGCACTAATTAGAGGCTTCCTTTTCAGGCTATAGGACTGAATGATGAGTTGCAGCGTGTTCTCTTCAGCGCCATGATGAGTTGCAAAGAGTGTCCCTCCCAATATATCAGTACTTGTTGCTGGTAGCATGAACCAAGGGGCAACCTCTCCCCGGCCTGTTGGGGTTCCATTTTCCCTCTTCTGAATGTACACCATGACCATGAGGACGATAAACACGAAGATGAGTTCTCTGTTCTTTCTGGCAGGCAAGCTATATTCCTAATAGTTTCGTTTGATTACGAATGAAGTGGCTAATGATACATGAGTACCTAAGATGGGTCTCAGTGTTATGATATTCGAAAAATAGCTCAGTTTAGTGAAGACAATGGTCTTTGTCAACTAAATTTCTTAACATATCTGATGGACCACTTCATTAAGCTGTATAATAATGCTAAAGGACGACTTTCCCTGTACCTGTGTATTGCAAAGTGAAAACTTAACCAATGAAAGAAAAATAGGTACGAAATAGTGAGCAACATAAACCATCTTTAGCGGTTGCTGGAATAAAAGGGGTATATATATACCTGACCTGATTGGAACTGGGAGTTACACACTCGGTTCAGAAACTTTGAACATGGTTACGATGTAACACGAGTTTGTCATATACATTATACAAGCCAGCTAATTTCGTTCTTACAGTAGACAACAAGATTATTAAGCTTATAAATTTGCCACAGTCAGATACCCTCGCCTTGAGCCGTCTGATTGCTATTTTACTATGGTAACACCACATCTCAAATGCCTCGGTGAAGTAAGGATATGTTTGCTTTCAACATCCACTACAACAGGATATCTGATTGATCAACTCAAGGCAAATGCTAGAACCATCGAAACCATTGCATTCTCAATATTCGAACCATCTGATTGATCCACTAAAATAGGATATCTAATGATCGATTTATTGTTTGCTGTATATTTTCATGATCCCGTAGCAACGCACGGGTATTGTGCTAGTACTGTATATGATGAACAATCTATCTATCTAATCTAATAAATCTGTAAGCTTGGTGGGCTGCGAGCCAAATGAGGGCATCTGCCGCTTGTGTGTCTCTGCCATGCGGGTCCATACGATCTGGTCGGTTTGTGGGCAGTCAAAGCGGTGCGGTTGTCTCATCACCGAACAAGCTAGCAGTTTCACCAGTTCCCAATAAAAACAAATCGAGACAGCCATTGGGAGACGGCGTCCTCCTTCCCTCCATCGCCGCTGCCCACATCTCCCCACGGCGCCCGACGCCGTCCTCTCCGTCCCGGCCTTAGCTCTGTCCTCCCCCTCCCGCCCTGGATCCGTCCTTTCCAAGGCGGCTACCAGCGCAGTGGCGGAACGGGCTTCTCTCCCGAGGCAGCTGGTGGCGCGAAGGTCGGTGCCCTCCTCTTCTTCCCAAGGCAGCTAACTGACATGTCTCCCTTGGGCCTGGCCGGCCGTCCTCGCTCGATGCCCGGTCGCCGCCTCCTTGTGTTTCGTGGCCACAACGGGTGGCCTACTGCCCTGCCGATCTGTGAGTTGCTTTGATGCTGCTCTTTTCTCACGCGTTGGCCCTGCTCTCTCTATCTCTGTTGCAGCAACTAGGCAGCTTCTCTCTCTGTTAGGCGGATGTAGGTACCGCTGCTGGCATCTCTATATATTAGCAAAAAGGTTGTAATTATTTCTACTAGAAAGCTCATGGTACCTTGGTAAAAAAATCACGGTACTAGTAAAGATAACCACATTATTCAAGTAGATTGTAAGTTGTTTAAGTAGTGGTGGAGCTTGCCGAAAAAGTAGGGGAGGGCAAAACAGAAAACGAGAATGGTTTGGAGGGCAAAAGACTACTTTTTTGCATCCAAGTCCCTAGAAAAACTTCTTTCACTCTTTATCCAAAGTCGGGGTGGCCCCCCGACATACACATAGCTCCGTCAATGTGTTTAAGGTTGCTTGGCACTCATGTCATCGAGGTCAATACATCTATCAGCTAGTTATCACTGACTTGTGAGACTAGTAATTGTGTACATGCAAGACATCTCATATTCGCAATATTTTCTCATGTTAGAAGTCATTGACCACAACCAGATCACTGGGTTGTGCTTTCGTCACTGCCCCGACTTGAGGCGATCATCTATCCGGAAATCTACAACAGGGGCAACTACCATAGTTCAGCGACTACGTGCATACAGATGTTGCCAAGGCGGCTACAATAGGGATCTTCTGTCGACTTGACCATGGACTGTGTGAACCGGAGGTCGAGTCCCTTCTGCTGATAGATGGGGAATTTGGATGCCCATAGTGGTTTGCTGCAAACTGGATGAGGAATGATTCTTGTGCTCGGTGGATCGTGTGCACTGTGTGACGACCGTTGCAGAGTCACTGGGATTAACATGTCCCGCCTCGGCCTCACTGGCACTATGGGCTCGACATTTAGCTTGCTGAGGTCACTTGAAGCCATACTACTCTCAGGTAACAACATCGTCGGAAAAATTCTGGCGTCCGTGGCTAGTTGTCATCCCTCCACGTTCTCGATGCTTCCAACAACTTGGTCGGCACGATGCCGAAGTTCCGCTACAACGTGGTTGTCTGAATTGAAGGGGGGCCACGACTAAAGATCTCTGGCGCGGCTCCGTGCCTAGCACAATTGGTTTCTTGGTCATCCTGCACTAGTGGAAAACGGGGCTTTAGTCCCGGTTCCAGTGGGCTTCTAGTCCCGGTTAGGCAACTGGGACTAGTAAAGCGGGACTAAAACCCCCCACCCTTTAGTCCCGGTTGTCTACGAACCGGGACTAGAGGCCCTCCCACGTGGCCACGGCGTAGCCCGCGGGGCTGGGAACCTTTAGTCCCGGTTCTTAACACGAACCGGGACTAGGGATTTGCATTTTTTCGATTAATTTTCAGGGTTTTAGGAAGGGTTAGGGGTTTCGGATGGTTTCCATCGTACAGGGATCACGTCGATGTGCCAAAAACGCGTTCTGGTATATATAAATTACTATATGAAGATCAAGTTGATGCATATATAAATTTTACTACGCCGTGGCCACGTGGGAGGGCCTCTAGTCCCGGTTCGTAGACAACCGGGACTAAAGGGTGGGGGGTTTTAGTCCCGCTTTACTAGTCCCAGTTGCCTAACCGGGACTAGAAGCCCACTGGAACCGGGACTAAAGCCCCGTTTTCCACTAGTGCAGGATGACCAAGAAACCAATTGTGCTAGGCACGGAGCCGCGCCAGAGATCTTTAGTCGTGGCCCCCCTTCAATTCAGACAACCACGTTGTAGCGGAACTTCGGCATCGTGCCGACCAAGTTGTTGGAAGCATCGAGAACGTGGAGGGATGACAACTAGCCACGGACGCCAGAATTTTTCTATTTACAAAGAATTGGCCCCACCCAATGTTTTTTCTAGGTCTGACCCTGAATATATCGTTATAATCTGAACTAGCGCCAAAAATAAAGGTCTTATATGCTTCACTTAATACTATCCCAGGTTGTAGCTTCATATTTTTCTCGAGAAAACGCAAAAGGTTTGCATCTCGTTTCATTGAAAAGGAAGGAGAGTATTTACAAGCCTAGAGAGTATGGAAGATGTGTCGATTTTCGTTAGTACTTCAAATTTTGACATATCTTGAATGGCTAGTTCCATATGCAAGAAAAATCAATGTTTGGTGATTAACTGTGGACACTGTTAAACATTAAATGAGTTACTGTGCTTATGAGATAAAAGGGATCACACGGGAGCTGGAAGGAAGTTCCAAACTTTCACATATTAGAACGGGTTTAAAAGTGACATTAACTTAGTATGGGGGTCGTATTTGTTTACATACAAAATATACTTCTTCTATTATATTTCAATCTCTTCTCTCGTACATTTTGTATGTGCCATTTGAATGTACACATTACATTACATGATTCTTGTACGTACTATGATAGTATGTAACTTATAAATTTTTCAAATTTCAAACTTTATTATTAAGATTAATGGTGCAATATATTTTTAGCCTAAGTGGAAGTGATGACTTCTTTGCCTATCATTTAATAACATAATAGATTTCTCGTCAAAACGACCTAGAACATAAGGATAATAAAATTGGTACTACGAGAATATTAAAATGAGGAAAGTTATCCAATTTGGGCCTTAATGAATACATATAACTTGATAGTTTTGTCCTACACAATCAAAATATGTTATGGAATTTGATAATCAAAATGAAGAAGTACCAAAGCCATACCATATAACCCTTAAGATTGATTGATATGTTTCCAGTGGTCTCGTGGTGCCTCTTTATGGCTTGAGCCAACTGAGGAACGTAGTGACCTAACCAAACCAGTTATACATGAGTTTCCAAACCTTTCTATAAACAAAAAGGACAGAAAGAAGCAGTAGAATGCAAAAAAGAGACAAAAGCATATAAAGATTCTACGTACCAGCATAACTCTCTCCAGTTAAATATAATTCATGCTCCTTGTATTGAGGAAACCGTTCAAGCCACTTTGTTAGGAACACCAGCGAATCCTTGGCTGCAATATAATGAGAATAACAGTGAGAAAACTCCATTAATAATAAACCATTAGTTTGGATTATTTTGAAGGATCAGAATTTCGTGTAAACCATATGATAGATAGAGTGAAAGGGGTTGCAGTACCAGTCCTCTCATCCCCATTGCTTAAAAGATCGCCAGAGGTGTTTGAATATGAATAACCAACACCGACTGGTGAATCAATGAACAAGAGATTTGCAACTGCAAATATTAAGAAATTGTTAAATATATATAGTATAGGGAACAGCACAATCTCAGAGGTTTAGCAAAAGAAACATAGTACTGATATGAAACAAGAAAAGGGTTGTAAGACTGAAAACTAAAGCTGTACTGCAATATGTTTATAAGTAACAAGTCAAGAATCCAATCATCAAATAGAAATAGTACTCAAGGTAGCAGCATATGAAAAAGTTCAACTAGTCACAGTGGTGGTATTTATCTGAATTTTTTAATTTGGTTCTGTTGAATGCTACCTTTGTTCCAAGAGTAAGGGTTCATGCGTACACCCTTTCCATCTGCATTCACATGAAAGGGACCAACCTCTTCCCCAAGTCCATAAGCAATTGATGAGCAACCAGGCCCTGTAAAATGAAACACAGTAAATTCACCATATACTCTCAATTCGTAAACGCTGTATGATTGTTATCAATGAACAAACCAGAACATAATACCTGAGAAGATTTTTTTATCAATACACTAACATAAATATTTCACAAACTCAGTGCCAAGGACTTGCCTGGCGTACAGAAAGCTGGTCTGGTCATCTTAAAATTATTGCTGAAGTTAAGCCAGCTAACATAAACTAGAGTAAGGTGGGTCAAACAGAGAATAGTGGGATCTATTTGTATTTTAGTAAATGGAAATTAGTTTAGTGAAATTCCTTTTGTCCTTTTAAGTCAAGAACCTCATAAGAACTAATTCATAGAAAGTATTTGCTGGATTAACACTCTTACAGTTGATACCCTGTATCCATCCAGCTGAAAAAATCTATAAACTATAAACAGTAGCAAATTATAAACCACCCACCTTACAGTTGATCTACAAAACAAGAGGACAGGTTATATCCACTTGCAATAATATAGTACCAGCGACAAGAAAACGTTCAGAGTGTTCATGTGTGCGTGAATAAATGGGAAGTTTGTTTCTGGGATACTCAACAGTGTCATCCTTCACAAGTTAACACAAAAACAATCACAATTCATTATCATCGCACAGCTGGGATGTGGATACATTAAGGGTCCGATACATTAATAACGAAACCTAACAAAATGCCAACGTATAAGGCAGCAGTAAATCGACTGCATTTACCAAATTTCTAGCTGGATCAGGGGCCCATAGGCAGTCAATGCAGCACAGAGCTGCAGATCGTGTCATTGCAATTGCAATGGTCGGTTCACTAACATTGAGGTCAATACATCTATCAGCTGGTTATCACTGACTTGTGAGACTAGTAATCGTGTACATGCAAGACATCTCATATTCGCAATATTTTCTCATGTTAGAAGTACTAATCTTTGGTCCACACAACTAACTACAGATCACGGATCACGATGGTCAACGGAAGTACTAGTAGCAACTTCACCCGCAAAAACACAACAAATTACTGTAGTCTGTAGGATTTAAGAGCAAATCACGAAAGGCGGCGGTACCTCCGTTGAGCCAGAACACGAGGGGCTTGGACGCCGGGTCGGTGGCGGCCTCGAAGAACCAGTAGAAGAGCGCGGCGCCGCGCTCCTCGCTGACGGTGACGTACCCCGCGTACTGCGCGAAGCTCGCGTTGAAGGCCTGCCCCGGCACGCGCGGCACCCGGTCCCGCTCCTGCTCCCCAACCCACGACGGCTCCGCCGCAGCGGAGACGGCAGCGATGAGGAGCAGGAGAAGGACGGCCAGTGAGGCGGAGGCGCCCGCCATGGCGGGTTGGCGGCTGCGGAGTGTAGGCTGCTGGCTGTAGCGCGACGGCCGGCGACGTGGGGACTGGTGGTTGGCCTCGGTGAAGGACTTTGTCTTATTGGCGAAGTAGTACTGGACAGTAGTGTGGAGTGGTGTGGGTTGCGGTTGCGTGATATCTTGGCATGTCTTATTGGCGAATGCTTGGGTGAAGTAGTACTGGACAGTAGAGTGTGGAGTGGTGTGGGTTGCGGTTGCGTGCGCTCGTGCCTGCCGTAGCATAGGATGCCAAGACAAGATCTCACGCAACCAACACGAATCATACGTGAAATGTCACTTTAGTGTGTCACTCGTCCTATTTCTGGAAACCCCTCCTATCTCTACCGTGCTCAGAGGCGAACTCGAGGCGATCTCGGTTTCTCCCGGCGGCCGCCGGCGTATCTGCGGGATTTCTCACCCTCCGCCGGCCGCTACGGCGGCGGGAGGGTGGGGAATCCCCAGATCTGCGCTCTGGCGTGTAGTTTTAGGGTTTGGGGGCGGCGCTGGCGTGGTGGGGTCGTCGGCGTCGTCCTTTTGGTGCTCTGCGGCTCCCCCGATCCGGCGTCGTCTTCGACGGTGTTGCCGAGCTGCGGGTGAGTCACCCATCTGCCGTCGTTATCTCCGGCGGCGATGGCAGGTTGGTGACGAGTGTACAGGAGGCCGGCGGAGGGGAGTCAAGACGGCGGCTGCTGTGCGGGCTGGTGGTGAGCAGGCGGAAGATCTGTGGCGCTGGCCCCAGATCTGGGGCAGATCGAGCTTGGGGAGGCCCCCCGGCCGATACTGCTTCTCCGGTATCAGATCCAGCTCCACGGAGTTGGTGGATACTGCGGCTCGTCAACGCCTTCGGGCTAGGAGCTCTTCTGCTCCCGCGGTGGGTGTTCCTGGCGGCTGGCTTCTTCGGCGTCTTCGACGGTGGAGGGACGGCGGGCTGGGCGACCTGGAGGATGAAGATGGAGTGTGCCAGCGTTGTTGTTCTTTGATTCCTCTCTGTTCTTTCTTTGCTTGTATCTGGATGTGTACTACTTTATTTTTCGTATGAATACAAGTATGAAAAATATAAAAAAACACGAATCATACGGGTACTAAATAATTGATCCACATGAAAAACGCAGGAAACAAGTAATAGTCCGTATATATTTCAAGAATCATACGGGTACTAAAGAATTGATCCACGTGAAAAAGAGAGAATAGCCACAATACCACTAGTCAAAACCGGAAGTTCCAAAATAGCACTGGAAAAACCAAACTTGCCAAAATAGCACCACCGTTAAGGTTTTTATGCCAAAATAGCACTGCCGTGAGTTTTCAAAGCTTTCACGTTAGTCAAACTGTGAGTTGCTTGTCAGTTTTTTTAGAATGCCAAAGTTGCCCTCATCTAGACCTAGCTAAAAGATCGATCGAGATCAGATCGAACCATCTCCACTTCCATGTTCCCCTTTCTCCCTCCACCGGCGGTGCGCACTGCCGCATCGCGGCGCCGTCGATCCCGCGCCTTCCTTTGAATCCCTCCACCGCCTTGCTCCGGCGTTCCCTCACCTCCCTCTGCTGCCCTCCGTGTTTCCTGCCCAAGGTTTCTGACGCCTCTGCCCTGAGAGGTGCCACCCTCCTCTCCACCCGCCGGCTCCCGCCGCTCGCCGCTGTTCTGCTGCCTCCCAGCACCACAGCTCTGCTCCGAGCCAGTTCGAGCACGAGGCTGCGCAGGACATCTTCTCTGACATGCTCGACTGAGCCCCTGCTGCTCTCCATTGCCTCCTCGATTGTTGTCGGCTGGCCGGAACGACAATGCCCCAGGCAGGCAGCTGGACGGCAAGCCTGATTTCTGAAGTCCTAAATCTGCTTCTCATTTGTCATTGCATCACTACAAGATACGCTATTCATGATAGTTTGCAACCTGTGCTCATGGTGTGTAGTTTGCGATCAGCGGTAGGTGAGCTCTTTCATCATCTTTGATGTATGAGATGATCTGTAAGCGACGATGTACTGATATGTTGTGTGATATATATATGTGACATTCAGAACCAAAACTGTAAGGGCATATAAGTCTTTTTGTGTGGGTGTTAGGCTCAGCTTGTTCATAGTGGTATTTTGGCATCAAAAACCAAAACTGTAATGCTATTTTGGCAAGTTTGGTTTTTCCGGTGCTATTTTGGAACCCCCGGTTTTGACTAGTGGTATTGTGGCTATTCTCTCCATGAAAAACGCAAAAAGGTATATCTCTACTACTCCCTCCGTTCCTAAATATAAGATGTTTTAGGTTTTGTCCACATTCACATGTACACAAGTGTATCTAGACACATTTCATATGTATGTTCACTCACTTTAGTGTGTATGTGGACAACATGTGCAACATCTAAAACAATTTATATTTAGGAACGGAGGGAGTATATCAGTAAGGGTGCCGGTCGTACGTCGTGGTTATTTTGCATTTTCGTCCCTCAAAGAGTATGGTGTCAACCCGCAGTCCACAATCCAAAGACGAAACGTTCTTTCCTGTGTGAGACTCCCATACGACCAAAACCTCTCGCCGATGCGCCGCCGCATGCTCCTTCCACCGCCGCCCGCCCCGATGTTCCTTCCTCCATCGGCCGGCCGACCCTCCCCAAACCTTATGCGCCATGCTCCTTCCCACTTCTTTCCGTCAGCCTTCCTGCTCCTCCCTCCGCCGCAAAAAGTGGATCTGAACCGTTGGTTTTCCTCCTCTCTCGGCTCCAGGGGCTATGGAGGTGCTGCTTAGGCTGACGTTCCGACGGCCACCGAGGCGCTGCGGGGTCAGGGCCGCGTGGAGGCGACACTTGATGTGGGATTCAGGGTCTGCGCTGCGGCGGAAATCGCGACCGAGATGGCGTGGCTCTGCTTCCGCGAGTGCCTCCGCCAGCACCGATGATTCTGCGGTGCATGCTCCTGCCGCCGGAGATGCCTGGCGAGGGAGACGACGTTTAATGGTCAACCATCTCGATCGCGGCCACACCACTGTGATATAGAGCTTCCACGGGACCTGGATATGGTGTTTTCCACTATGTGTTTTAGTTCTGTGCATTTTACATTGTCAAACTCAAATGACAGATCTTCTGTCTCTCTGCACTAATTAGAGGCTTCCTTTTCAGGCTATAGGACTGAATGATGAGTTGCAGCGTGTTCTCTTCAGCGCCATGATGAGTTGCAAAGAGTGTCCCTCCCAATATATCAGTACTTGTTGCTGGTAGCATGAACCAAGGGGCAACCTCTCCCCGGCCTGTTGGGGTTCCATTTTCCCTCTTCTGAATGTACACCATGACCATGAGGACGATAAACACGAAGATGAGTTCTCTGTTCTTTCTGGCAGGCAAGCTATATTCCTAATAGTTTCGTTTGATTACGAATGAAGTGGCTAATGATACATGAGTACCTAAGATGGGTCTCAGTGTTATGATATTCGAAAAATAGCTCAGTTTAGTGAAGACAATGGTCTTTGTCAACTAAATTTCTTAACATATCTGATGGACCACTTCATTAAGCTGTATAATAATGCTAAAGGACGACTTTCCCTGTACCTGTGTATTGCAAAGTGAAAACTTAACCAATGAAAGAAAAATAGGTACGAAATAGTGAGCAACATAAACCATCTTTAGCGGTTGCTGGAATAAAAGGGGTATATATATACCTGACCTGATTGGAACTGGGAGTTACACACTCGGTTCAGAAACTTTGAACATGGTTACGATGTAACACGAGTTTGTCATATACATTATACAAGCCAGCTAATTTCGTTCTTACAGTAGACAACAAGATTATTAAGCTTATAAATTTGCCACAGTCAGATACCCTCGCCTTGAGCCGTCTGATTGCTATTTTACTATGGTAACACCACATCTCAAATGCCTCGGTGAAGTAAGGATATGTTTGCTTTCAACATCCACTACAACAGGATATCTGATTGATCAACTCAAGGCAAATGCTAGAACCATCGAAACCATTGCATTCTCAATATTCGAACCATCTGATTGATCCACTAAAATAGGATATCTAATGATCGATTTATTGTTTGCTGTATATTTTCATGATCCCGTAGCAACGCACGGGTATTGTGCTAGTACTGTATATGATGAACAATCTATCTATCTAATCTAATAAATCTGTAAGCTTGGTGGGCTGCGAGCCAAATGAGGGCATCTGCCGCTTGTGTGTCTCTGCCATGCGGGTCCATACGATCTGGTCGGTTTGTGGGCAGTCAAAGCGGTGCGGTTGTCTCATCACCGAACAAGCTAGCAGTTTCACCAGTTCCCAATAAAAACAAATCGAGACAGCCATTGGGAGACGGCGTCCTCCTTCCCTCCATCGCCGCTGCCCACATCTCCCCACGGCGCCCGACGCCGTCCTCTCCGTCCCGGCCTTAGCTCTGTCCTCCCCCTCCCGCCCTGGATCCGTCCTTTCCAAGGCGGCTACCAGCGCAGTGGCGGAACGGGCTTCTCTCCCGAGGCAGCTGGTGGCGCGAAGGTCGGTGCCCTCCTCTTCTTCCCAAGGCAGCTAACTGACATGTCTCCCTTGGGCCTGGCCGGCCGTCCTCGCTCGATGCCCGGTCGCCGCCTCCTTGTGTTTCGTGGCCACAACGGGTGGCCTACTGCCCTGCCGATCTGTGAGTTGCTTTGATGCTGCTCTTTTCTCACGCGTTGGCCCTGCTCTCTCTATCTCTGTTGCAGCAACTAGGCAGCTTCTCTCTCTGTTAGGCGGATGTAGGTACCGCTGCTGGCATCTCTATATATTAGCAAAAAGGTTGTAATTATTTCTACTAGAAAGCTCATGGTACCTTGGTAAAAAAATCACGGTACTAGTAAAGATAACCACATTATTCAAGTAGATTGTAAGTTGTTTAAGTAGTGGTGGAGCTTGCCGAAAAAGTAGGGGAGGGCAAAACAGAAAACGAGAATGGTTTGGAGGGCAAAAGACTACTTTTTTGCATCCAAGTCCCTAGAAAAACTTCTTTCACTCTTTATCCAAAGTCGGGGGTGGCCCCCCGACATACACATAGCTCCGTCAATGTGTTTAAGGTTGCTTGGCACTCATGTCATCGAGGTCAATACATCTATCAGCTAGTTATCACTGACTTGTGAGACTAGTAATTGTGTACATGCAAGACATCTCATATTCGCAATATTTTCTCATGTTAGAAGTCATTGACCACAACCAGATCACTGGGTTGTGCTTTCGTCACTGCCCCGACTTGAGGCGATCATCTATCCGGAAATCTACAACAGGGGCAACTACCATAGTTCAGCGACTACGTGCATACAGATGTTGCCAAGGCGGCTACAATAGGGATCTTCTGTCGACTTGACCATGGACTGTGTGAACCGGAGGTCGAGTCCCTTCTGCTGATAGATGGGGAATTTGGATGCCCATAGTGGTTTGCTGCAAACTGGATGAGGAATGATTCTTGTGCTCGGTGGATCGTGTGCACTGTGTGACGACCGTTGCAGAGTCACCGGGATTAACATGTCCCGCCTCGGCCTCACTGGCACTATGGGCTCGACATTTAGCTTGCTGAGGTCACTTGAAGCCATACTACTCTCAGGTAACAACATCGTCGGAAAAATTCTGGCGTCCGTGGCTAGTTGTCATCCCTCCACGTTCTCGATGCTTCCAACAACTTGGTCGGCACGATGCCGAAGTTCCGCTACAACGTGGTTGTCTGAATTGAAGGGGGGCCACGACTAAAGATCTCTGGCGCGGCTCCGTGCCTAGCACAATTGGTTTCTTGGTCATCCTGCACTAGTGGAAAACGGGGCTTTAGTCCCGGTTCCAGTGGGCTTCTAGTCCCGGTTAGGCAACTGGGACTAGTAAAGCGGGACTAAAACCCCCCACCCTTTAGTCCCGGTTGTCTACGAACCGGGACTAGAGGCCCTCCCACGTGGCCACGGCGTAGCCCGCGGGGCTGGGAACCTTTAGTCCCGGTTCTTAACACGAACCGGGACTAGGGATTTGCATTTTTTCGATTAATTTTCAGGGTTTTAGGAAGGGTTAGGGGTTTCGGATGGTTTCCATCGTACAGGGATCACGTCGATGTGCCAAAAACGCGTTCTGGTATATATAAATTACTATATGAAGATCAAGTTGATGCATATATAAATTTTACTACGCCGTGGCCACGTGGGAGGGCCTCTAGTCCCGGTTCGTAGACAACCGGGACTAAAGGGTGGGGGGTTTTAGTCCCGCTTTACTAGTCCCAGTTGCCTAACCGGGACTAGAAGCCCACTGGAACCGGGACTAAAGCCCCGTTTTCCACTAGTGCAGGATGACCAAGAAACCAATTGTGCTAGGCACGGAGCCGCGCCAGAGATCTTTAGTCGTGGCCCCCCTTCAATTCAGACAACCACGTTGTAGCGGAACTTCGGCATCGTGCCGACCAAGTTGTTGGAAGCATCGAGAACGTGGAGGGATGACAACTAGCCACGGACGCCAGAATTTTTCTATTTACAAAGAATTGGCCCCACCCAATGTTTTTTCTAGGTCTGACCCTGAATATATCGTTATAATCTGAACTAGCGCCAAAAATAAAGGTCTTATATGCTTCACTTAATACTATCCCAGGTTGTAGCTTCATATTTTTCTCGAGAAAACGCAAAAGGTTTGCATCTCGTTTCATTGAAAAGGAAGGAGAGTATTTACAAGCCTAGAGAGTATGGAAGATGTGTCGATTTTCGTTAGTACTTCAAATTTTGACATATCTTGAATGGCTAGTTCCATATGCAAGAAAAATCAATGTTTGGTGATTAACTGTGGACACTGTTAAACATTAAATGAGTTACTGTGCTTATGAGATAAAAGGGATCACACGGGAGCTGGAAGGAAGTTCCAAACTTTCACATATTAGAACGGGTTTAAAAGTGACATTAACTTAGTATGGGGGTCGTATTTGTTTACATACAAAATATACTTCTTCTATTATATTTCAATCTCTTCTCTCGTACATTTTGTATGTGCCATTTGAATGTACACATTACATTACATGATTCTTGTACGTACTATGATAGTATGTAACTTATAAATTTTTCAAATTTCAAACTTTATTATTAAGATTAATGGTGCAATATATTTTTAGCCTAAGTGGAAGTGATGACTTCTTTGCCTATCATTTAATAACATAATAGATTTCTCGTCAAAACGACCTAGAACATAAGGATAATAAAATTGGTACTACGAGAATATTAAAATGAGGAAAGTTATCCAATTTGGGCCTTAATGAATACATATAACTTGATAGTTTTGTCCTACACAATCAAAATATGTTATGGAATTTGATAATCAAAATGAAGAAGTACCAAAGCCATACCATATAACCCTTAAGATTGATTGATATGTTTCCAGTGGTCTCGTGGTGCCTCTTTATGGCTTGAGCCAACTGAGGAACGTAGTGACCTAACCAAACCAGTTATACATGAGTTTCCAAACCTTTCTATAAACAAAAAGGACAGAAAGAAGCAGTAGAATGCAAAAAAGAGACAAAAGCATATAAAGATTCTACGTACCAGCATAACTCTCTCCAGTTAAATATAATTCATGCTCCTTGTATTGAGGAAACCGTTCAAGCCACTTTGTTAGGAACACCAGCGAATCCTTGGCTGCAATATAATGAGAATAACAGTGAGAAAACTCCATTAATAATAAACCATTAGTTTGGATTATTTTGAAGGATCAGAATTTCGTGTAAACCATATGATAGATAGAGTGAAAGGGGTTGCAGTACCAGTCCTCTCATCCCCATTGCTTAAAAGATCGCCAGAGGTGTTTGAATATGAATAACCAACACCGACTGGTGAATCAATGAACAAGAGATTTGCAACTGCAAATATTAAGAAATTGTTAAATATATATAGTATAGGGAACAGCACAATCTCAGAGGTTTAGCAAAAGAAACATAGTACTGATATGAAACAAGAAAAGGGTTGTAAGACTGAAAACTAAAGCTGTACTGCAATATGTTTATAAGTAACAAGTCAAGAATCCAATCATCAAATAGAAATAGTACTCAAGGTAGCAGCATATGAAAAAGTTCAACTAGTCACAGTGGTGGTATTTATCTGAATTTTTTAATTTGGTTCTGTTGAATGCTACCTTTGTTCCAAGAGTAAGGGTTCATGCGTACACCCTTTCCATCTGCATTCACATGAAAGGGACCAACCTCTTCCCCAAGTCCATAAGCAATTGATGAGCAACCAGGCCCTGTAAAATGAAACACAGTAAATTCACCATATACTCTCAATTCGTAAACGCTGTATGATTGTTATCAATGAACAAACCAGAACATAATACCTGAGAAGATTTTTTTATCAATACACTAACATAAATATTTCACAAACTCAGTGCCAAGGACTTGCCTGGCGTACAGAAAGCTGGTCTGGTCATCTTAAAATTATTGCTGAAGTTAAGCCAGCTAACATAAACTAGAGTAAGGTGGGTCAAACAGAGAATAGTGGGATCTATTTGTATTTTAGTAAATGGAAATTAGTTTAGTGAAATTCCTTTTGTCCTTTTAAGTCAAGAACCTCATAAGAACTAATTCATAGAAAGTATTTGCTGGATTAACACTCTTACAGTTGATACCCTGTATCCATCCAGCTGAAAAAATCTATAAACTATAAACAGTAGCAAATTATAAACCACCCACCTTACAGTTGATCTACAAAACAAGAGGACAGGTTATATCCACTTGCAATAATATAGTACCAGCGACAAGAAAACGTTCAGAGTGTTCATGTGTGCGTGAATAAATGGGAAGTTTGTTTCTGGGATACTCAACAGTGTCATCCTTCACAAGTTAACACAAAAACAATCACAATTCATTATCATCGCACAGCTGGGATGTGGATACATTAAGGGTCCGATACATTAATAACGAAACCTAACAAAATGCCAACGTATAAGGCAGCAGTAAATCGACTGCATTTACCAAATTTCTAGCTGGATCAGGGGCCCATAGGCAGTCAATGCAGCACAGAGCTGCAGATCGTGTCATTGCAATTGCAATGGTCGGTTCACTAACATTGAGGTCAATACATCTATCAGCTGGTTATCACTGACTTGTGAGACTAGTAATCGTGTACATGCAAGACATCTCATATTCGCAATATTTTCTCATGTTAGAAGTACTAATCTTTGGTCCACACAACTAACTACAGATCACGGATCACGATGGTCAACGGAAGTACTAGTAGCAACTTCACCCGCAAAAACACAACAAATTACTGTAGTCTGTAGGATTTAAGAGCAAATCACGAAAGGCGGCGGTACCTCCGTTGAGCCAGAACACGAGGGGCTTGGACGCCGGGTCGGTGGCGGCCTCGAAGAACCAGTAGAAGAGCGCGGCGCCGCGCTCCTCGCTGACGGTGACGTACCCCGCGTACTGCGCGAAGCTCGCGTTGAAGGCCTGCCCCGGCACGCGCGGCACCCGGTCCCGCTCCTGCTCCCCAACCCACGACGGCTCCGCCGCAGCGGAGACGGCAGCGATGAGGAGCAGGAGAAGGACGGCCAGTGAGGCGGAGGCGCCCGCCATGGCGGGTTGGCGGCTGCGGAGTGTAGGCTGCTGGCTGTAGCGCGACGGCCGGCGACGTGGGGACTGGTGGTTGGCCTCGGTGAAGGACTTTGTCTTATTGGCGAAGTAGTACTGGACAGTAGTGTGGAGTGGTGTGGGTTGCGGTTGCGTGATATCTTGGCATGTCTTATTGGCGAATGCTTGGGTGAAGTAGTACTGGACAGTAGAGTGTGGAGTGGTGTGGGTTGCGGTTGCGTGCGCTCGTGCCTGCCGTAGCATAGGATGCCAAGACAAGATCTCACGCAACCAACACGAATCATACGTGAAATGTCACTTTAGTGTGTCACTCGTCCTATTTCTGGAAACCCCTCCTATCTCTACCGTGCTCAGAGGCGAACTCGAGGCGATCTCGGTTTCTCCCGGGGCCGCCGGCGTATCTGCGGGATTTCTCACCCTCCGCCGGCCGCTACGGCGGCGGGAGGGTGGGGAATCCCCAGATCTGCGCTCTGGCGTGTAGTTTTAGGGTTTGGGGGCGGCGCTGGCGTGGTGGGGTCGTCGGCGTCGTCCTTTTGGTGCTCTGCGGCTCCCCCGATCCGGCGTCGTCTTCGACGGTGTTGCCGAGCTGCGGGTGAGTCACCCATCTGCCGTCGTTATCTCCGGCGGCGATGGCAGGTTGGTGACGAGTGTACAGGAGGCCGGCGGAGGGGAGTCAAGACGGCGGCTGCTGTGCGGGCTGGTGGTGAGCAGGCGGAAGATCTGTGGCGCTGGCCCCAGATCTGGGGCAGATCGAGCTTGGGGAGGCCCCCCGGCCGATACTGCTTCTCCGGTATCAGATCCAGCTCCACGGAGTTGGTGGATACTGCGGCTCGTCAACGCCTTCGGGCTAGGAGCTCTTCTGCTCCCGCGGTGGGTGTTCCTGGCGGCTGGCTTCTTCGGCGTCTTCGACGGTGGAGGGACGGCGGGCTGGGCGACCTGGAGGATGAAGATGGAGTGTGCCAGCGTTGTTGTTCTTTGATTCCTCTCTGTTCTTTCTTTGCTTGTATCTGGATGTGTACTACTTTATTTTTCGTATGAATACAAGTATGAAAAATATAAAAAAAACACGAATCATACGGGTACTAAATAATTGATCCACATGAAAAACGCAGGAAACAAGTAATAGTCCGTATATATTTCAAGAATCATACGGGTACTAAAGAATTGATCCACGTGAAAAAGAGAGAATAGCCACAATACCACTAGTCAAAACCGGAAGTTCCAAAATAGCACTGGAAAAACCAAACTTGCCAAAATAGCACCACCGTTAAGGTTTTTATGCCAAAATAGCACTGCCGTGAGTTTTCAAAGCTTTCACGTTAGTCAAACTGTGAGTTGCTTGTCAGTTTTTTTAGAATGCCAAAGTTGCCCTCATCTAGACCTAGCTAAAAGATCGATCGAGATCAGATCGAACCATCTCCACTTCCATGTTCCCCTTTCTCCCTCCACCGGCGGTGCGCACTGCCGCATCGCGGCGCCGTCGATCCCGCGCCTTCCTTTGAATCCCTCCACCGCCTTGCTCCGGCGTTCCCTCACCTCCCTCTGCTGCCCTCCGTGTTTCCTGCCCAAGGTTTCTGACGCCTCTGCCCTGAGAGGTGCCACCCTCCTCTCCACCCGCCGGCTCCCGCCGCTCGCCGCTGTTCTGCTGCCTCCCAGCACCACAGCTCTGCTCCGAGCCAGTTCGAGCACGAGGCTGCGCAGGACATCTTCTCTGACATGCTCGACTGAGCCCCTGCTGCTCTCCATTGCCTCCTCGATTGTTGTCGGCTGGCCGGAACGACAATGCCCCAGGCAGGCAGCTGGACGGCAAGCCTGATTTCTGAAGTCCTAAATCTGCTTCTCATTTGTCATTGCATCACTACAAGATACGCTATTCATGATAGTTTGCAACCTGTGCTCATGGTGTGTAGTTTGCGATCAGCGGTAGGTGAGCTCTTTCATCATCTTTGATGTATGAGATGATCTGTAAGCGACGATGTACTGATATGTTGTGTGATATATATATATGTGACATTCAGAACCAAAACTGTAAGGGCATATAAGTCTTTTTGTGTGGGTGTTAGGCTCAGCTTGTTCATAGTGGTATTTTGGCATCAAAAACCAAAACTGTAATGCTATTTTGGCAAGTTTGGTTTTTCCGGTGCTATTTTGGAACCCCCGGTTTTGACTAGTGGTATTGTGGCTATTCTCTCCATGAAAAACGCAAAAAGGTATATCTCTACTACTCCCTCCGTTCCTAAATATAAGATGTTTTAGGTTTTGTCCACATTCACATGTACACAAGTGTATCTAGACACATTTCATATGTATGTTCACTCACTTTAGTGTGTATGTGGACAACATGTGCAACATCTAAAACAATTTATATTTAGGAACGGAGGGAGTATATCAGTAAGGGTGCCGGTCGTACGTCGTGGTTATTTTGCATTTTCGTCCCTCAAAGAGTATGGTGTCAACCCGCAGTCCACAATCCAAAGACGAAACGTTCTTTCCTGTGTGAGACTCCCATACGACCAAAACCTCTCGCCGATGCGCCGCCGCATGCTCCTTCCACCGCCGCCCGCCCCGATGTTCCTTCCTCCATCGGCCGGCCGACCCTCCCCAAACCTTATGCGCCATGCTCCTTCCCACTTCTTTCCGTCAGCCTTCCTGCTCCTCCCTCCGCCGCAAAAAGTGGATCTGAACCGTTGGTTTTCCTCCTCTCTCGGCTCCAGGGGCTATGGAGGTGCTGCTTAGGCTGACGTTCCGACGGCCACCGAGGCGCTGCGGGGTCAGGGCCGCGTGGAGGCGACACTTGATGTGGGATTCAGGGTCTGCGCTGCGGCGGAAATCGCGACCGAGATGGCGTGGCTCTGCTTCCGCGAGTGCCTCCGCCAGCACCGATGATTCTGCGGTGCATGCTCCTGCCGCCGGAGATGCCTGGCGAGGGAGACGACGTTTAATGGTCAACCATCTCGATCGCGGCCACACCACTGTGATATAGAGCTTCCACGGGACCTGGATATGGTGTTTTCCACTATGTGTTTTAGTTCTGTGCATTTTACATTGTCAAACTCAAATGACAGATCTTCTGTCTCTCTGCACTAATTAGAGGCTTCCTTTTCAGGCTATAGGACTGAATGATGAGTTGCAGCGTGTTCTCTTCAGCGCCATGATGAGTTGCAAAGAGTGTCCCTCCCAATATATCAGTACTTGTTGCTGGTAGCATGAACCAAGGGGCAACCTCTCCCCGGCCTGTTGGGGTTCCATTTTCCCTCTTCTGAATGTACACCATGACCATGAGGACGATAAACACGAAGATGAGTTCTCTGTTCTTTCTGGCAGGCAAGCTATATTCCTAATAGTTTCGTTTGATTACGAATGAAGTGGCTAATGATACATGAGTACCTAAGATGGGTCTCAGTGTTATGATATTCGAAAAATAGCTCAGTTTAGTGAAGACAATGGTCTTTGTCAACTAAATTTCTTAACATATCTGATGGACCACTTCATTAAGCTGTATAATAATGCTAAAGGACGACTTTCCCTGTACCTGTGTATTGCAAAGTGAAAACTTAACCAATGAAAGAAAAATAGGTACGAAATAGTGAGCAACATAAACCATCTTTAGCGGTTGCTGGAATAAAAGGGGTATATATATACCTGACCTGATTGGAACTGGGAGTTACACACTCGGTTCAGAAACTTTGAACATGGTTACGATGTAACACGAGTTTGTCATATACATTATACAAGCCAGCTAATTTCGTTCTTACAGTAGACAACAAGATTATTAAGCTTATAAATTTGCCACAGTCAGATACCCTCGCCTTGAGCCGTCTGATTGCTATTTTACTATGGTAACACCACATCTCAAATGCCTCGGTGAAGTAAGGATATGTTTGCTTTCAACATCCACTACAACAGGATATCTGATTGATCAACTCAAGGCAAATGCTAGAACCATCGAAACCATTGCATTCTCAATATTCGAACCATCTGATTGATCCACTAAAATAGGATATCTAATGATCGATTTATTGTTTGCTGTATATTTTCATGATCCCGTAGCAACGCACGGGTATTGTGCTAGTACTGTATATGATGAACAATCTATCTATCTAATCTAATAAATCTGTAAGCTTGGTGGGCTGCGAGCCAAATGAGGGCATCTGCCGCTTGTGTGTCTCTGCCATGCGGGTCCATACGATCTGGTCGGTTTGTGGGCAGTCAAAGCGGTGCGGTTGTCTCATCACCGAACAAGCTAGCAGTTTCACCAGTTCCCAATAAAAACAAATCGAGACAGCCATTGGGAGACGGCGTCCTCCTTCCCTCCATCGCCGCTGCCCACATCTCCCCACGGCGCCCGACGCCGTCCTCTCCGTCCCGGCCTTAGCTCTGTCCTCCCCCTCCCGCCCTGGATCCGTCCTTTCCAAGGCGGCTACCAGCGCAGTGGCGGAACGGGCTTCTCTCCCGAGGCAGCTGGTGGCGCGAAGGTCGGTGCCCTCCTCTTCTTCCCAAGGCAGCTAACTGACATGTCTCCCTTGGGCCTGGCCGGCCGTCCTCGCTCGATGCCCGGTCGCCGCCTCCTTGTGTTTCGTGGCCACAACGGGTGGCCTACTGCCCTGCCGATCTGTGAGTTGCTTTGATGCTGCTCTTTTCTCACGCGTTGGCCCTGCTCTCTCTATCTCTGTTGCAGCAACTAGGCAGCTTCTCTCTCTGTTAGGCGGATGTAGGTACCGCTGCTGGCATCTCTATATATTAGCAAAAAGGTTGTAATTATTTCTACTAGAAAGCTCATGGTACCTTGGTAAAAAAATCACGGTACTAGTAAAGATAACCACATTATTCAAGTAGATTGTAAGTTGTTTAAGTAGTGGTGGAGCTTGCCGAAAAAGTAGGGGAGGGCAAAACAGAAAACGAGAATGGTTTGGAGGGCAAAAGACTACTTTTTTGCATCCAAGTCCCTAGAAAAACTTCTTTCACTCTTTATCCAAAGTCGGGGGTGGCCCCCCGACATACACATAGCTCCGTCAATGTGTTTAAGGTTGCTTGGCACTCATGTCATCGAGGTCAATACATCTATCAGCTAGTTATCACTGACTTGTGAGACTAGTAATTGTGTACATGCAAGACATCTCATATTCGCAATATTTTCTCATGTTAGAAGTCATTGACCACAACCAGATCACTGGGTTGTGCTTTCGTCACTGCCCCGACTTGAGGCGATCATCTATCCGGAAATCTACAACAGGGGCAACTACCATAGTTCAGCGACTACGTGCATACAGATGTTGCCAAGGCGGCTACAATAGGGATCTTCTGTCGACTTGACCATGGACTGTGTGAACCGGAGGTCGAGTCCCTTCTGCTGATAGATGGGGAATTTGGATGCCCATAGTGGTTTGCTGCAAACTGGATGAGGAATGATTCTTGTGCTCGGTGGATCGTGTGCACTGTGTGACGACCGTTGCAGAGTCACTGGGATTAACATGTCCCGCCTCGGCCTCACTGGCACTATGGGCTCGACATTTAGCTTGCTGAGGTCACTTGAAGCCATACTACTCTCAGGTAACAACATCGTCGGAAAAATTCTGGCGTCCGTGGCTAGTTGTCATCCCTCCACGTTCTCGATGCTTCCAACAACTTGGTCGGCACGATGCCGAAGTTCCGCTACAATGTGGTTGTCTGAATTGAAGGGGGGCCACGACTAAAGATCTCTGGCGCGGCTCCGTGCCTAGCACAATTGGTTTCTTGGTCATCCTGCACTAGTGGAAAACGGGGCTTTAGTCCCGGTTCCAGTGGGCTTCTAGTCCCGGTTAGGCAACTGGGACTAGTAAAGCGGGACTAAAACCCCCCACCCTTTAGTCCCGGTTGTCTACGAACCGGGACTAGAGGCCCTCCCACGTGGCCACGGCGTAGCCCGCGGGGCTGGGAACCTTTAGTCCCGGTTCTTAACACGAACCGGGACTAGGGATTTGCATTTTTTCGATTAATTTTCAGGGTTTTAGGAAGGGTTAGGGGTTTCGGATGGTTTCCATCGTACAGGGATCACGTCGATGTGCCAAAAACGCGTTCTGGTATATATAAATTACTATATGAAGATCAAGTTGATGCATATATATATATATATATATATATAAAACACATACAATTACATGAAGATCACGTTGATGACACATACAAATTAAGTAGTATATGAAGATCACGTTTTCCCGGTTCCAGGTACTTAATTACATGGAGATCACTATTACATGGAGACATACTATTGATCTGTATCATAGTGCTACTCTCTGAATTTAGGTATGACATCCGCAAGGAAAAATCCCGCCGATTTCTCCGCAATTGCTTTGAAGCGGGCCTCTATTGGTACCGCGTTGCGCTTTCTTGCCAACTTTAAAAGAATGAGATCAAAATGAATACATGAGTTGTGTGTATATATATCAAATGAATGAAACTTAGCACAACTGATGGTAAAAAAATAACGTTGTGAATAATGTTTACGTACTTCTTTAGCAAACGTAGTATCCACATAAATTAGTCCCCGGTGGCTGTTCAAGGCAATACTATACAAGAATAGAATTGAATCAAATAATAATCAAGTATGATAATGGTGCATGGACCTAGGTAGTACTACTTACCTTGTTCAAATGCCATATCAGTTTCGGTGGCCATCCACCGGCCGGATCTTCCTCGATGAACGTTTTCCAAACGCTGCCCGACAAAGAAAATGAACAAAAGAGTTATAAATTACTTGATATCAGGAAATGAACGAAAGAGGCGATAAGAAATGAAATTACTTTTTGAGCATATCAAAACATGTCTTGTAGTCTTTAGGATCTTTCCTTAACGAGTCAAGGACATGAACATCTCCAGTGTGCATTTTAATGATGATAAGAATAAAGTGGAACCTGCGCACGTTTATACACAGTCATGCATAACTCATCAGTTAAACTTAACATCGGGTGAGAAAAATAGAATGTGTAAAAAACAGTAACACTCACTTGAATTTGTAAGTCCATAATATTTGTGTTTTGTTAGTTTGTTGCTTCAAAAACCTTAGCAAAGTCGCCGATGTATCCTTGTTATGAATGGGATCTTCTATGGTGACTTCATGAAGTTTATCCGGGTCAATGAACCCAATGTCCTTGATTTCATCCCTTTTGCATTCGAGCATCTTCATTCTGCATAATATAGCGCACAAAAGATTATAGTGAGGATAATTACAAACAATGAACGAGCTGAGCTAAAGACTTAAATTACATAAATAAATCACTTACAGACAATAGCAATTGATGATAGATTTGTCGAGGGCCCGGAGATTGTATAACTGGAAAAGTTCGCTAAACTCAATGGACACAGCGTATTCTTGGAAATAGTGCTCTTCCTTAACTCCCACCATGATACTGATATTCCCCTCCTTTGCGGCTTTCTTGTACCAGTATGCAACTGACGCATTTTTGTTGTTAACTTGCCCTTGACCAAAATTTCCCCGGGAACATATTGATATACTACATCAGCGATGGGGTAATCAGTTGTCGAACCTATTTGTTGTTGATAACCTTGCGCGGCATTGTCGTCAAACACCTTGAGCGGGGGGACCGATTGTGCGTCTTGTTCTCCGAGCTGGGGAACTTGTTTCCCTTTTTTCGGCTTGTCCAACTCATTGTCATATGACTTATCAATAGAACGCTCATAGTCTGATGGCGGCTTTGGTGGAGGGTTATATAGGTTATCGATGGTTCGTGCCAGGCGCTCCGGAGATATTTGGGCGGTAAATTTTGGATCGGACACTTTCACTTTCGGTGCAAGAAAGGCATCCACTTGGGCCTTCACGGCGGCGGCGTTTTCCCAAGGTAACTTCTCAAGAGGCGGCGGTGTTTTCTCCTTTCTAGCTTTCTTCCTAATCGGCGAACCAGGCTTGCGCTTCCTCGGGAGCCACTTAACGGGCGCTTCCTCATGCGGCGGAGATCGAGATGGACTCGCGCTGGGGTCCCTCTCAGGGAGGGATGGGCTTTGCTGATGAGGTGGGCTGCTACAAGGAGGAGTCGGTGGCCTTGGCAAGGGGTCTGGAAAGATGATGTATTTCTTGTTCCACAGGGCGAAACCACGCTTGACTTCTCCCAATGTCTTCTCCTCGTCGCCTCCAGGAATCTCAAGGTCCATCGTTTCAAATCCTGGCATAATTTCATCCACCCCGACACGAGCATAGCCAGCTGGAATGTCACCAAGATGGTAGCTTGCTCCAGGTTCATTTGGTAAAGCATAGCCGACCGCCACCTACAAGGATATGTTCCTCATTGACATATGTAGCTCACAATCTGTCTTCTCCGTGACATCATCCACGGGGTAGTGACCATCGGCTTGTAGATGCGTGGAACCCACGCTGCTTCTACACTGAGATGGGGCAGCATCGGCTTGAGGATCTTCTAGCTGCTGCTGAGATGCCCTTTGCTTACTAATTGAGTCCAGTTGCTCCTGTTGCAGCTTCACCACATGTTCCAATTCCGATAACCGGTCGGACTCCTTCTTCTTATTTCTGCGACGGCTTCTATAATTATCAGCGCAATCCGGCCACGCATTCTTAAACGTAACACCGCCGGGATGGCCTCGAGCTCGTCCAACGTGTTCAGGATTCCCCAGGGCCTGTGTCAGCTCGTCGTCCTCTCTATCGGGTTGGAACACACCCCGGCGAACTTCATCTATTGCGTCTACAAGCTTCTTTGTGATTGTTTCTATTTTTTCCTTCCATCTTCCTTGTGCAACAATCTGCCCTGTCTGTTGGTCCAACCCTGCCCCATGCGCGAACAACCAGAATTTGAACCTCTCGGGCCAGTCATATGTCTGTGGACAGATCCCTTTACCAAGCAGTTCTGCTTCAAAGGCTAACCACTTAGGAATGGCGGTCCTGTAGCCACCTGGCCCCAAGGTATGGTGGTGTATCTTCTTCGCATCATTTAACTTATTTGTGGTCGATCGGGTCACAGCCGTAGACGATTTTCTATACGCCACAAACGCGGGTCAGTCATGTTGTATCTTCTCTAGTGTTCCACTGAAATCTGGATCTTTATTTCCATATTTTTTCCATAATGTTTTCTTCCAGTTCCCGAATTGTGTGGCCATCTTCTTAAGAGTCCACTGCTTGAGTTTCTCCTTCTTGATTTCAGAGAGATTTGGCAGGAGGTTAAAATGTGCCAAGAGCATGTCATAGAGCAAATCTTTTGTAATTTGGTGGACATAACAGGGGTCATCGTCGTTTGCGGCCGCCGGCTTATTCCATTCTGGTATGGTGATCGGGAGAATGTCCCTAACAATAACTCCAGCTTGACTTATAAATTTACTGCGGTTCTGTTTGGGTTCCAGCGGTTCGCCGTCATCAGCAATTTCCTCGATCGGTAACCTTGCATCCTCGCTCATCATCCTTTCCGTCCGGCCTCGAGGACCTTGGTTTTAGCTGATTTGCACGATCCGGAGGGCTAAAAGAAAAATGAGTCGTTAATAAGTGCAATACAAATCAATTAATGCATCTAGTGATCAACAACATATCGCCTTAATATATATACCTTGCCGGAGTTTGTTAAGAGCAATTCTTCAGACTCAAGTCCCTCACCAAAGTTGTTCAGAAATTGTGAGCTGAAATCATCATCATTTTCTCCACCGGCATCTTCTCTTTGGGCATCGTTATATATAATCTGTTGAATTTGGTCTTCATTCTCCTCGTCTCGCACATAGTTGGCTTCCATAGCTCAATGTACCTGCAATCAATAAAATTTGCATCTATAAAATTGCATCTATAAATTGCATCTATAAAATTTGCATCTATAAAATTGCATCTATAAAATTGCATCTATAAAATTGCTTCTATAAATTGCATCTATAAAATTTGCATCTATAAAATTGCATCTATAAAACTGCATCTATAAAATTTGCATCTACAATTTGAATCTACAAAACTACAATTAGAATTTTTACAAATCCTACAAAGCCTAAATTTTTGCTAACACTATGTGAAATGCAAACTTAGAAATGTAAAATTAAAAACTACAATTAGAAATGCAAAAGTATGAACATTATGTAGCATCTAAAATTACTAACGTAAAATTTCAAATACACTAAATTTGCTACACAAAATTATGAACATTATGTAGCATCTAAATTACTTCTAATATTTCTAACCTAAAATTTCTAACACACTAACCTAATATAAATTTCTAACACACTAAAATTGCTACACGAAACTGACTAAAATTGCTACACAAAATTGACTACAATTTGGAGAAGAAATTGGGCAGCACCTCGGGCGCGGGGGAGGGAGGCGACAGCGGCAGCACCTCGGCGGCGGCTCGAGGGCACGGGGGAGACAGCCCCTCGGGCGCGACGGCGGCGTCGGGTGGCGGAGCAGCACGACGGCGAGTAGCACGACAGCGAGCAGCACAGGGGCAGCCTCGGGCACGACGGCGGCGTCGGGAAGGGGCCAGCACGGGGCGGCGTCGGCGGCGTCGGAGGCATGTATTTGCTTGCTTATCTTTTCTTTTTTTCGGTAGGGTAGACATGTCCTTCACATAGAAAACCTGAGCCATTTCACTTGCTAGGACGAATGGTTCGTTGTCATACTCAAGATTCTTGAGATCCACTGTAGTCATTTCGTACCGTGGGTGTACCTCTACCCCGCCTTCTAGGTTGAACCATTTACACTTGAACAAAGGGACCTTAAAAGGTCCATAGTCAAGTTCCCATATCTGCTCTATGTAACCATAATATGTGACATTTTGCCCATTGCAGTTTGTTGCATCAAAGCAGACACCACTGTTTTGGTTGGTGCTCTTTTTATCTTGGTCGGTCGTGTAAAATGTATTTCCATTTATCTCGTACCCTTCAAAAGTCAATATAGTCGAAGATGCTGACTTGTCCAACTAGTATAGCTGTTCTCCAACATTGGTGTCATTAATGAGACTCTTTTTAACTAACCGCCGAAAGTTCTCATGTGTTCTCCATCAATACAATCTTCAGGTTGCTCTGGGTATTTGGAGCATAAAATATTCTTGTGTTCCTCGATATACGGAGCCACCAAGCTGGAATTATGTAGAACTGTGTAGTGTGCTCGAGTCAAAAAATTCCCGTCTTGACATATTGTTGCTTTCTTTCGTAGCGTGCCTTTTCCACGCAGTCTCCACTCATGGCGCGATTGAGGAACATCGATCGGCTTAAGATCAGGAATAAAGTCAACACAAAACTCAATGACCTCCTCCATTCCATAGCCCTTGGAGATGCTTCCTTCTGGCCTAGCACGGTTATGAACGTATTTCTTTAAGACTCCCATGAACCTCTCAAACGGGAAATGTTGTGTAGAAATACAGGACCGAGAACGGAAATCTCTTCGACTAGGTGAACTATGAGGTGCGTCATAATATTGAAGAAAGTTGGTGGGAACACTAACTCGAAGCTGACAAGATATTGGACCACATCCTTCTCTAAACTTTTTAGAGTTAGTGGATTGATGACCTTCTGAGAAATTGCATTGAAAAATGCACATAGCTTCACAATGGGTACTCGAACATTTTCCGGTAGAATCCCCCTCAATGCAACCGGAAGTAATTGTGTCATAATCACGTGGCAATCATGAGACTTTAGGTTTTGAAATTTTTGCTCTGCCATATTTTTTATTCCCTTTATATTCGACGAGAAGCCAGATGGAACCTTCATACTGCGAAGACATTCAAAAAATATTTTCTTCTCTTCTTTCGTAAGAGCGTAGCTTGCAGGACCTTGATGATTCTCTGAATGAGCGTCGTTTCGTTTGTTCATACGTTGATGGGTCTGCCTTGCTTCCGGTGTATCTTTTGACTTCCCATATACGCCCAAGAAGTTTAGCAGGTTCAAGCAAATATTTTTTGTCACGTGCATCTCGTCGATTGCAGAGTGAACCTCTAGGATTATCCAATAGGGCAGCTCCCAAAATATAGATTTCTTCTTCCACATGGGTACGTGGTTGTTAGCGTCATTCGGAACAGATAGTCCGCCAGGACCCTTTCCAAAGATTACTTTTAAATCCTTGACCATATCATGTATAACTGAACTAGAAGGGCGGGTAGGCTTCGGCCGATGATCTGCCTCACCTTTGAAATGTTTGCCTTTCTTTCTTAAGGGATGCTTGGGTACAAGAAATCGACGATGGCCCAGGTACACATTCTTGTTACCTAAATATATACTTTCAGTCTTACCTAAACAGTGCGTGCATACATTATATCCCTTGTTTGACTGTCCTGAAATGTTACTAAGAGCAGGACAATCATTCATGGTTACAAACAACAACGCTCGTAGGTCAAATTATGTTTGTCCGTACTCATCTCACACACGTACACCTTCATCACGCCACAATTGTAAAAGTTCTTCAACCAATGACCTCAGGTACACATCAATGTCGTTGCCAGGTTGCTTCGGGCCTTAAATGAGCACTGGCATCATAATGAACTTCCGCTTCATGCACAACCAAGGAGGAAGGTTATAGATACATAGAGTCACAGGCCAAAATGCTATGACTGGAGCTCTGCTCTCCAAAAGGGTTAAAGCCATCTGTACTTAGACCAAATTTTAAGTTCCTTGCGTCATCTGAAAAATGTCGGGAACTCTCTGTCGAATTTTCTCCACTGGGACACATCAGCGGGGTGTCTCAACATCAAGTCTTTCTTACGGTCTTCTTTGTGCCATCGCAACAACTTGGTATGCTCTTTGTTTTGAACAAACGTTTCAACCGTGGTATTATAGGAGCATACCACATCACATTGGCAGGAACCCTCTTCCTGGAGCGCGACTCGCCCTCAACATCACCAGGGTCATCTCGCCCGATCTTATACCACAATGCACCGCATACAGGACATGCATTCAAATTTTGTGCTCACCGCGGTAGAGGATGCAGTCATTAATGCATGCATGTATCTTCTGCACCTCTAATCCTAGAGGGCAGACCACCTTATTTGCTTCGTACGTACTAGAGGGCAATTCGTTATCCTTTGGAAGCATCTTCTTAAATATTTTTAGCAAATTTTCAAATTCCTTGTCAGAAGTACCATTCTCTGCCTTCCATTGTAGCAATTCCAGTGTGCTACCCAGCTTTTTGTGGCCATTTTCGCAATTTGGGTACAACAATTTGGTATGATCAGCTAACATGCGCTCCAACTTCAACCTCTCGTTTTCACTTCCACAGTCCATTTGTGCATCACGAATGGTCCGGCGAAGATCATCGTCGGGCTCATCAACAGTGGGATCTTCTTCAGCTTCATCTTCTCCCATTGTAGTATCACCGTGTTCATTGAACATAGGATAGTTGTCATTATCCTCTTCTTCTTCATTGTCTTCCATTATAACCCCTCTTTCTCCGTGTTTGGTCCAACAATAATAACCAGGCATGAAACCATTCTGCAACAGGTGGACGTGAAGGATTTTTGAGGTAGAGTGATCACTCCTATTCTTACAGACACTACATGGACAACAAATAAAACCATTCGTCCGCTTGTTTGCCTCAGCCGCATGGAGAAAATTATGCATGCCAGTAATGAACTCGGGACAGCGTCGGTCACCGTACATCCATTGCCGGCTCATTTGCATTATATAATTATATCAAAAACCATTATATATACATACTACATCGATCATGAATAGATAAGTGACCAAATTAATTAATACAAGTTCATCAAGCAAAGTAGAGTAGTGATCAAATGTAATACATAGTTCTCATAAAAGATACATTAATTGAAACTACCATACAACTATCTAAAGAATTTAAATCCAACAACAAATACGATCAAAATCGCAACTAAGGTAATTATTGAACCAACATCATAATGATACTAAGCCTCTTGACTAATAGCATATTTTCTAATCTTTTTAATCTTCAATCGCATTGCATCCATCTTCATCTCGTGAGCATCGACGACGTCGCAAGCTTGAACTCATGTTCATCGACGATGTCGGCAAGCTTGAACTCCAATTTCATCTTCTCTTCTAGGCATTGGAGACGAAGATCTTCACTTCTTTTCAATTTTGCTTTCAAATCACTGTTTTCTTTTTCTAAAAAAATTAGCATCTCGACAAGAGGGTCGGTTGAAATTTCCGGTTCAACTACCTCCTACATAAAAATATATCTATGTCAAGTTGGTCGGCATGATTGTCATAAACACGAAACGAAACAAATATATAGTTATAACAAACAATCATACCACATCCGAATAATAGAGCGGACGAGAGCCGGTGTGGACAGATGTCAAAACCATGGCACTATATATAACAAACAATTATACAACTAAGAAAATTATACAAATAATAATTATGCTTCTAAATCATATAACTAAGATTTTTTTTTTAAAAAAAAGAGGCTCACCGAGGTGGTGCCGGTGACGGGATGGCGCGGGCGATCGACGGCGGTGAGGACGGGGACGGGACGGCACTAAAACCCACAAATCATAATTTAGTTTGAGCTCAAATTGCATATAAAACAAATGAAATCCTTAACTTAGTCATTTCATCAAACACCTAGCTAGCACTAGAAATATGAAATGAGCTAAACGAGCTAAACAAGCAACGAAACGAGCGCCGGAAGAAAGGCTGCAGTTGCTAACCCTTGGATAGATGCGGCGCTGTCAATCTTGACAAATGGTGGAAAAAAATGGGACGAAATCGAGCTCGGGTGAAGAAACGGAGGAGAAAATGGAGATGAACTCGAGCTGGAAAAATGGAGCTGGCTGGCTCGGGGTGGGAGATGATGTAGTAAAAATGTTAGTCCCGGTTCGTGGCACGAACCGGGACTAAAGGTCCATCTTTGGTCCCGGTTTGTGCCACGAACCGGGACTAAAGGTTCTCGCGCTGGGCCCCGCCTCTGCGGCCGCATGCGGTGACCCTTTAGTCCCGGTTCGTGCCACGAACCGGGACTAAAGGTCCCTCACGAACCGGGACGACGCTGGGGGCGGCGACGGCCGTTCGAACCGGGTGGGGTGCCCCCTATTAGTACCGGTTCGTAAGGAATTGGGGACTAAAGGGCGGAACCTATTGCCCATTTTCCACTAGTGCTGGTGGTAACTGTACTACCATTCTTCTACGTCTAGCACACCTTGGAATGTCATACCTCTCCATCAATGTTTAAGTTTGACTCGTATATCATTGCTGCTATACATCCTTTGTTTCCGTTGTGGTCTGTGTTTTATTCTTATTATGTATGTGCTCGTGTTATGTATAAATCTTAATGTTGGATGGGGGCCAAATCCTACCAATAGTTTCTTTGACAACTTTACAATGGTTTGGGGGCAAAACAGAAAACGAGAATGGTTTGGGGGGGGGGGGGGGGGGGGGGGGGGCAAAAGACTACTTTTTTTTGCATCCAAGTCTCTAATACTCCTTAACTATTTATCCAAAGTCGGGGGGGGGGGGGGGGGCGGCGGTGGCCCCTGACATACTCATAGCTCCGCCAATGTGTTTAAGGTTAAATGTCCAAAAAAATGTGTTTAAGGTTGTTTGGCACTCATGTCATTGAGGTCAAGACATCTATCAGTTGGTTATTACTCACTTGTGAAACTATTAACCGTGTACATGCAAGACACCTCATATTCGCAATATTTTCTCCAATTAGAAGTCACTTACCACAACCAGATCACTGGGGTTGTGCCCTTGTCGCTGCCCCGTCATGAGGCGGTCATCAATCCGGAAATCTACAACACGGACAACTACCAGAGTTCAGCGACTACGTGCATACGGATGTTGCCAAGGCGTCTGTTAGAGGGATCGACCGTGTGAACCCGAGGTTGAGAACCTTCTGCTAGCTGGGACATTTGGATGCTCATAGTGGTTTGCTGCAAGCTGGATGAGGAATGATTCTTGTGCTAGGTGGATCGTGTGCACTGTGTGACGACCGCCGCAGAGTCACCGGGATCAACCTGTCCTGCCTCAACCTCAATGGCACTATGGGCTCGACATTAGTATTTTTAAACATCCGACCAGGATGTAGATGCAAAATCCGGTTATTTGCTTGTCTGGTCCGCATTGTTGGCTCGCACGATACTCAAAACACTCCAAAATCTGTCCCTCGAGAAATGCTCAAATTGGCCTTTTCTATCGAGTCATCTCGCGTTTGGACCGAAAACAAACGTGCACACTGAATGTCAGTGACTCGCATGAGGTATGTATCATGTTTTCCTCCCCTCGCTTAATCTCGTTCGGTTAATTCCCTCTAATCTACACATGGTGTTTCGACTCGTGATAAGTTGTACACGAAAAATATGTACACCGACGTTGTGATTGCATTCCCCTTCGAGTTTCATCGACTATAAATTTTAATTTTTTTGTTTATGTCTGGAGTCTTTTAGATAATTTATCAAATCCATCGCACTCAGTCAACTGTTTGAAATTTTCTTTGAGGCACAGGTTTATCTCGTTGTTTTGCACAACTTTCATGTTGTAACTTTTTATTAAAAAAAGTTATAGGTGAGTAGATCTATATCTCTCTGTTGTAAGTGTGTACCTGTTCACGGTCCCACCGGCCCACTTGACCCATTCATGCATGAAAAAAAAGGTGGCATTAAAGTTTAGTACCACATTACTACTAATTTATAAGGAGTTGCACCTCTGGAAAGCTATCTCATGTAGATCATTTCTTCCAAAATTTAAAATCAGAAATTTTGAGTTTCAAAAAATTCGAAACAAAAATCCTACAAGTAGCTACACAAGTGTGCAAATTTTCGATCCAAAATCCGTATTATTCTAGGCTACATAAAAAAAGATAAATCTGTCATAATTTCAAAATTTTAGTATAGTGTATTGTTCACCGCCCAGATCCACCCATTTGTCATTTTTTCCAGCCTAAAATATAACGAATGTAGAATTAAAAAACTGCAGAGTTGTAGATCATATCACTATCTACATCTGAGATTTTTTCCCGAATTTTTTGAAACTTAAAAAAAATGAAAAATTGAATTTGTTGAAATAACGAGCTATGTGTAGCTCGGACTCCAAAATGCCACTCCGTTGGACCTCCTTATAAATGACACTCTTCTAACACTTTTATGAGCATGAGAAGAGGATATTTACATGTGCACTCCTTCTCCGCCGTCCGTCTCGCCATGATATGCGCGCGTCATGTTTCATGAGATGAAACTGAAGGGTCTCGCCACGTACTAATGGAGACGAACCAAAGAATATCTTGGTCCTTCATTTTTGCCTTTTGACCGTCTGTTCGCTTCCATCCTGTCTATATAAGAGGTCACTACTCATTGTTTTGACACATACCACAACACATGCGTTTGCCACCCGGTTCTAGACCTCTGAAACTCCGTCTCTTTAAATTTCATATGAGAGAGGGGCGATACAAAATTTAGAGAGCGCTCTCTCATGTGGCTATTGGCTTCATCTCTGACACAATCGACGCCGACGAATACTTGCCGAACGACACCTTCTTCCCCGCTGTCAACAACCTCTTCTGAGACATGGCTACAGAAGGCGTGGCCGTATGTGATCTTTTATCATTTGTTCGAGACCATGCTTCAAAATATACTTCTAGCAATTTATTTAGACTTTCTACTTGTGTACTCCATGTTAAATTTCATGACTATATTAATCTATATTTTATTATTCATATTTTATGTACTATTTTTATGGATTAAATATTTAAATCATGCGGAAAATTGCTCATATTTGCAACACTTACAACTTCGGTCTAGCACAAGCACAACCTATGTCGAGGATTTGCAATTAAAATTATTCAAGTTATTTCCCATATATATGTACCCTTCAACCTTAGTCAGTTTTTTTTTTTGAACAAAACGGGCGTGCGTGCGTCTTCATGGTCCAGTAGTGCCAGTGCCATGCCATAGTATCACAGTGTCCTTGTTTACTCATTTCTGTAGAATCTTTTGTTTTGTAGTAAAACCTGTTCCCTGCACGGTTTTGGTGGTTTATCTGGGGAATCTTTTGTTTTGTTTTGCAAAATGCTCATTTCTGTAGAATCTGAAGTTGTGTACAAGGTCTATGTGTAATTAAATCTTCTTGTTTGGTGAGGTTACTGAGGTATGATATGGTGTCATATCAATATACCAGTATTGGTCGTATCTTCTCCTTTTTCTTCAACTATAGTGGCACATCATTTACCGGCTAACTTGGTACCGAAAATTACGTATAGTTGACATGATACTTGCACTAGGAGAGGCCTGGAATAATTAAATTTAAACGTTAAACATAGTGTTTACTTTTTTATACTACTATTAAAAGAGCAAACTTGTGTTGATACATTGAATTTGAGCCCTTCAATATTTGGCCAACGGTCTAGATCGCTCCAATGTTTGACAATTCAACACAAATCTACTTTCGCCCGTTTTACCCTCCCACCAAATCACATAATACTGCTAATGCCATCGTACCGGTTCGTTTTATTTCGTTTCGTGATAATTACGAGATTTGCCACCGCTAAAAGAAATTACCACCAGATTGAAAATTGCCCCGCCGCACCATCCTCGCTTGCTCTGTCGGCTGTCGCCCTTGCCCTGTCGCACGCCATTATCGGAGGATGTGGGCCGCGTGATGATGCGTCAGCTTCTGGACGCAGCAAAGAAGATACACGGAGCTGACATCATCCATCGGGACATCAAGCCGGAGAACGTCCTGGTCAGCATGTTCGGAAGGATTTTGCGACTTCGGGTCGGCCACACGGCAGAAGCCGGCCGGAGTGCCATACGAGATTACGAGGAGCACCGTGTCGGCAGTCGACACGATGATCTACACCTCGCCGGAGCAGCTCGCGGACAACCGGTACTACGGCCAGGCCGTGGACATGTGGGCGCTTGGGTGCATCATGGGCTCATGGCGGAGCTCCTGGTCGGCGAGACCTCGTTCGTGGCAGAGACAGAGGAAGACCTGACCGCAGAGATGTCCAAGCTGCGAGATCAGATCAGCTATACTGGAAAGATTGACTTGGAGTTCTTCGAGGAGCTTTCGGAGGCCGGACGCGAGGTCCTGATGGGCCTGCTTGGCTTCAACCCTGACGAGAGGCTCATGGCGGCCGAAGCGCTCCAGCAAGTCCTATGCTTCGGCCAGAGCGCAGCACCCGCTTTGTGCCTCTGTACGGTCAATTAGCTTGAATTGATCCTTGATAGGTGTAGTGGAATCGGTGACTGCTATAGCTTGCAGCGTGCCTGAGTTAGCTTAACTGCTATTCTAATCTTATTCGCTATTTTATTTTCGTGTAACTTTGATTCATTGGCAGGAAACTTAACTGTGGGTTCCTCCTCATGTAATTCTTTGAACAAAGAGTGTGGCATGGAGATTTTTTAATTCAAAGACAGTTTTGTTGAATATGCTCCAGATTTGTGTAATGTACGAAATCTACTTTTATCTTTGTAATTTTAAATGTGGGCCTGGCTATACAACATGAGTTGTCATGTATTTTGTGTATGTATTGGTCGACGCTTGCAATGCAATATTTTATCCCTCGTAAATTGCCTTTTTAATTATGAAAACGTGCGTTGCACGTACATGCCAACTAGTCATACTTAAGGTTTCGAATTTGGGAAAAAAAACTTAGGACAAACTGGTAGTATAAAGAAAAGGAAAACAGAAGACCTAATAAATCGAAAAGGATGCATATATAGAAGGATTTTTTCCATTCACGGGATGCTACTATCGTAAGGTGTCTCGTCCGTATGCGTGACGCCGGCGTGCAAGAGAAGCGCCCAGACGAGCGTGACCAGCTCCCCGCCACGACCCATGGCCTCGACGTGGCCCTTGACGTTCTTCGACGGCGCGACGAACAGCACCATCTCCGACCAGAAGTCCGCCAGGAACCGCCACGCCGCCGCCTCGTCCTCCACGTACGCCTCCACTAGGCGCCTCCCAAGCTCTGCGCCGCGCCGCAACACCTTGTCCCGAGGCCTCGCGCTCAGCTCCTTCAGAAGCCGCTCGTACCTCTGCGCCGTCGACTCGCTGGCGCTGTCGACGTCCTTCCCTAGCGCCGCCTGCACGTCCTCCACCACCTCCTTGTACCGTTTCTCGGTCCACGCGGTGCAGCTCGGCAGCAGCCCAGGGGCAGCCGCCACCAGGTACGCGCAATAATTCGACAGGTGGCAGCCGGCGGTCATGTCGGCCGCCGCCGACGTCGGGCACGCCGCGTGTGAGTACTTGATCTCGAAGAGCCTCGTGCCGACGTGGCAGGCGAGGATATGCTCCGTGGTTGTGGTGGTGTTGCTGCTGCCGTCGAGCGCCCAGCTTTTCTCGGAACCACAGCTGGCCGGCCAGAACTTGCCGCTGAGGCCGATTTGCCGCGCCGCCGTGCTTCCTTTGTCCAACCCCCCGTAGCTGCTCTTCAAGGACCTGAGCACGGCGTCCCTCACGGCCGGCGAGACTTCCACCGACCTCATCAGCCCTGAGCGCCCGTACAGTTTCTCCGAGAAGAGCCCCGACCGCCTGCCGAAACGCCGGGGCTCCAGCACTGAGTTCTGTCCGATCTTGTTGCTCCAGCGCTTGGCAGGCCTGAGCCGCAGCACCGCCCCCAGCGCCGCGTTGGTGCACCGCCCCGGCGATCCGCGTCTTATGTAGCCACCGAGCAAGGCCATCTTGGTCCAGTTGGAGCACACGCCGGCGATGATCTCGCAGGTCTCGGTGAGCACGGTGGCCAGCAACAGGAACAGGGTGATGATGTAGTACGCCTTTTGCGTGGCATCTGGGTTCTTATCGGACACTGGCTTCTCAGGGTCGGCGCTGAAAACGATCACTCTAGAGACCTGGTACACGCATCCAACGCCGATAGCTCCGGCGATGATTAGGACGGAGAGGATGTAGTTCAGGCTGGCGCACCAGCCGCTCAACGAGCACAGAGGGAGCGGGGAGTAGTAGAAATCGCTGGCGAACCAGAGTTCGTCCACAAGGACTCGAAACACCGGTCGGCGTCGGCGCCCCCTTGGTCTGCCGTGTCCATGCCTCGGAGCACGAAGTCGAGGGCGTCGATGGACCCTTCCTCGGCCAGGGGATACCCCGACAGCCGCCGGCGGAGGCTCTTGAAGAGGGAGAAGGAGAGGCAGAGGTCCCTCAGCTCCCGCCGCTTGCCAAGGAGGCCGTCGCCGTGATTGGACAGCCACCACACGCGATCCAGCGTGACGAGGCGGCCGAGCTTGTCATCGAGGGCGTTGCGCTTGACGCGGTACCCCTGGGGAGTTTCCTCGACGTGATCCTTGCTCTCCCCCATCACCACGTAAGGAGGCACGTGTCCATGGCCGTCCAACGCGCCCTCCTCGACGAGTTGCGCCATGTAACCGGACACGAGCCGCGCGTTCTTGCCCACGGCGTAGGAGTTGCCGGCCATGAAGAAGGCGACCAGCTTGAGCACCACCTTGGCAAAGCCGAGCAGGAAGAAGAGGACGAAGATGGATTTTCCCGAAGATTCCAACCAGTCTGCCTCCGGCATGCAGATGGCAATGAGGTATGCCAACCAGGCGTACATTGCGAGGAGCTCGACGGGGGTCCGGACCTTCTGGCCGTCGACGCCGACGTCGCCGGAGGAAGGCGCGACGGAGGCAGTGGCCGCGGAGGCCGCGGCGGTGTCGGCGTTGCCCTTGATGACAAGTATGATCACCGCCCACAAGAGTAGCGTCCACATGCTCTGGACCTCCGGACTGGCTTTGCCTCCCGGAAATTTCGCGCAGTTTGGATGCTCTTTGCAGTACCGTTCGTGTCGGTCTCGCTCCAAGTTCCTCTGCTGCAGCAGGGCGGAGATGGCGGAGGAGGCGAGGGGGATGAAGGCGACGGATGCACCCCAGACGAAGAAGCGGAGCGCCGGGTGGCGGCAGCGGCGAGCGTGCGTGCCGAGTGCCACAAGCAGGATGGCGAGCACCGCGGAGGCGACCGTCCGGAGGAGATCCAGTGGCTGGGGGCCGGGGCCCTCCATTGGAGTTGGAGGAGTGGCAGACATGCTTGTGTTGCTCCGGTGGTTTCTGAGTGTGACCGTTGATGCATGTGACTGTCTTCTTTGCGCCATTTTATAGGGGAGAAGGGCGTCACTGGCGTTTCGGGATCGCGAACGTCATGGCCGCTGCCATTATGTCGGCTCCGAGGAGAGAGTTGACGAGCAGGACCCACTTGATATCGTACGTACGGTGCAGTTAAGGGCAGTAGTTGACATTGGCAAAACGACAATTTTTAGTTTAACCATAGAAGCTAGGAGAGGGGCAAATCACGCATAGCAAGGAACACTTACGAAGGGCTAAAGGATGGATCTGCAATCAGCCATCTCTCTTCTCCCAGCGAGAGCAAGTTTAGCGCGCTAGCTGCTTAAAACTAGTGAGCTTACAGCCCTGTTTAGCTGCCAAAACAATTGGCAATTTGATCGCCGTTTTTGCGTCCAAATTTTCGGGCCCAACTTCCGAGCGCCGTGGACGTCGATGAACTATGTTGGTAAATTGGTAAGTTGAAGTTATGCTCGGGCGATTCTCATTTTAGACTTTTAGTTGTGTGTCCGTTAGTACTGCTAAATTCAATGAACTAAAGCCGTTTTCGTAATTTTAGACGAGACCAACGATGAGGCCCAAAGGAAACGACACTGGCTACAAGAAGAACTACGACGTGGATGCGGATGTAGCTGGAGGAAGCAGTAGCGGGAAATTTTATTTTAACAAAATTTCCAAAATTTCAGTAATTCGACAGAGTTGGATCTCAAAGTGCATTTATTTCTAAAGTTGAATTTTTAAGACTAACCTGAATGGTAAGTGATAAATAGGAGAAGTGTATTTTGTATGCATAGCTAGCTAGGGTTGGTATAAGTAGAAAGATAGCACACACTTCTTATTGCGAACATCAAGGACGAAGTGAAACTGTGGAAATCCGAAGTGTTTGGTGAACTTCATCCTGGAGAGTAGTTTTTTTCATCTTCGCTTTGTTTTCGGCTCTCATGTGCACTCATGTTTTTTGAGTTTCTGGAGCTGTGAGGGCCATGACTTTGTGATGTGACCTTTTCTCCCCGTTTTAATTAATGAAATGGCAAAGCCTTTTTCCACGTTTAAAAAATAGAGATACAACAAGGTAGAGTGGGAGAGTCGACATACACAGCAAGCTCACACTAACATAATACTACTTTCGTTCCTCAAAGTCAAGCAATATAAAGTTTAACCAAGGTTTTAGAAAAAACAACCAACAACTATAATACTCTATGAACACTATACGAAAATATATTGTACAATGAATATAGCGGTATGATTTGGTATTGTAAATGTTAATGATTTTTCTATAAATTGGTCAAATTTACGTTGTTTGACTTTAAAAAAAAATATACGTCTTACTTTTGGGAGCGGAGGGAGTACTACATTAGAGATTCTACCTAACAGGGTGCACGTTGTGTGCTGCTCATTGGATAGCTCAGGGCAGTGAAACCCTATAGAATAGGTCTTCAGTCTTAACAGTAAGTTGAGACGGTCATAGAGATAGAGCAACGTTATGCTAGGCGATTTGGACGTGCTTAGCAAACTAGTCCTCGGTAGTTTTCCATTCAGCTTCAACAGTTTTACACATATGTTGGTCTGCTGCATGTGAGTGACTATTTGCCTGCCTGGCTCACGACCATGAAGATTCCTAGTTACGTATGGTGACCTCAGTGGAAGGTAATTGACATTGTTTAGAGCCGCTGGTGTATGTACTTGTGAAAAAATGTATCAAACTATAGAAAACTGGCTGTGGGTTTCAGTAAGCGGTTTCTTAGACAGCCCAACCGCGATGGTCAATAGGGACTGTATACAGTATATCTAAAACGATGTGAGTTGTTAACTAGCCACTCTGCTACATGTTTATTGTCACTTGGTTGTCAGCCGACTGTTCAGGCCAATTTTCATCAGGTCAAATTATCCATCTTCGCTGCTGCGTATCGATCGAGAGTTTACTAAAGATCAAGTGGCGCAACTAGCAAGTCATCCTTGTTTTGTTTACTCTGATCTCTAAGCTCGGACCACTGAGTGGTACGGCTTCGACATTTTGTGTAAGAAAAGGCAAGCAAAGGATCAGTCGCCGTGTGTATTCGCCCATGAATATCGCACCGATTGCCTCCGCAGTTAAACCCATTGTAACTCTGACAACAACTTTCTATTGCATTCCACCTATCACGACAGAAATTCATGATACTGATAATACTTCTCGAGGGAACTACATGTTTCAAATCTAAATATTTAAGCAATAATAATGGTCAAACTTCTCAAATTTTAACCGAAGGACATCCCAAAACAGACCAGTATGGATATATACATCACTGACTGCACTTAACCATCCCCACAGAACGATTTTCACAACTGACCCTAGATAATTACGAACACTGGATAATTTATAGTGCTTTCATGTCCAAAATACTCCAAATAATGCGCCATCACTCCCAAACCACATCAGAGGGAAAATTTGACTATTTGCACTTTGAAGAGGAGTACTTCAACTTTTTTATCAGCAGAAGCTGATAGCTCAGTACCTTTTACGGAACTACACCCTCTGTTTCTTAATATAAAATGTTTTGGAAGTTGAATTGAACTGTCAAAACGTCTTATATTAAGGAATAGTACTAAACAGGTTTACCAGCTAATTAAGTGACTGCGTCCTTTGGTGTTGCGAGTCATGATTAATTAATTTGGTGCTTCCGTTTACGAAAGTCAACTGGGGCTAGCTGTAGAGAAAAACTAAACGTCGGTAGAACGTGCTGCACGTAAGTTGTTAGCTAGTGACCCTCGCTTGCCAATCTCAACTATACTCCGTCAACTCTCGCCGGTTTGTGATCGAATTATCCATCTTTCTAAAACGAGTTGGTGCATCGTTATGAGTAAATGATTCGCATAGTTGCAGTGGTGCAACTTTTTAACTACGCGCTAGTGGAATATTTTATATTTCAGTATGATTTAGGAGACATTTCTGTAGCACTAGATCTGTTCATGCAAATTCACGGCAAAATAAGTTCCCTTTATAGAAAAACCAAAAAAAATGACTTACACCTATGAGGGGTTTTAGTTACAAAGCAAAATGGTTAGTTTAGAGCAGCCACAACGTTGTGCCAAATCTAGTTCCATTTTGGTATTTTGGCTTTTGGAACTAGTTCCATACATTGTGAGCCTAGTTCTAAAATTTGCAAAACAGGGAATCGGAGCAACTCGGTGCGCCGATGCTAAATTTGTTGATGGAATAGAAAATTGTCTCTCTCATGCGGTGGGAAGAAAGAGAAGGGTGAGGAGAGAGCTCGGTTGGGAAAGAAAAGGCCTTTTTTACATGGTTTTATTCGGAGCTGGGGCCCGCAGTACAGTAATTTAGATTTGGCTACGTTGTGGAGGTGGTTCTATATTTCACTCCGATGCCAAATAACTGTGTATGTCAGATTTGGCGACGAACACGCTGTGGCTGCCCTTACAGTCTAGTAACTCATTTTACCCTGCCCACACGCGCTCCCATTCCTGAAAAACAATAATGTTTTGTTTACGAACGTTTTGTTACGTCTTACGGATGTACGTGGCGGAGTTGTTCGTTGTGGGATGAATTCTCTGAGCAACTGTTTTAACCTGCGCCAATTGAGTGATCCCACCACCGCGCCAGTTAGCTTGTTCCATTGATTTCTTCTGGGAAGTGTAGCCATTCACAAAATGTAACGAAGCTCGCCAAATCATCATCGATAGTAATATTAATGCCTTTGGTAAAAACTGTTGTACTAAATCTGAGTCAATTAATTCAGAATGTAGGGAGTAGCCGTAAAACCTTCCACCCTCGGGGTTTTTGACGACGCTATATCAAACAACACATGTTCACTTCTTCTGCCTCTGAGTCTTTCTGTAGGCGATCATTCATTGCTCACAACACTCGACAACTCATCCATGGTCGGAAACTTTGGGATTGATACAGTGAATGATAGAAGCTAGATATTTCTTTGTTTACTTTCTCCAGGTCGTTACATGTTTGCTCATCTGCCTTCTGCAAGTTGTTAGACAATGTAATATGATCGTATGTATACGGTACGGTGTAGTACACCGACCGTATACACACAACCTTGTACGCCATGGTGGAGGCTTTTTCCCCCCTATATAACACGAACCACGAGACCCTAACGGGTCATCGTTTCCGCCTAAACCTAATATGGTATCAGAGCAATGAGCTCTTCCTAATCTAGCCGCCGTACGATTCATAAACCATTGTCGCCGCCGCTGAGCTTTCCCCTCGGCCGCTGCCGCTACAACCAGAACCAAACCCTGCCGCCGCCGCACGCCATTGCCTGCTGCCGCCGCACCACGATCTACAACCCAAAAACCCAAACACCAAAACCCCAAGCCGCCGCCGCACGCATCTACCTGCCGCAGCCGCATCATCATCTACATCCCAAAACCAAACAAACATAAGATCCCGATCCCTCGCTGCTTTCCATGGCGTCGTCCTCGACTGCACCACCTGCTGCGATTGGATCGCCTCCCTCCACCAAACTGTCCAGGAGCAACTTCCTCTTTTGGAAGACACTAGTACTGCCCTCGATCCGTGGTGCCCAAGCTTTCGGGTATCTCGATGGATCTGAAGCTGCCCCGATGAAGACGGTGGAGGTTGAAGATGAGAACAAGAAAAAAATGATAGTCCCTAACCCTGCCTACACGGTGTGGGTGGCAAAGGACCAGATGGTGCTGAGCTTCCTCGTGAACTCGCTGTCGCCAGAAATCATGGCTCATGTGCTTGATCTACAAACCACCGCTGAAGTGTGGTCCGTCATCACCAACATGTTCTCCACCACATCTCGCACCCACATCAACCACCTCTGTGGCGCCCTCAACAACACCAAGAAGGGCGATCTGACGGCCGCAGCGTTCTTCGCCAAGCTCAAGGGGCTGTCGTCTGAACTCGCCGCCGCTGGCAAACCGCTTGATGATGATGAGATGATTGGCTATGTCCTCAATGGCCTCGATGCAAGCTACAACGACCTCGTCTCCTCCGTGAACGGAAATCCCGGTACCTCTCTTGACGATCTTTTCAGTCAACTTTGCGCTCGCGATTTACGTCGCGACATGCTAGCCGAGTCGTCTCGTCAGCAAACGCTGCAGATCGTCGCGGCAATGGAGGCCGTGACAACCGACCCCGTGGAGATTGGGGCCATGCTGATGACCGTGCTGGTGACCGCGCACGCGGTGATCGCGGTGACTACCGCGACCGCAGTGACTACCGCGGCCGCGGTGACCACCGTGGTGACGCTCGTGGTGTTGATCGCCGCGATGGACGCCGTGATGATGGACGACGCAATGATGGACGTGACGGCCGCCGTGATGGCTGCCGTCACGGGCGACGTGACGATCAGCGTCGCAATGATGGAGGACGTCGTGATGAAGGGGGGCAGGTACGCCGTGGTCGCCATGGCCGTGCCCCAACTCCCTTTGTCGATGTCACCTGCCAAATCTGCAAGATCCACGGGCATCCCGCCGGCGACTGCTGGTGGCGTTATGGCAATGACGGCTCGGACAGTGATGATGATCATGAGGACACAGAGAAGGATGCCAATGCTGCCTACGGCGTCGACACCAACTGGCATGTCGACTCCGGTGCTACACACGACCTCACTGGCGAGCTGAACAAGCTCTCCGTCGCCGACAAGTACAAGGGCCGCGATCGCGTTCACACGGCAGATGGTAAGGGTATGCACATTAGTCATATTGGTAATTCAAGTATTTGCACCCCACATGATAATTCTCTACAACTCAAAAATATTCTCCATATTCCTAGTGCATCAAAGAATCTTTTATCTGTCCATAAACTTGCCCTTAATAATGATGTCTTTCTAGAATTTCACCCGTTTTTCTTTTTTTATAAAGGATCGGGTCTCAAGGAGAACTCTGTTTAAAGGTCCCTGCCATGGTGGTCTTTACCCTTTAGTGCATGTTTCTCATGGGTCGTCCAAGTATGCCTTTGCAACAATAAAGCCGTCTTCCTCCACTTGGCATCGTCGCCTAGGGCATCCGTCCTCGTTTGTGGTGCAACAAGTTCTTAGGAAGAATAGCATTTCCTTTACTCCAGAAATAAATCCCTATGTTTGTGATTCATGCCAACTAGCAAAGAGCCACCAATTACCATATCCCATCTCCACCAGTGTATCTACTGTTCCTTTGGAACAGGTGTTTTCTGATGTATGGGGTCCAGCGCCTGTTTCTGTTGGCAAACATTTATATTATGTAAGCTTCATCGATGATTTTAGCAAATTTACTTGGATTTACTTGCTCAAGCAACGTTCTGATGTATTTCAAGTGTTCTTGAATTTTCAAAAACTAGTTGAACGCAAGTTTAATAGAAAGATTGTCACCATGCAAACTGATTGGGGAGGTGAATATGAAAAACTCCATGGCTTCTTCCAAAAAGTAGGCATTACGCATCATGTATCTTGTCCTCATGCTCACCAACAAAATGGCTCCGCCGAACGTAAGCATCGCCATATCGTTGAAGTTGGTTTAGCCTTGCTTGCTCATGCATCTATGCCACTCAAATTCTGGGACGAAGCTTTTCTCACAGCCACATTTCTCATAAATATGCTTCCCAGCAAGGTTCTCAATTTTGAAACACCTGTTGAGCGTCTTCTTCATATGAAACCGCATTATGATTCCTTAAGAATATTTGCTTGTGCTTGTTGGCCCAACTTGCGTCCTTACAACAAACGCAAGCTTGCTTTCCGTTCCACACAATGCATCTTTCTTGGATACAGTCCCATTCATAAAGGAGTCAAATGTCTTAACCCAAAAACTGGCCGTGTGTATATTTCCCGAGATGTAGTTTTCGATGAGAATGTGTTTCCTTTTGCCTCTTTAAATCCTAATGCTGGCTCACGCCTTCGTCATGAGATACTTCTTTTGCCACAAGATTCTTCACCATTACATGTTGGGGATGCACAACTTGATGATCCTATGACCGTGCCTTATATACCTGTTGCCACTAATCCTTCTCCACAAGTTGCACAAAATATTGATACTGATGATGACCCTAATGATATCGAAGAAGGTGCAGAAAATGATACTGAAAATGATGCAGAAATTGATGAAAACACAGCAAATAATGAGCAGTCAGAAAATTCAGAAGAAGACAAAGATGGAGCACGATCTGATGCTGATTCTCCTGCATCTCCTGATCCTGCTGGCGCTGATCCCGAGGTTGATTCGCCCTCGCATAGCGCGCCGGGCCAATCCTCACGTCTGCATGCCCAGCGGCAGCACAGGGCACGGGGGTCTCTGTCTCCGATAGAGCGCTCTCGCTCCGCATCCCCCACGCCTGCAGGGAGTCCTCGCTCTGCGTCCTGACGAGGGGTAGACTCATCAAGACACATGGTTAAGGTCCCTAGGTTATGAATATGGGGGAGAGAACGTGGTAGAGCTGGAAGTATCGTCGGCTGACAAGCAGGGCAAAGATTTTACCCAGGTTCAGGGCCCTCGTGTGGAGGTAACACCCCTACGTCCTGCCTGTCTGTTATTGCTTTGTGAATATGATGGTTACAAGGGTCCCGGCGAGATGTCGATCTCGCTAGGGTTTTGGTGGCTCTGAAAGTACGTGTCCTGGTTCGATGGCCCTCCCAGTCCTTAAATAGTAGGCTGGGTCTCGGGTGTTCGTAACCGACTCGATTTACAAGTAAAGAAACTCTAAACCGACTATGGCTTCGCCAGCTTGGAGGATACTCCATCTTGTTGGGCCTCCCTTCATGGGCTTCGTGTAGGCTCTGATAGTTGGGTCTAGTCGATACGTGCACCGGGTACCCTCACGGTAGGGTACCCAATAGGCATACCCATGTCACTGACCTGGAGCAGGGTGATTGGCTCGAGGCGTTCGGCCGGCAGCTAACGTCAGGACGCGTGCAGTGGCGGCGACGAAATCGGGGCGGTGCCCTGACCGGAGAACAGGCTGCAAGCCAGCTTTGCTAGGGCAGATCACCGGCGGAGAGTGGACCATCGGGTGGGACAAAACGCAAAAAAGAGCTCATACCGCGTTGTTGGAGCAACGTATGATGCTAGATATAGGCCTGCACGCACGAGTTGGATCTATTAACAATGGCAACTCCTATAATTACCACAAAGTTGAAATAAAACGAACCGGTACGATGGCATTAGCAGTATTATGTGATTTGGTGGGAGGGTAAAACGGGAAAAGTGGATTTGTGTTGAGTTGTCAAACATTGTTGCGATCTGGACCGTTGGGCAAATATTGAAGGGCTCAGATTCAATGTATCAACACAAGTTTGCTCTTTTAATAGTAGTATAGATCAAATAGTAAAACAAGAACATTGTGCACTTTTGCAACTATTAGTAGGTTAGTCCAAATAAATAATAAACTTAAAATAAAAATAAGTGCTAAAAGCATAAAAATGGCATGAAACAATCAAAAATTATAGATACGTTTTAGACGTATCACCTGGGTATCCACAATTTGAAGTTCCTGAATGATGCATTAAGGGTAAGGTGGCGATGGCTTGAAAAAGCTGGTCCTATGAGAGCTTGGTCCGGGTTGCAGTTCCGACTGTCGAAGGAGGCCGAACAGATGTTCAGAACAACGAACTGTTGTATTCTTGGCAAGGGTGATTGAAAGTGCATGTGTTGCCCCATGTGTGGTTTTGGTAATTAATGACAATTCTTATGGACTAATGTTTGCATTGAGATATTCCTGTAGATCTTGTCCATAGGAAAAGATTGGAATTCATATATTGAACTGGTCACATTATCCATCTTCACTCGATCGAGATCTCGGCATCTCGATAATAATCAAGTAGCGCAACTTGCAAGCCATCGTTGTTTGGTTACTCTGATCTCTAGCTCGGCCACTGACTGGCTGCAGGGCTTTGACCTTTTTCTTTAAGAAAATACGAAGCATGTTGCAAGCCACGACTGCATGCGTAGCAAGGATCAGTCATGTCCAAACTACTCAAAATCCTGCACCACCACTCCCAAACCACGTTAGATCAAGTGAATGGTTGACCTTTTGCATTTTGTTTTGTTTTTTGAATTCTTGCAGTTTGTTTTGTTTAAAAAGAGCAGAAACTAACAGCTCGGTTAGTGTTTTTTTTTTCGAACTACGGGTATTCCCTCTGATGCAATATTGTATCAGGGTTGACCTGCTAATTATGTTATTGCGTCGTCTCTGGAACGATGTCAGACGCAGTTTTTTGATTAATTAATTAGGTGCTTCTATATAGCTAATTATTAGGAAAGTCAACTGGGCTAACTCTACACAAAAAGATCTACACGACTGTAGAAAGTGCACGTGAGTCGTTAGCTAGCTAGTGACACACTCACTTGCACATGGACGACTCCGTCCACACATAGTTTTATGCTCAAATTATACATCGTTCTAAAGCGAGGGTACATCGATATGAGTAAACTATTCGCGTATTTGTTTCCTAATCAAGTGGCGCAACTTACAAATTACGCGCTAGTGGGATATTTATTTAAGTATGTTTTCAGAAAATTTATGTACTAGCACTTTCTTGCCAATTCCCCGCAAATAAGTTTTCATTTATGAAAAATCAAAAGAAATGAGCTACACCTATGAGTCAGGGTTTTAGTTAGAAAGCAAAATGAATTACAGTAACTCAGTTTGCCATAGGCATACTACAGGGCTTTCAAATACATGTACTATGTGACCTTTTGTTTTCTTGCTTGTGTTTTGCGGGCTGTGTACATCTACTATTCAGATGTTGGGTTGTTATGCTCGTAGACCCCGGGCGTTCGGTCTGTTCGGTTTGCTCGGTCCGGTCTTTTCGGTCATCCAATATTTCGGTCACCTAGAAACGCTACCCGAATTATGGCCGGTCTTTTCGGTCTTTCTGTATTTGGTGTTCGGTCTGTTCGGTCCGGTGTTCGGTCATGACCATATAGACCAAATAAGAAATGGCAACACAAAAATTGGCAGCACAACATATTACGGTGGTAGCTCAAAAGAGAACAAAATGGCAACACAACTTGCGCTCATATGTACAACAATGCCAGCCCAAAAAATGGCAGCACAAATACATTTATGTGGCAGCAATACAACACAAACCAGCATATTTGCACAAATATATACGAAAAATTGGCAGCATAAATATATACGAAAAATTGGCAGCACAAATATCTAAATAGAAATATCTTTCAGCAAATCTACACATGAAGCAATATAAGTAAATTATGTAATAACATGGGCACATGGATGATGAAATTAATAGGAAATTACAAGCTTGGGAGGAGGGGAAGGTTTTTACATTGCAGGTGGTGCCGTGCTGTCACTGCCGTGGACCCGTGGTGGTGCCTGAGCCTGGTGCGGGCGTTCCGGGGTCGGAGATGTGGGGGCGGCTGGGGCGGAGACGCGCAGCGGACGGGGCGGAGATGCGGCGACGGCCGGGGGCGGAGATGTGGTGGCCGGGGTCGGAGATGTGGGGGCGGCCGGCAGCGGACGGGGCAGGTGGTGGCCGGGGTCGGAGTTGTGGGGGCGGCCGGGGCGGAGACGCGGCAGCGGACGGGGATGGAGCGGAGTCGCGGAGATGGAGCTTCCGGCGGCCGGGATGGAGCGGAGTCGCGGAGATGTGGTGGCCGGGGTCGGAGATGTGGGGGCGGCCGGCAGCGGACGGGGCAGGTGGTGGCCAGGGTCGGAGTTGTGGGGGCGGCCGGGCGGAGATGCGGCAGCGGACGGGGATGGAGCGGAGTCGCGGAGATGGAGCTTCCGGCGGCCGGGATGGAGCGGAGTCGCGGAGATGTGGCGGCGGCGCTGGCGCCCGTCCCTGGCGGCTGCCTCCTGCTCTTCTAGGTCATGAAAAGAAATGGGAATGGAGGGATTTCATCAGCGAGAAGCGAGATGTATGCGTGAATTTGCTCGCGAGAATGATTACTTCGGGCATTTCGGTCGATTCGGTCTACCTGCAGCGAGGACCGAACAGCACATGATTATTTCGGTTAGTTCAATCTCATGACCGAACAGATAACCGAAGACCGAAGTACCGGTATTTCGGGTTCGGTCCCGGTTACTTCGGGTTCGGGCTTCGGTTTCGGGTTTTTGTGCCCGGGTGACTCGTAGTAACTTGATGCGAAATTTTAAGTTTAATGAGCGCCAACTCGTGCTCCCCCTCCTCCAGAAAATAGCCCTAAAATGTCTTGTATGGTAATATTTTTTTCAAGGATAGGCAACCGAATTGGTTGCTGTCATTTCATTAAGACTTGAAAGGGGAGGGTTTTACAACAGTTTTACAGCTTGCCGGCCTTGCCGCCCACAGAAACTCTACGGACTACTCCTCGCGATGTTCTACATCTCTACTGGCTACTCTCCACATCTGTAGCTCATCTACTGCATTTCTAACTACTACATGCACCAGGGCGCTTCTACCCTCAAACACCCTAGCATTTCTCTCAAGCCACAGGCGTCTCATCCCTACGATCATCATAGTAGCAAACTCTTTTTTCTGCTTCTTCGATTTTCTATTTAGTGTTTTGCACCACCATCTTCTCGCGCCACTCCCTGCCACCGGTGTAAGGTTTGGCATACAGACTTCAGTGCAAAATCTGAACCAGAAATCCCGCGAATAGGGGCAGGAGGTCATGATATGATCCATTGTTTCTTCCTCCTGATCACACATGGTACATTTTGCTGGTCCTGGGAGCCCTCTTCTCTGCAGCCTGTCAGCAGTCCAGCAGCGATTTCTCATAGCCAGCCAGGCAAAAAGCTTCTCCTTTAGCGTGCTTTGCTCTTCCACAATGCCTCAGCATAATCAGCGGTTGTCTTACCATAGAAGAACGCTTGGTATGTCGATGATGCAGAATAACTGCCATTTGTGGTCAGCCTCCACTGCAGGTGTCTTCATCTTCAGTTAACGGTGGCAAGTCCTGAATTTCCATCCAGAGCTCCATGAACTGTGTAATAGCTTGGACTGTGAGTACACCACGCAAATCATCTACCCATTTGTTATTTAACAGGGCCTCAGCGACAGTTCTTCTTTTTGCCCCTCTAGCTCGAACGAAGGGAAAGAGGTGTGGAGCAATCTGGGCAGGGCTTCTCCCCTGTAACCACCTACCTTCCCAGAAATTCAGTCGATCACTGAAAGGACAAGGATGTCGCCTAGAGGGGGTGAATAGGTGATTTAAAACTTTTCTGGTTTAGTCTTGATAATTGCGGAATAAAACTAGGTGTTTAAATTAACAAGCCAACAACCTAAATATACTAGTTTACCTATGTGCACCAACAACTTATGCTAAGCAAGACAAGTAACAAGGTGATGGTAAGATATAGACTTCAAGCACGAAGGCTATCACAATGTAAATTGCATAAGTAAAGAGCTCGGGTATAGAAATAACCGAGGCACGCGGAGACGATGATGTATTCCCTAGTTCCTCCTTTTGAGGGGAGTACGTCTCGTTGGAGGGTGTGAGTTTCAAACTCAAGACGTCACAAATGGCCTCACCCTATTCTCCGATGAACCTTACCCAAAAGTTCGGTTCACCTTTCACTATTGATTTTCCTTTTGGGCGGAAATCGAGTCCCGTACAACAATCTTGAGACACAACCCACAAAAGGATTGGGAGCTCCCAAGTGGCCACAAAAGGCCTCAACCGACACAAAAGGTGTCTAGGGTCCAAAGACCCAAGAGTAACAAGCTCACGAACTTTCACTTCGGTGAATCCTCGTGGAGAGCATAAACCGATGCACAAAAGCAATGGCAAGAACACAAGAAGTGCTCAAATCCTTCACTCTCAAATTCCAACAAAGCAACAAATGTTTATGGGGGAATAAGAGAGGAAGAACAATGAAGAACACAACAAATGGAACTCCAAAATCAAGATCTACTAGGTTCCCTTCACTTAGAGAAGGAATGGATTGGTGAAAATGTAGATCTAGATCTCCTCTCACTTTCCCTCAAAGATATGCAAGAATCATGGGAGTGATTGAGAGGAAGGCAAGCGTTTCCAAAGGTCAACAATGGAGGGGAGAGGGGAAAACGTGCTCAAGAGGTTGGGGAACCAACGGGGAAGAAAGCCCCTTAAATAGGTCCCCTCAAAAATCTGTCCGTTGGGCAGTGCAGGGTGGCCGGCCCCCAGGCCGGCCTCACGCGGCCCCACCCATCCGAGCTAGCCGGCCTGGAGCCGGCCTGGGGGCCGGTTACCCAGCCGAGCCAGCCGGCCTGGGGGCTGGCCACCCAGAACCCGAAAATGTAACACCCATAACTTTTGCGAGGAAACTCCAAATGGAATGAAACCAATATTAAGAACCATAAATAGAGTTAAGTTGCCACCCATGGAAAGATGTGGAACTTTCCTCAAGGATAAACCGATAATATTTCGAACACGAAAACGCAACAAGTTTTCCATCCGGACTCCGTTTTCAATGATCTTGGGCTTACTCAGAAGATAATCACAAGCACTACAAGATCATACATATACACATCATAGTCCATCATGTGAGTAGGATAACACAAGAGGAGAGTTTGACCTCTCTACAAGAGATGAACCGGTAAAACCTCCAATATAAAAAACACCACAAGATATTCAAATGGAATCCGTTTTTGATGAACTAGAGCTTGGTATGGAGATGAACACAAGCTCTAAATTCTCACATGGATAAAAACCAAATAATAACCAAGAAAAATGAAATGCCAAGTATGCAAAGGTTTGAACTCTCCACAAAGATGCGATCAAGTTACTCACTTGAGAGCCCCTCTTGATAGTACACCATCTATCCTATAACCCGGTCTCCCACTAACACCACGAGACCGGTAAAATAGAAACCCTATCAAGATCATACCTTTGCCTTGCGCATTCCACTTGAGCTAGATGATGATGATCTTGACTCCCTCAAGTTGGAACACCTTTCTTGATTGTGCTTGCTAGCACATGCTTGATGAAGACCTCTCCAAATACTCCCTCATACACCATGATGGGATGGGAGAGCGTCTTCATGAATCCACTTGAATTTCATCTTCTTATCTTGATATATATGATGGCTTAGAGAAAACATGAATGTTTGCTCAATCTTCTTTTTCAAGTCATGCTTGCAATAGGCTCAACTCTTCACATGGCCATTCTTCATATAATCCCTTGGATAGAACCTTGGACATCATGTAATCTTCTAGAGTTCAACATATGAATTCCAATCTTTTCCTATGGACAAGATCTACAGGAATATCTCAATGCAAACATTAGTCCATAAGAATTGTCATTAATTACCAAAACCACACATGGGGCAACACATGCACTTTCAATCACCCTTGCCAAGAATACAACAGTTCGTTGTTCTGAACATCTGTTCGGCCTCCTTCGACAGTCGGAACTGCAACCCGGACCAAGCTCTCATAGGACCAGCTTTTTCAAGCCATCGCCACCTTACCCTTAATGCATCATTCAGGAACTTCAAATTGTGGATACCCAGGTGATACGTCCAAAACGTATCTATAATTTTTGATTGTTTCATGCCATTTTTATGCTTTTAGCACTTATTTTTATATTAAGTTTATTATTTATTTGGACTAACCTACTAATAGTTGCAAAAGTGCACAATGTTCTTGTTTTACTATTTGATCTATACTACTATTAAAAGAGCAAACTTGTGTTGATACATTGAATCTGAGCCCTTCAATATTTGGCCAACGGTCCAGATCGCAACAATGTTTGACAACTCAACACAAATCCACTTTTCCCATTTTACCCTCCCACCAAATCACATAATACTGCTAATGGCATCATACCGGTTCGTTTTATTTCAACTTTGTGGTAATTATAGGAGTTGCCATTGTTAATAGATCCAACTCGTGCGTGCATGCCTATATCTGGCGTCATACGTTGCTCCAACAATGCGGTATGAGCTCTTTTTTGCGTTTTGTCCCACCCGATGTCCACTCTCCGCTGGTGATCTGCCCTAGCAAAGCTGGCTTGCAGCCTGTTCTCCGGTCAGGGCACCGCCCCGATTCCGTCGCCGCCACTGCACGCGTCCTGACGTTAGCTGCCGGCCGAACGCCTCGAGCCAATCACCCTGCTCCAGGTCAGTGACATGGGTATGCCTATTGGGTACCCTACCGTGAGGGTACCCGGTGCACGTATCGACTAGGCCCAACTATCAAGCCTACATGAAGCCCATGAAGGGAGGCCCACGAAGATGGAGTATCCTCCAAGCTGGCGAAGCCATAGTCGGTTTAGAGTTTCTTTACTTGTAAATCGAGTCGGTTACGAACACCCGAGACCCAGCCTATTATTTAAGGACTGGGAGGGCCATCGAACCAGACACGTACTTTCAGAGCCACCAAAACCCTAGCGAGATCGACATCTCGCCGGGACCCTTGTAACCATCATATTCACAAAGCAATAACAGACAGGCAGGACGTAGGGTGTTACCTCCACACGAGGGCCCTGAACCTGGGTAAAATCTTTGCCCTGCTTGTCAGCCGACGATACTTCCAGCTCTACCACGTTCTCTCCCCCATATTCATAACCTAGGGACCTTAACCATGGGTCTTGATGAGTCTACCCCCTCAAGTGGCGCCGTCTGTGGGAAAGAATAGCGCTGGACTCGAAGTTTCGCCGGTCCCAACAGCAAACGGCAAATCGCCGATCACACCAGCAAACGGCAACTCGCCGATCTCATCTGCAAACGGCAACTCGCCGGCCATGTCAGCAAACAGCAACTCGCCGATCCAGGCGACACACGGCGACTCGCCGATCCACTCGAAAAGCGGCAGCCTGCCCGCTTCACCTGCAAAAAGCGCATCTGCTCTTCCAATGAATTTCAATCCGCACTCGCCGAGCTTCAGGAGGCGTTTTCGGCCTTGAATCAGGTTTGAGTTTAACTGTTGGAGCATTCAATTTTTTCGTAAACAATCTTGGCACGCAGGACTCGACAGATCCGCAACAACTGGCGCTGGGCGCACTCGAGGCTCCGTCGACTGCGCTCGCCCCGTCGTCGATTCCTGAAGCCTGCTCGCCCGCAACAACCATGTCGACCGGCGAGATCGACAGGTTCATGATGACGGAACTCCAAGGCGAGGAGGCAGAATCAGCATACCGCACAAGCAACGTCGACTTCAACCTACCACTCGACGAGAGTTTCGACTGCGGGATCTCCCTCGATGACTTCTACGAGCCCGCGATTCATAACGACAGCAACGTCGACTCGGAGATCTTCACCAACACCAACCTCGACTCAGAAATCCATAATGGTTTCGCCAACACCGAGATGAGCATAGGCGATGAGCACATCGACAACGAGATTCGCCTCGAAGATCTACTCGATGAACATACTGGCTCTGACATGAGCCTCGACGGCGACGTCGAGTCCATGACTGGAATCGACAGCACATACACCTGTCCACGGGTCACGCCCCATCAGGTCTACGTGGCCTTCTCCGCAGAATCATCCGCAGACGCAGCCGCTCGCAGGCCTGCACAATTCCCATGCACGGTAACCATGCCGGATGGGGTCACAACCTTGACAATCACGGAGGAGATGGCAGCAAAAGCAGATAAAGTCATAAAGGAGTGCACAATGATGCCACCAAATTCCACCCCAGAGGAGATGTTGACCTTCCAGTACTTCAACTGGCAGGAGTCAATTCGACTGCAAAACTACCGAGCGACGCTCGAGAGCGCAAAAGGCAAGCCAGCCTCTCGAGTGCCCGAAGAAGGGAGCAATCCCTCGGGTCCACAATGCAACCAACCCCACGACCTAGGTCGCGGTTGGCAAGCCTTCCAGAACATGAAAGGGTAGCAATCACCCGTAACCTGTCGTTCATGACAGAGGACGCTAACGGAATCCCAGTGCCCAAAACTGCTGCGGGTGCATTATTCTCCGTAGGTGCTTACCTCAAGGCAATGCAACCTCCGGCGAATGACCCTAACGCAGCCCTGCATCGCCAACAACTCAAATCGCTAGCTCTAGCGGCACAGGCTATACAGCCAGAAGACAAAACTCCAGCAAGGAATCGCGATCGCGACATAGTCGACTCACGACACGCAGCACATCATCGCAGTGGTCGCAGCCACCACTCGGATGAAGGAAGGAGAAGCACGCGCCGGCACAGGTCCAGCAGAAGCAGATCTCGAAGATCCTATAGCAGCGATTCATACTCTGATCATGAACCAGAGCCATGCGGAGCATTGTGCTTCACTCGACGCATCCGTGAGACGCGGATGCCCAAAGGTTCAAGTTGACAGGCGAACAACCCAAGTACAACGGTCGCCAAGAACCTTCGGGTGGCTAGAAGATTACAGACTCGCCGTGGCATGCCAGCGTGGCACGAACACCACGGCGATGCAGTACATACGACTCATGCTCGAAGGAACTGCCCGCGACTGGCTCAAGGCGCTCCCTCCATCATCATACGACTCGTGGGATGATTTCCGCAGAGACTTCATCAAAAACTTCGAGCCTCTATGTGAGCGCCCGAAGACATTCGAAGAATTAAGGGCATGCACTCAACGATCAGACGAGTCGTTGAGATCATACATACGGCGGTGGACCGAAATACGCAATTCGGTTGGCAAAGTGTCAGAAGACAGGGCCATGGATGCCTTCATACAAGGTCTCGCCAGGAAGGACTTCAAAGAGGCACTGGTCGTGAAAAGCCAACCTCCCTGGCTGACCTCATCAAAGTTGCGACTGAGTGGGCAGATGGAGAGGATTCTGTACGCAGATCCCGTGCTTCCCCACCACGCGACAACTACGAAAGCGGCAGTCGAGGCCGCAGAGATTCATACAGAGAAGATCGCAGGCGCAAACGTTCCAAACGTCCTTACGACGATAACAGACCCGAGTTCATGGCGGCTGGATACACACAACCCGGGAAGGACCAAGATAGAAGCAATCGACGCTCGGATGATCGACGGGACAGTCGAGATCGCGAGCAGCGGAGCGACAGCTACAAAAGGCAAGAATGGCGCAAACGCAGCGACGCAAAACCCGAGCGGTCATTCGAGGAAAAGATGGACGACTGGTGCAGATTCCACCTCTTCAAGGGGGACGACGGAAAACTACGCTCCAATCACACCCTAAGGAACTGCAGGGAATTCGACCAAATGGCGACTACATGATACGACTCAAAGGTACGGCCCAGCACCTGCTCAGCCCACGCCTGCACCCGCACCACAGCCGAACGCTGTGCCCGCTCTCATGGCGCCACAGCCGCCACCGCAACCACCACCACAGCCTGCTCCAGGCGCAAACCTCGCAGGTGCCATACAACCCGTACTACGGGCAGAAGATGATCAATATCCACAGCCCCACGGGCAGATGTACATGATACAAAAGGGTCGCCCCTCCAACAGGCAGCAAAAGCTAATCACTCGACAAGTGAACATGGCTGTCATGGCACCTCCTGCCGTGCCTGAATTTCTGAAGGGATCGGAAACCATCATAAGATTCAGTCGAGAGGATCATCCCCCAGCTGTAGTTCGACCAGGGCACGCGGCTCTGGTACTCGACGCGCAAATAGGAGGCTACGCCATGACCAAGGTCTTCATGGATGGAGGCAGCGGCATAAACATCATCTTCGCAGACACGCTCCGCAAAATGAACAGGTCAGTTGAAAACCTCCCAAAATCTTCAAATACCTTCCACGGTATTGTTCCTGGCAAAGCAATTAGCCCAGAAGGCACCATACAACTCGACGTTACGTTTGGGGACAAAAGCCACTTCAGGACAGAGTCGATTGAGTTCGAGGTCGTCGACTGGAAATCACAATACCATGCTATTCTTGGTCGCCTGACGTTTGCTCGATTCATGGCGGTACCACACTACGCGTACCTCACGCTGAAGATGCCAGGACCAAAGGGAGTCATTACTGTCCGTGGAAACTTTCAAAGGTCCGATGCTTGCGACCGCGAGTTCAGCAAAATCTCCGTGATGTTCGGGGTAGAAGAATCACTCGCCGACTTGGCGATTTCCAACGACCGCACACTCCTTCCGGAGCATAAGAAGTTGGCAGTCGACAGATCCTTCAATGCTACAAATGACACAAGGTCGTATCAGGTGCACCCGACCGATCCGTCCAAGACAGTCAACGTATCTTCGAGCCTGCCTATCGCATAGGAAGGTGCGCTCGTCGAATTCCTCCGTGAGAACTGGGAAATATTTGCGTGGTGTCCAGCCGACATGCCAGGAATTCCCAGGGAATTCGCCGAGCCCTCTCTCCAATTGTTTCCAGATGCAAAGCCAGTCAAGCAAACGATGCGTCGAATCTCCGGCCCAAAGCGAACCGCAGTCGAATCTGAAGTCGACCGGTTACTCGCAGCAGGATTCATTAGGGAAATCAAGAAATCACAATGGGTGGCTAACCCCGTACTCGTAGAAAAGATGTGACACCCCTCCCTGGCACATATCACCAGAGAGGCAGTCGTCCCGTGCGCCATCCCAAGATAACTGGCCGCACGTTACAACAGTGTAACATAATGGACATCATTACACAATCAGGCACATCAGTGCTACAAATGGTTTACAAGGTCATCAAGGAATGACGAAATATCAATCCTAGCATGGCACGATTCAGAGTTTTTAACTGGCAGCGGAAGACATATGAGAGGCTACGGCTTGGAGCGGCTCCACTCCACAGGTTCTGGCTGGGCTACTGATCCTAGCACACTCTTGCTCCATCTCCTTGCTAAAGTAGAAGATGAATCCTCGACAAAACCTGGCCACAATCACAAGACCCGTGAGTACATTTGTATGCACTCAGCAAGAATTCGCCACTTACTACAAACAATCCAACAATCATACAGCAAGATATACATTGAAATGAAATCCTACACATGGCAAGAGTCTACTCTAGGTACTTGACATAAAAGTAGCATGGTATCACAAGCAAAACATGGCATAAGCAAACAATGGAGTATCACCAGTGCAGAGTCCAAGCCAGGTGGGGTTGGATCGTGCACCGGCAATCACACAACGAGCTTACCTGTGACGAGAAGACAAGTGTACCAGTTGGTACCAAATAATACATGACATCACCTGTGATCACTGCTAGGCCCACTGGCCTCATCTTTCCATTCTGGGCACGCACAGTTGATGTGGGCTCTGGCCTAACTATAGGCTTCCCAACGCATCACACCGCCATACCACATCCCGGGTTACCATCGACATCTCAATGCAACATTCTCTGCATCATCTTATTTGTTTATTTAGTGAGATCAGGTCGTTCAATAATTATTTCAAACAAATCTTAAGTTTAACCTCCGGACACGACAAAGACACACAGTGTGATCGACACTGAACTGTTGTTCCATATCCCAGGAACGGGGCTAGCTGGCTAGGTTGATGCTCTCGAGAGTTTGCTTTACCACCTATCAGAATGCACCCCACTCAGCCGACACTTCAGGTTCATCACGCCCAAAGTCGTACTAAGAAAAATACACTCACATGACGGTCCACTTGCTAAGACACTCTCCTGCACCACCCTATGCGCGTGGCACAACGGGCAAGTAAATCCGGCACATCCCCCGGCGCGACCGGGTATGCCTAGCTCCGGACTCCCTATCACAGTCGAACCCGTGCCTGTCGACCACTCCCCTCGGACAGCGCAACCGAACGACTGCGCCCAATGGATGGCACAAAAGGGGCTCAACAACCTACTAGGTCACGGTTTTCTATGAGACAACGGTGATATCGCATGCAAGGGTTCAGATTAGTGGCACTATGAACAGACCTTATCGCTGATGGAGGGGTGTTTCATTTAATCAAGTTTCATCACGACAAGTCCCAAAACAGAGGATTAGTCCAGCAAAATAATCACGACATCAATATCACATATCAACAACAACAACAAGGCATTAGCAACATAATACTTGCATGCATAGATAACAACATAACGATAATAATAATACCCGGGTGACTGTGACGGGAGACCCGGCCGGTGTCACTCGAGGGTTAGTGTTCACAGAATAATAGCATAATGATTCAAACGGATGACGGTGGCGGGAGACCCGGCCGGTGTCACCGTAAAAGAATGAACCTAAAAGCACTCATAAAAATGAGAGAGCATCCATTCCACTCGAGGGTTACCCCGACGTGGTGTCAGCAATCTCGGCAAAAAGAACCAAATGGAAAGTCAGCTCCCAAGCGTCGCAGTTCGGGTGGTCTAGGCCAACCATATTTGACGGAGGGACAAGGCAGATAACTCTTTTGGCAAATGCCCCCAACTCCGAGGATCATAAGACGACATTCGTCCGCTCCTCACCTCGACGAAGAAGAAAGAAGCAAACAAAGCCCCGCAAGCACGAGACGCACAGTTGTAATAATTCCCCCATTCCTTTGACTGAGGCGGGAGACCCGGCCATTGTCTCGGGAATGTGAGTGATGCACAGATAAGCAGTTATACAGTAGTGCAATAATTACAATGCAACATGATAGACATACAACAATACAAGGCTCATGTGGACAACATACAGACATGCAACGATAATAGCAGACAGACATAACAATATAACGGAAGACAGACATAACACCCGGCATGGTATTAAGCAATCAAACAAACAAGCATTGCAGGAGGGCTCAAAGCAAGGGGTTAGCTTGCCTCCGGAGATCGATGCCATTTGGCTTGGAGGGTCACGAACGCGTCACGGGTCAGGTCTCGGTTCGCCGGTACCGCGGGATACCCTATACACGCATACAAGGGTGCTGAGTATACAAATGTTTTACAAAAAGGGTAAGACCAGCATCACTGGACAGATCGTTACAAACTAGGAATTTACAAATTTGAATCGGCTAAAACGGAGCTACGGTTCAAAAGTTATTGACGAGCGAAGAATAGCTATCTGCCGCTCACCAGAAAAAGAAAACAGACCGCGTGAAAAAAAACTGCGCGGACCGCTTCTGCGCGGGGCTGGGCCGTTGCTGGGCCGAATGGCCTGCTGCGCTGCGCGCTGGGCTGGGCTGCTCGCGCATTCCCGGGAATACGCCTTCTCCGCGGGGAAAGCGGAAAGCGCGGGATGCGCGTCCACTTAAACGACATGGCAGCGGGGCCACACCGGGCCCACCTGTCGGCGCCACAGGCCCGCCACGCTGGCGCCACGCTGGCCTTCTCCTTCCTCTCTTAGAAGAGACGCGGGACGAGGCCCGGCGCAGCTCCGGCGGCTCGGCCGCCGATCATCGCCGCCGCTTCGGTGGACGCCGCCGACCACAGGAGGCAGGGACGGAGCGTCCCGCCGCACCACGTCCGAAGATGGAAACCACGGCCACGGGGAGGCAAGGGAAGGCAACGCCGTGGTGCACGTCCGGCGAGCCGCCGCCGGCGGACGAAAACGGTGCCGTGGCTACGGTGCATCATTTCGCGAATGGATTGCACCGGGAGAACGCGGGGATCAAGAGGAGTCTCTCCACCCATTTAATTGGTGAATGAAGCTCGGGATAGCTCGCGGTGATCCGAGGATCCGCGGCCACGATTTCGGCCACCACGGTCGAAAACGAGCTCTATTCGCCAGCTAACTGAACAGAGAGGCCCAGGGGAGGGAGAGGAGAATGGGGTGCAGCTGAACGGCTCGGGGTGCTCCCTTTTATAACCGGGGCGAGGTCGCCGAACAACCATCTCCGCGGCGCTTTAATGCCGCCGGAGCACCAAGCTGCGGACAAGGATTGATGAGGAGAGGATAAGAGCGAGCGCGTCCTTAGCCAGTGGAGCAGGTCGAACTCGGGAGTCCGCACGTTGAGTTCGTGCTCGAGAGCGGCAGGGAGGAGGAGGCCGACGGGTGGCTGGGCGGCGCCTAACTCCGGCCAAGCATTGATTGCGGAGATAAGAGCTTCTCGGGTTCGAGCCAGGGGAGCAGGGGAGGCTGGGTCGTGGCCGAGCTGGGCTGGAACGCGGGAACATGAGGGGGAGGTCGGAGGAGCAGTGCGGTGGTGCCGCCCGGCTTGCCCATGCCGGTGGTGATCACGCTACTGGCCATGCCTGACATTGGCATCAAGATGGTTTTCTCAACCTAGGGCTCTAGGAGAAAATCTAATCGTGTCACTATGCGCCAAATTCAATTCCCCACAACTTTGCTGACCAACGTTTTTGCCAAATCTTGAGTTGGTGCGACTAGAATTTTGGAAATACAATACTGGTCCATTTTGAAAACCGATGTTTGGAGAGGCAAACCATTTTAGGTTTGATCAAGACTTGGTCCAGGGGTGTAGGTTCTCCTACTGCTTGCATCTAGGTGCTTACTTCCCACTACAAAAATCATTTGGTGTGTTTTTGAACACAAATGGGTTTTAGGGCAGACACTTGCTCAGGGAAAAAGTCCAACACTTTCCTAGCAAGTTACCAAATATTTTTGCATAATGGGTTACATACTTCCTAGGGATCATCCCCTAATTTTCTTAGAATTTTTGGAGACATATAAATAGGGGTTCCTTTGGAATTGCAAAAAGGCATGAAAAAAGCATTACAAAGGAAGTACCTCAAATATTGCTCAAATGAGGTTGGGTCAATGGAGTGAAATGTTCAGGAGGTGAAATCATGCATCTTCCCAAAATGGCATAATTTTTGGATGAGTGTAAGGTGTCTCGATAATTTCTGGATCAGAAATGGCATTTTAGAGAATAATGTCCAACTTGGAAATATTGCATTGGAGTATGCAATATTTTTGCAGGAATGTCTTTATATGGATGTGGGAGTCCTCTGGTATTTTTAGTGGAACTTATCTAGCTATGAAAATGGGCTTCCCTTTTGTAGGTGGGGAAAAGGGTTTAAAAGGTTTAATAGCCGGGGCTAGGGTTTTCGAGAGAAAACTTAAGCAACAAAATTATCACGGCATTGGAGTGGTTCATGGATCACCGGGAAATTTTGGGAGAGCAATTCCAAAGTCAAATCATCCCCAAAATATTTGCAGAAACATTTAGGAAAACAGAAAAAGTTTTTAGGCGTCAGAAAACACCGCTAAATTTAGGTTTGAATTTTAGGGGTGTTACAGACCTTCCCCCCTTAAAAGAATCTCGTCCTCGAGATTAAGGAGGTTATACAAGATAATTCTTGAACGATCCATTTATACCCTATTTAAAAACTTTTTCTACAAAATATTAGAGTTTAACACCAAGAGATTAACCCCCCACAAGATTTTATTTAAAACAGTATGATATTTCTACCATACTCATGCATTTAAAAGATGGCATGGCAGGGGCTCACTCAATCAATCAACATAGGATCTACCACCATGGTTAAAATTAAATCTATGGTTTTGCTCAACCAACACAACATGGCAAGATCAACCAATCTACAACCAAACTATCAACCAACAACCAAAGATTTTTCTTGGGTAAAGAATTACCCACCATTTTATAAAACCAAATTATTGAGGGATATCCTAATCATACCCCTTGCCTAGGGTTTTGTTTTAGAAAAGCTGCATAAACATTTTCACGTTTACACAGGTTTTAGAAAACCAAAAGGTTTCTTTTCAAAAGAAAATATCCGTGTCACCAATAATTGGTTCACAGACACTGTGGGATAGGCCATTTCCCAAAATTATTTTGCAAAGATTTTCCCTAAAAAACACTGGAGAGACGAGGGGATGATTTTCTGAGAAAAGGATAGAGGCACACCGTGGCTATCGACCTACTCGCTGACGTGTGGGACCGGGGTCCACCTGGCAGTCTCCCTCCTCCTTTCTCTCTTCTTCTTCCTCGCTCTCTCTCGCTCTGCACGGCTGGTTCCCAGTGCGCGGAGCACTCCACTGCGGCACTGCTGCGCGTGCGGTCCGTCGATGTCGTGGCCATCACGGCTTTGGGGAACATGTCCTCGATGGTTTCGCGCCACCGCTCGCGATTCTTTCTCTTTTCCCGCGTGCGGTGTCGAGGAGCGGCGTCCGAGCTCCAGCTATAAACCAGATATCTCCGAAATCCTTTCTTCTTTCATCGCAACCATGGGCTTCGTTCAGAGCTTCTTCAGAGCCTACGTCGAAATGCTGGAGAGGCGGGCTTCATCGAGCATGTGATCATCATTGCGCTCTTCGGGATCTCGTCCACGGTGGTGGGCGGACTGCTGTTTGCGGCGGTGGTCTTCCTGATCTTCGGCCTGTGCAACTGGTGGTCTAGCGCTGGTGCTGATGCTGCGGCGGAGGAGCAGGCTGCGGCGGAGGGGCAGGCTGCGCCGCCGGTTGCTGAGGTGGCCGCTCTTCCAGCTGGAGGGAGCTGGCCGCTCGAGCCGTCCGTCGCCGTCGCGCGGCTCGCGACTCGGCTTCGGGTGAGCCAGGCTCATCTTCTAGCAACGCCGCTGAGCTTGAGAGGGAGTAGATTTCTGGGGTGCCTTCGCATCTGCACTGAGGTAGTTGTAGTGTTCTATGCTGGAGTAGAACTTGTATCCTTTGATTCTGTAATTTCCCTTCTGTACTGAACTTAGTGATGTATCAAATTTGTCTCCTCTGATGAACTGGAACAAGATTTTATTTCTGAACTTTTCTCAGCTGCAACAAACCTGGTCTTGCAGCACAGATAGAATTGCAGAGGTACTAGCATACAGATAGAAGAACTTGCTACACTGAGAAAATATCTTTTAGAAAATTAATCCTGCATTTTATGGCCCAAAGCATTTGCAGGAGGTGGCATAACATCTCAACCATAATGGTTAACAAGAGAATCAGAACACCAAGTTTTATTACACTGGTTCAACATCATCCAGAAAGCATACAACAAACTTACATTACAAGCTAACACAAGAAAACAAACAACCTCGCTGATTCTCACCTACCAACAAGCGCCACTCGGGCTAACTAAACAGGGTTCTACTCAGCTTGACAGCCTCTGGTAGTCGGGGGAGCGCGGCCGAGACGAAGAGTGGTGTCCACATCTCCATCTTCCGCGGGGTGAGGAATCGCAGGCACGCCTCCGAGGATCATACCTCGCTCTTGGGGGTGCTGCTGAACTCGAGCTAGTGCTTGCGCCACAGATGCATCAAGACCGCGTTCCAGCAAATCATCTGGGAACGGGAGTCCTGTGCCCTGAGCTTGCCCATGGGCGGGGGTAGGTAGGTTCCTTGCTCGACTCAGTTGCATGCGAGCAATACCAAGGTTGCGCCTTGTGGTCATGAGTTCCTCCATCAGAGAATGGCTGAGCCTTGTCATTGCACCTCCGTAGGTGGCCAGGGTGATTACGGCAGGGTCAACTTCTTCTCCAATGGGAGTTTGGATAGCATCCGCACCATGCTGGGGTCTGGCTGGGAGAAGGTGGAAAGCTCGACTTTTCGCCATTGCCGGTTCTGAGTACCGCAGGCGGACGAGACCTTCCCAGGCTGCTACCTGGATGGCTTGATGGATAGTGGCCATGCTCCTACCTTGGATCAGGTAAGACGGACTTGTGCCCAATGCACACGAGCCGACATGCACGTCTGCTCGAAAATCACTCCCGGCAGGCGAGAGTGAGTTCTCGAGCACCACGTATCGAGGGCGAGCAGGCCTACCAAGAAGAACACAGACGGCCTTCCAAAGCATCAGTGGAAATCCGCCATGATCCTCGGCAGTGGTCTCTAGGACGATCTTGGGGTTCGCCATCGGATTATTTCTGGATCTGGGTGTAGGATGAGATGAGAACGCGGGATTCCTTTGCGGGATCCTGCTTCAAGAGGGTTGGGTGGCTAAGGATAGCAGGCGAGGTTGGGGATAAACAGCAGCTAGGACTGGGGTCTCTTAGAAGCTGGGTTGTGTCGGCTCCTTCCATGGAAGAAACCGGCGAGCCTCTCTCGGGATGGGACATCCTACTGCACCTTACTGTGGACCGACACAGCCATGCCGGTTAGGCGGAGATGGGTTAAATCCATCGGGCTCGCTGTCGGGCAAAAGTAAGGCAGGGTTTTCCATGCTAGGGTAGTCTACAGCCAGCCTGGTGCTCTGATACCACGCTCTGTGACACCCCTCCCTGGCACATATCACCAGAGAGGCAGTCGTCCCGTGCGCCATCCCAAGATAACTGGCCGCACGTCACAACAGTGTAACATAATGGACATCATTACACAATCAGGCACATCAGTGCTACAAATGGTTTACAAGGCCATCAAGGAATGACGAAATATCAATCCCAGCATGGCACGATACAGAGTTTTTAACTGGCAGCGGAAGACATATGAGAGGCTACGGCTTGGAGCGGCTCCACTCCACAGGTTCTGGCTGGGCTACTGATCCTAGCACGCTCTTGCTTCAAATCCTTCTAAGGTGGAAGATGAATCCTCGACAAAACCTGGCCACAATCACAAGGCCCGTGAGTACATTTGTATGCACTCAGCAAGAATTCGCCACTTACTACAAACAATCCAACAATCATGCAGCAAGATATACATTGAAATAAAATCCTACACATGGCAAGAGTCTACTCTAGTACTTGACATAAAAGTAGCATGGCATCACAAGCAAAACATGGCATAAGCAAACAATGGGGTATCACCAGTGCAGAGTCCAAGCCAGGTGGGGTTGGATCGTGCACCGGCAATCACACAACGAGCTTACCTGTGACGAGTAGACGAGTGTACCAGTTGGTACCAAATAATACAGACATCACCTGTGATCACTGCTAGGCCCTCTGGCCTCATCTTTCACTCTGGGCACGCACGGTTGATGTGGGCTCTGGCCTAACTATAGGCTTCCCAACGCATCACACCGCCATCCACATCTCGGGTTACCATCAACATCTCAAGCAACATTCCCTGCATCATCTTATTTGTTCATTTAGTGAATCAGGTCGTTCATTAATTATTTCAAACAAATCTTAAGTTTAACCTCCGGACACGACACACAGGACACACAGTGTGACCGACACTGAACTGTTGTTCCATATCCCAGGAACGGGGCTAGCTGGCTAGGTTGATGCTCTCGAGAGTTTGCTTTACCACCTATCAGAATGCACCCCACTCAGCCGACACTTCAGGTTCATCACGCCCAAAGTCGTACTAAGCAAAATACACTCACATGACGGTCCACTTGCTAAGACACTCTCCTGCACCACCCTATGCGCGTGGCACAACGGGCAAGTAAATCCGGCACATCCCCCGGCGCGACCGGGTATGCCTAGCTCCGGACTCCCTATCACAGTCGAACCCGTGCCTGTCGACCTCCCCTCGGACAGCGCAACCGAACGACTGCGCCCAATGGATGGCACAAAAGGGGCTCAACAACCTACTAGGTCACGGTTTCCATGAGACAACGGTGATATCGCATGCAAGGGTTCAGATTAGTGGCACTATGAACAGACCTTATCGCTGATGGAGGGGTGTTTCATTTAATCAAGTTTCATCACAACAAGTCCCAAAACAGAGGATTAGTCCAGCAAAATAATCACGACATCAATATCACATATCAACAACAACAAGGCATTAGCAACATAATACTTGCATGCATAGATATCAACATAACAATAATAATAATACCCGGGTGACTGTGGCGGGAGACCCGGCCGGTGTCACTCGGGGGTTAGTGTTCACAGAATAATAGCATAATGTTTCAAACGGATGACGGTGGCGGGAGACCCGGCCGGTGTCACCGTAAAAGAATGAACCGAAAAGCACTCATAAAAATGAGAGAGCATCCATTCCACTCGAGGGTTACCCCGACGTGGTGTCAGCAATCTCGGCAAAAAGAACCAAATGGAAAGTCAGCTCCCAAGCGTCGCAGTCCGGGTGGTCTAGCCAACCATATTTGACGGAGGGACAAGGCAAATAACTCTTTTGGCAAATGCCCCCAACTCCGAGGATCATAAGACGACATTCGTCCGCTCCTCACCTCGGCGAAGAAGAAAGAAGCAAACAAAGCCCCGCAAGCGCGAGACGCACAGTTGTAATAATTCCCCCATTCCTTTGACTGAGGCGGAGACCGGCCATTGTCTCGGGAATGTGAGTGATGCACAGATAAGCAGTTATAAGTAGTGCAATAATTAAATGCAACATGATAACATACAACAATACAAGGCTCATGTGGACAACATACAGACATGCAACGATAATAACAGACAGCATAACAATATAACGGAAGATAGACATAACACCCGGCATGGTATTAAGCAATCAAACAAACAAGCATTTCAGGAGGGCTCAAAGCAAGGGGTTAGCTTGCCTCCGGAGATCGATGCCATTTGGCTTGGAGGGTCACGAACGCGTCACGGGTCAGGTCTCGGTTCGCCGGTACCGCGGGATACCCTATACACGCATACAAGGGTGCTGAGTATACAAATGTTTTACAAAAAGGGTAAGACCAGTATCACTGGAAAGATCATTACAAACTAGGAATTTACAAATTTGAATCGGCTAAAACGGAGCTACGGTTCAAAAGTTATTGACGAGCGAAGAATAGCTATCTGCCGCTCACCAGAAAAAGAAAACAGACCGCGCGAAAAAAAACTGCGCGGACCGCTTCTGCGCGGGGCTGGGCCGTTGCTGGGCCGAACGGCCTGCTGCGCTGCGCGCTGGGCTGGGCTGCTCGCGCATTCCCGAGAATATGCCTTCTCCGCGGGGAAAGCGGAAAGCGCGGGATGCGCGTCCACTTAAACGATGTGGCAGCGGGGCCACGCCGGGCCCGCCTGTCGGCGCCACAGGCCCGCCACGCTGGCCTTCTCCTTCCTCTCTTAGAAGAGACGCGGGACGAGGCCCGGCGCAGTTCCGGCGGCTCGGCCGCCGATCATCGCCGCCGCTCCGGTGGACGCCGCCGACCACAGGGGGCAGGGAGAGGAGCGTCCCGCCGCACCGCGTCCGAAGATGGAAACCATGGCCACGGAGAGGCAAGGGAAGGCAACGCCGTGGTGCACGTCCGGTGAGCCGCCGCCGGCGGACGAAAACGGTGCCGTGGCTACGGTGCATCATTTCGCGAATGGATTGCACCGGGACAACGCGGGGATCAAGAGGAGTCTCTCCACCCATTTAATTGGTGAATGAAGCTCGGGATAGCTCACGGTGATCCGAGGATCCGCGGCCATGATTTCGGCCACCACGGTCGAAAACGAGCTCTATTCGCCAGCTAACTGAACAGAGAGGCCCAGGGAGGGAGAGGAGAATGGGGTGCAGCTGAACGGCTCGGGGTGCTCCCTTTTATAACCGGGGCGAGGTCGCCGAACAACCATCTCCGCGGCGCTTTAATGCCGCCGGTGCACCAAGCTGCGGACAAGGATTGATGAGGAGAGGATAAGAGCGAGCGCGTCCTTAGCCAGTGGAGCAGGTCGAACTCGGGAATCCGCACGTTGAGTTCGTGCTCGAGAGCGGCAGGGAGGAGGAGGCCGACGGGTGGCTGGGCAGCGCCTAACTCCGGCCAAGCATTGATTGCGGAGATAAGAGCTTCTCGGGTTCGAGCCAGGGGAGCAGGGGAGGCTGGGTCGTGGACGGGCTGGGCTGGAACGCGGGAATAGGAGGGGGAGGTCGGAGGAGCAGTGCGGTGGTGCCGCCCGGCTTGCCCATGCCGGTGGTGATCACGCTACTGGCCATGCCTGACATTGGCATCAAGATGGTTTTCTCAACCTAGGGCTCTAGGAGAAAATCTAATCGTGCCACTATGCGCCAAATTCAATTCCCCACAACTTTGCTGACCAACGTTTTTGCCAAATCTTGAGTTGGTGCGACTAGAATTTTGGAAATACAATACTGGTCCATTTTGAAAACCGATGTTTGGAGAGGCAAACCATTTTAGGTTTGATCAAGACTTGGTCCAGGGGTGTAGGTTCTCCTAGTGCTTGCATCTAGGTGCTTACTTCCCACTACAAAAATCATTTGGTGTGTTTTTTAACACAAATGGGTTTTAGGGCAGAAACTTGCTCAGGGAAAAAGTCCAACACTTTCCTAGCAAGGTACCAAATATTTTTGCATAACTGGGTTACATACTTCCTAGGGATCATCCCCTAATTTTCTTAGAATTTTTGGAGACATACAAATAGGGGTTCCTTTGGGAATTGCAAAAAGGCATGAAAAGAGCATTACAAAGGAAGTACCTCAAATATTGCTCAAATGAGGTTGGGTCAATGGAGTGAAATGTTCGGGAGGTGAAATCATGCACCTTCCCAAAATGGCATAATTTTTGGATGAGTGTAAGGTGTCTAGATAATTTCTGGATCAGAAATGGCATTTTAGAGAATAATGTCCAACTTGGAAATGTTGCATTGGAGTATGCAATATTTTTGCAGAGAATGTCTTTATATGGATGTGGGAGTCCTCTGGTATTTTTAGTGGAACTTATCTAGCTATGAAAATGGGCTTCCCTTTTGTAGGTGGGGAAAAGGGTTTAAAAGGTTTAATAGCCGGGGCTAGGGTTTTCGAGAGAAAACTTAAGCAACAAAATTATCACGGCATTGGAGTGGTTCATGGATCACCGGGAAATTTTGGGAGAGCAATTCCAAATTCAAATCATCCCCAAAATATTTGCAGAAACATTTAGGAAAATAGAAAAAGTTTTTCAGGCGTCAGAAAACACCGCTAAATTTAGGTTTGAATTTTAGGGGTGTTACAGAAGAAGCATACAGACATCCTTCGGATGTGCGTGGACTTCACAGCGTTGAACAAGTGCTGTCCAAAGGATCACTTCCCGCTACCCCGACTCGACCAGATCGTCGACTCCACCGCCGGATGCGCACGACTCTCCTTTCTGGATGCTTACTCAGGTTATCACCAGATAAGGATGAAGCAAGAAGACGAAGAAAAAACGGCGTTCATAACCCCACTCGGGGTCTACTGCTACACAACTATGCCCTTTGGGCTCAAAAACGCGGGTGCAACATACCAGCGCATGATGCAGGACTGCCTCAAAAAGCAAATCGGACGCAACGTCCAGGTCTACGTGGATGACATTGTCATTACCACAAGGGAAGAACACACACTACTCGACGATTTGAGGGAGACGTTCGCAAACCTCAAACGCTTCCATATCAAGCTCAATCCTAAGAATGGCACGTTCGGCGTTCCAGCCGGGCAGCTCCTAGGGTACCTAGTCTCTGCCCATGGAATCGAAGCAGACCCGGAGAAAATACAGGCCATCCTCACAATGCAAAGGCCTTCAAAGCTTCACGATGTGCAGAAACTAGCAGGACGAGTAGCAGCGCTCAGTCGATTCATCAGCAAACTGGGTGAAAAGGCTCTACCATTCTATCGACTGATGAAGAAGGCGAACAAGTTCGAGTGGACGCCAGAAGCTGAAGCAGCCTTCACAGATCTCAAGCGGATCCTCACAAGCCCTCCGATCCTCGTCGCACCTAAGGAACGGGAACCACTCTACCTGTATGTCTCGGCTACAAACAGGGTGGTGAGCACCGTACTGGTGGTCGAACGCATGGAGGAGGGGCACATCCAAAGCATACAACGTCCAGTCTACTACCTAAGCGAGGTTCTATCCATATCAAAACAGCGGTACCCGCACTATCAAAAGCTGGCATATGCTGTATTCATGTCCTCAAGGAAGTTGACACACTACTTCACCGAGCACCCGATCACCGTGGTAAGTAACTCAGCAATCGGTGATATCCTCACAAAGCCCAATGCAACGGGTCGAGTCGCAAAATGGCTCATCGAGCTGGCTCCAAGAGACATCAAGTACGAGCACCCGAAGGCTATCAAAGCACAAGTCCTACCCGACTTCACAACCGAGTGGATAGAGGCCCAATTACCTGGAGCACCAGACATGTCCAATTCCTGGACCATGTACTTCGATGGCGCAGGCGCAGGCGTCATCCTCATATCACCAAAAGGGGACAAGCTACGTTATGTTTTGCAGATGGGATTCAAACTACCCTCCAATAACGAGGCTGAATACGAGGCTCTGATCCATGGCATGCGGATGGCAAAAGCACTTGGGTGCACTCGATTGATGATCTACGGCGACTCCAATCTCGTGGTGCAGCAAACAATGAAGGCCTGCGACGCAATCACGGACAACATGATCGCTTATCGCGACCTGTACAACACACTGGAGGGCAGCTTCGATGGCTGTGAGTTGAGGCACATAGGAAGGGAAAGTAACGAAGAAGCAGACATGCTAGCCAATCTTGGCTCAACTGGCGCACAAACTCCACCTGGTGTCTTCCTCGAGCGCATCGAACACAGATCTATCAAGGAGAAACGAGAGCCTCCTCCGTCGACTACGCCAGCCAAAAGCAAAGTGCCTAGCACAGAGGACCCCCCAGTCGAGGTACTTCTCATTGAGCCAACTTGGACTCAACCTTTTCTGGCTTACATACTCCGTGGCGAGCTACCGGATGACATAACCGAGTCCCGGCGCGTGACTCGAAGGTCAAAAGCATACACCGTCATTAACGGCGAGCTATACAAGCGCAGCATATCAGGTATGTTCCAAAGATGCATCGCATTCGAAGATGGTCAAGCCATACTTCGAGACATTCATGCAGGCACCTGTGGGCACCACGCTAGCAGTCGATCACTCGTAGCCAAAGCCTTTCGAGCAGGGTTTTACTGGCCTACAGCACTCAAGGATGCGGAGGACATAGTCAAAAGGTGCATCGGCTGCCAGAAATTCGCAACAAAGCCGCACGCACCCACATCGGCGTTGAAGACCATACCGTTGGCCTGGCCTTTCGCCCAATGGGGGCTCGATATGGTTGGACCACTCAAAAAGTCATCGCATGGCCGGCATACTCACCTACTGGTGGCAGTCGACAAGTTCACAAAGTGGATCGAGGCGGTCCCCATCACAAACTCGACTGCTACTACGGCGGTCAACTTCATAAAGAGGATCATATACCGATTCGGTGTCCCAAGCAGTATCATCACTGATAATGGCACAAACTTCACGGCTGAGAAATTCAAAACTTTTTGCAAAGAGCAAGACATTATGCTCAACTACGCATCCGTGGCACATCCACAATCCAATGGCCAGGTCGAAAAGGCCAACGGACTTGTGACGAGTGGGATCAAGAAGCGCCTCCTGGTGCCACTCAAAAGAGCAGCGGGTGCTTGGGTCGAAGAACTACCATCTGTGCTATGGAGCCTACGCACAACTCCCAACACTTCTACGCAGTTCACCCCATTCTTCATGGTCTACGGTGCAGAGGCAATTCTGCCATCAGATGTAAGGTTCAATGCACCACGAGTTGAAGCATACAATGAAGAAGACGCGGAAGAAGCACTCGAAGACGCAGTCGACTTGCTCGATGAGGCGCGCGACACGGCCTTGGCCCACACAACTGTTTACCAGCAGGACCTTCGCAACTCACAGCCGTCGACTGCGCACCAGGTCTTTCGTTGTTGGCGACTTGGTTCTTCGACTGAAGAAAAAGAAGGTGCACAAGCTCGCTTCCCCATGGGAGGGTCCCTTCATCATCACGGAGGTCCTTGGTGGAGGCGCATATCGACTGAAGAACGCGAAGACAGGAGATGTCGTCGTATCGGCATTTTGGATAGGAGACGGGGTCCTGCTAGCCGAGGGTGAACGTAGGGCAAGAAGGTGGACGTCGTCAAGGTCGGGATTGTACACGGCGGTTTACCCAGCTTCAGGCACCACGGCGGTGGCGGTGCCCTACGTGCTGCTATAACTCACTATAAGGCAATATCGCCGTGAACAGGTTACAATGAGTTGGTTGTCTATCAAAGAGTTGCCCTAAAGGCGTCCCGAGGTCCAGCTTATATAGGCGGCTGGACCTAGGGTTACAAGGTGAATACGTATCCAGCAAGTATACGGAGTCCTAAACCTAGCCGGCAAGTATGCCGCCTTCCGTCTTGGTCTTGGTGGCTTCATGGGCTTCAGTCTTGGGCCTCCTCCTTGCCGGCATCCGCCTTCCTTGGTCGTCAGCTATCTGGGCCGCCCGGTAGGCAAAGCCTTCACCACCACTGCGGGCCACCCTGGACTAGCCGGATTGATCCATGCTGGTGATACCCCTAGTAGGTATATCCCCAACATTAGCCCCTGGGAGGGTTCGAGTTCTTCAGGCGCCGTCTTCTTTGTCGGCAACGTCCGCCTTGTCTTGTAAGCGTCTGAAGAGCTTGAAGCATTCCATAGTTGAAAGTAAGCGGCGGTCCGCCTAAAGTAGTCGGACAACTTGCCGCCATCATGGGAAAGACGGCCTGACCATTGTCAGGAATCTTCCTGGCACCAGTCTTGTCAATTGACTAGGCTCGTCAAATGTTGACGGATGACGCCATGCAGTCCACGACAGTTTGGACTTGGGCATGCGTCATGATGGTTTCTCCACTACGCACAGAAATCGGAGCGAGGCCGCAGACGCCGTTGCCACGACGTGCAAATCGTGGGCACGTGGCGGAAATCTCGCGTCCCCCTAATTTTAGGCACGGATCTTGGCGCGTGGGGATAAATACCCCAAAGGGCACATCGATGCACTTCTTCCTCATTCGCACACCCACCGTGGCCTCCTCACCTTCCCGAGCTCAACTCCTCCTCGAACTCAACTCCGGCGAGCACGAGCAGCGCCCTCTCCCCAAATGGCGAGCACTCAGCAGGATGCGGCGGCGACGGCGGCACTGGCTGCGGCTCTCGACCCCCGCCGGATCTGGATCTGTCCCAGCGGCGGCGGCGGTGCCCGCAGGCGCATCGATGACCTCTCCCGCGGCCACCGTGGCCACGGGCGGGGTTTCTACTTCTTCCCCAGCTCCGACGGCGCCTGCACCGCCGCTCCAACTTTCCCCTCCCATCCCTCGCGGCTACCAGCTCAGAGGCCGCGGCGGAATCTGCCGCCGACGAGGATGACGACGTCGAGGAAGAGGAAGAGGCTGGAGACCTGGGTTCCAGGTACTGGCTGCCGTCAGTTATGACGTCAGCATATCTGAAGGAACTGGAGGAAGGCGGATACATTCCGCCAAAGACGGAATGCTCCTGGAGGGTTCCAGGCGACGAGGCGGTGCCTGACCCCCAAGACGGCGAGCGTGTCATGTTGGCTTCGCATAGCCTTCGCGGTATGTCTCTGCCGCTTTCCGCCTTCTTCTTGGCGGTGCTTAGTTTTTATGGGCTGCAGCCACACAACATAGCGCCCAACAGTATTCTAGTGCTAGCCGGCTTCCAGGCTTTGTGCGAAGGGTACTTAGGCATAGCTGCGTCCATAGAGCTGTTTAAGTACTGCTTCCTGTGCCGCCGGCAAACCATACCAGGCGGCCACCTAGCAACCTGCGGTAGTGTTACGTTCAACTGCCGCCAACCCGACTGGTACCCAAAAATACCATACATCGAGTCGGTGAAGCACTGGACCAGCACTTTCTTTACTGCAAGGACATCCCGACACCTGGCAGCACGCAAGGGATGCCAGCCTTCGTCAACGGTCCGCCAACCCACAAGGCTTGCTGGACAGCAAAGTGCCGCTCAGCAGCTTGCCGGAAGAACTTCGAGTTGCCGTTAGGCGGATCGAGTTCTTGACGAAGACGATGTTGGCTCCACGACTTGACGGAGTTGACACCGTCATCTGCTGGGTGTCGAGGAAGATTATGCCTCTCCGCCATCGCCCACTGAAGATGTGCGAGTACAAGGCGGACGACGCCGGCAACAGCACCCTTGATCAGGATGCCTTGGAGTACCGGCTTAGAGAGCTTATCAAGCCTCTGTCGGTGAAGGCGGCTGAAGGCGTCGCCATGTTCACTCATAACAACCCAGCCCCAGCGGTAAGTGAAAGCTACTTTGTTATTTCACTAACATCCTTGCCCACTAGGTACTGAATTAATATTGTCTTGCTTCCTTTTCAGCTACAAACCTTGGGAGAGGACGAGCTGGCCCCAAACTGGTATGATACAGGTGCCAGCAAGTCGAAGAAGCGCAAGCTGAGCTCCTCCACCAAGGATTTGGAGAAGAGGAAGAAGGCGGCCACCTCTGCCGACGCAGAGGATGAGACCGTGGGGAACGTTCCCTTGAAGCGGTTAGCAAACTTTGGCTTCCCTGACTTGGATATTTTAATATGTTTGTGCTGACAAACTTGCATGTTTCTGCTTACAGAGGCAAGCCTACCATGCCCAAACTCCGCTCCAACTTGAAGATTGCTGCCGGCAGGGGCAAGCCACCACGTTCTTCTCCAGCTGCTGCGCCGACAACGCCCACAGTTGGCGTTCCCGTGGTTGTGTGCCAGGGAACGTACACAGCTGCCGGTACCGCAGAGGCGGCTACAGAGAAGATGGCGGGCAAGAAATCAGTTGCCGGCATAACTTTTTCCAAGACGGCTGAAGCTTCGGCTAGTGATGCCGCTCGATTTATCGCCATGAAGCAGGAGATGGATGACCAGATGGCGGCCGAACAAGGCGGATCGTCCACTCATCCTGGCTCCCAACCTGGCAAAGGGTTGCAAGACCCCCGGCAAACACTGAAGACCATGCGTGACGGTACCCGCAACTGGTACGCACACATGGACGAACTCCACGACACCCTGCACGGACAACTTGAGGTAAAATAGCCTATGGTCCCAGCCCCCGAGCACTTTGGCGGCTGAAAAATTTAGCCGGCAAAGTGGTCTCGTTGACTAAATAGCGCTAACCATAATGTTGCTTTCGTGCATGCAGGCCGTTCTTGCTTCCAATCTTGAGCTATTTCGTGCTCAAGAGATGAAGAAGAAGGAATGCGAGGAACTGCAGCAGGACGTGGAGTTGAAGAACGCCCAAATTGCGAGTTTGGAAGAAGCTCGCAAGAAGGATGAAGGTGACAAAGCTTTCTTTGCCTTCTTTTCGTCCGACTTCTTTTCCTTTTCCGACAAGTATTTTAGTCGTCTTTTCTTTTTATTTGTAGAATTATTAAACACTGCGCAAGATATTCTCAAGAACTCCACTGACATGCAAGCTTTGATGAACGAAGCTGCAGATCTTGCCGGGCTGGTGACCAAGCTGAAGGCGGATCACGCCAAGGAGCTGGATGATCGTGCGTTGGCTCATGCTGCCGAAGTTAGCAAGTTGACTGGACAACTTGAGGCCATGAGCAACAACCTTGACCAGGTGAACAAGAACGCCAAGGAGCAGCAGGACCAACTGTCAAAGGCGGTCCAGCTAGCCCAAGAAACGCTTGAGAACCATCTGGATGAGGTCAACGCCATCCACGACCATGTCTTGGGTATGCCTCCAGTCCTTCATTTTGTCACCTTGCTTTCTTGATACTTGAAGCTGCAGTGTGTAACTTTGTGTTTGTGCAGTGCCGGCTAGCTTGGGAGATGACCTGGCCACAACGCCGCGCCTTGCTCGATCTTGAAAATTGGCGAAATCGTCAACCAGATTGTCGGCGCCGGCAAATCATTTGCCGCCAAGTTCTACCCTGGGGAAGACGGCGATCCCGTCATCTTCGATGCTCTGCCGGAGTTGCTGGAGAAGGCGACAGCTGAACACGACAACACACTACGCTCAGCAGCACGAGGCGGTGCCAAGTTGGCATTGGCGATGACGGCGGCGTGGTACCCGGAGGCTGATATTCATCAAGTCACCGAGTACTTCCCCACCGAAGACGAAAACAGCCAAGCCATCGTGATGCAGGACGTGCTGCGGTCTGTTCGCGGCTATGCGACCCGGGTTGCCAACATGGTTGACATCCGCAAGTTCTACAAGGAACACCCGGACCCGCATGTTGCCGTTGCTGATCCCTCCTTGGCAGATCCTGAAGCTTCCCGCGGCGAAGAAGGCGAAGCCGGAACCGACAAGCGCAGCCCCAAGGATGGCGGAGCCAGCCCCAAGAATGCCGGCGTTAGCCCCCAGGATCTCTCCACCAGCTCTACGAAGGCGGCAATCCCTTAGACTTCCTCCTGCAAAGGCAGCACAAAACACTGCGTTAATCTGTTAACGCATAAAACTTTATTTTGGGTTGTAAATATTTATGGGCCAACTTTTATGCTACACTTGGCGGTAGGCTTACTTAAGTGGCCCGCCTTAATATGTATCTCGCCTGCATGTTTAGCTTTTTCATATGTTGGCGGAACCTCATCTTAGTTACTTTAGCTGAGCCAACCAGGTGCAATACCAACTAATTTAGACTCAGAGACCAAAGCCAGCATGTTGGTGCCAACGACATACTACTAGGCGACCCACATACAAACAGACAGATAAGCATATTAGGCGGTGCAAAGATTGTTTGCGTTTTTAGCCGGCAGACGGCAAATGTCAAAAAAGTTTGGACCTTAGCACGGAGCAAAACTTATTTTTTTGGTAACTTTTATGACAACAGATATATGATTGCGAGAAAAGACAAAAGATGGCATGATCCCAAAACTGAATGAGCAAACCACAGACTTTTATTTCATAATCATATAGTACTTATTACAATGTGGAAATTGCTAAGTGTAAAAAGGACGTAGCTGCTCAATGTTCCAGGGTCGCTTGGTTTCTTCGTACTTGTCGTCAACCTTCCTTTTGCGCTTGCGACCTCGCTTCTTCTTGTATCCGTCACGTGCATCGACCAAGTAATAAGAACCATTGAGCAACACCTTACTGACCACAAAAGGTCCTTCCCAAGGCGGGGATAACTTATGCAAGCCCTTTCTATCTTGGATTAGGCGGAGAACCAGGTCACCCACTCTAAAACTTCTTTGCCTCACCCTTCTGCTGTGATAACGCCTCAAACTTTGCTGATAGATGGCGGATCGCGCAAGGGCAACATCTCGTTCTTCATCAAGTAGGTCAAGGCCATCCTGTCTTGCATCTTCTGCGTCCTCCTGGACGTAGGCTTGGATTCTGGGAGAATCGTACATCATGTCGGTTGGCAACACTGCTTCTGCGCCATAGACTAAGAAGAAAGGAGTAAACTTGGTTGATCTGTTTGGAGTTGTGCGTAAACTCCAAAGGACAGACTGCAATTCATCCACCCAAGCCCCAGCCGCTCTGTGCAATGGTACTTCGAGACGTGGTTTGATTCCTTGTAGGACTAAACCATTTGTACGCTCTACTTGACCGTTTGCTTGCGGATGCGCGACGGAGGCTAGATCTAGGCGGATACCATGCTTATAACAGTATTCCTCGACTTCGCCTTGCGACAAGTTAGTGCCATTGTCGGTGATAATGCTATGAGGCACCCCGAACCGAGAGATTATTCCCCACAGAAAGTTTGCGGCTGTGGCGCCGTCTAGCTTTTTGATAGGCTTAGCTTCAACCCATTTGGTAAACTTGTCTACAGCCACAAGTAAATGTGTGTAGCCACCAGGCGCCGTTTTAAACGGACCAACCATGTCCAAGCCCCAGACTGCGAAAGGCCACGTGATGGGTATTGTTTTAAGCTCTTGAGCCGGCATATGTGATTGTCTGGCATAAAGTTGGCAGCCCCTGCACCTTTTAACAATGTCTTCTGCATCTTGCTTGGCTGTCAACCAATAGAAACCTTGTCGGAAGGCTTTTGAAACAAGGGCGCGTGAAGAAGCATGATGTCCACATACGCCGGCATGTATCTCATCCAACAATTCTCTGCCTTCTTCGGGCGAAATGCAGCGTTGGTAAACACCAGTGGTGCTACGCTTGTACAATTCACCTTTGATTATTGTAAATGCCTTGGCTCTTCTTATTATTTGCCTTTTCAAAACCTCATCATCCGGTAACTCCTGATTGATCAGGAAGTCCAAATATGGCGTCGTCCAATCCGGCTTTACCAAGTAGACGGCATAGCTAGCACTATCAACTGGTTCTGCCGACTCTGGGTCAAGGAGGTCTGCTCCTTTAATTGACGGCTTGTGTAGGTGTTCCAGGAAAACATCTTTTGGTACCTTTTTGCGTTCAGACCCATTCTGGCAAGTGTATCTGCCGCCTCATTTTGAGTTCTTGGGATATGGCGGACCTCGTAGCCTAGAAAACACTTGGCGAATTCGTCAACGGTAGCTCGATATGCCGCCATTGTTTCGCTCTTTGTGTCCCAAGTACCACGTATCTGTTGCGCCACCAAATCTGAATCTCCGTAGCAGAGGACACGTTGGACGCCAAGTTCCTTGGCAATGTGTAAACCATGAAGGAGAGCTTCGTATTCAGCAACATTATTAGTTGCCTTGAAGTGTATTTGTAACACATAACTAAGCTTGTCTCCTTGAGGGTTTCTTAAAACAATGCCAGCCCCCGAGCCCTGGAGCATTTTTGATCCATCAAAGTGCATGATCCAGTATGCATCTTCAGGGAGAGGTACTTCGTCCATGGCCTCCGTCCAATCAGCTACGAAATCTGCTAAGGCTTGAGACTTAATGGCCGTTCTGGGCTTATACGAGATGTCGAAGGCGGCAAGTTCAATGCCCCATTTGGCAACGCGGCCTGTTGCATCTGTATTATTGATGATATCCCCCAGAGGTGCCTTGCTCACCACGGTTATTGAATGTTCCTGGAAGTAGTGCCTTAACTTCCTGGCGGCGTAAAAAACACCGTAGACCAATTTCTGGTAATGCGGATAACGCTGTTTTGAGGCGGAAAATACTTCACTGATGAAGTAAACCGGACGTTGTTCCGGCAAGTCTGAAATTTCCGTCTTGCGTTCCACAACCAGTACCACACTAACAACTAAGTTAGTTGCGGCAATATAGAGCAGCATTGGTTCCTGCGAACGAGGAGCTGCCAAAATTGGAGCAGACGTTAACGCGTCCTTGAGTTGCTGCAAGGCGGCGTCTGCTTCGTCTGTCCACTCGAAGTTGTCGGATTTCTTCAGAAGCCGGTAGAGAGGCAGCGCCTTCTCACCAAGACGGCTAATGAAACGACTGACGGCAGCCGCCGATCCGGCAAGTCGCTGCACGTCCTTCAGGTCCTTGGGCCTGGATATGTTGAGGATCGCTTTGATTTTTTCTGGATTCACCTCTATCCCTCGTTCGGAAACGATAAAGCCAAGCAATTTGCCGGCAGGAACCCCGAAGACGCATTTTTTCGGGTTGAGTTTCATCCTGTATACCCGGAGGCTATCAAAGGTTTCTCTCAAATCATCAAGCAAATCTGCCTTCTTTCTTGACATGACGGCAATGTCGTCAACATAGACGTGAACATTGCGGCCAATTTGCTCGTGAAGGCATCTTTGCATACACCGCTGATACGTTGCGCCGGCATTTTTTAGACCGAAGGGCATCGTGATGTAGCAGAAGGTCCCATAGGGTGTAGTGAACGCTGTTTTGATTTGGTCGGATTCTCGCATTTTGATTTGGTGGTACCCGGAGTACGCATCCAAAAAGCACAGCAGCTCGGAGCCGGCTGTGGAGTCTATGACCTGATCTATACGAGGCAAAGCAAAGTGGTCCTTAGGACAGCACTTGTTCAAACCGGTATAATCAATGCACATTCTCATTTCCTTATTAGGTTTTGGAACCATTACAGGATTTGCCAACCAATCAGTGTGTACTACCTCCCTAATGAACTTGGCTTCTTGCAACTTGATGATCTCCTTCCTATTGCTGTCCGCTTCTTCTCACCGTAGCGTCTTATTCCTTGCTTCACTGGTTTGGCTCCTTCGTAGACGTTAAGAGAGCTCGGCAAGTTCCCTCGGGACACCTGGCATGTCGGCTGACGACCATGCAAAGATGTCCTGATTCTCACGGAGGAACCTGACGAGCGCGCTTTCCTATTTGTCGTCCAAGCCAGCCCCTATGGTGACTTGCTTGGAGCTGTCACCTGGGACCAGATCCGCCTTCTTTGTGTCTTCGGACGCCTTGAAAGTGTTCTTTTGCTCAGCGGTCTTTACATGCTCCGGCAACTGTGATGTATCGAGCTCTTTCTTCAACATGGCTAACTCCTCTGCGTGGAGGACTGCCTCAGCGAAGGCGGCATTGCCACGCTCACACTCCTTTGCTTTCTTGAAGTTGCCACTGATGGTAATTGTACCATTGGGTCCCGGCATCTTCAGCTTGCTGTATATGTAACACGGGCGAGCCATGAATTTGGCGAAAGCTGGCCGTCCAAAAATGGCGTGGTAGGCACTTTTGAAGGGGACTACTTCGAACCTGAGATACTCCGAGCGGTAGTTTGTCTCAGGCCCAAAAGTAACCTCCAATCTGATGCTTCCCATTGACTTGCCTTGCTTTCCCGGAACAATGCCATGAAACTTGACTTTGCTATAGTCAAGCTGGCTTTCCGACAAGTTCATGCGCTTCAGAGTGTCCGCGTAGATGATGTTGAGGCTACTGCCGCCATCCATCAACACCTTGGTGAGCCTGAAGTTATCGACAATAGGGTCGACGACAAGGGCGTATTTGCCGGGGTGAGGAACGTGATCTGGATGATCATCTCTATCCCAGTTATTGGCTCCTCTGACCAGTCTAGATACTGGGGAACGTCTGGTACTGTGGCGTTTAGCTCGCGCATCTCCGCCTTTTCTTCTTTTGCCGAAGGAGTGCCCAGGAAGCACACCAATTGGCCATGTACCTTGGGATATTTCCTTTCTTTACGCATCAGCTTGGGTTCCTCATCCTCTGACATGGACATAGCCCCATCATCGTCTTCCTTCTTTGTCTTCTCAGCCTTTTTGCTCTTTTTTGATTTCCAGCCAACCTCGGGGTCTTTCTTGAAGTCCTCCATGAACCGGCATTCCCCTAATGTGTGGTTGACTTTGCCTAAGGACGCGTGGATTGGGCAAGGCAAGGCTTTCGCCTGATCATACGTCAGGCGCTGCTTGCTGGAGCCGCCATCTTTACCCTTTCCTTTCCACTTGCGGTTGCTGCCTTTGCCTTCGAAGGCGGCGGCGACCTCGTTTGATGGTCCGGCTTTGTCATCCTGGGGAGCCTTGCGTTTGTGACTTGCTCGCCTGTTTGGCGCCATATCATGTGCGCCATCTCCATCGCGTGCATCGTCATCCGCCTGTGCGTACATGGCTGCTACTTCGAGCATGACTCCGAGATCCTTGACTTGCATGCGTACGAGCTTATGTCTGAGACTTGAGCCCTTCAGGAGGCCCGTGGTGAAGGCATGGATTGCTTGATTGTCGTCTACGTTCTCGCAGCTTGCCTTTGTTTGAATCCACCTTGCCAAGAAGCTTGTAGCTGTTTCATCTGGCTTTTGCACGCAACGAACCAAATCTGTGTATGTATTGGGTCGCTTGTACGTGCCTTGGAAGTGCTGCGTGAACACCTTTTCCATGTCATGCCAGCTATGAATGCTTTTCTCCGGCAAGTTTTCGATCCAGCTTCGGGCTGTCCCCTCCAACATGAGGGGAAGGAAGCGTGCGCGACGAGGCCATTGCCTCCGCAATTTCAACTGCCAGCGCGTAGTCCGACAACCATGAGTTTGGCTTGTCCGCTCCATTGTACCTTTGATGAGTTTTTGACACTGACGTCATGTCTCTGGGTACTTGAACGTTGCGGATGGCTGGGCCAAAGCACTCAGGTCCTAGATAGGCATCTTGCTTTCCAGCCTTGATGTCATTGAGACGATGTCTCGCGTCTTGCGGACTGAGCTGTTTGCCAGATCTATCAGCATGTGGCTCGTCCTGCGCTGCCCGGCTGTGCCTAGGCTCATTGTTGTGTCCCCGGCTTCCGCCTTCGTGCCTGGGCACTGGTGGTGGGGACTGTGTGCGGTCCCTGCTTCTTCTTGGCGGCGGGGCATCGTCGCGGTTGCCGCCACCCTTGGCGGCTGCTTGCTGCCCCTGCTTCCGCCTTCATCCCGCCTAGGCGGAGGAGGTGAGGCCTTGCGCCTGTTGCCGGTCCTGGATGCCTCATCACGCTGCCTTTTTGGAGGTGGTGATTTGCGTGGGTCTTTCTCCTTGTCCTTCCCTTTTCCGTGGCTACTGGAACCGGACGGATCTTCTGGGTTGCCACCGGCCGCAGCTTTGCAAGCGTTGGATTTTGATTCCAACTTTCCTCCCCTTGCGTCCGCCATGTCGGCGCGAGAATCAGCACGGGCCTGCTGCTCTAGAGCTTTGTGAGCAAGGATCGATGCGTAGTAGATCTTCTCGTCCTTGTCATAGTCATCATTGTTGAGGATGTCCAAGGCGGCCGCAGTGTTGAGGACAGGTGTTGCGAGGATGACGTCCCCGTTCTTGTCCTTACGCTGCGGTGCTGTAGCCCACTCGAAACCAAGCTTTTGGGCAGGGGATTTGAAGGTGTCATGATCCCTGCCTTTCCTACCTCTCTTCTCCGCCACTTGTCCTGCCGGCTTGGGCAATGGGGTGGTGGTGAAAAGATTACGCTTGGGGTCGCACTTGGCAGTTATCTTGGCGTTTTCCTCCTTGGCTTCGTCGAGGAGGCTCTGGACCTCTGCTTGCTTGCTTTTGAGGTACTCAGTTTGCTCCACCAAGGTGTTCCGAAGTTTCTCCAAATCAGCCGGATTGGTTTTGTCGTTTACCGGCGTGTGAAGAACTTCCGCCAGAGCCGCCATGCTTCCTATCTTGCTGGGCTCGCCCTTCTCCAGAATTTTCTTCTTTGGAGCCCCAGGAGGCTCTGGAAACTGTGGATCGGTTGCCGGGGTCCCCAGGTTGGCGGCGTCAGTTGCCGCCTTCTCTGAAGCTGCGCCGGTGACATCCGCCACAAAGATCTGCTGCATGTTGACGGAAGAGCCCGTAGCCGCCTCAGATGGCGGAGGATCAGGTGTAATAAAACACTTCTTGACCCGTTGCTCAAACATGCTGGCAGAATCTTCTTCGGAATCAGAGTCTACGTTGACGTGAACGGTAGATCTGGATCCGGCATCCGACATCACATCATCCTGGAGTGCAGGAAGAATAGATTCGGGATCTTGACTGTTGGGCTGGGAGTCTGATCCCAGTCCCGTCATGCCGACAAAGTGTAGATCTGAATCTGCGGACTCCTCAGAGGAGGCAAACTCAGATCCGTCTTGATTGTAGGGCGGGTGGGATGGCGAATAAATTCGCGGCAACCCATACGCCTCAGAAGTGTAGCCGATGAACACATCGACGCCGCCAAACGGCACAACTCCGCATCCGACAATGTAGTCGTCTGCGGGGATGTAGGACTCGTCGCAGCTGATGTAGTGACTGTCGCCGTAGCGAACAGCGCGGCCGACGGCGATTGTTTCGCCGATGCCGCCAAGAGTTCCCGCCTGGAACGTGACGCCTGACGCCTTAGGCCCCACGGTGGGCGCCAACTGTCGTCGTATCGGCATCTTGGATAGGAGACGGGGTCCTGCTAGCCGAGGGTGAACGTAGGGCAAGAAGGTGGACGTCGTCAAGGTCGGGATTGTACACGGCGGTTTACCCAGCTTCAGGCACCACGGCGGTGGCGGTGCCCTACGTGCTGCTATAACTCACTATAAGGCAATATCGCCGTGAACAGGTTACAATGAGTTGGTTGTCTATCAAAGAGTTGCCCTAAAGGCGTCCCGAGGTCCAGCTTATATAGGCGGCTGGACCTAGGGTTACAAGGTGAATACGTATCCAGCAAGTATACGGAGTCCTAAACCTAGCCGGCAAGTATGCCGCCTTCCGTCTTGGTCTTGGTGGCTTCATGGGCTTCAGTCTTGGGCCTCCTCCTTGCCGGCATCCGCCTTCCTTGGTCGTCAGCTATCTGGGCCGCCCGGTAGGCAAAGCCTTCACCACCACTGCGGGCCACCCTGGACTAGCCGATTGATCCATGCTGGTGATACCCCTAGTAGGTATATCCCCAACAGGAGAACTTTCTCATAATCCCTGGAACGTTGCGCACCTGCGCCGTTTCTACGCATAAAGTGCTCACAGTCATACAATGTAATAGGCTATATGTCGGATGGCTGCAGGTTTCAGACGCGCTCTTTTCCTTACCAGGGTACCTAAGGGGACTGGAAGGTTTTTAATGAGGCGGCCTGCAGCCTAACATTCAAAAGAGGAATAAAATCAATGTTCCTTCGACTTCTTTTTGGTTACTACCCGCATAATTCATACCTTAACCGCACCCGAAACCCTTGGGGGCTGTGTTATCGATCAAATGAGCTCTCGCTCTTGCAGAAACACAATGCCTTAGCCGCACCCGAATGCTCGGGGGCTGCGTATCAAGGATCCAACGAAGACAACAAAAACTATGCAGTCGCACTCGAATACTCGGGGGCTGCACAGTTGTTGCTTCACAATCAACACATACCTCATAAACCCCACTCAAATGGCTCGGGGGCTGGGCAAAAAATCAAGATATACAATCAAATATTCATCTACAAAGAGTCGAAATTGTACTCGCAATCTATTCTACTCCTCGGGCTCCTCCTTTATGGGCAGCTCCGGGCCACAAAGCTGGGCGTGAGTGCGCTCAATCAGCGTCTCTGCAGCACTAATGGTGTCGTCCAGATCTCCCTGGTCTAGGGTCACTCCGATTGCAGGTGGCCGCAACACCAAAGTTGGTCTTCGACTACGCACATACGCCATTGCAGCGTTGGCTCCAATCACAAGTCTCTGAGACAGCAACTCTCGAATGGGATTTGTTTAACGGAAGATGTTCAACAAAGTACGGATCCCTTGTGGTTGTGGCCCCGCGGGAAAAAGAGTCTCGTTCAGGCGAATAAACTCCGCCCGGCATAACTCCAGCAGTTCTGCACTTCGCTAGGCGCGATCCTTCAAGGTGGCGAGTATGCGGGCATGGTACCTATGAAGCCAAAAGTGTTGACGCCCAGTCGTGGGGTGGTCAACTGCACTCTCCAAACGCTTTTCAACGCGAGCCTCTTCCACTTGGAAATTGTCAACAAAACCTGCAAAATATACAAGTTAGAATAGCCACACGAATGTAAACAAGGCAAAGATCATACTCACATTCGAGTTACCTGTTCACAAGCTCCATTTCGTCAAGCACATAATCCTCGCGTTGGGTGGACAGCGCGGGTCTCGCCCTCAATCGATCCAGCTCAGCCTGGGCGTCCTTCAGATCTTGCTCCATTCTCACAAATTTGGCCTTCATAAACTCTATCACCTTGGCATCATTTACCACCTGACCCTATGATCGGGTGGTGATTGGAGCCTGCGAGGAACTAGTCGCAGTAGCAGGTTCTCGTGACTATTCAAAGAGCATAATCACAAACACAAAGTTTGTGTCAGAAGCAAAAACTCAAGTCATAAGCATACAACTCCTCGAGTGAAAGACATTAGCAAAAGACTATTTGCATAAACAAGGTAGCACAAACAAAGCGCAGACTCGCGCAGTTCAGAAGGTATCATTACAAGGCATAAAAAAAGGGTACAGCTACCCTAAACCTAAGAATTCGATTTCCTAAGTAGACGAGTGGCAGTCTCGACTGCCCGGCGCTCCATGGTGGTCATAAAAACCTCGGCCTGTCGCGCGGCGGCTCCGCTCACCCCCTTCAGAGAAATGGGCTTCCCATCTGGCTTCCGAGGGAACGCACGCAGACAGTGCTGCCTCGTAGTCGCAATCTATCCCATGTCCCATAAGAAGCTTGATGGTGGACTCGGATCCGCGTACCGTGTTGGCGCGAGCGAAATCCGCCATGGTGGACGTCCCGGGGCCAAACACGTCGGCGAAGTCGTCCGCCGTCGACGGCACTACGCCAGTCGGGAACACTACCTTGTATACAGCGCCAAGTGTGCTCGCCGATTTGGCGAGTGCGTCCTTCGCCTGGGTGCACACGGCGCCTAGGCCGCCCACAACCTGGTCCAGCAGAAGGTCGCCACTCGACGCATCTGCAGAGGCCGGTGCGCCAACAGCTGCTACACAAGTCACAAAAGGGCAAAAGTCATTTCATGGCACTCTACAGCTGCGTCGTAATATCAAAAGGAGAAAGAAAATACTCACCTCCCATGGCCTGCGCAAGTACCACGAGCTGGTCTGCATACCCTCGCTCGCGTGTGGCGGCTGAGTTCATGGCGGCGTCTAGCTCTTTCTTCGACTCTTCGCGCTGCGCCGCGAGTGTATCCTCCAGCTCCTTCTTCTCGCCTGGTTCGCCCAATCGCATACATACTCGACAGAGTCAGGCATTGCAAAAAACAAATTCAGCAAGCAAAGGCAAAAAGGAGAACTCACGACAGAGCCGCTCTAGCTCGGCGCGCATGGTGTCCCTCTCCTGCTCCACCTGGACATAAGCCTTGGCGGAATCTGCCAAGGTGTGGTAGAAGGGCTGCGAGCACACGAATTCAGCAAAAATTCAAACTCTCACAGACCTACAACTAAATGGGTCAAGCAAAAAGCTACTTACGTGGTTCATCCACGGCTCAGGAGCCACGACTGATGTCCCGACATCTGGAGTTGCCGCCTTGGCTGTCTCAATGACAGCATCAGTGGCCATTGGCTGGGCAACCACGTTTCCAGTCGGTGCATAATTCGAGTGCTCCAGGGTTGGAACATTCTCGACTGGAGGAGTCCCAGGCTGATTGTTTTCAGCGCTGTAACACAACAAAGCAAAAAGACGGTCAGCACAAATATGTGACAGCACAAAATTCTCATATCATACTCAACAATCACACACCTGTGTTCCTCATCCTCCTCATCTTCGGAGTCGCCAAAAATTGGGCCTCCAAAAGCTGGGGTACCACTCGACTGAAGAGGAAGAGTTGAGCTCGTTGAGCACGCACGCAAAGGAGCGGCTTGGAAAACAGGTGGTGAGCCTGATTCCTCGTCATCCTCCAAGCCCTGCCCCTCGCGGGTGAACTCACAGCAGAAGGCGCCTTCTTGGCCAGTCGACGCCGCTTCGGTGGCGCGGTATTGACTTCTTGGTCAGCGGTGGCCTTGTCTTCAGATTGGACCTCTTCTGCTGCTTCCTCCTCGGCCTCCTCCACATGTGAAGTGGTGGCAGAAGGGATGGGCGACTGATCCCCTTTCGGGTCCACCACCTGTACCTGAGTTTCTTCAGTCCCGCCATTTTCAGGCAGGGAGGAAGGGAGGCAGCAGTCGAGTGACCCTGCATAGCATACATCACAAATTACAAAGTCAGAATCAAAAATCGCATATCGCAGAACATACGAGTGGCAAACTCTTCATTGCAAGCAGGCTATAACACATACATACCTCAAGCAAAGGGTTCTCCAACCCATATGGTTTAACAGGGCAGTCGACGTTGCAAGTGTCGGCTGCCGTCAGATTGGTGATGTGCCGCACATACGTCAGCAGCTCACTCCTTGACAGCTCCTCTGGGTTCATTCGGGTGATGTCACCCGCGCCTTCATACTCCCACATCGGGTGCGCTCGGGCACGGATGGGCCACACCCGTCTCTTCACAAAGGTGGCGATTAGGTGGATGCCTGTGACCTTGTCCAGCATGCCTCCGATCCGAGCCAGCAAAGGGGTTGCCTCCTCCATTTCTTCGGCTGATGTCCCACGCCTTGGTCTTGGCAAAAGCTGCGGTCGAGAAGGCGGCGATTCCGTCTTGCTCGACAGTCGCATAAAACCACCCCTTCCTCCAGCCTTGGGCGGAGTCGACGGTCTTCAGGCGGAAGTAGCGGGTGTCGCTGCGCACCTGAATTCCACAGCCGCCAACGGGGTAGGTGCGGCCACTTCCTCTGTTCGGTCGCACCATAAAGATGGCTTTCCATAGCGCCCAGCTGGGGGTGACGCCGAGGAAGCACTCGCACAGCGTGATGAAACACGCAATATGCATAACACCGTTCGGGGTGAGATCATGGATCTGCACCCCGTAAGCAAAAAGAAGACCACGCACAAAGTCGTGGAGGGGAAGCGAGAAGCCCCTGGACGCAAACTCCGCAAAACATACACGCTCGTTGGCGCGTGGTTCGGGGAATACCTCCTTGGGCGACGGTGCACGGACGGCGAGCTGTTCCGCGGGTGGCAAATACCCTTGCTCGCGGAGCTTGAGCAAATGGGCGTCCTTGATGGTGGACCTTGTCCAATCCCCGCTGCCCTTCTTCATTATGGTGGCGTCCGCAGATGTACCCGCCACGGTCTTCTTGCCCTTGGCCGCATCGATCGCGGCGGCGGCGGCAGCACCACGCTTCGCACCTCCTCCTTTCGCCATTGCTACAGCGGAGGGTGTGTGGGACAAAGAACTTGGGCGCAGAGCAATGGAGGGGCAACGCGAGGAAGGAGACGAGGGGCGGCGCAGGGAGCAAATGGCAAGTAAAAACTCTGCCAGCGCCGTCCCCACTATTTACCACAGAGCGCAAAAACGATCACAGCCGTTAAAACAAATGCATACGCTCCGCGCGAAATCTGGCCATACACGTGGCAGCCATGGAGAGCAAGCGTCGTCGGCCACTCTGCCCACTACGCACGAGAATCCAGGAAACCATCATCACGCCCCGTGAAAATCGCGCCAGAACGGTCAAATCAAGTCCACGCGGCGTCATCCGTGGTCAGCTCTGCAGAAACGGGCCCACAAAACAGGGTCACGTCTTATCAAGCCTTACCAAGCATGCCACCGCTTGTCAGAGATGGCAGTCGCAAAAATGCGTCATTGCTGACGTTATTCATACTGCACAAATGGCATAAATGTCACTCGACGACATCTTAGGGTGGCTTCTCACAGGAATTTCGATTGGTTCTCGAGCAAAGGTCATACATGTCAGTCGAAAGAATTTCGACTGCAACATCATACTCCCATCGGGAGCATATCAAAAAAAAATCTTTGACTAATGCGTGCAGGGTAAAAAGATTTTGAGATTATCCTCCATTGCAAGCAATAAAGCACAATCTCGGGGGCTACTCCCGTCGGGAGCGCTGTCGCGCACCCGATAGAATTATGGCAAAGCATCAGTCGACAAATCATTCGACTCAGTTCATAAGCAAAATCATACTCAAAATATTCCCGAGTTGATCCGACGATCCTTGGATGCTGCATGCATAGTGCAAAGGTAAGACCCGCCGATCAGTCGAGCTGGGCTAAGGACCGCCCCAGCAGGGTTATCCTTAAGTGTTCCGTGTCAGCAGACATGATGAATAATCCCCGACGGACGCGTTGGGTAGATTCAAAATTATACTGCAGTTCGATTCAGTAAGACCTCAACGGCCGTTTCGAGTCTGTCCAGTCTGTTCCAGATTCGTGTCCATGGACTCGAGTTTGATTGAAAGCTAGTATGATTTTGCCACAAATGGTAGTTAACTGGCCCCGATCCGTCGTGTGTGTCGGGCCTGCTAAGCTAATATCTCTTGATTATCATAAGCAAAAATCATAGTCGATGAAACAATCGACATAGCCAACATGTGCTATCTCATACAGAAATTTCAAATCATATGACATAAACGCAAAAGGAAATAACATGCATGATGTATGAGTCCATGCCCGACTCTTCGAATCAGACAAGTACTCGGGGGCTACTGACATGGGTATGCCTATTGGGTATCCTACCGTGAGGGTACCCGGTGCACGTATCGACTAGGCTCAACTATCAGAGCCTACATGAAGCCCATTAAGGGAGGCCCAACAAGATGGAGTATCCTCCAAGCTGGCGAAGCCATAGTCAGTTTAGAGTTTCTTTACTTGTAAATCGAGTCGGTTACGAACACCCGAGACCCAGCCTACTATTTAAGGACTGGGAGGGCCATCGAACCAGGACACGTACTTTCAGAGCCACCAAAACCCTAGCGAGATCGACATCTCGCCGGGACCCTTGTAACCATCATATTCACAAAGCAATAACAGACAGGCAGGCCGTAGGGGTGTTACCTCCACACGAGGGCCCTGAATCTGGGTAAAATCTTTGCCCTGCTTGTCAGCCGACGATACTTCCAGCTCTACCACGTTCTCTCCCCCATATTCATAACCTAGGGATCCTAACCATGGTCTTGATGAGCCTACCACTCGTCAGTCAGCACCGGCGATTTCTTGCCCCTCAGATCGATTATTTCCCGTGACGTCGAAGCGCCGCCGCCCAGCTTCCGTCCCCCGCCGCGCCGCGCCGCTCCACCATCCAGTGTGCCGCCTCCACTGTCCCCTGAGTGTTTTACCGATACCCAGCCGCGTCGCCTCTCCATCCGCCATGGTCAGCTGGAAACCGCCGGTCAGCTCGATTCGTGGCAACTGTCTGCAGATCAATTCGCAAAAAAAAACCTCCACCAATTGTTCCACTACCGCACGTCGATTGCCTCAAATTCTCGCCTCATTTCCTCCCCACGCCCAGGCTTCACGGCAGTGGCGGCGTGGTTCGTCAGCGTTGCGGGGAGCGCAGCCTCCTCGCCAGCTTCGACTTTGCCCAAATCCTCGCATGGATACCAGCGGCCAATCCTCCCGCGGACGGCACGGTTTTGACGCCGCGGACGCCGATCCACTCATCAGGCCGCCACGGCCTAGACGCCGCCAGCCCCTTCCGCCGTCCCGAATGATTCTTACGCCCCGAGCAGACATCGTCAACCCCAACCACTCCACCACCAATCTGTTGACAAGTAGCAGCCACCGTCGTTCCTACCATCTGCACCGGCACACAAGCTCTCCTCTGCCGCTGGTTGCTGGTGCCTGCGCCTCCATCCTATCCTCAAGCTGTTGCATCCATCGTAGGTATACTTTGCAGCTTAAGATTTTTTCTGTTTTACCAAGTTATTCAGTACAGAGCTTATTCGGCAGGCTGCCAGTTTCAGTAAATGTACCTGAATTGCTTAATCTGAACCTACTTTATACTGGTACATATTTGTTGCAATTCTACACATTTTGAACCACAATGCAGATAAGTGATTGCTTCAGATTATACAATAGGTAATTAGGAATGATATATACCATCTGTTAATTGTTATCTTGGCATATCGATCAGCTAGCCATGTTCATATCAATTCTAGCAAACATTGCATTATAATTTCAGGAGTTTCTCTCAACCTTATGTTTTAATGAACGTTTCAGGAGTGAGTAAATGAATCAACTTATGAGTATTATAGTATATATGGCAGAAAACTTTCTATTTAGTTTTTGCCAACCTGATCAGCCCACCTGAGCAGACTATCCTTATATTAGTATGGATGATGATAAGATTCTGTCCAGGCCTTAAAGTCACTGATATTCTTTCTTAATCCGTTTTATTTGTCCATCTAATAAAAAAATGTTTTTCTTCTCTTGATGAAGTTTGAATACTATTGGTACTTCCGTTGTCGTACTATATTCAGTATGAATAACCAGCAAAGTGTGCCATTGGTTTGTGAAGGTAGTAATCAAGGCTACACTGATTCATGCACCTTGATAAGCTCGATTCGCAGAGATGATTCAGTCAGTTGCTTCACCTGTTTCTCTCAGTCCAACACCCCAACCACAGCAAAGCTCCTGTATTTGCACATTCAGCTCCCATGATGACTCACTAAATAGTGTTTATCACAGGATTTTGGTTGTGATAGTGCAGTTGTACATCAGTTTCAAATATACTTGCCCACCGTGAGTAAACATGAATACAAGACTATGTATTGCGAGGAACTTCACGTCATATATCATCTGAACTCAGTGGAAACCCCAAGGTATCGAAATTACAAAATTATTCTTTATTTAATGATCAATCAAACTATTGCAGAGTTATACTTGCTAAAGTAGTAAGCTAAATTAAACGTTACTACGTATTTATTGAGTAGAAGTACTAACTTTCATAGGTTAGTTCTATAATTGTTAGACAAATCTGTTTATTTCAGTCATGGGTATAGTTGAATTACTCAGACAGCTAACCTTTTGGTTATGATTCCAGAAAGCAATTCACTCTGGATTCTTTGATGGTCAGAACATGAAGAACGTGGTATATAAGTAAGCAGTCTTCTTGTCTACAAATAGATCCTCTTGTTAGTACATGAAGAATATGTAATTCTGAATCTGCAGTGACCAGTCCTCAGGTGTTGGGACTTTGAGTTGCTGACACACAAGCCATTGTCGCCGTTCCGGTGCACGGGACAGGCCGCCAGGTCTGACCACGCGATTGGACGCTTGAACGCTGCGCAGAAGAAAGGAATTGGTGGCTCCGCTCAAATCTGGTCTCTTTCTCTAACCTTTTGTAAGTGGAATAAAACATTCATCTGATTGAATTTGTGCTTATTGTTTTTTCTAAATCTAAGGTCTTCAAAAGTCTTAAAGAGTATGCAACATGTATTTATTTGATGGTTCTTCCTTTGGGTCGGCAGGGCTGAATGGAGCTGATCTACAATTCCTTCAGGTTGTCAGTTGTTCCATCTGGTCTGAGCGCAAGGGGGAAATTGTACCTGATCATAGAGAAGCTCCATATACCATGAGAGCTCAGGTGGCAGACGTGAGGAGCAGTCTCAACGCCCAGGTGGTAGAGGAGGTAGTCCGTGCTATGTGGACAGCCTCTCTTCTATGGTCATGATGGTGTGGTGTCATCTGTGGCTTGAACACAACAGTAGTATCTTCAACTCCCTTTCGCTTTTGCTGCTGGGCATCTGCGACATATTCGTCGAAGATTTTAGAACCTGGAGAATGGCTGGCATCAAAGGAGCTGAATGGACCGGCGCGCCGTGATCCCATCTGCTAGAGCGTAGCTGACCTGAACCACTCTATAATTCTGTCTCCTCCTTTCTGTATAATTCGAGCATAATGTATTCACCCAAACTGCAATATCTGTCTCCTCCTTTCTGTATGTACATTTGTACAAAGTTTCTCTTATTGAATGAAGTAAGAAAAATGTTTGATGGGTGTAATTCGTTGAATTATGATCTTATAGCAGTTGGTTAATACATTAGTGCGACATTTGTTTAAGGCCTCGCTACCTCACGGATGGTCAAAATCTGAAGAACATACTAGCATGAACATGGAAACGATTAAGTTTGTCGCATATTTGGCTAAAGATATATTAGACGTGCGTTGCACGTGCCCTTTTACTAGTGTGTAGAAATTATCAAGAATACAAGAGGAAACCTTGTTGGGGTCGAATTGGGACTTTCCTGAAATCCGTCTGAGAACTTTTTACGGATATTGTCAGTTTGACCTCGAAGATGACGTCCAACGGAAGTCTCCCCGAAAATAAAGTTGTCACAATTTTCCATACGAAGATTTTAAGCCCAGATCAGCCCAATCGGAGTTCGGACGCGGCCTGTAGGCCCGTTTTGGTGGAACCCTAAAAGGGGTGACGGAAATCCGAGAAGATATATAAAGGGAGGAAACCTAACTCGTGGAGGACTCCTCCACCCACGAATTTCAGCCACCAAAAGCCACGTTTTTGCCTCCCCATGGATCCCATCTCCATGGGGGAGGGCTCCCAAGAAGCCATGAAGGAGGGAGGCTAAGGGGCGGCGCTCCCCATGATGCCGGCGGCGGGGAAAGGAGTTCCCCGCACCGCCGGCGCCGCCGCCGCCCTGCGCCCCGCTGCCCTCTCCGCCGTCTTCACCGCCATCTCCATCACCATCTCCTCCTTGTATTCAGTGGTTCATCCTCCCACAAACCTCTGTACCGTCCTATGTAAACATGGTGTTTGATGCTATAATATTTATCCTATGATTTACATCATGTTTCCGTAGTTTATTTGTCTTTTGATTGCTTAATTGAATGCATGAGGTTCATTAGAGTTGTATGTCTATATGGTGCTGTCCTTTGGTGTCCATTATATTTGTGCGCGCATGGATCAAACACCCTAGGGTTGGTAGTATTTGTAACGAAGCGGGGGAAGTTCTGCCGGAGTGACAGAAACCTGAGAACGCGAACCGATTAGTTGCACGTATGGGAGTAAGAGGACCTTGAACTTAAGGCTATGGTTGGGGAAACCTTAATGCATTGTTAGTATTTGCGGATGCTTGCTAACAATCCAATCATATAGTACTTGTAATCCCAAGTAGTGGAGTGCATGTATATTTAGCCTCTCCCACATAGAAAACTGCATCGAAGACAATGAACCAAGTACCTTCACTAATTAATCTTGGACAAAGCCACCACAATTACCACCACTTTTCCACACTCATGGTACTGTTAGTATATGGTTACTTAGTGTATTTTATTGCTGCAGCACTAACATTTACTTTCTTGTATTTATTATCTTGCAAAACTACTCTCATACCCGTATTGCTACCGTAGTTTTATTTCTAGATAATGCAAACGTTTAGTGTGCGTAGAGTTGTATCAGTGGTTGATAGAACTTGAGAGAATACTTATCCTACCTTTAGCTCCTCGTTGGGTTCGACACTCTTACTTATCGAAAAGGCTACACGCGATCCCCTATACTTGTGGGTTATCAAGACCTTTTCTGGCGCCGTTGCCGGGGAGCCATAGCGTAGGTTAATGTTCTTGTGTGCACTTGTTTGCTTTATCTCTAAGTAGTTTTTATTTTCAGTATTAAGTTGTTCTTTATCTTACTATGGATAGGGAATGCGAATTACAAAAAAAATTAGGTGTAGTTGTTATCTAAAAACGTTTTCAAAAAGAAAAGTGATTGGAAAGATGAGTAATGGTTAAATGGGGGTCGACCTTGAACACTTGTGTTCATGCCTATGAAACCAAAACAAATCTTTCCATGGAAGCTTTTCATTAAAAACATGTAAATATTGTGTATATACCTCTGTACATAAAAATAAAATGCTAATTATAGTCTTTAGTTAATTGAAAGTTGATAGTTTTACTTTGCTGTCCAGAAACAGATTTTCTGTGCTCCACCGTATTAAATGTTTAAAATCACCAGAACGTGATCTTGATCTGAAATTTCTTGAGTGCAAAGTGATGCTTATTAGCTTTCTTTCATTAGACTAACTTTTTTGATTTAAGTACGTAGATAGGTCGAAAAATTCGATCTTTACTGACTGTTCTGTTTAGACAGATTTTGTGCTTCTCTGTAAATAAAATCGTGATAAATCTCAGAATAGTATTTTGACTTGAAAATTTTTGTGCATAAACCTGAGATTATTATCTTTCTTTCATTAGACTAAAGTTTTTCGATTTGAGCTACTTAACTATCTCGTTGAATGCCATCTTTACGGACTGTTCAGTTTTGACAGATTTCTTTGTTTATTCAATATTGTACTTGGTGTTGTTAGTTTCATTAGTTTTTCGACGGACAACGGAAATCATGAACACCTTAGTATATACAGTGGCTAATGTTGAGTAAAATTATAAAACTTGTCAATGCTTGAACATGAGTGGATTTTATTTAATGAGTACTAACCCTACTAATGAGTTTTGTGAAGTTTTATGTGGATGTAGCTTATAAGATCTAATCAATATGGTGATATGAGATGAATAAGAAGACGCAAGAGCTCAAGCTTGGGGATGTGTAGGTGCATCCCAAGAACATATTCAAGAAGATACAATCATCTAAGCTTGGGGATGCCCGAGTCATCCCCCTATTCATCAACTAACATGAGGTTGTCTCGTTCATACTCTATATTACCCGTCCACATGATATGTATTGTCTTAACTTGTATTATAATTGCTTTTATATGTCTTGGTTTTACCTTCTTTAGTTTTATTAGGCTCTTATTTGGTTTCGATTGCTTCTTTACTTTCACTTATAAATTCAAAATAACAAAAATATTTTCTTTTGTTTTGCTTCTTTGTTTGGTTCTTTATTTTAATTTTATTTGGGTTTTACTTTTGATTTTTTTTAGAGTTTTCCTTGCTGTAGCTAGCATGTTTAGGTCTTGCTTAGCCTCTGGTTTCTTAGTTTATCAAAAATAAAGTACCAAGTTTTATCCATTTAGCTTAGTTGATACATATGTAAAAAGTGATTTTCTGTTTTCGGTATCTACTGCTTATTGCGCGATTTTTCATATTTTACTGGAAGCTCTAAAAATCACGAAAAAATTACTGATGTTGTAGCACCTAATCCTCTGCATGTACAAAAATTGGCTAAAATTTCGGGCATGTTTAAGTGCACCTAAAAATTGCGTTTTCCAGCTGCTGTTTTTCTGGACAGATTCTGACTTTTGTTGCAAGAGTGGCCTCTTTTCGTTTTCATTTGATTTTTAATGGTTCTTACCTTTCATTTATAAGTTGGCCATTTAAGCAACCTTTCTGTAACTTAAAAACAAAATTTTATTTGGTTTAATAGTAGCACTTGGGAAATATTATCTATTGTACTAATGTCTAACCGCAGAAAAGAATGGGAAAGTTTTTGTGTTGAAGTTTTTTCACAGAGAATGAAGGAACACCAAACTATGGAATATTGAAGAATTACCAAAGTCATAAGCTTGGGGATGTCCCCGCATCCCTCTTCATCAATAACCCCACGGTTTGCAAACCTTTAAACTTTGTTTTTTGAGCAACATAGGAACTTAACTAAACTTGAAGCGGCTGTATTTTATTATCTATTTATCTTAGCATCAAACACCAGTTACATTAATAAGTGGATCGTCACATATTTTATTTATCCTCTGTTTTCAATGTTTACTTGGTTAATGGATTACTTGTTGAAACTTAAAAATGATGTGTGAATAATACTGTTTAGTAGTTTATGTTTTCTTATGGTTAGTCTCAACTAGCTAATAGTGCATATTATGTTATTTTGATATCAACATGCATTGTCCTGTTCATAAGATGGTATGGTATTGTGGTATCCTCCTCTGAATAATTCACTTGAATCGACTTGGCACATGCTCACACATGTTATGACTGAAAAATAAAAGTCAATTAAGCCTTGATGATCTATTTTGCCTCAGAGTTTTAGTATCGTTTTTATGCCTCCGTTAATTTTATTTTGTCGCAAGCATGATTATGACCGTTATCGCTCTCGTGGTTGTCGCTTCCCAGTCTATTGCTAGCCTTCACTTGTACTGAGCGGGAATGCTGCTCGTGCATCCAAATCCTTAAAACCAAGTTATCCCAAAGAGTCCACCAAAAAATTCCTATGCATGGTATTTCAAGCCATTCCAAGTAAATTTGCATGTGCTACCTTTAAAACCTTCAAAATATTTCTCTTTTTGTGTCAATGTTTACTAGCTCATGAGGAATTAGTGTGGTTATTCTTTATTCTATTTGTCAAATGGACTTTTACACCTGGACTAGTGGCATATACATCCGCTTATCCAATAACTTGCAAAAAGAGCTGGCAACGGGGTGCCCAGTCCCAATTAATTACAACTTTAACCAATTAATTCTCTTCACACTTTTGCCCTGATTCATCAGTAAGCAATGACAAACAGTGAAATACCTGAATGTGTGTAAACCAAAGAGAAAGAGGGATGATCTGCCTTGCTGGTAGAAATAACGTCCTTCATGGGAGCCGCTCTTAAAAGTCCGTTTGACAGGTAGAATACTGTTCTCACCCGCTACCATTCGTTGACAATTAACAAACACCTCTCAAAACATTTTTACCTCTGTTTTTAAAACAAAAAGCTCTAGCACGTGTTAATCCCTGCTTCCCTCTGCGAAGGGCCAATCTTTTATTTTTATGTTGAGTCACCATCCTTTCTTTGAGCACTTCTTCGAGAGCATAGCTGTCGTTCTTAGTGTAATGTGCTTGTCCCAGAATACGATTAATTGAGGTATAACCATGATGCTTTTATCTTTGATATCTCTATATCTAGTCTTCACTTGAACTTCAGAGGTGCCTTGGCATTTATGTTTTGCTCCACAATTAAGGGCAAGCGAGATACCACTCTATCATGCTTTATTATGGTCATTACAATCTTGTTGATGTTTATAAATTTCATGTTATAAGCTCTTAGTTCGTTGATACTTTTCATTAGGAAACATGATTGCTAAGTTTTATTATCCATACATCATGCAATTGTTAAAGACCTGATCATAGCATTTACAATCAAAAATTATTTTGTTATCATTTACCTACTCGAGGACGAGCAGGAATTAAGCTTGGGGATGTTGATACGTCCAAAACGTATCTATAATTTTTGATTGTTTCATGCCATTTTTATGCTTTTAGCACTTGTTTTATATTAAGTTTATTATTTATTTGGACTAACCTACTAATAGTTGCAAAAGTGCACAATGTTCTTGTTTTACTCTTTGATGTGTAGAAATTATCAAGAATACAAGAGGAAACCTTGTTGGAGTCGAATTGGGACTTTCCTGAAATCTGTCTGAGAACTTTTTACGAATTGCCAGTTTGACCCTCGAAGATGACGTCAATGGAGAGTCTCGAAAGTTGTCACAATTTTCCATACGAAGATTTTAAGCCCGAGATCAGCCCAATCGGAGTTCGGACGCGGCCTGTAGGCCCGTTTTGGTGGAACCCTAAAAGGGGTGACGGAAATCCGAGAAGATATATAAAGGGAGGAAACCTAATTCGTGGAGGACTCCTCCACCCACGAATTTCAGCCACCAAAAGCCACGTTTTTGCCTCCCCCATGGATCCCATCTCCATGGGGGAGGGCTCCCAAGAAGCCATGAAGGAGGGAGGCTAAGGGGCGGCGCTCCCCAAGCCGGCGGCGGGGAAAGGAGTTCCCCGCACCGCCGGCGCCGCCGCCGCCGCCCTGCGCCCCCGCTGCCCTCTCCGCCGTCTTCACCGCCATCTCCATCACCATCTCCTCCTTGTATTCAGTGGTTCATCCTCCCACAAACCTCTGTACCGTCCTATGTAAACATGGTGTTTGATGCTATAATATTTATCCTATGATTTACATCATGTTTCCGTAGTTTATTTGTCTTTTGATTGCTTAATTGAATGCATGAGGTTCATTAGAGTTGTATGTCTATATGGTGCTGTCCTTTGGTGTCCATTATATTTGTGCGCGCATGGATCAAACACCCTAGGGTTGGTAGTATTTGTAACGAAGCGGGGGAAGTTCTGCCGGAGTGACAGAAACCTGAGAACGCGAACCGATTAGTTGCACGTATGGGAGTAAGAGGACCTTGAACTTAAGGCTATGGTTGGGGAAACCTTAATGCATTGTTAGTATTTGCGGATGCTTGCTAACAATCCAATCATATAGTACTTGTAATCCCAAGTAGTGGAGTGCATGTATATTTAGCCTCTCCCACATAGAAAACTGCATCGAAGACAATGAACCAAGTACCTTCACTAATTAATCTTGGACAAAGCCACCACAATTACCACCACTTTTCCACACTCATGGTACTGTTATTTTAAGGTTACTTATTGTATTTTATTGCTGCAGCACTAACATTTACTTTCTTGCATTTATTATCTCGCAAAGCTATCTCTCATACCCGTATTGCTACCGTAGTTTTATTTCCTAGATAATGCAAACGTTTAGTGTGCGTAGAGTTGTATCAGTGGTTGATAGAACTTGAGAGATTACTTATCCTACATTTAGCTCCTCGTTGGGTTCGACACTCTCACTTATCGAAAAGGCTACACGCGATCCCCTATACTTGTGGTTATCACCAGGCCCCCAAATTTTGTGGGCATGTAGACCTTGTCCCAAGCAACTAGGCAATGGCCACCCTTTGCATCCCTTGCACCATGCCACAGGAATGCACGGTAGATCTTGTTGATTTGCAAACATATTTCAATTTAAGAGTTTAATTGAATTGCAAACATATATCTTTCAATTTCATAAAAATTAGTCCTTAAACATGTATCTTTCAAGTCTAATAAAGTTTAGCTTCTTCTCAAACTTAATCTATTATTCCAGACCAGCTGGTCCTTAAACTTGGCTGAGGCCTAATGGTAGGGGTCACTGTGGTGCACCCTGCTGGCCAAAGTTTGAAACTTGTCAGGAGCGAATATTTGATCACCAGGGCTAGTCCTCGCTGGTCTCATTTTTGTCCTCTTGAAAAAGAAACTTCTTCTTGCACCGAAAAAGGTTGGATCTTATTACTTTGAAAATATGATCATTAAGAGTAGTCCAAAAAACCTAGAGTGCCAAAATGAAGACCTCCACGAAAAACAGTCTGCTTAAAAACCTTTGAAAGATTAACGAACATTTCAAGTCGGGATTACCCAACCAGGCATCAAACATGACCAGCCCTCGTGGCGGATATATATGCCATGGCACACGCGTAGCATCATGAGGAAAACATACAATTGCCACTCTTGCTAGCTAGGAACTAAAATGGCGGCGTTGTCCACCGAGACGATGGAGTGCAGCAGCAGTGGAACCTCGGCGGCGCCCCCCAAACCCGAGCCGTCGTGGGAGTACCATCTGCGGAAGTACCTCATGATTAGGGGACACGCGCTGGAGACGGCGTTCGTGGCGTCCCTTGTGGTCATCCTCATCCTCCAGAACAGCATCCTAATTAGGGGACACGCGCTGGAGGTGGCCATGATATTGGACCTGTTCGGCCCCATCGGCGCCTACGCCGCCGGGAGCTGCCACGACGTGAGCACCTCCATCTACGGCGTGGCCCTGGCGGGCGCCGTCATTGTCTACGTGGTTATCCACGTCGTCTTATTCACCCTGGACAACGAGGACCTGAGCGACCAGGAGAAGAGGAGGATCGACAAGCGGCTACTGCTCCTAGCCATCTTCGTGGCCACCATCACCTACCAGGCCGCGCTCACTCCGCCGGGCGGCTTCTGGACGGCGGACGGCACGACCCAAGATGGCCACAAGTACTATGCGGGTTCCAGGATCCTCGAAGACAGCAGCGGCGAGTACCGGAGAAGGTACCTGGCCTTCTTCTACTGCAACTCGGCGAGCTTCATGGCGTCAGTGGCGCTCATCATCATGCTGGTGAACCCGAACCTGTACCGGCCGGGCATTCGGTGCTACACGTTGTACGTGTGCATGTTGGTCGCCCTGTTCGGCCTGATGGGTGCCTACGCCGCCGGGAGCGCCCGGCAGCTGCAGACGTCCATCTATGTCTTCGTGCTCGTCGGCGCGGTGGTGGCGTTCATAGTCGTGCAGCTGCTGGTGTTTTTCAAATTCTTTAAAACTTGCTTCCCCGCCAATGGAGACGGGGGTTCCTCCTCCTCGGGCGGCAGCAGCAGCCAGGTGCAGCCTGTTAGAGATAGGAAGTCAAACCATATGTAAAACGTATTGGCTAGAGTATAAAGCCAATACGAGTTCTATCTCCCTACCGTGTCGAACTCTGTAATTGCTAAAGTACCGCATTGCACTTCCATATAAATAAACAGATAAGCGGCTCGGTTGTGCACCGAGTAGAAACGCTTCCAAATCTTTACATGGTATCAGAGCCGCCTCTTCCTACCAAACCCTAGAGAATCGATCTACCGGCAAGAATCCACCGAGTTTCAATTCATGGTGTCGTCGTCAAGCAGCGCTGTGCCAAACCTCGGTGGCCCGCCGTGGGAAAAACTGACGCGGGGAAACTATCTGCTGTGGAAAGTGCAGGTCCTTCCTGCCATCCGCGGCGCGCAGCTCATGGGCATCATCGACGGCACTGAGGCCGCGCCAGTGCAAAAGATTGCTAGCGCAAATCCAGACAAAGACAAGGATCCAGTCATGGTTCTGAACCCGGAATATGCAGCTTGGCTCGCCCGTGATCAAGAGGTCCTTCGCTACCTCGTAAATTCGCTCGCCAAGGAAGTCCTGATGCATGTCCTTCGGCTAGAGCATGCCGCTGATGTCTGGGCGGTGATAGAAGAGATGTTCGCCTCGCAGAGCAGGTCCAAGATCACAAATCTGAGGATCGCGTTGGCCAACACCAAAAGAATCAACATGAGTACAGCAACCTTCTTCTCCACCATGCAAGGTTTTGCTGATGAGCTAGCAGGAGCAGGAAAGCCGCTGGAGGAAGATGAACTTGTCTCTTATCTCCTTGCGGGTCTCAGATCGGACTACAATGCCCTGGTTGCTGCCCTCGGCGTGGTGAAAACTTCGCTTTCAGTCGCTGAACTTTACTCTCAGGTTCAGACCTATGAGCAACGTCAAGTGTTGCAGCGCCAACAAAGCACTGTCTCTCTCGTCCATGATGGCTTTGAGTCCTCAGCGAACGCCGCAATGCGTGGACGCAATCGTGGAGGATATGGATATCGTCCCAAGAACTTTGGCAACTTCGGCAACAATGGTGGCCGGGATGATCGGCGTCGTAATGATCAGTACGATGGGAGACGCCGAGACGATCAGAACCGTGATGATCGGCCCAGAAACCCTCAGCGTGGAGGGGGTGGTCGCAATAATTCTGGAGGTGGACGTGGACGGGGGCGCCGTCGTCGTACCACTCCATGGATAGATGTCACATGCCAGATCTGCAATCGAGAAGGGCATCCAGCAAAGCATTGCTGGTACCGTTTTGATAATGTTGATGAAGAGACAACTGAAGATGCTCACGCCTATGGGATCGACACAAATTGGTACCCTGATTCGGGTGCCACACACCACATCACGGGAGAGCTCAACAACCTGTCTATGCGTGAGGGCTACGATGGCTATGACAAGGTGAACACGGCCAACGGGCAAGGTATGGATATTTGTCATGTTGGACATTCAATAATTCGTAACCCCATTAAAAACTTTGCTCTTAGAAATATTCTTCATGTTCCTCAAGCTTCCAAAAATCTCATGTCCGTTCATCGCTTTACCCTTGATAATCATGTTTTTCTTGAATTTCATCCTTCTTTCTTTTTGATTAAGGATCAGGACACGAGAAAGATTCTTCATAGAGGACGATGTGTTGGCGGCCTTTATCCACTCATATCTTCCATGATAAAGCCGTCCCATCAGAAGCATGCCTTCCTTGTTAGCAAGCCTTCCCAAGCTCAGTGGCATAGTCGCCTTGGACATCCCTCTTCGCAAGTAGTTATGCAAGTTATTAGCAAACATAAGCTTCCTTTTGTTAGAGATTTGAGTTTTAGGTCTATTTGTGATCCATGTCAACAAGCAAAGAGTCATCAACTTCCATACCCCGTATCTCATAGTGTATCCATGTTTCCTCTCCAATTAGTGTTTACTGATGTTTGGGGTCCACCACCCACTTCTGTTGGACGGCACAATTATTATGTAAGCTTCATTGATGATTATAGTAAATTTACATGGATATATCTCTTGAAAAATAAGTCTGATGTTTTCCAAGCCTTCATGAACTTTCAAAAGCTTGTTGAGAGAAAATTTGATAAGAAAATTCTTACGATTCAATCTGATTGGGGAGGTGAATATGTTAAGCTAAACTCTTTCTTTCAAACACATGGCATTGCTCATCATGTTTCTTGTCCTCATGCACATCAACAGAATGGTGATGTAGAAAGAAAGCATCGACACATTGTTGAGGTTGGACTAGCTCTTCTTGCTCATGCTTCAATGCCCCTAAAATTTTGGGATGAAGCTTTTCTCACGGCAACACATCTCATTAACATCCTTCCGAGTAAAGTTATTAAAAATGACACGCCCGCACATCGTCTTTTAGGAACTACACCAAACTAAAAATCTCTTTGTGTTTTTGGCTGTGCGTGTTGGCCTAATCTTCGTCCATATAACACGCGAAAACTTGCTTTCCGCTCTAAGCGATGCGTGTTTTTGGGCTATAGTCCTATTCACAAGGGAGTTAAGTGTCTCGATGTTTCCACCAGGCGGGTCTATGTGTCAAGAGATGTTGTTTTTGATGAAGCAGTTTTTCCTTTCAAAGAACTTCATCCAAACGCCGGCGCCTTGTTGCATCGTGAACTAGTTCTTCTTGAATCATCTCTTGGCAATGTTGAACATGGGGGCGAAAATATTGAATATTCAGCATTGACTAATCCTACTAATGTGTTTCCTGAGATATTGCAGCAGAATCAAACTGGTGAAAATTTTGGTGAAAATGGTGCTCAAAATAGTGAAAACAGCACACAAGAAATATCAGGGGAAGAAGACAGCGCTGGCACTGAAAACCATGTTCATTCTCCATCGGGATCACCCACGGCGTCAGCAGCATCAGCCTCGGATCGTGGTGCGTCAGAAAGATCCGTCTCGGATCATGCCCAGACCAATGAGGGCCCGTCCTCAGCAGCGCAGTCTGCGTCGACAGCATCTCCCGAGCCATCCACCCCGCCGTCGACACCTCTGGCAGCTATGTCGGGCCACAGGGCTCCGTCCCGAAATCGTTTGCGGCCACGTCTTCGTCACCACGAGCCACAGCGTCATCTACAGGATCATCTGCGCACACGCAGTCCTCCAGCACTGACAGCTCCCAGGAATCAGCATCTTCTGCCCCTGTACCACAATCTGCTGCACCAACTCGTCCAGCTACACGGGCGTCTAAAGGTATTTTTCAGCCAAAGGATTTTAAAGATGGTACTGTACGTTGGTGCTTAAATTGCTCAGTAGATGAACCTGCTAGTCTACGTGATGCTCTAGAAAAGAAAGTTTGGAAAGATGCAATGGATGAAGAATATAGTGTTTTGATGAAAAATAAAACTTGGCATTTAGTTCCTCAGAAATATGGTGCAAATATTATTGATTGCAAATGGGTTTATAGAGTTAAAAAGAAACCAGACGGTACAGTTGATAGATACAAAGCTAGACTGGTCGCAAAGGGTTTTAAACAACGATATGGGATAGATTATGAGGATACTTTTAGTTCAGTGGTAAAAATTGCTACTGTTCGACTTGTTTTGGATCTTGCTGTCTCTAGGGGATGGAGTTTGTGACAATTGGATGTTAAGAACGCGTTCTTACATGGTGTTCTGGAAGAGGATGTCTATATGAAACAACCACCAGGATATGAGAATAAACAAAGGCCGGGTTATATTTGCAAACTTGATAAAGCTTTGAATGGATTGAAACAAGCACCTCGAGCGTGGTACTCTCGGCTGAGTGCTCAGTTGATAAGATTCGGTTTTGTTGCCTCCAAGTCTGACACATCTTTGTTCATTTATCACAAGTTCAATGTTACTGTTTATATGCTTATCTATGTTGATGATATTATTGTTGCGAGTTCATCACAGGCTGCAACAGATGCACTTCTTCAGGATTTGAGTAGAGAGTTTGCCCTCAAGGATCTTGGTGATCTTCACTTCTTCTTGGGAATTGAAGTTCATAAAGTAAGTAATGGACTTGTTCTGAATCAGACTAAATATGCTCAAGAAATTTTGGCTCGGGCTAGCATGCAAAATTGCAAGCCCTCTCCCACACCGATATCTTCCTCAGAAAAAATATCAGCACATGAAGGTCAGCTACTTGGTTCTGATGATAGTACTAAATACAGAAGCTTAGTTGGAGCATTGCAATATTTTACTCTTACACGACCTGATATTTCCTATGCGGTTAATAAAGTCTGCCAGTATCTCCATGCTCTCACTACTGTTCACTTGACAGCTGCCAAGCGAATCATAAGATATATCAAGCATACCATGAGTATCGGATTGACATTCACCAAGTCTAGCTCTACCTTGTTAAGTGCTTTTTCAGATGCTGATTGGGCAGGTTTTCCAGATGATCGTAGGTCTACAGGAGGGTTTGCTGTATTCTTTGGACCAAATCTTGTGTCATGGAGTGCAAAGAAACAAGCAACTGTCTCAAGATCTAGTACTGAGGCTGAATACAAATCAGTTGCGAATGCTACAGCAGAGGTTATTTGGGTACAGTCACTTCTTGAAGAGCTTGGAGTTAAGTTGTCTCAAGTTCCATGTTTATGGTGTGATAATCTTGGTACCACATATTTGTCGGCAAATCCGGTGTTTCATGCAAGAGCAAAGCACATAGAGATAGACTTTCACTTTGTGAGAGAAAGAGTCTTGAGGAAGCAATTGGAGATTCGGTTTGTATCATCTAAAGATCAAATTGCAGATGGTTTTACAAAGCCTCTTCCTGTACGTCCTTTTGAGGAGTTTAAACGTAATCTCAACTTGTCCAAGTTGTGATTAAGGGAGGGTGCTAGAGATAGGAATTCAAACAATATGTAAAACGTATTGGCTAGAGTATAAAGCCAATACGAGTTCTATCTCCCTACCGTGTCGAACTCTGTAATTGCTAAAGTGCCGCATTGCACTTCCATATAAATAAACAGATACGCGGCTCGGTTGTGCACCGAGTAGAAACGCTTCCAAATCTTTACACAGCCACGACGAGAAAGCGGTTCGGCCAAGCCCAGCACCGAGGGGAGTTCCACCTCGAGCCGGCGGAAGTACCTGATGGTGCTGGCGATCCTGGCGGCGAGCGTCACCTACCAGGCCGGCCTGAAGCCGCCGGGCGGCGTGTTGGAGGACGGAGACGCCGCGGGTAACCCGGTGCTGCGCCAGAGCGATCCGGCCCGGTACCAGGCCTTCTTCCACTGCAACTCCACTTCGTTCGTGGCGTCGGTGGTCGTCATCGTCCTGCTGCTGCAGGACCGCCGTGGCCTGCTGATCTACGCCATGAACACGGCCATCGTGTTGGACCTGCTTGGCCTCCTGGGTGCGTACGCCGCCGGGAGCAGCCGGGAGTGGGACACGTCCGGGTACGTCATCGCGCTGGCCGCCGCCGTGCTCGCCTACGTCGTCATCCATGTCGTGATCTGGTTCGTGAGCGGTCGGCGGAAAGGCCAAGGGAGAGTGTGCAGTAGCCCGCAGCAGCTGCCTGCTCATGCTTCGTCACCTTGTTGAATCACACAGCAACTGATCTCCGTTTCTTTTAGCTCAGCACAACACTAGCTTGCTTGCTTCTGTGTTTCACCAACAAAAAAATGGAAAATGTTCTTCAACATTAGCTAAGAGGTTTGTAAATTCGATTGGGTCATGAGAGATCGAAGCCCATTTTACTTTAGTTAGTCACACTAGTCCCCACACAGCACGGCTCTGCCACATGTGCATGTATGTGGACTTGTGGACATCCATGGACTGTCGTGTATATCTAGAACCCAATCCCACAACTAGTTGGGCGTCCCTGAATCCAACTGTTTTAAGATTGATATTGGTTTTACCGTTTTAGCCCTTCAGCTTCAGTCGTTCCACATTATGTAGTCATGTTTATATGCACAACACAACATCCTTCACGTTCTCCTTTTTCTCCATATCAACTACACATCATAACATGCAAATGTCGATGCATTCTTCGATTATTGAGAAAAGATTCCATGCATTTCTTGTTTGACATAATCACACTTTTTTTACCATCTAAAAGTATGCAAATATTTTACCACGAATTCTGCATCATGCAATTAACAAAAAATTACCATGGATCATGCATTAACAAAAAATTATCACGCATTAACATGAAATTCGAATCAATGGATGAAAACATATAAAAAATGCATGTGTAAGAGCATGCATTTTTACCATGGTTCGTACATTAACAAATAAAGTACCACGAATCATGCATTAATCAAATCAGAAAATGGAATTATATTACAATATTCATTTGATTCAGAAAATCGGATCATACATTAACAAGCATTTTGAATCTATGCATCAATAAGCACTAGCTAAGTGCCCACGTGTTGCTGCGAATTCCTAGATCTCAAGTTTTGTCTTGAACTATGTTCACTGTAGTGTGTTATGTCATTGTTGCATTTATGCAATTAGGCACACATAAGCGTAAAAGGCAAGGCTGTCTTGAGTTTCTACTTCCAACTCTAATTGCAATCAAGTGTTTATGCTACGGAATAATACCGATAGCCTTTGTTTTCTCCAAAGCAAATACATGAGAGGCCATAAGAAAAGCAAAAAAAAAAAAAAAAATCGATAGGTCTATCGGCAAATACATGAGAGACCATATTTTTGTCTAGATGATTGGTCAAACTTATTAGATGTTGACTTTAGACTAAATTTATATGCCTTTTTTTAAAACTGGAGGTAATATTATAATAATATTAAGAGGGCTTACATATATGTCCCTTTGAACTTCTCTCCCCCTCGCGCGACCGTCGCCCCCGTGGTGGCGGCACGCCGTTCCTGCTTTTCCCTGCTTCGCCCCTCCCTCTCCACTCTCCCACGTCGCCGTCGGCGACAGCAGTTTGCCTCTCCCCGCGCCAGGCTCGGTTGGAGGCGGGGCTCCCTCTCCTGGCGGCGGTGCTCCTCTTGCAGCGGTGGTCCGGCTCCGGACGAGAGGTGGCGTCACGACGGCGACACGCGCAGGGATGCGGGGCGGTGCAGCGGCGGTGACGAGGTGCAGTGGTGTGCGGTGCCGGCTGTGCCCTACGGCCTCGATCTGGGCCCGTCGGGCCCCATCTAGGTTGGGGTGGGCCGGCCCGACCTGGGGTCCTTTATGCAGTTGGAGGCGAGGTTGAGAATGCAGGGGTAGTGGCGACGGCGGCCGACCTTGTTGCAGCTTGGCGGCGAGCTTCAAGGGCCCGTTCTGGGCCCGGTCGGACCCTATTAGGACTGGTGTGCACCCATGGGGGCTTTACGGGCCCGCTGGGCCCGGCCGGACCTAACATGGACTGGTGTGCTCGGCTACCGCGCCCGGTCGACTACCGTCCTCGGCGGTGGAGGTTGTTCGCTCCCGCTCGTCCACGGTACTGCTGACCACGGTTCATACTTCTCCTCACCTCCGTCTTGCAGACCTCGTGGCGGCTACTTCGGTGAGATGACGATGGTGGCTTCGGGATCGTTTGGGCGCATGTTTGTGGGCGGCTAGTTTGGTGGTGTCGAGGCTTGTCCTTGCGGGGTTCCTGTGCTACCGATCGTTCGGGGTGGTGGATGGGTTTTTTTCGGGAGAAATCCTTATCGGTTCGTCCGACACCGACGTGGTGACATCTTTCCTTCCTGAAGGGCGTCGGGGCTAACCTTCATCCGCTTTCCTCTTTGCCGGGGGAAACCATAGGACCAGTGCGTTGGTTCGGGCAGCAGTGCGGCTTTCCTTCTTGAAGGTGCTGCTTGGTACTCGTCGATTCGGTGCTAGAAGCGTGGTGTTACTTCTTCGGAGAGGGCGCACCGGTTGCGGTCACCGTCGCTTAGTCAATCCGCCTATGTCGTTCTTTCTTTCTTGTTTTCCTTTTCTTGGGTGTGTGTTGGCTGTCGTCCAGCCGCGTCTCTCGTTGGTTGTATCGGGTGGTTGCTATATTAATATAGCGGGGCTACGGTCTATTTCGTCATATATGTCCCTTCTTTAACAAGATGATGAATTGGAATAAAAATATTAGTTACTTTATATATTTTTAATTTTTAAATATTAATCAATATGATGCATAGATACACGATTACAAATAAAACTAAAACTTACATCAAATAGCTTCGAAGTCGTTGTCTTTAACTCCACATTTCATATCGCCAAGTTCCTCCAATATGGTCAAACCTGTACAAGATAGACTAATTTTAAAGGGTTTTAAAGAGTCGTTTGTATCACCTTGCTGTAATAGGCAACCCTTGAAACACATGCTATTGAACCGCTTCCTTATCATCTTGCTCCAGTGCTAATTTTGAGGAGGAAACCGCTAATCTCCTAGCATTAAGATGAAATTCATATCATAAATTCACCATGCATTAACATGAAATTCAAAACATGGTATTAGCATGTTATAGCGAGTATAGTATATGGAGGAGCCAGTCACTATTTCTCCTATCACACTATTTTTTTTACCATTTTTTTAGATTACAAGCTATTTTTTTACCTAAAACATACTCCCTCCGTTTAGAATTACTAGTAATTAAGCACGTGCATGTGCACGTTAATAAAAATTATGTGGAAATATAATTAGATAAATTACATCGAACCTAGATAATTACATAGAAAAACAATTACCCTACTCACTCGGAGATATGGTCTTATTGTGTTCGTAGAAAAACCTATAATGTATACATCAACGGAATTTTGTCAATATATTCATCATTGTTTTTAAAATGAAGCAACATAGCTGCAATGAGGACAGCTTGTATCAGCTCACTAGTGGAAACAGGCCCACTGGTCCCGGGTCGTAAGGGCCTCTAGTACCGGGTGTCCACCCGGGACTAGCAAGGCGATACTAGAGGCCCCCCCCCCCCTAGTACCGGGTCCGTTACGACCCGGAACAACAGGCTCCCACGTGGCCGCCGAGGCGCGGGCGTGGTGGAGGACCTCTAGTCCCGATTGGTCATACGACCCGGGACCAAGGACCTCACACGTGGCAGCTTGTAATTTTTTGTTTTTCCACCCAATTTAATATTGAAATGGTGCAAAAAAATATGCGTTTAATTAATTAAAAACAGAAACTACATATAACATATCAAAATGTTCATAAATAAAAATATGTTCACGTCTATCCGGTTACATGGAGGTGCTCATAACCGGGACTAGAGCCCGTCTATTCGATTACACGTGTGTGGAGATCATAACCGGGACTAGAGCCCGTCTATTCGGTTACACGGGAGATCATAACCGGGACTTCACCGCTATTCTCCATTGTATTTTCCTTTTGTAGGTATGACTTCGCTGAGCAGAAACCCCGCAAGTTCCTCTGCTAGTGCTTGAAAGCGCTTCTTTAGTGGCATACTCTCGCGCAATGGCTCTGCCTATAAAAGAAGGAGATCAATACGAATATTAATCATGACTATCAAAAATTATGAATGACACTGGAGATCAATTGATGAATATGATTGTTCACGTACGTCTGAAAATTTCTTTGGGTCCCGCTCAGTGACCGAACGACGAATCCACTCGCAAACGAAATATCCACAGAAATTGGTCCCCTGTGGTTGCCTCTCGATCCACTTTACGAGAATAGAATTCAATCAAATCATAGTCAACATATAGTGGTATTGAAAACAATAAATAAAGAGATGCGTGAACTTAGCTAGACCGTACTACCTACCTGTGGGTGAACAAAAGTCAGCTGTTCTTCAAATGAACCTGAACCCTTTGTCCTCGCTTTGAATTGTTTCCAAACCCTGCCGGGCAAAAAAAAAGAATAAATGAGTTATTAGTTGCTTGATATCTCTGAAATCAATAAGAGAGACTGATATAGTGCGATAATGTTTGAAATTACCTTTGGAGCGTATCTAGAATGCTTTGGTACCTATCCTTAGGCCAGTCCAATGAGTCGTAGACTTGAACTCTTGATCTATCAACTTCAATGACTAGCAGAATGTAATGATCGCTGCGCATGATTATATACACGTCAGTAACTCATCAGTTACACTTAATTTGTACAAGCGAGTAACACTCTCTTACCTGAAGAAGTAAGGAAACATTATCTCCGTGTTGAAATGTTGCTTCATTAGGGTATTTAGCAAGTTCTTCTCCGTGTCCTTCACGTGGTTTTTTAGTGTCCTTGCATTAACTCGTACTGGGTTAACGAACCCAAAGCCATAGATGCCCTTTCTACCACATTCATCACTCTTCATTCTGCATAATACCGTAGTGAGCATAATTAGCGATGGCAATGAACGAGCTGAGAGCTAAAGACTTTATCTTTTTTGGAAATAAATGAATTGAATCACTTACAGACAGTAGGCACCGACGAGAGCCAAGTCGAGGGAGTCAAGGTTGTATAAGTACCAGAGTTCTTCGAGCTGAATTGTGAACATGTCTTCACCCGCGAAATGATTTTTTGTAACTTTCACACAGATCAAAAATTCATCAAATTGCTTTGTGGTTTTCATGTACCAACTATGGAGTTGTCGCATACATGTCGGTAGACACTTTATCTGATCACCTCGCAGCAGGGACCTCCCCCATTTCCATTTCCATGAATCATCTACATCAGACGGAAAGAGATTTTCGTTGTCCAGTTGAGCAAGAGTAATACCAGCATCTGCAGCAAAGTCCTTCTTCAAGGATAAAGTAGGAATTAGGTCCGTCACAGAGCCATGACCACTGGGTATAACTACGAGCGGGGCTATCGACTGGTTTGCCTGTTGTCCGAGCTGGGCAACGTCTCTTTTCCCTCTGGCACTACTACTTCTCGTCTTGGGAGAGCTACTACTTTTACTCAGAGCTCGTAAATAGTTATCTGGCTTATTTTTCTCATATTGCGATGGTTCCGTGATGAATCCAATAGCCCACTTGTTTTCCTTTGCAGTAAATGTTTGCTTTTCCTCGGGCTTTTTCCGTGCAAGCTGTCTTTTTGTGTCTGCATCCACCCACGCATCCAATTGCTCTTTAGTCATGTCGCAAGCTCTGAGGTCGTCAAGGCTTTTGGGTACTTTTGGGAGGGGCGAACGTCGGGGGTCTCGCCCGAATCCCATGGACGACGAAGTGGCGCCCTTCCTATGTCGGGGCTCAGGAGTCGGCTCATGCGGCGGCGGAGTCGGCTCATGCGGCGGTGGAGTTGGCTCATGCAGCGGCGGAGTGGGCTGACGCAGCAGTGGAGTCGGCTCACGCGGCGGTGGAGTCGGCGCACGCGGCGGCGGAGACGACTGATGCGGAGGCGACTGATGGTTGTCGTCCCCTTCATCGTCATCAGGTGGTGAATCGTGAATTGGCGGAGACGATGGTGGCCTTGGCGCCCAGCCTTCAAACTTGATGTATTTCTTCCGCCATAGAATTAGACCACCCACGACGTCCCCTAGCACCGACTCATCATCAGCTCTTGGGAACTCAAGGTTCAGTGATTCATATCCTTGTACAACTTGATCCACGCCGACACGAGCATATCCATCTGGAATGGCATTGCCAAGCCACGATGCTGTAGAGTCAATGTAGAATGCATAGCCGTCCGCCACCTTCGTGGATAAGTTAAATACTGGGACATGCAGCTCACAAGTTGTTTTCTCCGTGATATAATCCACGGGGTAACTTGTCTCATCATCACCGACCATAACCGAGGAAGCCACGCTGCTTCTGCGATGCGATGGGCCGCCTTGACTCGCTTGTTCCAGCTGAAGAGTTGGCGCCCCTTGCTCGCGCATTTGATCTATTTGCTTCTGCTGCTCCTTATAGAGAGCAACCATCTGGTCATGATTTCTTTCTAAGATCATCAACCGGTCTGATTCCTGCTGCTCCTTCCTCCTCTTTGCTCTCAATCGGCTTCTGTAAGAGGCACGGTCCTCGGGAAACCCTTCAATCCACGGCACTTCTCCTAAGCCTCGTGTTGATCCTCCTTTTTCTTTGGTCCCGAGGGCCTCTGACAGCTCGTCCTTCTCTCTGTCGGAAATAAACTTTCCCTCTTTAGACTTGGCAATTAATTCAATAATTTTTTTTGGGCTCCGTTGACTACTTTGCTTTCATCAATTATTAACTCCCCTGTTTCCATGTCATACTCCCCTCCATGCGCAAGTAGCCAATTCCTTATCCTTCTGTCCCATTCCTCTGTGACCGGGGTGAGCCCTTTTGCACGCAACTCGGACTCAATTTTTTCCCACTTAGGCTCGGCAACTCGGTAGCCACCTGGCCCCATCTTATGGTGATACTTCTTTTTCGCTGCATTATTCTTATTCGTTTGCGACCTTTTCTTAGCTCGTTCTGATTTCTTGTACTCCAGAAATGCAGGCCAGTGAGGCCGCTGCCTCTCTCGTGTGCCGGTGAAATCCGGAAGTTTCCCATCTTCTTCCCACTCACGGAATAATTTGTTCTTGTAGTTATTGAATTGTTGAGCCATCTTCTTAAGAGCGAAATGCTTGACTTTGTCCGTCATTTTTTTTGTCTTCACCTCATCTTCCAAGACCGGTAGGGTGAAATGTGCAATGAGCTTGTTCCAAAGCACATCTTTGGTTCTCTTGTCGACGTAACTAACTCCCTCTAACTTTGGCTTAATCCATTCCTGAGTGCTGATATAAACGTTGTCCCTGACAGTGACTCCGCATTGATGCACAAACTTAATTGCGTTCGGCACGGGTGCCAGTGGTTGGCCAGTAGTTGCATTCACCTCGTCAATTGTGAGATGCTCATCTTTGCCCATCCCTTGGGCATGGCCTCGTTTAGTGGTTTGGTTCGATGCGGAGGTCTAAAAATATGAAACATGTGTGAATACATATATATGCACAAATCAGTTATTGCATCTGCTCAACATAGGCTTAATATACCTCGCCAGACGGCGTGGGTCCACCAATTTCCGAGTCCTCATCTTCAGCTCCTTCCGCGGGATGCCGAAATTCATCTTCAGCTCCTTCTGCGGGATGCCGAAATTCACCGGGTTCACAAATGTAGGAAAGTAGCTCTTCTTCCCCTTCTCTCGTTGCGAAGGGAGCATCGATATCCATTGTTTAACTAATACAAAAAAAAGATAAAACAATAATAGCATTAGTACAATAATTCAATATACAAATATGCAACAAAAACAATTTAATATTGCATCTAAAGAAAAAAAATCAAAAAAAAACTTAGGCTGCTGTCCCAATCCCAGCCCAGCCCAAATTTGGGCCAGAACCTGGTCAAAGGTGGCCACCGTGGTCATCCCTGACCCACCTGCCAGCGCCTACCCGCCCCACCGCCACGTGTGACCGCCCACTGGCCACGCGTGGTCAATGCTGGCCCACCCGCCGCCCTGCCTCGTGTTCCCGCCCCGCCTCGTGTTCCCACCCGGCCGCCTCGCCTTCACCCCCCGTGGTCAATGCGGAGCACGAACAGCCCCCGCCCACCCGGAGTCAATGCTCCTGGCCCACTTGCCAGCGACTCGGGCGCTGGCCCACCCGACGGTTCCCCTCCCGACGGTCCTGGTCTTTAAAAAGGGACGCGCCCGTGCGGATGTGGACACTCCACTCCGCTCCGCCCCCACGGTTCCCCTCGGCCCGACGGTTCCCCTCCGCCCGTCCAGTGCCCTCGCCGCCATGTCGCGCTGGTTCGGGAAGTCCCCGAAGAACGAGACCGGCGAGTCCTCCAACCGTCGCCGCGCTTCTCCACCGCCTCCACCGCCGGCCTTGGGCGTCGTTCCCGTGGGCGTGCGGAGGACCGCGCCACCAGTGCGGGTCGCCCACGCACCCGACGCGCCGCCACGAACCTCCACCACCACCGCTGGAGGGAGGAGGATCCGGCGCCGGCGCTACGTGCCGGAGCCGGAGTGCCAGTGGCACTGGGACAACGCCGCCACGCTGGAGTGGCACGACGTCCACCTCCCCGAGGGCTGGCACCTGAACCCGCAGAGGATTCCGGTGCCGGCGGTCCCGCTCCCTGGGAGGCAACTGGACAGGGAGATCGCGCGCCGGCGCCGCCCCCTCCCTCCGGCGCTCCGCAACGACCCCGTCTACGCGGCGGACTCCCCTCACTGGGAGCAGTGGCTCAAGGACGAGCACGAGGACCGCCGCCACTCCTACTTCGCCCCGGCGCCCCCGCCGTCCAATCCGCCTACCCAGCGCTGCCCGACCCGCTGTGGTTCGAGGAGGAGGTCCCCGAGGACGACGACGACCCGGAGATGCAGGCCGCCTACGAGGCCTCCAACCGCACCCTCGTCGAGGACGAGATCAAGAGGTGGGAGAAGGTGAGGACCGCGGCCGCCGCCGCCAATGCAGCAGCAGGAGTACGACCCGGACGAGGTCGAGCCGTGGCACTACGCCATGGAACGCGAGCAGGAGCAGGAGCAGGACCTTCCGCCGCCGCCTCCTCTGCCTACCGGCCTCGTTGGCCAGTCCTGGGTCTTTACCGGCGGGAGCTGGGAGGTGCCACCGGAGCAGGAGCAGGAGGCGCCACCGGAGCAGGAGCAGGAGGCGCCACCGCAGCAGCAGGCGCCACCGGAGCATCTCTGGACCCCGCCGCCGTGGATCGTCCTCGACGACTAGGCGGCACCGGCACCGGCGACCCTCCCCCCCCCCCCCAATGTAATGGCCTTATCAATGGCCTCCCCCCCCCCCAAATGTAATCGGCCGGTTGTGGCCTATAACTATATAATGAAATCGGCCCCTTTAGGCCCTAAAAATTTGTTCTTGTTTGCCAACTCCGGCGCCGGCCCCGTGGTTAGGGTCCGCCGCCGCCGCGCGCTAGATCTGAGAGAGGGAGAGAGTAGTTGGTCGGGGGGACGAGCTCACCGCGTGGGTCGGGGGCGAGCTTTGCTTGCTCGGGGACGACGACCTTGCTCGGGGGAAGAGCGGGGACGGCCGCGCCCGGAGCAGGAGCAGGACGGCGACCCACGGTGAGGGCGGCAGCGGCGCGGGAACGAAATCCGGCAGCCTGGCGGCGCAGGGGGCGGCGTCGTCTGGAGCCCGGAGGCGGAGCGTCGATTTGCTGGACTTGGGCAAATTTTCGGCCCGAGCCACTAGAAGTAGCGCCAAAAAGGCCTCTAGTACCGGGCCGTGGCTCCACCCGGTACTAGAGACCCTCTAGTACCGGGCAGGGCCGCGAAAATTTGCGCGCCAAGCCCAGTGGACCTGTAGTACCGGGTGGTCGCACGGCCCGGTACTAGAGGTTAATTTTTTTTAATTTTCTGGTTTCTTACTTTTTTTATATCTTTTGATTTACTTGTCTAAATTAAGTAAAAATTGCTTTCATTTTCCTGTTTTCTGTTTTGGTTTAAAATGAAGTATCACATGCGCTTGGTTTTAAATTAAGTACTACCTCCGATCCATATTAGTGGGCACAACTTTGTCTAGATACACATGTATCTAGTCTAAATACTTAACTAGATACATATGAATTTAGACAAATCTATGCCCACTAATATGGATCGGAGGGAGTACTACATACGCTTAATTTAAAATCAATTCAAAAATTTATAAATCAAGTACTACATTCCGCCATACGCTTGATTTCATTGACATGTCTGTCTTGTCCTCCAGACTATAAATTATATAAAAGTTTAATAAATTATTACACATCATGAACAACATCCCTATTTAGTCTTCGCTTTTTCATTTTGTGAGACCCTTTCTTCATGAAATGAGAGTTTCCACCTAGAAGAAATGGGTTAATACACGAAATGAGAGTTTCCACCTAGAAGAAATGGGTTATAGCTAGGGAACCCGAATGTTTTGTGTTTGAGCGCCACTTCGATCCAAGCAGCGGTAAGACGTCTCTGATGATGCGTGATGATCTGCAACCGGCCGCAAAACATCTCTGATGATCTGCAACCGTTTGGAACGGTCGCAGGTCATCAGAGACGTCTTGCCGCTGGTTGCCCAAAGATGCCTTTCCGAGTGACGCTGGAATGTTTTGTGTTTGAGCGCCACTTCGATCTAAGCAGCGGCAAGACGTCTCTGATGATCTACAACCGTCCGGCAACACATCTCTGATGATCTGCAACCGTTTGGAACGGTCGCAGGTCATCAGAGACGTCTTGCCGCTGGTTGCCCAAAGATGCCTCTCCGAGTGACGCTGGAATGTTTTGTGTGTGAGTAACCTGTCTGAGGAGGGGGGCTATATATAGGGTACGTGTGCTTCTTTAGTCCCGGTTGGTAACACCAACCGGGTCATGTGGCTCACGAAGTGGTCGTGATACTGCTGATCCAACAGCTCACAATCCCTCAAAGAAACACACCCCTGATCCAACGTCTCACAAGCGCTTGAAAGAAACACACGATCCGTGTGCTTCTTTAGTCCCGGTTGGTGTTACCAACCGGGACTAAAGGCGGGCTTTGCGGTCACGACACGTGTCCTCCCCCAGCGTTTGATGCTACATCAAAAATTTATAAATTAAGTACTACATTCCGCCACCGCCATACGCTTGATTTCATTGACATGTCTGTCTTGTCCTCCAGACTATAAATTATATAAAAGTTTAATAAATTATTACACATCATGAACAACATCTTTATTTAGTCTTCGCTTTTTCTTTTTGTGAGACCCTTTCTTCTGATCGCTCCGTAACCATGGACAAGGGTCTGCGTATAACTTGAGACTTGGGTCAGTGGTCACTTTGAAGGGCGGAATTTCATGAAACTTGTCGTAATCTTCTGACATGTCTGTCTTGTCCTCCACTCCCACGATGGTTCTTTTCCCTGAAAGAACTATGTGGCGCTTTGGCTCATAGGCTGATGTATTCACTTCCTTATCTTTTCTTTTTTTTGGCTTGGTAGACATGTCCTTCACATAGAAAACCTGAGCCACATCCTTGGCTAGAACGAATGGTTCGTTGTCGTACGCAACATTCGTGAGATCCACTGTAGTCATTCCGTACAATGGGTCTTCCTTTACCCCGCCGCCTCTCAGGTTGAACCATTTGCACCAGAACAAAGGGATCTTCAAAGAAGGTCCATAGTCAAGTTCCCATATCTGCTCTATGCAACCATAATATGTGACCGTGGCCTCATTCGTGCTCTTATCATCAAAGCGGACACCACTATTTTGGTTGGTGCTCTTTTTATCTTGGGCGTTCGTGTAAAATGTATTCCCGTTTATCTCATACCCTTGGAAAGTCCAAATAGTCGAAGATGGCCCCTTAGACAACAAGAACAGCTCATCTGAGACTGTGTTGTTGTTGTTCAGATGCGTTTCCAACCAACCGCCAAAATTCTCCATGTGTTCCTTTGCAATGGCGGAGTCATCCATCCCCGGGTTGTTAGAGCGTACAATATCCTTGTGCATCTGGATATACGGAGCCACCAAAGTGGAATTATGCAGAACTGTGTAGTGTGCTTTTGTGAAAGAATACCCGTCCCTGCATATGTATGATTTCTTTCCTAGAGTGCCTTCTCCACTTAGTCTCCCCTCATGTCGCGATTCAGGAAGACCAATCGACTTAATGCCGGGAATAAAGTCAACACAAAACTCAATGACCTCCTCTGTTCCATACCCTTTGGAGATGCTTCCTTCTGGCCTAGCACGGTTATGAACATACTTCTTCAACACTCCCATGAACCTCTCAAAGGGGAACATATTGTGTAGAAATACAGGACCCAGAATGTGAATCTCGTCGACCAGGTGCACTAGGAGATGTGTCATAATAGTGAAGAAGGATGGTGGGAACACCAACTCAAAACTAACGAGACATTGAGCCACATCCTTCTGTAACCTTAATAGAGTGGTTGGGCTGATTGACTTCTGCGAAATTGCATTGAGGAACGCACATAGCTGAACAATGGATACTCGAACATTTTCCGGTAGAAGCCCCCGCAATGCAACCGGAAGCAGTTGAGTCATCAGCACGTGGCAGTCATGAGACTTTAGGTTCTGGAACTTTTTCTCTGCCATATTTATTATTCCCTTTATATTCGACGAGAAGCCAGACGGGACCTTCATACTGCTCAGGACTTCAAAAAATATCTCCTTCTCTTCTTTGGTAAGAACGTAGCTAGCAGGACGTAGACGTCCTTTATCCGTCCTCATTGGATGCAGGTTCTTTGGGTCTTTCAAAAGTTGCTGGTCCTCTCGTGCTTTCGGAGTATCTTTTGCCTTCCCATACACGCCCAAGAAGCCTAGCAGGTTCACGCAAACATTCTTCGTCACGTGCATCACGTCGATTGCAGAGCGGACCTTTAGGATTTTCCAATAGGGTAGTTCCCAAAATATAGACTTCTTCTTCCACAGGGGAACGTGGTTGTTAGCGTCATTCGGAACAGACTGTCCGCCAGGACCCTTTCCAAAGATTACATCTAAATCCTTGACCGCATCATATATATCTTCACCACTTTGGAGGGGTGGCTTCGGCCGGCGATCTTCCTCGCCTTTGAAATGCTGCTGCTTGCTTTTCTTTCTTAGGGGATGCTGAGTTGTAAGAAATCGACGATGACCCGGGTACACATTCTTGTTACCTACATATATACTTTCAGTGCCATCTAAACAGTGTGTGCATGCATTGTATCCCTTGTTCGACTGTCCTGAAATGTTACTAAGAGCAGGCCAATCATTGATGGTTACAAACAACAACCCTCGTAGGTTAAATTCCGCTTGTTTGTACTCATCCCACACAGGTACCCCTTCATCACGCCACAACTGTAAAAGTTCATCAACTAATGGCCTCAGGTAGACATCAATGTTGTTACCGGGTTGCTTCGGGCCTTGGATGAGCACTGGCATCATAATGAACTTCCGCTTCATGCACAACCAAGGAGGAAGGTTATAGATACATAGAGTCACAGGCCAGGTGCTATGACTGCTACTCTGCTCCCCAAAAGGATTAAAGCCATCCGTGCTAAGACCAAACCTTAAGTTCCTTGGGTCACGTGCAAATTCCTTGTACTCTGTATCGATTTTTCTCCACTGCGACCCATCAGCCGGGTGTCTCAACATCTCGTCGCTCTTGCGGTCTTCTTTGTGCCATCGCAACAACTTGGCATGCTCTTTGTTTCTGAACAAACGTTTCAACCGTGGTATTATAGGAGCGTACCACATAACCTTGGCAGGAACCTTCTTCCTGGCGGGCATGCCCTCAACATCGCCAGGGTCATCTGCTCTGATCTTATACCGCATACCGGGCATTCATTCAAATTCTCATACTTCTCACCGCGGTAGAGGATGCAGTCATTAATGCATGCATGTATCTTCTGCACATCTAATCCTAGAGGGCAGATAATCTTCTTTGCTTCATACGCAGTCTCGGGCAATTCGTTACCAGCCGGAAGCTTGTCCTTCACTATTTTCAGTAAACTCCCAAATCCCTTGTCAGATAAACCATTCGCTGCCTTCCATTGCAATAATTCCAGTATGGTACCGAGCTTTGTGTTGCCATCTTCGCAAGTTGGGTACAACTTTGTTTTGTGATCCTCTAACATGCGCTCCAACTTCAACTTCTCAAGTGTAGTTTCTGCTAGGGTATGTGCATCAACGATGACTCCACGTAAATCATCATGTATGATGGGATCATCTGGTACCTCTTCATCATCAGCTTCCCCTGTTGGGTTACCAACGTATTCAGGGTACATGTCGTTGTCATCGTTCTCTTCTTCTTCGTTATCTTCCATCATAACCCCTTTTTCTCCGTGCTTGGTCCAACAATTATAGCCGGGCATGAAACCTTCAGTTATCAGGTGGAGGTGAATTCTGTCTGTGTTAGGGTAATCCTTCTCATTCTGACATTTCCTGCACGGACAACACATAAAACCTTTCGGCCCCTTGTTATCCTTAGCCACTTTGAGAAAAGATTGCACGCCATCCATGTACTCTTTAGAGCGTCGGTCAGCGTACATCCATGGATGACTCATCTGCAAATCACCGCTAAAACCCATTACGATAAACCGACATAATAGGAAACATACCATATTCATTAATACAAGTTCATCACATTAAAATCAAAGTATAGTAGTGACCAAATGTAATACATAGTTCTCATAAAACATAAATTAATTGAAACAAGAATACAACTATCTAAAGAATTTAAATCCAACAACAAATGCGATCAGAATCGCAACTAAGGTAACTATTGAACCAACAGCATAATGATACCAAGCCTCTTGACTAATGGCATATTTTCTAATCTTTCTAAGCTTCAAGCGCATTGCATCCATCTTCATCTCGTGAACAGCGACGACGTCGGTAAGCTTCGAGCGCATCCCATCCAACTTGATCTCGTAAGCATCGACGACGTCGGCAAGCTTGAACTGGTGTTCATCGATAATGTTTACAAGCTTAACCTCCAATTCCTTCTTCTCTTCTTTGCGGAGATCTTCACTTATTTTTAATTTAGCTTTCAAATCATCGTTTTCTTTCACAAAATATTCAACAATAGGGTCCACTGGAATTTCCGGTTCAACTACCTCCTAGACAAATATATATTTATGTCAAAGTTGGTCCGCATGATTGTCATAAACACGAAACGAAACAAATTTATAGTTATTAACAGTCATACCACATCCGAATAATAGAGCGGGCGAGAGCCGGTGGGGTGTTTGTGAAAACCATGTCACTATATATATTACAAACAATTATACAACTTATACAAAAATAATAATTATTATGTGGAAAAAAAATCATACAACAAAGATTTTTTAAAATAAAAAAGAAGGCTCACCGAGTAGGTGCCGGTCACGGGACGTCGGGGGCTATCGACGGCGGTGAGGACCAAGACGACACTAAAATCAAAAAATCATAAATTAATTTGAGCTCAAAATACATAAAAAATGAACTACCCTTGCTTAGGCATTTCATCAAACACCTAAGGGGCACTACCAAAATGAAATGAGCTAAACTTGTTGGAAATGGCTAAAAATTGGCCTCCGGGTGAAAGGATTAAGTGTTTCTAACCCTTGGAGAGATGGGTGCCGTCTATCTCCACAAATCTTGGAAAGAAATGGGCTACACTTGAGCTTGGGAGAGGAAACAATGGAGATGACCTTGATAGTTCAAAAATGGTGGCCGGCCGGGGTGGGAGATGATATAGCCGGACCTCTAGTACCGGGCTGTACCACGACCGGGGACGAAAGGTCCAGCCTCCTGTCCACACCTGCCGCTGACAGCCTCGGTCCCGGGCTGTATCACGGCCCGGAACTAGAGGTGCCCTACGACCCGGGACCCGACCTGCGCAGCGTCCGAGCAGCCGGCCCGGTACTAGTTCCCCCCTCTAGTACGGGTCATAAGCCACCCGGGACTAGAGCCAATATCGGCCCTCGACCAAAGGTCCTGTTTCCACTAGTGGCTTAAAGTGCAATCTTATGGACATGGCTAAAGGTCAGCTGACTTAAGTATACCTTGTACATTGACAAACACTATCCATATTAAGTTAGTACAATCAGGATAGCTTGTAAGTACCATGATAAACAACACTATTTTCTGCATGTCCACTGGAAGAATCAGGAGTCGAGAATAATAATGCTGGCAGAGAACAATATACAAAAGACGACAAACTGAAACAACTACCACTACTTTTGCAATATATAATACAGTTAGATCACACTTCCCTGCACACCCAAGTAAAATGTGAGTATATACCAGACTACACATACATGTGTGCATTTCAAATTCCTCCTCATAACTCCATGCCAGTAAACAAAATTGGTCTTGTTCTTAACTAATATCTATTGATTCCTGCGTATCTAAAAAGCAGACAAAATTTTATGGATGTTTGCAAAATGTTGCCAGGTGACATAGTGGCCAGTAGGCTACAAGCAAGCAACATGTGAGGAGGAATAAATGTGATCATGAAGTGACCTCAAATGTTACCGTGTAATTTCATTTGTGGATCAATATTTACAAACAAGCAAAAAACAAAGGAAATTATCACAGATTTGACATGAACAAATATGTGGCAAAGAAAAGTGAAGTACAGATGTGCAGCAAAGACGAAGTACAGTAGCACGAAGGAAAAGGACCAGGAACATCCATAGGCTAGCATATTTGGTATTCTTCCAGGAAGCAAAAAAGACCACCATCACAGAGGGCCATTTTACTTTGGTAGCCTCACCATTTGGCGCAAACAATAATACCTCAAATCCTTGTGCATTTTGCTATAATGGTTCAAATCACTGATATGATTTCTTGTGTGGTCTATTTTCCTAGGTGGAACATGAAGCTGTGAGATAAGCAACCTCCACCAGGATTATATACACATAAATATCTGCAAATATAAAGCGTCCTGAGCAAGATTAGGGAATTTTTTAAATAATTACATAGAGGAAAGCAAAACCAATTGCCATGCCTGCATTTCTTTCCATTGATAATGAGATATGATACTGTGAAGCAAGTCTCTCGATATATTTCAGAACCAAGTTGTCGCAGCAGTGGAACATGGGGTTCCCCTAGTACTGCCAAAGTGGGTCCACCCCATGTGGGCCCAAGATGAAGATGGACAAGACCAAGACTCAAATCAAGCTGGCGGGTTCACCGTCAGGACACGCAAGGCCTACGTCGACAAAGGGCTCCGGTCCTGGGGCCTGCCGGGTCCCCAAACCAAGCAAGAAGGTCAGGAAGGACCCGAGAGCCCGAGTTCCCGGCAGGAGGCCAAGCTCCCTCTCAGGTACTTCCCCACGTCCCTGTGGATAAGCTCTCCCCCTCATCGCGGAAGACTTGGGAAGCAAGGCGAAGGCAGCACGGGCGGGAAGCACGTCCCGTGGTGGTGTCAGCTCCTGTCCACCCCAAGGCGGACGCTCCCACCTAACCCAAAGGAGACGCTAGGCTGAGGAGAGGCCACGTCTCCTCCTAAATTAGATGAGGAGGGTCCTTCACCCCGAAGGTCCCTCGCGCCCCTCACGTGACCCTGTGGCAACCCCTTAGCCTATAAAAGGAGGACCAAGGCACGGAGGAGGGAGGGGAAAAAAGGAAGACGAACACAAGGTAGAACCGAGGCACTAGTTCAACCAGAGCAAGACTAGACTAGGGCTGCGAAGGTAGAGGGAAGGTGATCTCCTCCGGGTCAGGATCTGTCCTTCTTCTACCTCCAGCCAAAACCCTTCCGGGTACCCCATCCGGGAGGTTCCATTGTAAGCCACACTATGAAGAACCCATCAATCCAGACATGCAGGAGTAGGGCTTTTAGCCTCCGGGCGGCCTGAACCTGGGTAGCTCCTTGTGTCCCTTTGGTTGCATGCTTTGATCGTGGAGAGGAGAGCTTGATCTAGACTCCGCCCGAGAAGACGATTCTCAGCCTCCTTCGCGCCCCGTGCCGAACCTAAAAGGGGTATCCTATACTCCCGGTGTCCGTGCATCGAGACACGACATCTGGCGCGCCAGGTAGGGGGCGCAAGCGCTGGATTCGCCTACATCAGCCGACGGCAAGCTTGTCGTCGACAACCTCGGAGTCTACGTCAGGCTCCTCTTCTTCGGAAACAAGCTCGTCGTCAAGTTCTTCTTCTGGCTCGCGATCTACGGCAAGATCGTCAAGAACTGCCTCAAGCTCCTCGTCTGCGACCGGATCCGCTCCAGGAACCGCCGTCTCCTCGGGGCAAGGCGAGCAGCTGCCTCAGTCACAAGCAAGAGTCATGTCGGGAACTCGGGAGGTCTTTGGAGAGCAAGCGTGCCAGGCATCGCGGAAGGGCTGGGGGCTAGAGGAAGCTCTGGGCGTGGCCCGGGCGCTTCTCTCCTTCCCCCCAGATCAGTGCAAGAGTGATCCCCGTGCGAAGGCATGGATCAACAGCTTGGAAAACCTGCTGGACTACGCTCTCCAATGCCACGCTCCCACGAGTCCTGCCCCGACCATCGACCACGGCGCTGCCGTCCCCGAGCCACTACCTCCGGCAGAGGAACAGCCTGAGGACCCCCATGGAACTTCCTGAAGAAGGTGCTGGCCAGAGCTCCAACCCCAGGCGTCGCTCACGGGAGGACATGGAAGGCCAGGCCAGCCAGCACCTCAAGACCTGCTGCACGCCGTACCCGGCAACCGTCTCCGACCTCTATCACCTAGAGCAAGAAGCTGAGGAGACGCTGCGTCACTACATCTGGAGGTTCCGGGGCGTCGTCGACCGCATTATCCCGAAGTACCTCTGCGAGGCTTCCGTCATCGCCGCTTCCACGTCAACGTCCGCAACCCCAAGATGCGCGAAAAGATGAGTATCCGCGTTGTGGACACCCTGGAGGACTTGTGGGACATAGCTGACCGATGTGCCAGGATGGAAGAAGCTGCTAACCTTCCTCCCCGCAAGAGTCGTTGAAGCAATTCGTGCTGTGTACCCGGAAGAACCGTGTTGCCACAAGATGTACCCTGAAGTGGCCAGTTGTCGTTCAAGAACTTCCATGATGAATAAAAGATAAGTTACCCTCAAACCTGTTTCTGCAGTACGTGCTATCTACTTCTCGGGTAACAGAACATGTGCGGAACTAGAAAGGCAAGGCTCGACCGTCGTGCGAGCACTCATGGGGTATCGACTCTCCCGGGGGTAAAAAGCGGTGCACAGACCTGATACACCCCGGGGACGTGCGTGCCAACAGAGTGAGCGGCTTTTTGGGAATCGGTAGGGCTCGCGAGCGCATGCCTGACCTGTCAGGGCCTCGCGGGTAAGCTTACATCCCAGAAGGTTCCTCAAGGACGTGGAGAAAAGTAAAACATGCTAAAGACAAATAAAAGCAACCCGAGAACTAGAGTAGCATAGCAAGTTCTAGCCTATTACAAGCAAGTTTTAATAAGCTGATACATGAGATCTGACGCAAAGTTTATTGGGGCACGAAGTGCCCAAACATGGTGCAGGACAACTAGTGAGGCGGGAATTTCCTCATGGCAAGTGCAGTCGCGGGAGCCGACACCGCTTGGAGAGAAGTCCTGGAAGGAGACGAGGTCGAGAAATCTGGCAAGGCAACGCCAGGATTGGCCTCCCTGAAGGACGCCATCACCAAGGCCGCCGTCACCTTGCTCGTCTCGTGCTTGTCATTCACAAGCTGGGTGACCATCTTGTTCTTGAAAGACCGGAGATCAGCGGCCACTCCCCTGATGAATCTTGCGACGAGGGGCAGACTCTGCGCTGTGGTTCCAGCACCGGAGCTTCGGTGGGCAGACTCAGCCGCTCACTCGCGTCGTCGCCAACTCGCAGGCGGCCTCAACCTCGGCGAAACCTTCCTGGTTAAGACGGCGAAGCTCGGACAGCTCAGTGGATGCCTGGGAGTTGGCCTGGATCAGCTTTTGATGGCCTTCCTCAGTGCTGCAAGCTCCTTGCACTGCGCCTCCAAGGACTCCTTCAGCTCGGACATCTTCTGGCCGTCACTCTTGGCCTGCTGCTAAAGCTTGGGCGGACTCCTGCTCCTGATGGAGGACATTCTTGATATCTTCGATGGTTTGGACGGCCTCTTCTCCTTGGACTTCCAGAGTTGGATGTCCTTATCCTTGGCCTCGAGCTCTTCACGGTGGCGGTCCTCTGCCTCCCTTAGGCGTTTCTCGGTCTGCTGCTCCTGCTGGAGTTTCTGGAGCTCCAAGGTCTTCTCCTTCTCAGCCAGTTCTGCCTCCCGGGATGCTAGCTGCTGCTCTTTCGCCAGGATGACCTTTCCTTGGCGCTCACTTTCGGCCTTCCGGTCTGCATCTTTCTTCTCAAGAGCCGGGAGCAAGGTGGTGATTTGGGTTGCCAAGCGGTTCAGCTTGTCCATCCCCTTCTGGATCAGGTCCTCGACACTCTCGATGGTCCCCACGACGGCGGCCTCACGGTCGCACAGATCTTTGCCCAGTTGAGCTATCCCGCGGAGGATGGCATCCATCGCGTCGTCACCACTAATGGTGAACCCTGGAGTAGCTGCCGGGGGACCTCCCGGGGCAGGCACACTTTTTGCGGTTGGCGGCCAGGCTCTCTTTGATCTTCATCAGCGCCGCCACTCCTCACTGGCGCCGGAGTCAGTGGAAAAGGCGGCAAAAGTTGTTAACACTGTCCCAGTCATCAAGGAGCTTTCTATCAAATCAGGGCTTGGACCCGGAACAGGGTTCGCGGTCTGCGTTCCCATAGCCCGCGAACTCGGGACGCCCTTGGTCACCTCTTGACCCTCTGAAGGCGAGAGGGAAGGTGGTTTCTCCTGGCTAGCCCACCGAGAAGGCCACCGGGAGAAAAGACGTTGGCCACTGAAGCATCTGGAACAAAAGGATGTCAGGAAAAGCATTGGTGCGTCAAGAAAGCGATGTTACCCGCAAGCTCTGGGTTACCTGCTTGCTCGGGCGTCAGGACGTCGAGCGCTTTCCCGGGTGAGCTAGGGAGGTCGCCGTCACGCTCCCCACTCCGCTCCCCCGACGGCCTTCAAGTTCTGCTATGGGAGGAGGAAGCATCCCCCTCCACCGGCTCCAAAGCTAGTGGCGGTGTCGTCCTCCGCCGTGTCACGCCGTCTCTTGCCAGTACCCAAGGAAGGAGTACCCCTGCACCAACATTCGGTCATTTTCCTTGGGGAAGGCGGGAAATGCAAAGTACAAGAAAGAAGTGAAGAAGAGGCTTACTCCCGGGTGCGCTTGTTGCCCATTGACGGGGAACGTCTACCGACGCAGCGGAAGAAGCTTGGGGGCTCGCCGGCGGCTCTCCCAAGGCAGCAGGCGGCTCCATCACGGGTGACAGGCGGCCGGTTGAAGCTTTCTGGCGGGGGGCTCGGACGAAGTCCGCGGCGCTCGCTTCTTCATCCACATGGTCGTCATCGTTCCCCACCACCACAACTGGCGGGGAACGGCTGCGGACACTCGGGTCTGGGGCAGCATCGACCCCGGGCAGACTGCGGGGGCGGAGCAGCCTTCTCCTCGTCGTCGTCGTCATCTTCATCATCGTCATCGCTGGCAACCGGGTCGTCGCCAGCAACTTCGTCTCTGTCGGAGGCGTCGGTCTCGTGCCCGTCGCCACCTTCGTCGTCATCAGAGCCGGAGAATTCCTCTTCGGATTCCTCCTCGCTCTCGTCGTTGGACTCCCAGATTCTCCTTCTTCAGGGCTGGAAGGTGCCCTGGCCTGCGGGTCTTCACCACAGGAGGTTTGGGCCCGTGGTCAGCCCGGCCTACAATACCAAAGGCGTTGCAGACCGGCATCTGCGCCAGGATCTTGTCCTTCTCCGGGTCGTCGCACAGAGGCAGAAACCTTTGGGCAGCTGGTACTTGACCCCGGAGTGAAGGTCCCTCTCACGTTATCCCGGACAAGGTTTTCTTCCATATCGGGACACCTCAGGCGAGATGGATCCCCGGGGCCCTGGAAGTTCCAGGCCGGGTGTGGGCGTTTCTGCAGCGGCGCAAGGCGGTTGCGGAGGAAATGAGCAACGATGGCGGCCCCGGAAACTCCTTTCTCGCGAAGAAGTCCGAAGCGCGCCACGACCGCCGAGAATTGTTCATCCTGCAAGCTGACGCTTCTCCAAGTGTCCAGATCCACTGGGCGCTCCATCGGCTCCTCAAGTTGAGCATCGGCTTCTGGCACCCCGACCAGGAACCAGTGATCCCTCCACTCATCCCATTTGGATTTGGTCTCCAGAGGGGTAGGCCCACTTGATCTTCGGACGGAAGCAGAACGTGACACTGCCTCCCATCCAGCCTTGGCCCCCAATGCGAGGGTAGAAGAAGTGGCGGAACAGCGCCACGGACGGCATCACCCCGACGAACGCCTCGCAGGCGTAAGCGAAGACCGCCAAGTCGAGAATTGCGCCTGGCGTCAGATGCAAGAGCTTCAGCTTGTACGCGCGCAAGATCTCCATGAAGAAATCAGAGAAAGGGGGGACAAGCCCCATCAACATGAAGCTGTCGAAAATGGGGATCTGCTTGGGTGTCCTGGTCGCCGACGGCGGAAAGATCTCCGACGCTTTCCTGGCTGGGACACCATCGGCGCCAGCAGACTCCATCACCCCGAAGTGCCCGCCTTCCGCATCATCTCCGTATCGCCGGCGAAGCAGCTGGGGAACAAGGCCGTCTGCCTCTTGAGTTCAGCCCGCTTGGCGTTGCGCGCCGATCTCCGCCGCGATCTCTTGGTTTTTGGGGACAGCGGCTTCTCGGTGGGCGAGGCCCCCGCGCTCTTCTTCCGGGGCGAGAGCTTTCAGTCGAGCCATTGGAGCAGAAGGGAGGTTGGTGCAATGGCAGCAAGAGGAGGCGGCGGAGCAGAGTCAGGAGGACGAAGGCGGAGGCGGCGATTTGGGGATTTCGGCGAATCTGGAGAGGTAACGGCTACAGTGGAAGCCAGTCGTGGCTTATAAGGCATCCCACACGTCGCGTCGCGGCCCCATTACTCCGACGGACGTGGGGATCGAGGGGGTGCCGATTTCTGCGCGTTTCGCCCGTTGGATTCCAAGATAAGCACGGGGTCCGTATGAATCGCAACGTTCGCCGCGATTCAGTCAACGGACCCGGGGGCTCGTCTCTACCTCGCCTCGGCGGGTCCCCAACGGAGCTAAGCAAGGAAGACCAGGTGCCCGGGACCCACTTTGACCTATCTTTAGGCCATGGCCCCGGCAGCTGGAGCAAGAGCCGCCGGGACCATGCCCGGGGGCTACTGTCGCAGCAGTGGAACATGGGGTTCCCCTAGTACTGCCAAAGTGGGTCCACCCCATGTGGGCCCAAGATGAAGATGGACAAGACCAAGACTCAAGTCAAGCTGGCGGGTTCACCGTCAAGACACGCAAGGCCTACGTCGACAAAGGGCTCCGGTCCTGGGGCCTGCCGGGTCCCCGAACCAAGCAAGAAGGCCAGGAAGGACCCGAGAGCCCGAGTTCCCGGCAGGAGGCCAGGCTCCCTCTCGGGTACTTCCCCACGTCCCTGTGGATAAGCTCTCCACCTCACGCGGAAGACTTGGGAAGCAAGGCGAAGGCAGCGCGGGCGGAAGCACGTCCCGTGGTGGTGTCAGCTCCTGTCCACCCCAAGGCGGACGCTCCCACCTAACCCAAAGGAGACGCTAGGCTGAGGAGAGGCCACGTCTCCTCCTAAACTAGATGAGGAGGGTCCTTCACCCCGAAGGTCCCTCGCGCCCTCACGTGACCCTGTGGCAACCCCTTAGCCTATAAAAGGAGGACCAAGGCACGGAGGAGGAGGGGAAAAGGAAGACGAACACAAGGTAGAACAGGCACTAGTTCAACCAGAGCAAGACTAGACTAGGGCTGCGAAGGTAGAGGGGAAGGTGATCTCCTCCGGGTCAGGATCTGTCCTTCTTCTACCTCCAGCCAAAACCCTTCCGGGAGGTTCCATTGTAAGCCACACTATGAAGAACCCATCAATCCAGACATGCAGGAGTAGGGCTTTTAGCCTCCGGGCGGCCTGAACCTGGGTAGCTCCTTGTGTCCCTTTGGTTGCATGCTTTGATCGTGGAGAGGAGAGCTTGATCTAGACTCCGCCCGAGAAGACGATTCTCAGCCTCCTTCGCGCCCCGTGCCGAACCTAAAAGGGGGTATCCTATACTCCCGGTGTCCGTGCATCGAGACACGACACAAGTGAAGGAGCAAAACCGGCATTAATGTGCGTAATTCAAAATGTTGGACCATAGTTTCAGTAATGCTAGCCCTAACAACACAGTTCATATATTGACTGGTGCAAGCCTCCTTCACATAATTGCCTTGCTTTTTCTGCAATGCCACCATGATCGCCACAAGAAATTCATTAAGCCCTTCACATGGAAAAGGTAAGAATATTGTTGAACAAATAAAAATAAACAAATTGTTATTTCTTAACGAAAAACCTGAAATTATACCTTCGCTTCATTGTGGCAGTGTCGGCAATCCAAAATTTCATTGCAATATCATGCATATACCTCCTTCAGTAGAACACCTTCCATTCATATACTGGTTGCTTGATATTTCATATCACATAGCTTACTGAAGTATGATGACCGTATGATGTTCCTGTAATGTAACCAGTCTGTATTTTTCTCTAGATACCCTGAACTGTAAACTATCTTATTACCTAGCTGAACAAAAAACAGATGAGCATCAATCATGAAGAAAACGACATGGAACATATATCCTTCGAGACAATTTGGGTCACGTACGGGTGTTCCACTAAAACCAAAAACGTTGAAAATATAAACGGTTGCCACTGGAAGTAACACAAATATTCGAAGCAGAAATCAGCTAGATGTGTACAGCTTGAATGGAAAATATTATTCCTGAAAGTTGCCATCAACTGCTCTAACCGAAGAAAGGAACTGCTTCTTTCTTCTCCATCAGAAACAGGCCATGATATCCTTCACGCATCCGGCCTCCAAGTTGTGCATGAACCACCAAGACTCGGAAAACTCAGTGAGCAAACACAGCTATCATAAAAAATGTTGCAGAATGTTGAGAACAGACAGAAATATGATCTGAACAAATGAGAAGGACGGATTAAAACTTGTCCATCGGCTTGAGTTTCCAAGCAAATATTTCAGTTTAGTACGCCATGTTGCAGGACATGAGCAAACTGAAACAAAGTGAGAACTTTCTGAATATACCATGGCATATTCCTTAAGTTTGGATTCAAGGCAAACTGTACTTATAAAATCCTCTTTAGCAAATGTTTTGAAGGAAAATTGCAATTACCTAAGTGATGAATACCATGCCTGTAATCTCTCAACAGAAATGCATCTTACATATCATACAAAATTGTATTCTGTAGTTTTCCAAAGTGAAGTTGTTCATCTCATCTGATTCTAACTGAACCGCATTGCAGTAGCATAATATACATATGGAGACAATTAAATCATAGTTCTTTATTGAAAAAAATTCATAACTGAAGCATCAAATACAATATGAAAGAGTCTGCTGGTCATTGTGATGGATCCACATTAATGGAAATTTGCAATTATGAAAGCAACTCGTAAGTTGAGCATACGTACCCGCAAGATATCAGAACGATTGCACCAAGCGGAGAAGCACGGCGCAATTGCTAGATGGAAGACGGGCGGGGGCGTGCGTCGACGGTGCGAGGATGGCGGCCTGTCGGAGTTCGTCGTGGGCGTCCTTGTTGAAAAATCTACGTTCGTGGACCGGCGGGGCTGCCGGCGACGATGGGCTGAAGAGTGAGGACGGCGATAACATGCGCGACGGCGACTATGGGCGGACGCGGCGGCCTAGCGGCGGCGCGGATGGAGATGGAAGACGGGGTCGACGCGCCATGGACGACGGCGTGCGCTGCTGCCGCCTGCTGGGCGTGCGCCTCTGTGCGTGAGGGGATTATTCCGAGCGCAATCAGCGCAGGGTTTGGAAGCGGTTGCGATTAGCGATTCGAGTTGTCCGTTCGGTCTTGTTTTAGCGCTAATGACGGGCGATGCTTCAGCCATCAGATGTTGGTTCGATGGCTGTGATTTCTTGGATCTGCCCCTTATGTGTCTTTTTATATTGGTATAGATAAGACGTTTTAGGATTCGTCCCGACCAGGTGAAAATCGCACAAATGACAGGATTACCCTCAACTTTCAATTAAACAACAGGCCATGCCCTCCCGCAGTGAAGCGAACCGATCATCATCTAAAATTTGAATCGCGGCCCAGATCGGGGCCGTCGCCAGCCTAGATCGCCGCCGTCCCAGCCATCCCTCGCGCGTGAGCACCTCCAGGCACGCATTCGTGCTCACGCGCGAGCACCTCCACGCGTGCTTCTTCCCCGCCTCGCCACGCCGGCTTCTTCGTCGCTGCCCCACGCTCAGGCTGAGCAGCAAGCTCGCCTCCATCAGCTCGCCTCCATCAGTCTGCCTGCTGAGGCTGAGCAGCAGGCTCGCTTCGCCATCTCCTCCCCCCCCCCCCCCCCCCCACTCCTTGCGTCGCCAAGGATGCAGCTGCTCGACTCCTCAGGCTGAGCAGGATCCAGTTCCTGATCGCCGGAATAGCAGCACACCGGCTTCTTTGTCGCCGCCCCACGCTCAGGCTGAGCAGCAGGCTCGCCTCCATCAGGCTGCCTCGCCCAGGTGCAGTAGCAGAGAAGCAGATCCGAGTTAAGTTGCAGCTGTAACAGCTTGCGTCGCCCGGGTGCTCAATTTGCCAGCAAGAGAAGGAAGAACTCACCCAGTACAACAGTAGCAGTAGATCCTACTCCAGCAGTAGCAGAGAAGGAAATGACCCAAGCAGAAGTTCCAATGTTGGACCTCAACTTGCCAGCAGCAGAAGTTGGAATGTTGGATCTCAACCTTACACCACCTGAAGAACATGGAAATGAAATGGATCAAGATGCAGTTGATGAAAATGGTGAAGATGCAGTTCATGAAAATGTTCAAGATGCAATTGATGATAATGTTCAAGAAGCTATTCATGAAAATGATCAAGGTACAGGTGCAGTTACAGTTAAAATACTTCAACTACTCCTTGTGCATGAATAGAAGGAGTAGACCAAGGAAACAAATAATTCGAAACATCACTATTAATTTATTTATTTTTGTTTCTTTTCCTATACCTATATACTCAAGGAGTAGTTCCATTATCACTAAGTACTTAGACTTCATTAGTTCTACGTAACTAGAGAACTAGGGGAAAAACCCAAATGCAGTATGAATTTTGACCAAATTTACCGAGTGTTGAATGTGTAAACTACTCCAGCAAATGCAAATGTCAGAGTTCTGAATTAAGCTTTGAGTACATGCCTGACAAGAAACAATTACTCCAGCATGCCTACGTTCATGTCAAGAAAAAATCCAGTCTAGTGCAGGAATAGTATAGCAGTAGCAGTCAAGAATCCATCAAGTTGATGCAAGAACAAGTTTATTCCAGCAAGCAACATTTGTTTCAGCAAGCAACTTTTAATTTATTTTTTGTTACTTTTCCTCTTGTAGGTGTGCAGCAACCAAAAAAAAAAGAAATTCACTCACTGACCAGCAAAGATATGCAGCTTATGTGGCAATGCACGCCGTGTGTATGAGCAGGGGAGGCAAGTTTAAGAAGAATGACAAGCAAGACATTGCAAAAAAAAATTCAAGTGTGATATTCAAATCATACAAAAAATATGGAGAAATGCAATGCGGCAAATTGCACAAGGTCTAGAAGTGAATGTTGCATGCAAAAAGAAGGGGAGATGCGGAAGGAAGGCACTAAACATTGACTTGTAAAAAAATCTACGAGATCTTATTAAAGATGTGGAAGATGAGTATGATGCATATGATTCTTCCATTTTGAATAAGATTTTTCTCACTTTGATGACCTGCATGGCCGAGATCATGAATAATGAACGGGGAAATCAGTATAAGACACCTCACGCGAACAAGGCAAGGTTTGAAAGGCTCGGTCGGCTACCTTAAGGATTCCTTGCCCTAAAGAAGTCTACGCAAGAGCCCTACACTTTCTAGGCCAGGAACTGCCCTGAATTCATGTCCAAAGACTCCTGCTGCTGCTACTGCAAGCTACTGTTGTGTTGTGTTGTGCTGTGTTGTCTTGCTTTTGTGTTTAATTTTAGTTTTGCTGCTGCTACTGCAAGCTACTGTTGTGTATATTTATATAAATACGTGTATCTGTTGTGCAAGGTGTATTTGTTGTGTATTGGGTACAGTACAAGGTGTATTTGTTGTTGCAGTGCAAGTTTATTGAATTTTTATACTCCTACATGGAGCACTGGTAGTCCAAGCAGTGGCAGACACAAGGAGTAGGAACCAAGTGGAACCATTAGGAATCAAGCAAGTTCAGTTAACATGTTATTGTACTCAAGCATATATTGACACAAGCACATAAAAAATTCAGACAAGCAGAAGCGGTGCACTGGAGCCTCATGCAATATTTCAGTACTCCTAGCAGCAAGAAATCTGGGAAAATTCATGCACTAGAAGCAAACACTTCAGATGTTAACAATCCAGAATGGAGTAGCAATAGAATGGAGTACAACTGAATTTTACTCAAGAGTTTTACTGCAGATTGGAGTAGCAATAGAATGCTGGAACTGAACTACTCCAAGAACAAAGTACTACAGGTTTCAGTTCAAGTAGGCTCCCACACGTTTATGTTTTTAGCATAAGAAATCTCTCTACACACTACAGGTTTCAGTTCAAGAATGCTCAATTAACAGAGAGGGAATAAAGGTTCTACAAATCTCTCTCACCTTGACCCTCCTCAGCAGATCGTATCCTGTCATGCGAGGCATGCAGTAGTCAGTGACGATCAAATTCACGCCCACCTCCTGTGAAAAAGGGTTAAAAAAACTCATGGTTGGTTCAGACTTCAGATCAGATTCCGTCCCCCTCGTCGTCTCATAGTCCTAGAACCTCCAGCGCCTTGCTCCCGGAATCCACCGTGGTCACTGCCCCAACAAAGAGAACAGAATCCATGAGATTTGGGGACGAACAAATAAAAAAGGAAGATTTTGATGGAGGCAAGTGCTCATTTTGGCACTGTAGGAGGAGGTCTTGAGCAGCATCTCGATAAGTTTCCTGCGCTGTTGTCCACCGCCAGGACGTGGAACCGTATCCGCCACTCCGCTGCTCCGGCGTCGCTCTAGATCCGGCGCTCGGGCGCCGCTCCACATCCAGCGCCTCCGTCACCCATATCCACTGCCGGCGCACGCAGATCCATCGCTGACGCACGCAGATCCATCGCCTAGAAGCTCGTCGCCGGCGATAAAAATGGAGTCTTTGACCGATAAAAATGGAGTAGCACGCGGGGTGGGAGGTGCTTGAGATGAAACAGTGTGTTTGGGAGAAAGGGGGCGGTGGGGAAGGCGGTGGCGCGGTGGGGAGCCGGGGAGCGGGGGCGGCGCGGTGGGGAGCGGGGGCGGACGCCGACGGCGACGGCGGGGAGCGAGACGTGGGCGAGACGTGCGGGAGTGCGGGAGGGTAAAACGGGAAAGTCAAAAATATTTTGTAGGTGACAGAAGTTGTACTACTAGAAATCTAAAACGTCTTATATTTCTATAAACGGAGAGAGTATAACCGAAGACCCAGCAGAACGTTGAGTCCAGTGTGAGGCCCATCCAAATCATCTAGCCTATTTCGACCCCTACTAACTGCCCGACGAGAGTTGGAATGACGGCCATGCGGTTCCGATTCGAAGCTCCAGCAGGCGGGAGCGCCTGTAGGTCGCCTCAAGGCGGCGGATCAAACAGGCGTCTGATAACCCCAAGAGTAGGGGATCACTGTAGCACCTCTCAATGTGGAAGTAGGGTATCGATCCGCTGGAGCAAGAAGGAAAAGTTATATATTCCCTACAACTAAAGTGTCACAAGTTTTAGTTGATTATGCACTAAACAAGTTTAAAGAACAAGATGGTTGATTTAATGGATGGAAGTTTAACGTAACAAAATAAGAATGTAAAACTGTCTCAATCCTCTTCAATGCAAGAGGACAAGACAAAGATTTTCTCTTATAGGAACAATGGACATGGGTTCATGGGTTCACTCAATTCTCTCTCCCATCTATGGTGATTATCATGTTATAGATAAAAAGTACACACAATTGTCATGCTTTAATGGTAAAATTCTATGACGGCTACATGTACTAAAACACATAGTTGAAAGAAAATAATCATTTGTGTTGCTAGGTCACCCTCGTAAGGCTAGCGTGGTTGCTGTCACTCCCACATCGTACTTCTCCCTTTTTACCCCCGGATAAAGAATGTTGGGCGACATTACTGTCACTTAATGACTATGCCTTCTGTTACTAGGCCACTCTCTACCCACATACATCATACTTCATAAAGGACAATATTCTAAACACTAGTGCAATGATTCATAATTCGTGTGCATGGCCACATCTCTCTCATCTATCCACACTTGGTGGTGTCAATCACCTCATAACAAGGATAAACAAGGCATTATGCATAAATCAAACCATCACATGTATCATAGAATATCTCCAAAATATGACAAACCATAGAAATCCCAACATAACGGTAAATGCATAACATAATATCATCTCATACCACAATATCCACCTTAGGAATTACAAAGATAGTTCCATAATCATGCAAGGCACATCACATGGACTTCAACAATGATCATACATAGAGAGATTAGATCAAGTTACCACCACAAACCCAAATTCCAGGGGGTGGACTACTCCCCCTTCATCATGGAGACGGTGGAGAAGTCGTTGGAGAAGATGGAGACCACCCCGGCAGCGCCCCGCCGGAGTTTTCCCCCTCCAATCTGCAACTCCAGGTCTCTGTTTCGTGGTTTCTGTATTTCTGCGGCGCTCCTCTCCGAAGGCGACGGAGAACGTCACCTGCGCCGCCGCGGCCAGCCGCGCCGTCCCCATCGGCGGCGAGTTCGCTCTGTCTTCGGCGCTCTTCCCCTATCGTTATCTTCTTCAGCCTCGCTGCCTCCCTCGCCGCCGTCTCACATCGTCTTCCTCACCTCCGACCTCGCTGCATCTCGTAATGGGCTGGCCCACCAGCGTCACCATTAGCACATCCTTCAGGCGACGCGCGCCCGAAGCATCGCCTGCGGACGATGTATAGGGTTTGCCCTGTAGGCGGGAGCTTCTATTCAGCGCGTACGGACGCAACGCCTGAAGGGATCCATCCTGGGCCGGCCTACTAAGGTTTCGCGCCCTCGGTATTTTTTTCCGGCTAATTGCATGCAAACGTGAAATTTGTTCAAATATATCCAGTGTCCTGCTAATTTCAAAATTGTTCAAAATCAAAAACTGTTCAGATTTGAATTTTTTTAAAATTGAACAAACTTGAGATGTGAACACATTTTTAAATTTGAACAAATTTCACGTGTGAAAGTTTTAAAATTTGAAAATATGCACATTTGAAAAAAAACAAACATTAAGAAAACGAAAAACGAACTGGAAAAGGAACCAAAAACCAAAACAGAAAATCGAAAAAGAAAACAGAAACAGAAAAGCTGACAGGAGAAAAAACGGAAGACGCTACTTGGCCGGCCCAACTACGGAGCGAAAGAGCAGCCAGATGTACGCCTTGCGTCCGTTCCGTTACGGACGCAGTCGGGCGTCAAATACTCCATCCGTTTCAAATTAAATGATTTCATCTATACTTCTATACTAGTAGTATTAAAAGAGCAAACTTGTGTTGATACATTAAATCTGAGCCCTTCAATATTTGTCCAACGGTCCAGATTGCTCCAATGTTTGACAACTCAACACACCTTTTCGTTCCCGCGAAAATTACACGGATTGCCACCGTGGGTAATATCCCTCGCTCCCGCCGTCTCTAATGGTGACCTCCACACCGTGCCATCAACAATGGCGAAAGTACGATCGCCTCCAGACCACACATGCGATGTAGGCAAGATCTGCTCCTCTCCTACCCGCATAGGACTTTATCTTTCCCAAAACAAAAACACCAAATCGGTGTAAGGAAAAAGGATTTCCGTCGCAATCGGCTCCAACTCCGGCCAGATCGCACGGGCTGATGGTAACCACCTCATCTCTATGTTCGCCACATATGTGTCTGATGCCTCCTCACGTTTCTATCCGACTAGCAATGGCGAGCGCTGGATCGGCTCGAAGGCGTGATGCTGTCGTGATCTGCTAAATCTATACCGTATTTAAGGCTCACAGCTCTCTCCTGGCCTTGCATGGCTACACGAGAAAATCAAGTTCGAATTTGTTTCGGCTACTGATTTGGGGGTCTTTGTAGACTTTGTTGGAACTGATGCGTGAAGAAATCAGATCAACTATTTGAGGTTAGAGCTATGCTTCTAACGAATTTAAATTTTGCTGTCTACCATCTCTCTCATCTCGCAACGAGACGCATCACCAATGGCCAGCGAATCATATGGGACCGGGAAGGATTTTGGTGACGGCCGCACTGGCAAGCAGGTAGGAGCCGTTCTGGCGACGGCCACTCGGGCAAGCAGGGTACAGATGGCCGGATACAACAACTACTCCCTGCTGAGCCTCCTCGGATCCTTTCCTCGCACCGGCGCGGAAGATCATGAAGCTCGTTCAACTCGATTCGCTCGATTTTACAAGCGTGGCTGGAGTTGCGGGAGACGAGGACGACTAGGTGCGCTCCTCTTCGATTACTCCTGCAAGGAGGAGGATGATGATGTGGCTGAGCTTGTGGCATGCTCGATTTTGCTCGGCGTGGCCGTAGTCGACGGCGCGACGGAGCGGCAGGACGGTGTTCATACGAGAGTCCTCTTTGAAATATTCGACATTTCCTCCTTCAAAAAAAAAAAATATTCGACATTTTTTTCTCTCTCGTAGCTACGGAAGACAAGTCATGTACGAGGGAGTATTTTTATTGGATGTGAGTTCTTTCTATTTTCCATGAAAATCGTCTCATTTTGTACATGGGATTCATCTCAGTTTGAAGTTCCAGTTTGCAATTTCAAAGTTATGGATATTTTCATATTAAGTGAAGATGATAATATATGAAGTGTAGATCCAGGTGCTTGGCTTGCGCGTTCTCAAGTACGACAAGAGCATTTTTCCATATTATGTTTTTCTTTGTGGATCTTGATCTTTTATTCATGCTCTTTTATATTTTATTTGTATTTTGAACTTTTAAATCAACTATGGAGTATGGTTTAGCCCAACAATCAGACATTAGCTTTGTGCACAATTGAGGTGTACTGCCATGACTTTCCTTGCAGATAATGACTTATGTACCACATTTATAGGTATGTGTGTTACTTGTATCGAAAGAAGTAAACTAGATAGGTACGGCTTTTCCTACTTGTAAATTGTCCAATTTTCTTTTGCCAGACATAAATTTTTCCATTTAATCGTGAAGACTTCTTACTTGTAAATTATCTCAATTAATTTAATTGTGAAGACGTGTGTTGCACGTACATGCCAACTAATATTATTAAAAGAGCAAACATGTGTTGTGCTGCGTTGATACATTAAATCTCAACCTTCTATATCCGATCAACGGTCCATATTGCGTCAAATCCCGAAACGTTTTTCTGTGGCAATCAAATCCTGAAACGATTTCCTGTCGTTCGTATGACCCAGCAACAACATCATCATCGGGGATGGCTCCGGTAACACGAGCCTGTGGAGCTGGCTGAACTGGGGCACCGGTACCTACGACCTGCTCGCCGCCCTGCTCGTCATCCGTGAGTTGCGGCGTGTCGAGGAAGACGAGATGCTCTCGCGGCCGGCTTCCGGTCACTCCGGATCGGCCGGACCGTCGTTGTTGACGACGACGGTGAGGACGGATCGTCGGTGCAGGAGGACTCTGACGACTCTGTGAGCGACGTGGCGTCATCGATGGATGCCACCAAGACGGCGGTGGCCGGTCGGAACGGCAGCGTGGCGATGGTGACGTTCTCCGTCGCGCCGTACGAGGACTTCCGTCGTTCCATGAGGGAGATGGCGGACGCGCACTGGGCGAGGCGGGAGGCGGCAGCGCCAGCTGTGGACTGGGACTTCGTGGAGGAGCTACTTTTCTGCCACCTCCAGCTCAACAACCGGGCGGTGCACAAGGACATCCTCTGTGCGTTCACTGACACGGTCGCCTCAAGGCGCAGGGCGCCAAAGACCAAGAACAGGCGGACACGACGGCAGCGGAAGGATGACGTGAGGAGACAATGGCCTCGACGTGATCCTGGTGAATGTGCGTGCGCGTACATGCGTGTGCAATGCCCGCCGATGGGTGTGTGAACTTAGGTGTGGGCGCCGTCGTTCGCCGGCCGGCGCTGCCGGTTGCAAATTACGGTTCCCTCTGATTTATAGTACTCCTTCCGTACAAGACACTTATTTTTGGACGGAGGGAGTATTTATACTAACATAATGGACATAAGATCTTCTCGAGGAATGCATCGATCTGCCGAGGGAGATTAGCGAGGCGACTTTTTTTCCTGTCCACGAGAGGCAAGTAGCACTGCAGATTATCAAAAAAAATGAGACCCATGGGCACTGGGGATTATCAACCTGCACTTCGGTTTGATGATCCACCAGACTTCATTTGCGCATCTTTGGTCCAAGGCATACAAAACAACCGAATACTGATGACGGTTCAGGTGGCAGTCCATGAAGCTATATACACTCATGGATTGGTGGCTGTGGGCAAAACAAGACACGCCGAAGCTGCTGCGCAAGGGCATGGCCTACATCACTCTGCTGGTGCCATGGATGGTATGGAAACAACGAAACGAGTGCGTCTTTGAGGGGGCCCAACCCTCCATTGCTACACTTGTGGGCAAGATCAAAGAGGAGGCCTTTTCATGGGCAAACTAAGGGCGTTTCCCCTAACAGCATAATGGTTTGTGTGTTAATACATGGTATTGTTTCAGCCTTTGATGACGTTTTTCACTACGCTTGAGCTTTGATGCATGTGTTCTGTCGCGTGGCTTAAGTACTCAAGTAACCGGTAGCTCGGTTACTTAGGACATTTGTCTTTTATAGTGTCTTCAATAATCTTGTGTGAACATGTCAAAAAAAATCTTGTGTGATTTCGCTGGTCCCTAAAAGAACAAATGACACATGTCCACAGAGGTCGACACAATGTTATGTTGGTAGCACACAATTTATCGTTGGCCCTGAATTGGCTTCCGACCGGGACCGACGGCGACGATACTCTTTGGCACCGTGTCTTTCTTGAAGGTGTTGCCATGGCGGTGCTCTCGCTCCACCACCCGGGGTTCTCCGGGGTAAACCCCAGATCGCTCTCGAGATCAGGCGAGTGCGGTGTTCTTACGTTGCTTGCCTCTTGGGGCCTCGCCTTGGATGTTCCATCGATCGGAGGGACCAGTGGGGCAACCTGGTGGTTGGCGGCGGTGAGCTCTTTCGTCATAGGCTAGGCGGTGTGCGGCCTGAGGCTGGCGTGAATGCCGGAGCGGCGGCTCCGGATATTTGCCTCCGCCGTGTTGTGCTGAGGTGTTGTAGTTGTGGTCTTGGTCGTTGGGGTGACTTGGTCATCATCTCATGTGGGGGTGCGGCCTTGGGGCTGGTGTGGATGTGGGAGCGGCGGCTCCGAATGTTTCGCTTCTGTCATGTTGCGTATGTGTCGGCCATGGTTGTTTGGACAACTTGGTCGTTGTTAGCTATATATTGCACTATTTTAGTCGATTTCCATTGCTTATATGTGAAATATGTATGTATTTGCTAGAGTTTGATAGTAGGTTTGAATTTTCTTGCCCTTGGTGGTGATGTGCGATGTGTATCTAAAGACTCCGTTCTCGGTGTGTTTTTAGTCAATGTCCGGAAAGTTTGTCAAAAAAGAAAAGGATTAAATTTTGACTTCACTCCACAAAAAACAAGATAAACACTTTCAATTGATGATATTTGTCTCTAAAAGTCTAACATGTCTAGATCTATTTTACTTTTTGTACCAAGTCATGTATTTTAGAAGGGAGAGAGTAGGAATCGCCAGCAGGCAGCAAGAGATCTCAATTCCTCCCTTGTTTCGATCCACTGGGCAGCACTCCTGCCGGCTACCTCTGCCGGCCGCGGCCGCCCACCCACCACCAGTACTACCACCACCGCACAGCCTCGGGCAGCGGGAGGAGCGAGGATGAGCGGGGCGGCGCTGTGCGCGGCGCTGACGGAGCTGGGGTTCGACGGGGAGGACCCGCTGGACGCGGACGCGCTCGAGTGGCCCTTCCAGTACGAGGAGGCGCGCCCGCTGCTCGCATGGATCTGCTCCTGCCTCCGACCCTCCAACGTCCTCTCGCCCTCACACCTCTCCCAGTGAGTTCCTCCAATCATCCCCCTCCCCTCCCCTCCCGGGGGTCTCGATTTCATCCGGTTGTTGCTCCTGGGCTGGGGACGGCGATTTCGCTTCGGCGCTCGCCGGAATGCGGCCGCTTTCGTTACAGAGCTGGCCTACTGCTTTGATGGTTAGTTGCGAGATTCGGGGAGCTTTGGCGTGCTGATCTGCTCCGGAACTTCTGCGGTTTACTCGGGAGCTACGGTTGCATTACGGTTCTTGTGATGGGCGTGTGTGGCTAGGAGGGGAGATTTTTGGGAGATTAGCTGGAAATGCCAGCATCAAAACAGCATCTTTTGATTCTGCGAGGGACTTCTGTTACATTTCTGGCCGCAGTTTGACTAAGCTGGATGTTTGGATTTGATGTCTGGATAAGCTAAACCAAGAAAAAAAAGGGTCTTTTACCGTGTCATACTAGGCTGAATGGTTGCCTATCCAAATATCCAACATTGGATTTGTTTTGGATGGTTGCCTGTCCAGGCATCAAATCCAAATCCAAAACTGGGGGGCGATATGTTGGTGCTTCTGAATTTATGAGTTCGCTTGCACTATTGGGGCTATCAAGGGTATTTTGTTCTACCCCAAGCTTGCACTACCAAATAGGAGTATTTGGCTAGCCATCCTTTTTGTTGAGATTTTGGTTGCACATGAATTGGCCAAAGAGCCATTGGCATGCCGAAGAATAGGCAAACCATCCAAACAAAAACCAAATTTTTTGGCCATCCCCTTGTACTGTTTGAACTCTTCGTATTGATTACATGAATATTGCACCGTAGGGATTTTCCCTACGGTAGCAAGGTAGAAAAAAAATATTTTTTTGGCCATGGAGAAAAAAAACTGTAGGGAAAGCTCTTGTCACTATCAAAAAATAACCCAAGTAACTGTTCGGTCCCAATGTATTTACTATATTCAGTTAGCACATAAATGTGCACTTGCATTCTTGGCTTGAGCTATATGTGTGTGACTCCATATGTTTTGGCTGACAGGTACGAGCAACTCGTAGAAGAGGAAGACTGCTAGAGGTATATCCACCCACTGGGACATATTTTGCGCTGGATAATTTTAAAATTTCAATAATCTCTAAAAATATAGGATGTGCTCTGATCTTGTAAACATAGTTCCAAATGCTAGTTGTTGCTGACACAGTATATCGAGTCTCTGATCAAATAAATTATTAAAGGAACCTCTTTAATTTCTTGGAAAAGAATAGAAATTGGTCAATTCTTGGCGGTTAGTGGAAAATACGAACCATCTCTGCATTGATCCCATCTAAGATCTGCAGCCCTGCTTGCAAGCATTCTAGTTAAACTCTTAAAATCAGATTCATCTCAATCTTTCGATATTTGCCCCCATATATTATGAAAGTAAGCTGCTAGCATTCTCCTGTAATATTGTGCTCACTCAGCAACTTTTGTATACGTTATATACACCTATTTCCCCACCGGTTAGACCTTTGAACTCTTGTAATGCCCTGTATAATTTTCTCAGGGTGAAGATTTGGACTCTGCTTTTGATAGTATTTCAGCCTTTTCGAGCAAGAAAGACAACCAAGAGGCTATATTCGAAGCAGAAGAAACGATTCTTGACATCCGGTATGATCGAACTTCCATTTTTATAAACTAGTACTGGAAGCCATGCCACCCTTGAATTATTGCTAGTTGCTACATTCACACTGTTGTAATTATACTTGTGGCCATGTTTCACACCTAATCTAGCGGAAACTGGTTCCTGAGAATCCAGGTTGGAACTAAGTAACGCTGACGAGTGACTCGCTGAACATACTGGGTGGGGTCTGAGGATCTATAATAGCACACTAGCCCTTGACTGAGCGATCCTGCTGCCTGCTTAGGCTTGATGCCTAATTGAAAAAGAGGCAAAGATGCTATCAACATCTTTGTTTATTCAAAACTTAATATCCCTATCTTTCTGCTGTCCTGATAGACAAGGAACACATCCTTTTAAAGGACTAACCCAACAACCCAAAGAAGTGAAAGAACTAAGATATGCTTCTATGCCTACAACTAGAACTGACCAAATTTTATCTGACTAAATGGGAATTAATCGACCTATTTTGGAAACCTTCTAGCTGCCTTCCTGATATATAAGGGTGTCGCCCTGCCTCATGTCATGTGCATTTTATGCAACTAGTCGCTCACTCGTGGACACGGTTCGTAAAACTATCCAATGAACCCAGCGATTCCAGCTCTAGCTAGCCTTTTTGCCATCTCGCCTAGTTGCGCTGTGATGTGCTAAAAACAGAGCATACCAGGTGTGCGCAAAGCCGAGTCCCCACCGTCGGCTCTCCACTTCCGCACGAAAGTGATCAAGCAGTTTGTACAAGATACGCAAGTCCCTTGTCATATCGGGTTTCAAACAGAAGCAAATCAGAGTAGTCTGTTAGGATCCTGAAGCAAATACGATAATGTCAACTCACATATTTGACACTCCCCAAGTTCAAGTTTAAAAAGTTGGAAGTTATAAGTGCTGGGCAAAGTTGCTGCCAAAAACTAGATAAGTGCAATTTGCACGATAAAATATTTCTTCTTATACTCTTATATGTGTTTTTATTTACAGGGTTTTTTCGTTTTCTTGCTTGCAGAGAAGCAAAACTAGCATATAGAGCTGAAGTTTTTCAGTTGCAGAAGCAGATTGCACGGCAACAAGCACAGTTCGATTTGCTTGCAGGCCAAGCATCTTCTCTTATCCAAGGCAGACGAGCACGTGTATCAGCTATGTCTACAGTTAGCGTGCAACTTATATCGTTAGATGAGATACTTTCTTCAAGAAACTTAGAGGTATTTATTATCTTGCATCTTTAAAGATTTTCATTCATGTAGTATACAAACAAAAGGAGAGGTCATTGTAAAATATTTACTCATCGGGATAATCTGTTTCGAAATATCTGTCCATTCATGAAATCATGAGTGTAGTTATGGCTATATTTGCAATCTGTGCCCTTATTGAAACGTTTAGCGGCTAGGTAGTTGTACTCTGTCAATTAATAGAGGTATGCATGGTCATATGTCAATCCTCATGAACTCTTTCTTAGATTTAAGTGCTTGCTTGGTTTGTCCATCACTGTGTATAGTGGTCTGAACGCTGAAGGCAAATATAGTGGAACAAAGGTTGTACAATGTGGGGAGAAATAGACGTATGATCTTAAGATCATCTACACCTATTATAGTAGTAGATCACTTGTACACTTCAAAAATCCCCTAAAAACATCTATGTACTAGATCTTGTTAGAATATGTGTATTACCCAAAAGCTGGAAGAAATGTGATCATATATGCACATTTCATTGATCGTGCTTCACGAATAATTAGTGGGTACATGTAGTGCTGCACACAAGTAGTTGAACTGTACCTACAACATGCGTTGAAGACATTAAAATACATGCCCATACAATGTCGGCTCTTTTACATTGGTGACGTGGGGGTAGCCACGGCAAATCCCAAGGTCGAGGTACCCAGGGTTGATTATAGGGGGAGAGATGGTAGTGCTGGTAGTAACCACGGCTGACAAGCAAGGCGATTTACCCAGGTTCAGGCTCCCGGAGGATAATACCCTACTTCTTGCTTGTCTGGTATTGATTATCAGAGGTGTTACAATGGCGATCCCGGCGTGAGATACAATCTCGCTAGGGTTTTGGTGGTGGAATGAGAGCGTAACCTAGATTGGCAGCCCTCCCAGTCTTTATATAGGAGGCTGGGTCTCGGGAGTTCGCATCCGATTAGGTTAAAGGTAGGTTCTACCGACGTAGGGTTCGCCTGCCTTGGGGCGTACTCTGTCTTCTTGGGCCCCCTTCTTGGGCCTCGATGGCTGTCCGCTAGTAGGCTGCCGATTGTGCCTTAGTCTTTGCGTGCACCAGGTATCCTCATGTCGGGGCACCTGAAAGGTAGGCCCACGTCAATTGGTATGCTGTTTGTGGCTGAAATTTTACTCTTGCATATGTGTATACTCTATTTGGTTTATATAAATAACCTGATTATCCTATGCTTTTGGGATTCTATACTCTGTTATGGGGGATATTCTCCTTGTATTCGAAGAGGTAACTTTGCCGTAAGTTTGATTTGATATCTTTCCAACTTTCAGATGAATGCAGTTCTTGGAAGAATTACTGCTACAACCCAGGAGTTGGCCCATTATCATTCAGGAGATGGTATATGCTAAAACTCGTGCATATAATTATACATAACATCATATAATTTAGTCCTTGATAATTTGATGAATATTCATGATATGTATATGCAGAGGAAAGTATCTACTTAGCATATTCAGATTTTCACCCTTATGTTATTGGAGATTTGGCTTGTACAAAGGAGCTAAACCGGTGGTTCTCGAAGCAATTTGAGAAGGTAAATTCCTTGCAACAAACTAACTTGAGTAAGTTCTGTTTGTTCCATATGTATAAGAGATGTGGGCAAGTGTCATCTTTTTGTTATTTACTAAACATCTCACTTTCTTAAATCTCAAACATCCTCTATCTTGTCACCTCCCCTATCTCGTTCGAAATCCGTTAGAGGCAAATGGTACAAGGAGTAAAACCGTTATCGTTGGTGTATTTTTTTCCCTGTACTTGTTTGTATATAGTATTTACTCACTAATACCTTTTATGTCAGGTGCAAAGATGTCATAACTACAAAAAAGTACCATTTGCCTGTGTAGTTGCATATTGCTCAGTTTACATTGTTGCATGGGGCTTTTTATGCTGAATAAAGTGTTTGCTCTTCTACATGCATAGCTTTTGAACCAATGCGTTTAAATAATTGCGCATCTCTGTGCAGCGATACCATTCGTCTTCTTTAAGTATCATGTCTCGCAACCACACTTCAAAGTTTTGAACTGCTTATTTGTTTATTATTATTATGTTATGTTATGTTATTAGGGGCCATTTCGGCTTGTTGCTGAGGAGGGGAAATCCAAATGTTCGTGGGTTAGTCTTGATGACATCACAAATGGCTTGATAAGAGGTAAAAACCTTCTGCCGTATCTTTTCTGTTATTAATTTACATTTTTTCATGAAGGCATTAGTTGAACTCTGATAAGGGCATAGCTATACTCTAATACTGTAACGGCATGACTGCTCAGAGATGAACAAATTATAACAGCGATGTTCTTGTATGCAGGAGATTCTGAAAAATCTCATCATCACCAGCGTGTGGCTGAGTTACAACGACTCCGTTCAATGTAGGTATCTTCTGCATGTTACCTTGTATTAATCTTTATGTTTGCATCATGATAATGTACATTTCTTTCAACCATGTTGCATGGTACTTGTAATCACGTGATTCAATATGTGAAAACACATGTTTAGTTGCAAACATGTGTACTTCATGTGGATCGTTGAGATCCATGAAACTTTGTGGTCATGTGGATGAGGAATTCAAGAATAAACCGTAAATTTATTAGGGAAGTGTTTACCAGAGCTCCCACTGAGTCATGATCCACTAAATCTCTTCTATCCACCGTTTATCCATGGTCTACATAATTTTTTTGATGTTTGCACTATCCCCTTTAGGGCTAGTTTGATTTTGGGTGTGGCCAAAGCTGTTGTGGGAAAACAGCTATTTAGAAACTTTTTGTTGAAAATCAGGGAATCAAACTAGATACCATCCCAAGGTGTGTCTACCAAATGTTATTACAATGACCCAATGCAATACCAAGTGCTATTGGTCTTTGTTCGGAAGTCGCTGAGTCGAGTCGAGTCGAGCTCGAAGAGTTGAGTCGACATGTCGCCGCTTAGGTGACAATTGGGCGTTGGGCGTAATAATAATAAATAAATAATATGACAGGAAAATGAAATTATGCATCATATGCCAGCAAATTTGGAGATTTAGGAACATAAATAACAACTAGCAGTAGCATACATTCAACAACATAAGGTTCAGAAGTTCGAAACACAAAATTAAAACACATAGTCCCAGGGAGAGAGGCATACACACATCCCCAATCCTCAATTCATTATGTGTAGACGATGGAACGACGTCTTTGAACTTCAGCTGCATCTTTCTCGTCTATAGCTCGCTCTCTGGCTTTAAACTTCCTTCTATTTAAGTAGCTGCACATCTCTTTCTTAATTTCTGTGGTTGACTCGGGACACTTCATCACATCAGTGGAACCTCCAGCAAGGTGCCACACTAACCTTCCTATTACAGCATGGACTTTCTGACCGCACAACCTACACAAGAGGATATGCTTCCTCTCTAAATCTGGCCAGAAAGCATACTGCAAAGCTGGGTTACCGGAGTTAGCAGCTGCAGGATCCATCGTAGTAGATGACCCGTTGCTGCAACAAGAGAGCAAAGAGAAGTAGAGAAGAGTGAGTGGAAGCAGAGCAGAGGGGAAATAAGAAGAGGGCAGAGCAGAACAGAACAGCGAGAGGGAGGAGCAGAGGGGAGGCTCGAGAGGGAGAGAGGGAGGAGCAGAGCTGCAGAGGGGGGGCGCTGGAGATGGAAGAGGCGGAGGGAGAGGGAGGAGCAGAGCGGCGCACTGAATTGGAGGGAGAAGGGAGCGAGAGGAAAATAGAGAGGGAGGCGGAGGAGAGAAGCAGAGGAAGGAGGCTTACCGCAGGACCGAGTTGGAGCCGACGCAGAAGCTTGGCGGCGCCGCCGGTGAAGCTTGGTGGTGACGGCGTCGATTCGCTTCTGCAGGGTTCGATTCCCTCTCTCTCCCGCTCGATTCGCTTGTAAGGTAGTGGATTCCCTCCCTCTCCCGCTCGATTTGCTTTATCCCTCATAGCTGCGCTCCAATTCCCGCCCGTTTCCCCCCGATTCCCCCCAAAATTTCCCGCCAATTCACCTGGGCGAGCGCCCGAACCAACCCAACCGACGCCCAGACGAGCGGGACGACGCCTTTTTCCCCTGGGCGGGCGCCTAACTTGAAATTCCTGGGCGTCGCTCCCAGTCGTAGGCTCCAGCGCGACTGGACGCCTTGTCGGCGTTTAGGCGACGACTTGAAAACAAAGCTATTGGTTCATTGATATATTCTGTGTGCGGCACAATTTGTGGAGTTGTATTGTCCTTATGTATTCATTAGCGTTAACCTCTTGGATTTTCAGCTTTGACATTAGCAGCCATTCAATGTAGTCTTTGAGCTTACTCTAATTTGTCAACAGATTTGCTACAAGTGAACGACAATGGATTGAAGCACAGGTTGAGAATGCTAAACAGCAGGCCATACTCCAAATTTTAAAGTCACAAGTATCCTCTGACGAGGCTCACATACATAGGGATATCCACTCTCTTAGGTATATCTTATGTTACTGATCTTGATTGTGATTCTATCAGTTTTTCAGTGATGTTCCTTTTAGAGAACTGTGACAAAATATCTGAAAAACAAGAAGGATCTCTCTTATCTTGATTACTTCTTACCACTGTCCTTTTTCTCCAGGAGAAAGAGTTCCGAGCTTGCTGGAGAACTCTCGACACTTACTCAAAAGGTGCAGCCTTTCATATCTGAGGTATGTGAACGAACATAGTTTCATCTTTAGAAATGCATTTTATTCCTAAGATGTAAAATTGCCTTTAATGCTATGAGCCAAGTTTAAGTCTCGATCTGATAAACTGAAGTCCTAATTCTTTAATGCTACTCATGTAGATTTTTTTATAGGAATGACACAAATTTAACGGCAGAATGTGTCGGTTCGAATAACACATGTATGACTAGAAAGGACAAAATGTATTATAACTTCTGTTTCAAAGATGTATGGTGGTATTGTGAAATCTCTATTCCCTTGGAGTAATTTGTGCTCATTTTGGGAGCTACCTTTTGTTATGTAGGGAATAGTTGGTACTACTATTAGTTCATCTAGAGCACCATCTCACCAAACGCAATATATTTTTAGCATTGTAGAGGACATTGAGGCTAATAAGAATTTGTACTGCAGTGCAACAGTTATGCCCCAATTTTCTTTAGCATATGGTTAAATCTTTGACAGCATAAGCTTTTTTGTTTGATATATTACTTGTTCTCTCTTCCAGACCATACCATGCCTTTGTTCAGAACTTGCTCAACTTCAAGGCACATATATACTGCAAGGTTTGCACAAAGTATTCTATTTTATCATTGTTCTGTAAGATTTTGTCTTTTTTTTCTGACATTCTTCTGAACACTCAAATTTCTAGGTGATTACGATTTGAAGGTTATGCGCCAGGAATACTACATCAACAGGCAAAAAACGGTAAGCATATCCCACAGTGTGTCATTTCTGCAATCTTATGTGTGTCTTCTGTTTCTGTATTTTCTTATTGGTGGTACACTCTAGTGTTCAGGAGTATGATTTCATTCTCAAGCTGTGTAAAAAATAATACTCCAATTTTACTTTTGGTTATATATCTCCGTGAGTTTCAAACGCAATCACACAAAATAAAACAAGCGGCAACCAGCCGCATTTTGGTGCTATCGTTTAGATTTAATTGGTATGTGTTAGTAAAAATGGTTGTCTTTCACCTTGTTGGGTTTTTCATTGCATTCAGAAGGTGATTTTACTGGCCGATGAAATGCCAATGTGTTTGATACTGTGCACCACACGCACCCAGCAGCTGCCTTTTGACAGCCAGTAGAAGCAGTGATGTTTACATGTTTGTTGAATTTTGATCTTCAACAAGAAACTTTTTTTTTCATATGATCGTGTATCAGCTTGACTTCCTATTATATTCTTTTGCGTTCTCGCACTCCTCTTCTGATCATCTTGTCATTTTTTGTTTTGCAGTTCATCAACCACTTGGTTAATCAGCTTGCTAGACACCAATTTCTGAAGATTGCTTGCCAACTTGAAAGGAAGCACATAGCCAGTGCTCACTCATTGCTTAGAGTCATAGAATCTGAGGTACAGAGCTACCTATCGGCAGTCAACACCCGTCTGGTAAGTAATCTCTGTTGTTACAGACTTCTTCGTTATCCTCTCTTCTTTAGTGTTTATTCATGTTACGTAATAATTTCAGAATTATTTTTTCATTCTTATTGCCTTCATAGAGATTCTTGATTTTTTTTTTTTGTTTACTTCATCTGTAGGGTCATTACAATTCATTAATTCAAGCTGCATCTGAGGTACATGAACAAGGAGCAATTGATGATCGTGACACTTTTCTCCATGCAGTGCGAGATCTACTATGTATTCACTCAAGTGAGCAGATACCCCTGCGATCTGTTAGCAGTCTGATTTTTTTCTATTATCCAATCCTTCATATTGCTACTCTTTTCTACAGATTCCCAAGCAGCAGTACCAACCTACATGTCAGCACATGCTTTAGTTCAGCAGATATCGGCACTTCAATCTGACTTGCTTTCTCTTCAGTCTGAACTTGAAAATACTCTTCCATCTGACAGGAAACGATGTATCAATGAGCTGTAAGTTATAACAAGGCACTACCTTATTTCATGTCTGAAATATGATTGCTTCTAGTCTTCTGGTGTGAACCAGCACATTCTTAGTTTGGTGTATAGTAAACAATAATGCTGACCTCCAAAAGATCCAGCAAACCACCAGCTTGGATGCTATTTTTCTTTCATGCAGCCAAGCTCTGGATGGTAGAGCCAAGCAGCCAATGTGCATGGTGCTTGAAGTGCATGTTTGCTTTATTTTATACATATGGAATTGCTGCCTGATTTACTGCCCATACAGATAATTAAGATTGTGATATGCAAGATAGTATCGATTCCACTAGCCATCCTCAATTTCAAATCTTTCCTGCATACCTTGTTGACCAAATTATTCAATCTGTTGTATAAAGCATATTCACTTCTTAGTCCGCTAATGCGTATCAAATAGGTTTCACAAGTCATTTAACATGTCTCTGATTCTGCAGATGCACTCTGATTCAAACAGTTGAACAGCTTCTATTTGCAACGTCAACAACTGCAGAACCAGTATTGACACCTTGGGTACACCCTTTGAGCCATCAGATAATGTTCTTTCTGTATTTCCTGCATTTCATTACATCTTTGTTCTTTTGCAGCCACTGATGCGTGCGCTTGATGATATGGAAAATGCCAATGCTCAAGTGGAAGTTGCTGTTGAAGAAGTAACCAAGGCTCGTACTCAAAAGATAAAGGTAGTGCACTTGCTAGCTGTTACTACGCTATCATCCTTGAGAAAACTGAAATCAATATATGCACTCGATTTTACTGCATAGATATGAAGCTTTCAGTAATAGTAGTCTGTCTCATCTGTCTCCATGTTTCTCTATAGGCGTCATGTTTACAAACACATTTGCACGACTTGCTGCATGTTAAACTTGGTTGACAGTTCTCGCTGAGCAAAGAACTTAGAGAGACTAGTTTAAAGATCTAGGATGATATAGAATATAAGTATTCTGTATTCTCTCTCCCCTCTCTGTTCCTCTAGATTTCATGTTTACAAATGCATTTGCAGATCTTTGAAAACCGTGCCCATGAGGTGGGGAGGGAAAGGCAGGTGTTTGTCGATTTCTTCAGCAACCACGAGCGCCTCAAGAATCAAGTCAGAGAGCTGACATCCCGCGTGAAAGCTCTGCAGGAATAGGGCCCCTTTCTCTAGGCCGGTAAGCATCTGACACTCAACCTCTCTAACCCCCTACTTGATCTCGCATCACGTCTCTCAACTGAACTTCCGGTTCTCGCCTTCGGGTGCCAGGTCTCTCAAAAGTGGGAAAGTGACGCCAAAGATCATGGCTCATGTCTGTGGCAATGTTGTTTCTTGCAGAACTCCAACTCGAAGTTGGGGGATGTGTGGGGCGGTGCTGGCACGGAACGATTGAATGGTTTGGATATTCATGTGAATGATTGGCGTCGTTGTGGTGTTGTATTTTTGTAGTAAAATATGTTAGAATCACGAACAGTCTTGAAACTGGTTGTGGTGGTGGTGTGTAAAGGGACAATTGATTTAGTTTGTATTAGGCGGCTGATTAGTTGGGACTAACTTCTCATGTAACTACCAAATTTCTGAAAGTTGCTTCAGTTCCATCACTGTTAGCCTGCTGGCGCAGTAGCTATGCGGAGCAGCTCAAAACCGCACATGCATTTTGTTGCCTCGGCCCATAACTTCTAGAAAAGCTGTGGAGAACAGAGCTGAAGCATTATTTGATCTCAGAGAAGACGTGGTGTGTATAGACCACTTGATAGCAGGATGGCATGTCGAATTGATGACAGCACATGGCGCCATCTGGATGAACTTGATGAAACCGTGCTACAGATTATGGGAAGTTACAATTGAATGAATTTGATCTCAACAAAGTGATTCTGGCATATCAGTGGATAGACACGTGTTTACTGCAGCACACTATGAATGGACAAGAATCCATAGGTATGAATACAAACATTCACACACCACATGTATACGATGTCTGAACAACTAATCTAGTCTGCTAAAGTAAAGGCAAAATGTGGCATATATGAGACTACGAAATCCCATCTATCTGTCGATTACTCAGGCTGTTTGGTGAGACAATAAAAGATAAGGCACCAAATCCATGTATAAGACAACCCATTTATAAATACACGACTCCAGTGTGACTAAACCATCAACTCAAATAGAGTACTTTATTTTTATGTGAGAGAAGAACAATGCATGAGATTGAGGACAAACATAGGTTGAATGACATAAAAAATTCATGGGACAGGATCATCTAGGAATAGGATGCACCGAGAAATCAAATTTAAGTTTTCAAGGAAATAGTTGCATACCAAGTATGTCTGATCTAACATTAATGTTAGCCATCCCTCCTAGCCAATTAGCGACGGTGAATGGACGCGACTGCCAAAGCTCAAGGCTCTTGTCTCTGACAATGTTGTGTCTTGCACAACTTCCAACCCAATGTGTGTGCGGTGCTTGCATGGAACACCATAAACCGTTGAATGGTCAATGTTCAAGTGCGTGCCCTTGTGCTGTGTGAATGGTTGGCGTTGTTGTATTTATGATGCTCTGTATGTTGTAAAATATGTTAGAAACCACAAGCATGCTTGAAACTGGCTGTGGTGTGTAAAGGGACAATTGATTTAGTTGGTATTAACGCTCTCATGTGAATTTTTAAAAGTTGCTTGAATTCAATCACTATCAGCCTAGCTGGGGCAGAATTTACTCGGAGCAGCTCAATATTACCTCTGCATTTTGTTGCCTCAACTCATAACTACTAAAGACGCTGTGGAGAACACTACTGAAGCATTCTTTGATTTCATAGAAGACGTGGACCCTTTTATTTGTAGAAATGAAAAAGAAAATAATCAATTCAATTTTGACATAAATTGGATAGTCTTTTAATAACCTAAGTAGACTCTTAATAACTTATCAGATTTTAGGTAAAAAAAGCCTGACACTACAGTTCTGAGTTGTTTCTAGGGATGACATTGAAGGATTTCCTTGCCGGGAGGGCGACACATTGGATGCACTAGGTGCATTAGGTGTGTTATTGTATTGGACAACCAATTAGCACTGTTGAAAAATTCTTACTGTTTTTAACATCATCGATATAACATACATCTACCATGTCTCAAAAAAAATCTACACCCAATTTCAACTCACTAATCAAAAACAACAAATTCTTTTTATTTGAATTGGTACATTCAATAGTCCAATTTACCTTTTTTTCGTCATATGTGAGTCCGAATTCGGATGTGGAAGCTTGAGACATAGTAGATGTACATTATGTCTACGTTAAGATTTTTTACTACATTTTTCATGACCTTTAAATATATTTTTCAATTATCTTGTGCAGCTAGTACACCCCATGTCATGCGGGTGTGTCTCTTTAATTCGTGTGCGAATAAGAAAATTCGATATTAAAAAATGTGTTGAAAAAAATTGCATGTTACACATTACTACAATAGAGTACATGATTGGAAGGAGGCATATAGAATTGAGAGCACATGGTGACTTGTATGTTACCATATCAGTATTATCGGAGTATCTGCATCCGTGTGCTATAGATTATGGAATGTTGCATTTGAATGAATTTGATCTTAACAAAGCAATACTGGCAGTGTCAGTGGACATACTAATGTGCATAGCAACACAAGTTGAACGGACAATAATATGTAGATATTAATATGAAGATTCACGTCACACGTGTTTGATGTCGGAACCACTAATCTAATCTACTAAAGTAAGACCAAATGTGGCATACATGAAATCCTATTTGTTATGACTAGGAAATCACATTCATGCTCGAAGATGTTCCCAAAGCTTTACTAGCTGTTGTAAATATGTTGTTACCTGCGCGATAAAATTTATGTACAGCTGATTGGAGAGACAATAAAGATAAGACACACCATCATGTACACGACAACCCATTATAAATATTAGATTTCCGTGTGACAAAACCATCAGCTCTTTGTTTCATATATGCGAGAACAACAATATATGTTTCATCTATCTTGCAGGTCATTCCATTGATCACCCACTGGATTTGATCATGGTCCTATCTCCAACCAGTGGAGCAACGCCATGTTATGGAGTCTGGATGTATCCGGGGTGAGTCTATCGCCAAGGACTTCTACAACCGTGCGGGCTAGCGTTTTGAGAAGAGAATAGAGCTATGAATAATTATACTTGCTCTCGTTTTTTTCGTTGGTTGATACATGTATAGACCCTTTGTGATCCGTGAATGTAATAGACTGGTTAAGACTTCCTTTAATAAATTAATAAAGCAGCCGTATGCATCATTTTGATGCAGAGGTTGGGCGTGCCCTTTTTCTAATTTTTTTAGGAAATTAAGGACAATTAAGTTGACTGCCATCAAACATCCATGGACAACAAGATCCTCTAGGAATATGATGCATCGAGAAATCACATTCTAGTTTTCAAAGGAAAACGGTATATTGAGCATGTATGATTTAACATGAATGTTATCCATCCCACCTCGCCATGAGTATAATTTAATCAATACAAACTCGTGTATTTCTCTATATAATTTCTATCTTGTTCTTCGTTTTTACACACCCCATACAATCTAAAATGCATTTTCTTGTTTAATAGTGCTTTTCACCTTCTCTCTCCTCTCTACCCCTATATTTTTGTTCAATTTTTTATTCAAATTTAGTTAAATTTGTAATACGCCACCAACTCACGTACACTATCTTTGTCTCGAAGAAGAACAATCGGAGAGCGAGGACAATTACAAAGTCAAGTGAACAAGGAGCAATTGATGATCGTGACACTTTCCTCCATGCAATGCGAGATCTACTATGTATTCAATCAAGTAAGCATATACCCTTGCAATCAGTTAGCAGTTTAAATTTATTTTTAGTCCCCAATTATTATTGCCTACTCTTTTCTATAGATTCCCCTGCAGCAGTGCCAACATACATGCCAGGACACGCTTTAGTTAAGAAGATATTGGCACTTCAATCTGACTTGCTTTCTCTTCAGTCTGAACTTGAAAATACTCTTCCAGCTGACAGAAAAAATGTATAAATGAGCTGTAAGTAATAACAAGACACTACCTCATTTCATGTCTTAAATATGATTGCGCCTAGTGCTTCTCTGGTACTCCCTCCCCAAAATATGTTGAGTATAATTTTTGGTTTATAAAGTTTGAACAAGTATATAGCAAAAAAATATAAGCAACTAGAATGCCAAATGTATAAAATACGAAAATACATTTAATCACGATTCTAATAATATTGGTATGATATTGTACAGGTTGATATTTTTTTTTGCTACATATTTGATCAAACTTTACAAAATTGACTTTAACTAGAAACTATAAGCAACATATTTTGGGAAGGGGAGTATGAACAACCACATCCCTAGTTTGGTCTGTAGTAATTAATAAGGATGATCTCCAAAAGATCCAGCAAACCAGGGGCGATTTTACAGGTAGGCTTCGTTAGGCTTGAGCCTACCCTCCATTTTTGCAAAAGAAATAGCAAATATACATGCTCTGATAGTTTAGCTATGGTTTGGAGCTTTTTTTGCTGTCAGTTCGTGAGTTATCGATCAATCGATGGAAAGATGCAGAAAAGAAGAAGGAAAACAGCAAACGGTATTTCTCTACCTAGCTGGGCTTTTACGGTGCATTTGGCCCATTAGGGAAAGAATGAGAAAAGGACCAATTACCTAGTACAGTACCTAATAACGCAGCCAAACTCCATCGCTCAGCGCGCACACGGAAATTAAGATCTGAGATCGATTCAATCTGAACAAAGGAGCAGCCGTCGCGCAGGCACATGTAACACTCGCCGATCGGCCAGCCGGCCGGGGTCTGGCTAAGGACGATCACTGAAGGGCGATCACCGTTCAAGTTCTTGTCTACTCTCATATCAGAAGTACAGAATTTCATGGATGTACCGAGGTTTCAAAACTTGCTGAATTGATGGTTGAAACCAGAAAAGATAGAACTTTTGCATTGGTATATCGCCTTATTGAGCTTACATTAATCCTTCTGGCCGCAACAACATCAGTAGAGCGAATATTTTTAACAATGAGTATTATCAAGACAGATTTGCGAAATAAGATGTCAGATGGGTGGTTAAATGACTTGATGGTGTGCTACACTGAGCGAGAAATATTTAAAAGTATTGATGATGCTAATATTATAAAGCGCTTCGAAACTATGAGAGATCGCAAGGGCCATTTGCCGAAACAAAGGGCCATAACACCTTAATGGTATGTATATTATTTTGAAAATGATCATTTATATCATACTGATATGTCATTAATTTTCTAATCGCTCTATACAGTTCACTGGATATTTGAGCCGTGTTTATTTTTTAAGCTGGTTGTGATTTATATTAGCGACTTAGCAAGGTGCGTCGGCTTATTGTGTTTCTTATTCTGGTTGTTGAATTTAAATCAACACACATTTATATAAGAATCTGAGGTGTACAACAGCATATATATATTTGCTTAAGTAATTTTTTGGGTGATTTTTTAAATCTGAGCCTACCCTTTAAATTAGTTCTAAAATCGCCACTGCAGCAAACCACGACTACGCGTGACCGTTTGCGGTTGATTCCGCAGTCGCCCGAGCTGTTGCCGCTGCCTCCTCTTTCTTCAGCTATAGGGCTATCAAATAGGCCTCTTCATCCAAGTTTTCCCGCGTCCATGGACGGTAGCGCGGCATCACTGACCAGCTGCATCGGCGACATCTACTGGTCCTGGTCGGCGGCGACAAGTAAGGGAGTTTTTCCTAGCGAACCGGATATTACAGACACAGAGCGACATACACGTGGTGGTTTTTTTCTTTTTGAGCAAACACTACACGTGGTGGTGTGCTGGACTGCTGGCTGCCGAAAAACAGAAAGATGGGCCTACCAGGCTCACCACAACTCACTTAAGCACATAAGTCAAGGCCCATTTTTTCTTTCTTCAACCTCACAAAGTCACAACGGAAGACGGAACCCTTCGAGAAACAGTGTTTGGTCGTCATTGGCGCTGCTTCCTTCGACAGAAACTGGGAGGGGATGAGCGGGGTACCCTGCTCCGCCCTGGGAGAGCCGGGGCATCCGTCTCTGCTCGCCCCTATGGTGGGTGCACCACTGCCGGTAAGCATATGACACTCAACCTCTCTAACCCCCTACTTGATCTCACATCACGTCTCACAAGTCACAACTGAACGCTCGTTTCTAGCCTTCGGGTGCCAGGTCTCTTGAAAGTGGCTAGTGACTGCCAAAGCTCATGGCTCCTGTCTGGTAATGTTGTTTCTTTAAGAAATCCAACGAGAAGTTGGGGGATGTGTGTGCAGTGCTGATACGGAACATCGTAAACCACTGAATGGTTTGCATATTCATGTGTGAGCCCTTGCGCAGTCTGAATGGTTGTCGTTGTTGTATTTATGCTGCTCTGTATGTTGTAAAATATGTTGGAAACCGCGAGAAAGCTTGAACTTTGTTGCGGTGAATGGTGATGGCGTGTAAATGAAAATTGATCTAGTTTGTCTCAGGCGGTTAATTTAGTTGGGACTAACTTCCCATGTAACTACCAAATTTCTGAAAGTTGCTTGAATTCAATCACTATCAGCCTAGCTGGGGCAGAAGTTACTCGGAGCAGCTCAAAATTACCTGTGCATTTTGTTGCCTCGGCCCTTAATTACTATAAAAGTTGTGGAGAACAAAGTTGAAGCATTCTTTAATTTTGCAGAAGATGTGGAGTCGTGGACCCTTTGATTTGTAGGAATTCAGAGATAATTCAATTAAATTTGATTTGATTTAAACTGGATAGCAGGTAGGTATGTAGAACTATGATTGTACTTATCTGAGGAAACAGTGCCACAGATTATAGAAGGTTGCATTTGAATGAATGAATTTGATCTCAACAAACTGACCCTAACCGTGGCAGTGGATACAGGTTTATCGAAACACAAGTTGACTAAACAACAATCCGTAGATATGAATACAAGCTACTCTAGTTTGCTAAAGTTTAGACCAAATGCAGCATATATGATGTCCTATATATAAGTTAGGACCAAGAAACCACATATATGTTTGGAGATGTTCCAACCCCTTAGTAGCAGCTATATATATCTTGATTACTCACACTGGTAGGTGAGACAATAAAATGTAAGGCATCACATCCATGTATACAACAACCCATTTATAAATACGAGACTCTAGTGTGACTAAACCATCAAATCAAATACTATATTTTGATGTGAGAGAAGAACAATGTAGGAGACTGAGGACAAACAAGATCGTCTGGGAATAGGATGCACCGAGAAAACAAATTTAAGTATTCCATGCAATAGTGGTGTACTAAGTATGTTTGATCTAACATTAATGTTATCCATCCCACCTAGCCAATTAGCGATAGTGAATGGACGCGACTGCCAAAGCTCAAGGCTTCTATCTGTGTTAATGTTGTTTCTTGCAGAAGTCCCAACCTAATGTTTTTACGGTGCTGATACGAAACACCGTTAACCGTTCAATGCTTTGGATGTTCCTGCGTGTGCCCTTGCACCGAATGGTTGGCGTTGGTGTGGTGGTTGTATTAAAGCTGCTCTATATATTGTAAAATATGTTAGAAATCGAGAGCAGGCTTGAAACTGATTGTGGTGGTGTGTAAAGGGACAATTAATTTAGTTTGTATTAGGTGGTTGATTTAGTTGGGACTAAGAGTCTCACGCGACTCTCTGAAAGTTGCTTGAATTCAATCACTATCAGCCTAGCTAGGACAAAAGTTACTCGAGCATCTCAAAATTAGTTCTGGATTATGTTGCCACATCTCATAACTATTATAGAAGCTATGGAGAACAGAACTGAAGCATTCTTTGATTTCGCAAAAGACGTGGACCCTTTGATTTGTAGAAATTAAGAAGAAGAAAATCAATTCAATTTAGACATAAACTGGAAATTATTTTCGTAATTGTAACACTTTACATGGTAGCAGGGAGGCATGTAGAATTGATGATAGCACATATCTGAGGAAACAGTGCTACAGATTATGGAAAGTTGCATTTGATTGAATTTGATCTCAACAAAGTGATCCTGGCCGTGTCAGTGAATGAACACACACATTCACACACCACACATGTTGATGTCTGAACAACTAATCCAAATGCGGCATATCTGTTAGGACTACGAAATCACATGTATGCTCGGTTAGCTCAGAGATGTTCCCAAACCTTCACTGGCTGCTCTATATCTGTCGATTACTCATGCTGGTTGGTGAGACATTAAAAGATAAGGCACCCCATCCATGTATGCAACACACCATTTATAATACAAAACTCCAGTGTGACTAAAACCATCAGCTCAAACACTACATTTTTATGTGAGACAAGAACAATGAAAGCGATTGGGGGACAAATATGTTAGAAGTAATCTTGTCATATGTATGCATGAAACTTCTGAAAGGTCTATGAAGTATCCAGTGTACGTAGGAGAAGTCCTAGTAGTAGTAGAAGTATGAAGGCTTCAAGTTAGTTTTGGATAGCTTAAAGGAGTTTTGTAGTAGTTTCTAGAGTATTGTAGACCGACCTACCTACTGTTCAGTGAACAGTACCGACCTAGATAGCCTATATAAGGATGCACTCCCTTTGTAAGAAAAAAGCTTGTAAGTCAAGATGTAGCATCAGGGATATGTATGATATATAGAGCATATGTATGATATATGGAGCACATATGTGGTCTGTCATATATGCATATGTGTTAGTGTGTGAAGCACAACCTTATTAGAAAGGAGCTAAGTGGTATCAGAGCCTCAAGATCTGAGGGCGGCGGTGATGGACTCCATGCGATGTGGAGGACGACGGCGTCAGGGGGACGTTGTTGGCGTGCGATGCCGCTAGCTGCTGGTTGTGGCGCGATGCCACTAAGAGGAGAAGGCAGTGTGATGCTGCCAAAGGCAAGGAGGCAGCGGTGCGATGCCACTGTCCCGATGGCGGTGGTGCGATGTCATCGTCAGCCTGGAGAGTTGGTGCGAAGCCAACGGAGCAATATGATGTTGTGGCAAGACAGGCGTACAGGGCGTAGGTGTGAGGCCGACCTCTGGAAAGGTTGGTGTGAACCCAATGATGCTGGTGTGATGTCATTGTCTATGGAAAGGTTGGTGTGAAGCCAACGACGCTGGTGTGATGTCATCGTCAAGTGGAAGAGTCGGTGTGAGGCCGACGACTGTGGTGTGATGCCACCTTATATGGAGTCAGTGTGAGGCTGACAAGCATGGTGCGATGCCATTGCTAAACATGAGGCGGTGCGAGGCTATCACAAGATGATGCACATGGTCCAGGTGATCTGGATTAGATGATCTACTTGATATGATAAGATTAAGGGGGAGATTGTTAGAAATAATCTTGTCATATGTATGCATAAAGCTTCTGGAAGGTCTATGAAGTATCCAGGGTATGTAGGAGAAGTCCTAGTAGTAGCAGAAGTATGAAGGCTTCAAGTTAGTTTTGGATAGCTTAAAAGAGTTTTGTAGTAGTTTCTAGAGTACTGTAGACTGACCTACTCTTCAGTGAACAGTACCGACCTAGATAGCCTATATAAGGATGCACTCTCTTTGTAAGAAAAAAGCTTGTAAGTCAAGATGTAGCCTCAGGCATATGATATATAGAGCATATATGTGGTCTGTCATATATGCATATGTGTTAGTGTGTGAAGCACAACCTTATTAGAAAAGAGCTAAGTGATTTAACTCCAACAAAATAGAGGTCGAATGACATCAAACATTCATGGATAATAAGATCGTCTAGGAATAGGATGCATCGAGAAATCAAATTTAATTATTCAGCCGAAAAGTGGGATACTAAATATGTTTGATCTAAGAGCACCCACAGTGCGGCGCTTACACACAACGCCAGGGTGAAAATCCCAGCCGATGGGTAGTAGCTAGTTAGAAGCCCGGGCGCCCGACGCATATACTGTCGCCCGATGCTATGTACCTTTCCGCTCGTGGCGTGAAAATCAGAAGCGTCCGAAGCACAAATTAGCGTCTGAAGGAAGAGTTGAGTGTTGTGTGGTTGAGTGATTCACCACATTATTTTATTTTGTCGATTTATTTTTATTACTCAAGCGGCCAACTAAGCTTTTCTACATTATGGATGCTCTAACATTAATGTTATCGATCCCAACTAGCCAATTAGCGACAAAAAGAATCTAAGAATATTTGAGTCCTAATTTCAGTGTGTTTAGGGCATGGGATTAGAAAGGTTACTGGTCGGGAGTGCTACTTTGTTTAGTTGAAGTGCCTTCTGGCACAACTATTCCATCTTTATATCTTTCGACTAGCCCCATGATTTCTTGATTGAGGGCAACTCTTGTTAAATTCAGGATAATGGGGATTTCAACCACTATCTCCATTAATCATGTGAAATACAAACTACAAAGTCGTGTATTTCTTCGTAGCATTTTATGTTTTCCTCATCTTTACACACCCTACTCTAAACCGTGACTGGAGATGCTCTGAACCTCCCGCTCCGGCCCAAAAAAATTTGGACCAAATTTTTGTTTGCGCGGCGGCACGGCCCAACTATTCCGACCAAACAGAGCAGCTCAAGCCTAACTCTAGACAGTTCATTTTTCCCTTCGATCTCTCCTCCAAGCGAACAGAGTAGCTCCATGGCGGCGCATACGACCTGCTTCAGCCGCCCTTGCTCCAGCTCCGATTGCCGCTGCTGACCCAGGCCATGCTCGGCGGCGACCCAGGCCGCGCTCGGAGGCGACCCAAGCTGCGGCTGGGGGCGCTGCGCTTGCCGGATCTTCTACCCCTCTCTGCTGGCTGCCTCTACGGTTCTTCCCCCGGCTCATTCTCAAGTAGTTGTAGCAATGTCAAGTACTGAAAACAATTAATTTCAGTGGCTAGACCAGCTTGATGTTCAGTACTGCTTGATGTTTATGTGTACATGCCCATAGAATGAGCTAGTAGTTCTTCGGCTGGGTACTTCTGTTAGCTGTTACTAGTAGATGTTTATATATTCATGAATAGATGCTGCCTGATTTTTCATTTTTTTTAATAATTTAGCAAAAACGCTAAATGGTCATAGCAGCACTATAACAATGCTATACCTTTTCATAGCTACTGGAGAAGCTTTCGCTAAATAGGATAGCCCGTTATTTAAAACTTTGCCCGGAATACACGTCGCCGGCCGAGCTACTTGCCACACACACGTGTACATGGATTTTACGTTGCTGGCCAAGCTGGTAGCGATCAATGGCTCAGTGACGCAAGCTGCAAGACAGAGTTCACGCATAAGCATACCGCACCTCCCGGCCGCAGGTACCGTCGCGTAGCGAGGAGAAGAGCGCAGGGGCGCCGGCGGCAGCGCCCAGACACCCAATGCTCCTCCCCTCTTCTAACTCAGGAGTGTTGCGATGTCGAGGTGTGTGCTCTTGTCCGCGTCCTCTACATAGATTCTCCGCACCCCGTTTTGTAATTAAGACTTCATGGTCTTGCAAAGAAGATGTGCCATTCCAAGAACGAATAGTGAGACGTTAAACTTCATAAACATGGACCGGCCAAAAACGCAAATATATCATCGTGCCATGACTTTTCTCACGAATCAACACATGATCTACTCTGTCACGCGCCGTCATGTTACGAACGCAGAACATGGACCAACCTCACATGCGCATATAGTACCAGGTCATATAAGACTAGTTTCAAACCTGGCACGGCCTTCCCCTGGGAAAACATCTGATTTGATTCTGATATTTGAAGGACAGATGGCATGGATCTTCTTGCATACCTCACTGATCAGATATCGATCAGAAACAATGTTAATGTTAGTTTCCACACTTTTAAGCTTTGTGTTGCTCCATATCTTGAATATCAGCTGCTTTAGGAATTCCACAAGCTCATTTGCTGATCCATTGATCAAACTAATCCGTATCTCTTCAAGTGAATCAAGGACGATGTTGTCGGTCATGGAACTCTCTCGTAAGGGAAAAAGACTATCCGTCGAGCAGAACTGAAGATTAAACAATATATCCAATAATGTTAGGAAAGACCGAAAGAGTATACTGTATTATTTATGGACAAAAGATACTCACTCGTCTCAAATTAAACCATGTTTCAGTTTTCATCAAAGTTCAATTTTATAAAGGTTGACACAGTATATACATAAATACATCAACATCTATAATATCGAATCAGTATTAATAGAACTATGATTAATTATACTTTTATATTGCATACATTTGAAATTTGCACAAAGTCATCACATGCATGCAAAGGCTGTTACGTGTCTAGGAAGGCATTCGTGCAAAAGACAAGACTCGTAACGGGTGAGTGTGTTTTGTTAATTAGCCAACTCAATCAAAACACAAAAGTTCAAAGGATTAGGCAAAATATTTCAACACTCTGCCTCACGTGAAGGATGTATATACAGGAAGGCCCGTGAGATGGATGAAGAACCGCAACTATTTTAGCTTTAATACTGTGTTACCGGGAATTGAATTAAAAACCTCTTGGATCTAATTAATAACACACTGAATTGATGCAATCGCTAACTCAACATAAGTACGAACTGATGGAGAATGACGACTAGTACTCCCTCCGTTCACAAAAGGATGTCTCAACCTATCTCAAATTTGCATGTATGTAGACATGATATAGTGTGTAGATACATACATATTTGAGATAGGTTGAGACATCCTTTTATGAATGGAGGGAGTAATATATTTCAACACTGCACCTGTCAAGGCTAAGGACCATAACTACTTTGTATTTAACAGTGTGTTGGGAAGGTCACCATTATCATACCATATAGAATTCAATCAAACCTTACTCGATAAAGGCCGCAACTATTTCATATTAAATTGATGCACTAGCTAAGTCAACGCAAAGTTTGAACTATTGGAAATACTTAGACAATATATTTCAACATGTTATACAATTTTTTATTATACATTTGTGCAATTCAAGCTTCTGTATTGTAGACAATTTAACCGACCGACAAGTTCTCGACGGCGAACTGAGAAATAGCAAACTCGAACAAATAAATAAATTTAGAAACTTACCGCCCCGTATGAGACATACAGCTTCCTTATGCTGTTCCCTCTCCTTAGGAGATGCAGCACGGTCGTCAGTGCAAAGGCATGGCCATTATCTACCGAGGATAAGCACAAGGCTTGGCAGTTGGGTAGATTATAGTTCGAGTCATCCAAGAATCTCTTGAATCCGTCTCCTGCTCCTCCCTGAGAAATTAACCAAGCGCGCGATCGAATTAGTGATTAGATCAAGGAGACTCCAATGGAATTAATAGTTTTGCATGGGATGCGGCGCACTATGAGGAGATGCAGATGCAGTTCCAGTCGCAGCACGTCGACCGAGCTGAACCGCCGCATCAGAGGAGCCATCGCATCGCGCTGCTTGATTTTTAGCAGCCGGAGGTGGCTCCCGGCGTCGGCGAAGACAAAGTGTGCGCACTTTCCGCCCCAGACGACCTCGGCCAGCCTCGGCGCGGCAACATAGACGTCTTCAGCGTTAGACTCGACGTGCAGCGCTTGGAGCGCGGGGGCGGAGACGTAAAGCCCAAGGGTCTCCCGGACGTTGAACTCCAGGTGTTGGAGCGTGCCGGAGCGCAAGGAGATGGCGGAGGCGGCGACCAGCCTGAGCCACCGCAGCCTGAGCTTTCGCAGCCGCGGGCACTGCGTGGACACGAGGGCATCCAGCGCCCGGCCTTCCACGGAGGCTAGGGTTATCTCCAGGTCGGCCAGCGCCGCGAACGTGCCGGCCGGCGGTAGCCGGAGGAGAACCGTACTCCGAGGAGCCGGAGAACAATGCCCGTCGCACGCTCGCACAGTGGCAGCTCGAGCTCTTCGCCCTCACGGAGAGCCAGCTGCGACCATAGCTCCAGCTGACAACTTGGATGGACGGGAGGCTCACATGGAGGCGGAGCACTCCCGCCAGCCGCCGCGAGGCGAAACCTAGCCACGACACGACGCGGTGGGCGGAGGCGTCGACGGGCACGGTGATCTCGAGGTGGTGGACGTGGGGGGCGGAGTAGGCGGCGAGCGCGTCGTCGACGGCGTCGAGGAACAGGGGCCCGTGATGGATCAGGTCGTAGCCAAGGATAAGCTCGGGAGCCTAGTCCAGACGCGGTGCCAGCGCCGTGAAAGGACGCTGGTGCGCGCGGCGGCGGCAGCGGAGCCGAGGCGGCAGAGGATGTCGTGTAGCAGCTCATCCTGGAGGCCGCTGATGTGGTTCCTCCCGCTCCCGGCCTCCCACGTACGTTGTCGGCGGTCGTGCTCCATGATCTGTTAGGGTTTGGAGGAATGATCTGTTAGGGTTTGGAGGATGGCCCGCGGAACTGGTCTCGTCAAGTCACGTGTTTCCAAAGATCATCGCCAAGGCTATGGCCCGTCGTCTGGCCCCCAAGATGAACGAACTTGTCTCCCATTGCCAGAGTGCCTTCATCAAGACTAGGAGCATACATGACAACTTTATGTACGTGCGGAACTCGGCTAGACGCTTACACAGGAACCACACTCCGATGCTACTCCTGAAGCTGGACATTGCAAAAGCGTTTGATTCGGTGCGCTGGGATTACCTCCTTGACATCATGCAGCGCCGGGGTTTCCCGCCTAGGTGGCGGGCTTGGATGGTCATCCTTTTTCGACGGCTTCCTCGCGCATTCTCCTTAATGGCTGCCCAGGGCTTAATATTCCCCATGGTCGGGGCCTCAGGCAGGGGGACCCCCTGTCCCCTCTCCTCTTCGACATCGCCATTGATCCCCTGAGCCGACCCTCGAATTGGCCACCGAAGCTGGTTTTCTACAACCTATTCCTAATGCTCTGGCGACCCTGCGCGTTTCCCTCTACGCTGACGATGCTGCTATTTTCTTGGTCCCCACTGCTGAGGATATTTCCAACCTTGCCACCACCTTGCAGCACTTTGGCGTTGTGACGGGGCTGTCCACAAATGTCGCCAAGAGCTCCGTTTCCCCGATTCGATGATCTGAGCTAAACCTCCAGGAGATTCTCGCTAATTTCCCTGCCTCGGTCACGCAGTTTCCCATCAAGTATTTGGGACTGCCCCTGTCCCTGGGTAGGCTGCGCCGTGCTGATCTGCAGCCTTACATCGACAAGATCGCCTCTCGCCTGCAGCCTTGGAAAGGCAAATTCTTAAACAGGGCGGGTTGCTCGGAGTTGGTCAAATCCGTCCTGTCCTCGCTTCCTATTTTCCTGCTGACGGCAATCCGGGCTGATAAGCGAACGCTCAAGGCCTTTGAGAAGCTTTGTCGGGGCATGCTTTGGAATAACAGCGAAACTGTGAGCGGGGGAAATGCAAGGTCAGCTGGGACAAGGTCTGCCGCCCCAAACAGTTTGGCGGGTTGGGGATCCTCAACTTGGAGAAGTTCTCTAGGGCGCTCTGGCTGCGGTGGCTATGGTACGATTGGACTGCTGAAGACAAGCCTTGGGTGGGATCCGAACCGCCAAATGATGATATGGACAGATGTCTGTTCAATGCGGCTACTAAGGTCACTGTGGGGGATGGCCTCAAAGCATCTTTCTGGGGTTCGTCTTGGTTGGATGGCCTCTCGCCGAAGTCCATTGCCCCGGATCTCTTCACGGCTTCTCGTCGTAAGAATAGGCGCGTGCACGATGCCCTTCTGAATTTCAACTGGATCTCTGACCTTTCTGTGGACAACTTTACGACTGAGCATATCTCGCAGTATTTCCACCTCTGGGATCTGATTCAGATGGTGACGCTCACGCCTGGAACTGCTGATACTATCATATGGACTTTGACTAGCAATGGGGTCTACTCGGCGAAGTCTGCTTATTTGGCCCAGTTCATCGGCGCCAATCCCTGCTCTTTTGTGAACATCGTTTGGAAGACTTGGGCTCCTCCAAAGTGCTCTTTCTTCGCTTGGCTGGCGGTTCAGAACAGGCTTTGGACTTCCGATCGCCTCGCTATTAGGGGTTGGCCTCACCAGCCCACTTGCCAGCTCTGCAGGTGTCAGCCGGAGACGGCTAGGCACATCCTGTTTGAATGTCGCTACTCCAGGCGGATTTGGTGTGACGCCGCGGTCTGGCTTAAGTGTCCAAGCCTCGTGCATGACTTGAGTGCTACTAGGGCTACGGTGCGCGAATATTGGCAAGCCCTCTCCGAAACGTCTTCGGTTTCTCGCAAGGGTCTCAAGACGGCGATCATTCTCATCACTTGGGAGATATGGAAGGAGCGCAATGCGCGTATTTTCAACAACAAGTTTACTATGCCAACGGTGCTTTGGCACCGAATCAAGGATGAGGGGAGGAACTGGATCCTTGCAGGCGCAAAAAAGCTGGCGGAGTTAACTGCCGTTTGAAGTAATGACGATTTTCCTGTCCAAGAGAGTCGATGGTGTAGGTTGAGGTCGAGTTAGTTAGTTTTTACCGCTTTCTAGTACTTGTCTTTATTTTGGCCTCGGCCTTTGTTCTGTGTGCTCCTTCTATATCAATATAAAAGGCAAAGATTTTGCCTTCGTTTCAAGAAAGAAGTCCACATAACCCCACAACTATTAGAGTTTGGACGCAGCACCCCCTCAACTTTAAAATGGCTCATTTAACCCACTCAACTAACAGATTTTGCCCTCGTTTCAAGAAAGAAGTCCACATAACCCTCTCGTAAGCAGTTTTGCATGCCAGTTTTGCCACATGGCACTCTGTCATTCGTCCAAAGTGGCAGTGGCTTTGCTGAAAAGAAGTTAACAACGCTGGGCCTTTCTCTTTGCCGAGGAGGCTGCATCATGTCCTGCGATGATGGGAGCGGCGTGGCGTGCTCTGAGCTGACACCAAGGGAATGCTTCTGCTGCGGGACATCTGAGTTCAGCTAGCAAGATGCCAAGATAGGATCGATCAACCTTTCTACTCCCTCCGATCCATATTAGTGGGCATAGCTTTGTCTAAATTCATATATATCTAGTTAAGTATTTAGACTAGATACATGTGTATCTAGACAAAGTTGTGCCCACTAATATGGATCGGAGGTAGTACTTGTTTTGTCTATGTACATGTGTGTATTACTCCGTACCTACGTGTGTATACTTGCGCCGCTCGCCGCTCACGAAACAGCTCGGAAGCCGAGCTCGGAGGTCACCCAGCTTCGTTTCATGGCTCATGGGTGTCGGCGCTGCCGCGCTGCCGACGAGGGACAGCACGCAGCTCGCGGTGGCGAGCTCAGCGGCGGCGCGGAAGACACTTGCTCTATCGAGAGCACGTCGCCCAGCTTGTGATTCACGCGAGCACGCAGCGTGGACAAACCTTATTTGCACGTCCCAATTTGGTGCGAGCGCGCGGCGTTCTTCCCGTCGTCAAGCGTGAGTCAGTCCGACGTGCTCGCCATTGACCGGGTTGTGAACCTTTGATCCCGGTGTGGTAGGGGATGAGCTAGTCCTCCAATGAAGGGAGCCCCTGCTGGTTCCTCGAGACAAAGTTCGAGCGCAGGAGGCGAGGCCGAGCAGGGTGACGCCAGGCGCAGCACCTGGAGCACGGCGGCCCTGCCGAGCGATGGCGGGATGACGCTGGCGAGCTGATTGGAGTAGAGAATGCGGTGGAGCCTCTCGAGCCGCCCGACGTGGCAAACTGCCGGGCCAGTGGCAGAGTCGCCGCGCTGGAACTCATCGACGTCGTCGTCGGAGAGATCGGCCGCGCTGGGACAAACCACTGTCCACGTCAGCAAAACCACCGTGTAATACTGCTCTGAACGTCTCCAGGGGGTCAATTGTCCGGTTTTCATTAGTTGAGGGGTTAAGTGAGCCATTTTAAAGTTGAGGGGGTGCTGCGTCCAAACATCAATAGTTGTGGGGGTTATATAGACTTCTTTCCGTCAAGTCGCAAATTGGCTTGTTAGCAACAACGAGCAGGAAGCCAATACGTTTTTTTAATAGAAAAGAAGCCAATACATTTTTTTTTTTTTTTGAAAAACTCACACCTTTATTCATATCGAAATAATGTTTACAGGTAAATTTAATCCCGCAGGTGGTTCTAAAAACCAGACATGTCTCCCTCTTGGCAAGGACGAAGCAAACCTTGCCACTCGATCAGCTTCCACATTCGTCTCCCTTCCTTCATGCATGGCTGAAGAAGGTCCGACCCCTTTGCGTGCTCCTCGCCTTGATCTCGGCAAGTATACTACCATAGGTACCTCGATACTCTCCATGTAAGCCCTTCACCACCCCGAGGCAATCAGAGACTACATGTACTGATCCTAGAGCTAGATCATCAGCCGCATCAAGCGCTTCACGGCAAGCTAGGGCTTCCAAACACCCTGGGTCAGTGATGCCCTCGTAGACTGTAGCTGTCGCACCCAGAAAGGTGCCATCAGCAGAGCGGCAAACTGCAGCCGCAGCACCCCTCGCCGTACTCTTTGCAACCGCGGCGTCGACGTTGATCTTCGCACGCCCGGCAGGGGCGCAATCCACCCCGTCCGCGGTCTGGCTGCCTGGCGACCTCCACCATGGACCTGCCTTGGTTCATGAGCCACACCCAGGTCATCCAAGAACCTATCCACGAAGCCGATCATGGCCATGGGGCTCTGAAAGATATCTTCGTTCACCGCCTTCCGCTTCGCATGCCAAACGGCCCAGAGTGTCACTAGCATGCGAATTAGATCATCCTTCTTCATCGTTGCCATCATCGAGAAGAGCCACTGTTTAGCTGTTGGCTCCGTTGAAAGAGAGATTTGCTCGGTGATGTCCTCCTTCGTTAGAGCACAAACACATCTCGCGAGGTTGCACTCGATTAGAGAATGCCGCCAGGAGTCCTCCTGCCCGCAGATCGTGCATGCCGCCGTCGGCGCCATGTTGCGGTGGTGGCGCAGGTCTCCCGTAGGTAGCGATTGCTTGGCCAGTCGCCATAAGAAGATTCGGATTTTTCAAGGCACCGAAATCTTCCACAGCTTTGACCAGGCCTTCCCTTCTTCTTCCGTGTTCGAGGAGGCCCACCTGCCCTCGAACCAGTCTTCCCGTGTCCGTTTCATCATCGAAAGGGCACGGTAGCAAGATCTCACCGAGAATACTCCACTGCGTTTGAAATGTCATGCCCAGAAATCACTCTGCACCCGAATAACCAGAGGGATATTCCTAATGACCTTGGCATCCATTGGGAGGAAAAATTCTTCCAGCTTCTCGTCATTCCATGCAGCCAAATGGTGGTCAATGAAATCACTCACCTTCACCGAAGCATTCGCCTTGCGAGGTGCAATAGGGCGCAACCTTTCATCGCGTGGTAGCCAATTCTGCAGCCATGCATCCGTGCTGCGCCCATCCCCAATTATCCTAATCAACCCCACTCTTAGAGCATCTCTCCCCTCCAGCACCGACCTCCAAACTTGGGACGGGTGAGAGCCTAATTCGGCTGATAGAATATCTCCAAGGGGATAGTAAACTGCCTTCAGGATACGTGCACTCAACGATTCCGGTTCCTGAAGTAGTCGCCATGCCTGACGTGCCAACAAGGCCAGGTTAAACAGTTCCATATCTATGAAACCTAAACCTCCAGCAAATTTAGGTTGTGTCATAGCCTCCCAAGAGACCCACGCTGTCCTCCTCTGTCCATCTTTGCTTCCCTACCAGAATTTGCGAATCATAGCAGTGATATGCTTACATAAACCCCGCGGGAGCTTGAAACATGACATGGAGTATGTAGGAATAGCCTGAGCTATCGACTTGATCAGGATTTCCTTACCTCCCACCGAGAGGAGTTGTTCCATCCAGCCAAGTATCTTCTTCCAAACCTTATCTCGCAAATATTTTAAAGCTCTACTCTTGGACTTGCCCACATTAGATGGCATTCCAAGATATTTCTCGCTAAGCGTCTCTCGCAACACTTGTAGCTCCGCTTTTATTTCTTCTCGCACCCCTTCTGGACAACCTTTACTAAAGAAGATGGAAGACTTGTCCATGTTGATGCGCTGGCCTGATGCCATACAATAAGTGTTCAAAACATTGTTTATTTCCATTGCACCCTCTCGACTTGCTTGGAAGAACAACAGGTTGTCGTCAGCGAAAAGCAAGTGGTTAACCGCTGGGGCGGTGGGCTCCACTTTCAATCCATGGAGAGCTGATGACTGATCTCTACTTTTGAGGAGGCACGAAAGGCCCTCTGCTGCCAACAAAAACAAGTACGGAGATATTGGGTCACCTTTACGGATTCCCCTAGATGGTCGAAATTCGTCCTGTGGTACTCCATTAAAAAGAACTGAGAAGGATACTGTCGAAACCAACCGCATGATAAGAGCCACCCACGAGAAGCCCAACTTTCTCATTATTGCTTCCAGGTAGCTCCATTCAACACGATTGTACGCTTTCCTCATATCCAGCTTGAGAGCACAAGACCGGTATTTCTTGGCCTTGTGCCTCTTCATGAAGTGTAGACACTCATAGGCTGTAATTATATTGTCCGTGATTAGTCTCCCTAGGAAAAGCCTGATTGCTCTTCCGATATAATCTCCGGTAACACCTTTTTTAGTCTATTAGCCAATACGTGTACACAAGAAAAAAAAGGCATTGTGTCATTTGGGCCGCTCATGTGCGTGGCTGGTCTATCTGATGCACTCTGCGTCATGTTGTTCAATTGGTTGTGTTTGGTATCCTGCAATACATGATTAGAAAAACAGGTGCAAGTTCTATTGGTTGTCTGCGGATACAAACCAGTGCAATTTGGTGGTCTGCATATTGCTACCAATGACACAATAATTGCTCTGTTTGGTTAGGCTTATTTTTATCTTTTGGCTTTTGCCTTATAAGACACAAAAACACCTTTTGACTAGACATTGCATGTGGTATAAGTCAAAAGTCAAAAGGACCCATTTAGATGATTTTGTGGCTTATAAGCCAAGAGCCAAAAGTCAGAAATAAGCTCAACCAAACAGACAATATCCACAGAAACGGTGTCTCATGTCCTTCTCCATATGTGTAACAGTGTAAGGTGTGACCGGTTTCAGCCACCCATGCTCTCTCCTAGGTCAGACTCCAGGAAACGGTCGAATACAGTTCCCAACTGGTCTTGCTGGAAGTGGTTTGTCGTTCGCGCTGACCTGCCCCAATAGCTCTTGCAGGCAGAGGGTCTGGCCTCCATGCGACCATCACACCCATCATCTCCCAGACGTACAAGTTGCTTGCTTTCATTGACCAAATCTGATTGAACAGAATCCAATCACCGCATGTTTAAAAAAAACTGAAAAGAAATATTAAAGAGCTTGTTGCTGGGTTGAGAGGAGCAAAAAAAAAAACCATGCAGGCTCCATCGACAGTGATGATCTCCCTGACCCTGAGCAATCTTGCGGCTTAGAGGTCCGGCAGTGCCCCTCTGCCTAAGCGTCCTGGACAGTCAGCAAGCATCTAGAAATTCTTGGTTACTAGTAAAACAAATTATTGTTTTTTTTACGTGGAAACAATTAGTAAAAACAATGTGCACAAATTGATGGGGTCAAGCTGGCCCAACAAAATGTCCGGCTCAGCTAGTCAACCGTCCTCTTAGATTTGCCACTCAGATTTGCCATGGTAGCTCGATCCAAAGGCGGTCAAGAAGCTAGCGTCGACAACGAGGAGCCTGGTTGTCGTCCACCACTGAGACATCTCATGTGTTCTCGGCAGAGGGAAAGAGAGTTCAACCACAAGTAGGTCAAGCGGCATAATCGGTCAACTTCCGATTCAACAGGCTAGAAAACTCCAGCTCCCAAAAGGATGTGAAGAACAAAATTAACCCTGACACGACTGTCTCATGCCGTATCAAACTTTGATCTCATGTCATATTGAAAGAAAAAAACAACGGGATGCACTGCAGACTCTTTTCACAAGATTATTGTAAACATTTTGGCACTTATATCTGGCACAATGAAATCACATGTCACGATTTAACAAAACCAACAATCAACCTTCGACTACCCATTTGAATCATGAAACAAGACAGCCAGGGGGGACAGCAACCTACAGGGTCAAATTTACAGGGCGGGGAATCGGTGACTGGACACTAGCACACACCTTGCTGAATCAGAAACAAGAGAAGAGGCTTACTTATTGCTGAGGTACAATTTTTACAGCGGCTTCCCGCATCTGGGACTGACGAGAGCAAGCCATGCAGCTTCAGTTCTCAGAATCCTCTGGTATCTTGAACAGGAACTGCGGAATCGAGGCGATACGAGGCAGGTTCATCAGCAGGTCTCCAAATGAGTCCTTTCTAGACATGGCAGGCGGCTGACTGGCCTCCGTGGTTTTCCTCGTTGATGCTGAGCTAAATTCATCATCTGAACCATCTGAGTCTTCCCCGCCAATGCTACCGCTGTCGTTTGGCTCAGGCTTTGGCTTGACTGTCTGTGGTGTATCTTTCTGAAGCAAACAGCAAAGTGAGTCCACCCTTGCCATCAGTCGCTCGTCAGAGGCTAGCGCCTGTGGGCCCTGTGTATCACCGAGAAGGTACTGTGCGATCTCCTCCAAAGATTCTTTTGTGGGCACCTCATTGTTGGCCATTGAAGGGTTGCCTGAAGTGATCTGCTCGTTTATGCAATTTCCTAGGTGGCTCACCAAATCATCCACTGACATCGACGGTCTAAGCCCGGGCACTTTCAACTGACTCCACCAGTTGGGGATATTAAATTCTTGAGCTACGCCATTTACATTTCTGCTGACTGCTTGTACATTCACAGCACTAGCTCCTGGTAATTAACACACATAGGATAAGAAAGATTCAGATAGATGTTTCATGTGGAAGGCCCTGTAACTTACAATTGAGAACATATAGAACACCAGAAGTTAAGACCGTGTTCAGGTTAGCATATCACCTTTATTATCCAATTATATCAGAAAGAGGTTGAGATGCATCTATCAGAATAACTAAAGCTAATTTTTAAGAAAGACGACATGCATACGATTGCCCACGTACAGGCAAGCTACTGATACTTCTGTTCTGCGCCAGCACATCAAGATAACGCCAGGGTTATTATCAAAATGTATATTTGCTGTCAGACTTTTACGTACCTGGGTTTACTGTCTGAGTGAGAAAGTCAGGCTGCTTCCCAAAACAACCATTTGCTTCATTCATAGCAGACATAGATGAACTAGCACATGGTGACACAGAGCCTGAAAACCCAGGTAAATCTTCATGTTCATCTTTCAAATTAGCAAAGTCATGACACTTCAATTCCACCGGATCCTCAAATATAGAGCATCTAGGTTCAAAAACTGGAGGGTCCAAGATGATATCCACCTGTTGACTCAACTGATTTAGCCGCTGATCACACTGGACAAGCTTTTCAAAATTCTTGCCTAACAAGGTTGAAGGGCACTTCAAAAAATGCCGCCTGCAAATTTTGAAAGTCATGGTATTACATGAAGGCGTCAAGACTAGGAGCTCAGCAAGTAATAGTAATCAGAAGTACTTTTTTTTTTGTTTGAAACTAACTATTGCAGGGGAGACCCCCACAGCCTTTTATTGAAAGCAAAGAATATTTACAGAGTTTACAATATGTACATCATGTACAGGGAGTCTAATTACACCAGGTTACTTAGCCATAAAACAAGGGAATCAGAAGTACTTTGGTTATGTTCGCTACAAAAACTGCAGTTGGTGACACGGTGATTCATTTACATCCACAAAACCCTGTTCCACGTCGCTGAATTTTATCCAGCACAATAAATACAGAAGGAAAAAGACCTCCCAACAAACGATCAAATCAAACAAACTAATCTCCCAACTAATTAACTTGCCTAGCTTTCTTAAGAATCTCTAATGGCTGTGGAGCACGACCAACAAAGGCATGATCGGGCGTGATGGAACAGCCCAGGGCATAGTGAAGAATGGACAGGACAACAGAGGCGTGACACCGGCATGTGTGCATCTCGACCAAGAACGACGGTGGAGCCAAGGGCATGGAGCACACCGAGCCCAATGACAACGACCCGATGTGGTATTTCATATGATTATCCGCAGCAAAACATAGGCACTTCACATTTTAGTATCTAGCTGGATGAGATGTGAAGAGCTATCTTCACATTTCCATCTTTTTTGCAGTTATATAGCAACACAGGTTATATCAACTTCCCTGAGATCTAAAGAAACTGAATGAGTTCCCTCTCTTCCTCTAAGAATAGAGACCAAACTACAGAGGTGAATCCGCTACTGAAGCCCTGGTAAGTATAAAGCATGTTCTAAAAATGCAACGAGGCTTCCAATAATCTAGAGCAAAGTCAGGTTATACTCCTACAGTCAAAACTAATAATCACTGTGATGTAAGATATTTCACCTCCTAGAAAGAACACTTCACATCTGAAGTTCCACTCTCACTATGAAGTACGAACACTGAATAATAAATCACCTGTTCATGCTTGCTTGGCCACCAGTGAAATCTGAAGTCGCCTGCCACAATGTGTGTTTTCTTGGTTGAGGATCTGTCTCTTTGAAAAAGAGAGGTGGTCGGGCCAGCTTCATATAAAAATGGAAAAAATCTCAGGAAAGGAGATATTGAAGGAACATTTTCAGGAAAGCATATACACCTTTTGGATAAAAACTTACCACCACATCCAAGGATCCTTCTCCATTTTCAGGGCAAGTAACCTTCAAAGCCGTAATATCTGACCATTGAACTTCTATCTTACTCTTAAGACCGCCTTCAAGAACTTCCCATACAAGCTTATGCTTTGCAAAGTAACATTTTGCCACCAAATCACCTTCATATCGTGATATATACTGCTCAGAGATAGAATTCAGTTAAGACACTTAAGGTCAAAGATTTTCCAGCTGAGCTATTATGTATGCATCAGAGCACTGGGTCATATACTCATATGTACTAAAAGAATCATCAACATCAGATACTGGCTTCAGGCCACCAACTGACTGCTGGAGCAAAAATACTAGCAAATTGGATGGTACTCCCTCCGTTCCTAAATGTAAGATGTTTTAGGTGTTTTATATGTTGTCTAGATGCATACTAAAATGAGTGAACATACACATAAAACGTGTCTAGGTACATTTGTATACATGTGAATGTGGATAAATGTTAAAACATCTTTTACTCCCTCTGTTCCACAATGTAAGCCTTTTTAGCAAGCTAGTTTAGTTTGCTAAAAAGGCTTACATTATGGAACAGAGGTAGTATTTAGGAACGGAGGGAGTATATAGCATGCATTGATGTTCCACTAAGACTCCAAACAATCAATATTACAATTACATGTGTATTAACCTGAAAGATTTACAGAAAAATAAAATCATCACATGTATACCAATTGTACCTCAATAAAGCATGGCCAGCAAGAATCTTTCTTATGTAAACAGTACAGTTGTTTCATTTGACCGCATAAAGGACGCTAGAAAGAAAACACCAAAGTACTAAAACACAAATTCTGGCAGAAAATCATAAATCTTATATTCAGCAAACATGAATGTCCTTACCTCCCATGTACCGATTCTCAATAAAGTTGCAGGGAAGTTTGAAGCTTTCAACCGCTCACCAGCTGATGACGCACCAGATTTAAGGTCTTTTTTCTTGGGAGGCTCAGCACTGCAGTCATCCGTAGAGGATGGCCCTGCATTGGAATTTGCTTGAGAAAGCCTCATCTGAATCAGATCCAACAGAGATGGACTTTTTCTCAGGCGAAGACCCAATGGGCTAGGTTCGTCAAGCACATTGTGATACATGTCCTGCAATTCATGTGGGAGGACAAAATATTAATCAAAAATCTGTTGATCCTGAAACTATAACTAAATAATCATTCTATATTAAGTTAGCTTTTAACAGTAAATTACTGAGAATACAGATATCACAAACGCCTCAAGAGAGATGAGCAACAACAAGCATGCATACACAGTGATAAATTTTGAGGGAATAAATATTGGTCCATTCTTTTGCTCATATAGTTGTTCCAATTTTCTTTACTTACACAGAGACATCGTCTGTGTTGAACAGATGGCGACTGCTATCGTATCCCATGTAAACGCTACAGAGAATCTGCTACTCGCCCTGCATAACTGACCAACAACAGCATCATATACACTTCTAATGCGCCAGTAGGTATAGCCTCTTTCTCTAAAAGCACACTTTACAATGAACAATGAAACATCCCCCCCCCCCCCCCCCCCCCCCCCCCCCCCCCCCCCCAATTTGCTGAGTAAGGAACTGAGCAGTTCCTCAACCTTGAACATCCATACTAGCAAAGCACGCCGAAGAAGTTCATACACCTTGAGCTTTCTCGGATTTCATGTCAGACGGTAATACCCGCATTTGCACTGCGACTCATGGACATACACATTCCAGACCGTTTATAGGCGCCACACCAACAGAAGCAGACTTCGGCGACTCTGCCTAACCATAGGAACATCAAGCGTGGTTTAACTCAAGCCCCTCATCCTCAATTATTTGAGAATTACTAACGGGAATGCCCTTTCATTCCTAAACAAGCAGAAACTCTTCTCTAGTAACAGCAGCTCCACCACTCTAATCCGCACCATCGAATTAATCCACGCAAATCACTCAAGCACAAGAATAGTTTGGATCAAACGGAGTAGCGTTACGACTGATTCGGCCTCAGAAGCATGAGATCACATCGTAAAAAACCGGAAAACACGATTAACCCCGCGGGCCGCGGCGAACTCATCCGAGTCCCAAACAAAACGCGCGAAAACGGAAGAGCAAAAAAAAAGGAGGCACCCGCGGATCTAGTACCTGCTGCGGGGGCGGGGCGGGAGGGTCCGCCTTGGCGCGCTTGCTGAAGGGCCCGTGCTCGCCGAAGCCAATCTCGTCCGCCTCCATCTTCACCACGGTAGCCGCGGACACCGGCGCCATGGCCGGGTCCGCCGCCTCCGCGTGCTGCCGCTTGCCCATGCTCGGGAGCTGCACCATGGGTGGGGGAATCGCCGGAACCCTAACCCTAGGTCCGGGTCGAATCGGATCGAATCGGCGACCGGCGGCGAGGCGAGTGATTCGAGGAAGGGGAGGGAGGAAAGGGGGAGCTTGGCCTTTGGGGAGGAGAAGGGTCCAGAAATAGTCGTCGGCTGGCGGGCGGATGACAGGTGGGGTAGGGGATGTGGGGCCAGACTGTCGGTGAGAGAGTGGTGGGAGGCTCGGTGTGGATAAAGTGGCGGGGTCCGGTCTGGCTGTCAGGGGTGACAGGTGGCTGATGGAATGGTCGGGTGGCTTGGCCGTATTCGGGTACACGGTATCCGTGTGTGTAGGATGTGGTCGCCTTCACGTGCAAAACGTTTTCCCCCGACGGGGCTACGGCTCTATTTACGGTGGACGAGGCAAGAAAGTGGCAAGCTACCAAGCCAATTTTCTATACCTTACTAATAAAGTCAGTAAGGTTTTTTCCCGTCCAACTTTTTTTTCCTATTTTGCCCCTGGCTGTTCGGACATATTACAGCATACCGGTTCCCATTTTGCAAAAAACCCCTGACAAACTGAGAAACTAACCCGCAGTCCACAGGAAGGAAGGCTTCCTTCGTCCGTCGTCCGTCACATGGACTTATGTCTAATTTCCATAAAACCCAGAGACCTTTTTGCACAAAAACGTCGGTTTGGCACGTCGTTCGCGTCGGACGTATCCTTCCCAATCCGATCCCTTTTTCTTCTCTGTGACCAAGACTGTCTCCTGCGCTCCCGGCGGCTCGCACGCGCGTCGGCACTTCGCACACCACATATGTCGGGCACGTCGGCGCGGCTCAAAGCGAGGGAAGGCGCAGGGAGCCCGCGAGCCTCGTTCCCGGCCGCCGCGCACCGCAAGTGGCGGGCATCACCGCGCCGTCGTACGACAGCACCGCCCCAAATCGTCGCCCTCCGCCGGCGAGGAGCTCCAGCGGTGCTTGGACGAGGATAGGAGCTCCATGCCGTCGTGGGGATCATCGAATGAACCGGCGGTTCTCCGTGCCGAAGGAATCGAGCGGCTTCGGCATCGAGCGGATGGGCAAGGAGCGCCGCCGCCATGGCGCCGGCGAGGACCGCGCCCGACACGGCGACGAGCATGACGAGGAACGACGCCATCCCCACCGACTCACCGAGCTTTATGGCGGCACCGACGATCTCGAAGGCGGCGACGCAGAGCGCCGGTGGAACGCGCTGGGAGGAGCGCCGCGACGCGCGGAGCGCCGATGTGCACGCATGCGGCGATGCAGAGCACCAGATGGGCACGCTTCACGGAGCGCCTCGGCGTGGCGGGAAGGAGACAGGAGCTCACAGGCGGCGACACAGAGCACCAGGGGCGCACGGAGCAGGGTCACGGCATGGAGGAAGCGGCAGACGGCCAGGGATGGTCTCCTCGTGGCGGCGGCCGGTAGAGGTGCAGAGACAGGCCGTGGAGGGGAAGAGGCCTCCAGAGCCGCCTGCGGATTCGCGAGCTGGGCATGGCGACGGGAGGCCGGTAGATGGGGAGGAGCAGGAGGAGACCCAGGTCGGCGGCCAGCTCGTGCGGCTCAGGGCAAACCGCGCGCTCGTCGGCGCTGGTCCAGACCGCGGCGGCCCCGCTGCTGGCCTCCACGAAGTGCCCCGCCGCGACGGACGCGCTGACGGCCGCATTGACCTCGACCGCGTCACTGCCAAGCTCCCACCTCTTCCCGCAGCTCCCGCTCGGTTCGATTTCTCTGGGAAATTCCTCTCCTCTTCGTCCGCGGATCCTGTACGATTTTGCTGGTTTGGGCTTAGTTTATTTTCTTGTACTAAACTTGAGGTGAGGATCAGATTTCTGAAAGAAAATGAACTACTCACATCAGGCGGTATCATAGAGGTTTGCGGACAACCTACCGAGCACACACAAGGCAACAGTACACATGCAAGTGAAACCCAATCCATGAATAATTTGATCCATGGACGACACCGTTGTGGTAAATGTCGTAACTCCACATGAATCACTACCGCAAGGAATAGAGGAGGAGGTCATAAGCGTCTATACCGTAAAATTGATTCCTCATCACATTGTTCACTTGTGTACCCTGTGTACTACTCACACCAGGTTTTCGTCGGATGAAGCCTCGCCACGGCGGCATTGAGCATATTCCACTACTGCTTCTTCAAATTCATCTTCCAACGAGTTTTTTCCTCTAACGTAAGGTTTGTTTAGATCTAGTCTTTGTGTTTTCAAGATTCTTCTTGCGAATTTAACTAATTTAAATGAACCATGCCCAAGTTTCCCAGACACGTCTCTTTCCCCTAGCACGCTAGGGTTTCTATCCTCTCGGGCGACAGCCAAGAGTCTCCACTGAAAAAACCCTCTCCGAGCCGGATTCATCGCCGGTCCTGCTAGGGATCTCGTCATCGACTTCTGAGCCTCATAGAGGAAGCGGGGAAGCAGTCCAAGCAGGAGAAACTGATGGCGTCGGAAAGTTCAACAACAAAACCTAGGGCTGAGGCAGCGGCGGAGGACGCGATCCCACCACCATCTTCTCAGGACACTGGATCGGAAGCAAGCAGGAGATCAGGAAGATCGGGCAAGACTCCCATTGAGGTTCTTCTCACGACTTTAAACCTCAGAGAGGATGAGGAAGAGGACATAGTCCTAGAGGAAGATCTTGTAGAATTGGCAGATAAGGCGAGGAGGCTTGCCCTTGCCCGAGTGACGGGGATATACCTCTCGGGTACCCTACCATGAGGGTACCTGGTGCACGTATCGACTAAAGCCCAACTATCAAGAGCCTACATGAAGCCCATAACAGAAGGCCCAAGAAGATGGAGTATCCTCCAAGATTAGGCATAGACATAGTCGGTTTAGACTTTCCTTACATGTAATCTGAGTCGTTGCGAACTCCGAGACCCAGCCTATTATATAATGGCTGGGAGGGCCGCCGATCCAGGAGACGCAATACTCAAACCACCAAAGCCCTAGCGAGATCGACATCTCGCCGGGACTCCTTGTAGCTCGCATATACCCTCATATCGATACCAGACAAGCAGGAAGTAGGGTGTTACTCTCCGGAGGCCTGAACCTGGGTAAATCCCTGCTTTTGCTTGTCAGCCGACGAAACTACTAGCTCTACCACGTTCTCTCCCCCGTAATCTCAACCCTAGGTCCTTAACCATGGGATTTGATGAGTTAACCCCTCGTCAATTGGCGCCGTCTGTGGGAAAGAATAGTGCTGGACTCGAGGTTTCACCGGTTCCATCGGAAAACGACGACTCGCCGATCGCATCTACGAACGGCAACTCGCCGACTGCATCGACAAACCACAACTCGCCACTCGATCGACATACGGCAACTCGCCGACTCGCTCGAAAATTGGCAGCCCCAACTTCACCAACAAAAGGCACATTTGATCCGCACTCGCCAGAAGTTCGAGAGACGTTCGCTAGTCTCGAGTCAGGTTTGGATTTAACTGTTGGAGCATTCAATTTTTTCGTAAACAAGTTTGGTACGCAGGACTTGACAGATCCACGACAACTCGCGACTGCTACACCCGAGGCTCCATCGACTGCGTCCGTCCCATTGTCGATCCTTGAAGCCTGCTCATCTGCAACAACCATGTCGACTCGAGAGTCAACGAGTACATGGCAAAAGAACTTCCAAGGTGAGGAAGCTGAATCAGCGTACCGCAAAAACGATCTCGAGCTTGATTTTCCACTCGATGACACCCTCGACTACGGGATCTCCCTCGACACTTCGACAACCCGAAAATCATAACGACAACAACGTCGACTCTGAGATCTGCACCAACAACAAACTCGACTCCGAGGTCCACAACGGTTTTGCTGACGCCGAGATGAGCATAGACGATGAACGCATCGACAATGATCCGTCCAGACGACCACTCGACGGGCATACCGACTCCGACATGAGCCTTGATGAAGACGTCGAGTCCATGACAGGAATTGGCAGCACATACACGTACCCGCGGGTCATCCCCCATCAGGTTTACGTTGCCATCAACGGAGAATCATCTGAAGCCGCAGCCTCCCGCAGGCCTACAGAATTCCCATGCACGGTAACTATGCCGGATGGGGTCACAACTCTGACAATTACTGCTGAGATGGCAGCAAAAGCAGACAAAGTCATTAAGGAGTGCACAATGATGCCAGCAGACGCAACTCCAGAAGAGACGTTGACCTTCCAGTACTTCAACTGGCAGGAATCACTTCGCCTGCAAAACATCAGAGCAACACTCGAGGAGCGCAAAAGGCAAGCCAGCATCTCGAGCGCACGAAGAAGACAACTATCACTTAGCTCCACAGGGCGGGCGAGCCCAAGAGGCAGATCGAGGCTGGCACGCCTCCCGAAGATGAGAGGGAGCAATTACTCGCAACTTGTCATTCATGACACACGACGACGAAGGAATCCCAGTACCCAAAACAGCTGCGGGTGCTCTTTTCTCTGTGGGTGCTTACCTCAAAGCAATACAGCCTCCGGCGGACGATCCCAACGCAGCCCTGCATCGCCAACAGCTCAAATCACTGGCCCTAGCGGTGAAGGCCATACATCCGGATGCAAAACTCCAGGAGGGAGTCGAGATCGCAACATAGTCAGCTCGCGACAGGCAGCACACGATCGTAGTGGTCGCAGTCACCACTCGGAGGAAACAAGGAAAGGCACACGCCGACACAGGTCCAGCAGAAGCAGATCTCGAAGGTCTTCCAGTAGCGACTCATATTCCGACCGGGAGCCCGAGCCATGCGGAGCCTTGTGTTTCACTCGCCGCATCCGCGAGACACGGATGCCCAAAGGGTTCAAGCTAACATCTGAACAACCCAAGTACACAGGTCGACAGGAACCTTCAGGATGGCTAGAAGACTACAGACTCGCCGTCTCATGCCAACGAGGCACGAATACTACGGCAATGCAATACATACGACTCATGCTCGAAGGTACAGCCCGCGACTGGCTCAAGGCGCTACCTCCATCGTCATACGACTCGTGGGATCACTTCCGCAGAGACTTCATCAAGAACTTCGAACCTCTGTGCGAGCGACCGAAAACATTCGAAGAACTGAGAGCCTGCACTCAGCGATCAGACGAAACATTGAGATCATACATACGGCGATGGACCACCATACGCAACTCAGTCGGCGCAATATCGGAAGATAGGGCCATGGACGCCTTCATCATGGGTCTCGCCAGGCGAGATTTCAAAGAAGCGCTTGGTCGAGAAAAGCCAACCTCCATGGCTAACCTCATAAAAATCGCGACTGAGTGGGCAGATGGAGAAGACTCGGTGCGAGCAACCCGCGCCTCTTCACCACGCGACAACCATGACAGCGGCAGCCGAAGCCGCAGGGACACATACAGAGATGATCGGAGGCGCAAGCGTTCCAAACGTCATCACGACGACGACAGATCCGAGTTCATGGCGGCTGGGTTCACACAACCCCGTGACGACCAAGATAGAAGCGACCGGAGGCCGGATGATCGCCGGGATAGTCGAGACCGCGAGCAACGAAGTAACAGCTACAAGAAGCAAGAGTGGCGAAAGCCACGTTCTGATGCACAAAACAAGCGCTCATTCGATGACAAGATGGATGACTATTGCAGATTCCACCTGTACAAAGGGGAGGACGGAAAATTGCGCTCCAATCACTCGTTGAAGAACTGTAGAGAATTCGAAAATTGGCATCTGAATACATGCATCTCAGAAAGGCACCCGCCGCAACTGCACCTCAGCCAAACACTGTACCTGCCCTGATGGCACCACCACCACCACAGCCTGCCGCAGGCGGACATGTTGCGGGCGCCATACACCCCGTACCTCGGGTAGAGGAGGATCGGTACCCTCAGCCTCAGGGCAGATGTACATGATACAGAAGGGTCGCCCCTCCAATAGGCAGCAAAAACTACGCACTCGACAGGTGAACATGGCTGCATGGCACCTCCCGCTGTTCCTGAATTTTTGAAGGGATCCGAAACTGCCATAAACTTCAGCCGGGAGGACCACCCCCCAGCTGTAGTTCGACCAGGGCACGCAGCTCTGGTACTCGACGTTACGCCATGACCAAAGTCTTCATGGATGGAGGCAGCGGCATCAACATCATCTTTGCAGACACACTCCGCAAATGAACAGGTCAGTCGAAAATCTACCGAAATCCACAAATACCTTCCACGGTATCGTCCCAGGCAAAGCAGTCAGCCAGAAGGCACAATACAACTCGACGTCACGTTCGGGGACCCAAGTCACTTCAGGACGGAATCGATTGAGTTCGAGGTCGTCGACTGGAAGTCACAATACCACGCCATACTTGGACGCCCAACGTTCGCTCGATTCATGGCAGTCCCACATTATGCCTACCTCAAGCTAAAGATGCCAGGGCCAAAAGGAGTCATCACTGTCACTGGAAACTTTCAAAGGTCCGATTCTTGCGACCGCGAGTTCAGCAAAATCTCTGAGACGTTCGGTATGGAAGAAGCACTCGCCGATCTGTCGATTTCCAACGACCGCACACTCATGCAGGAACACAAAAAATTGGCAGTCGACAGAGCGTTCAACGCAACAAATGACACAAGGTCACATCAGGTGCACCCGACCGATCCGTCCAAGACAGTCAATGTATCATCGAGTCTGCCTATCGCATAGGAAAGCGCGCTCGTCGAATTCCTCCGTGAGAACTGGGAGATATTTGCGTGGTGTCCAGCCGACATGCCAGGTATCCCCAGGGAATTCGCCGAGCACTCTCTCCAACTGTTTCCAGATGCCAAGCCAGTAAAACAAACAATGCGCCGCGTTCCGGCCCAAAAAGAGCCGCCGTCGAGTCTGAAGTTGATAGACTACTCGCGGCAGGGTTCATCCGAGAAATCAAGAAATCACAATGGGTGGCTAACCCCGTACTTGTAGAAAAGAAGCATACAGATATCCTTCGGATGTGCGTGGACTTCACAGCCCTCAACAAATGCTGTCCAAAGGATCACTTCCCGCTACCTCGAATCGACCAGATCGTCGACTCCACCGCTGGATGCGCACGCCTGTCCTTCCTGGACGCTTACTCAGGTTACCACCAGATAAGGATGAAGGAAGAAGATGAAGAGAAAACGGCGTTCATAACCCCACTCGGGGTCTACTGCTACACAACCATGCCCTTTGGGCTCAAAAACGCGGGTGCGACATACCAGCGCATGATGCAAGATTGCCTCAAAAAGCAGATCGGACGAAACGTCCAAGTATATGTGGATGACATTGTCATCACAACAAGGGAAAAAACACACTACTCGACGACCTGCGAGAGACGTTCGCCAACCTCAAACACTTCCACATCAAGCTCAATCCTAAGAAGTGCACGTTCGGCGTACCAGCCGGGCAGCTCTTGGGTTATCTAGTCTCAGCTCGTGGAATCGAGGCGGACCCAGAAAATACAGGCCATCTTGACAATGCAAAGGCCTTCAAAGCTTCATGACGTACAAAAATTAGCAGGTCGAGTGGCGGCGCTCAGCCGCTTCATCAGCAAACTAGGCGAAAAAGCACTCCCGTTCTATCAACTGATGAAGAAAGCAGACAAGTTCGAGTGGACGCCGGAAGCCGAAGCAGCTTTCACGGAACTCAAGCGAGTCCTCACAAGCCCTCCAGTCCTCGTCGCACCTAAGGAACGGGAACCGCTATACCTATACGTCTCGGCTACCAACAGGGTGGTGAGTACCGTACTGGTGGTCGAACGCATGGAAGAGGGACACGCCCAAAGCATACAACGCCCAGTCTACTACTTGAGTGAGGTCCTCTCCATATCAAAACAGCGGTACCCGCACTATCAAAAGCTGGCCTACGCCGTGTTCATGTCATCAAGGAAGCTGACGCACTACTTCGCAGAACACCCGATCACTGTAATCAGTAACTCAGCGATCGGGGATATTCTCACAAACCCCAACGCAACTGGGAGAGTCGCAAATGGCTCATCGAGCTGGGACCAAGGGACATCAGGTACGATCACCCGAAGGCCATCAAAGCACAAGTCTTACCCGACTTCACAACCGAGTGGATCGAAGCTCAGTTGCCTGGAGCGCCAGATGTGTCCAACTCATGGACCATGTACTTCGATGGGTCCAAGAAAAACGAAGGTGCAGGCGCAGGTGTCATCCTCATATCGCCAAAAGGAGACAAGCTTCGCTACGTCCTGCAAATGGGATTCGAGTTACCATCAAACAACGAGGCCGAGTACGAAGCCTTGATCCATGGCATGCGGATGGCCAAAGCTCTCGGGTGCACTCGATAATGATCTACGGTGACTCGAATCTGGTGGTGCAGCAAACAATGAAGGCCTGTGACGCCATTGCAGACAACATGATCGCCTACCGCGACCTGTACAACATAATGGAGGGCAGCTTCGAAGGCTGCGAGTTGCGGCACATAGGGAGAGAAAGCAACGAGGAAGCAGACATGCTAGCCAACCTAGGCTCGACCAAGGCGCAAGTTCCACCTGGTGTCTTCCTCGAGCGCATTGAGCACAGATCAATCAAGGAAAAACGGGCACCTCCTACATCGACCGCACCAGCCAAGAGCAAAACACCCAGCACAGAGGACCCGCCAGTCGAGGTACTCCTCATTGAGCCAACTTGGACTCAACCTTTCCTGGCGTACATACTCCGCAACGAGCTACCTGACGACATAACTGACTCACGACGTGTCACTCGACGGCTAAAGCATACACCATCATCAATGGCGAGTTGTACAAACGAAGCATATCAGGTATGTTCCAACGATGCATCGCATTCGAAGATGGCAAAGCCATCCTTCGAGATATTCATGCAGGTACCTGCGGACATCACGCCAGCAGCCGATCACTCGTAGCCAAAGCCTTTCGAGCAGGTTTTTACTGGCCCACACACTCAAGGACGCGGAGGACATAGTCAAAAGGTGCATCGGCTGTCAAAAATTCGCCACAAAGCCGCACGCACCTGCATCAGCATTGAAGACAATACCATTGGCCTGGCCTTTCGCCCAGTGGGGGCTCGATATGGTTGGGCCACTCAAAAAATCTTCGCACGGAGGGCACACTCATCTCCTGGTGGCAGTCGACAAGTTCACAAAGTGGATCGAAGCAGTCCCCATCACAAATTCGACTGCTACTACGGCAGTTAACTTCATAAAGACCATCATCTACCGTTCGGCGTCCCAAGCAGCATCATAACTGATAACGGCACAAACTTCACGGCTGAAGAATTTCGTTCCTTCTGCAAAGAGCAAAGCATTACGCTCAACTATGCATCCGTGGCGCACCCGCAGTCCAATGGCCAAGTCGAAAAAGCCAATGGACTCGTGTGCAGCGGAATCAAGAAACGCCTCCTGGTGCCACTCAAAAGAGCCGCGGGTGCTTGGGTTGAAGAACTTCCGTCGGTACTGTGGAGCTTGCGCACAACTCCTAACGCCTCAACACAATTCACACCATTTTTCATGGTCTACGGCGCAGAGGCAATCCTGCCATCCGATGTAAAGTTCGATGCACCAAGGGTGGCAGCATACAACGAAGACGACGCAGAAGAAGCACTCGAAGATGCAGTCGACTTGCTCGAAGAAGCACGCAACACGGCCCTGGCTCGCACAGCTGTCTATCAGCAGGATCTCCGCAACTACCATAGCCGTCGACTGCGCACCAGGTCCTTCATGGTTGGCGACCTGGTGCTTCGGTTGAAGCAGAAGAAGGTGCACAAGCTCGCCTCCCCATGGGAGGGACCCTTCATCGTCACCGAGGTCATCGACGGTGGCGCGTACAGACTGAAGAACGCGAAGACAGGCGAACTTTCGAAATCCTTGGAACGTTGCGCACCTGCGCCGTTTCTATGCTTAGCTGCTCAGTCATACAATGTAATAGGCGATATGTCGGATGGCTGCAGGTTTCAGACGCGCTCTTTTCCTTACCAGGGTACCTGGGGGGCTGGAAGGTTTTTAATGAGGCGGCCTGCAGCTTAACATTCAAAAGTGGAATATAATCAATGTTCCTCCTATCTTTTTCTGCGCATAACTCACTAACAAGCACCTTAACCGCACCCGAACGCTCGGGGGCTGTGCTGTCAACAACATGAGCTTTCGCTCCCACAAACATAACACCTTAGCCGCACTCGAACGCTCGGGGGCTAAGTCTCAAATCAAAGTTGGATAAATTTCAACAAGAACAAAACTTACAGCCGCACTCGAATACTCGGGGGCTGTGTAATCATGATTTCACACTCGAAACATTTTCATAAACCCCACTCGATAGACTCGGGGGCTGCGGAAATACAAAGTAAACAATTCATATTATATACAAGTGGCAAATTTACACTCGGGGGCTGCCCCTCTACAAGTTTATACACAAAAAACCTCTAGTCTTCAGGCTCGTCCTTGATGGGTAGCACAGGACCAAGAGTTGGTCGTGGGTCCGCTCGATCAGCATCCTCGCAGAAAGAATGGTGCCATCAAGATCTTCCTGGGACAGAGTCGCACCAACAGCAGGTGGCGGCAGCACCAAGTTGGGACGTCGACTCCGAACATACGCCATCGCCGCGTTAGCTCCAACCACAAGCTTCTGGGTCAGCAACTCCCGGATAGGGCCAGCGTGACGGAAAAGATCGAGCAAGGCATGGATTCCTTGTGGTTGTGGTCCTGTTGGAAAAAAGTCTGGTTTATGCGAATCAAGGCTGCCCTGCATAACTCGAGTAGCTGAGCGCTTCGCCAAGCTCGATCCTTCAAAGTAGCGAGTGTGCGTGCTCGAAACCTATCAAGCCAAAAATGCTGGCGACCAGTTGTCGGGTTGTCAGTCGCATTGTCCAAACGCTCCTCAACGCGAGCTTGCTCTGCTTTGAGATCAAGAACAAAACCTGCAAAATATAAGTCAGGTCAGCAAAGGAGTAAGCAAAAGACCTGTAATCAGGGCAAGGACTGTACTCACACTCGAGTTGCCTGTTCACAAGGTCCATCTCGCCAAGCACATAATCCTCTCGTTGGGTGGCTGGAGCTGGTCTCATTCTCAGCATATCCAGCTCGCTCTGGACACTCTTTAATTCTTGCTCCAGTTTACCGATTCGAGTTCTCATGTGACCCATTACTTTGGTATCATTGGCCACTTGAGCTCGAGATCGGTGAAAGCACGGGATCGCGACGAACCAACTGAAGTAGCAGGTTCTCGTGGCTGTTCAAAGCATCACACAAATCTCATGTCAGAATGAGAAACAAAGCATATAATTCAGGCGAGTTACAGCACATAGCCTTTCAGGTGAAAACGCAAAAGCATTAAAGATGACATCCATACAAAGTGTAGCAAAAGTACACGCATACTCGCGTGATCATAAGGTATCATTACAGGGCATAAATAAAGGTTCGGCTACCCTATATCTACGACATAGACTCCGACCTAGCCCTACTCTCGCGAGTGGCGATCTCTGCTGCGCGGCGCTCCATAGTGGCTATAAATATGTTAGCCAGTCGCGCGGCTGGCTCACTAACATGCTTCAGAGACACCAGCTTCCCGTTCGACTTCCGAGGGAACTCAGACATAGCCGCCTCGAAGTTACCCTCTATCCCATGACCTAATATGAGCTTGAGGGTAGACTCCGAGCCGCGTACCATGAGGGCGCGAGCAAAGCTCGCCATGTCGAAGTCCCTGGGCCCAGAACGTCGCAAGCCATCCACAGTCGCCGGTACCTCGCCTAGTGGGAGCATTCTTGTACACGGCGCCGAGGGTGCTGGTGGACTTGGCAAGAGCGTCCTTCGCGTGGACGAACATGGCGCCAAGGTCCCCTATAACATGGTCAAGTGACAATTCATCACTGACCACGTCTGCAGGTGCTGGCGCGCCAACGACTCCTTCAACAAAGATCAAAAAGCAAAAATTATTACATAGCACTCAGCAGCTACACATAAAGTGTCAAAGGGAAAAGTTACTAACCTCCCACATCCCGACGAGGCCAGCCAGTCGCTCAGCATATCCTCTCTCGCGCAAGGCGGCTGAGTCCTTGGCGGCATCCAAAGCTTTCTTCGACTCGGCGCGCTGGGCAGCAAGTGCCTCTTCTAGCTCCTTCACCCGGGACTCAGCCGATTTCTTATCACCTGAAGTAGATGGCAAGACGTAATTCACAAACGACAACGTGAAGCAGCGCAAAAGAACTTCACATACAGAATCAAACAAACTTACGGCTGAGTTGCTCCAGGTCAGCACGCAGACTGTCCCTCTCCTGTTCCACCTGGACGAAAGCTTTGCCTGATTCCACCAGGTTGAGGTAGTAGGGCTGCAAGCACATAAAACCAGCATAAGTTCTACACAACCAGTCCCGGATATGCGGACTCGACAAAAGACACTTACGTGGTCAATCCAAGGCGCAGGCTTTGCGGCAGATGTCCCGACCTCTAGAGTCGCGGCACTCGCAACCTTGGCCGCTTCAATGCAGTAGCCGTGGCTACTGGTTGCATAACCTCAGGAGCAACCGGAGAAACATTCGGGTGCTCTGGAGTCGAAGTCTTATCGGCTGGAGGAGTCGAAGGACGCTCGGTCTCAGTACTACGAATGACAGAGGTAAAACAATGTAAGCAAAAGTATCAACCAGCAAAACCTCAGTACAAGTAGCAAAGGAGCACACCTGTATTCTCCATCCTCCTCACTGTCGGGGTCGTCAAAAATTGGGCCTCCAAAAAGCAGCGTCTCACCCGACTGGGGAGGAGGAGCTGAGCTCAAAGGGCACACGGTCAGGGGAGCAGCCTTGGCAGGAGGTGGTGAACCTGAGTCACCATCATCCTTCAAATCCGCTTCCTTCGCGGGTGAGCTCACAGAAGAGGACAAACCTTGGGCCACGCGACGACGCTTGCGAAGGGGAACCTCGCTCACATGATCAAGCGCGGCGGATCCTCAGTCTGCACCTCGTCTACCTCTTCCTCTTCGACCTCTTCCATAGGAGATGTGGTAGCCGAAGGTAGAGGCGATTCATCCCCTCCCTTTGTTTCTACCTCTTGCACCTCCGTTTCATGAGTTGGGCCATTCTCTGGAAGGGGAGGAAGAGTTGACGCAGTCGAATGACCCTGCATATCACAAATAACAGTAAAAGGTTAAGAATGCAAAACAAGAGTGGTAATGCCAGATGACAAATATACATACGGTTGTACTAACCTCTGGAAAAGGTTGTCCGTCTCATATGGAGTGACAGGGCAGTCGACGTTGCAGGGGTCGCTTGACTTGATGCTGGTAATGGATCGCACATGCGCCACCAGCTCGCTCTTTGACAATTCCTTTTTGCTCATTCGACTGGAGTCGAGCACACCCTCATACTGCCACATGGGGTGAGCTCGGCGCAGATTGGCCACACTCGCATCTTCACAAAGGTGGCAATCAGGTGCGCACCTATGACATTGCCCAGCAGCTTTCCAATCTTCGACAAAAGAGGCGCTGCCTCCGCCTGTTCTTCAGTCGACAGTTGATGATCCCAGGCATTGGTCTCGCAAGAGGACTGGTAGTCGAGAATGCCGGGATTCCTTCCTGGTCGACGCGGACGTAGAACCACTTTTTTCTCCACCCTTGCGCCGAGTCGACTGGCTTCAGGGCGAAGTAGCGCGTGTCGCTGCGCACCTGGATCCCGCAGCCGCCCAAGGGATAGGTGCGACCGCCTCTCTTGTTCGGCCGGACGAGGAAGATGGACTTCCATAACGCCCAGCTAGGGGAAACCCCCAGAAAGCATTCGCACAGCACCATAAAGTAGACAATGTGCAGTATGCCATTAGGGGTGAAATCATGGATTTGCACCCCATAAGCATACATCAACCCACGCACGAAATCGTGGATGGGGAATGCAAACCCCCTGGTCAAAAATCAGCAAAGCACACGCGCTCATTGCCGCGAGGTTCGGGGAGTACCTCCTTGGGCGATGGTGCGCGGACGAACAGCTGATCCGCGGGAGGCAGCAGGCCCTCCTCGCGGAGCTTGTCGAGGTGGGTCTCCTTGATCGAGGACTTCACCCAGTCCCCGTCGCCTTTCTTCAGGCCGGCGGCGGAAGCAGATGCGCTGGCCGCAACCTTCTTTCCCTTCACCGCAACGTGTCGGTCGCAGCAGCAGCAGTCGCGGTAGCTCGCTTAGAGCCAGCTCCTTTCTTCATCATCAATGATGGATTGGTGGAGCGCAGAAAGCTTGGGCGTAAGAGCAATGAAGGATGAGCGCGAGGAAGAAGAGGAATAGGGGCGGCGCAAGAAGCAAATGGCAAGTAAAAAACTCTGCCCTTACTATTTACCACAAATCAAAATCAATCACAACCGTTAATCCACAATCATGCGCTCCGTGGGGAATCCTGCCGTACACGTGGCGAGCGTGGAGAGCAACCGTCGACGGCCACTCCGTCCACTACGCACGGGAATCTAGGAGCCATCATCACGTCTCCATGAAAATCGCGCCAGAGCGGTCAAATCCAGTCCAAACGGCACCGTCCTCGGTCAGCACTGCATAACGGGCCCATAAGCGTGTCGCATCCCATCAGTCATACCAAGCATGCCATCGCTTGTCAGAAATTGCAGTCGGGGCATGCGTCATTGCTGACGTCAGGTCAAATCTCATACCTGATAGGACAGTCGAGTCATTCGACATTTACGACAAAGGCCAGTCCTTCGACTGGGTAGCACAAGACATAAAGGCAGTCGATAGTTTCTTTGACTGAAACACAGTACTCCCATCGAGAGCGTATCAAAAAAAATTCGACTGACAATGTACGGGATAAACAGATTTGCGATTATCCTCCATTGCGAGCAATAAAGCACAATCTTGGGGGCTACTCCCATCGGGAGCGCTGTCACGCACCCGATAGAATAATGACAAAAAATCAGTCGACAAAAGACTCGACTCATCAGATAAGCAAAATTAAATACAAAATCATACTCGATAAATTCCCGAGTTGCGTCCGCCGCAAATACCTCGGATGTTGCATGCATAGTGCAAAGGTAAGACCCGCCGAACTTTCGAGCTGGGCTAAGGACCGTTCCAATAACGTTAATCCTTAAATTTTCCGTGTCAGCAGACATGATGAAAAATCCCGACGGACGCGTTGGGTAAACTCAAAGTTATACTGCAGAATGATTCAGTAAGACCTCCGCGGCCTGAGTCGAGTCTGACCAGTCTGTTCCAGATTCGAGTCCGGGGACTTGAGTTTGATTGAAAGCTAGTAAGGTTTTGCCCGAATGTGCAGTTAACCGGTCCCGATCCATTGAGTGTACCGGGCCTACTAAGCTATCATCGCTTGATTATCATAAGCAAAAAACCGAAGTTGATGAAATACTCGACATAGCCAACACGTGCTATTCATACAGGAATTCCAATTATAAAAACAAGTACAAAAGAATATGACGTGCACTAATGAATGAGTCCATGCCCGATTCTTCGAGTCAGACAAGTACTCGGGGGCTAGTGACGGGGATATACCTCTCGGGTACCCTACCATGAGGGTACCTGGTGCACGTATCGACTAAGCCCAACTATCAAGAGCCTACATGAAGCCCATAACAGAAGGCCCAAGAAGATGGAGTATCCTCCAAGATTAGGCATAGACATAGTCGGTTTAGACTTTCCTTACATGTAATCTGAGTCGGTTGCGAACTCCCGAGACCCAGCCAATTATATAAAGGCTGGGAGGGCCACCGATCCAGGAGACGCAATACTCAAACCACCAAAGCCCTAGCGAGATCGACATCTCGCCGGGACTCCCTTGTAGCCCGCATATACCCTCATATCAATACTAGACAAGCAGGAAGTAGGTTGTTACTCTCCGGAGGCCTGAACCTGGGTAAAATACCTGCTTTTGCTTGTCAGCCGACGAAACTACCAGCTCTACTATGTTCTCTTCCCCGTAATCTCAACCCTAGGTCCTTAACCATGGGATTTGATGAGTTAACCCCTCGTCACCGGGTGTTCACATCACGTACCTTCAGCCATGGTGCGCTGTATGGGACATGAGGGCGGCATGGAACCTGGCGAAGGAGGTGGAATTCAGGGCGATTGAAGACAACCACTTCTCGATGCAATTCGAGTGCCTCGCAGATTGGGAAAGAGTGATGCACGGTGGCCCATGGATTTTCCGTGGAGCGCCGGTCATGATGGCGGAGTACGATGGTTGGGCAGAGACAGATTCTGTGGAGCTAAACCTATTCCCTGCGTGGGTTCATGTCCTGGATTTGAAAGAGAAGATGTGTACATGAAGCATTACTAAACAGCTCTCAAAGCGTGCTGGTAAGTATGTTGCCATTGATGAATTATCTTTGAAAGGTGCAGGAGAAGGGGTGAGAGTGAGAGTTGCTAGTATTACCCTAGGGAAGAAGCTGTATTTTTGTTTGCAATATGAGAAGATGCCTGACTTCTGCGGCGTCTGTGGCATTGTGGGACATACGCAGAAAGAATGTGGTGATGGGGTCTGGCCGGATGAGAAAATTATTTATCCACCAACCTTGATTGTGCCAGCGTTCCGTAGGGACCCTGCATGGAAACAGGAATGGGTGGAAGAGGAGGACGAGATACAGATAGAGGAAGGGGTCGTGGACGTGGTGGGAGAGGTGATGCCCAGTACAAAGCGAAACCCAATTAAGGTGTTTGAGGAGGAGGATGATCTCCGTATCACAGCTTCTAGCCCCTCAAAAACTAGAGGATGTGGGCTGGACAGATCAGGCAAGACTAAAAGAAGACTGAATATGTGTGAGCAGGAGACTAACACATCTCCTGATGGTACGTTTACTTCTCATGGAGTCATGGACAAACCCCACATGAACGACATGGTTACAGATAGAGATGCAGGAGCTGGGATAAACATGGATGATGACAAGGATGGCAAATCAATGTCTTCGAGGGACAGTAAAAGAGCTCGGACTGCGGGAGCAAGTAACAAATCAGATGACTTGGCAACATCAGCGGGCTCTACGGAGCCTTGCCGGGCCTAATGTATTGCCTCAGTTGGAACTACCGGGGACTGGGGCAACCCGGACAGTTCAGGAATTGGTGCGCCTGGTTAGGATGCACCAGCCCAAACTCATTTTCCTCTTGGAGGCGAGGCAGGACAGTGAGTATGTGAGACGGCTTCCTTGGAGGTTGGGGATGAGACATTGCTTCTGTGTGAATGGAGAAGGGAAATACGGAGGTTTGGCTCTCTTTTGGGATGAGTTTGTAGATGTTAATCTGCAATCCTTTGATACACACCGCATCGATGTGTTGATACAGGAGGGTGCAGATGGAGTGCAATGGCGGGGAACTTTCGTATATGGTGAGCCAAGGGTGCAGGATAGGCATCTTATGTGGACGTTGCTACGTGGCATTAAAACAAAATCTGATGCACCGTGGCTTATGATTGGAGATTTTAATGAGACTGTGTGGCAGGGCGAGCATTATTCCCGCACCAGGCGAGCTGAAAGACAGATGTTAGACTTTAGAGAAGTACTGTCCCATTGTGATTTGCATGACCTGGGTTTTGTGGGCTTGCCTTGGACATATGATAACAAACAAGAAGGCCCTCGTAATGTCAAAGTCAGACTGGACCGAGTGGTGGCATCGCCGGCATGGTCAGATTGCTACCCTGATGCGCAGCTACATCATTTGGTTTCTTCAAGATCAGACCACTGTCCAATCTTGCTCAAATTCACTCTACCAAAGCGCCATCAGAAAGGAAAGAAATTAAGGAGATATGAGATTTTTTGGGAAAGAGAGGAAGGTCTTGTAGAGGAAATAAAAGCAACTTGGGAGCATACTAGGCCCGTGGAGGATCTAGGAGATGTTGGGAGTAAATTATCCACTATGATGCATTCTCTGCAATCGTGGGGGAAGGCTCGAGTTGGGAATGTCACTGAAGAGATAGAAAGCCGCCGGAAGAAGCTGGAGGCATTGGCTGCTATTGATTCTCCGGAGGCAGAGGCTCAATGTAAAGTGATCTCGAGAGAAATTGATGAGCTTTTATATAAAGAGGAGATGATGTGGCTTCAATGGTCTCGTATCTCTTGGCTGAAAGAAGGTGATTGGAATGCCCGCTATTTCCATCAGAGAGCGGTGTGGAGGCCGAAGAAGAATAATATCACAAAACTGAAAAAAGGTGACGTTTGGTTAGAGAAGCCAGAGGAGCTGGAGGAGGAGGCAGTGAGTTTTTTCTCTGATTTGTTCGCTAGAGACGATGTTGTAGACCCTGCCCCTCTAATCCATCTCCTGGATAGAGTTATTGATGACCGTATGAATGGCGACCTGTGTAAGGATTTCTCTGCTGAGGAGGTGGGTGATGCTCTTTTTCATATCGGGCCTTTAAAGGCGCCGGGTCCTGATGGTTTTCCTGCTAGATTTTTCCAGCGGAATTGGGATATTTTAAAAGATGATGTGGTTAAAGCGGTACTGTACTTTTTCAAAACTGGTGTTATGCCGGAGGGGTGAATGACACATCTATTGTGCTTATACCGAAGAAGAATGATCCAGAATCACTAAAGGACTTCAGGCCTATATGTCTTTGTAATGTTGTTTATAAGGTGGTCTCAAAATGCTTGGTGAATCGCCTCCGGCCGTTGCTAGGGAATATCATATGCCCCACACACAATGCCTTTATTCCTGGGAGGTTGATCACGGACAACGCCCTCATCGCTTTTGAGTGTGTTCATGCGCTGCAAAAGTTGGAAGATGAAAGGGAGAATTTTGTGCTTATAAGCTGGATTTGGCGAAAGCCTACCATAGGGTGGACTGGAGGACACTGGAGAGTATTATGCTGAGATTGGGGTTTCATCATACATGGGTGAGGTGGATCATGGCGTGTGTCACTTCTGTCCGTTATTCCGTGTGGCTAAACGGAGAGCAGCTGAAAATGTTCTCTCCCTCTCGAGGCCTACGCCAAGGTGACCCCTTATCACCGTATTTGTTCTTGTTTATCGCTGATGGTTTGTCATGTTTCTTGAAAGATGCTATAGCAAGGAATCGCTCCGCGAGTTGGTTATTTGCAGCGGCGCCCCAGGAATCTCCCACCTTTTATTCGCGGACGATAGCCTTCTATTCTTTAAAGCATCGGGTGACCAAGCAGAAGTTATAAAGGAAATTATGCAGAAGTTTGAAGGTTGCACGGGACAACTTCTTAGCCGCAACAAATGCTCCATCATGTTCGGCAGGAAGTGTTCAGAGAATAATCAGAGTCACGTGGCAACAATCTTGGACGCTGAAAGAACGAGTTTCGATGAGAAGTATCTTGGTCTTCCAATGCCAGAAGGGGAGGATGAAAGATTCAGACTTTCAGCCTATCAAAGGGAAGTTTACAAAGAAGCTTACCGATTATCTAGAGAAGTACATGTCATCGGGTGCAAAGGAGGTGTTCATCAAATCTATTTTGCAAGCACTTCCTACCTATGCCATGGGTATTTTCAAATTGTCATATGGATTATGCGATGATCTTATGCAACTCATCTGGAAATTCAGGTGGGGGGATGCGGAGAATGAGAGGAAAGTGCACTGGACTTTGTGGGAGAACATGATTGCTCCAAAATGTTATGGAGGCATGGGTTTTAGAGACCTACATGCTTTTAATCAAGCTTTGCTGGCGCGCCAAGCATGGTGGTTAATCCAAACACCGAACAGCTTGTGTGCTCGCTTGTTAAAGGCTCGTTACTATCTGAATGGTAATTTACATGATACGGTTTTTGCTACTGGAGGTTCCCCGTCGTGGCAGGGAATTGTTCATGGCCTAGAACTATTGAAGAAAGTCTTGATATGGAGGGTTTGCTCTAGTAAAAGTATTCGTATTTGGCGGGATAGTTGGCTACCCCGTGATCATGACCTGACTCCTACTGAGAAAGGAGTGTCCCGCCTACGAAGAGTGGATCAACTATTTATTCCAGGGACGAAGGAGTGGAATGTGGAGCTGCTAAAGAAATTTATGTGACCACACGATGTTGCTGAAGTTATGAAACTAAAAGCCCCTGCTAATCTGGATGAGGACTTCTTAGCTTGGAATTTCGACAACCGGGGGTTGTTTACTGTCAAGAGTGCATATTATCTGGCTATAAGACATAGAGTGCAACTGCATTTCGAGACGTCAGGCAGCCATGATGTGGAGAATAATCCCACGATTTGGAATTATATTTGGAAGGCTGATGTGCCTCAAAAGGTTCGGATATTTGGTTGGCGACTTGCTTGTGATGCACTTGGAACTGAACATAATAGGTGCAAACGGACACTGTCGGTGCGGCCAATATGCAGTATATGTGGGATGGTGAAAGAGGATGGCTTCCATGTTGTTGTCGCTTGTACAAAGGCGCGTGCATTACGTGCTGAAGTTCGACAGATATGGGACCTTCCGCCAGAGGATTTATTTACGAGATCATCTGACAACTGGCTCCAAGTTCTGTTAAGTGGTGTGGATGATCTATCCCGTGCACGTATTCTACTGCTTTTTTTTTTTGGAGATGTTGGCATTTGCGGAATGATGTTATCTATGCAAAGGGAGAAGCATCAGTATCGCAGTCAGTTGGCTTCCTACAAAACTACTGTGAAACGCTGGTTTAAATTGGGCAGCAGAGGAAGAAAAGCAAGAACAAGGCGCAAGTGCCCTAGGTGCGAAAATCATCTTGGAAGGCTCCTGCTGAGGGGTGGGCGAAGCTGAACACTGATGCCAGTTTCGATCTGCATTCTGGAGAGGCCAATGCGGGATGTGCTATTAGGAATTGCAATGGAGAGGTGCTACTGTCGGCATGGTCTCCTCTTCCGAAGTGCTCAGCTGCTGAAGAAGCTGAATATCTAGCCTGTGCATATGGTGTGAAACAGGCGGTGGAATGGTGTGATATGCCTCTCATAGTGGAGGGAGACTGCTCTTCGCCTACGGACGGTCTGCGTGGAGGCTCCAGGGACCGATCTCGGCATGGTCTCATCCTTCAGGAAATAAAGCTCCTTTGTAATAATCTTAGATATGTCGTGTTTTGTAAAACGAATAGGAGAGTAATAGGGTAGCTCATGAACTTGCTCAATTAGCCAAGAGGGGTGTGGAAGGCGCGGTTTTGCGTCTGGAGGCTCCCCCGTGCATTGATGAGTTACTTGTAAAGGACTTTGCTGGTTTGATCTAATAAAACTCCCTATTCAGCGCAAAAAAAAAAGATATAAGTTATTGGAGGATCAATATTTTATTGTGAGAAAGTATACAGAGGGGGCTCCTCCACTCGCGCTACCCTTGGCCAAACAAACATTGGTCGATCAAGAAAAATGGATGTCTTGTGCATTAATTATAATGTCGGTGTAGGTCCTGGAAGCGCAATTTGGTTTTGATTGAAATAAAAGCCAATCTCTCCATTTGTCTAGTTAGCCGATTCAGATTGCAGCTTCCTTTTTTCTTATTATTGTTTCTCTTCCATCGAGAATCCATTCTTCATAAGTCAATATCTGCGAGTATGTGCCATTAAGTCACCTATCAGAATATAGGTAGCAATCCAGAATTTTGCTCCAAACAAAGACGACTTGCAAGAAGCGAACGTGGGCTTTACTTGATTTTGGAGCACTGCTTTGAGCCTAGGAAGCGAAGGAATTGACCTCAGCCGCTTCTAATATTGTACTTACAAGAAATTGGCATTCAAAGTGTCAATGTTCTTCTAAGCTGCAAAGGGCGCGGCTAGGGAGCCCTCTCATTCGTTTGGCCATTTTACTGACTCACAAGTGGGGCGTCTGCACGCTCATGTTCTCTTGTCCTCCTTCTGTAACATTCTATCGCTATCTGTCGTGCCTATGGTCGTGGTGGGCCTATCTGGGTTGACCCGCGTCTCAATCTTTGGTTTGGTTTTCATTCACCTTATCCTTTCGTTTTCATTCTCATTTCTCCACGACGATCATGAATGAGAAGTAGTTGTAGTTGGTTTACGTGTTATTATGTTAGAGAAATCAACGATGAATCGTAGTTTATGCAATTGGTTTTATATTTATGCAGTGAGAAAAGTTCAAATTGGTTTCACGTTTATGCAATTTTGAAGATTGAAATTGTTCAACTTGGTTACGCGCTCATGAAGGAATGAAGGGTACATCATCATGAAGAGTACATGCATGCACTCATAGATGTATTTTGGGATCTATGTACCACAAATAAAATTTGAAATTTTCACATAAAGTATATCAAATCGGAGACATAATCCCTAAATATCTTTATTTGTCTTAGGTTTCTAGCTATACTATATTGATTAAGTGAGTTTAATGGCCTTTATCGAAAGTAATTCAAATTTGATAACAGGCTTTCCAAAAAAATAGTGCAAAAAATTGTGATTTCTGTGAGGCAAGTACCACTATTTCACTAATTAAGTGAGTTTAATGACATTTTTATCGAAAACATTTCAAATTCGAACTAAATTAAGTTATAGTTTGGCCCTAAAATTAGTCAAAAATCATATAAAGATACTCTAACATATGATTCTATGCAATACCCCTAACAGAGTTAAAAAAATCATCTCCTAACTTTGAATGGTCATGGAGACGATTTTTGACTGGGTTTTGAAAAAAAAAAATCACATGAATTTAGTAAACTTAAAAGACATGAAAAAAATTATGCATAATTTCATTTTTTAGTGTACTAGTTTCAAGGAAAATGATAAACTTGCAATAGCACAATTTTTAAGAAGTCCTGAAAAAATGGACTATGATTCATAAATTTCACGCCAAAAGACCAAAGGCATGGCCATATCCATAGCTAAGTTAATAATATCATGAACAAATTTGACCTAAACATTGGTTTTAATACTGTGAAGCGGGTACCACGAATAAGATTGAAAATTGCAATTATTACACAAATTATATCATACTAGAGGCACACTCCATAAATATCTTGAATGTTGATTAAATGAATTTAATTACATTTATACAAAAATAATTTAAATTTGATCTACACTCGTGTTATTATTTAGGCCTAAAATTAGACAAAAATCATATGAAGATAGTATATCAATATTCTATACAATAGGTCCCAATTTTTTTTAGAGGAGGATCCGACGCATATATTCAGGCAGCTCATCACACTTTTACAAAAAGGTCCAAAAGAGAACAAAAATTACAAGCGGACCCAGAAAAGTGCAAAGAGCACCCCGAGCCACCGGAAGAGATTACAATCGGATCCTTAGACGCACCCCAAGCACCTAGGCGACGCCGGCGCCGCCGTACCACCTGCCGCCGGGAAGAAGGTACCGCCACTTCATGTAGATGACCGCAGGAGCCGTCCGCCGCCGTGCGACGGAACCGAGACACGCTGAACGCGCACGGCCACAGCACCAGCTCCCTGCAACCGCCCATCTTCCAGCCGGCACCGCACCGCCCAGGCCAACCACCACCAGCACCGCACCACCTCCAGACGCCGCTCCCTCGCCACAATGGCCGGCCGGAGCTGAAACGTCGAAGAAGAAGACCACCTGAACCACCTGCACCAAAAACGGAACGCCGACCACCACCAGCTCCTCCCCTCGCCACCACGGCCGGCCAGAGAAGCACAGAGGGAGGACCGCGCCCGACGAAGCAACTCCACTACCTCCCCGACGACGAGGCCGGAACGGGGAAAGGAGGGGGAGGACGAAGCCCTATTCACCGGCGCCACCGCCACCGTCTTCGGAGACGCCATCTGGGCACGCACACCTAGAAACCCTAGTACCTAACTACTCGCACGGATGGAGCCGAGGCTCCCCCCACCTCGCGGCGCCGAAACGGCGGCCGGAGGCGGAGGGGAGCAGTAGATCCGCCGGCGAAACTCCGGGACTCGCGGTCGCCTCCTTTCCGCCTCTAAGCACCGTAGCAGGGGAAAGGGGAAGTGCTAGTACTTGTACAGTATAGAATTGCTTTTATTATTCTGAAACTACTATTACTTGGTCCCAATTTTTTTTGAAAAATCATCCCCACCTATGAATGATCATACAGACAATTTTGGCCGAGTTTTGAAGAAAATCATATAAATTGAGTAAACTTCAAAAAAGTTGAAAAACTTGCGCAAAGATTCAGATTTGGCGTTGCCTTATAATAGCGAGATCTCGGACTAGAGAGAACAAGATTAGTAATAGTTTCAAGGAAAAACTTGCACACTTCGTTTGGAGCTTCGTCAAACCTGAGTGTCAAGCCCCAGATCTTGGTCAGTTTTTTAAAGCTCTGGCAAAAATCCTACCGGTAGGAGGAGCCGCCTCTTTTTTTTTTTTGCGATGACAAACACAGAAGTACAACGACAAATTACAAAAAGGCCCTCATAAGAAATAAAATTACAACCCAGCCCTTTTGCAACTCGACCACACCGGAGACGACGAGCGCTGTCGGTGGCGTGCCGCTGCTCGAGCTCCGCTTGATGCCTTGGATCCGGAGCCCCCCCAAGCCAACGGGAAGTCGCCGATCACCGATCCCAAAGGATCTACGCGTGAAGACGCGGTCGTCGTCACGCCGCTGCACATCTGCATCTATCGGATGTTCTTGAGCCAGATCCGCCGTCTCACGGACTCCGGCGAAGGGGGGAACGAGCCGAACAGCTCCGCAGAGCCGCGTACTCGCTGAAGGCGGCAGGTCGACGCCGGAGCTCCTCGGAGCACCACCGTCGAGGGGAAGGACCGCCACCTGCAAAAACAACACCGGCCACGCCTCCTCCGCCATGACGACGCCGGCTGAAACCCAACACACTCCTACATAACACATATGCACAGATCCGTCGATTCCCCGTCCTCCCGCCGCCGGAGGGCGGGAATCAAGCGGATCGATGGCGATGCGGTGGCGCGAGTCGGAGGTCCCAAAAGTCACCTTTCACTACTGTAGACGGGGTAGCTAGTGGTTTTCGGATGAACTGGACCATATGGACTATTGGAAATAAAATGCTTATCAATCTGGAATACTTATGGCGTGCTTCCGATTCCGTGTTTGTTGGTATTCTTGTAGCAATGTCATCCGCTATGTAAGCAGTGAGACAGGGCCGACTCGACGACATGCTTGATGATGTTATGGTGGCAGCATGCCATCCCACCTCGCCGCTGAGCTCTTTTCTGGCAGGAGATGCATCGCTACTTTTTTTCTTCAGTTGGGCATGTTTCTACTATGGGTTAATTTGATAGATGCCACTGCAATATCCGGCTATTTGAGAAACGCCACTACAAATTTCCTCTTTTCAAAAACGGCATTACAATTCTCTGTACATTTCATAGACGCCATTACGCCCACTTAAACGCACATACCGGACAATATACACTCGTATTTCTGTCTGCACCTCAAGTAATCTTGTGATTTTTTTCCTGATGGAGGAAAATACTGCCAGTAATTTCATGTCCTTATTTTCATGCTCGTGGTACGCTATCCAAGTAATCTTGTGATTTTTCCCTGATGGAGGAAAATACTGCTAGGAATTTCATGTCCTTATTTTCATGCTCGTGGTACATTCCGTAGACGTATAGCTCGAGGTACATTCCATAGACGTATATTTTCCATGCTCGTGGTACATTTTCTTTCTTTCATGATCGTGGGACATGCTCACATGCTCGTGACACATTCCATAGACGCCATTGTTATTTTTTTTCCCCTGATGATATGCGGTCAACGGGTGAGCGGGATGGCTCAGCCCCTTTTTTATTCTCTTTGTCTCTGTGAAAAAAATATGGCGACCTTTTTTTTTGACACATCCAACCATCCGTATATTCAACGATCAAACCACATACACCGTACATAGATTGAAAAGCAGAAGAAGAACCAACATACGGGGAGGATCCAGAGCCACCACAGAGAGTCGCAGCTTCCCGGCGACGGAGACGAAGGCCGGCAACCACCTTGCCACTGCCTGGGCACTTTTAAACCCTTAAGAGACGCCGCCTTGACTGCCCGAATATGGCGACCTTATGCTATTAATTCAGGTAGGGATTACCATTTATACATACTTTATACGTAGTATATGATAGAAATACAAGTATATATTGCCCGGTATGTGTGTTTAAATGGGCATAATGGCGTCTATGAAATGTATAGATAAATGCAGTGGCGTTTTTCAAAACACGAAAAATGTATGGTGTTTCTCAAATAGGCAGAAATTGCAGTGGCGTTTATCCAATTAACCCTTCTACTATTGCCTCAATAAATTCATATTTTTTCTTACCGTCGGACGAATGTGGTTGCTTTATATAAAGCGGGACGAAAACATATTAGTTGTCTTCTCTATTATTCTATTCTCTTACAATTTATCTATGTATATTATATCCTGCTCTGTCATGTCACTTTGTGATATTTTGAGTAGGTCCCTCGAGGTCAGTCTGACAGTCTCGAGGTCAACGGAGACGGGGCATGAAACGTGTGCGCGCAGAGTGCGGTGTGTGCGGCGTGGGTACGTGCTGGAAGTGGGTGAGTGGTTAACGGGGCACCAAACATACGTACGTGTAAGCAGAAGTAAATCATAAATCCTCTGAATTTTAGTTCCTTTCCTTTGGGAACACCTTCTATCTCGTGGAAATTAATCCCGTCCATCTCGCCAATCACCAAACGGTCAGCTTCCTCCCGTTCCGTTTATATACTACCACCATTGCCACTGTATCGATATTCCCTTCTTCCTCCTCTGACTCCCCCTCCCACATCGCCAAGCGTCGGAGCTCCCGAGGAGCGCAGCCATGGCGACACACGAGCCCATCAGAGCAAGTTCCCCCTCTCTCTGTCTCCCCATTGTTATCTCGTTATTCTTTTTTTCCTATCCGAACGACTAGCTACTTACTGTTAAACTAGATGGAATCTACTACTAGTAAACTTACTGATTAATCGATTCATATTTGTACCAGCATATAACGATTACTCTCTGCCTTGTCTGCTTAACTGATTTTCAGACCAAGGCAGATACGCCGGCGACAAGTGATTCACAGGCTGCCAAGACCGAAATGGGGCAGGAGATGGCATTGGTGGTGTATCAAAGGCTTCCTTCGCAGCTTGACGACGGCAGAGGAAGACAGGTTGATGATTTTAAGCCGATGGTGAGAAACCCATCTCACTGATCTTAAAATCCTAGCTTCGGATAGGTAGATTATTGGCGTGTGCCGTTTTATTGCAAATCCTGATTGTGATTGTTGTATCGTAGCTTCAGTAGTAGTCTTCTGTGTCTGCATTATTTTTTTGTCCTCTGTTTCTGAATCTTCAATCTTGCGTAAAATGTGGAACTGCCTGACAAACTGAAAATTATATGCTCATGTTTTTCCTCGAGTGCTCTTCGGTAATGAATCGACTAGTAGAAAGCAAAATGACTGCATGCAATCTCCATGTTTTCAGGCTATAATTGTTCCTTGGAAAAAGATGGTATTTTAGGCTATATTATAAAATGATATTTGTAGGCTGTTTCTTTTTGGTCTTTTATTAATAAATTTGAAGTTCTGGTGATGCAATAAGAAAAAATTTGTTATTGCAGGATGAGAAGCGCGCTATGGTTGTTGCTCAACAGTCTATGGACGTGGATGAGCCTGTTCCTTTGTGTGTAAGTGCTATATATTGCTTTAGTTCTCTTGTATATGCTCCATTCAGCGCATCACATGTAATGAAAGAATTAATGGCAGACCGTGAGGCCAGAGAGCGTGGAGATTGCGCAGGAAAAGTGTCAAGGCTTTCCTTATAAAGAAGGAGAAAGGAAAACTAGGGTAAACAAAACTAGCAGTGGCCTCGCTAAAACTTACTCCCTCAGTTTTTTACTATAAGATGTTTTAGTTTTTGTCCACATGCACATGCACACAAATGTATGTAGACACATTTTTGTGTGCATGTTCACTCATTTTAGTGTGCATATAGACAACATGTGTATCACCTAAAACATCTTATATTAAAAAACGGAGGGAGTATAAAGTAAGATACTCTCCTAATTCCATCCTTGTATTTGTGCATGTGATATGAACATGTCTTATCCGCAAAATGAGAACAAACTAACAGAGCTTCCAATGTCAGTTATGAACTCACCATGCTTCCTATGCTTCTTTTAGCTTTCTTTTCCTTTTCTCTAGTTCTGATTAGTGATTTTGTCTAGAGCCTCTTGTAAAGAGTTTTCCATTTTTTTGGTTTGCAGTCACATAAGTTGTGCGCCTCATTGGTTTTATTCTTCTAATACAAAGGATACGCATCTTGATGGGTGTTCAAAAATAAAATAAACTCGTAGCGATTCAGAGATACATTGTTCACAATTAAAAATTATTTGTTATCTTCAGGCGTATATAATGGATGTTAAATTTGTTGCTCCGCTTTGGTTGTTTCGTTATTTTTCCAGAGGAACAGAGGGAGACCAGCTGGTTCCAAGTCTGCCAAGGGAAATATTGAGCACAAGCCGGCGTTATTTGACGGCAGCAGCGGTAGTTATAGCAAGGGTGACAAGGAGGAGGATTTTGAGCCACCGACGCCCACAGTAAGTCCTTAATTGAAATAATTTAAAATTGATTCAGCTGATACAATTTTCTTGTTCAAATCTGAATGGAGTAATATACTAACCGCATGTTGCTCTGCTGTGATTGGTTATGTTACAGAGAAAGAGAAGGAGGCCAGCAGGCTACAAATCTGCCAAGATCAAGCTTGGTTATGTTGACAGCAGTAGTGAGGGCAAGAAAGACAAGGATTATGAGTTTGAGCCACCAGCACTGACGGTACGGCCGTAACTGAAATAATTTAAAAATGATTCAGCTAATATAAGTTTTATTCAAAGCTTGATTAGAGAAATAGACTAACCCCATGTTGCTCTGCTTTGATTGGTTATGTTAAAGAGGAAGAGAGGGAGGCCAACACTCTCCAAATCAGGGAAGAACAAGATTGGCTATGTTGACACCAGCAACAGTAGTGAGGGCAGGAAAGACAAAGAGTATGATTTCGAGCCAGAGGCAAGTCCAAAGTGGAATGATAAAATCATTTCAAATTGATCTGTTCTTTAATTTTTTTATTATTCAAAGATTGAAAGAATCACTTGTTCATACATGGCACCAATTTTCTTATTAAAACAAATAAAAATATGATACCTTAATCGAGTGTAAGCAGATCAAGATATATGTTATGCCCTAGAATGTCGATGGCTGAGTCAGAATTTCTTATTAGTGAACCAGACTAACTATGACAAAGTTGTGACTCGACAGGTATCTGATGATGATCGCCGTAAGAAATATGCATGGTACTTCAACTTTTTTGTTGTTTTCACGAGTAGATTGTATTTATAAGCTGGCAAGTGTGTCTGACTTGTGCACCTCAATGAATCTTCAAACAAACTATAGTGTTAAGGGCACTGCTTTGGCCAGAGCTGAGGAGGTAAAGAAGAAACTGCCAGCAGAAATTCCAAGCTTAGTCAAGTGTATGACGCACTCACAAGTTGTTAAGGGGTTTTGGCTGGTAAGTCACGATTTACTAGGTGTTTGAATGCTTGTCAGAATCCGTAGATGTTTGAATGATTGTCAGAATTCCACGATTTACTCCCTCTGATTTTGACTTTTCTGTTCCTCTTGCAGGGCCTCCCGGCTGTGTTTTGCAGAAAAAATCTTCCAAAGCGTGATGTTGAAATTGTATTGGAAGATGAGGAAGGGAAGACCCGTAAGACAAATTACTTAGCGAACAAGATGGGACTCAGTGGTGGATGGGGAACATTCGCGCAGCAGCATAATCTTGAGGTCGGCGACGCCCTAGTCTTCCAGCTAGTGGAACGGACAAGATTTAAGGCGAGTGATTTGTCCACTGCTCCATGTGTCCCTTCATATTTTTTTCCTAGTGCACGCCTGGAGCACTATCTACACCTTGGTATTTGTTGGTGACGTGATTAACTACTGACTACTGTTTTACAGGTGTACATACTAAGAGAAAAAGAGTTCACTACAACTGACGGAGCGCTCGGTCTCCTGAGTCTTGATACATCCATGGAAAACAACACATCAAGTGAGTTGAAAGTATTTTATTCATGTTCATGCTGCAATGTTACAAAATCTTTTGAATCACATGTTGTGTTCTGCAATGCAGAGAAAAAAGAAGAAAGTTCCAACGAAGGTACCAAGTCTAAGGAGGAGGAGCCCGTCAGCAGCAAACAATCCAGCAACGACAGCGACAACCTAGCCGGCAAAGAGGCAGCATGCGGCGGCATCGGATCTACAGGTCCAGACACCGGTGGTTTCGTCCCCGTGAAAAGCCTCGTGAACTTCAAGATTGTCGTCGGTGACAATAAGGTCATCAGCCGCGTAGTACTCCCCGATCGCCTGCGCATGGCATACTACACTCTCTGCCATGCCCGCAAGGCATTCCTCCACAGGCATCTGCCGAAGCCGATATGCGCCACTCTCGCCACTGGGATGATCGTGCAGACGGCCGACATCGCCGAGGGCATCAGGGCCGCCTCCCCTGCCCTCGAGGACCTTGTGTCGTGGAAGAATACCTTGCAGTCGTTCGAGTCCCTGGGCATGGACGTCGCCTTCTTGCGCGAGCGCGTCGACAAACTTATCGACCTCCTCAGCACTCCGTTGTCGGCAATGGAGGAGCCCGAGGGGTACGCAGAGCTGAAGCTGGAGCGGGCTCGTTTGGAGAAGCAGGTGAGAGACCTCGATTCGAGGCTGTCAAACCTCAAGAATGCTGTGAAGGAGATGGATGTGGAGTTGGAGGAGATGCTGGAGGTGAGCCCGGAGAAGAAGAGGGACCAAGCTGTGCAGAAGCTGGCGACCGCGCCATGGTGATCGTGTGATCGATGACAACGTTTTGTGTGCATCTTCAGTAGTAACTAGCTCCACGTAGCTACAGACTTTTTACCCTCACTATCTAGTTCTAGTTGTCTATATTTATTTGGGTTTGGTACCAGAATGTTGCACCATGGTGCTCATCAGGGTTTATTAGGAGTGTTCTTGGTTTGTTTCTTCAGCTACTGAAATTTGGTTTTATTACTAACCTTGCTCGGGTTCGGTTACTACTGAAGCGTCAAAGTTCAGTTGGCAGAAAGATTGTAGATTATGCAACCTGGAATGAATCTTTTGCTGTTCATGGAATTTGCGAAAGTTGGTAAAGGAGAATAACAGAACTCTGAAATCGTGAAGAAACATATTTCAAGGAGCAATGAAAATCTAAAATTACATGAAGAATTCAGTAAATGATGTGGCCGTGGGAAAATTGTAATTTTACACGAACGGCATCCATGCATACACCTTTTTATGTTTTTGTCGGATTTTCATTTGTGGCTGTGTACATCCTTATTATGCAGATGCCCACTGTAAGACACTTTGATTTTTTTTGATATTTGGAGTAATAAAAGCCCTTTATCAAAAAAGAAAATAGAGAAGACTGATTCACGACTCATTGCCATCGTGGCATTAGTTCAGACCGGTGATAGCTGAACTAGCCAGATTAAGCCAGGGGAAAGGAAAAGAGACACGTGGCATAGCCTGCAAAATGGCAGGGTAAACATAGTTGCAAACTTGAGCAAATGTCAGATAACAAAGGCTGAGTTACAAGAAGAAAAAATAAATATCAAACTTCCTAGTCAACTTCAGAGTATCCATAATGTCTGACATTTTAACGATTTCCTACCCTGCTGTAAATAAATGAATACAACATCATGAACAACTAAACACAACGTAATGTGATTTTCCTGATCTTTTCAACTATCTGTTTGTGTAACGAAAAAAAGGTCCTTGTATATGATTCATCAACCCCTGTTGGCAAGTAACGAAGCCTCGTCGTCATCTTGTTCAACATCAGGATGCTCCTGGTTTTTGCATTTTTTGAGCGAGCCGTTGGTGCTCGAATTATTGTCCACGGCAAGAGAGGTTAATTCCACATTCTCTATCCGGTGAGCTTCAGCATCATCATCCTCAGCCAGCAAATCAGCTGGAAGGAGGTTAGAATTTGGGTCGCTTCTGGGCACTAAGAATATCAATGCCAATGGTAGTAACCTCATTGCATTTCGAATCAGAATCGCGGCCCAAAGGTTTTTGAATTCTGTTCTCGTGATGTTCAGCAAATGAAGGAGCAATCCACCAATCCAAGATCCTGTCATCAGGCCAATGTTGTCGATGGACATGAGCAGCGCGAAGAATGTGCCCTCGATGCCAGGTGGGCAAAGCTTTGAGCTAAGCACCAAAAGAGGCATCCACTTGAGACGGTTGATCATTTTGGAGACCCCCTCATCAATGACAGCGAAATAGTAATCAGGTATCCCCAGTTTTAGATTTAGACGAAGTACCAAGATCAGATCAAGCATTCCTGACAGACTTAGTAGTAACTGACTTGAAAAAAGAACGCTGCGAAATGAATAGTCCTTAAGAATATTTTGATAAAGTATAACTGCAACAAGAGATCCCACTGATCCAACTGCGAAGATAAACCCAATGAATCCCTGGTAAAGTAAGAAATAAATATCATTTTGGTCATGCATTTATGATCGGCAAATTCTTGAAAGTAGCACTGCTATAGTTGCATCAGAGGTACCGGCATGGCTCCTTTTTTATCAGATGCTTTAGAATAACATGCAGCAAACTTTCTAGCATTCGATCAATATATCTGAAACTGTCGGTTTTACATATAAAATATATATTGCATTTTTTTACAAGTACTTTATATAAATATGTCAATCTAAAGATATAAAATATATAGTCAATATAACATCTGTAAAAATTTAGTAACATTAAGCGAAAAGGAACATCATAAATATACAATTTCAATTATGTCAAGTAGATTCTTTTTTAACTGCAGATGACTTTATTGTCATAGAAAAGGAGCCAAGAGTCCAAAGCAACAGTGCAATTCGATTCCAGTCCTGCCATAAAAGCTCCCGCACCAGGAAACCCTGCGCGACGCTCTCGCGGCTAGGGTTTCGCCCCCAGCCGCCGCCAGCTCGCCGCCGGCCACCCCATCCTCCTCCACCACCACCCCCCTCCCCTCTCCCCTCCCCCCCGTGTCGCACCCAGGCGACACCGGGGGGCCCTCCTCGCGCCGCCAGGGTCCTCCCCTCCACCGCGCCTCGCCGCCGCTGCCGTCGCCGGCCCTCGCGCCGCGGCGGTGGCGGCCTCCCCGTCGCCACACAACTGGCGGACGGGGGTGGTTCCTCTTCAGCTCTCTCGCGCGCGCGGGGCGCTCGTCGGACCCGCCTGGGACGGGGACGGAGTGCTGCCGTCGCTGGCAGGCCGGAGTGGCGGCTCCGGGGGCGCCGTTCGTCGGCGTGGTGGCGGATCCAGGGGCCCTCGCGCCTGGATTTGAGGGGGACGTGCCTTGTCTAGCCGTGAGGGCGGCAGGCCGGGGCATCGGCCGTGGCGACAGGTCGAGGTCGTCGGCGGCGGGACGCCGGAGCGGCGGCTCCGGAGGCCGTGGTTCTGCGGCGGCATGGCAGATCGGGGGCCCTCGTGCCCGGGTCTGATGGGGGCGGCCGGGGCCTGGCCGTGTGGACGGCGGGTCGGGGTCGCCGGTGCGCGAGGTCGGAGGTGTGTGGAGCGGTGGTTCCGGGGAGAGGAAGCCGGGGCGGCGGCCCCGAATCGATGGCGCCACGCGAGGACGAGGCCTGGGCGCGTCGGTGCGGTCGGGGTTGCCCCGGCCGTGTGGCCGGCATGAGGTGGCCGTGCTGCATCTCCGGCTGTGGGTTCGTCATCCAGTCGGAGGAGAGGATGCCGGGGCGGCGGCTCCGGGTTTGGTCGGCGCAGCGCCGTCGTGGTGTGGGGTGCCATGGTGGCTGCGGCATGCGCTGATGGTGGACTGGCCGGTCCTTGATGGGCGGTTTGTGAGGTTTGCGACACATCGCCGGGTGAAAGCCCTGCCCTGGTTGTCGGCCAGGGCCGACGACGGCGACGCCCTTGGGCGCCGCGTCCTTCTTGAAGGCGTCATCGAGGTGGTTCTGTTGCCTCTTCACGCTGGGTTCTCCGGGGGAAACCCCAGATCCCTCGCGGGATCGGGCGAGGGCGGCGCTCCTGCGTCGTTTGCCTCTTGGGGCCTCGTCTTGGATGTTCCACCGGCCAGGGGGACCAGTGGATTCAGATGGTGGTTGGTGGCGGCGACCTTTCGTCTTCGGCTAGGGGGTGCGCGGCAATCGGTCCGGTGTGGATGTCGGAGCGGCGGCTCCGGATTTCGTCTTGCGTTGAGTTCGTCTCCGCCGTGTCGGCTGTTGGCTGTGGTCGCTAGGGCGACATGGTCGTCGGCTGGGTTTGGGGCGTGGCCTTGGGGCCGGTGTGGATGTCGGAGCGGCGGCTCCGGGTTGGCGTTGAGTTTGCCTCCGCCGTGTTTGTGTCGCCTTTGGTTCGCTAGGGCGACTTAGTCGTCGACTCGTTTTAGGGGGCGTGGCCTTCGGGCCGGTGTGGTGCGTTGTGTTGTACGGTTTTCGGCCGGTTTCCCTCATAAATTGTCCAACTCTTTTCGACTTTATCAATCAAAGGCATTGCCGAGGTTTGAAAAAAAAAGCAACAGTGCATTATTGGCAAGAAAATTATGGGTGTACCTCAGAAAAAGATGGCCCTGCACTTGGATCCGTGTACCAGTAGAACATTCCTTCTTGAATGTCCACACTCAGAGCAAGAGACAAGTACATGTAAACACATGGTCGCCATACTTCAGGACATTTTAACGTCATTAACATTGTTCCGCTGGCTTCTACCAACTTCTTATGAGCCTAGTTTGTAGTTTCATACATAAAAATTAGTATATACAAACAAACTACTTGTTCGGACCTCAAATTAAATGTTCAACTAACCTGCCCGTACGGAAAGTTTGGGATTTTGACATCCTTTATCAGCACTCCAGCTAAAATTACCAAGGCAGAAGGAATAGTTAACATGCCAAGGGCTCCCTTGAGAAAGACAAGATTTATCTACAGTCAGAGACCAGTACAAGCCAAAGTAGTAGCAATGGACAATTTACTTCAACCCCGACAAAACAGAGGAGTACAAGCATGGCGTCCTCTCATTCTTTATGCATAACCAGAATGCATATATGGATTTTTTTTTTGGGTGGATTTAGGAGGAAGATATTTATCTGGTTGATTGGAGATGATCAATGGGAAGTATAAAGCACTAAAACATAAGTGTGGTGAGCTAGCGATACTCACCTGTGCTCCAATTGCATGAACAAGAAAACCACTTATGGAGAATCCAATAAGACCTCCAACAGATGCACAGAAGCCATTTAAGCTTATCATGTCAGCAGCAAGATGAGGGTATATTAGACTGTTTTCGGCCACACAGGCATCTATAGTTACATCAGCTATTGCTACACTCGCACTCCCAGACATCAATGCCAACAACGCGAACATTACATGAAGCTTGCTGTGGAGAGAGACTATAAGCATGGCAATCACTCCCATTATGCCTGCATATTCCTCGGAAAACAGGGAGGGGATAAAGTCAATAAGAAAATCCATAGCCTCTTACCAAATGATAGTTTACATTTAATCAGGAGAATAGTACTACAAATAACACTCTTATAATAATAGCTGATGTGTTTAGCTTATGCAAGCATATTTGCTTCAAACATATGCAAAGTATACAGCTGCATTGGTTCCTTCCTAATTGTTTTTCAAATTTTGCATTTCTCAGTATGCAATTCAGAAGTGAAATATCGTTATCTCAGACGGGAATATAAGTTTGTTTCCTGATGTAGCTCGGAACCTCGGGTATACTACATCGCCATTCAGAACAACCAATCCTATCTGAGCCAATAGGCATAATCTATTATCTATGTCGACAAGATGATCACTCACGACTTCTCCAGCACCAAATCATCAGACACTACCACAACTCAATCAAGATTTTAAGTTTGCAGACCATAAGTAAACAGGGAGTATCAATTGTACAATTCCCAGAGTCAGACATAACCGAAACAAGCACAAGCAAAAGGCACTGTCCTGCTCACCTGCAAGGACGAAATACGGCCGGCGCCGGTAGCCGGCGATGGGGAGCACGTCGGTGAGCAGGCCCCAGAGCGGCTTGACCATCCACGGTATCGACGTGACGCCGTGGTACACCTGCGCCGCCGACGGCTGCACCTTCTGCACGTCCTTCCAGTAGTAGTCGGAGGCGACACGCACGATTCCGCCGCCGAGCCCCTGGCTGATGCCGTACGTGGCCACGACGCCGAGCACGAAGCTCCAGTGCAGCTCCCTGACGAGCATCCGGAACCACGCCACCGGGGACAGCGTCCAGCTCCCGGCTCCGCCCGCCTTGGCCGGCGGCGACCCCGGGGCGTCCTCGATGAGGACATTGGTCTCCTCCACTTTGCCGCTCCCCTTGTCCTCGGGGGCCGGCTGCGGCGACATTTCCCGCGGCTGCTCCTCCGCGAGATCTTCGGCGGATGCTCGGAGCGAGGCCGCGCGCTAACGAAGCTCGGATCCTCGGCTGGGTCCGGACGGATTGCTCCGAGCTGAATCTGGAGCTTGGATGCCGGCCGAGAGCAGATTCGGTGGGGCTTCTTGGATCCTAAGCGCCGTAGGGACGACTAAAAGATCGGAGATGGGAGCTAGGTGCATCTCTATTGAAAAGTATATCGATGTTAAAGTCCTAAAGAAAGCCAATAAACTGTTGGTCTGGGTTCGGCCAAGAACATCAAATCGAATGGCGCTCTGAACCTTTCTCCCTCTGCCCGGGGGAAAAATCGAAGCCGGTTGCTTCTTCCAAAATACTCGTGCTACTACTACTCAAGCGGCGGGATATGAATGCTGGTGGCCTGCAAACATCAGATTCCAGTCTGAAAGAAGAAGGAGTGTGAGAGAGAAGAGAGATCGTGGGAGGAAGCGGGAGTCGTAAGAAAGAAAAATGGGAGAATCCTTTGGGAACTGAGGCCGTTTGACCTGTTTTGCTATGTTTGTTCTGATTGCTAACTAATACCAGGCGACGGCCCTGTCGCTGTAGGGTGGGACACGTACCGTGGGCCTACCGCTCAGTGGTTGTGTGCGCGTTTAGGGTCGTTCCCTGTGTTTGTGATTGGTGGGGCGGCAGCGGGAGTTAAGTTCTGGATAAGCAAACGAAATTGGACTCAGGCGCCCTTGTCACTGACAGCCGCACCCTGAATATCGGAGTGGACCTACGGAGCAGTGCGTCACTGCTCGACCACTGATGTTTTATTATTTTTTAGAGTGAATTTCATTTTTACCCTATAGCTTTGCATTTGAGACATTTATTACCCCATTTAGTAAAATAAAATTAGAAATACACTGTACATAAATTTTAGACATGGTTTTATCTCATTTTGGCGTTTTGCGTGTTTGGTTGGAATAGACCAAAATCTTATGTCTATGTGGCGCGTCAAAATATGTAAAGATCTGAGAGCATCATCGAAGATAATGTCCGGTCTTCTCTTCACCATATGTTTAATTTCTCACCGTTCTCCTGATATTTTTGAATCTTAATCATCACCTCACATCTTGCCCAACCAAAATGTATCAGAAAAAGAGGAGTTTTTACATTGGGTAATCTAGACCATTTTTTCAGTAGATGGGGTAATTATTTTCACAATGCTTAACTAGAAGGTAAAAGGCGAAATTCACCCATTATATTTACTAGGGGATGGTCTTGAAGAACCCAAACACATCTTATCTTGAAGAACCCATGATACATGCCTTTTTATCCTCTGTACCACCGCACACACTGACCCAACTTGAAGGGGGTCGTAGACAGAAAACAAAAAAAATCGTACCGACGATAACCAGAAACTAGCCAAGATCTAACTATGCAGATATACTATACGGAGGGGAACGGAGTACATACCCTTGTAGACCGAAAGCGGGATTACGTTCCCGCACAAACGTTGCCGATGAAGCCGACCTCAAGGTCGTGTAGAGGAAGTAGACGTACTCCCAGCGCCACCCGTGTAGCGCCTCGTAGTTCCACACACGTATGGTGTAGATGACGACCTCCGGGCGCCAGATCCAGCAGAGCAGCAGAAGCGGAAGATTGGATCTAGCAGCACGGCGGTGTGCATATAGTGGAGAGACTTCCCTCCCCGTACGCAGGTCCAGAAACGGAACCACGCTAAGGTAGAAGAGAAGAAGGAGATGGGTGGATTTTCAAGGCATGGGGGCACCCATATATATAGGTGGAGGGAGGGTGCCATCTTGGTGGCTTGGCCACGTGGGACTAAACCACATGGCCAGCCGCACCATGGGGGGTTGCGTCAGCCCTAGGTGGGCCTCATGTGGCCCACCTAGGCCGGCTGACCCTCCTCCCCTTTTTCCCTTTGGGGTTTTTCGAGGCCCATTTAGGTTTAATGCCTTTAAAAATTCAAAATTAATTAAATAAAAATATATTTATTATTAATAACACTTATTAATATTAAATACATATTATTTAATTTATTCTAGCTCCGAAACATATTTCGTTGCCTCCGATCAACATCGGACATGTCCCTAAACGCTTCCGGAGTCTCTGGTTTCTTTCTCTCTTATATCCAATCCAATCGTCACCTACCCTTAAGTGTGTTACCCTACGGTTCAGATCACACAGACATGAACGAGACACGTTCTCCGATCAATGACTAACAGCGGGATCTGGATACCCATGATAGCCCCTGTGCGTCCATGAAAGTCTTTTATCGTTCGAACCTTTAGACGTCCAGTCTCAACCTTTTGGCTGACGATACTTAGATTGTCCGAGCATCGTTCTTTGGTATCACGATTACCGAGCATGATCTCGTCATTGACAAATCTATCTTTACTTGTCTGTGATATTACATCCCCGTGACCTAGTCACATGCTTGCAAGATCTTTGATGTAATCTTACCGAGTGGGCCTAGAGTATCTATCATGCTATGTGGATTGGCAAATCCCGCTCTTGATCACTCGCCTCCACTGCTTCCTTCGGATACCCGAAAGTGTCACCTTTATTGTCACGCTATATAAGACATGCCATTTGATGCAATCAAAGCACATTACAGAAGCAGCGATTTGATATGACCTCACAGTCGAAGGTATGAGCACTACGTTTCTATATCTTTTGGGTATGTCCATCACATCATTCACCTAACGACATGACTCCGTTGTCAACCGACGTAATTATCCATAATCAGGAAACCTTGATCATCTGTTGCCCAACGGACTAGTTAAATAGAGACTACTAGGGACCTGGTTTTTATATACCACACGTGTATTAATGTTTCCGCGTAATACATTTATAGCATGGTACAAAAAACATATTATGAACAATTGAGATATGACAAATAAAATCACTTTATTAATTGCCTCTAGGGCATATCTCCTTCAGTCTCCCACTTGCACTAGAATACAATTTAATCTAGTTTACAACTTGGTAAAAGTTAACACCTATAGCAGTATGGTGCATGCTTGTCTCGTGGAAGAGGAATTCAGTCAACAAATATCCCACATTGAGATCTGTATGTGCTTTGCAATACTTCTATGTCACCTAGTTTGACATCATCCCATATCTTATGATAACGGTGAAATACATGTTTGTCGATGGATGAGACTCGAAACTTCGCGTAGCATGGACCTTAAAAATCTAAGAGATCTATTAAGGGAAACCACACATGCTCAGGAAAACCGCTGTCCAATCACACTTGCTACTTCTGAAGTAGCCATATATTCTATACCTATGTACATTATGCGACAGTGCATTCATATGCAACTCCGCAAGCTAACCCTGTCTTTCTTCAAAACAAAGGACTTCTCATGTATGAGATTTCTAGTCGTATGGGTCAGTGTCATAACTTGCATCATCGTAACCCCTTTACGGCAAGTTGTCTTTTCACTCTTACCCTACACCAGAAAACATATCTTCAGTTCTCTTTAGACACTGAAGGATATACTTAACGTTTTTCATTGATCCATCCAGGGATCACTTCTGAACCCGTTCTTCAACAAGAACTTGGGTCACACCAAGTCGAGCTTTCAGTCTGATAGAATCTATGGCTGAGGCATAGAAGATGTCGAACATCAATAACTATCACTGAAACGCCAAGATAATCTTAATATTTTACCTAGTCATACAAGTAAGAACCTTTTTTCGCTTGTTCTATTCTGAACCATTTCAGAATCTTAACCTAGGAAAATATTGACCTAATGTTATTAAGCCCCTTTTGGTCTATACAATTTACAGACCTGACGCCTAATACTCTTAACTTCATTCATAGAAAATTTAATTACTTAAATAATCATTTATACTTTACTAGAGGATCTGTATCATTCTTAATATGTCATTACATATAAAATCAGGAATGACACCTAGCTCCCACTTAAATACGCCATCCGTATATAAGACCAGGGAATTTCTTTTAGCTCCCACTCAAATATGCCATTCACATATAAGATCAAGAAAAGCTACTTAGCTCCCACTCACTTCTTTGTAAATGCAGGTTTCTTCAACTATTTTGGACGACTCCAAAATCTTTGATCACATTATCAAAGTGAAGATTCCAGCTCCGATATGCTTGCTTCAGCCCATGAATGGAAAGCTGAAGTTTGCATACATGTCTAGCATCCTTAGGATCAACAAAACCTACTTGTTGTACCAATTACAACTCTTCTTAATGTTGCCATTAGGGAACACGGTTTCTTTATCCATCCATCAATTTCTTAATTGAAAATAATTGCTAGAACAATCCTAAACAGACTTAGGCATCGCCACTTGAGACAAAATCTCGTTGTGGTCAACTTTTGAATTTGTCGAAACTGTTTTATGACAAATCGATCCTTATAGACGGTTGCCTTTCCGTCAGTGTCTATTTTGTCATAAAATTCCATTTACTCTCAACGGCCTGAGCCCATCAAGAAGATTTACCCAAGTCTTTACTTGGTAATCGTACATGGATTTTATCTCGGATTATATATGGCTCATAGCCATTTTTCGGACTTAGGTCTACCATCACTTTTTGTAGTTCGTAGGTATTTTCATGTTCCATTAACATGACGTTTCATAACAAGATAGTCATAGCACATAGTGCGGAAACATTCTCGTATGCCTACGATCTTAGTACGAGCTTATAGCGTCATGATCATTATCATTAGCTTTCTTTCATCTGTGGAGGACGATATCGGAACAATTTCCGGTATCGAACAGTTTCCGTTGCGTCACTCTGATGTCTGGAGAGGAAGTTCATTAACTCCGTCTTGCTCTACTTTCTTTCCCACTATATCTTCGGATAAGAAACTATTTCTTGAGTAAGGTATATTCCGGCAACAATTTTGCCTTTGTTGTGAGAATATGTACCCAACTAATTCTTTAGGTACACTACAAAGATTTATCCGTTTTAGGTTTGATCATATCAAAACACTAAAATATCAAACGACAATCTAGGCCAAAAGCCATGCCATCACTCATATGGTATTGCCTCCACGGATTTAGATGGTTTCCCTATTATCTAAAGTGAATGTTTTGTTTCTACCATATGACTTCAATGATCACAATAATTCGATAAGAGATTTTTTACCACACACTATCCAATAGAGTGTGATTACGACGTCCTAACACACCATAACATTGTGGTGTTCCATGCGGCGTAATTTGTGGAACTCTTTTCACAAGTCTTCCAATGATATGCCAAACTCATAACTCAAATCCTTGTTTCCTCGATCTGTATCGCAGGAATTTGATTTTCTTGTTAAGTTTATTTCTTTCTTCACTCTGAACTTGTTTGATCTTATCAAACTTTTCAGACCAGCATTTCATTAAGTGGATATCCATATATCTACTCAAATCATTGGTGAAGTTTACGAAATAATGATTTCCACTACACGTTAACGTACTTCATTGATCCACACACATCATTATGTATGATTATCAATAAGTTAAATGCCCGTTTCCAGAAAACGGTGTCTTAGTTATTTTGCAAGTGTCAAAAGATCAAAATCTAAGACTTGGAGGTCCATCTGAATGGAGCTTCTTAATGCATATAACATTGACATGACTTAAAACGTTAGTGCCACAATAATGTGGTGTCATTATTAAGTTTGTATCCTTTGGCATTAATGTTATAAATGTGGGAGCTACTACCATCTGGATTCATATAAGAACACTTCATTCATAATCGGTGTATGATCATTAAAGATATCACTCATAAATGTAGGACAACAATTTTGTCACTGACAAATATGAATAATTGTCTCGCTAGAGGCAAGACACACTTATAATGATCATGCTAACAAGCGATCAAACGAATTTGTTCAGATCCAAATTAATCCAAAATGGTAGATGCAGAGAGAGTGTCTATGGCCATTACAACATATTGCCTGCCATCATCAACACACATTGTCTCCTCATCCTTCCAAGCTACTCAAGCAGAAAATCTCGTTTTCATAAAACATGACTAGTATCAAAACTTAGTCACTGCTGCAAGTACTTGTTTAGGTAAAACATTCATAACTCGTATATCATATATACACTATCATCATTGATGACTTCCCGGTGATTCATTTCATCTCCATGGTTTTTCCAACACAACCAAGAATTCATGAAGGTGAACGATTCCCCTTGCATGACATAGTCTATGACAAAACATTTGCACCTGGCAACGTTGTCTGTCATCCAGTGATCGAGCTGAGCGAGGCGTCTCAATGTCATCAAGTATGACCAATGTCATCAATATGACTAATTCATCAAGTATGACCAACGTCATCAAGTATGACTGCCACGTGCTCCTTTAATGCGAGTGTTCTCTTCCATCTTGGTTGAGAAGAAAACCTGATTTACGGTGGATACAGATCATCAATCTCAGCGACCATTCCAAATGTTCGCGATCTGTCAACACGCACCCACAGTTCATTCTCTATGGAGAGATCATAGCATACACTGGACTATGATGGAATTATCCGCACAAAACTTGATAATCCAAATTATCCTTTTGTTTAGCGGAATCTCCGGTTTATCTCCTAGCGGGTTTTGTATCATATAAAGCTAAAAGGTTTGAAACAAGGAGTATCCTCAAGCTACTGTATAAAACTATGAAGTTTGGACCCAACTTTTAAGTTTCTCAATCGCAGGAATGCACCTAAGTTTAAAAGGTCTATCGAACAGGTTATTATCTACAAAGGTTTTGCAAAACATAAAGACTTTGTTCATAATAAAATATGGGTTCAAGTTTTAATAAAATAAAACTACCAGAACTCCCACTCAAAACGAACATCCCTCGCATCGTTTTAGTGATTACACGATCCTCATCCGATATACTATCCCCGATCGTCACGGCCGATAGCATAGCTTCAAAGGTAGACATCGTTTATGTCAATCACAACAACTATGTGACTCGTGCTTAACCTTTCGGTCACTGTATTCCGAGGCCATGTCTGTACATGCTAGGCTCGCCAAAATAACCTATAGCGTATTGCTTGCAACGTGGCTTACACCCACGTATGCGAACGCAGATACGTCTGACACCCGATCATCACGGCCTGCCTCATAACGGAGAACTTTCGGTGGTGCACGCTATAGGGAGAACACTATTGGTATTTTAGGAGGGATCATCTTATATTACTACCGCCGTGTAACTAATATATAGACATATATATATATATACACAATATAAGATGCACTCAATCTACATAACATCTAAAATGAAATGTAATGCGATATGACATGGTCTTGCGCCGATGGTCTCCTTCGCGCCCACAGTTTATAAACAATTTAACAAACCTATCTTGACCATATCACATTGCCCCTGCAAAATAAAGTTAGACGATTTCTACTTTATCTTTTACATGTTTTACGTGGCTGCTAGGGCTTTCGCACAAGAACTGTTTCTTACCTACGAATACAACCAAAACAACGATAAGACAATTGTCTCTATTACACCCCTTTCGGGGCCCTCCATTGTAAATGCAATATCAACTATTGTAGGAGATACAGACACCCGCCAGCCACATATAGGTATAAGCCGTATGTCAAGTGTGGAACCAGTCTCGTGTAAGAGTACGCGTAAAGTCGGTCCGGTCCGTTTCATCGACAATGCCGCGATATAAGCAAGTACATGCGAGAGGGTAACAAATGTAGAATCGATGCCCACATTCAACATGTGTTCTAAAAACCATACATATATATCTACGCATAGATCTCGCTCTGATACCACTGAAGGGATCGTAGACAGAAAACAAAAAATTTCCTACCGACGATAACCAGAAACTAGCCAAGATCTAACTATGCAGATATACTATATGGAGGGGAACGGAGTACATACCCTTGTAGACCGAAAGCGGGATTACGTTCCCGCACAAACGTTGCCGATGAAGCCGACCTCAAGGTCGTGTAGAGGAAGTAGACGTACTCCCAGCGCCACCCGTGTAGCGCCTCGTAGTTCCACACACGTATGGTGTAGATGACGACCTCCGGGCGCCAGATCCAGCAGAGCAGCAGAAGCGGAAGATTAGATCTAGCAGCACGGCGGTGTGCGTATAGTGGAGAGACTTCCCTCCCCGTACGCAGGTCCAGAAACGGAACCACGCTAAGGTAGAAGAGAAGAAGAAGGAGATGGGTGGATTTTCAAGGCATGGGGGCACCCATATATATAGGTGGAGGGAGGATGCCCATCTTGGTGGCTTGGCCATGTGGGACTAAACCACATGGCCAGCCGCACCATGGGGGCTGCGCCGGCCCTAGGTGGGCCCCATGTGGCCCACCTAGGCCGGCTGGCCCTCCTCCCCTTTTTCCCTTTGGGGTTTTCCCCCTAATGGGCCTCTAAGGCCCATTTAGGTTTAATGCCTTTAAAAATTCGAAATTAATTAAATAAAAATATATTTAATCAGTAATAACACTTATTAATATTAAATATATATTATTTAATTCATTCCAACTCCGAAACATATTTCGTTGCCTCCGATCAACATCGGACATGTCCCGGAACGCTTCCGGAGTCTCCGGTTTCTTTCTCTCTTATATCCAATCCAATCGTTACCTACCCTTAAGTGTGTTACCCTACGGTTCGAGATCACATAGACATGAACGAGACACATTCTCCGATCAATGAGTAACAGCGGGATCTGGATACCCATGATAGCCCCTGTGCGTCCAGGAAAGTCTTTTATCGTTCGAACCTTTAGACGTCCAGTCTCAACCTTTTGCCTGGCGATACTTAGATTGTCTGAGCATCGTTCTCTGTTATCACGATTACCGAGCATGATCTCGTCATTGACAAATCTATCTTTACTCGTCTGTGATAGTACATCCCCGTGACCTAATCACATGCTTGCAAGCTCTTTGATGTAATCTCACCGAGTGGGTCCAGAGTATCTATCCTGCTATGTGGATTGGCAAATCCCGCTCTTGATCACTCGCCTCCACTGCTTTCTTCGGATACCCGAAAGTGTCACCTTTATTGTCATGCTATATAAGACATGCCGTTTGATGCAATCAAAGCACCTTTCAGAAGCAGCGATTTGATATGACCTCACAGTCGAAGGTATGAGCACTACGTTTCTATATCTTTTGGGTATGTCCATCACATCATTCACCTAACGACATGACTCCGTTGTCAACCGACGTAATTATGCATGATCAGGAAACCTTAATCATCTGTTGCCCAACGGACTAGTTAAATAGAGGCTACTAGGGACCTGGTTGTTTATATACCACACGTGTATTAATGTTTCCGCATAATACAGTTATAGCATGGTACAAAAAACATATTATGAACAATTGAGATATGACAAATAAAATCACTTTATTAATTGCCTCTAGGGCATATCTCCTTCACAACTCACTATCACTTTTCTTGCGCCCACTGACTGCACTGCCACCCGGCCCTCTCTCCCGCATGGCGCCGCCTCCTACTATGATCCCCTGCATGGCGGGGCTCAAGATGCGCCGCCTCCGGCCCTCTTTATAGCACGACACGACACGGACGACCAGCTGAGAAGCCACGAAATGCCTGCAAAGCAAGTGGAATTGTCGGCTAGAGGATGCAAATGCACGTACGTAGCATTACCGAAGATGACGACCTACTCCATGTGCCCCATGCTCCTCCTCCCCTCACTCTTGTCTGTTGATCCTCCCAAGGTATGGCACAACTACAAAAATCACTAAACCCCTACCGCACTATCCTTAGTCTAGCTAATGTGGAAATTGGACTCATCGCGTGCCTGCGCCGACGCCTCGTGCCGCCATCCCCTGGCGCATGTCCAATCACCCACGTCGTCTCGCTCCCAACCAAACCAACACCTCGGGAGTTGGATGCACCAGGGGTTCACGCTGCCAGTAGCCTATCAAAGATTCATTGAGTTCTACACAACCAACGGAGGTGATGTTGCACACAACCATATATTTTATTTTAATCATGTTATGTCTCACTTTAGTAGATACTGGGAGGATCCGGGTGGATTCTATCGACCTCCCCAGAGGACATGTTGAGTCTACACCGTCAAATAAGGTGAATATAGGAAATGTTTGCTCTAAGCATGTTACATATGATCATATTTATATTTTATTTCGATATACTTATGAAGATCATTAACGGACACTTATGAATTCTATCAATGTTGTGAATATACCCATCTACACATGCCGTGAGGCGATGCTAGAACATGCTAGAAATTTGTCAGACTGTACACCACTAAAGGATGTGCGGAAACGGATGGCAATTCACGACATAACAAACCAAAAAAAGGCAAACACAATGGTTATCCCACAAGGTTCGTACTTCGATTGTAGTCCTCTTTCTTTTCTTGCGTTATTTTCTTTCCTAACTATTTTGGCACACATATATGTTATGTCAATTTATGTGTGCACCCCCGAACATATGAATGTTATCAAATTAATTATGTTCACACCAAAAATACCAAGTTTGTGGACAACGGTGATGCCATTTTTATCAAATGATGACTTAGGATGTCCTATGCATGATGGCATGTTCTTCCATGACGATGTAAGTCCAACGACATGGAAATTTCCTACTTAAACATTAATTAGTGTCTAATCTGAACATATTTTATGCATGAACATATTGTATGAGGGCATACGATATTTGCGGATAGAGCAGATGGACAGATATACCTGGACAACAAGTTCATCTTTGCCGCACTAAAACAAGACCTATCAATACATCGCCACATCATACAACGCATGTATCTTTATCTAAAGAATGACCTGGTAGGAATTACCTTACTACATATATGTATCTCATTCAATATTTTTAACATGTGCGTACTCATGGCTTATTTAATGTTTGTCCTTAACATTAGCAAGACCCACTAGTATTTAGTTGTCATCAATGCGATAAAACATCAAAATACAAGTATTGGAATCACTTGGGGTTGGAATGAGTAGGAGTGAGCTCTCCCTTATGGTACGTATATGATGATTTTGACTTCCTCTTACATTTTGTTTGCCTCAATATCTAATACCTTTTTCTCATATAGTAGCTGCGAGGACTTCAGAAGCACCTCAAGATTGCATCCAAAGGTACGGGTTTGCCAAGGTGAAAAGTGGCAAGATCTCGATCTTACAACATGGACAATAGTAGAACATATTCAAGAACGAGTGCAGACTGACGGCGGTGAACACTCTCATCAATATCTCATACTGAATGTGAAACTATCTTGATTAAAAAATTGTAGTGTTTTTAATATCCAACAAGTTGTTGAACATTTACACTAGCTGATGCATAGAAATATATACAATGAACCTTATTACTTTTCGGATAGTTTTTTACATTGATTTATCCAAATGAAACTGTAACACAACATTTGTTAATCTTGTCGAGCATCATGCAGGTTGTTCATGTTTAATTTTATGAAATTTTTGAGAGACGGTCTGCTTTCCGGCCACATCACCCAGGTACTCTTTATAGTTCATGGTCCAAGTAGTATTAGGTTGCATCTTGAATTATAGTCTTGCCAGAGTTATTTACCCAACTCACGGGATGTAGCCAAAGAAAAATGCCCCATTCATCTCTACATCGTGTCCACGAAGCCACATGAATTAGTAGACGAGCTCTGCAAATACATCATGTCCATTGACGATGCAAAGTGTTTAGAGTAAGCGTCATATTAATTTAAGTGTCAAAAAATATTATGATATACTCATTATTCTCAACTGTTTCACATAAAACAATGGGTGAAGCTCCAAATCTTGACCAGTGATGAGTTTAACTCTAATTAAATAAAATTCAGCGCATACTCATGATAGACCAGTATATGGATAAGGACTGCTTCAACATGGTTGTGTGTATAGTGGCATGCGACGAGATACAAATGCTGATAGAGCCTTCTGCGCACAACATGGACCTGATATTTTGTAAGTTATTATAATCATCATGGTTGTAAACCCTTTTATTTAATCTCAGTCGACGCTGATCGATGTAACACGACATCTAAATCGGCGTGGAAATAAGATCCCAAGGCATTATAAGGCTGGTGCCAGTGCACCGCCTCACTATCGCCCCGCCACGTTAGCTTTTACCCCCACTCTCACCTCACTCTCACCTCACGGTGCCAGTGCACGGGCTGTAGTGGCAGGCTGTAGCAACGTCAGCTTCTCTCTCCTCCACGTCAGCATTTCTTTTTCACATTTAGTTATTTCACTCGCTTTTGTTTAGACATTCAAAATAATGCAATAGAATTATTTTATTCAACTAAAAACATTACCGATTACATAGTAAATAAAAAAATTACATATAAATAAAAAAATTACATAAAAAATTATGGTAGGGTGTTTGATGTCTCCCCTTGTGAATTGACCGGCATGCGCCATTGGGCAGTTCCTCCACTGCCAGTGCATGCAGTCGATGCTCCCTAGCATTCCCGGAAAGCCACGCTCCTCGGCTTTCGCTAGGAGACGCTGAGTATCCGCGACATTTGGTCGACGGCAAAACTCTTCCCCGTAACAGTGAATGATGCCTTCACAGAACATCTCTAGACATTCTGATGAAGTTTGTCTAGCTAGCTTTAGCCACTCATCTACCGTATCCGCAGCGGCTCCATAAGCTAACAAGCGCAAAGCCGCAGTACACTTTTGTAGGGAGTAAAACCAGGACGGTTGAGAGCATCAACTCTTTGGGTGAAATACGGAGAGTATTCACCCAATCTATCTACAATGCTTAGAAAAAGCTTTCGCCTCATCCGATACCTTCGCCGAAAAAAGTTCGGAGGATAAGTACAGTTGTCGACGAAGTAGTCCTCGTAGAGCCGATCGGCGGCACCAGCACGATCACGCCTGATGAACGTTCGATGGCGTCGCGTCCGGCTTGACTCCGCCTGGAGGTTGAGCATCGCCTCCTCGTACTCCGCTTGGAATGCATCGATCATAGCACCCTGCATTCCTTCGCTCGAACTGCTGCTGGACGAAGACATGGCATCGAGAGGAGTGGAAATGGAGAGTGGAAGAGAGAAATGAGATGAAGTGGGGTGTGGAATGAGTGAAACCAGGTGGGGGTATTTATAGGGGGTTGGGGATGAAATTTGGAATTTTTTGCAATTTTTTTCGAATTTTTTGAAGCTGCAACGGATACCTCAACGGCTAGCTGACGTGACGAATCAGAGCTCGCCACATCAGCTAGCCGTTGCTCTCGCCCTGCTCTCGCCCCGACCCGCCATCGCGTCGCCCGCCTCCCGCCCGCTCCCGCCTCCCTCTCGCCGCCCTCTCGCCGCCAACGCGGGTGACAGCGGGCGGTAGCGGCCCCCGTCGCCGGGCGATGGATCCGTCGCCCGCCGCTGCCGTCCCGCCCGCCTCTCGCTCTCTCTCCCGCCCCGACCCGGGCGTATCGCCCGCCCTAGCCCCCACTGGCACCAGCCTAACTCTATTTCATAGCTAGCCTAGGATAAACAATAGTATCTCGTCATGCAATATGGTATGTTAGGTATGGTAACCACTAGCAGATTTTGTTGCCACATGCATTCCTTGGTGACTTCATCTTGTTCACCATCGACAAATTTTGAATGTTGTATATCCATTTTAGACCCCTTTTATGTACTGCAATTAGAAGAGAGGTATGCATTGGAGGTACTCGTTCTACCTAAAAAGGCTCTGAAATTGCACAGCTCGGTTTGAATTCCGATATATATTTCTTGCCACGTAAATATCCTAGTAGTATTCCAATACTAACAAGCCGACATCTTATTTTATCTAAATATTATTACAAGCGGTTATCAAAGTCCTAATGGCTAATGACCAAGATAATGATGACCCATTCATTTGTAGGAACTTGTCCAGTTACTTAGTCTTTAGTTTTATGCCCTCATTGATAGTAAAATATTTGTTAATTCAGTTTGCATGGTGAGTATTTTCTATTTCACATTCTTTCATATTTTCATGCGAAAATTTCATGCTAACAACATAGACAAGTCGCGCAGGATGGCTACGAGTCGAGGAAGATGTTTTCCATACACAAGCTCAGTACCATGCCCATGAGGCCGAGGATAATGTTCTTGATATTGTTTGGGATACCCTAAGCACTTGAAGGGCATAGCTTAGTGAGTAAAACATAATTTGTTGGATCATTGCTTTTTATATACATGACATTGAATTATGTGGAGTGAATATTTTAATGTTTTTGAAATACTACATGGTTATTATTCCATACTTGATTTTTATAAAGGCTTTTAGTACTCAAAGTATCAAATGATACAAACCCGGCCTCTGCATAACACAGATGCACACAACCACAAACGAGAATCCGAGAAAAACATAAAAAGTGAAATACAAAGGTCACAAAAAGAACTCATATTCTGCCTATGAAACTGTGTGTGTGTGTTGGGGGGGGGGGGGGGGGGGGGGGCAATCCAGAGATCATGTGGGATAAAAATATCTCTCACCGTAGCCTCCAACCATGCAGATACCTCCATAAACAGGTCTCGAAACTCCACGCACCGTAGAGACGACCATGAACAAAGCATATGTGTAGCCCGGTATATGACTTGCGTAAGAGATGCATTTTATCATTAAATCTTATCATTTCTACATAGTCAAGTGACCATATTACGGCAAGCGCTTCCACCCTAACAAGTACTCTAAACTTGTGATCAATACCACGAAGCCAGTTACCAAAAATGTTAGCTATAATATACTTTGTGGCAGATACAATTATATGTTGCTTGGATGGCTGACTATAGAACGCGCGAACTTGCACCGGAAGAATAAGTGTGTGTGTAATTGTTTCATCATTGTCACAAAAAAACATATTTTGTACTTCCATGCCTTTTACGCTTAACCATATTATCCTTCGCTAGAAGGGCATTTCATGCCACAAGCCTAGGACCGACTAAAACCCGCCTAAATATCACATTTGGTCGAGATGTCTCCAAAACCGAAACTAATGTATCGCTCTTGTGACAGACTATATTATATAGACTGGATACTGTTCACGAAGTGTGGCGTTTCCCAACCACTTGCCCTACCAGAACTTAATTTCTGATTCATCCTTGATGTTAAATGATCCAAAACGAAAGATGTTTTCTTTGTCGTCACTAGACTGGCCCAAAATGCGAGTCTCCTGGTTTCCAAGAAACTTGTGACAAAGCGCTTAAGCCAACATATTTTATTTTTAGGAGAGATTGCCAAACTCCATCCTCCGTGAGGAGTTTGAAGCCATTTCCCAATGAGTGTTGTGTTCTTGACCTGAAAGTCATGAATCCCCAGCCCCCATGTTCTTTTGGATGACAACCCACATCCCATCTAACCAGTTGGTATTTCTTATTCTCACTATCCTCTTGTCAAAAATATCTTGATCGGAAATAATTCAACTTCTGCAAGACTTCGTTTGGCAACTGAAAGAATGATATCATATATAGTTTCCATATTACTTAGTACTGAATTAATGAGCATCAATCTTCCACCTAGAGATTGAATATTTACAAGCATTATATGTCTACGCGTACAACATCGACAATAAAAAAGTAAAGAGCCGTGACAATGCACGCACATTCAATTATCTATACTTAATATTAAATGGAGTTTTTTTTCCATCCGTTACTGTTTTGTTTGCCCGTTTTGCAGTTTAGCCCCAAAAAATTGGGATATCAACATGCAGTCCAAGCCCTCTCATCCTTTCTAGCATCGCATCCACTGACCCAACACACTCTTACTTCTCTTGCGCCCGCAAGATGTGCCACCACCCGACCCTCTGTTTCGTATGCCGCTGCCTCCTGCCATGCCCCCCGCTTTGCGTGGGCTCAAGATGTGCCGCCTTTTTGCCCTCTCGCGCACGGTGTGGCCTGCCGCCTAGGTGGCAATGGAACGTCTGTAGAGAAAGTGGAATTGCTGACCTGAGGATGTGATGGCAGGTAGCATTACCGAAGATGACGACTTACTCCCTGTGCCTCCATGCTCCACCTCTCCCCACCCTTCTCCGTCGATCCTCCCAAGCAGGACACAGCTACACAAATCCCTAACGCCCTATCGCACTATCCTTAATCTAGCTACTTTGGAATATGGACCCATCTTGTGCCTTCACCGACGCCTCGTGATGCCATTGCCAGTGCATGCCCTACCACCCACGTCGTTTCACTCCCAATCAAAACCTCAGGAGTTGGATGCACCAGGCCGGGTCCGCGCCGCCAGCAGCCTCCCTGAAGATTCATCAAGTTTTACACAACCAACAAAAGTGCACACATAGATTTTTTTTCTTTCTATTGCATGTTCCACATTACCATATATTATATTTTAGTTATGTTATGTCTCACTTTGTAGATCATGGGAGGAACCTAGATGGATTAGCTTGACCTTCCCAAAGGACCCATTGACTCTACACCCCCAAATAAGGTGCATAGAGAGAAATGTTTGCTCTAACAATGTTACATATGACCATATTTAAATTTATTTCGATATACTTATGAAGAACATCAACGGACACTTGTGGAGCCTATGGTAATCCATCTATTTTTGGTTTAATTTTGAATTTCTCAGCTTTCAATCTTTAATCCCTTGATAGTACATCTATGTTGATTTATTTTTTAGGAGAAAGAGAGGACGTGCATACATAGGATATAGCCCGTTAATCATCACTTGGGTGAGGCTCTCGTTTCGTTGATCACAATCATGGTTTTGGTTACCGGTCGGGAAATCCGGTTACCGGTCGGTAACCGGACATCCCGAGCACCCTCGGAAATGGTCATACCGGACGAAAAATCTCGAAATTTTGAATTTTAACGAAAACTTTTGGTAAATGGTTAAACTGGAACCAAAAAAATTGAATTTTCAAATTTCAGATTTCAAATTCGTCCGGTAACCGTCGGGATTTTCCGGTAACCGCGGAACCGGAAATCCTGACCACCCTCGGGATTTTTTTTCTACCGGTAACAAAACCTTGATCACAATACATTGGGAAGAGCTCAAGGGATGTTGTTAGTATTGCAGAACAATTTCTTTTTATTTATGTCTTAACTGTATTGGTAATATCTTTGCAAGACGTCATGGCTGATTGACGACCAAAAAATTATCCACTGAGAAGAAATGCTTCTGGATAGCTAAATCTGAGTAAACAGAAAGGAATTAGCAGGTCTACTAAAGTGAACCCAAGAGCCGTAGATTTTTATTCGGATGGTCTGTACAAAGTTTAGATTTTTATTGACCATGTCTCAACTTAATAGTGTGGCCACTATTGAATGCCTCTAAATTTATGTCTTAATAGTTAGCAGTAATGTTAGTGTGTTTTAAAACTCTCATTTTCATTTTTGCAGCAGTGACGAACGTTGCTAAGGACCAGGGATCACCTAATGCTGGACCAGATGGTCGTGCTCCTTAAGAAGCTCTTCACAAACACCTACACGCCACCCTCTGCAACCATGATTGCAGTTCAGGCCTAGGGTTGTTGTTGGCTTGTACACCTTGGTTTCTGATCCTTTTTGTGTGATGCTGTAAAATTTAGCTGATATATTCAAAAAACTTGTCACTGCTTCGATCATTTGGACTTTATTAAATCAAAGTAGGGCACTTTGTGCATTTTATCTAAAAAGGAATCCTTGAAATATCTCGTGGCAAACACTATTTGCTACACTATGTAATTCTTTCGACTGTTATTCTATTAGAACCTTATCAATTATTGCATTATTTGAAAAAGTTGCTTGTTAAAGTTTCAGTGGTCGACCGAGACTATGTGCTTCACAGTTATAAGGTAATGATGTAATTGCACAAATATCTTGCAGTACTAAACCGAAAAACAATACAGTTAAGACCATGGACCCTCGATAATAGGGATTTTTTTCCAGATTTCCTCCACCATGGTAATAGGGTCATTCAAGCGGGGGAAGGGGGGGGGGGGGGGGGGGGGTGGTAATAAGGTAAAAAAGAAGATTACGCGGTTAAAGTAGGTCGAAAAGTCAAGTTTCTGCATAATTACTTTATATCGGGCCAACAAACATTATGATTTAGATTGCCCAATTTATAAATGAAAGAGCATGAGTAAACATAAAAAACAAGAAAGCACATGTGTTTCTGATGAACGAGGCAGTGTTCTGGGAAAATATCCAATTACAATTTACATGACTGAAGCCCTACTGAGAGGCAACACTAGAACAAATAACAAGCTTAATAATACTACAACGAACATACCTTCTGTACAAAGCCAAAGGCCACTCGTGGTCATGCTTATAAATCATGTTTGGAATAGTAACGACATCTAACATTCTCTCACCGGATGCTTAAAAAAAACATTTCTCACTGGAAGAAGTTCTTCCACATTTCCACTATCTGTTATCCTATTTAATTTTGTAGTGAAATGAGCTATGAACAGTGACAATTTTTTTGTATTCAAACTATCCCTGCATGTCACTGAATCAGAGCAGTGAACAGGTTTGCTTTAGGGCGGCTAGCATGTCGGGAACAGCAGGGATATTATCATACATATACCATGATTTATAGTCCAGAAAAACATATCTACCATGAGTTATGGTCGAAAAAAATCTACCATGAGTTATGGTCTAGAAAAAGCAGACCTACCATCAGTTGGCATACTATTAAATTTTCAGAATTCAACATGTTTCAAGTATGTAGAGTAATATATTTGAAAAATCAGCAACCAAATTTTCCTCTGAACCCGGCATTAAATCTTCAAATCATAAGTACATGTAATGTAAGGAACCTTCTATACAAGTACCCAGAATTTCAACTCATTCTTTCTCGCATAAGATTAAGGCATTTCATGTGCAGGTAGAATTTTCTAGATCCCAGTAGATCAGCGCAAACTATCCTGAAACAATTCATGAGGACGTACACATAGTTGCTGGTTCATACATAAGGGAAATTTCACAAATAAACTTCAAGTTACAGTACAGATAAAATGAACCTTTCTGGTTTGCAAATACATGAAACAACAACAGGGCATGAGTTATGGTCGCTAAGAAAATATATCTACCATGAGTTGTGGTCTAGAAAAATCATATCTACCATCAGTTGGCACACCATAAAATTGTCAGAAATTCAACATGTTTCAAGTATGTAGAAGAACATATTTGAAAAACAGCAACCAAATTGTCTCTCAAACCCAACATTAAATCTACAAATACTAAGTACATGTAATGTAGGAACCTTGTATATAAGATTAGAAGTACCCAGATATTGGAATTTTAACTCATTTATTTCTTATAAAATTGAGGCCTTTCATGCCAAGCTAGAATTTCTATATCCCAGTAGATCAATGCATGCTATACTGAAACAATTCATGAGGACACATAGTTGTTGGTTCATATATAAGGGAAATTTCACAAATAAACTTCAAGTTACAGTACAATAAAATGAACCTTTCTGGTTTGCAAATACATGAAACAACAACAGGGCAAGAGTAAATTCTCCTCCAAGCACATTGCACACACGGAGCTGGCAAATAAGGGGTTACAATTTGACAATTCGAGTGTGCGGTTGATCATCTGCTCGCTCAGTCTGAGCCCTCAAAATGAATACGAGCATTTGGAGAAGCTCTGTTGGTAAAATTCATCATCTTGCGTTGTTTAGACGTCCATTTATTGTGCGAGCTAAAAGGGATGCGCAACTTCATGGACTCTAGCACCCTTGCGTTCGAAACAAAGTACTTGGCAAAGTTAACATCTGATATCTTGCCTGAATAGTTTGTCACTTCTATTTTCTTGAGATGATTGTGAATGCACTCCACGGTACCAGCAACCGGCTTGTCGTTCGTCTTCATTGGAACTTGGCGCATCAGTGACTGGAAACAAAGAAGAAGGATGTGGGGAATAAATAAAAAATATAGCGTGAAGCTCAACATAGGGATGGATGAATAGAGAGTAAAATTAAGCTAAGATGCCAGAGAGAGGGGCTCGATCGTTAACTACCAACTCACCCAGATGTGAAGCTGCTGTAAATAGGGAAAGCATTCGAGGACATCAATGACATGGTCTAACTTGAGGCCTTCGACAATGATGTAGAGGATCTTTACATTCCGCAGCGACCTTGAAACTAGACTGTAGCGAACCATTGCCTGAATCAAATGGAAGAAAATAGTACAGGGGAAGGTAAGTAGGCAAGTAAAGAAGGTCGCAGGCAGAAATATAGGACTTTAATCTGTGACCTCGAATGTTGTCTTCCCGGGCTGAACAGTGGACATCATGTCAGTGCGCAGGCAATCCAAGATCTGAGTTTTGGTGCAAACATGAACCGTACGATTCGTGGACCGTCACCTTGGTCCTGGAGGATCAGTTTTTCTAGGCTTGGGGTGTTGACGATGAAGAGTTCATCCATCACATGATTGTATGGGTCAACCAGCAGTCTGATGCTTACAAGGGTCGGGGACCTGATGTGAACGCGACGGAAGTAGTAGTTTCTGTCCATGAACAAGCTCTGAAGCCTAGGGCATGCTGCGATTATGGCGTGGAGGGTGTTCTCATAGTTTGTGATCCGAGAGATAGTGAGATCGATGAGACTTGGAAAGCTTACTCCCGAGAGATTCTGAGGGAAATGGCATAGGCCAAAGGTGGCGACGCGGAGGGAGGTAAACCTGAGGGCGGACGGCGGCAGGGGCGGCATCAGCTCTCCGGCCAGAAGGGGTGCGTTGCCGAGCACTCGCACGTAGCTGAAACTAAGCTCCTGAAGGCGATCGAGCACCGGGGACCGGAACCAGCCGTCGAAGACAGGGTAGCGGTCTGCGTCGCCGGAGTGGCAGCATAGAGTGTTGAGACAAAGCCGACGGGCGTAAGTCTGGCGTGGGTTGGAGAGGATCTCCGAGACGACGGGGACTAGGTTGTCGCCAGAGACCCATTGCTGGAGATCCCTGTCGTCGAGGTTGAGCGGGGTGGAGGAGCGCCAGAGGTGGATCCACCGTGGGGCGATTGTCTGCGTGCGGACGGCGTCGTCGGTGGGGAGCAAAGAGATGATTGTGCCGAGGACGTCGTCAGGGAGGGCGCTGATGCAGTCGGTTTCAGAACTTTCAGGAGCATGGTGGTCAATTGCCACCGGAGCCGGAGCCGGCGCCGGTAACTCGCCGGCGAAGCTGCAGACGTGCCCCTTCTTGGGGAGGCCGCAGCGGCTGCAGCAGTATGTGGCGCGTTTCCTTGGCGTCGTCGGGGCCATGGGTGGTAAACCTATGGGCTTTGGGGAAGGCTTGGGTCAGGGTTTCTCCCATGGACTGGGAAGGTGCACGTCGATGGAATGGAGGAACTGGGACGAGAACAAGGGGAAAAGCACGTACGGGGAGACGTTGTCCGAGATACTAAGGGGAGAACGCCATTTTTGGGGCTTGCAGGTGTGTGTGCGAGAGAGAAGAGTCGACGAAGACTCTATAGACGAGATTCAGTTTCTGGTCTGTCCGTCTGCGTGACCTCAGTCATGCTCTAACAGCTGTCAGGATGCGAAATCGGCTAGGTGGTGTGGACGTTACTTGTGAGTGACCTCATTTCGGTTTCTACCGTGCAATTAAGGGGCAGCGCGCTGCACTATTTTGTCCTTATCATCTGCTAATAAATGGCAATTGAACCAGCAGAGTGAATAAGCATCGATCGTATAATAGGGAGCGATCGATCACATGGGCGCCACGGTGCCTATTGTATTGCAAAATGCCATTACATTCCTGCCAAAGTACAACTGGAATTTTGTTCAGAGAAGTACGTATTTGAAATTCCAAGGAAAACAGTGCACGTAATTGTTTGTTCCCCCAACTTGTGTCTTGGCACACTAAGTTGCTTTACAAAGATCAAGGCGTGCTTACTCAAAAGATTGCGTAAAAACATATTTAAGGATATAGAAGCAACTATAGAAAAGAACATTTATTTTTCCCAAGCGATCGATGTAGAACAGATGCTAAATTATGGTTTTGTGAGAACATTTTGTGCTTCAAGATTGCTCTTTATCTACTAAGTTGTTTTTCATTACTAACTTTCTAGATACATAATGCATATATCGCCAAATATATATATGCCGGTGAACGTTGCCTTTTGCGAGCAGATGACCCTCAAGCCATGGCATCATAGCACATGTCCTTTGACATTGTGAAGTGGAAAGACCTAATATGGGATACACGCACTCGCGACAAAGAACACTGTTCAGTAGATTACTGTGTTTACGCGAAAACCAGCGCACATGACATGGGGTTGGATTTTAGCACCACACGAACTAGGGCGGACGTGGAATGCGAGGGGACTAGGGAAACCTATTTTAGAAAAAAAAAACTTGGTGTGCGCTTTCCTTTACCGACTAAGCTATGGGTAGTTCGATGGTCCATCGGTGCATATAGTTGCTTCCTTATAAATTAGCTAAGAAGCTTTATGACATCGAATGGTATATTCAAGTTTTTCTGCGCCCACACACATGCCATGACATGGGATTTGATTAGAACCCATGTGGGCTGACATGGAATTACAGAAGGACTAGCGAAACTAATATTAGAAAAGGTCAAAGTTTGCAATTTAGGCTTGCCTTTAATGAGTGAGCGTGCTGGGAGAGTTGGATGGTGCACCGGCAACATAGTTGCTTCCTTATAAAATTATCTTATGACATTACGATATTATAAGTACCGTGCCAACAGGTTGTGTGTATATATATAGGAAAACATAATTCTAGGTGTATAGTTACACTCAAGTCTCATATACTACCGCAGAAGTACATCTAATATTTTATCGGTTTGAGCATGTTCATATACTACATCTAAAACATTTAAAAGCAAGTTACACGAAAAATTGCATGTGGGGTTATAATTTGCACTATATTTTCAAAATAGCTTCATATATGTACATAAAGAAGAGTATGTGAAAAACTGTAAATACTAACTAAAAAGTAGTTTATATATTACCAAAATAGTCATATATACTTCATAGTACTCGTACACATCAGAGACTCTCTGACATGATAGATACTATCATGATTGCGTGAAACATGTGTGTAACGGCAACCATGAGTAGCATAATAACCTTGCCACTACTCCAACTATATATGTTAAACTTCAGGTGAAAGGAGAGGTGGGCTATCTAGGCGTTAACAATCGTAGCGAACTAATCTTTTTGATAATTGTGTGTGTAAACTCCGAGTTCTTTATGGTTTTTGTTTCTAGCTCAAGGATGAGCAAGATAATTAATTCTTAGATTTTGTGAGATTATTCGTTCTAGTTGAGTACTACTCACTAATAAATGAAAATATGGGAAAATCTTGTTGGCTATTTTATTCCTTTCATAAATGTAAATGTAAATGATAAAATCTGAAAAAATATGGGAAGAAATAGAGGATAAAGTAACTTCTAAGCCAACACTAGGAGCACCACAAGACTAATTAACGATCGATGTACAAGTGTGTGCGCTCGTACCACTCAGTATCGCAACCCTAACGTCATGTCTGGCGACTTCACTAAAGGGCTAGGTCAAAACCCTATTTTCGTCATCAGCACTATATAAGAAAGGGGGAAGCCACTGCACATTTAGTCTGCAAACCTCCACCGCAGCAACCACAATCATCTCCATCGCGCTGCAGCTTGCCACCATGTGATAGCCACCTCCATATTCATCATCTTAGCCATCTACATTGCCATAACACTTGTACTCTTAATTGTTTTCGCGACTGGAGATATTGTAAGACTATCAAGCATATGCATCTTAAAATATTATTTCTTACAATGTTTACTATCGTTAATTAATCGAGATGTGTGAGTAGTCCCTCGGGCTATGGGTGGATCAGACCTAGGCTCGCCGCATCAGCATGAACATGAGATGTGATTATCAGGGGAAGCCACTGCACACTTAGTCTGCAAACCTCCACCGCAGCAACCACATCATCCATCGCGCTGCAGCTTGCCACCATGTGATAGCCACCTCCATATTCATCATCGTAGCCATCTCCATTGCCATAACACTTGTACTCTTAATTGTTTTCGCGACTGGAGATATTGTAGACTATCAAGCTATGCATCTTAAAATATTATTTCTTACAATGTTACTATCGTTAATTAATCGAGATGTGTGAGTAGTCCCTCGGGCTATGGGTGGATCAGACCTAGGCTCGCCGCATCAGCGTGAACATGAGATGTGATTATCAGGGTATTTGATTTTATGTTTTCCAGTATTTGTACGTTACCCTTGTTTCCATCTTGATCCTTCGACTTGTCGGTTACCCAAACCCCCAAAGTACTATACAAGGAGGAGATACAGGCAGATAAGAGTGGAAGGCTACACAAGATCCTATGACAGTACGTAAGGGGGAGTATAGTACTTTGGAAGTAATTCCCTGTGCAGTAACAGTGACACAGTGGAATGTTGGTATGTTAGTTTGATTCTAACTTAAGAACAAAGACAAGCCCGCAATACGAACATGACCAAGGTTGGACAAGCGAATCCAGTGGCGGAGCAGGAATTGAACTGACCCGGTCGAACAAATAAGCTCTAAAAAAATTAGGCAGAAAAGCTATGTATTCAACAAAAAAAAGGTCCAAACAGATTCAATTTCATAATTCATCAAGCAAAAGTATAAACTACTACAAAGAACAAGAAAATATACAAAATAGTTCCACGCTTTGCTTTTTATTTCTGAAATCTTCACAACTATTTCTTGCATTGTTGTGAATGCTATTTGGTATCCATGCATCTACCACAGCCGTGAACTGGAAGTTACCTTACTCAGTATCTGTACACGGGTAGAGGAGCCTGTGCTCAGCTCGCCTGCAGCCATGGCGGACAGCGTGTGGAACATGATGGTGACCACGGAACCGAGCTCGGAACGGAGGGAAAATAAGGTAACATACGCCACTGCTCACAGAGAAGTGCTTGGTGGAGTCGTCCGTGCTCGGAGAAGACCCATGGCGCCGGAATTTGAAGATCCTCATGGGCGGCCGAGAGGACGTCGAGGAAGTAGGCGTTGGCTACAGGCGTCCTCGCCCCAATTCCTTTGGCAAACTTGGTGCAGATGAAGCCCCTGTTCCATTCCCAGTCCCAGACGACCCTGGAAACTACCACGGCGATGACATGTCGGAGCTCCAGCAGCTCATGATCATGGCGGAGGTGGTACTCGGTGGAGAAGGTACGTGGTAGCTGCACTTGTCAAGCAGGAGGTCAACCAGCAGAAGGCGGTCGGCAGCGCATTCCACGCCTTCGTATGCCTCCCGCGCGCAGCTTGGTGTCCCGGCCCGTGAAGGCCAATGCAGACTTGGCGACGGCGAGGCCCTTGGCCGCGCGCCCGAGTGGAGGATCCTAGTCTTCCTTCCGCTATGTGGACGAGCAGAGGCGGAGGAGGGATGGGGATTGGCGGGCAGCAGCGACGGAGGGACCGGAGATGGGGAGGGGATTGGCGGCCATGGATAGGCTTGCTCGTTCGTGCGTTCTTTCTTTTCTTTTCCCTCGCAGCTGGCACCTGATTTTTTTTTTCCGCCCGATCTGAGGAGCCGGGTCGGCCGACCCCCTCGACCCCCTACTGGCGCCGCCCCTGGGCGAATCCATGATACTATGGTAGTATCTCGTGGTTCCACATGGATGCATCGTCACTTATATTTTTGTAAGCATAATTATTTATTATTGCAACTTGTATTATTTATATCATATGAATCAGCATGCATGTACTAGCTGCCGGTGAAACCTCTTCCCGAGGACTGTTTCTCTCTATTTGCTAAACCCACTACAAGCACTTGTGTTGGTCCGGAAACAGAAAGCGATGACATAGAACTTTATAAAAATCACCTTTCCAAGCAATCACTTCCTGGTTTCATAAATCCTAAGTCTCGAGGGAAGAATAGCTTTTACTACATCTGAAAGGCAATCAACTCTTCATCATTTTTTTTTGAAATTAAGAAATCATTATGATATTGAGTTATATTATTGTATGTTGATGATTATAAACATCAATGGCAATACACAAGATACTGATGAAACATGTAACCTTCTAAAGATGGAAGCTACAATGAAGGATATTGATGAGTGCATTTTACATCATTTTGTCTGCGCTCCGTGGCGGAGGCCCACGACATGCACGTTGCGCTAGACGCACATTCTTCGCCGATGGGATCTTCTGTGGCCAACTCCACGGCAGCTCACCTAACAGATCCGCTGTGGCTGATTCTGGCGGTGCAGCTTTTGAGGATTCTGATGGTGATCCCGAGGTGGATTCCCTTGGATATCTACACAAGCTCTCCTGCTGCCCAACCTGATGCTCCACCGGTTCTAGAGCCACACACCCGCTTAGAAAAAAGGTATACGTCAGCCATTTTTTTTTAGAGATGGTACTATTCTATATGGCAGGAGATTTTGTTTGCTCTCTTCCACATGTGAGCCATGTATGCTGTCAGCAACACTTGAGGATAATAACTGGGGTCTTGCAATGGAGGAGGAATATAATGCGTTTGATTGAGAACAAGACTTGGCACCTTATTCCTCTAAGTACAAATAAAATATAATTGACTGCAAATGGGTGTATCGTATCAAAAGAAGAGCATATGGCACAATTGACAGGTATAAAGCCCGGTTAGTTGCAAAAGGATTTACGCAAAGGTATGGCATTCATTATGAAGACACTTTCAGCCCAGTGGTAAAATAGCAACTATTCGAACTGTTTTAGCTCTCTCTACTTCGTGGATGAAGTTTACGGCAGCTAGATGCCAAGAACGCGTTTCTTCATGTTATTCTGGAAGAGGAGGTATACATGAAACAACCCCAAGTTTTGAGAACTCCCACGCTCCGCAAAATCTTTGCAAACTTGACAAAGCTCTTTATGTCTCAAACAAGCCCCCCCCCCCCCCGAGCATGGTGCTCCAGGTTAAGTTCCAAGGTATGTGCTCTCGGTTTCACACCTTCTAAGGCTGATACTTCTTGTTTTTCTATAACAAGTCAGGTATCACTATGTTTGTTCTGATTTATGTTGATAATATTATCGTCACAAGTTATTCAGATCATGCCATTCTGCCTTGCTTCTAGATCTTAATGAGGACTTTGCTATAAAAGATTTGAGAGACTTACATTTCTTTTTAGGCATTGAAGTGAAAAAGATACACCATGGTTTGCTTTTGACACAAGAGAAATATGCCAGTGAGTTGCTTGCAAAAGTAGCTATGAGTAAATGTAAGTCAGTACCTACACCATTGTCTTCATCAGAACAATTGTCTCTCACGATGGAGTACCCTTTGGTCCACAAGATAGTGTACACAATATAGAAGTATTGTTGGAGCATTACAGTTCTTGACATTGACACGCCCAGACTTGTCCTTTTCAGTTAATAAGGTTTGTTAGTATCTTCATGTTCCAACTACAACACATTGGACAGCTGCTAAACATATTATCAGATATGTTAAAAATACACTGACACATGGAATAACTTTTCTCAAGTCTTCTCACTCTCCTAAGTGCTAAGTGCCTTTTCAGATACAGATTGGACAGGTTGTCTGGATGACGCTCTACAGGTGGGTTTGCCATATTGTTGGGCCGAACCTATAGTCTCCTAGAGTGCACGAAAACAAACCACAATGTCTCGGTCCAGTACTGAGGGTGAATATAAAGTTTAGCAAATGCCACTGCTGAGTTGATTTGGGTCGAGGCTCTTTTTGGTGAGCTTGGAGTTAAGTTGAAGGAAAAACCGGTTCTCTTATGTGACAATTTATGTGCTACCTATTTGTCCGCAAATTTAGTGTTTCATGCTCGCACGAAGCAAATTTTCAGGGTTTTGTATTGGCGTCTCCGACGCCTTAAGTTGTAAAAAAAAAAGAATCAGCTGGTATTTGTCGTCTCTTTCTGTGTATGTTTCTGAACTGAATCAGCGTCTGTTTCCTGCCTGGTTTCCTTGTCCTTACCGAGCTGGGCTTATTCCTAGCGAGCTGGGCCTTACGTGGCCTTATTTGGGCTGAGAAGTGCATTGGGCTGTTTGCTCTGCGTGGACAGAAGCAGCAGCCAAAAACAAACTGCCAAACCCTAACACCGCCCCTCCGTTTCAAATTACCGTTGCCCCGCCTCCCTCCTGGCCTCCGGCGAGCCACCGAAATGGATCTCTCCGCCACCCCGACTAGATCCAAATTCAACCCTAAGTCCTCTCCGGCGAAGACCACCGCCGCCGCCCGGATGGACTTCTCCACCCCGTCCAAGCCCACGCCCAAGCCCACGCCCAGGCGGAGGTCCAAATCCGTGGTCTCGCCGCCGCCGATGTCTCCGGCGACCCCCTCCACCGTCCGCAGGTCCCGCCGCCTCCTGGAGACCCCCACCAAGGACCTCTCCGAGACCCCCGCCAAGGACCTCTCGGCGACCACCCCGGCGAAGCCCAAGCCCACGCCCACCCTCAAGCGGAAGCGGGCCGCGCCGTCGCCCAAGACCCCGACGCAGGCCGAGCCCAAGCGGCAGCGGCGGCGGCGGATGCTGCCGAGGAAGACGGCGCACTACTGGAAGGTGGTGTACGACGGCGGGGAGTTCGAAGCCGGGGACGACGTGTACGTGAAGCGCCGGGAGGGGGCGGAGTCGGACGCCGAGGAGGACCCGGAGCAGGAGGAGTGCCGCGTGTGCTTCCGCGCCAGCGGCGGGTCATGGTCGAGTGCGACGCCTGCCTCGGCGGGTTCCACCTGCGCTGCCTGCGCCCGCCGCTGCGGCGCGTGCCGGAGGGGACTGGGCGTGCCCCTACTGCGAGGCCGAGCGGGCGGGGAGGACGGTTGACAGACCCGAGCCGCCTGCTGGGAAGAGGATCAGGAGGACGGCCAAGGAGAAGCTTCTCTCAGTGATTTGTGGGCTGCACGCATCGAGAGGTCAGTGGCATCTCCTCGAATTTCTTGTGGCGAAATGCTTTTGTGAATTGGTTTTTCTATTCATGTCAGAATTAACAAAAGAAGGTTTCAATCTACAGTGATGCTTTTAGACACGCTTGTTGTTATAGTGATAATTTTAGTTGCTAGTATTAACTACCATTGGCAATTCACGACTGTACTTACCAAATAGAAATAACGTGCAACAGTTTACGGAGGGAGCCAGATGGAGCATTCTGGGCAAAGGTGAGGTGGTACATTATCCCGGAAGAGACCACAGCAGGAAGGCAGCCACACAATTTGCGGAGAGAGCTCTATCGTACAAATGATCTTGGAGACATTGAGGTGATTAGTATTCTTCCTGTCTATGTTTGGTTCCTTTGTTTTTCCATGTTATTGATTGTTCTTGTGGCTCTTACAGATGGAAACTATCCTTAGACATTGTTCTGTCATGAGCCCGAGAGAGTTTAGGGATGCCACTAATGAAGGCGATGATGTATTTTATTGTGAATACGAGTATGATGTTCATTGGCATAATTTTAAGCGTCTGACAGATATTGATGATGAACCTGAGGTACATCTTTTGAAACTTCAAAGCTGTGAAATTCTGTTCCCGGAGTTTTGGATCATCATTGTGGTATAGTGAATTGCCTGTGATCTTGCCCTTGTGCTTTATGTAGACAAAAGAAGATCTCAGTGATGAGCCTTACAATGCTGATAATGATTATGTCAGTGATACTGATGAAGATTCAGAATACGATGAGGAGGATGAACCAGCTACACGTTGCTCGACCAAAAAGAACCAATCCCATGCATTGGCTGCTGTACTAACTCTTCCTCTCTCTCCCTCCATTTTTAGATGAAATACCTCTCCCCCTTTATTTAGACATTACTTTACTGAAATGCATGCTTGTTCGTAGAATTCACGGAAAGGGAGGATATATGGCCTGCAAAAGATTGGGATCCGAAAAATACCTGAGCATGTTCGGTGTCATCAAAAGACTGCTCTGGAGAAGGCGAAAGCTACGCTGTTATTGGCTACTCTTCCCAAGTCATTGCCTTGCAGGGATAAGTATGGCTTTTCATGTTTGTTGCATGTTTCATCAGCTTCTTACAAACTGTTACTGAGTAGAAGTTTTGTGCCAGAGAAATGCAGGAGATATCTACATTTGTGAAGGATGCAATCTGCAATGACCAATGTCTAGGACGCTGCCTTTATATTCATGGTGTGCCTGGTACTGGCAAGGTAACCAACCCGAATTTCATGTCAGTGGTGATGGTTTGGTTTCTTCTGCTGGGGCTGAATACTAAACTGCATTTCTGCACCTGCTTTGTTGACTGGCAGACTATGAGTGTACTTGCAGTCATGAGGAAGTTGAGAGCTGAATTTGATTCTGGAGCTCTGAGGCCCTATTGTTTTATAGAAATCAATGGTCTCAAGTTAGCATCTCCAGAGAATATCTACAAGGTATACAAACTTCTAAGTTGGTTAAGAAAATGGCAAATTCCTACTCAAGCATAGCTTATACGTTCACTTATCAGTTAACATAGACTGATAACAGGTATCTTTATAAACTATGCAGGTTATATATGAACAGTTGAGTGGGCATAGGGTCGGATGGAAGAAAGCTCTTCATTATTTAACCGAGCACTTTTCAGATGGCACTAAGATTGGAAAGAAATCAAACCAACCAATTGTTTTGCTCATAGATGAGCTTGATCTTCTTTTGACAAGAAATCAGTCGGTAAAAAAATCTAGCTAAACTTATTAAGTAGTTGTAATTTTTAGTTTGTTCTTGAGAAAATGCCCAATACTTCCATCGTGTTGCAGTGTTCCATGTTCATTGACATTTGGACTTATCTTTTTTCAGGTGCTGTATAACATTCTTGATTGGCCCACCAAGCCGAATTCAAACCTAGTTATTATAGGTACCTATTACTTTGTATTGATTTGTGCTTTTGATATCTAGCCTATTATTTAATCTTTGGTATGTTGAAACTGAATGCAGGTATAGCAAACACAATGGATCTTCCAGAAAAACTGTTTCCTCGTATCTCGAGTAGGATGGGTATTCAACGACTGTGTTTTGGCCCTTATAACTATCGGCAACTGCAAGAAATCATAACAAGCCGTCTTAACGGTATCGACGCCTTTGAAGATCAAGCTATTGAGTTTGCTTCTAGAAAGGTTCAGAATCACAGTCTTTGTATCTTTTTGTCCATGATGAATGTTTCTGTCATTTAATCTGAGATTTGCTGAGAAACTATTTAAAGACTAGGTCCTTCACTTGAAGGTTAAGTTCTCCTATCTGTGTATAGACCCTCATGACGTAGCTACTTTTCGCTTCCATTTGTTTCATAATCATGCTTTGATTATTTTTATGGCCTTTCCTTTTCGAACAGTGTGATAGAAAGCTGTTTGACACATGGAAGTCAGTGGAATAAAGAGTTTCAGCAATGCAGTGTGGTGTCATTGAGTATTAGTTGCCAATTGCTACTACAGTTAATATGACATTTCCTTGTACCACTGAGTTTTATCATTCGATAGCATGAAGAAAGAAGTTAATTTCCAGAGCAAAATTTATATTAAAAAACAGTTGTTTATCTGTATCTGCCGACTGATTAGCTTCTCTGTTCTGTCAACTAAGAAGGTTAAACCATCTAGGGTTCTGTTAGCATGCAAGTTCATTCATCTAAGTAGATTACCATTTCATGCAGGTAGCTGCTATGTCTGGCGATGCTAGGCGGGCCTTAGAAATTTGTAGACGCGCAGCAGAGGTTTGCAGACTATCGTGTTAAACAATTTCAACAGATTGGACAGGCTCCCTCTTCTGCGAATAGAGGTACCATCCACATGTACTACAATCGTAATAACCTATTCATAAATGGGCTTACTTAGGTTTATGCTAATATTTTTCTCTTTCACCCCCTCCATTTGTTCAGACAGCTAAACTCCAAACTGTATATAGCGCACTCAACATTTTTCCAATACTTGTAGGAAATGGTGCTGTTTGCATGGGTGATATAGAAGATGCAATTCAAGAAGTCTTTCAGGCACCACATATTCAAGTAAGTGGAGATACAGTTACCTCTTATCAAAACTCGTCCTTTGTGTTGCCTTTGATATGTGGTATACACTATACAGTTCTCTGAGTTAGGGCAACAACATGCACTTTCTTCCCTGACCAGATCCAATAATAATACTAGCTGACCGTCAAACCTTACATTACCAACTTTTCCTCGCTATAGGTAATGAAGACCTGCCCAAAATTTGGAAAAATTATATTGGCTGCTATGGTTCACGAATTATACAGAAGTGGCCTTGGTGAAGTCTTATTTGATAAGGTGAGCACAATTTTTTGTTAATTACTATTTTGGTTTCTTATGTTTCTGTTGGGTTTCATATCTAGCCTACCCCAACTTGCTTGGGACAAAAGAGCTTAGTTGTTGTTGTTGTTGGTATTTATCTTTGCAGTCAATCAGTCATGCAGAGAAAGTTACCCTTACAACTGTTCCTTCTGAATCCACTCTATTTTTTCTTAGGTCAATTTTCTGATAAATTTAGCCAACCTAAGTTTATTCATAATCCCTCATCGATCTGTTGTAGGCAACTCTCCTTGTTTGTCACTAAGTTTTTCTTCAATTTGTGTCTGCCAGCTGCCACAACCTTAAGCTGGAACTGTTACCAGTATGCAGTATTTTCTAATATTCTAATCGACGTAGGCCTCAAATGTCACCTTGCTTTACTTCACTATACCCTGAATTCAAATGAGAAGGCTGCTTTACCTTATCTCCATCGTTCATGAATGCAGTAAATTTCTGTTGTTTCGATGACTTCACAGTTCTGGTTATTCCCTGGGGCAGTATATTGGTCTGTAGTGAGAAATCATGCGACTAATTACTCAGTAGTCATTCAGTCTCTCGTTGAACTATTCCTCCATAAAACCAATATTCTTTCCCAGCCTTTTCTCTGGTTGAGTTTCTTATGTAAATTAGAGACTTGTTTTTTTGGTCTCATGCATTCATGCTTGCTATAGAAGTTTTCATTATGTCAGCGTTCCTTCACAGTTCACCTAGTGAATGTCCTTTTTGTGTTACTGAATTAATGTCCATTTGTTAAAAATCCTGCTCTTATGAAAGTTATTCCCATCTGGAAACTAGAAAGAGTTCCTACATCTTAGGTGAATTTGAAGAAGAAATCTGATGGGGTCTCCTTTTATCTTGTAGCTGGCAGCGACTGTTTTCTCTTGGTGCCACGTCAATGGAGAACTATTGCCTGGATATGATACTCTCCTGAAAATCTGGTAATTGATTCTGATTTAGTCTGTACTCAGTATTCACATGGCATGAAGCTGGTGCTAAAGTTGCATTTACATATAGGTTGATTGTGCAAAAGTGCTAAAGTTCATGCGGGCACTAGGAAATCATATTTGTGCTCTGTTTCTTCAAGCACTTCAGTTTTTCTACCTTACTTAGTTGGCCCTGCACTAGGTATTCAAGGAAGAAAAATGATGTCTAGTTCTTTATTAATCTTGATCTTGGCTGTTCTGGTAACGAAGGATAAGTCGGTCCAGTCGGTCTTGCTGCATTTAATTTAATTAGCTGCATATTATTTGGGGAAATGATTAGATCTGTAGCCTGATCCTAGCTTGTTGCAGGGCTAGTTTCCGTCACAAAAAATGTATTTCCATCGCATAGAATTTGTTACATGGAAACAACTCAGAAAATAATGCTTTCTTGTAGGTTAGAACCAGTAGTGTTTTTTTCCATGTTAGTCTGATCCTATGGTAGGATTGGACTACCAATCCATATTATTTGCGTACATTCTCTACCAGTCTCAATATTTTCCCACCTATGGCGCATTGACCATTTAAAAAAGGAAAAACCCTTAGCCCACAATGCTACATCCTCTATTGTCAGTGCATATGTTGTTTCAGTTTAGTGTTCTCTAGAAACAATTTTTTCTAAGTTTCTCTTGCAGTTGCAAGCTTGGTGAGAGCAAGATTGTTCTCTGCGAGGAAGGCACTAAGCATAAGTTGCAGAAGCTGCAGCTCAACTACCCAAGGTTAGCTTGCAAAACCGCATTGCCCTTTGAAACATGCATGCATTACAGAACAGCATCCATCCGCAGCCATTTTTTTAAGAGTATCAATTTGTTACACTGATGGAGTGAAAGCCTCTTTTCTCATTTACTAATATCATTGTTTTGTTGGTTGGCAGCGACGATGTGACGTTTGCCCTCAAGGAGTCCCAGATCTTCCTTGGCTGTCCAAGTACCTGTAAATCTCATCACATCTACAGTCACCAGTTTTCCCAGCCTTGCATTGTACTTGCTTTCTTTGGGACCAACAGCCCTATTTACGTCTATAGTAAGTTTCTCCCTTTTTTCACCTTACCAATATTTGTGGTTGTGACCATCATGTTTCTGGCGACGAGCATTGTCTTGCGATACTAAGGTCTTCGTATCATCTGCAGAAACTCAAAAATACGCGAAATCCTGTGCTTGATCCGTGGAGCCAATTGCTGGACCGAACGCATCTCAGTTGCCATGTAAATTAAGAAGCTCTGCCGCATGCTGCACTAGATGCATCTCAGCGCATGGAGGTGTTGTAAGATATGAAGAAACTTGGATGTCTGGATTTTTCTCCACGTCTGTGGAAGTGGAACTCGTGTAGTAGCATGTTGTTTACTCCTGTTGTAGTGAATGGTCTGTGTGAGCTGGTTATAATCTCACTTGTATATGACTGTCTATACAACATTAAATAGTGTACTTGTTGTGAGAATATTAACGAACCTGGTGGTTCCAATTCCTGTAAAACGGATGCCCTCTAGTTTTCAGACTTGCTTTCTTTACACTAGATAGACTTTATTAACTACCCCCTCCGATCCATAATAAGTGTCTTAGTTTTGAACTAACCTAGTTTTAAACTGACACTTATTTTTGGATTGGAGGGAGTAACAAGAAAGTTTTGCCAAAATTGGTACAAGGTATTCTTGTGTAGGGGTGCAAGTGGGATCCCACCATTATCCCACTTTTAGTTCATTTTATCATTTCTAGTACAAAATTTGGTCCAAAATTTTGCACTACAATAGTAAAATGAACTACAAGTGGGATAATGGTGGGATCCCACTTGACACCTTATTCTTGTGATTTGTGAATGGTTCAGGGATCCAGCTAGGACTTTATAAGAGCACTCCTTGCAGAATTAGCAATCTCTGATAGGCTGTCGCTGCCGAGTTGTTGTTTATCCTTTTGGCATTGCATCACACTTGTGAGCGACCTTTCTCTCGTGGCCGAAGCGGTGACATTTCAAATTGAAGTTTCGTAGAGGCAAGGGGTGGAAACGGATCGAATGCAGATCGGATAGTACACTTCCCATATCGGTTTTCATATTTTCAAAACAAATACGAATACAAATACAAATGTTGTCGGATACGAATACAGAGCTGATGTTACTCGTATATGAATCGGATAGGATGTTTCTCAATTCGGAACAGAAACTAATGTAACGAAATTATAGACTTGTGTCTTATAACGCGTCAACTATAAAATAACATGGTGATAAATATAGCTATGTAATACAAAATAGTGTTAAGTTCAATTACATGAAAAAATATTCAAAACACTGTTTCACTCTTTTAGGTTGGTTATAATTGGCATATCAGGCTAGAATTACCAAAATTGGCTAACATAATTTTATTCGGACTCCATTTCCATATCCATATTTGCTTCAAAATTCTATTTGTATTTGTAAAAACGAATCTGGATATTTACCACTTCTATTTCTATTTCGTTCCAATTCAGATATTTACCATTTCTATTTTTAATTTGTCGAATACGAATGTCGAATAATTCGGATTATCTGCTACTCCCTCCGTTCCATAATATAAGATGTTTTAGGTGTTATACATGTTGTCTAAATTCGTATCAAAAAGTGTACATGTATACTAAAACGTGTCTAAATACATATGTGTGCAAGTGAATGTATACTAAAAGGTCGTCGTCCCTCCGCTCCTTCCTCTCGCGAACCCGCAGGCGTCCCGGCTAGGGTTCCTCGCAGCCGCCGGCGCGCCGCCGTCACTTCCCACTCCTCTCCCCTTCCTTCTGCCCGCGTGGCCGTCGCCCCCGTGCGGCGGCGCGCGACCCCGCGCCGTCTTCCCTACCTGTCCCTCCTCCGTTCTTCCCCGTCGACGCCGTCGGCAGGGTCCGCCGGGCGAGCCCCGGGCGGCAGCGGCTCGTCCTTACCCGCGCCATGTAGGGCGGAGACGGGGCTCTCCCCTCTTGGCGGTGGTGCAGCTTGGGCGGCGGCGGTCCGGCCGTGGTCGGGGAGTGGCGTGGCGGCGGCGACGCCTGCCTACACGCGGGGCGACGCGGTGCAGCGGGTGGCGACAAGACGCAGAAAGGGCCGGCCAGCCCTGGCGGCCCAGATCTGGGCCCGCCGGGCCCCATCTGGGTTTGGGCGGGTCGGCCTGATCTGAATCTCGTTCTGCGGATGGTGGTGCCGGAGAAGGTGCAGGGGATGGCGGCGACGGTGGCTGGCCTGTTGCAGCATGGCGGCGAGCTTCACGGGCCCGTTTGAGCTCGGCCGGACCCTTTTAGAACTGGTGTGCCCCCGTGGGGGCTTTACGGGCCCGCGGGCCCGGCCGGATCTGACGGGGACTGGTGTGCTCTGTTGCCGTGTCCGGTCGACTACCGCCTCCGGCGGTGGAGGTTGTTCCCTCCCGCGCGGCCGCTGTGCTGCTGACCCCGGTTCACTCTTCCCCCACATCTGTCTTGCAGACCACGTGGCGGCTAATTCGGTGAGACGACGTTGGTGGCTTCGGGATCGTCTGGCGCATGATTGGTGGGCGGCTAGTCTGGTGGTTTCGAGGCTCGTCCTCGCGGGGCTTCTATGTTACCGTTCGTCGGGGTTGTGGAAGGGGGTTCAGGAGAAATCCTTGTCGATTAGTTCGACACCGACGCGGTGCCGCCTCCGGGTGGCATCCTTCTTTCCTGAAGGGCGTCGAGGCTACCCTTCGCTTCCCTCCGTACGGGGAAACCCTAGGACCATTGCCCTGGTCCGGGCAGCAGCATGGCGTCCCTTCTTGAAGGTGTTGCTTGGTACTTGTCGATTCGGTGCTAGGAGCGTGGTGGTACTCTGTTGGAGAGGGCGCAGCGGTTGCGGGTCACCTCGTTTAGTCGATCCGCCTATGTCTCCATTTTGTTTCTTCTTCTTTTCTTTGGGTGTATGTTTGCTGCCGCCCAGCATGGCAAGTTGGTTGTACCGGTTGTTTGCTATTATTATAGCGGGGCTACGGCCTATTTTGTCAATGTGACAAAAGGCTAAAACATCTTATATTGTGAAACGGAGGGAGTACCAGTTACCACCCGTTAGTCCAAACCCTTGACACAGTGGCACGAGAGAGTTTTTTTTTTTGACTTTTACATACTTATATTCATACTGGAAAGGGAGCCTTACAAATCGGAATACAAGCAAAGAAAAGGAGAAGAAACGAAGAACAGCGGCGGCGCTCTCCATCTTCAACTCCAGGGCGCCCGGCAAGCCGTCCTCCACCGTCGAGGACGACGAAGAAGCCAGCCTCCAGGACCACCCGCCGCGGGAGCAGACGAGCTCCTAGCCCGAGGGCGTCGACGAGCCGCAGTAGCCACCAGCTCCGTGGAGTTGGATTTGAAGACGGCGAAGCAGCATCGGCCGGGGATCATCCTCCCCAAGCAAGATCCGTCCCGGATCTGAGACCTGCGCCTTAGATCCTCCACCATCGCGCCGCAGACCCGCACCTCCACCGCCTTGAACCTCCTCCACCAACCAGCTATACACACGCCACAAACCCGCCGCCGCCGCCAGAGAAAACGACGGAGGGAAGGTGACTCACCCGCAGCTCGGCCGCGCCGCCAGAGACGACGCCGGAACGGGGGAGCCGCAGAGCACCAAAATGACGACGCCGGCGACCCCCCCACGCTAGCGCCGCCCCAAGACTCCCTTCCTACCTCACCGGAACGCAGATCCGGGGATTTCCACCCTCCCGAAGGCCAACCAACGAACACTACCGTCTCATCACTCAGGGTCAGTGATGACAAAACCAAGTGTCGCGCCACCGCCACGCACCGCTCGCCGCCGGGCCAACGCCGTGACGCTCCTCCCCAATGTGCCCCACCGCTTCCTCCGCCTGCTCGCCGCCACCCCTAAAATCTCCCGCCGCCGCTGCCGCCAGCGCAGCCTCATCTCCGTCTCCTCCTCCCCCTCCTCACGGCCACCGCTCGGGACCTCGGAGGAGCCGCGGAGATGTGCAATCCCCACCCAAACCCCTTCGCCGCCGACCGCGAGGTCGAGGCACCGCAGAAGCCGAACCGCCGGCGGCGGAGGAGGAGCGTACCGCTGACGCCGCCGCCGCTGCCGCGGAGGCCGTCGCGGGCAAGTACTGGGCCCACCGGCACAGCCTCTTCTCCCTGTACGACCGCGGCGTGCGCATGGACGCCGAGGGCTGGTACTCCGCCACCCCGGAGTCCGTCGCCGCCGCGCAGGCCGCCCGCGTCTCCCCGCCTGCCTCGTCGTCGACGCATTCGCCGGCGTCGGGGGCAACTCGATCCAGTTCGCGGCCAGGCACGCGTCCCCCCGCCTTTTCGTTTCCAGGTTCGCTTCGTTCTCCCGCTAACCCCGTCGCCGGCATCTCTCGTTCTCGTGCGTGCAGAGGTTGCTACGTGGTCGCGGTGGAGATCGATCCCCGCAAGGTGGAGCTGGCGAGGCACAATGCCAGGATCTACGGCGTGGAGGACATGATCGAGTTCGTCGTCGGCGATTTCTTCCGGCTCGCCCCTTCACTGAAGGTATAACATGCCTGTTCAGTTTTGCTTGACTAACATGACTGTAAACGTGACAATCTGTGCTTCCATAGTCAAAATTCTTGTAAAACCAGAGGTTAGCTAGGGTATGGTTATTGATAAAAATGTCACCTCTGATTCCTCAACTTCATGTCTGATATTATGAGGCCTCTCTTTATATCTTTTGTTATGTGTAGATTTCAGTGAGCGAAAAGTAGCGTGAGTAGCAAATGAAAGAGTACCCCACTACCAACAATTGTGGCACGTTCTTTTATTTACAACTGTGTTTTACCAATTCTTATGCATTGGAGATGCATAATTAGTTACTGACTAGGCTTGGTATGCCTTGAACTATGTTCTACATAGTTTTCTCTGATGCAGACGAGTAAACTCTTGATGTGTCCCGCATCTTGACATGTGTACAGTTAGTAAAGCAACCGTTATGGACATGTTGGTTTTCTTTGTTCATCTCAATCGGTTTGAGCTTGCCATATTGGGAAAGGGGTACCTGATCTTTCGTACTTCATATTTGCTGGGCAAAATAGACATCTTAGTAAATGACGCCGTCATACAAAAATAGCTATGCTGGACCAAGTGTCTTTTATAGTACATGATAGTGAGGCTATGCTGGACCAATGTCACAATGAAGCTTCTGTTCCCGCACTTTAGATTTAATATCCAAACAACTTTGTCATTCGTGTTCGCAATTTTTCTCTAGTGCATCATATATGTATATTCTTTAGTACTTCCTCCGTTTTTTAATATAAGATGTTTAGCTTTTGTCCACATGCACATGCACACAAATGTATGTAGACACATTTTTATGTGCATGTTCACTCATTTTAGTGTGCATATAGACAACATGTGTACCACCTAAAAATCTTATATTAAAAAACGGAGGGAGTAGATTATCAATTTTGGTCTAGTTCTGTCGAGGTCAACATGCCCAAAATGAAAACCTCCTCCTTCGTATAGTGAGCTTCATGTGATAAAGCTCATAAAGAACAACTGCCCCATCCAACTAGCAATACTGAGTAGTCATTTCAATTTATGGTTTTCTGACTACTACTATTATGCTAGGCAGATTTGGTGTTCCTTTCACCTCCATGGGGAGGGCCATCATACAATCAAACTCCTATCTACACCCTTGATATGCTGAAGCCAAAAGATGGTATGCTGCTCCTTAACTTCTCATTTGTCCTTACTACAACGTGATGAAGATGAATCAACAATAACTCGTACATGTTTTAGAAACTTAAGGTTTAAAATGTAACCGTTTGATGAACACGACTAGTGTATAGTTGTTGGTGTGTAATTATTTAGCTGCGCATGGAAGTTTGCACATTTCAAGTGGAACTGAACTGGTGAATTATTCTTGTACATTTATCAGCTTATCACACTTACTGGAGTATTTTTTTGGCAAGGCACTTACTGGAGTATATCTGTATACAGATAATATTTTATTAACTTTGACAAGTGTTTGCAACAAGTGTATGGTTGGCATATGGTTTTGTATGCAGGTACACATTATTTCAAGCAGCCCAGAAAATAGCTCGTATATCATCATGTTCTTGCCACGGAATGTGGACGTAATCCAAGTAGAGGAGCTATCCTGGTTGTCTTCTCCCCCCTTGGATTTTGAGGTATGACTGACGTTACCGTTCTTCCTGACCTTTTGTTGCATCCTTCATGAGGATTGTACAGCTAAATCATCCTAGTAAGATACCCTGATATTCAAGTTTTTTTTGTTAAGAGTGAGAGAACTATGTGCAACACAGATTCAAAAGGAATTACTGCGTACTTTGGCGACGTGGGCATGGTGACCAAGTTCATTATTGAAGTTGAATCGAGAAGACCACTGTGTGATGAAGTTATTCACAAGCTATCTAAGCCCTATCCCCATAATACCACAAATTTGCGCATGAGAATCAGCCTTGCAGGTGTGAAGTTTAGATAGTTTCATCTACATATAGCCAAATTGTTCCTTGATTATAAATAGCTAGATGGGTACGTATGAACTGAAATTTTGGATCGTGTGCATATAATGACTGTTTTTCATTACGTCAGTATACTGTGTTACTCTGTTAATGTGGAGGCACAACACGAAGTAATTGTACCAGGTTTCCACCGTACCAAACAAAACTATTTACAATTGCGACTGCCATTTACAACATTCATATCAGTAGATTCATCATAAAATATATTCTAGACCACATAGACGTGCAACACGTACATGACGTGGCTGGTCGTGATATGTGCACGGCCTATCTAACCCCCGTCCACGAGGGCGCAAAGAGAGTCTTGTTATAAACTTCATGTGAATTTGTCTAAATTCAGATGTATCTAGACGTGTTTTACTATGTAGATATATCTTTATTTAGACAAATTCACGTCAAGTATTTTGAAACGGAGGGAGTAGTTAACTTATATTCACAAACTGAACTGGGAGGCGGCACAAATTGTAAGCACGTAAAAGAACTTGAACAAAGGCACAAAAATGCAGCTAGAATAGGCTATTTTCTTCTTGTGCAAATTTGAGCATTTTACAGTCACACTGAGCAAGCTAAGTACACAGCCAACAGGTCACGGAGCGACAGTTTTGCGGCAACACCTAACGTGCCTGCATCTTCTACCCATTACCATTCTGGCAAGCTCCCCTTTCATATCCAATACTTTCTTCAATCTGCTCTCGCTGCAGCTAATAATTACCTGATCTTGCTTCGTACCGTACACAATCATGGCTAGCTTTTGGGAGAAAAGCTCCAGCGACAGTAGAAATGGTGTATTCAGCAAGAGTGCGAGTGTCGGTTGGATAAGGTACTGTGCGGGAGCGGCGGATAAGGCGACCGCGAGGCGACCGCGTCAGGGAAGTCCTCACCGGCGGTTCTGCTGCTCCCCTCCGCCTCTGGCCGCCGTTCCGGCGCCGCGAGGTGGGGGGGGGGGGGGGGGGGGGGGGGGAGCCTTGGCCCCGTCGTGTGAGTGGTTAGGTCTAGCTTAGCTAGGTGTGAGTACCCTGGTGCGCCGTCGGTGACGGTGGCGATGGCGCCGTGTGGGTTTTGTCCTCCCCCTCTCCCCGTTCCGGCTTCGTCGCCGGAGAGGTGTGGAGTTGCTGTGCCGGGTGCGGCCGTCTGTCCGTGCTCCTCTGGCCGGCCGTGGAGCGAGGAGGGGAGCTGGCGGTGGTCGTCGATCCGGTTTTTGTTGCAGGTGTTGCTGTTCGGCTTCTTCGATTGCTTCTGCACTGCTTGTTGTGGTGGCGTGCAGAGCAGAGGCCGGAGTCGCAGCGGTGCGTGCGGTGGTGGTCCTAGACGAGGCGGAGCCGGCTGGGAGCTTGGTGGAAGCGGGGAGAAGGTGTCGTGGTCGTTTTCGTTCATCGTTTCTCGGTTCCGTTGCAGTGCGGCGGACGGCTGATGCGACCTTCTACAAGCTGGAGCGGCGTCCTCTCCCCGGCGGCGGGAGGTACGGCGGCGTCGTCGTCTAGGTGCTTGGGTGCGCCTGGATCCGATTGTGGTCTCCTTCGATAGCTCAGGGTGCTCCTTGCACTTTGCGGGGTCCTCTTTGTAATTTCTGCTTTTCTTTGGACCTTTTTGTAAAGTGGATTGAGCTGTCTGAATATATGCATCGGATCTTCCTCAAAAAAAAAAAAAAGAAGGTGTATTCAGCAAGGAACTGCTACTCGAGGATTTGCTCTACACTTCTGATCGCATAAGCTGCAGGAACGCCTCAGTCCTAGCAACATTTCTCAACCTTCACGCACTTGGTTGAACAGCGTTTGAATGGATCTGCGAGGTGGGGTTAAAATAATCAAATTCAAATAGATGGCATCAAAACCCTCTCTTTCCCCATTCCCCCAAAAAAAATGCAATTGCAATGTCATTCGTGGCCTGTTTCTTACCTGAGGGTGCCTTTCTTCACGATGGCTTACAGCTCTGTGCTTCAGCTCTCCACGGTTCGTTGTGAGCTCATCCAATATCTCAGCGTCGTTTCTGCTGTCACAGCTTCCTGAAATGGAGCCATCTTCCTCCTGCGTGATGAAACACAAGTTTCAGGTTAACAAAGGATGACGGACTTCTCAGGGGATTGTAGAGTGAAACATAATCTGGACTTGTACCAGCATGTGCTCATGGTGGACCCCTTGGAGTTCTTCGTACTCCGCTGCATCCAGTTCCCGTAGGTCATTGAGCTCAAAGAACTTTGGGAGTAGGTGCTTCCTGATGAGAATCATGAGGAAGAAAGGCACTGGGAAGAGGATCCCTGCTACCGGTATCCACGTTGTGCCGAAGCATATCAAGAGGTAGACGATCTGGAAGATGGTAAAGACAGATGTTGTTCTTGAAGGCACCGACTCCACGAAAGATGCATGTGGACCTTCCAACACCCTGCAAAGGTTACAACAGCACGGGTTAGTGCAGTCTGTTATGAAAAGCGCCGAGCTTGCAAAAACGGTATAATACAAAAGGAAGCACGCGAAAATAGTCATTTGTTTTTCAAATGAGATAAACAGATGCAGAATAGACATTACTTGTAGCGCCGGCTTGCTCCAATGAACAGAAGCTGTATCCTCTCCCAAAACTGGTTCCCAGGTAGGCTATCGATGGCCATATAGGCAAAGTAACCCCAGAGGACGAAGTGGGTATCATCTTGATAACCGGCATAGCTCCAACACAAGCACCAACCAGTAAGGACTGCAGCAGGTTGCTTAGTCTCTGCTCATTCACACGAACGGGCAAATGGGCTTCAATATGTTTCCTGGGATCAAATTCTCCAGCCAATTTCCCTTCTTCATCGCCTTCACGTAGCACAGCATCCTTCAAGCTCTTCAAGTCCTTGTGAACGGAATCAACCTGCGGGACATATTTTTTAGCAATGTGTGGATTTACTTTTGATGATTTCTACATATAATACTGATAGAAATGTGAATGTTCAAATATTACTGAAAATAAATTAATGTGATGTGGATAACATATGAAGATGAAATTGCATGGTAAGATATAAACTAGTAGCTTAGTAACAAAGACAGAAACACTCACATCCTGTTCGCTGTCCATTCGAATGAAAACTTCCTGCATCTTGCCATATATTTCCAAGCTGCTCTCACGGTTCACCAGGCCCTCTTTGGCAGTTTGAAGCATCTTTTTGCGTAGCAACTATATTGATAGAAAAAAGAGGAGACATATGAGAAAAACTGACTGTGTACCATAAGACACAGATCAGTCTGAATTTTGCTAACCTGCCCTTGAGGACAGCAAGGCTTCTTGTATGCATGGGGGACTGAGGAAGTACTCCATTCGATGGAGGAATGCCAATCAAACCACATAGTAGGACCTGCACAGTTTACAGAATATGAGAAAGGAAATGCAACATGGTATATTATAATTTGATGTTAAGAATGAGTGCCAAACCTTGTGCTGGCATATAGCTAATTATTAATGGTTCTTAAGAAAAACCATGAAAAAGACTTGCAAAACAAGAGTCGCTGTAAATAAACACAATATTTGATTTTTTTTCTGATAAAGAGAATATACTAATATCAAGACGATACTAATTACATCTGGAAACACAATATCTGATAAAATGAATTGCGCACCACGTACCATGAACCCAAGTACCAGAATGTCATAATGGTAAGCAGAAGGCTTCTTCAAATTGAACTCCTTTTGCTGAGCCAACTGTGAAGCTACACTATGATCGAAGAAATAAAGTCCTGCAACCATCAAAGCAGGTACAATGGCTGCAAAAATATATGCTGGAGGGACGGAAAACAAATCCTGCACCATAAAAAACATTCAGAGTTATGTCATGCAACATAAGCTCTACTAAGTTAAAGATTCAGACTTATGCCATGCAATATAATCTCTGCGAAGTTAAATTTGACGTTATACCTTTGCCACGGTCCAATGTCCAGCGAACTTGACTCCAGGGAAGTGGACTGAAGAGCCTCCTAGGCACTCTGAAGGGACATTGCTTGGTAGTGTGTATGAGAACGCTGTCCACAATTACCATAAGCGGGACTCCATAATCGGCAATGAAGCTTCTAAGCCATCTGTAATGGCAACTCAAAGGCATCATGATCAGTGGCTGAGTGCATTGATAATTTGATATTAACATGGAGCTAGAGTTCTATATATACTTTGTCCTGGGCATAAAATAGAATTTTAAAAACAAATGTAAGTTGATTCAGAATTCAATGGTATTTTCAAGGGCTTAAGGAACATTAACTTACAAAACTTTCCATATTAGGACTTAAAGTTTTTTTAGGGTGGCATTGGGGACTAAACGTTGCTGCAAAGAAAAAGATCAATCGAAGCGCAGCTTAATATGGCCAGCCTTAATCAGACCTGACCAACCCCCAAATGAGCCCATGGCTGGCCTAGTCAAAGCTCAAGACTGACCTGAACCAGGCCCAATCTTATGCCTAGCCAATTGAAAGGATGTCGTTGATTTGAAGGTGTGTGGTGTAACATGAGAGTTGGGTTTGCACAGACAAGAACAAGATAAAGGAAGCAGTAGAAAACGTGTGACCAACCTACGCCATACAGCCATGACCTTGCCCGCCTAGTCTTCAACGCAGTGTATAGCAAGCCAATTGAAAGATAACACCAAGTAGGCCATTGACATATATCCACTGGAACTGGTATATCAGTGAACTGCGGTCAACAATCTCAGCATCTTTAGGCATACTGAACTCACTTACAATTCCCTGCAATAGATAGGGACATAGATGTTAAGTATTTTCTGCAAGGCACAAATAACTAGGATTTGCTAAACATAGCGTACCTTGATAGCTTCTTGCAGGAACAGAACAGTGATGAGCATCCCAAAAAGTTCTCCTGCAATCCTTGTAAATCTGCTTATTACATTGGAAGCATTGAACATTGCCAAGAGAAACAGCATGATAGCAGTCCAAATACAGACCCTGTCAACAGCAACCAAACACGGAGCGTTTATGTTTATTATAGTATCAAAGCAAAGCTATCACATGACGGCTGTAATCTATTCTTTCTAGTACCTACCATCCAGCCCAAGCCAAATATAGCCGTTCCCCTAGACCTGGCTGCTTCTTGGCAAAGTTGTAGAGATACGTGTACATGATAATTGTAGGTTCTGCCACTCCGACGATCATCATAGGCTGCCCTCCAAGGAGGGAATGTATTACGCCACATATCGCTGTGGATGCCAGTGTCTCAACTGTGCTGAGAATACCATCTGAAACAGATCATGAATTTTCTTTTTGGTTAGAAGTTGCATGGAATTCAAGCCTAGGTGCAGCTAGCACAGTAGTAAATATCAATTGAGAGGGAAAGTATTATTAATTCACTTGTTTCGTTGCTCAGCTGCTCTCCAAAGGCGATGACAGGGAGTGCGGAGGCGAAGAATATATACATAGTAGGTGCCAGTATCCTGACAATACATTAGAAACAACGGAGCCATGTGATTTACACGTAAATGGCTGGGTGAGACACTGCAGATGATCCGGTTGGTTTTTTTTTTACATTTAAAACAAAACTCACCGGAAACCAGTTCGGAGCCCTGCAACCCAGTCGTCCTTGTACCAAGATGCTCTTCCTCTGACATCATTGACGACTCCCTTGAAAGGTTTCCTTAGTAGATCCATCAGGTGTACCGAAGATGCTCTTCCTTTGAGAATCAAGTAGTCGCGTGCGGTGAGATGCTCTATGGAAAATAATAAGAACTTAAATCGTTAATAGTGGTCAGAAAAGCCTTGGAAAATTTTGTAGTAGTATATATTTTGATGCGGAGTTGGCACTACTAGTTTAGTATACTAATTCCGCGAACAGCACACAGACTTTATGAACGAATGGGATTATATACACGACAAAGAACAACTCATCAGCTCAACTTACAAGTGACAAAACAGGTGAGTTCAACAAACAAACTTTGCCATAAAAGCGCGCACATACAGACGACAGAACACAAAGGATCGCCTGCGACAGGAATATCGAAACATGGAGAGCGTCTCCGCAAATCAAACGGCGGGTAGAAAAAAATCGACATGCAAATCACAGGTCGTCAAATCGACATGAGTAGTGATCAAACTTTGCCATAAAAGCGGGTACACACAGCACAAGAGGATCGCCTGCGACAAGAAACATCAAGAGCACTGTGCAACTGGCGCAGAAATATATCTCCACCAATCAAAGCACCAAACCACCGTTTGAAAAAATCGACATGCAAATCCAAATGGAACCCTCTCCGCGTCCACATGCACATCTGTCCTTAACTCTGCGATTCGAACAGCTCACATAAAACTCGAATGTTTTTTCGCAAAAATCCCATCCGCCGAGAATCCACGTGAGGAGCTAGCCATGTGTTGTTTCTCCGGAAAGAACTCCATGATTTGCCAATAAAAAAAGAGTCAAAATGGAACTGAACCACTCCAAAATCCCGCAGAAGCGTCCGACGGCGGCGGGGCGAACCCCACGGAATGCAAGGGAAGGAGCGTCTCTCCCACTCGGAAACCAAACCAAAACGCAGGCAGAGCAGACAGACGTACCGGCGAACGCGCGGCGGCGGCGCGGGAGGAATGAAGGCGGCAGCTCCACTCGGCAATGCGCGGGGGCGGAACCTTACCCCAAGACGGCGGCGGCGGCGGCGGCGGCGGGTCTGGAGCACGCGGCGCGTCTCGAGATGGGCGGCTACCTACTACTTAGGCTGGTGCCAGTGCACCGCCTGGCTATAGCCCCGCCACGTCAGCTTTTACCCCCACTCTCACCCCACTCTCACCTCACTCTCACCTCACGGTGCCACTGCACGGGCTGTAGTGGCAGGCTGTAGCCACGTCAGCTTCTCTCTCCTCCACGTCAGCTAGCCGTTGCACATTTATAGTTATTTCACTCGCTTTTGTTTAGACATTCAAAATAATGCAATAAAATTATTTTATTCAAGTAAAAATATTACCGATTACATAGTAAATAAAAAAATTACATAGAAAATAAAAAAATTACATAAAAAATTAAAAAATTACATAATCTAGGCATGACTATGTGCCCACACATGCTCAATCAAATCTTGCTGGAGCTGTGTATACATCGGTGAGTCCCTCATTTCGTTGTCCATCTGAATCCTGGCTGCTAGACCTGGTGGTGCATTGTTGTGGATCGCCGGCCCGACATTGGACGCAACTGTCTCATAAATGTCGTCCAAATTGGTACCACGCTCATCGTCGATGATCATGTTGTGCAGAATGACACATGCACGCATGATCAACCCAAGATAGGCATGCCAGATCCAACACTCAGTGAACAACGTCGACTGATTCAGCACGTTGATGTCGTTGTTGGACCCGGCCACTCCAAAATAGGCATGCCAGATCCAACGATCATACGATGCAACGGCTTCTAAGATTATGGTAGGGTGTTTGATGTCTCCCCTTGTGAATTGACCGGCATGCGCCACTGGACAGTTCCTCCACTGCCAGTGCATGCAGTCGATGCTCCCTAGCATTCCCGGAAAGCCACGCTCCTCGGCTTTCGCTAGGAGACGCTGAGTATCCGCGACATTTGGTCGACGGCAAAACTCTTCCCCGTAACAGTCAATGATGCCTTCACAGAATTTCTCTAGACATTCTGCTGAAGTTTGTCTAGCTAGCTTTAGCCACTCATCTACCGTATCCGCAGCGGCTCCATAAGCTAACAAGCGCAAAGCCGCAGTACACTTTTGTAGGGGAGTAAAACCAGACGGTTGAGAGCATCAACTCTTTGGGTGAAATACGGAGAGTATTCACCCAATCTATCTACAATGTCGAGAAAAAGCTTTCGCCTCATCCGATACCTTCGCCGAAAAAAGTTCGGAGGATAAGTACAGTTGTCGGCGAAGTAGTCCTCGTAGAGCCGATCGCCGGCACCATCACGATCACGCCTGATGAACCTTCGACGGCGTCGCGTCCGGCTTGACTCCGCCTGGAGGTTGAGCATCGCCTCTCGTACTCCGCTTGGAATGCATCGATCATATCACCTCCATTCCTTCGCTCGAACTGCTGCTAGACGAAGACATTGCGTCGAGAGGAGTGGAAATGGAGAGTGGATGACAGAAATGAGATGAAGTGGGGTGTGAGATGAGTGAAACCAGGTGGGGGTATTTATAGGGGTTGGGGATGAAATTTTGAATTTTTTGCAAAAATTTTTTCGAATTTTTTGAAGCTGCAACGGATACCTCAACGGCTAGCTGACGTGGACGAATCAGAGCTCGCCACGCCAGCTAGCCGTTGCTACCGCCTCCCTCTCGCCCGCCCCGCCAGCGCGCCGCCCTCTCCCGCCTCCCTCTCGCCCCACTACCGCCGCCAACGCGGGCGACAGCGGGGCGGTAGCGGGCGCTACCGCCGGGCGATGGAACCATCGCCTCCCGCTACCGTCCCGCCTCCCTACCGCCCGCCTCCCGCCCCTCCCCAGGCGATATCGCCGCCACTAACGCCCGCGTTGGCACCAGCCTTATAAGCGAGCGAGGGGGAGTGGGGACCACCGGCCGGCGAGGGGGAGAACCGTGTCCGTAAATTGATTCTGTAGATTTGATTCCGTACTCCCTATGCGTGGCACTTCTGAAGCCCAAGGAAGCAAACCTTCAAATCTTTTCTCATCCTAGTTAACCACGAAATTCCGCAGACGTACTATGAACGGTAGTTCCCATCACCTCACGAGTTACCATCACTTTTCTCGCTTCTTGCTTTTTCTCCGACGAGATGTATCTATCACGTCCAACGTCCCTCCGTTCCTGAAGAAAGACGTGTGAATTTTATCATGAAGTCAAAACAAAGGTTGAGTTTCACCAAGTTTTTAGAATGCCAAAGAATATCATTACATTCACATGAAATATATTTTTATATTAGTATTCTTGTTGTTGAAAGTTTTTTCTATAAACTTGATTAAACTTTACATTGTTTGATTAACAAAATGCCTTGCTAAGTGTCACAAGTTGAACCGTCTCCTTATCCTCTCGCGACTTCTGAGGCGATAAGAAGGCGGCCGTCTTTTCCCCACCTCGCCGCCGGCCATGCCGGTGGTTCCCTCCCTCTCCGTCTGCCGCTGCAGCGGCGGGAGAGTGGGGGAACCCCGGTCCTGCGTCTCCGGCCAGTTTCCTGTAGATCAGGTGTGTGTGCCCTGCGGACGGCGTCGAAGACGGTGGCGACGGCGTCGGCGTGCTGGGCTTCGTCCTCCCCCTCCTTTCCCCGTTCCGGCCGTGGTGCCGGGGAGGCCGTGGAGGTGGTGCGTCAGGTGGCTTCCCTCTCCTTTCCTTCTCCGGCCGTCCGTGGTGGTGTGGGGAGAAGGTGGTGGGTGGCGGTGACCTGTTTTTGTTCGGTGGTGGTTCTGGAGGTCCTCTTCGTCGTTTTCGCTCCGGCCGGCCGTGGTGGCGAGGGGAGCAGCGGCTGGAGGTGGTTGGTGGCTGGCGCGGGTGGTCCTTGCCGTGGCGGAGGCAGCTGGTTGCTAGGTGGAGGCGGGAAGTTGCTGCTGTGGTCGAGCGCGTTCTTCGAGGCTAGGTTCCGTCGCCTGCGGCGGACGGCTTCTGCGGCCGTCTACAAAGCGTGGCGGTGGCTTCTTCCCGGCGGTTCGAGGTACGGCGTCTCCGGCGACGGCTAGGAGGGTTGGGAGCGGCTGAGGATCCGTTCGTGCTTTCTTCGACAGCAGGAGGTGGTTCTTGCACTTTTTCAGGGGCCTCGTTGTATTTTCTGTTTCTTTGTGGTCCTTGTTGTAAAGTGTGTGAGCTGTCTTGTATTTGATTCGGATCCTTTCCTCAAAAAAAAAAAAATTTGACTAGTGTTTTTTTATGGAGGGACTAGTATATCTATATGTTAGTACTACATCCGTTCCTAAATACATCTGTTCCTAAAAGCATGGTGTATAAATTTGTTCTCAAGTCAAACAACGTAATGTTTGACAAAGTTTATAGAAAAACTATCATCAGTTATTATATTCTATAGATATATTCTGAAAATACATTTAATGATGTGTCTAACAAGATTGATTTGACATTTTAGAGGTTGATAATTTTTTCTAGAAGTTTAGTCAAACTTCACGAGATTTTACTTTTGACCTAATTTATACGTCTTCTTTACAAAACAAAGGGAGTAGTACTGTATTACGTTAGAGCAACGAAAATTCGTAAGACGAACACCAAGGCGGTAGCTGTGCACCACTTATAAGGGCATCTTCAAAGGCGCCCAAAAGTGGACACGAAAAGTGTCCGTCCGTTTTAATCCGTTTGGTGGGGGCTGGCGGACAGGCCAGAGGCCCATGTCCGCCCCTACCAGTCGAGCCAAGCTGGCTCGTTTGTTGACCGAGCTTGAAGCCACTGGTCCGCTTGGGTGGAGGTGCACCCAACGGAAGCCCACATTTGGTCGGGGGATGGCCAATGTTTTGCCCTTTTCATTATTTTGTTTTTAAACAACATAGTTCACAACCAATAAATTTTAAATAGTTCGAAACGAGATAAACAACATAGTTCATAATTAAATAACATAGAGTCCACATATGTTCAACCAAATTAGTCTAAAGTTGATTGTGGGTTTCCCGATCGCGGATCTCATGATGAAAATGGAGAAACTCCTGAAACATTGACTATCCAGGCTCGGGCGCAATCAATTCACTCTGAAATTCACACCCTTGGTCATAGAGGTTGTCATCATGCTCATTCTCAACTATCATGTTGTGGATGACCACAATAGCAATCATCACCTCCAACATAGTCTCGTTGCTACATGTTCTAGCAGGGTGCCGAACAATAACCCAACGAGATTGGAGCACACCAAATGCTCACTCCACATCTTTCCTAGCAGCCTCTTATTGTTGAGAAAACCTAGGATTTTTCTCTCCTTCAGGATTGTAGATTATATTCACAAATGTAGACCATGGAGGGTAGCTGTCATCGACTAGATAATATCCCTTGGTGTATGGGTAGCCATTGACCTGAAAGTGGACCAGTGCAGAATTGCCCTCGACAAGCTTAGAGAATACCGGAGAGCGTTGAAGCACGTTGATGTCATTGTGAGAACCCGCAATGCCGAAGAAATAGCGCCAAATTCAGAGACCTTGAGATGTCACAGCTTCAAATGTGACTATGCACTTTCCAACATGTCCATTGTATTGCCCCTGCAAAGCGAATGGACAGTTTTTCCACTCCCAGTGCATGCACTCAATGCATCAAACCATCCCAGGAGCCTCTTGACTCGTTGTTCGACATCAACATGGCAGTGTCGGCAAGATTTGTTTCTCTCAAATATTTTGGACCGAACACCTGAGCCACTACTTTGTGGAACTTGTACATTGACATAACGCAAGTGGACTCACTCATGTGCAAATACTCATCAATGAGATCATCCTGCAGCTCCATATGCAAGCATTCAGATAGCTGCAGTACATTTTTGGTAAGAAGAGAAGTCAAGCTTACAGGTGGCATCGGCCTTGCATTCGAATTAATCATCATAGTCCCTCACTCCTTCCAGAAGACGCATGAACCCATGTTTTTCCATCCGAAAACGACGCCGAAAACAAGCGCAGTGAATGTAGGATTGGTGCCAGCACTACTAGGAAACATGCTATAGACAGCATGCGATTCTGTGGCGCACCACTAAGCGGTGCGCCACAGAATTATATTCTGTGGCGCACGGTGGCAAATGCGCCACAAAAATTGTGTGCCATAGAAACAATTCTGTGGCGCACCACGAGCACATGCGCCACAGAATCCACATATTCTGTGGCGCACCGCAAGACATGCGCCACAGAAAGTCTGTGGGCCCCACCTCCAATCATTGGACCTGGTCCATCTGACTAAATTCTGTGGCGCACCGCGGCTGGTGCGCCACAGAAATAGTAGATTCTGTGGCGCATTGTGCGCGGTGCGCCACAGAAATTTAATATTCTGTGGCGCACCGTTATGGATGCGCCACAGAATCTACTATTTCTGTGGCGCACCAGCGGCGGTGCGCCACAGAATTTTTGCCAGATTCCAGAAAAAGGTGGCACACCCACTTTCCCCACATGTGACCTTCTTCATTCTCCCCCTTGCATCTAGCTCGAGCTCCTCCTCTCTCCTATGCGATTTTGACCATTCTACACTCCATTATATGTTGTGAAATCTCCTTTGTTTGTCATATAATTGGTGAGGACTTGGGGAGAGCCTCCATATATATTCTCCTCCTCTCTTTTTGTCCACTATTTTCTCTCTATCACCACACATCTCTCTCATCGTTCACGGTCACGTCGACTCGGCAATAGATCTAGATCTACTACGTGAGTATTGTTGGATGAGTATGTGTGTGTACATGAAGTTTGTGTGTGTTGTGCCATGTTGTTGCCTTATGTGGTGCATGGATCTAGATCTACTACGTGGTGCATGGATGTTTGCCGAAATGTTGATTCATTTCCATTTCGGTAAATTTTTGCACCACATATGTCCTACTTTTAGGGGAAGTCATGCCGATTTTTTTCGTCGAACATCTCCGACTTAATAACACATACTCTATATGTATACCGTGTAGGCGATCATGGTCATAAAGCAGAGCTCCAGTCGAATCAACAAATACAAGGAAGAAGCGAAGGCGGAAATGATTCGGTCCAACAAGAGCCATATACGATGTCCGTGTAGGGATTGCAAATTTGTGAGATGGGTGGACCCTGATTCCGGACAATTGGAGCAACACCTGCTCGTGCGCGGTTTCATAGAAGGCTTCGATGAAGCACCCACAACAAATGTTGCGCCTGAAGACGAGGGCGGGCAAGATGATCGTGACGAAGGAGATGCCGACGGACATGGTCATGATGAAGGAGAAGATGGTGGTGGAGAAGACGCGAACACGCCGCAGAGCTCGCTAATGTCGGCCTTGATGGATTCTCATGTTCAAGAACTGCTCCTCAAGGAGGCGAGGACCGTCAGAGAGAAATCCAAGCTGGCGCAAATGGAGATAGACGGGAAGACTCCGTTGTATCCAGGGTGCCGGCCACAGGATACGCGCTTGCAAGTAACGCTTGATGCTCTGGAGATGAAGTCGGGAAACAAATGGACCGACGTGAGCTTCAACAAGAACATGAAATTCTTCCACGAGCGTCTTCCCGAGGGGAACACATTGCCAACTACTATCGAGGAGGCCAAGAAAGTCGTGTGCCCTCTTGACCTACCGCACGTTAAATACCACGCCTGCATCAATGATTGCGCAATTTATCGGGGCGAGTACGAGGACAGAACCACATGTCCGGTGTGCGGCCAAGGACGGTACAAGCGCCATGGGAAGAAAGTTCCTCAAAAAGTGGTATGGTACTTTCCTATCACTCCCCGTCTGCAGCGTTACTTCGTGGACCCTAAGGAAGCAAAGCTCATGCAATGGCACGCGGAAAGGGAGAAGCCCGAAGAAGATCCGGAGAAGGGCAGGATCCTTACACACCCTTCAGACGCTAGCCAGTGGCAAGAGTTGGACGCCGTCACCAATTTCGGAGGCGACGCAAGGAACGTCAGGCTCGGTATGAGCACCGATGGACTCAATCCGTTCGGCAACCAGAGTAGCACGCATAGCACCTGGCCCGTGTTTGTATGGCCTTACAACCTTCCCCCGTGGTTGTGCACGAAGCAAAGGTATATACACATGACTATTCTCATTCAGGGGCCGAAACAAGCAGGTGTCGACATACATCTGTATCTCGCGCTGTTGCAAGAGGAGTTAGCCACGTTGTGGGCGACGCCAGCCCGTACGTGGGATGCCTACACTGGAGATTATTTCCCCATGAGAGCCGCATTGCTCACGACGGTGCAGGACTATCCTGGTTGCTCATATGTATCGGCCCAGGTAGGCCACGGATTCTGCGCATGTGTCAGGTGCATGGATAAGACCCCGCATCTCCAGCTACCAAGGAATCCCGGGTCTTCAAAAACCGTGTTCCCAGGGGCTCGAAGGTGGCTTCGCATGGATCACCCGTGGAGGAAACGCGGTGACCTGTTCAATGGTAAGGAGGAGCCCGAAGAAGCCCCGAGGCCGAGGAGCGGCACAGAAATCGACGAGCTGTTGAAGAATTGGAACGAGTGCCCTGCGCCGGGAAAGAAACGACCGAAGGTAGATCCGCTGCTGGGTGTATGGAAAGCGAGGGCTGTTTTCCACGACTTGCCCTACTGGAAGGTCCTCAAGACGCCACATAGCCTCGATATGATGCACATTACGAAGAATGTCACCGAGGCTCTGCTTGGCACTCTTTCCAACATGCCGGAAAAGGGCAAGGATGGGACGAAAGCAAGATACGATCTGAAATGGCTTGGTGTCAGGAAAGATCTTCACGCTCCCGACAGCGATGACGATGATGATGATGATGATGATGATCAGACGGAAGGGACTCAAGGTCGTCGCAAAAGGGTAAAGAAGAACACTTTGGTGCTTCCCGCTACATGCTTCACTATGAGTCCGAAGGAGCTCGAGCAATTCTACATGTGTCTCCTAGGAGTCAAATTTCCTCATGGTTACGCGGGGCAGATAAGCAGATATCTGGACGGAACGAAGAAGAGGTTTAGCGGGATGAAGTCTCACGACTGTCACGTGCTGTTGACGCAGATACTTCCCGTTGCGATTCGAGGGATAATGGAAGAGCACGTCCGTGATACGCTGCTTGCCCTTTGCAACTTTTTCGACGTCATCAACAGGAAGTCGATCGGCGTGAAGCAGCTCGACAGGCTACAGGAAGAGATCGTGCTGATACTATGCGAGCTCGAGATTTACTTCCCGCCAGCATTCTTTGATATCTGCGTGCATCTCCTTCTCCATGTCGTTGATGACATCAGGCAGCTCGGGCCAATGTTCATGCACTACATGATGCCGTTCGAAAGGATGAACGGTGTCATGAAAGGATACGTCCGCAACAGGTCCCATCCAGACGCAAGCATGGCCAAGGGCTTTCTAACCTACGAGTGCATCTCCTTCTGCCAGAATTATCTAAGCACCGAGAACCAGGATGTAGGTCTGCCCACGAGGAAACACTTCGGCAGGCTCAATGGATACGGTCACCGAGAGGGCAGCAACTCAATCTTTGTCAGCATGCAGGGTCGAAAGGACGACTACGACAGGGCTCACCGTGTCGCGCTTCAACACTTACAGTTGATCGAAACTTGTGTGGAAGAGCACAAATGCTTACTCGAGCAACATTTCATCAAACTGGGCCGACCGAGGAAGAAGGGAGACGTAACCAGAGAGCACAACTCCAGCTTCACGCGTTGGTTCAAGAAAAAGCAAATGGAGCTAGCACAAAGTAAAGTGCCATCTACAGAAGATGAAAAACTCATATTCTCCTTATCACGCGGTCCCGGTCACAACGTAAAGACCTATCAGACGTACGACATCAACGGCTACAGATTCTGCACCGAGGAAAAGGACAAGAAGTCGGAATATCAAAACTCAGGAGTAACTATGCTATCCTACGGCGATGAGGAGGCTACTGTCAAGGAAAGATACTTCGGAAGGATTGAGGAGATATGGGAGCTCAACTACTGTGGAGAGTTGGTGCCAATGTTCCATGTAAGATGGGCCAAGGACGTCGTCAAAGAAGGCCGGTATTTCACCACCATGGTTATACCCGATGCCAAATCGAAGAACGCCTCCGCGAAAAATGAGCCATGGGTACTCGCTAGCCAAGTTGAGCAATGCTTCTTCATTACCGACCCGTCAAAGCCTAGCCGTGTTGTCGTGAGGAGGGGCAAGAGGAGCATCATCGGAATGGAAGGAGGCGCCACCGAGCAAGAATTGGACAACGAGCCAAAGATCGAGGAGGAATTCGACAAGTTCTTCGACATGCCTACTACTAGTACACAAACAAGGAAGACCTCCCTACCTAGGATAGGTTGTCCGTTCACGCGAAGAAATCTCAAGGTCACCGGCCTAAAGTTTTCAAACGTGAAGAAGGGAAAGAAGAGAAGCTAAATATGTATGTGTGTGTGAAAATGCAACTATATATATTTATTCAATGAATATGTATGACATTGTGTGTGAGACAATGCAAGACCATATATATATATATATATATATATATATATTCAATGAACTAAAATATATGTACCAAATACATTGTGTTTGTGTGTTTGTGTAACATGAAACAGCACACAGGAACCACTAAGTCTCAGGCCAATTAATTCTGTGGCGCATCTCCCTAAGGATGCGCCACAGAATCTTACTAATTCTGTGGCGCATCTCAACAGGGGATGCGCCACAGAAAGTTGGTGCCCACAGACATGTGGGCCCGCCCAGCCCTGCCCCTCTTAATTCTGTGGCGCATCCCTCCCCTGGATGCGCCACAGAATTATCTTAATTCTGTGGCGCATCCCCACCACGGTGCGCCACAGAAATTTTGGCGCCCACTAACAGGTGGGTCTGGCCCCGCGCCTCTCTTTCTTCCCCAAATTTCTTTCCCCGCGCGCGCTAACTGTTCACAGAGGAGACCAGCGCCGCCCGGCCACCACGCTCCCTCGCCGTGCTCCAGCGCCGCCCACCACGCTCCCTCGCCGTGCTCCAGCGCCGCCCACCACGCTCCCTCGCCGTGCCCGTGCGCCCGTGACCTCGCCGTGCCCGTGTGCCCGTGCCCTAGCTTGGTCTCCCGTGACCTCGCCTCCACGACGCCGACACCGGCGCCGCCCTCCACGACGCCGACGCCGGCTACACCTCCACGACGTCGCCTCCCTCCCCCCTCCCCTTCCCTGCCCGGTGAGCTTCCCTCTCTTCCTCCTCCTTCCCCTCCCAAAAACTGCACGCAACGTGTTCGACACTTTGCCTCCCCGATAGGAAATGATGGCAGTGAGATTTGGGGAAGAAATTCAGCAAGTAGAGCCAGCAAGCATGTGAAATTTGGTCATCACAAGTAGCTGTAGTTAGCACAAGCATGTGAGATTTTTGAAATTTGGTCATCACAAGTAGCTAGTACTAGTATGGCGTGTGTGTCCACAGTGCGTGTGTGCGTGTGTGTCCGGCATTCCACAAGTGCACACAAGGCACTAGTGTGGTTATAGGGTAGATGAGGGGTAGTTTTAGGTTAGGGTTTGTGTGAGGTTTGCACCACAATTCGATCCAAATTTGAATTCGGTTTGAATTTTAGTATCATGATATGAAATATTGGAGCTTGCAAAACATCTACTGCATTTTTAGTGTTCTTGTGTGTGATAATCATGTGTGTTCTTGAATCTTGTGTTAGGTTAGTATGTATCCACTTTCTCCCCTTGTTAATTTTGTAACCATGTTGACACGATCCTTTTTTTGGTTGTACAGGTGCTTGTGTGTGCGGCTAGGCAAGAAGACGCCCCTGGTGAGCTCCCGTGACTACCATGTGTTCTGTGCAACCACGACCATCGTGTCGTGGTTGTTTGTGATGCTGTTGCCGGCCAGCTATGCCGGCGGAAATGTGTTGATGTGATGCTGTTGCCGGCCAGCTATGCCGGCCATGATATTTGTGACATGCTTGCAGGTACCCCGTGAGGCCCTTGAGATTGCCGGAACGTCGATTAACTTCCGTTCCGGCAAATTCGGGTACTCCATATGTCCTATTTTTAGCAAAGGTCATGCCAAATTTTTTCGTGAAATTTAGCATGACTTTGCTAAAAATAGGACATATGGGTTATTGCGACTAATGCATGGGCCGGGGTATCTTAGTGCTAAATTAAGTGAGCTCTTGTTATATTTGTTGTACTAATTACTTCTCCTCTTTTTAATGCAGTGGAAACATGGACGACCAAGCCGGCCCTTCTAAGCAAATGAGCATCGAAGACCAAGCTAGAGAACTTAACAAGCCGTTCTGGGGAATGAACGATGAGATGGTGGCTGGGGAGGCCGACGCACTGGCTCGTGCCGGCGATGCGGATTTTGTGTTAGAGGAAGGCGAGGAGACCGATTCCACCAGCACCGATGGAGATGCCACCACCACGGAGGGCGGTGGCGACCATACGGAGGGCGGTGGCGACCGCACGGAGGGCGGTGGTGGTAGTAACCCGCCCGCTAAGAAGCGGAGGAAGTCGACGAGGCCGAGGAAGGACCGGACACCGCAAGTGGTCAGCAATGTCACAGACACCTTCACTGAGGTCTCCCAAAGTGGCAAGCCAAAGCAGCCTAGGATTATCGCAAAAGGGTACGGCATGCAACTAGGGTGCATCCTCCGGGAAATGACAACGATCAACACGTTTGACCTCAGGAATCCGCAGAATGAGGGTTTGCGCAATGAGCTCCTCAAGAGGGTTCACAAACGATACATTTTCCCGGATGATGTAAAGGAAAAGGTGGTGGACAACTTCGCCATCACGAGGATGAACACCATGTTGAGCAGCTGGAGAAGCCGGGTGAAGAAGAAGATTGAGAAGGGTCAAAGCTGGGAGGAGATACGTGTCAAAGAGCCTTTCATCGAGAAAGAGGACTTCGATATATTCAAGGCGTCCTTGTTATCTCCGGAGGCTGCGGCATGGACCAAGTGGGGGAAGGAACTGCGGGCAAAAAACTTAGGTAACCACCGTTTGGGAAGCGGCGGTTACGATGGAAAAAAGCCCATTTGGGCCAAGGAGGATGCCGAGCTTGCAAGACTTGGGCTCCCCAACCAGTGGGATAACATCGCGGACGAGCAAACTAGGAACTTTGTTCGGTCCCGCTACTATCTGAAGCCGGGGACGGGGGAATTCTGTACCGACCATGACGATGTGAGGGATTTCGAGAAAAATCTGGTAAGAAACTTAATTACCGCGTATATCTCAAAGTCCATTTTTTTTATATCTACATGGGTTCACCTTTATTTTCCTTTGTCCGCAGGAGGATGAGTTGAAGTTAGCCCATGAGGCTATGGCCGGCCCGTGGGACACGCCTTTCAACCGGGCGATGAACGTGACCAAGAAGAGGGACAAGTCAAAGCCGCCGACGTCAGCTGGCCGTGTGAGCGGGCTGGGTACGAGCGTGAAGTTCACCGAGTACTACAGCACGGACACCGACCAGAGAAAGGAGAGGAGGAGGCCGAATAAAGATAAACTTCAGGTTATCGAGCTAAGGAAGAAGCTGGAGGATATAGAGGCCTCGAAGGTGGACTCCAGCGTGGTGGACAAGCTAGTGGCCGAGAAGGTGGCCGCTCAGCTCAACAGTATGTTCCCCCCTGCATTGGTTGAGGGGATAACTGCTTGGCATGCGGGAGGTCAACGGGGGCCGATACACGTGCCCAGCTTCACCGGCAGCAACTCCAGCAATAACCTGTCGCCGGTCCTGCAGACCCCGCTGGCGCCCCTTACCCTGCAGCACCTTACACCAACGCCGGAGAATAATGATAATGCACACGAGCCGGAGGTTGATAGGCCGGCCGTCGGCACCGGCGCCCTTGTCTCGACACTAGCTGACCTCAACGCCGTCACCAAGGTAACTAATTAGTATGTGTGTGTGAAACATATATAATTGTGTGTGAGACTATATATGCCTTATCTCATGGTGCCCGCTATATATGTGTTTGACTCCCAGGACACAGAATGCATACTCTTTCTTAGGGTGGGGTCCGACGGCGAGTTGAAGGAAGCCGCAAGGGCCAAAATCACACAACCTTTGACCCGCGATCTCCACACCGTCAAAATGGATGAGCTCTCGATGAGAGTAATTGTGAACGAGGTACTGCCTGAGTTCCATGACATGGACCCCCCCAAGCAACCTCAGGGAGCCGATAAACACATGAAGCTTGGCGAATGCGGAAGTTGGGTGCTGGAATGGCCGAAGACCCAAATTCGTCTTGGGAATGTTCTTCTTGGGGCTAGGCGCACCGGTGGCGCCACCTCGAGGCCCCAGGCCCCGATCGTTCGGCCCCCGTCGAGGCGGACAAAAATTGATGGTGCGGATGAACCGGCGCCACAAGCAGCCGTCACCAACACCCAGAAGGAACAGACGGTCGCCGCTACCGCCGGCCGGAAACTACCGCCTGTCGTCCCAACCTACGGCCGGAAGCTACCGCCGCCGGTCATCCCCACCACCAACCGCCACGCACAGTTGTTGGGAATGTCTTCAACGCAACCATCCAAGGTTAGTTCTGACTTTCCGAATTCCCCAACTTTCAGACTTTCCCGACCATCAACGGATGTGCTATATATTGTTTATGTTTAGGACAAAGCCGTTGCTCCTCAACTTGTTGACAACGACGACGACGACGACAATGATGTAAACGTCGCGGACTTTATCAACACGGGCGCCACCTCGGATGATATGTACATGCCTCGAGTGGATGAAGAAGCCTTCCGCGACCACCAATCTCAACCTGCTCGTGATCGTCCAGCTTCATGCACACAGCGCCTGGCCTTCACCGACTTCACGCCTCCGGATGCCGGCGTTGATCAAGCTGAACCAGGTAAAATTTTCAGCCCTAACACATTGCAATCAACTGTTAGAGCGGGGTTCACTGCACCCCCACTATCCCCAGAGGCGAAGAAGCCAAAGAAGCACAGGAAGAGAAAAGGTAGAGCCTCTAATAGCCAGCCAGCTCCTCAGATCCGGGGTCTTGAAGACAAGGTTCCACTCAATGAGGAGGGCTACCCGCGAGTTCATGAAGCTGGCAAACCTATATTGGATGAGGACTCTGCCCGTCTTGCAGAAGGCAAAATGATTGCCTTGCAGAACAGTATCATGTTTCTTGAGGAGAGGCTTCTTAAAGAGAAGAAGCCGAATTACCCGGCGTTCGCGGTCAAGGTGCCTCCAGAGATGGTGAACTTCGTCCAGCAAGACCCTGCGGAAGTGTTCTTTATAGCGTACGAGGACATCTTCGACCTGTTTCACGAGAAACGGATGGACTATAACTTGGTCCGCCTATTTGCGCTCGATCAGGCGATGAAGATCAGGAGAGATGCTATCCCGCACGTCACGGTAGTGGATCCCTACTACATGCGCGATAGCCATCTTTCGCCAGGATCAAAGACACGTGAAGCGGCCCTGGAGTACCTCACAAGTTTCTTCCTGGCCAACAAGGACAAGACCGCCCATCTTCTGCCTTTCTTTTTCGAGTAAGTACATATCCGCTAGCCACCGTCCTATCTTATGCCATCTTATACATTTCTTCCATGATCCTTTGCCCAACATTCCACTTCAATTGTGTTGAGCAGGGACAAACACTGCGCACTCGTCCACGTAGGCCCGCAGTGGTCCGTTGCTACTTATTTTGACTCGGGGGATAAAGTCCGACCAAGAGATTACAGCAGATTAAAGGCTCTTCTCGATGACGCTCTCGAGGCCTATGCCAAAAACGGCGGCCACTTCAAAAAGAACTCGCAATTTTTCAAGGACGACAACACACACAAGTTCTTGCATGGGACCGCATTCCATTGCATCAAGCAACGGGATCACAGCGAGAAGGACGCCTGGTACGCCCTCTATCACCTTAAAGGGCTTGTCCGGGATTGCGAGAAATCGAGGCTTGCAACTGGTCTCGCGGAATACACCAAGGACGCGGATGAGATGACCGATTCTGATTATAGAGGCCACTTCCATCGCATCAAGCTGCATTTAACAACGATCATGATGGACGATGTCATTCACTCCTCAGGGTCCTACCACTTGCCTAGAGGTAGGATGTATTATAAGCATTACTAGCTAGTGTGTACTTTTTTGTAGAAGTGCATGTGTAGGGTTACATATTATACTCTATGTATATCACTAACCAATATAGATTCCAAACCATCTTCAGAGTTGAGTCAGAGGGAGATACAAGAACGACTAAAGGCGCAAGGTGACACCAGGGAGTGGAGGACGAAAGGGGGCATTCTACCGTTCCCGTCGCCCCTGAAGCAGAAGACGAAACCATGATCGCCGATGTGTACTAAATTTGATCCTAATTAGGCGGTGAACACTTGGTTTGTAATGTGTAACGTGAAGTCATGTACTTTTGTTTGTATCGAAACTAATTGTGTAAACATTTGGCACTTTTGTAACTATTTGTATGTATCTTGGGCACACTAAGTAATATGTGTGATGAAATAGTGATTAATGTGTTTCTGTTTATATACCTGTCAAATATACCTGTATTTTATATAAATCTATATAAATCCTGTATATATCTGTATTTGTACAGCAAAAATAAAAAAAACGTGTATTACTGTTTCTTATTTCTGTGGCGCACCGTAAAAGTTTTTGTGGCGCACCACTTTCTGTGGCGCACCGTGGGGCAGTGCGCCACAGAAAGTCTCTGTGTGCCCCCCAGCCAGCATATTTCTGTGGCGCACCAGAGCCGTGCGCCACAGAAATAAGGAATTCTGTGGCGCACGGCACCGTGCGCCACAGAAATATGTAATTTAGTGGCGCCGATTCTGTGGCGCACCAGGAAATCCTGGTGGTGCGCCACAGAATGTTCTGGTGGTGCGCCACTAATAGCATGTTTCCTAGTAGTGCAGGAATGTTGGATTGGTGCGTTAGAAATAATCCTTATAAATTTGTTCATGGCCGCCTTCTCTATCTCGGTCCAACGCCGATGCACGACCCGACACCGATCCTATGTGCTTTGGAAGTGCATTCTCATTGTGGGTTGCCGCGGCCACCCAAATATCAGTATCATTGTCATATGGGTCATCCAAAAAATTGATGAAATGGGAGTAGAAGAACTCGTCCAAACTATCCATCTACATGAAAATAAGAGGGTGGCAAACTAGTGGCCAGACAAAATAGAGGGTGTCGCTATACTTGGCCTCAGCTGGGCAGATGGCCGAACATGATGTGTGCGTGGCAGTTCGCCGGCAAGGCCGAGCCAACGACGACCGATTCAGCTGTCCTGGCCCAACTCAGGAGGGCAGCCGTAAAACCTCGCTTCCCCATGCGTCGGTGTGAGCTATGAGGCGGTGGCAAGGCAGGAAAAGTTGTCAGACTTCGGCGAGGAAGGCAACACGGCATGAACTCCTCCGGGGCCGCCAAATGCGGTCGGCGAGCATATGCGAGATGCCGGCGTGGAGGCTAGCTTAAGAATGGCAATATTGCCTATGGGGACGGGTACCCGCGGGGATTTACCCATCATGGAGCGGGGATAGGGGACAAATTCACCCGTGGGTATTGTCTAAAGGGTACGCGGGGCCGTGCCATGTGTACTATAAATGCACAATATATATGTAGTTTAAAACCTAGATATTCCACACAATTTTTTTCTCCACCTCTCCAACAACCATGCACTCTCCAATCTCACTTCTGGTAGTTTGTGTTGAGATCCCCATGAAGACCCGACGGGGACCGGGTTCCCGTTATTGACGGGGATGAGAGCGTTTTGTCCCCGCAAAGCTTCATGGGGATCGCGGGTATGGGGATTTGGCGATCGGGGTGGGGACGGTGGAGTCATCCCTCCCCGTTGCCACCTTGAGGCTAGCTGCGGCCACCTTTTTTCATTTGAGGTGCGATTTTGTGGCCTGCCCTCTGTCCATGCATACACCAACAGACAACCCATGTCCGTTTGTGGTTGTGGGGCGCCGTTTGAGACACTGGCTCCTCCACACTGCCACCCCATGTTTTTTTTCTGTCGTGTGGCCGGTCCTGTGATTACGCGGACGGACGCCGGCGCGCAGCTGCTTCCGCATGCTCCAAATCGCCCGCTGCCTTTTCGGAGTTAAGTTGGGATTTCTGCGGATCACGTAGGGCGTGTTTGGTAGCCCGGTTTGACTGAGAAAATCTCCCCTCACCCCATTTTTAGTTGTTTGGTAGCCCGGTTCTCTGCCCTCAGCCATGCCGAGCTGGCCCCGAAAATCAGCCTCAGCCATGCCCACGAGAGAAGCTCGAATCGAGCTTCTCTCCTCAGCCCTGCCCACCTCATGCAGAAAACTTCCCACGCGTGGGTCCACTGGAGCGTTGCGCCGCGAGCCCCTCCCGAAATCCCTTCCCATTTCCCCCCCGCAGTCTTCCTCCTCGCGTCCTTGCCCTCTCGCCTCCTCAGCCGGCAGCGCTCCTCCCAGTCCTCAGCCCGGCGCCGCCTCTTCCCGGTCCTGGCACCGCCGAGTTCCGCCCCTCGTGCCTAGCGCCGCCTCCTCCTGGTGCTTCTCACGCCCAGCGCCGCCGGTGGCTTCTTCCTCGCGTCCAGCGCCGCCGACGGCTCTTCTTCCTCGCGCCCAGCGCCGCCGCCGAGCACCGTCCCTCGCACCCAGCGTCGCCGCCGACTCCTTCCTCATCCCCAACGCCACCTAGCTCCGGCCAGCTCCGGCCCGTGCTGCCGACGGCTGCTCCCCGCGCGCCATGAAGGACCTCGCCGTGCTTAACATACTCTCCATCACCAGCAGAAGCACCTCGCCGTCCTCCTCCGCACCTCCATCGCCGGCCTCCTCCGCACCTCCATCGTCATCAGCAGCAGCTCGCCGACCTCCTCTGCACTCCATCGTCGTCCTCCTCCACACATCCATAGACTAGGACTTGATTGCTTTTTCTGTTTCTTTTCAAGGTCCTTTGTGTAAGAATTCGGATCTATTTGTAATTTCATATTCCTAGACTTAGAGGTCCTATTTGTAAAACTGTGATGTAATATCTGCAGCTAATCTCTATTCATACGGGCCACCAAACAAGATCTCTCCCCAACCCATCTGAACATATACGACCCACCAAACAGCCAACGAAATCTCAACACACCCCGTATGAGGTGAGCCTGTATCAAGTGTGAAACCTATTCTTAGCCCACACAGGCTACCAAAACACACCCGTAGCGTCGGAGTCCTCCATCACACATCAATAACATCCAATAACATCATGCACCATAGTGCCCACATCAGCAGTGACACCTAGCTCGAATCCTCCAAAACGGGGACATCACCCAAGAGCACACAGCAGCCGCACGGCACGACCATTTTGTAGATGAAGAAGGTACTCGTGGTAGTACTGGTGTCTATACTCTATACGTAGTACGAGGTTGAACTTGGGTCGGCGGAGCCCAATGACTTCTTCATAATCCTCTTTGGAAATGAGGAAATACAAATGACTTCTTGATAATCCTCTTTGGAAATGAGAAAAAACAAATGACACCGATGTATTAAGAGGATTGACACCAAATCCAATGATCCATTTTCCTGGTTTCGCCTGGTACAGTGGTCGATCGGTCAGCCAAGCGGGCATGCATGCATACTACTCCCTCCGTAACACAGTATAAGACGTTTTAGCAAGCTGTATTGTACAAGAGTAAATTTAGATTTAAAAAAAACAAACAATTATAGTACGACAATTTCTCATTTTTTTAAATGAACCATATATGCCTTTAAAAAAATGAATGAGCTGTGAGTAGTACGTACTGTATGATCTAAGCAGTGACGCCATTCTAAGATTGGCTGCCCGAAGGCGTTATAAAACATAAGGAGCATTTTTTTGTGTGCCACAAAGAAGGCGTTTAATCGTAGTACAGTACAAATTAGAGTGGCCACTGGCCGGTGACCAAAAATCAACAACAGACATCAGATAAGATTCACTTGGTCGCTCGAAAAATATATATTTCAACTGGCCTAGGATCAACTAGGACTCTAGGAGCAACAAAACTACACGCATGACAAGCATTTTCCTATGGTGCCAAGAATGTCAAGAAAACATATACAACTGCCACGAGTCAATGTCACACCTGCTGTGCTCCCATCCACCAAAACAAAAAACAACGTCAGGTTTTGTTTCCTACTCCCTTAGCTTCTGTATAAAGTCCACTGAATTAGTTGCACGATCCCCGTCGCTCTCACATAGACAAATTTCTGAAATCGTCTAAGTTTTGTCAACAAATGGTGTCGTGCCAGCGCTCAGGTGGCCTCCCGATCTAGCAGACGGAAGCAGGGATACGCGCGGCGCGTCATGACGGCGGATGGGACGAACGGATGGGATTCCTACGGATATCGTGTGGATAAATTATTTGTATCCTGAATATTTGGTCGCCGGAAACAGAAGATATAAAAGCATCTGCACCAGCACCCCGAAATCATTTCCAAAAACCAATAGGGTTTGAACCAAAAATAATCCCATGTCAGGCCGAATCAAAACTGTCCGACACTTTTGAGGCTAAACCCATAGTCGAGGCCTATGAGTGAATACACGTTGGCTAGATGAGACCCAAATGAGTGAATACACGCTAAAATGTTTCCAAACACAGAACCTGGAAAATTCTGACGACGAACACCAAGGCAATAACTGTACACCACTTATCTATACTACTATTAAAAGAGCAAACATGTTCGGGATACATTAAATTTGATCCGTTCATATTAGTTCAACACTCCAGATCGCTCCAATGTTTGACAACTCAACACACCTTTTTATTTTGATTGTAATTACAAGGATTGCCACCGCTAAAAGAAACACCTCCACACCTTTCTCCCATTCAAAGAAGACTACGGCTTCGTCGGAGCCTGGATAGAAACCGTGGCGGCGCGCCATGTCGTCCCGGCGCCTTCCTCCGAACTTTCGTGTACTGGCGACGTAGGTACTTCTGCGTGATCGCTGAGCAGCGAGCTCGGCGAGGTTGGCACCGGCCGGGTCCATGGGATCGTCCGAAGTAAAAGCCGGCGGAGGCGAATGATGCGTCCAATTTGCCGACGTTCCGTGGTTATTTGCCCAACCACCTGATCTCCTCCCGATCGATTCGAACTCAGCATGGCCGTGAACATGCATTCTCGATCAACGTGCGCAAAAAATTGAAGAAGCAGCATCACGTGAAGAATAGCAAACGAATCTTGCTACTTGCCATGATCCATCAAATGGAACAAGTAGCTTCCTTCTCCATCTGATCCACGTGCCGGCAAGGTGAGCGGCTGTTTGCATGGTCGTGGAAAATTAGCTAAGCCTCGATGCACGTGCACGCTTGACATCATCACGGAGGAACAAGGATCAACTGAGAACCATCGGGAGCACACGATCGCCGAAGGATGAGCAGCGGAACATGGCGGCGATCACGACGACAGAGTTGCCGACGAACCATCGGCTCTGATACCAATGTTAAAAAATTAGGGTTGAAGCTAATCGGCCTACCCTATATTTTTCTGCCTTATCGGTGGTGCCGATCACAATGGGAAGGTCTTGTTCTTGGCGACGCAGCCGAGAAGCCGCGGCGGCAGCGCCAGGGTTGTTGAGGTGTACCTGCTCGTCGAGCATGAAGGAGGCCAAGTACCCCGACGCGCTCGTCCTGGCGTCCGGAGCAACCGACGTCGAGGGTGGAGGGCCCTGCGGCGAAGCGGGTGAGTACACCTTCCGCCAACAGTTATTTCTTTGATGCAGCTCCGCCGCGAGGTGCTGGTGCCACTGCGTAAGCTCCTGGAGCTCCCGGAGGTGTACATGAGCGTTTACAAGTGGGGTAGTGGCCATGGGAGCAGGGGACCGTCGGCCTGGTCCCCTCCCTCAGTCGCTGCAAAATCCCCGCACTTTTTCTGGTTGGACAGCCAATTTTCTTTCTCTGCAGTTCGACGTCTTCCCATGCCTCTTAATCCAAGCCGCTCCAAGCGCAACTATCTACGATGCCTCCCCGCCACGGGATCTGGCACGCCGTCGCGCAAGCCTCCCTGCCGCTGAAGCCGGCAAGATGCGGCAAGCCGGGACAGCCGGACGAAGCCCTGCACGCCGCCGTCACCTCCCCTGCCGGTGGCCTGTAGCTCCAAATATTCCCTAGAGTTCGACGACAGGGCCTGGCTGTCCGCTTCAGCACCGCCGGCCCATATTCTTCCCTCGCCACCTAGACCTAGCGTTGTCGGCCGGGCTTCCCCGGCGTCGCCCAGAACAGAGCGGCGTAAAATAGTAGACGACGCCCCTCTTCCCCTGGCCGCTTGTTCTCCTCTACACGTGCCCAGCCTGCGCGCGGTAAAATATAGGACCGATGCAAAAAAATGTAAAATAAATAATCCATGTAGACACTGTACGGTCTTTTCTAATTCTAAATTGTCTATTTACTTGTAAACACATGTCGTTGCGCATACATTTCAACTAGTTTTATAAAGGGGATAAAACACCGGCTCGTCCGCACTCATTTTTTCTGTCTTGTGGTCGGTCGGTGAGCTGCGAGGCAGCTGGGATGATTATGCGGACGTAAGCCGGCGCGCAGCAGCTTCCAATCGCCCGCTTCCTTTTTCAAGTCAAGTGGAGTCCTCCATCACCACTTCACTAGTGACATCTCGCTCCAATCCTCCAAAACGGAGAGAGCCTGAAAAACCAACCCCGATTTGTCAGTCTGACGGAGTAACCAACACATGGTCACTGATCTTGTTTCGCATACACGCACTAGCTACCGAAAGGATGAATCTGCAACGAATACATTTCGAAGATGTACCGTACAGAGGTTTTGCAGTAAGGGAATCGTACGTACATGCTTCCGCGCGCGTCTTGAAGTTGACTTGCTTGTCTGTTTTTTTTTTTTTTGCGGGTCTGTTGAGAAAGATTTAGATTGTTTGTTTTTCGCAGGGAAGAAACTAAACATACAATTTCTCCTTTAAAAAAATGAAAGTTAGATGCATAAGAAATGGACGATAAAGGTTTGAAATATAGATGGGACATGGTTCCCACCTAACCATTCGTTAGGTTGGTTAACCTAACCTAAAAAAGAGCCCAATGGGGCAAATGAAAAACCCACGAAACGATTAGGTTCTTTAGGTTCGATCCAAAATAATCAGTGGTTATCTCGTACCCCGACTGCACCGAGCGGCGCCCGACCGCCTCGCCGCCCGGCTGCCTCCCTCCCCGAGCGCCTCCCTCGCCGCTCGGCTGCCTCCCTCGACGCCCGGCCTCCTCGCCGCCCGAGCGCCTCCCTCGCCGCGCGCCGCTCGGCCGCCTCGACGCCTTCCTACCTCCGGCCGCCTCGACACCCTCCTATCTCCGCCCGCTCCGTTTCATCTCCTGCGCACTGGCGGACCATCCCGCCGCCGCCTCGTCGACTTCCACCGTAATTAGTTAACCAGCCGCGTACCTTGACGGGTGCAGGTGCCGGCGCTGCCACGGTGGCGTTGTGGGCGGCGTCGGAGGCGGTGTCGTCGGCGTCGGCGACGGAGCACAGGTGCTGCTGGACGACGGTGCCGTTGTTCTAGCTCCAGGCGGCGATGTCGACGAGGCGCCTGCCGGGGCTGGCGGACATGAAGAAGAGGTCGTAGACGGTGGCCATGGCGGCGCCAAGCTTGAAGGACACCAGCGGGCTAATGCTGCTGCTGCTCCCCTCACCCTTCATCTTGCCTCCAAACAGCTAATGATCTATCTCTCTGTCACTTGCGCCGCCGTGCTCAGAGTAGTCAGAGCTCTCTCAAATCAATCGATTGCTCTGAGCCTCTGACGAATTGGCACGGCAAGAACAAAGATTTTGTCTCACTTGCGTGGCCGGGCAGAGAAGCTGGATGGGAGACAAGCAAGGAAACTTACTAACCATTGGTTAACCTTTTCTAACCCAATTAACCAAATGGTTAACCTATTTAACCATATAGATAAAATGGTTATTTAGGTTAGAAACCAAAAGGTAAATTCTTAACCAAATCCCACCAAGAGTTTGAAACAATAAAACGCTGCATGATCTCTATGCCATGACGCCATTATAAGATTCACTGGCCGGAATTGTTCACGCGAGCTAGTATTGCCCGACGCCACGTACCTCGTGGTCGTGGTTAAGTAGGAGCTACTCACGCGTGTGATCCTATGCTTTGGAACCAATTATGAACGGGCAGTGCGTGCGGCCGAGTGGAGATTTCGATCTCTCGAGGTCTGGTGATCTCTTTATTAAAAAAATAAAAATTATATTTATAAGTTTAAAACAATCTGAAAAATATCCTGTTTGTTGTCAACAATGTGTTCCACAAACGTGCAAAATCTCATTTTATAGTATTTTATTTTTGATCTATACAAAAATGAAAAATGTGTGAACATGAGTATACACATTTCCGAATCTCCAAAATATACAACATTTTGTCACGTTGTATATTTTGCTGATTCAAAAATGTGTATACTCCTATCCACATATTTGTCATTTTTGTGTACCCCATAATAAAAGGAATTATATGATGCATCATTGACTACACCCAGATGGTCTTTTAGATTTTTTTTAAAAAACTTGTAAACATAACTTTGAACTTTAAAAAATACATGGAGCACTGAAACTCGAGAGGTAAAATGACTTTTCGCTGTGCAGCGGTGCTAATTTCAACATACATGCCAAGTATACATCTTTGGTCTCAGAGAAATACATAAGAACTCCTTTTTTTTTCGGTTTCATTACGAAGGCGTTTCCCTCGTAGTACAAATGAGAGTGGCCACTGGCCAGTGACCAAAAATCCACAACAGACATCAGATAAGTTTCACTTGGTCGCTCGAAAAATATATATTTCAATTGGCCTAGGATCAACTAGGACTCTAGGACTCTAGGAGCAACAAAACAACACGCATCACATGCATTTTCCTATGGTGCCAAGAATTTCAAGGAAACATATACAGCTGCTACGAGTCAATGTCACACTTGCTGTGCTCCCATCCACCAAAACAAAAACCAACGTCAGGTTTTGTTTGCTACTGCTTAGCTTGGGCAAAATTAAAAGTCCACCGAATTAGTTGTACGATCCCCGTCGCTCTCACATAGACAAATTTCTGAACTCAACTAAGTCGCATCGACAAATGGTGTCGTGCCAGCGCTCTGGTGGCCTCCCGATCTAGCAGACGGAAGCAGGGATACGCGCGGCGCGTCATGACGGCGGATGGGACGAACGGATGGGATTCCTACGGATATCGTGTTAAGAAATTATTTGCATCCTGAATATTTGATCACCGGAAACGGAAGATATAAGAGCATCTCCACCTGCATCCCCAAATCACCTCCAAAAGCCAATAGGGTTTGAACCAAAAAAAAAAAAAATCCTCAAGTGTCGGACGAATTAAAAACAATCGGGCACTTTCGAGCCACGCCCATAGTCGGAGGCCTGCTCGGGGCGTCGGATAAGTTCCGAACGCGTCTCCCATGCAGCTTGAGACAGCCGGACCCGTCTTGTCATCCACACACCGGTCACGTCGAGTTATGGGAGATCAGCCTTCTTATTTTTCCAAGCGGCGCTGCCAGGCCAATGCGGCGGAGACGTGACGTCGACATTAAACCGACGCTTGGCCTCTGCACCCACCCGTCTTCCCGCCCCCGCCACCGTTTCCCGTTGCTTTCCGCCCAATCCTTCGGCTATAATATGGTCCGCCATGCCGCCGCTTCAAGCCGTACTCACATAACGTTATCGTCCGGTTTTCGACCGATTTCCCGCTAACAAACCGACCACCTATCTTCTTCTTAATTAATGAGAATGGCAAGTCTTTTGCCTCGTTTCAAAAAAACATACCGTTGTCACCAACAAAATGTCACGCTGCCTACACTAGTACAAACTTGACTAAGCTAGACGGAAACTAGAGCCGGTCGGATGGAAAATAAAATCCTCCGTCTGGGAAGAGCCAACTCAAACGGCCGTCATTTTGTTTTACAAAACCACTACTCGCTCCGTTTCATTTTAATTGACTCACATATATCTACATAGGGAGTACGACTCAAGCAATGCATGGTTCCACATAATCTAAATGACCGGCTTGGACCCACCGGACAGAGCTAACTAAAGTAGCTACAAGTTGCCTACTCTGTCTATATATCACCATCATTCAATATAGTCAACTATATTTCGATCAAATTGATGTCATAGCTTTCTCACGTCCCCCTAGCTTCAGTCTTCCCTTTAGTTTACCGAAATGCTTTACTTGATTGGGAACAACCAATTTTGCCTTCTCCACTGTGTCTATCACCATTCACCAACAAAGCACGTGATAGATGAGAATCCAATCTTTTTGATGCAATCATTTTTACTCCAAAGTTGTCATTATACCCCCTCAGACCATACATAATGCATGTGAACACATTCTTATTTATCCTAAAACGTCGCCAACTTGAACCAGACCATACGTTAGGTTTTCAGAAAAATGTTCATTGTATAGCATCATATGACCCATAAATCTCATGACAATTCTTGATTGCTGTCGTGGTATGAAACAACAGATGCCTATGGGTAGGCTTAAGTTTGGGGCCGATGGACGCTAGAGGATTCGGGAGGGATAGCGCGCTGAAGAGCGCACACGGAAGAACAGATGAACACAAGGATTTACCCTGCTTCGGAGCTCTCGTGAGAGATAAAACCCCTACTGCAGCATCTAGCCTATCTGGTGTATTTCTTCCTCTGTATACGGTCTATACAAATGCTCCTCGAGCTGTGTGTACGCAGCCTGTAAGAGGCTTGCTCTAGCTATGGGGAGAGAACTCACGGGAGCAAAGGAGAAAGAATGAGCCCAAGGGGCTAATGAGCCCGTGCGTGGCTGTCGCGCCTCTTCCCCTGGTGCCCCTTTATATAGGTGCCCAGGGACAAGCGAGGGGACAAGCAGACAAGAAGTACTATGCACTGTACACTGTAGCTGACATGACTACTGGGATTTTGTCAACACTGTTCCGGCGTCATGGTGTTGTCCTATCCTGCGTACTGTAGCCATGCCCAGTCACTTCCAGGATCGGCATGGCCTGTCTTGTCCTTGTCCTTGTCCTTGTCCTCTTGCGCCTGTCTTCGTATCTTGCGTGGGTGGCCTCTGGTACTTGTCGAGGGAGTTGCTGGAAACGCTGGAGTCTCGATCCGCCGAGGTGAGGAGATGTCGGTCTATGCAGGGCCTGGTGGCCTCGGTCCGATCCGGGACAGGAGGAGATCCCGGCCTGCTCTGAGTTGTGCATGTGTCGGCCCTTCCGGGGCTGTGATGCCACGGCCTGCTCCGAGTCGAAGAAGCGATGGCTTGCCGAGGAGATAACCTCGGTCCGATCCGAAGCGAAGAACCCAGCCGAGGCGAGGAGATGGCTTCGGCCCATCCGAAGCGAGGAGAAGCAGCCTCTGCCCACCTGAGGCGAGGCGAGGCAGAGCGCCGGCCTGGCCCGAGGCGAGGCGAAGCGGAATGCTGGCCTGCCGAGGTGACGGGAGGCTTGGCCCGGCGGAGGCCCATCCGGGGTGCGCCCATGTCGGCCCAACCGGGGAGATGAACTCGGCCAGCCAAATCTGGGGAGGACTCGGCCCGTCCAAGCCGCTGGAGGAATTCGGCCCGCCCGAGCAGGAGGGACCTTGGTATTGCCGAGGTGGGAATAATTCGGCCTGCCCAGCCTGCTCCGAGGCCTTGATGTCTCGGCCCATCCGAGACTGGTATATCGGTAAAGGCCTGTCCCGGCCCAGCGAAAGATATTCCGGCCTGGGCCAAGCCAATGCCGGCCCAGGTTGCCTTTTTCTGTCCTCTCTTTTATCTATTACTGCTTCACTCTCTTTATCAACGCACAGCGCCATCAACTCTGGGTACCCAGGGTTACATCCCCGACAATTGCTTCCCGCTCAGGTTTCGAATCTCCATGGTGGGGAGGGAAATTCACCGCCCGCTTGCAAAGCTATAATAAAATGGAGAACCCTCTAGTGTTCATCAACATCGACTGCACCATTGGCTTCCTTGCATCATTTGTTGGAAACGTTGCTATCCATAATTTATGAATCAAACAATGAAACATTTAAGGACGGGTCATGCTCCCCTTTTCGAGAAAAAAAAATTTCTTTCAGATTTACCTAGAAAATAAATTAGTTGCTCCCGTACTATTCCCCCCCCCCCCCCCCAGCTCCTCTCGATCAGTTGCAAGTTGCAGAAACCAAAAGACCATCAAAAGATCTGCGAATGGGTTGGTCAAAAAAAAATGCGAATGGGGAAGTAGAGCTATGTATACACCGGTAGAGACACCCAAATTGGGCCATTGGCTAATGATCTTCCATTGGGAGTAAATCTTACCATTGGGCCAACATCCTAGGAGGCATTTCATATCCCCTTGTCTGCTGCATCATATACAGATATATGTTTTGTTACGGAACTCTGGTGCTGCGTTCCTTGCCTGATGAGCTAATGATCTTCCATCAACTAGAGATTGATTGACTTGCAAAGTGTAACGATCTTTAAAAGTTGTAATACTATCTGGCTGAGAAGAAACAATTCATTCTTTATGGACTAAAATAGGATGATCAATGTTTGGGATAGGAAATAGGAGGATAAGTTGGAAGGGAATAGATGCAATGCAAACACATTAAGCCCAATTAGAGAGCTGCAAGTGTGAGAAGCCCTCTTCAACAACTCTGTGCAAATATTGTCGGTTGATCATAAGAGTGCTATATGGACCATCAGTCCCTCGAGTTTTCATCAACCAACATAGCAAAAAAAAAACCTAAGACAGAATTATGAGGACTAGCTATAAACTCCACTCACTCGCATAAGACGTTGCAAGTGAGATAAGCACATCTTCAACAACTGTGCAATATGCTTCTGCTGCCATCGTTGTTGCTGCTTGCGATCAGGTGGAGGACGGCTTCCTCCAAGATGGTCCTATATGCTTGTTTTGAACCTGGAAATATACAAGAAGATTCAGCACCATCTATGAAGCAAGGATCATAAACACGCTACCAGCATTAGAGTGTCCCTGGCGACGCTGTACTCGTTCCGAGGCAAGAAAAGAGGACCTCAAAAACTAAATCTTGCCTGATTGGTTTTGGGCTTGGAGCTGAGTTGGCTAGAAAGGGCATGGAGGTGGGTGCCGACTTACGGTCGGGCGGCAGCAGCCCGTCATCGCCACCAGAGGAGAGCGAGCAGCCTTGTCGCGGCCACGGCGCATTTGCCTCGGCCGTCCAGACATGACACTGAAGGCCAGCTTCAGCTCCGCAGCGCCTCCCCTGCAACCCAAGACGTTCTCGTCCTCTCATATCCTGAAGAGAGATGGGAAAAACATACTTTTTCATCTAACATACATGAATCTTTAGTGACTACAAAAAAAATCTTTCCTTGCAAGATTCATATATCAGATATCAATGTAGAACAACAACAAAAAGTACATTAAGGAACCATTCTTCACCGTAAGTAGAAGTATATTTTTGTTCTAAGGCTTCATGAAGTGGCACTGGTTAATCCCATACAAGCCGTTCATGGAACCATTGTGACATGGGTATACATCTCGGGTACCCTACCATGAGGGTACCTGGTGCACGTGACGACTAAAGTCCCAATAGCGAAGAGACTACTCGAAGCCCAAGCAAGAGGCCCAAAAAGATGGAGTACCCTCCAAGATTAGACATAGGCATAGTCGGTTTAGACTTTCCTTACGTGTAAACTAGGTCGGTTACAAACTCCCGAGACCCAGCCTATTTAAAGGCTGGGAGGGGTGCCGATCTGGGGACAAGCCATACTCGAACCACCAAACTCTTGCGAGATCGTCATCTCGCCGGAGCTCCCCTGTAATCGCATAATCCACAATCAATACCAGACAAGCAGGAAGTAGGGTCTTTACCTCCACCCGAGGGGCCTGAACCTGGGTAAATCTTTGCCTCTGCTTGTCAGCCGACGAAACTACCAGTACTACCACGTTCTCTCCCCATAATCTCAACCCTAGGTCCTTAACCATGGGATTTGATGAGGGTACACCTCGTCAATTGGCGCCGTCTGTGGGAAAGAATAGTGCTGGACTCGCGGTTTCTTCGGTTCCATCGGAAAACGGCGACTCGCCGATCGGATCTACAAACGGCAACTCGCCGGCTGCATCGACAAACCAGAACTCGCCGACTCAGGCGGCACACGGCAACTCGCCGGCTCACTCGACAAACGGCAACACGCCAGCTTCACCCGCAAAAAGCGCATCGGATCCTCTGATGGATTTCGAGCCACACTCGCCAGGATTCCAGGAGGCCTTCTCCGATCTCGAGTCAGGTTTGGGTTTAACCGTTGGTTCGTTCAATTTTTTCGTCAACAAGCTTGGTGTGCAGGACTTGACGGATCCACGCCAACTCGCGACTTCCGCACCCGAGGCTCCATCGGTTGCGGCTCCTTCGACTGCGGATCCCTCAACTGTGTCCATACCATCGTCGACCCTCCAAGCTTGTTCGTCTGCAACAACCATGTCCACACGAGAGATGCGCGAGCTCATTGAAGAACTCCAGGGCGAGGAGGCCGAATCAGCATACCGCACAAACGATCCCGAGCTCGATCTCTCACTCGAGGATAGTTTCGACTGCGGGATCTCCTTCAGCGACTTCGACGAACTCGAAACTCATATCGACAACCACGTCGAGATCTGCACCAACAACAACAACCTCGACTCGAGATTCATAACAACTTCGTCGACGCCGAGATGAGCATAGGCGATGAAGGCATCAACACGAGATCCGTCCAGACGGACCACTCGATGGGCATATCGACTCGACATGAGCCTTGATGACGATGTCGAGTCCATGACAGGACTCGAAGACACACATACATACCCTCGGGTGATACCCCAGCAGGTCTACGTCGCCATCGCCGCAGAATCATCAGATGCTGCGGCCAGCCGCAGGCCTACAGAATTCCCGTGCACAGTTACTATGCCGGACGGAGTCACAACTCTCACAATCACTGCTGAGATGGCAGCAAAAGCAGATAAAGTCATCAAGGAGTGCACAATGATGCCAGCAGACGCAACACAAGAGAGATGTTGACCTTCCAGTACTTCAACTGGCAGGAATCACTTCGACTGCGGCAGGTCAGAGCAACACTCGAAGAACGCAAAAAGCAAGCTAGCTTGTCGAGTGCGCGAAGAAGACAGCTCTCCCTGAGCTCCACCGGGCGAGCAGACACAGACCCAGATCAAGGTTGTCACACCTCTCGCCAGACGAAAGGGCGGCGCTCACCCGCAACTTAGGCAACTCTTTCATGACATACGACGAAGAGGAGTGCCAGTACCCAAAACAGCTGCGGGTGCCCTCTTCACCGCTGCAGCATACCTAGAGGCAATCAACCTCCAGCTGATGACCCCAATGCAAAACTGCATCGCCAGCAGATCAAATCACTCGCCTTAGCGGCGAAGGCCATACGCCAAATTCCAAAACTCCAGGTGGGAGTCGAGACCGTGCCCTAGTCGACGCGCGTCGGGAAGAGCATAATCACAGTGGTCGCCGCCACCACTCGAAGGAAAGAAGCGGCTCGCGTAGGCGCAGGTCCAGGAGCAGATCACGCAGATCTTACAGTAGCGACTCATACTCTGATCGAGAGCCTGAGCCACATGGAGCTCTGTGCTTCACTCGACGCGTCCGCGAGACACGGATGCCCAAAGGGTTCAAACTCACATCTGAACAGCCCAAGTACACGGGTCGACAGGAACCTTCGGGTGGCTGGAAGACTACAGGCTGGCTGTCGCGTGCCAGCGAGGTACAAACACCACGGCCATGCAATACATACGACTGCTCGAAGGCACAGCCCGCGACTGGCTCAAGGCCCTACCTCCATCAAAGTACGACTCGTGGGATCACTTCCGCGATGACTTCATCAAAAACTTCGAGCCTCTATGTGAGCGCCCAAAAACGTTCGAGGAGCTGCGGGCCTGCGTGCAACGTTCAGACGAAACGCTGAGGTCATACATCAGACGATGGACTGAGATACGCAACTCAGTCGGAGTAATTTCAGAAGATATGGCCATGGATGCTTTCATAATGGGACTCGCCAGGCGGACTCAAAGAAGCACTCGGTCGCAAAAAGCCAACCTCTGTGGCTACCTCTTGATGACCGCGACTGAGTGGGCAGACGGAGAAGACATGGCGCGCACCACACGCGGGTCCTCACCCCGTGACAATCATGAAAGCGGCAGTCGAAGCCGCAGAGACTCGTACAGAGACGACCGAAGGCGCAAACGTTCAAAACGTCACTACGACGATGACAGACCCGAATTCATGGCGGCTGGGTTCTCCACACCCCGCAATGACCAGGACAGAAGCGACCGACGGTCGGAAGATCGGCGAGACAGTCGAGATGATCGGCGAGACAGTCGAGATGATCGTCGAGACAGCCGAGACCGCGGCCAACGCAGTGATAGCTACAAGAGGAAGGACTGGCGCAAGTCACGGGCACAATCTGAGCGATCATTCGAAGAAAAGATGGACGCTGATTGCAGATTCCACCTGTACAAGGGGGACGACGGAAAACTGCGATCCAATCACTCGATGAGAAACTGCAGGGAGTTCGACCAAATGGCGACTGATTACGTAAATCGCAGAAAGGCAGCAGCCGCACAAGCACCTGCACCCGTGCCTCAGCCAAACAACGTGCCTGTTCTGATGGCACCACCTCCACCACCACAGCCTGCTGCAGGCGGAAACCTCGCGGGTGCCATACAGCACATACCTCGGGTGGACGACCACAGTACCCTCCGCCCCAAGGGCAGATGTACATGATACAGAAAGGTCGACCTTCCAACAGGGAGCAAAAACTTCGCACTCGACAAGTAAACATGGCGGTCATGTCACCTCCTGCGGTAACAGAATACTTGAAGGGATCCGAAACTACAATAAGCTTCAGCAAAGAGGACCACCCTCCATCGGTTGTTCGCCAGGGCACTCTGCTCTGGTACTCGACGCGCAAATTGGAGGCTACGCCATGTCCAAGGTCTTCATGGATGGGGGAGCGGCATAAACATCATCTTCGCAGATACGCTCCGCAAAATGAACAGGTCAGTCGAAAACCTGCCAAGATCTTCAAATACCTTCCACGGTATCGTTCCAGGGAAAGCAATAAGCCCAGAAGGCACCATACAACTCGACGTAACGTTCGGGGACAAGCACCACTTCAGGACAGAGTCGATTGAGTTCGAAGTGGTCGACTGGAAGTCACAATACCATGCTATACTTGGACGCCCGACGTTCGCTCGATTCATGGCGGTGCCACATTACGCATACCTCCAGCTGAAGATGCCTGGACCAAAAGGAGTAATCACAGTCAAGGGGAACTTCCAAAAGTCTGACTCTTGCGACCGAGAATTCAGCAAAATCTCTGAGATGTTTGGCATGGAAGCAACACTCGCTGATCTAGCGGTCTCCAACGATCGAACACTTATGCCAGAGCACAAAAAGGTGGCAGTCGACAGAGCATTCAATGCCACCAATGACACAAGATCGCATCAGGTGCACCCGACTGACCCGACCAAGACAGTCAATGTCTCGTCGAGTCTGCCTATCGCATAGGAAAGCGCGCTCGTCGAATTCCTCCGTGAGAACTGGGATATATTTGCATGGTGTCCAGCAGACATGCCAGGTATTCCCAGGGAATTCGCCGAGCACTCTCTCCAGCTACTTCCAGATGCTAAACCAGTCAAGCAAACAATGCGCCGCATATCCGGCCCAAAAAGAACTGCAGTCGAAGCCGAAGTCGACAGGCTACTCGCAGCAGGATTCATCAGAGAGATCAAGAAATCACAATGGGTGGCCAACCCCGTACTCGTAGAGAAGAAGCACACAGATATCCTTCGGATGTGCGTAGATTTTACAGCACTCAATAAGTGTTGTCCAAAGGATCACTTTCCACTACCTCGAATCGACCAGATCGTCGACTCCACCGCCGGGTGCGCTCGCTTGTCCTTCCTGGATGCTACTCGGGTTACCACCAGATAAGGATGAAGGAAGAGGATGAAGAGAAAACGGCGTTCATAACCCCACTCGGGGTCTACTGCTACACCACAATGCCTTTCGGGCTCAAGAACGCAGGCGCAACCTACCAGCGCATGATGCAAGATTGCCTCAAGAAGCAAATTGGGCGAAACGTCCAGGTCTATGTAGATGACATCGTCATCACCACAAGAGAGGAAAACACACTACTCGATGACTTGCGAGAGACATTCGCAAACCTCAAACGCTTCCACATCAAGCTCAACCCGAAGAAGTGCACGTTCGGCGTGCCAGCCGGGCAACTCCTCGGGTATCTAGTCTCAGCTCGAGGAATCGAGGCGGACCCGGAGAAAATACAGGCCATCTTGACGATGCAAAGGCCTTCAAAGCTCCATGACGTGCAAAAGTTGCGGGTCGAGTAGCAGCGCTCAGTCGATTCATCAGCAAGCTAGGCGAAAAAGCACTCCCGTTCTATCGACTGATGAAGAAAGCAGATAAATTCGAGTGGACGCCAGAAGCCGAAGCAGCCTTCACGGACCTCAAGCGAGTCCTCACAAGCCCTCCAATCCTCGTAGCACCAAGGGAACGCGAGCCACTATACCTATATGTCTCTGCAACTAACAGGGTGGTGAGCACTGTTCTAGTGGTCGAACGCAGAGAGGAGGGACACGCCCAAAGCATACAACGTCCAGTCTATTACTTGAGTGAAGTGCTCTCCACATCAAAGCAGCGGTACCCGCACTATCAGAAGCTGGCTACGCCGTGTTCATGTCCTCAAGGAAGCTGACGCATTACTTCTCCGAGCACCCGATCACTGTAATCAGCACCTCAGGGATCGGGGACATCCTCACAAACCCCAACGCAACTGGGCGAGTAGCAAAATGGCTCATCGAGCTAGCACCAAGAGACATCAAGTATGATTACCCGAAGGCCATCAAAGCACAAGTTTTACCTGACTTCCACACCGAGTGGATTGAAGCTCAGCTCCCAGGAGCACCAGATGTGTCCAACTCCTGGACTATGTACTTCGACGGCTCAAAGAAAAACGAAGGCGCAGGCGCAGGTGTCATCCTCATATCACCAAAAGGCGACAAGCTCCGCTACATCCTACAAATGGGTTCGAGTTCCCATCCAATAACGAAGCAGAATATGAGGCTCTGATCCATGGCATGAGGATGGCCAAAGCCCTCGGGTGCACTCGACTGATGATCTACGGTGACTCGAATCTTGGTGGTGCAGCAAACAATGAAGGCCTGTGACGCAATCGCAGATAACATGATCGCCTACCGTGACCTGTACAACATCATGGAGGGCAGCTTCGAAGGCTGCGAGTTGCGGCACATAGGGCGTGAGAGCAATGAAGAAGCAGATAAGTTAGCCAACATTGGTGCGACCAAAGCACCAGTGCCACCTGGTGTCTTCTTCGAGCGCATCGAGCACAGATCAATCAAAAAGAAGCGGCAACTCCTGCATCAGCCGCACCAGCCAAGAGCAAAGCACCTAGCACAGAGGACCCACCAGTCGAGGTACTCCTCATCGAGCCAACTTGGACTCAACCCTTCCTCGCATACATACTCCGCGGCGAGGTACCCGAAGACTTCACAGAGTCAAGACGCGTCACTCGACGATCTAAAGCATACACTGTCATCAACGGTGAACTTTACAAACGCAGCATATCAGGTATGTTCCAACGTTGCATAGCATTTGAAGATGGCCAAGCCATCCTTCGTGATATTCATGCAGGTACTTGCGGGCATCACGCCAGCAGTCGATCACTCGTAGCCAAAGCCTTTCGCGCAGGCTTCTACTGGCCCACAGCACTCAAAGACGCGGAGGACATAGTCAAAAGGTGCATCGGCTGTCAAAAATTCGCCACAAAGCCGCACGCACCCGCATCGGCGTTGAAGACAATACCATTGGCCTGGCCCTTCGCCCAGTGGGGGCTCGATATGGTTGGGCCACTCAAAAAATCCTCCCATGGAGGGCATACTCACCTTCTGGTGGCGGTCGACAAGTTCACCAAGTGGATTGAAGCAGTACCCATCACAAGTTCGACTGCCACTACAGCAGTCAATTTCATAAAATCCATCATATACCGCTTTGGTGTGCCAAGTAGCATCATCACTGACAACGGTACAAACTTCACGGCTGAGGAATTCAAATCCTTCTGCAAAGAGCAAGATATCACGCTCAATTATGCATCTGTGGCACACCCGCAATCAATGGCCAAGTCGAAAAGGCCAATGGACTTGTGACAAGTGGAATCAAGAAGCGCCTCCTGGTGCCACTCAAAAGGGCTGCGGGTGCTTGGGTAGAAGAGCTCCCGTCTGTGCTATGGAGCCTACGCACAACACCCAACGCCTCAACGCAATTCACTCCATTCTTCATGGTCTACGGCGCAGAGGCAATCCTGCCATCAGACGTAAGGTTCAACGCACCAAGGGTCGAAGCATACAATGAAGACGATGCAGATGAAGCACTCGAAGATGCAGTCGACTTGCTCGAAGAAGCACGCAACACGGCGCTAGCACGCACAGCTGTCTACCAGCAAGATCTACGCAACTATCACAGCCGTCGACTGCGTACCAGGTCCTTCGAGGTGGCGACTTGGTACTTCGACTGAAGCAAAAGAAGGTGCATAAACTTGCTTCTCCATGGGAAGGACCCTTCATCATCACCGAGGTCATTGGTGGTGGAGCATACAGACTGAAGCACGCGAAGACCGGCGAACTCTCCCACAATCCTTGGAACGTTGCGCAGCTGCGCCGTTTCTATGCTTAGATTGCTCAGTCGCATAATGTAATAGGCTATATGTCGGATGGCTGCAGGTTTCAGACGCGCTCTTTTCCTTACCAGGGTACCTAAGGGGACTGGAAGGTTTTTAATGAGGCGGCCTGCAGCCTAACATTCATAAATGGAATATAGTCAATAAATTCCTCATATTTTTCCTGCTTACTACTCGCATAACTTATCAGCACAAACTTAGCCTCACCCGTATGCTCGGGGGCTGAGCTGCCTCATAACATAAAGCTTTCGCTCCTTCAAACATAATACTACAGCCACACTCGAATACTCGGGGGCTGGATCATAAAACTCAATACATAAAGGAAAAAGTTGCTCAACCCCATCAATTACTCGGGGGCTGAGCCTGCAGGCATAAGTTGAAGCTTCAACTTTCATAAAATTCATAGCCTCACTCGAGCACTCGGGGGCTGTATAATTCATGATCTATGTAAAGTGTTTTTCATAAACCCCACTCGATACACTCGGGGGCTGCATACATACAAGTGAACAAATATGTACCAAGTGGCAAAATTTACACTCGGGGGCTGTTCCTATACAGAAAAATCCTAATCTTCCGGTTCGTCCTTTGCTGGAAGAACAGGGCCCATAAGTTGCGCATGATAGCAATCAACCAGTGTCCTCGCATGATCGAACGTATCGTCTAGATTCGACTGGGACAAGGACGATCCAGGCGCGGGTGGACGTAGCTGCAAATTTGGACGTTGACTTCGGAGATATGCCATGGTTGCGTTGGTGCCGTCCACAAGCTTCTGGGTAATAAAGCCTCGAATGGAACCTGTTGACCAGAAGAGCTCGAGTAACGCGTGAATTCCTTGAGGTTGCGGCCCAGCTGGAAAAAGCATCTGGCTGATTCGACTCAAGGCCAACCTGCATAACTCAAGGAGCATAGTACTCCGCCACACTCGATCCTGCAGGGTCGCGAGTATCCGTGCTCGGTGCTTATCCAAGCGAAAGTGCTGACGGCCAGTCGTGGGTTCGTCAGTTGCCATGCTCAACTACTCATCCACGCGAGCCTGCTCCGCCTGGAAATCTTGAACAAAACCTGCAACAACACAAGTTGGGTGAACACAAAAGAACAGGCACTAGTACAGAACGACACATCGAAAACGGGCCAAAAACCCCTTCGGCAACGGAGAAAGGGTCCGTGTCCCCGCCTCTGTCACTGATGTGAAGGCCTTCATCGGTAACGGAGGCCAAAAACCGTTTCCGATGAGGTCTCCATTTGGCAACGGTTGTGCACAGACCTCCATTTTCTTAGTTTTCCTTCATCAGATACGGAGTTTGCCATCCACCCGTTTGCACTGAGCATTTCTCATATTTCGGTTACAGGATGTCACGTTTACAAATGCCACTAGATACTTAAAATCTCACAGCACAAGCTCAAATACTAAAACGGTAACAGATTTCATTCATATCACAATGTAACTTTACATTTCCATCACAATTTCACCTTTACAATTGCATCACAAGATGTGACAAACATAAGAGGTAAAACGATAACAGATTTCATCTATACTAAGCCTATCATGTCAAAGGACGGAAAGAATATATGATTTCTTCCCTACATCCTTTTCCACAATCCTCGCAGGTGTCACTCTAGCTATCTCTTCTTATCTCAACTTCTTGAGAGAAGGATGTTGAAGCTTTGGACCCTATACATTAGTAAATAGAGTTACAATTGTTAAATACATATGCTAAAACAAATACACTATGAATTTAAGCAAACTGAAACGATATCTTACCTATGTCTTGAGGTGGCTCTTATTGATGAACCGGAGCAGACAACACACGGCTTGTCAACAAGATATTGCGATGTCAGCAGCTTCATAGGATGCCTGACAACGATCATCCTTTCCATGGAGGCCACCACCGGCTCTGGATTTTTTATGCAGTGTCACCGAAATCTAATCTAATACGTCACCGATGTGACATTTCGACGACACTGTATAAAACACTCTTACTTAAAAAAGTATTTTATGCAGTGTACCAAAATGTCACAATAGCGACGGTGGATATGTATGGTGGAGTTTGAAAGGGAACAACTTGATATCCCTAAATGTAAATAAGGATTTATGTTAGTTCTGACACTACTAGATAGAACAAACAATTTAACACAATAATATGAAGTATACAGTGTATATAGTGTGTACTAACCTATGTATATAATTGGAGCCCATTATGGGAAAGTCAACAAACACTACTCTCTTGAGTAATGTTCGTTGTTTGTTCTGTGTCTCCGACTTTTTTATGCAGTGTCACCGAAATAGACTCCTGTTTTCACATGGACTAGTTAGCTAAACTACAACTAGTTGCAAGTGCACAATAGGCAAGTTAACTACATCAAGAAATGGTCTAGATAGAACTACCGGATGTGAACTGAACTACTTTCAACAAGTTAGCTAAACTACAACTAGTTGCAAGTGCACAATAGGCAAGTTAACTACATCAAGAAATGATCTAGATAGAACTACCGGATGTGGATCTGATACCTTCTTCACGTCGCCGTTGGATCGATCTAGCAGATCCGGAAGTGGTGGAGGCAGAGGAAGCGGACAGAGCGACGACCTCGCCGTGTCGGGCGAGATGGCGAAGACCTCGCCGTGTCGGGGGACATGGCGAACACCTCGCCGTGTCGGGGGAGATGGCGAAGACCTCGCCGTGATAGCCGTCGTCTGGGCGGAGACGGCGCCGCCACGGCACCGGCGATGGCCGCAACGCCAGGAGGCGCCGCCACGAACAGATCTAGCATACTGGGACAGAGTGAGGAAACGAGTGTTAGGTTTTGCTCTGTACGCCCATATATATAGGTAAAACATAGGAAACGGTTCTTTAGAAGGACCATTTCCTTTGTGTTTCTTCCACTGAGGTGTGGGACCTACGCGCCCACTCTGTGGAATTTTTTCTACTCTCTGGAATAATATTTTCCTAATCTCTACTATATGGAGAAAACCACTTATAGGATACTTATATTAATATTAGTGATTACTACATTACATACGCAGTACATATTAATAATAATAAAGTAAATTACAGTTGGAGAACTTATAGAACTACTACTAGCTACTTCTTGTTTTTCTTGCGCCCTGCTTCCGCGCAATCCTCGTCCTTCTCACGGCCTCGCTTATTGGGGGCCATTGGAGGTGGTGGCGGCGGCGGCAGCAGCATATCGGAGGCGGTGGCGGCGGCTTTCTTCTCCGTCGCCGGGCTCCCTTCTTCGGGACCGACGCCTCCGCCTCGTCCTCCTCGTCGTCGTCCTCCTCCTCCTTCTCCTCTTCGGTTGACTCGTCATCAGAATCAACCTTTGGCGGGCCCAACATCAAGGTGGGATCATGGAAGTTGGCGTATTCGTCGTCGCTCGTCCCCGGCGTCGGTCCTTCAACGGACTCGCCGCTGACGGGGGGACTGTCCCGCGGCGACTCAGTGTGCTCCTGTGTGTCATTGCTGCGAGGCATCTTCGCTAATCAGTAGGAGGGAGCGAGCGAGCGAGAGAGAGAGAGAGAGCAGATTCGGTGGCGTCTTGAGCTAGCAAGGATTGGGGTTTTCAAGGAGTAGTGGCGGTGCCACTACGCCATGGCATTTACTCGCCTCGCTTCGAATTCCAAGAAGATGGAACGTGTCCACATTGGAAACGGACACCCAAAAGTCTCCGTTGCTATAGAGGCACATATCAGAAACGGAGCCAGAATTAAGACCGTTGCCAATACTATGGGTAACGGAGTTAATACTTTCTCCGTTACCTATGTTGATGGGCCAGCCGTGGCCCAGGTCAGGTTTGTACGCACTGGCCGCGCGGAAAGCGCGATTCTCCGTCGCCTAACTCCTGCCGTTTCTATAGAGGGGGTATCCGATGTGTCGTTCTGTACTAGTGAGGCCGTGAACTCATGAGATCAAGGCAGTCATGCTTACACTCGAGCTATCTGTTCACGATCTCCATCTCGCCAAGCACATACTCCTCCCGTTGGGTGGTAAAGCAGGCCTTGCCCTCATCCTATCCAGCTCACTTCGGGCACTCGCCAGCTCTTGCTCCTGTTTCGCGAGCCGAGCCTTCATATAACGTATTACTGCGGCATCGTTTGCCGCCTGAGCTCGAGATCGAGTAGGGGCATGATGCCACGATGAACTGGATGAAGTGGCGACTGGCCGTTTCTGTTCCAAGCATCATAAAAGTTTCATAAGAAACTCATCACAAAGCTTAGGCGAGTACCAACACGCAGCTTTACAAGCAGAATCATAACAAGGAACATAAATTCATACAAAGGTAGCAAAAGCACATGCATACTCGCATGGTCATAAGTTTAATTACGAAGCATAAAAAGGCGCGGCTGCCCTACTTCTCAGACAACGACTCCGACCTAGCCCTACTCGCACGGGCGGCGACCTCTGCTGCCCGGCGCTCCATGGTAGCCATAAATGTTTCAGCCAACTTTGCGGCTGGCTCGTTCACATGCTTTAGGGACACCAGCTTCCCGCCCGGCTTGCGAGGAAAGTCAGACAGAGCGGCTTTGAAGTCACCCTGTATCCCATGACCTAAAAGGAGTTTGAGGGTGGTCTCTGAGCCGCGTACCATCAAAGCGCGAGCAAAGTTCGTCATAGTCGAAGTCCCCGGGCCCAGGACGACGGCGAAGCCATCCACAGTCGAAGGAGGTTGGCTAGACGGGAACACGTCCTTGAACACAGCGCCGTGGGTGCTCGTAGACTTGGCGAGTGCATCCTTGGCTTGGGTGGAGACGACGTCCAAATCGCCTATAGCGCGGTCAAGGGACAAATCGCCAGTCGACTGGTCTACACCTAGCGGTGCACCAACAGCTCCTGCAAAAATCAGACAGAACACAAACTTTTACACAACCTTCAGTGCCAAAAGAAGGGGACAAAAGTGGCAAATTCAACTTACCGCCCACGTCTCGGGTAAGGCTAGCCAAGCGCTCAGCAAAATCTTTCTCGCGCAGCGCAGCGGAGTTCTTGGCGTCATCCAAGGCCTTCTTCGACTCCGCGCGCTCCTCGGCGAGTGCATCTTCTAGCTCTTTAACCCGGGACTCAGCAGACGCCTTGTCACCTAAGATAGATGGTCAGATGTCATTCACAATCGACAAAGCAAAGACATACAGAAACCCAACACACTTACGGGTGAGCTGCTCCATAACAGTGCGCAGATTATCTCTCTCCAGTTCAACCTGGACAAATGCTTTACCTGATTCCACCAGGTTGAGGTAAAAGGGCTGCACGCACACGAAACCAACATAAGCTATACACAAATAGTCCCAGAAGAAAGACTCGACAAAAGACACTTACGTGTTCAACCCAAGGCGCAGGCTTGGCAGCAGAAGCCCCAATTTGCGGAGTTGACGTAATCGCAATCTTGGTGGCCTCAATGGAAGTGGCCGTGGCTACTGTTTGCACAACCTCAGCCGCAATAGGAGAAGCTCCAGGCTGATCTGGAGTCGTAGTTCTCTCGGTTGGAGGGGTTGGAGGTCGCGCAGTCTCAGCACTGCGAGTGATCAAAAGACATACAACGTAAGAAACAGTACTCAACTCACAAAAATTGAAGTACAAAAAGGAGCAAACCTATGCTCTTCTTCATCATCAGTGTCGAGCTCTTCAAAGTTTGGGCCTCCAAAATGTAGCTCCCCACCCGACTGAGGAGGAGGAGCCGAGCTCAACGGGCTCACGTCCAAGGAGCAGCTATGGTCGTAGGAGACGAGTCTGAGTCTCCATCATCTCTCACATCTGATCCCTTGGCGGGTGAACTCATGGAGGAAGACACAACGTGAGCTGCCCGACGGCGCTTGCGAGTGGGGATCTCGCTCACATCATCAGTCGTGGCACGCTCCTTGTCATGTGCTTCTTCAACCTCTTCTTCTTCAACCTCTTCTGTAGGAGATGTGGTAGCCGAAGGAAGAGGCGATTCATCTCCTCCCTTCGCTTCTACCGTCACCTCTGTTTCATGAGTTGGGCCATCTTCAGGAAGAGGAGGAAGGGTTGAGGTGGTCGAGTGGCCCTGCACACAAAATAAAGCAGTCGAAGTCACAAAGATGCATGGCAGAGTAACAAAAACAGGAGATCATAAACTCGAACGACTCACTAACCTCTGGCAAAGGCTCTTCAGCCCCATAAGGAGTGACAGGGCAGTCGACGTTGCAGGGCTCACTTTGTTTTGTACTGGTGATGGACCGCACATGTGACACCAGTTCACTCCTAGACAGCTCCTCCTTGCTCATTCGAGTGGAGTCGAGGGGACCTTCGTACTCCCACATTGGGTGGGCACGAGCGCGGAGCGGCCACACCCGCATCTTCACAAAGGTGGCAATCAGATGCACACCCGTGACACTGTTAAGGAGCCCTCCAATCGTCTCAAGCAGAGGCGCTGCTTCCGCCACTTCTTCAGTCAAAAGCTCATGGTCCCAGGCTTTGTCCTAGCGGCTATACCAGCAGTCGAAAATGCTGGGACCCCATCCTGGTCGACACGCACATAGAACCACCTCTTCCTCCACCCCTGCACCGAGTCGACTGGCTTCAGGGCAAAGTACCGGGTGTCGCTGCGCACTTAGATCTGCAGGCCTACGACTGGATAGGTTCGGCCACCTCGGTTGTTAGGCCGAACCATGAAGATAGATTTCCAAAGGGGCCAGCTGGGAGCAACTCCCAGAAAGCACTCGCATAGCACCATAAAACATGCTATGTGCATAATGCCGTTCGGGGTGAGATCATGGATCTGCACCCCATAGGCGTATAGCAAACCACGAACGAAATCATGGAGGGGAAAAGAGAGACCCCAAGGCAAAAACTCCGCAAAACAGACGCGCTCGTTGGTGCGAGGCTCGGGGAGTACCTCCTTGGGCGAAGGTGCGCGGACGAAGAGCTGGTCCGAGGGTGGAAGCATCCCCTCCTCGCGCAGCTTGTCCAGCTGTGCCTCCTTCATGGTGGATTTTATCCAATCGCCGTTGGTCTTCTTGAGGTCGACGGCGGCCGCAGATGCGCCAGCCGCAGTCTTCTTCCCCTTCATCGCCGCCGCATCGGGCGCAGCGGCAGCAGTCGAGGCAGAACGTTTGTTGCCCGCCACTTTCTTCATTGTCAACGAGCAGGAAGTGGAGCGCGCAAAGCTTTAGTGCAGGAGCAATGGAGGAAGGGCGCAAGGAAGAAGATGGAACAGGGGCGGCGCGTAGAGCAAATGACTAGTAAAAAACAATGCCAGCGCTGCTTCCCCTAATAACCTCAAATCACAGTCAATCACAGCCATTCAGATCCAAATCGTGCGCTACGCGCGTAATCTCGCCGTACACGTGGCAGATGCGGAGGGCAACTGTCGCCGGCCACTCCGCCCACTACGCACGCAAAAAGAGGAGCCATAATCACCTCTCCGTCAAAAGTGGGCAGAGTGGTCAAATCAAGTCCAAACTGCGTCGTTGTTCGGTCAGCTCTGCACAAACGGGCCCACCTATGTGTCACGTCCCATCCATCGCAGCGTAACGCACGCCACGCGTGTCAGAATCGCAGTCGAAGTAAAACGTCATCCCTGACGTCATTGAAGCATCTGTTCAGAAATACATTCGAGTCTGCCCAACGCATATTGGTCACTCGATTGCTTGTTTAGTTCGGGTGTGACAAATCCTTCTCAAGGCAAAATTGGTCACTCGATCGTTCCTTCGACTAAGTCATATTACTCCCATCGGGAGCGTATTCAAAAAATTCTTCGACTGAAGATGCTCAAGAAAATGATTGAGATTATCCTCCATTTACAAATAATACATCATAATCTCGGGGGCTACTCCCATCGGGAGCACTGTCGTGCACCCGATCGAATTATGGCACAAATTTATTCGATTAGCATATGAAGAGTAAGAGGATTTTGAGATTATCCTCTATTGCAAAGCAATAAAGCACAATCTCGGGGGCTACTCCCATAGGGAGCGCTGTCGCGCACCCGATAGCATAACAGCAAATATCAGTCGACAAAGGGCATGACTCGTCCAACAAAGTTCAGAAATCATACTCAAAACATTTCCGAGTTGCGTCCGTCGCAAATACCTCGGATGCTGCACGCATAGTGCAAAGGTAAGACCCGCCGAACTTTCGAGCTGGGCTAAGGACCGTTCCAGCAACGTCAATCCTTATACTTTCCGTGTCAGCAGACATGATGAAAAATCCCGACGGACGCGTTGGGTAAAATTCAAAGCTATACTGCAGATCGACTCAGTAAGACCTCAAGCGGCCTAGTCGAATCTGACCAGTTTGTTCCAGATTCGAGTCCGGGGATTTGAGTTTGATTGAAAGCTAGTAAGGTCTTACCCGAATGTGTAGTTAACCAGTCCCGATCCGTCGAGTGTACTGTGCCTGCTAAGCTATTATCCCTTGATCATCATAATCAAAAACCACAGTCGATGAAATACTCGACATAGCCAGCATGTGCTACTCATACAGGAATTCCAAATTATATATACAGAATACAAAGCATATGACGTGCACTTACGAAAAAGTCCATGCCCGATTCTTCGAGTCAGCCAAGTACTCGGGGGCTACTGACATGGGTATACATCTCGGGTATCCTACCATGAGGGTACCTGGTGCACGTGACGACTAAATGCCCAATAGCGAAGAGACTACTCGAAGCCCAAGGCAAGAGACCCAAGAAGATGGAGTACCCTCCAAGATTAGACATAGGCATAGTCGGTTTAGACTTTCCTTACGTGTAAACTAGGTCGGTTACAAACTCCGAGACCCAGCCTATTTAAAGGCTGGGAGGGGTGCCGATCTGGAGGCAAGCCATACTCGAACCACCAAAGCTCTTGCGAGATCGTCATCTCGCCGGAGCTCCCCTGTAATCGCATAATCCACAATCAATACCAGACAAGCAGGAAGTAGGGTCTTTACCTCCACCCGAGGGGTCTGAACCTGGGTAAATCTTTGCCTCTGCTTGTCAGCCGACGAAACTACCAGTACTATCACGTTCTCTCCCCATAATCTCAACCCTAGGTCCTTAACCATGGGATTTGATGAGGGTACACCTCGTCACATTGCCTGGTTATCAATAGTTGCTAGGGAACCAGGCAACTAGTGATATTGATGTGCCCCATTCTCTGGATTTCAAGGAGGTAATTTGAGAAGGAGGGGGTTATACCTGAACTGAACGGGGCGAAGTGCAGGGGTGAGGGGATGCAGATCATCGCCATGCTGCTGGAGAGAGCGTCCGGTGACCATCAAGGTCGACTCGTCCCGGTGTCCACCTCGCTCAAGCTATGGATGGGAGATCGGCGGCGCTGGGACGGGAGAGAAAGGACACGATGGGGAGATGGAGATGGAGACGGCGCTAGCCTTGGGGGATGTTAAATCGAGGCAGGCAACCGAGGCGGAGGGAGAGGCCCCTGGACCCGGAGGACGAAGGGCGGCCATGGCGGTTGACGACGCCCGACGCTCCGGTGGCGGAGCCGAAGGAGAAGACGCGCGGCGCTCACCTGCCTCTGGCTGCGATATGCGGCGCCGATGCGGCAACCACGGGCCGGCCCGTATACGCCGCTTTGTTTTTTTTCAATTCCGTGGATTCGTGCTCACATCTGTAGTTAACTGGGACTAAATTAGCGGCGCCGCAGACGATCCAGTACCGCTTGCACCGTGACACCCAATAGACTTTCTCTGAGTAAAAGGAGGGGCGGCAGCAGCGACACCCAATAGACTCTTTCTGGAAAAAAAGGAGGGACACCCAATAGATGCACCCAGCTCTTTAAAGGCTTCCACTAAAAAAAAAGCTCTTTAAAGGCTGCGAAGAATCTCCACTACTTATAAAGCTCTTTAAAAGCTCTTTAAAAAAAGCTCTTTAAAGATCTGCGAATGGGTTGTTAAAAACAAGAGCACTGCTATACGTACGATAAAATATGTCCGATACTCGTACGACGCTACGTGGCAGCCAGCTTTCCACGCGCGGGGGTAAACTGAGACGGACGCTCGGTTTGGATATGGGCCGGGGCTGGCTGGGATTTGGGATCGAACCGTAGGTCCTTTTCTTTTTTAGAAAGCAATTATGCCTTATCCCAGCCTGGGCTGTTCTAGCTGCTAGCAGTATTGTGCCATTGACATGTGTTAGAAAATCCCCCCAACCACAAGGTGAGGTCCATGAAAAGCGTCGATTGTAAGCCAGCAAGTGAGATAAGCTAGCGACGCCGCCCTGTTTGATTGAGCTCGCGACCATGGCAAGCTTCCTCTGCAGTCGGACTCGTCGGAGGCGCAAATCATGGCATGCTCTGTCGACCTATGAGTCCTGGACGCAGGGCGAGGCGCCGCTACTCGTGTGGGCTGTGGGCACAGGGCCACAGGGGGCGCACAAGGAGAGAGGGAGGGAGCGCTAGCTGCAGAATCTGTAGTTAACTGGGACTAAATTAGCGGCGTCGCAGACGGCCCAGTACCGCTTGCACCGTGACACCCAATAGACTTTCTATGAGTAAAAGGCGGGGCGGCAGCGACACCCAATAGACTCTTTCTAAAAAAAAGGAGGGGCACCCAATAGACACACCCAGCTCTTTAAAGGTTTCCACTAAAAAAAAACTCTTTAAAGGCTGCGAAGAATCTCCACTACTTATAAAGCTCTTAAAAAAAGCTCTTTAAAGATTTGCGTACGCTGCATCCATCGGACAAGGTTGATACACAAAGCCCATCGGAGGCCCATGGTTTAACGTCGTATCGTACGAAAGCTGTCGTACGTATAGCAGCTCTCAAAACAAACTGTGATAGGGAAACGGCGCTGCTATACGTACTGCGTACGATTGTCGTCCGATGCTACGTGGCTGCGACTTGCCACACGCGGGCAACGGAGGCGAATTTCTTCGTACACCGTTTGGGTTTGGGCCGGGCTGGATCATTGTCTCTTCTGTCTTGGTAGGCCCACCTTTAAAAGATACGTAACATAATTTTGTTTGTTTACAAGCTGCCTTATATCCCCTTGGTTTAGAACGGAGTCTTCTAGCTGCTACGGCTATTATGTCTTTTCCTCGTTTGATACCAATGTGTGAGAAAGTTTCACCCAAGTGAGATCCATGAGATACGATGATTTGTATAGGTGATTTGTATAGATCTCCAATAGCTGTCCTTGAGGTATATTTTGCCCAATTTTTTTACACCTTAATGTAAAATACATCACTTGTGGGCTCGTACCAAAAAGCAAAACAATCGTGCGCACGGCTCCAACCGCTAGTTTGAAACTTCCCGCCTGCCGCCTCCCACCGCGCGCCCCCGTCCGTCGTGCCATGTTCTCCACCTTTGATCTCCCCGTCGACTTTGCGGCCATCGCTCGCCATCATGGCTGCCACCCCGATAGGTCAATAAGCAGCGGCGTAACACCGCCCGCCCGACTTTTTCGCGGTCGAAGAAGACGAACGAGGCGGCTGCTACTCCTCCGTCGACGGCCGCTACTCCTCCTTCGGTGGCCGTCCAGAGTGGTGGGGTGAGAGGCATGGTCGCGGCGGTGCCGGGAAGAGCGGATTGGAGCGTTGGAGTGGAGGGACGAAGTGGCGCGGCCACCGGCGATGATCGAGGTGGACGGCTGATCGTATGATGTGGTGACCTAAAATATATTAGCTGTTGGAGCTAGACATTTTTGGTGATATAAATTTTACATATGTTTTTTCCCTAAGTTATATCAAAAAAAAAATAGAGATGCTCTAAGACAAGTCTTGCGACAACAGCCTCTGCATTGAGCTAGCGACCGAGGGGAGTTCGTTCTGCAGTTGAGCTCGTTTTGGGTTTGGGCTGGGCCTTGGGCCACTACTCACGAGGCAGAAAATTAGCACAACGGAAGCGTCCTACCTTTATCGGACGAGAAACGTCGGACGTACAGCAATTTCGATAGGGAAATAAAGCTATCACACCGGCAGAGACACCCAATAGACTCTCTCTGAAAAAAAGGAGGGGCGGCAGAGACACCCAGTAGACTCTCTGAAAAAAAAGGAGGGCCGGACACGCACCCAGCTCTTTAAAGGCTGCGAAGAATCCCAGGAACCGCCCCCCTCCTCCACTTCCCACCTCCGAGAGCACACCCATCTCCTCATCTCCGGAGCTCTGTGAGATTCCGCAACCGCGCAAATTTCGTCGTCGCTGGCGACAATGGCGGCGGCGGCACGGGAGCACGTGGAGAAAATCCGGCGCGAGCGCTATTTCATCGGCCGCGGCGAGCAGAACCCGCTGGCGGAGGACATGCACCAGGCGGTGAACTACCTCAGCCAGGAGCTCTACTCCAAAGATGTGCATTTCCTCATGGAGCTCGTCCAGGTGAAGGATATTGCTTTTCTTGATATGAATCCTTTCGAAGCTATTTCTTTGCGATATCTGTATTATGAGTACCTCTTCTGAACCATACCGCTCTTCATTATATTCCTTTTCTGGTACTAGGTTCTAGCACAAAAGTAAAGTTCAGAAAGTCTATTCATTGTTAAGGAAATGCGGCATTTTAATAAATCCGGAGGCCACAGTAATAAAATTCTTCCACTGTCCACATGCACTTTCAAGAAAGTGTAGTGTTTTATTTATCTACTGTATCACTTTTCGCTTTCACCTTTGGGGTTTAGATCAGGTAGTTTTCTAAAAATGCTTTCAATTTTTGTATGTGCATTTGGGTTTTTTTTCACCGCCTACAAAAATCTTGTTTAGATTAACTTAATTATAATTTAACTCTCCTTTTCACCTTTCTTAACTTTCCGGTTTTTGCCTTTCATCTAAATCTATTCTCCGTAGTCTAAGTAAATCCAGTTTTTTCTTATTCGATCATTTCTCTGTATCTCTCTTACTTTCTGCTTTTTTTAAGTAACAATACTTTTCACAAGTTACTATGCGATCCAGAGTCATTTCCTTAATTATTCTTGTGCCCCCTGCGGATCTACCCTTCAGTTGCATGTGAGCAATAGTTTAGTGAAGCGATGTTTTGGTTTGGATTACGCACCGCGGCAGCACAAAAAAGAAATATCAACGCTCAACCAGTTCGTATAGTACAAAATAAAATTGAGACTGTTGCTTAATTGTGTTTATGCATTTTGACACCATGCATGGTACCTATTTAACTCGTATTGGTTTTTATGGAGGATATGGTGGCATGTTATACAAGGAGTGCTAAATGATCAATTGATTAAGTTCCCAACTCAACAATTGATGATTATCTTATGAATATTTCTATAGTAAAGAAAGGGATCAGATTCAGATCCGATCTAACCATTTTAGTTTAATGGTAAACATAGATTAGATAATAACGCAAAAATTAAACTTGTAGACCCAAGTAACAGCTTTAGCCTTTAGCCTTGAGTACATTTTTCTGCCATTCTCCAATAAAAAATTATAGATCGATCATTCCACCCTATTTGACAAAACCTAGTGGCCTTCTAGTAGATTCTTGTAATAGATTCTTTGTTGTCGTATTGTTCCAACTTGAAAATTTGAATACTTGAATATATGTGTTATCATCATCTGTCTGCAATGCAGTCTGATGTCAGGTGATGAGCCTATTTCACAAAGATACTTGTGGTTTCCAAATAATTAAAGAAATCATGGCCAAATATAGACTTTAACTCCGATGTGATACCTTTTTCACTGAACCAACCTAGACAGAAGTTTCATTTCATGCATTCTAAAATGCCATCTATTTCTTAACACTAGTATTTGTTATAGTTTGTTGATGGTATTGTCTTACCTAGTGATACTAGTATGCAGCACATCCGTTCAGGTGCAAGCATTTTTCATTCTGCAATATCCATATTAGAGGTGCTAAATATTTACTTGAACTCAGACCATTCTTGTCATACATGGTAAAATACAGAATTACAAATGCCATTTCATAGAACCAGTCAACTTTCGATGGGCTACATCTGTCTTTTAGATAACAGAAGCTGAATGTCTGTCAAATTACTCGATAATTCCTCAAATATATTCATTATGTTTCTAATAATATTGAATTAGACATGTAAAAAATTTACTTACGTATTATTTTTAATATACCCATTTGATTGGATAACTTGATAGAGTTTACTATCATGACCGTTGAAATGACTACCAAACTTGTGTGTTGCTAAATGTGCTTTTCTCAAATCGTAGTAAGCAAATACATACCAATCTTTTAAGGTTTCATCATTTCGTACATGTGTATTGCATGTCAGACTAATGCTATTCACTTCTATGTGCTCTGTATGACATTTATGTTAATATATTTTATTCCCCAATAACTAGAATGCTGAAGACAATGTGTATCCTGGGGGAGTAGAACCATCTTTGGAGTTCCTTGTTACATCGAATGACATCACGGGGTCTGGAGCATCATCAACTTTACTCATTTTTAACAATGAGACGGGCTTTTCTCGATCTAATATTGAGTCCATTTGTCGTGTGGGGAAGTCAACGAAAAAGGGAAACAGAGACAAGGGTTACATTGGAGAGAAAGGTGAATCTTTGCAGCTCACAATTTTTTATCTGTTTTCTTGGCCAATTAGAATTTACTTGTTACTGTTGGTACTTTATTTCGTTAGTGTCATTGGTTGGAACTTTTCTAGTCAAACATGATGATAGCTGTGATAGCTTAAAAGACATGATCGATTTCACGATTTTTGTTTACTGCTTAGTTCGAATGGTGATGGTGTGAATATTCTAAGAACATTATGTATTTTGTGAAGTGGTTTTGGATGGACCATCCACTTTATTTCTTACAATGTGTCAATATCCCCATCCCGTAGAATGTTTTGGGCCAAGTTATGGTTTGAGGATTAGTGGGTAGTAAATAAACTGTTGACCTTTCCTAAGGTCTAAACTCATACCATTGGGTTTTCACCATTTTAGCAGTAAATGGAGTTCAACTAGTTTCTGGATATTTTATGAAATTGATGGTTGGCATTGGATCAAAGATTTAAATATTAAAATCGAATCCTTATGCTCCAGCGATACTGAAATCTCATTAAATGTTAAGATTTCTTTTATGTAATTACTGTTGTTTTTCGAAATGTGTGGATATATTTTCTTCTTAGACTTCTATTTTATTTTCGGGTAAGCTCCTAGAATGCTGGCTTTGGCAGGCAAATTATCTCACTTATATCAAGCTGGATAGGATAGCCCATTATCAACTTTGGTTTAACTATTTTTATTTTGGAGTACAACTTTCTCCCCCTTATGTAACTTTGTATGTTTATGATTTAAAACTTTTACTCTTCAATAGCTTTTACTGAAGCAGATCCCTTGAATGCATTATGCATACATGGTATAAATAAATTTAAGAATTTACTTTATATTTATCAAGATCATGCATTTACTCTATATATATCAAGAGTATACTCCACTTCTGTTTACAAGGCAAGATGGGAACGTTTTTCCATGCCTAGCAAGATGAGATGTGCAAAAAATCTATGCATTCCTATAATTGTTATATTAATGTAATCATTGCTCATCCAATTCAACTGTGTTACGCATGTGTGATTATGTTCCCCTTATATTGAATCTTACAAGTTCTAATATCCGTATCTCTTTTGATAAAGGTATTGGATTCAAAAGCATATTCCTTATATCGAGCCAGCCCCATATATTCAGTAACGGGTATCAAATAAAGTTTAATGAGAAGCCCTGTGCAGAGTGCAATATTGGATACATTGTCCCCGAGTGGATTGAATCCAGACCTAGCCTTTCAGATATCAAACAGATATATGGGTGTTCCAAAGACCTTCCAGCAACCTGTATCATTCTGCCTTTGAAGGATGAGAAGATTACTGCGGTGAAGCAGCAGCTCTCAAGCTTGCATCCTGAAATGCTATTGTTTCTGTCAAAGATCAGGCGGCTTTCTGTCCGAGAAGATGACCGCAACCCCAATGGCAGCACTGTTAGTGAGATTGCATTGTCGAGTGAAAAGAACTACGAAGAGAGAAAGAACATGCATGCAGAGTCTTACACACTTCATTTATCAGCTCAAGAGAACGGGAATGAAGAAGAATGCGGGTACTTCATGTGGAGGCAAAAGTTCCCTGTGAAGCCAGAGAGTAGAGTGGATAAACGTACTGAAATTGATGAGTGGGTCATCACTCTAGCTTTCCCACATGGTGGGCGTCTATCCCGTGGCCGTGGGAAAGAGCTATCTCCTGGCGTATATGCTTTCCTTCCCACGGAGATGGTAACCAGCTTTCCCTTCATCATCCAGGCTGACTTCCTCCTCGCTTCGTCAAGAGAAGCAATACTCTTCGACAGTCCATGGAACAAGGGAATTCTAGAGTGTGTTCCTAGTGCTTTCCTGAATGCTTTTGTAGCACTTGTGAAGTCCACAGCTGATGCACCGGCAATTTCACTCCCACCTATGTTCCGTTTCCTGCCGGTCAATCCCTCGCTAATCCCATTGCTTGAGCCAGTTAGGTCTGGCATCAAAGACAAGATTCTTCTTGAGAATATAGTGCCATGTGAGTCTCACACTTCACAGAAGATATTTTGCAAGCCTGGCGAGGTTGCTCGGCTCAACCCAACCTTTTGGGATATCCTTGGCAAGGCGGAAAATCTGGAGTGGACCTGAAGAATCTGTCCACCCATGGAACTTACATCCTCAGCTCACATTTTGACAAGAGTACATACAATAGTGTGCTTTCCTTTCTGGGTGTTAAGAATGTTAGCTCTGAATGGTATGCGAAATGCATCGAGGGGTCTAATCTTGTCAAGGAGGTAAATGAACAGCTTTATCTGGAAATCATATCGTTTGTCGCAGACAATTGGCAGAGTTTCTTTTCTGGGACAAACATGTCGTCCATTCCTCTGCTGAAGTATGTTGATAAGAACAATGCTATCTCTTTCTGGAGCATATCAACAGCCATTCAATCGAGCGATAGGTTGTGTCTTGCATCTGAGAAGAAGTACATATCATGGCTTATCAGCTGGAATCAGGAGTTTCCATCGGCTAGACGGTTTTTTGTACCTCATGGTACACAAACAGCTCTAGAAGATTTTCCTGGAAGACCACAATAATAAATTGGCTTCACAGTCATGCAAAACTGGAGCCTGTATCCGTGTACAGTTATGGAAAGAGTGTTGTTAGTTCCTTGAGTTCAGGGAGCAGGCCTGTAATTGCTTTCACTCACTTTCTGTACCACTCATCTCAGAATGATCACATAGAAAGCTACCATCTAGCTGAACTGTGTCGTGCCATGCCAATAATTGACAGCTATGGCAATGTGGTCAAGACAAGAAGCAGCATTCTAGTTCCTGCAAAGGGTAGCAAATGGATCGAACTGATCGGCACTAACCCATGGACCAAGGAGAATTACGTTGAACTGCATGCAGATTACAAGTCAGAAGGCTGTTTTGCTGGGAACTACACATCCGAAGGCCAACTTTTTTCTTTTGTCAAGACACAGTTACAGGCATCAGATGTGCCGTTCATACACCCTCCGAACGCAAGTTTCACTACTGTCTCCTCACCTCTAACTGTGGGAAATGCAATCTTGCTACTGCAGTGGATACAGAATTTGAAGTCAAGAAGAGTAACATTACCCGCTAGGTTCTTGGCTTGTGTGCAACAGGGAAGTTGGCTGAGGACATCAGTTGGCTACAAGCCACCAAACGAATCATTTCTATCCAGTTCTGAGTGGAGTAATCTTCTGCAAGATGGATCTTCCTTTGTAGATATACCAATGATCGACCAACAGTTCTACCAAGGCAAACTGCATGAGTACAAAGAGGAACTTAAGGAAATTGGGGTAAGATTTGAGTTTCGGGAGGCGTCAGCTTACATTGGCAGTCGCCTCATGTCGATGGCTGCAACCAACATGCTAACCAGAGAGAATGTATACGCGTTGCTTCGGCTGATTCGGTTTCTTCAACAGAAGGTTCTGTCTCCAAGCGAACTGATTAATCATGTCAAAGATGGACGATGGATGAAGAGTACTCTCGGCTACGTGTCTCCTGCTAGTTGTATCATCTATGATTCAGAGTGGGCAGTGGCATCTTGTATCAGTAGCCAACCATTCCTTGATGTCAATTTCTATGGCGAGGAGATCCTTGCGTATAAACCAGAGCTCAAATTGCTTGGTGTTGTCGTTGGTTTTGGAAACAATTACCAGCTTGTCATTGATAATTTCAAGTTTAGTTCTGCTGCTGTTACTTGTGATGCTACTCTACTTATCCTCAAGTGCATCCGGTATGTCAGCTCATGTGATGACTTCCTAAAGAAGCTCAAAGAATTAAAATGGTTGAAGACCAACATGGGATTCCGTGCCCCCAATGAATCTTTTCTTCTGGAAACCGAATGGCAATGCCTTTTAAAGGTCTTTGATGGAATTCCTGTAGTTGATGTTGGATTTTACGGGAGTCAAATCAGTTTGTACAAAGAAGAGTTTAAGAAGACTGGACTGATCATAAGATTTGAGGAGGCATCAAAGGCTATAGGAAATATCTTTAACAAGATGGTACTTAATTCTTCACTTACAAAGGCGAGTGTTCTGGCTCTACTAGCATCTTATCGCCAGCTGAGAAATCACAGACCAATTCCTGTTGAACTTTCAATGGCATGCGGAATGAAAAGTGGTTGCAGACATCATTGGGATTCAGGTCTCCCTCCCATGCAATCTTATTTGATGAAGAATGGCAATCTCTGTCACCAATAGCAAAATTACCTCTCATAAATTATGGGGACTCTCATGATGGTTTAAGCAAGGAGATACATGGTTACAAAGATGAGCTGAAGGAGCTAGGTGTTACTACAGAAGTGAAAGATGGTGCAAGGTTTGTCATCACTGGCCTCAACATTCCTAGGCAGCCTGTGGACATATCTGCAGCCACAGTCTTGTCATTACTTGGATCCATCCGGAGCTGGTTGGATTGTAAAAAAAATTCCTACGGACTTTGTGGAGAAAATCTCTAGCTGCAGCTGGTTGAGGACAACACTGGGATACCAGTGTCCTGACGAGTGTATACTCTTCGATCCAAAGCAGTCTTGTATCTACAAGGAGGATGGCCCTTTCATCGATGAATCTTTCTATGGTTCAGAAATAGCCTCTTTCAAAGATGTCCTTGCAGCAATTGGAGTAACTGTGGATGTTAGAGTTGGACATGAACTTGTCGCTAGGCATATGAGGAACCATGAAGATACTGCTACTATTTCCCGGATATACATGTACCTTAAAGAGTCCAACTGGAGCCTGTGAACAAAAAGAGTGATTGGATTTGGATACCGAATGAAAGGGAAAGTGGTGCTTGGGTTAGCTCGCTAAGCTGTGTTCTTCATGATCCGAACAATCTTTTCAGCAGCAACTGCATGTTTTGGGAAAATACTATGAAGTAAAGTTGCTTGACTTCTTTTCATCTGCTTTTGGTGTGAGGCATGGTCCGTGTGTGGAAGACTACTGCCAGCTTTGGAGCACATGGGAGGGCTCGGCCAATGAGCTATCGACAGCCGACTGTGCTGCTTTCTGGAAGTACATTGCGAAGAATTGGAGCAAGAACACGGAGAAACTTCTTTCAGGTTGTGTCAAGGTTCCGGTTTGTGTCGACGGAAATATCATTTTGTCACGGAAGGAGGACGTGTTTATTCCTGATGATCTACTTCTCAAGGATTTGTTCGACAAGCTTCCTCAGCAATCGGTTTTTATCTGGTATCCTTCTTGCAGCCTTCCTTCTGTCTCTCGAGCAAGGCTTAACAACATCTATGGTAGTATCGGTGTTCGTAAATATCAAATGCTGTCGAGAAGAATGATTCATTCACCTTGGAGGATACATGTTCTAGAAAAATTGATCAGTGTGAGTTGGTGGGTGTTGGTTTACTCCAGATAGCTCTCGCTTTCCTTGCTGATCCTTCTCTTGACATTCCTATCAAAGAGCGTCACGGGATGGTTTCTTGCCTGGTAAATGTGACTGTCATGGAGACCGACAAACCAATCATGGTGGGATATTGTGTAAATCTGTCATGTGGAAGGGCTGTGGATGTGAAGGCCAGCCGAATGATCCGCTGGGAGAGAAAAAATTCAAAGCTTTACATGCATAGAAGCAATGTCGGCGCAACCAGCTACAAAGAAAAGATTGAGTTTGCAACGAACTTTGCAGATGAGATAGCTCAAGGATTGCTCTTTGAGATGACAGACCAGATCCCTTCGCTGGCTGAACTCATAAAAATTGGCAGCTTGGTGGACTTCCAGGATGCCGCTGCTGAATACTTGTTGAAATCGAAGAATCTGCAACTGTTCCCTGAAGATGAGGTTTTCCTGAATGCCATGTCGCTAGGTAAAATTTCACTAGGTAAACCGTCGCTAGCAAACTGAAAGAACCTCTTTCTCCTACGTCTGATTATATACCTGACGATGCAACTATACAACTCTAATTTTCTGTATATATATAGGTGGCAGCATGAAGTGTTAGCTGTCTTGGGATTCTGCTCTTCGGCATTCCTCCATGTGGGTTAAGCGGTGAGGGCATTGCTTTCGCTTAATTTTGGCATGTAGGACGTTACATCCTTTCTGTGTGCCGCGATAGCCTGACATTTGTGAATTTTTCCTTGGTGCAGGTGGTTGATGGCCATCATATGTTGGAACACTTTCACAGAGCTTCGGTGTTGTATCTGGAGCCTGGAGATCATGAATTCGACTGCTTCATTATCTCAAGAGCTTACGTTGCTTTCAGTACTGATTGAGCTGTTGCTTTGCTAGTTTCCTATGTGTTGCTCTTTGTCTTGAGGGCCCGAACCTGTTAAGAATTTGGTATGTTTGTTTAATTAAATGTTTGAGACCTGAGCTATTGAGAGTGATACAATACTAGTTATGCTGTGTCATCGTGTTTGGGTGTGCGCTTTGAGACTGATGGTCTCTATTTAAGTGGATTTATTCCTGTCTTGAGCACTTGTCATATTTTGTGTATTTCTACCAGGTTGTTGATTGTGCGACGGAAAACTTTGACGGATTCACTGGCTAGTTTGATCGCCCTTTGTTTCTCGCATTAGATTTCCACAAAAAAGTTGGTCCGAAGCCGAGTTTTCTCTCTATATCAAATTTTTAATTTGTTCAGTACTTGTGGAAGTGAGCCGATTCATCCTTTCTTTTAGGGAAGAGACGATTCATTAGTTGTTTTTCTCTTGTCCCTCTTGGAACAAACTGCCCTACTGTTTCGATCAACTTCAGGTGCTCGTAATTTGTTACAAACTCAGAGAAAAACATTCTGTAAAAAAAGAGCGAACCCCCTCAAGGAAATATACTAAAAGTGACTGACTTTTGTATTGTATAGGTTGTGAGTTTTTCTAAAAACTGTCAAAGATAGTGCAGTTTTTTTTAACAAAAGAAAAAATAATACACCTTAGGAAAAGAAACAGAGGAGTATAATTATATGAATTTTTTTAGGAAACAAGGTCGGAATGTGCGGTATGCAAATCGAAAGTATATTATCACTTTCCAAATCTATTAACCATTTTACTCTTTTGAATATATATTTACAATGTACCAGCGGACCTTATTCTGTATCAGTTGAGAAAGTATCCAGTGGAAACCGGTGAAAATCATGAAAAAACCATGTTTATAAGTTTTAAAAATTTCTCAATAAAAATGCATTACATTGGGAAGATAGAGTTCTATAGACATGCAAATTTGCAAGTTTAGAAGTTATGAAAATGACAAATTCCGCAATGTGCTAGACCATATCCAGCCCCCGCGTCACTAACAAGGGTGACTCGGGCGGTGAAGCCCTAGCCTCGCCCCAGTCCCCTCCTCTCCCTTCTTTCCTCTCCGGCTCGGAGGATGCCAGCGGGCGAAGCCCTCTTCGGCGGACGGCGGCTGCGGGGCTCCAGGTTCTGAACGTCGGTGCGCTGGTTTCCAGTGGTGGCGATGCGGGCTTTGATCTGCGCGGTGAGGTCGAGAAGTAGTGGCACGTGGCGGGTGTGGCGTCGTGAGGTCGAGAAGTAGTGGCACGTGGCGGTTACATGCGTAGTTTAGTGGAGGCTAATATGGGCCATGCCCCCCCCCCCCCCCCCCCCAACTCATTCAAAATTTGCATAGTAGGAGTGTGTATGTACCACTTTTGACCAAACAAAACACAAAATATTTCAAATTCGCCCCTCAACCGTCAGCTTTTTTTTTGGTCCCTCCTACAATGATGGTCAAGCTCCGCCACTGCCGCTAGTGAGGTCGAGAAGAAGTGGCACGTGGCGGGTGTGGCGTCGTGAGGTCGATGTGGTGGCTGGAATTTGACGATGTGTCGCTCTGGCGTACACTACTGCATAGGGTGCTGACCTCCGGGGCACGATGTACGCCAGTGCCAACACTAGTACCAGCTGGGTCCTGCCTCCCACTGCCCGACTCTCTCTAGGAACATGCATGCGAGGTATGAACGTTGGCCTGGGCAGTCATGGTGTCGCGATCGTCCCTGGAGGCGTCTGGCAATGGCTGTCACTTGGCCTTTTGTTCCGAGTCATGGCGCCTTGCCATTCATGGCTGGAGAGAAAATTGCAAAAAAAACCACCACAATTGATGGTTAAGCTCGTTTAATTGTGATTCTGACAGGTGGGGACCACTGACAGGTGTAAATTTGTGTATAAATTTGTCTACCACGTCACGCCTGACAGTGGCCCCCACCTGTCAGGATCACGGTTAAACGAGCTAATTAGTGTATTCTGTCACATTGTCAAGGAATAGTGGTGGTGATTTGCGAAAGAGGTGAAAACCGGTGGTTTTTTGAAACTTCATCACCAATTGTGGTGGTTTTTTGCAATTTTCTCATGGCTAGAGGAAATGCCTTATATGATTGGAGGCACCTACTCACCTAGTGTACCCCCAATTGTCTTCCTGCTCAATGAAATGAAACACAGACTTTTTTGTGTTTTCTTGAAAAAAAATGCATCACATTGAAAGGTAGAGTTCTGTAGACATGCAAATTTGCAGTGCAAGTTGAAACAAAAAATGTTTAGCAGTTTAACACGTACCAGTCGATTGAGAAGCCTGAGGTCGTTTTCCTTTTAGAAAAAAGTGACTTTTTCGTTCTGAGAGGCATCCTTTGTATTTCACTTTAAGCATTAGAAACTTTGATATTCTTTCCAGCGAATTAATCACACATTCTAAGATAAAATCAGAAATCCTTGCAAAGAGCTTTTATTTCCTCTTGTCGTGGTTTAACGGATTGCTCTTATTCCCTCTAGAGCAAATGTTTTCCGTGGATCGAACAATGCATTCATGATTTCAGCGTGTTCTCGTAAGAGGCTCCTTGGCACTGCGGCTTGGCGCTGACGACGGTGAAGTCCTGCGGCGTCTTCCAGGCGTACGTGAACGTCACCGGCGACCCCGGGGCGATGGGTCCGCGAGCTGGCTACCCACCCTGCGGATCTTGCTCTCGTCCACCCGCTCGACGCTGGGCAGGCGGAAGCAGCGCACCTTGACGCCGGCCTGCGGGCACGAGCACCTGTTGTCGACGGTCACCTTGTACTCCGACTGGCCCTCCACCAGCTTCCCCGTCTTGGCTAGAGAGACGTGTATGTCCGACAGCTTACAGGTCTTCGCATCGCCTGAGACTCATAAAAAAATGTTAATTACGTACTAGTGTTTATGATTCCCGTTTTTCAGGAATCATATAATCTCTTTGATCTCCAAAGCCACAAATAAACAATATTCTAGACTTCTAAACGAATGTAGCACACGTAATCAATCAGATTGATGTGTTGCTCTACACATCCATCCATATCCATGATTATAGGTGAATGATTTTTAGGTGGTAGTTTGATCATACCTCTGTGGAGATGGCAGATAAGGGCGGCAATGAAGAGAAAGATGGTAGCCTTCGCCATGGAAGCCATTTCTATCGATCTAAAATGTAAGCGTATGTCAGCTGTATGCAACTATACATACATAGCCATACGCGGATAGGCCACTCTATATATAGCATGCATGCGTAACTAAGGTGATAATAAGGATCAAATATTCAATTTGATCGATGATGCAGAATTGCAGATATGGCAGGAAATGCTTCCCAAGATAGCAATCTTCCTTCCACCGCAAAAAAAAAAAAGATAGCAAGCTTCCTAAGAGCAACTCTAACGGCTGATCTATAATCGGCCGTGCCCTATAAAACCTAACATATAGGGCACGAAACGGCAAAAAACGCCCTCCAGCGGCTGCCCTATTATACTTCGTGACCTAAAAAAATATAGGCCAGAGCCCCTTTTGACTCAAATATACATCACCAGAGGGCTTGCCCTATTTCTCATGCAGCCAGCGCGCGCAGCCCAACTGCCATCCGGAAGTTTCACCCGCGCAGGCCAAAGCCCATCCCCTATCGGCCGCCGCCGTTGCCGGCCAAATTCCGGTGAGCTCCGGCCTCTCCCCCCACCGCCGCCCACCGGGACGGCTTCCCCTCGACGTGGCCTTCCGATTCCACGTGTTGCCGGCCGCCTCCACCGCTCCGGCGAGCCCCGCCGTCGCCGCCAAAATCCGGCGAATCCGCTCGCCGCCGCTCCCCGGAACGGCTCCCCAACGACGTCCCCTTTCGATTCGATTGCTGCATAGCCTGAGAATTTGACCGCCGCTCTGCTTGCTCGCGCGGAGATTCCATTGGTTTGCTTGCTTGTTGGATCGATTCTATAGTCTCACAGTACTAGTCTAGTACGATGCTTGCTTGTTGAATTCCCATGTTTCTGCTTGTATTATTCTTTGGTCGTGGGATGGATTACGAAGTAGTACTCCGTATCTGAGCATTGCAATTTGTATTTGTACATACAAAATTTTACAGACCCGTTTTCTCCGCCTCCGGCGACTTCCGCCGGTCAAAATCATGCTGGGCGCCTAGCGACGGTCAAATGCGCCTCCCTCCCTCTCTAGTGGCCGTCGGATCTTTATGGTGTGCTCTGAAATAGGGCAGCCAGTGGAGCAGCCGTGCCCTATTTTAGGGCAGCCAATAAAGCGACGGTCATTTTCGTGCCCTAAAACTCAAAAACTGATGCCCTATAATGTAAAAATGGTGCCCTATTATAAGGCAGCCGTTAGAGATGCTCTAAGGAAGTGCAGACGCTGGTGAGTTGCTATATAGGAAAAGAGAGGATTTTCCCAAATCCTTGATCGCCGTGTTTGTAGGCTTTTTACAGGAGACCTTTATCTGTTAGAATGAACTCTAGCAGATACCGTATTGTAAAGACCCATATATTTTACGACGTACAAAATTCACTCCAACAGTTATTGTAAAAGCCTCTTACCATATAAATTTATCGTATATGCAAAATGCATCATAGGGGTGAGGTTTTGAGCGAACAATATGACACAAAACTGTTGGCGGGATAGAAATTTCACGGTCGTGCTCCCCGCTAGCTCCCCGCCACCACCGGTCCCGCCGATGTGCCACCACCGATTCCAGCCAAATTATGTTGCCATGAATTGCCTCCCTAAGTGGATGTCGTTACATCCTACGCCACCTCCGCAATTTGGTAGCCCTTTGGGCGGGCGGGCTCTAGGGTCACAGTGACACGACTCCCACCGACCTCCGCGAGCTACCAAGCGGTGCGCACGACCAGTGAGAAGGCGATGCGGGCATCAATGCTTGGTGAGGAGGTCGGTGTGGTGTCGAGATGTCCGGAATACGGGCTAGTTGTCACGTCTAGGAGGACAATAGGGCAGGCGCTTGTGAAAGGACAAGGATGTCGCCTAGAGGGGGTGAATAGGCGATTAAAACTTTTCCGGTTTAGACTTGATAATTGCGGAATAAAACTAGGTGTTTAAATTAATAAGCCAACAACCTAAATATACTAGGCTCACCTATGTGTACCAACAACTTATGCTAACCAAGACAAGCAACAATGTGAAAGCAATAGAATACTTCAAGCACGAAGTATATCACAATGTAAAGTGCATAAGTAAAGAGCTCGGGTATAGAAATAACCGAGGCACACGGAGACGATGATGTATTCCCGAGTTCCTCCTTTTTAGGAGAGTACGTCTCGTTGGAGAGGTGTGAGACACCACAAAGATCGATCTCAACGCCACAAAGGCTCACCCTATTCTTCGATGAACCGCACCACAAAGGATTGGTTCACCTTCCACTATCGGAATCCTTCACGGCGGAATCCGGAGCCTTTACAACAACAATCCGAGGCACAACCCACAACTGGATTGGGGGCTCCCGAACGGCTACAAGTGACCACAAAGGTCTCAACCACCACAAAGACGTCTAGAGTCCAAAGACCCAAGAGTAACAAGTTCACAAACTTTCAATTCCACGAATCCTCGTGGAGAGCACAAACCGATGCACAAAGCAATGGCAAGAACACAAGAAGTGCTCAAGTCCTTCACTCTCAAATCCCACTAAAAGCAACTAATGCTTATGGGGGGAGAAGAGAGGAAGAACAAAGAAGAACTCAACAAATGGAACTCCAAGATCAAGATCTACTAGGTTCCCCTCACTTAGAGGAGAGATGGATTAGTGAGATTGCAGATCTAGATCTCCTCTCTCAAATCTCTCAAAGATATGCAAGAATCATGGGAGGGATTGAGAGAAAACAAAGCTTTGGAGGTCAACCATGGAGAAGGAGAGAGAGTGCCAAAGCTCTTTTTGAGGTAGAAGAAGGGGAGGGGTATTTATAGCCCTTCCCAAAATATAACCGTTACAGCAGGAAAAACCGAATATTCCGGGTCAATTTGGACCGGAAAATCCGGTTCAGAAGTTGACCAGAACACGAAATCTTCTGGAGGGAGCCGGATATTTCCAACCGGATATTCCGATTAGAATATCCGGTTGTTTGAAAACCGACAGAAACAACAAAACGAAAACTGCAATACCTTTTTCATCCGGATTCCGATTTTGATGATCTTGGGCTCGTTGGAATCGCAACGAAGAGCTCTTCAAGATTATGCAGAGAAACATCATAGTCCATCATGTGAGGAGGAATCCAAATGTAGAAAGGTAAAACCTCTCTATAAAAAGATGAACCGGCAAAACCTTCAAAACCGAAAATGCAACAAGTTTTCCATACGAAATCTGTTTTCGGTGAACTAGAGCTTGGTATGGAGATGAACAAAAGCCCTAAATTTTCACATGGATAAAATCCAAATAAGAACCAAGAAAGATGATATGCCAAGTATGCAAAGGTTTGAGCTCTCCATAAAGATGCGATCAAGTTACTCACTTGAGAGCCCCTCTTGATAGTATGCCGTCTATCCCTATAACCCGGTCTCCCACTAACACCACGATACCGGTAAAATAGAAACTCTATCAAGATCATACCTTTGCCTTGCGCATTCCACTTGAGCTAGATGATGACGATCTTGACTCTCTCAAGTTGGAACACCTTTCTTGATTGTGCTTGCTAGCACATGCTTGACGAAGACTTTTTCAAATGCTCCCCCATACTCCATTATGGGAGAGTCTCGCTAAGCTCCGTTTCACAAAGATGATGTCTTGAATCCTTCAAGACATACTTGCAATATGCTCAACTCTACACATGACCATTCTTCATATAAACCCTTGAATAGATCATTGATCATCATGTAATTTTCTAGAGTCCAACATATGAACTCCAATCTTTTCATATGGACAAGATCTACAAGAATATCTCAATGTAAACATTAGTCCATAAGGATTGTCATTAATTACCAAAACCACGCATGGGGCAACACATGCACTTTCAATCTCCCCCATTTTGGTAATTGATGACTTCATCAATTATAATGGGGTTGGATAAGGTACCATTAGTGCATGAAGAAGCAAAGTGGCCTTCTCACGGCATATGTAGCAACATTGGCTTCCTCCTTTCTTCTTAGTTGGAATCTCGACTTGAGGAGGGGTAGCTTGATTCTTCTTGGGTAGAGGCCTTGCTTTAACTTGAGGAACTTGAGTTTGAACTTGAGGCCGCTTCCCTTGTTGCTTCTCACTAAGATGCTTCTTCTTCAAAGGGCAAGATCTAACATGGTGCCCTTCAACTTTGCACTTGTAGCAAACGATCTTGGCCGAATCCTTAACTTGTTCTTGGCCCTTGTTCTTCTTGATATACTTGCACTTGTTCTTGTTATTGGAGTTGAATCCAAGTCCACTCTTGTCATTGGGACGTCTTTGAACACTCAACATATTGTCAAGTGTGGACCTCTCAACATGACGCTTTTCCAAGTCTTTCTTCAAAGAAGTGACTTGGGCCTTGAGCTCTTTTAATTCCTCTACATGGTTAGTATCAACACAAACACTAGAGGAAGTAGATGCTTCATTGTTAGAGCAACAAGGCATGGAAGGTAATTCATCACAAGATTTAGCAATAGTATGTGATGTAGAATTACTAGGACTAGCACATGGCGATAAAGCATTTTGAGAGGAAGTTGTGACATTGTCCACATGAGGCCCACAAGATGTTACCTTTGACATAATAGCCTCATGAGCTAACTTTAGCTTAGCATAGGATGCTAGAAGATCCTCATTAGATCTAGAGAGCTTTTCATGACTTTCTTCCAATTTCCTATACTTGGTAGTTAGCAACTCAAGTTGAGCCCTTAGCTCAACATTCTCCTTCAAAATAGATGCTTCACGAGAAGTGGAGTTAGTAGCACAAGCATTATTATCATTAGCAATGGAAGGAGACAACTTGGCAAGCTCATCATTTTTAGATAGTTGAGTTTGGAGTTGATCATGAGACTTGCTAAGGAGAGAGTGTTCAGTTTCCAAAGCCTTATGAGCTTTGTCAAGTCTCTCTATGTCCTCAATTAGTCTAGCATTGCCAACACCAAATTCAACCTTTTTCTTTTTAAGCACTTTAGATTTAGCAAGAGCATGATCTCTTTCCTTAATGATTTTAGCAATAATTAGATCATTTGACTCATAAAGTGACTCAAGTCTCTCTTCAAGAGAAGCCCTAAGCTCTTGCTCTTCCTCAAGAGCATTCTCTAAGGATGTTTTTTCCATATCATCCTCTCTCTCAATTTTACATTTCTCATCAAATTGAGTTTCCAAGTCCTCAATGATTTCCCTACTCTTAATAGCATAAGCAATGATTTCACATAAAGGAGGGATAGCTTTGCTACCTTTAGGGAGAGCACCAAATACCATCTCACCCTTCATTGTTACGGATTCAACATCCATATGTTCTCCATAAGAATCCACATCATCACAAGATGTAGAGGGTTCCAAAGGTGGAGATACCTTTGAATCCATAGCCATAAGGCAAAAGTGAGTAGTGGACAAAGATGGTGAAGAGTTACTTGAAGCACCATTGAGGTCCATGTCTTGTTTCAACAAATGTTGGGATTCCTCTACATTGTTAGCCAAACAAGTACTAGAGGATATGGAAACATTATTTTCATGACCACAAGACATAGAGAGCATATCATCATGAGATTTAGTTAAGCAACTATTACATGATATGCAAGGACTAGCAACACTAGCATGTAAAACATTTGGAGTGCTAGAAGTGTTTAAGTCCAAAGATAGAACATTGCAATTTCTATCACCACTCACCATATCATTACCTTGTGACAAATCACATGTTGGTGAAGTGGAAGAAGTTGTGAACTCATCACGGCTGGAGGTGGAGGGAGAACAATCATCCTCAATAATATTGGACACTTCATATTTATCTTGAAGCTTGGTCCATGGCTCATGAGCGTTCCGAAAAGGCATGATAGAAGCAAGAACTACATCGCTCAAAACACAAATAAGACCATTAGAAACAAGGGTTTCGAGATGAGAGTTTTTCTCATCTTCTAAAGATAATTCTTGGGAATCCTTTGGAGGAGAAAAACCCATATCTACAATCCTCTTAATATAATTTGGACACATGGCCCTAAAAAGATTAAGCATGCGAATTTTCCAAACATCATAATTTGTGCCATCGAATACAAGAGTGGGATCGTGCACTAATTCTCTAAGCGACATCTTTACTCTCTAGGCGGTAAAGCCCAAAAAGAGAGCCGAGGCTCTGATACCAATTGAAAGGACAAGGATGTCGCCTAGAGGGGGTGAATAGGCGATTAAAACTTTTCCGGTTTAGGCTTGATAATTGCGGAATAAAACTAGGTACTTAAATTAACAAGCCAACAACCTAAATATACTAGTCTCACCTATGTGCACCAACAACTTATGCTAAAAAGACAAACAACAATGTGAAAGCAATAGAATACTTCAAGCACGAAGTCTATCACAATGTAAAGTGCATAAGTAAAGAGCTCGGGTATAGAAATAACCGAGGCACACGGAGACGATGATATATTCCCGAGTTCCTCCTTTTTGGAGGAGTATTTCTCGTTGAAGAGGTGTGAGGCACCACAAAGGTCGATCTCAACGCCACAAAGGCTCACCCTATTTCCGATGAACCGCACCACAAAGATTGGTTCACCTTCCACTATCGGAATCCTTCAAGGCGGAATCCAGAGCCTTTACAACAACAATCCGAGGCACAACCCACAACTGGATTGGGGCTCCCAAACGGCTACAAGTGACCACAAAGGTCTCAACCACCACAAAGGCGTCTAGGGTCCAAAGACCCAAGAGTAACAAGTTCACAAACTTTCAATTCCACGAATCCTCGTGGAGAGCACAAACCGATGCACAAAGCAATGGCAAGAACACAAGAAGTGCTCAAGTCCTTCACTCTCAAATCCCACCAAAAGCAACTAATGCTTATGGGGGAGAAGAGAGGAAGAACAAAGAAGAACTCAACAAATGGAACTCTAAGATCAAGATCTACTAGTTCCCCTCACTTAGAGGAGGGATGAATTGGTGGGATTGTAGATCTAGATCTCCTATCTCAAATCCCTCAAAGATATGCAAGAATCATGAAAGGGATTGAGAGAAAAAAAGCTTTGGAGGTCAACAATGGAGAAGGAGAGAGAGCGCCAAAGCTCTTTTTGAGGTAGAAGGGGAGGGGTATTTATAGCCCCTCCCAAAATATAACCGTTACAGCAGGAAAAACCGGATATTCCGGGTCAATTTGGACCGGAAAATCTGGTTCAGAAGTTGACCAGAACGCGAAACCTTTGGAGGGAGCAGGATATTTCCAACCGGATATCTGAAAACTGACATAAATGACAAAACAAAAACTGCAATAACTTTTTCATCCGGACTCCGATTTCGATGATCTTGGGCTCGTTGGAATCGCAACGAAGAGCTCTTCAAGATTATGCAGAGAAACATCATAGTCCATCATGTGAGAGGAATCCAAATGTAAAAGGTAAAACCTCTCTATAAAAAGATGAACCGGCAAAACCTCCAAAACCGAAAACGCAACAAGTTTTCCATACGAAATCCGTTTTCGGTGAACTAGGCTTGGTATGGAGATGAAAAAGTCTAAATTCTCACATGGATAAAAGCCAAATAAGAACCAAGAAAATGATATGCCAAGTATGCAAAGGTTTGAGCTCTCCACAAAGGTGCGATCAAGTTACTCACTTGGAGCCCCTCTTGATAGTACACCGTCTATCCCTATAACCCGGTCTCCCACTAACACCACGAGACCGGTAAAATAGAAACTCTATCATGATCATATCTTTGCCTTGCGCATTCCACTTGAGCTAGATGATGACGATCTTGACTCTCTCAAGTTGGAACACCTTTCTTGATTGTGCTTGCTAGCACATGCTTGATGAAGACTTCTCCAAATGCTCCCCCATACTCCATTATGGAGAGCCTCGCTAAGCTCCATTTCACAAAGATGATGTCTTGAATCCTTCAAGACATATTGCAATATGTTCAACTCTACACATGACCATTCTTCATATAAACCCTTGAATAGAGCATTGATCATCATGTAATCTTCTAGAGTCCAACACATGAACTCAATCTTTTCATATGGACAAGATCTACGAGAATATCTCAATGTAAATATTAGTCCATAAGGATTGTCATTAATTACCAAAACCACGCATGGGGCAACACATGCACTTTCAGCTTGGCTTGGGGTAGTCAACCGTGCTGGCCGACGAGGCTCGCGGCAGGCAAACATGCTTGGAGTGGATTGTGAGAGCCACGGGGAGGGATCACGCTAGAAAGGAGAGAGAAAAGTGAGAGAAAATCCAAACGTTATACGGGTCCCGCATGTAAGATGCAATATGGAGGGCCCTTTAATACAAAATCTAATTTGGGATAAACACTGTAGCCTCTTAAAAAGTTTTAGAGTATTATTACAAACAAATTTACTGTATGATTTTTTATAGTATCTACTAGAATTGCTCTAAGTGATGCGGCCACGATTTGTCTCTTCGAGCCTAGTTGGGCTGCGTCGAGCGTCCACGAGCATCCACCCTGGCTAGTATCGATGCTACATGAGCGACACTCTTGGTCACGAGCGACACTTGGTCACGAGCGACACTCTTGGTGATACAACGTGGCCCATGGAAATCACCATACCAAGTTCTCCAACTTACGACAAGTCATCTATAATATCCTCTATGCGAATCCAATTTCTACCCATTTGAATGGTTTACTAATTCATACTCCGTCCTAGGGTTAAACCAGGTTCATGTTGATTGGTACAGGGGAAGACTCAAGCCAGACAAGAAAGAATCATCGAAGAGGAGATGGAAGAGCGACTGCAAGTGCATGGACTGTTCCGCACTTCTCCGGTTTGTTTGCGACATCCAGTATGCCCGTCGACAAACCGCTGACTGTTCGTTCCCCGCCCACGTGTGAAGACTGGGCCGTGCCCGAGGACTTCTCCACTTACCCCTTCGGCCTTATGCCTTTTTTCACCCTAGACTATATCTATACTCTTCCCCTCCTCAAATCCAGGGTTAAAAAAATATGATAAGACGGAATTGAATTTTGTTCCTTCCCCTCCCCTTGTGGAGAAGATCCCAAGTGGATACCAATACTTCCATCCTACACGAAGGTGCTCAAGACTTATATTGCCGTGATCGGGAGTAATTGTATAAGATCTCTTTTTAGTCAATCTTCCATTCGGCTTCTATTGGATTGGTGGACCAGCTGATAAAAAGAGAATTGGTTCACTAAGAGTTGAGTAGGTTAGGTTTTCAGATTTCAAAGGCTACACTTCTCGGTGTGTTGTTGGATTTGAGTTCCATACAAGAACTTATATAGTTATCTTCATATTTCTTTACTTGAGTTTTCCCCATCGTCTTCCATCATCTTCCTCGTGTTCATCTTCGTCCGCTAGTCAAACCATGAAGATCGGGGCATCCCGCATCATATTGTACCAGAGATCATGACTGCCACGGATTTGACATGTGTCCCACCCTCTCCACCCCTTGTGTTGTTATCCTTCCATCCCTTTTTGCCTAAATTCTAAAACTCTACAAAAAAAAACCCTAAATTGCTTTTAGTTTGATATATAATTTGAGTGTGTTTTGGTAGGATCCATAGATCCTCTGAAAAACTTGTTCATCAGTTGCGTTTGAAAGTCTATAGATCCTCTGAAAAAACAACAAATCAAAGGGGAAGTCTATGATCTTTGAATAACTTGTTCATGAGTTGACTTTGAAAGTCTATAGACCCCCTGAAAAACAAGGGAAAAACAACGAATCAAATTGTATATCGGTTCCACACTTCTCATCTTTCATCTGGTTCATTAGTTCCCCATCAATCTCCACGATATGAATCAGAACCGTTCTTCACATAACATATGATAGCTTGACAGCTTCAGAGAGGAACATATCTACATGTTTTTTGGTTACATTCTCCATTTTTATTTCCAAATACTGATTTGCTGGATCATGAAACGCTGAAGATAATCGAAACTTTGTCCTCTTTTCTCAGAATCAGTTTTAACTGGTGAATGAAAACAAACTCAAGGTGGTCATGGAGTTCAAGGAGGGCTGAGAGCTCAGGAGCTGCCGGTAGCTTAGAAAGATGGCGGCTCGGGAGGCATGACGTTTGCCCACTTGGTGGAGATGAAAAGCCAACCATTACCTCAGCTCTAGCCTTGCAGCAACGAAGCTGTCGGTGTGGCATGAGCTTTGACTTTCTCAGGAAGCTGTCGGTGTGGTATGAAGAAAAACAAGAAGAACGTCCTACACCGCCCTCTCCAGATACAATTCAGTTTGTCAACCAGGTATGGAAAAGCAAAGAGATTATCCCAAGAGTCCAAACTTTTGCCTGGCGCTTTCTTCGAAAGAACATTACCAACAAGAGCAAGAGCAGGGCGTTTTTCGAAACTTATCGACAAGCTCTGCTGGAGGTGTGGGATGCAGAAGATGAGGTGCAAATTTTCTTTGCTTGCCCCTTCCCAAAATCTGCTTGGTTTATTGATCCCTGATACATACAAACGGAATGCATTATCCAGAACTGCACTACTCTATCTCAGATAATTCTGACCTTGCTTAATATGAAATCCTTATGCATCTCTGTCAAATAGTTTTACTTTCATGTGGTGTATCTGAAAATCCAGGAATACTCTTCCAAAGAAGAAGCGGACAACCCTATCAAATCAATATAAATGCTACAACCCTAAAGAAAAACATTGAATTATGTGATACCACTTCTCCTGATGTGCAGGTGAACAAAAATAAGCAGAGGCACAAGGCTCCACAATCACATCTGGTACATCTGTTGAAGGAACTGTCTTTTTTGCAGATGTGTCTTGGAAGTGTCCGAAGAAACCAGGACTGAAGACAGGCTACAGGAATTGGAATATTCATCCGAGATGACTCTGTTGACAGGAAGTGGCACATATACAGGCCAAAGAAGCTCTTCTCCTGGCGACAACAATTGCACAAATCTTTTGCATCGACGGACCAACCTTTCTGACAGATAACCAAATCCTGGCAAAAACGGCAGCAGCGCAGAAACTTGATCATCCACTGTTTCATTGGAATGCAAGAGCTTCTTTGGCAGGTTTTCGAAGCTACATCTACTTTATCACCGCAGGTTAACCACATCCGAAGAAATGTGGTGGCTCATAATTGCACAACACAGGTGCGTAGGTTGCCTAAACCAGTCTATCAAAAGATGCTCTAGTTCAACTCATTCTCAGGATGCTTGTCTGTAATGTCAATTCTGAAAAATGTAAGGCTTCAGGACTTTGTACTCGGTGCTGCCTGGTGCAGTTGAGCTGAATGAAAATTGGCCCCCCTGCAACCTTGTTTGTTCAAAAAAAAAACATGTATCCACTGTGCCATGGTCACCTATCGCTTTCCCTTACTAGTCACTGACCACATTTAACACATTCTAAATCACACTTCCACAGCGACACTGGGATTGACGGGCAATCAAACAATTGCATTCCAAATTTCTGAGTGAACAAAACAGGGTGTATGTTCTAACCGATACATAGTAAAGCTGAAGCAACAATAATGGTCTTCACGTGCATACGGCACAAGACTTATTCAAGAGGTACATCATGATTCAGACCTAGTATTGTAAAAACAACAACCGATAAATTAAAGGAGAACTCACATAGAAAGATCACCCAGGGTCACCGAGACCACCTGTGGTACCATCCAATTCCTCAATTAAAAGGTTGGATCACTTGCTCTTCCTGGCCAGCTTAGTCCACTCCGTATGGAAAGAACCTGGGCGGTCAATGCGCTCATAGGTGTGTGCCCCAAACAAGTCCCTCTGTGCCTGTATCAGATTGGCAGGCAACCGGTTGCACCTGTAGGTATCAAAGTATGACAGGCTTGAAGACATCCCTGGAGTGCTAATCCCCGCCTCCACAGCGCGTGCCACGACCCACCGCCACGCACCCTGCCGCTGCACCATCTCCCTCGCAAACTCCCTGTCCACGATCAGATTGGCCAGCTCAGGGTTCCTGTCATAAGCCTTCTTAATCCTGTCAAGAAACCGTGCCCGGATGATGCACCCGCCCTTCCAAATCCTGAGAGCTCCGCGAGGTTAAGATTCCAGCCCTGCTCCACACTCTTGGCTCTCAGCAGATTCATCCCTTGCGCGTAGCTGCATACTTTCGAGGCGTAAAGCGCCTGCCTCACATTGTCCACCAGCACTTTCTTGTCGACATTGATCTTCTCCAGGAGCCCAGACGGCATCCCCTCCTCCTCGAGCACGCTCGCAGCTGCAACCCGCTCGTCTTTTAGGCCGGAGAGGTACCTCCCGTCTAGGGAGGCTGCAATGGTGGGCGCAGCCACTGCAAGCTCTGCCGCTTGCTGCACGGTCCACTTGCCAGTCCCCTTCATCCCGGTCTTGTCGAGGATCTTGTCAACCAGCGCCCCACCGCTGCTGCTGCCATCGGCATCATCCAGCACCGTGAAGATGTCGCAGTGATCTCAACCAAGAAACTCTCGAGCTCTCCCTTGTTCCACTCAGCAAACACATCGGCGATCTCGGAGTTGGAGAGGCCGCCGACGCGGTGGAGCACGTCATAGGCCTCAGCGATGAGCTGCATATCCCCGTACTCGATCCCGTTGTGGACCATCTTGACGAAGTTGCCGGCGCCGCCGGGGCCGACGAAGGTGACGCAGGGCCCGTCCTCGGTCTGGGCCGCGGCCTTCTGGAGGATGTCCGTGATGTTATCGTAGGCCTGGAGGTGGCCCCCGGGCATGAGCGAGGGCCCGTTCCTTGCGCCCTCCTCGCCCCCGGACACGCCCATCCCGAGGTAGAGCAGCCCCGGGACGCGGCGGCGTCGATGCGGCGCTCCGTGTTCTGGTACCACTCGTTGCCGCCGTCGACGATGGCGTCGCCGGCGTCGAGGTAGGGGGACAGCGCGTCGATGGTGGCGTCGACGGCGCGGCCGGCCTGGACGAGGAGGACGACGGTGCGGGGGCGGGAGATGGAGAGGACGAAGTCGCGCGGGTCGCGGTGGCCGAGCACGGGGAGGCCGCCCTCGGCCGCGGCGCGGGAGAGGGTGGAGTCCACCTTGGCGGCCGTGCGGTTGTAGACGGAGATCGGGTAGCCCTTCTCCGCGATGTTGAGCGCCAGGTTCTGGCCCATGACGGCGAGCCCCGCGAGCCCGATGCGGGGCTGCAGGGCCTGCGCCGCCGCGGAGGCGGGAGGAGCCGGCGCCGGGGAAGTCATGGCTGACTAGCTGGTGGTGGGAAGGGGATGGTGGTGGGTCGTCGGTGTGAATTTGAGGGCGGCCGGCGAGGTGGCGGAGATAGGGGGCGGAGATGGTGGGGGTTTGGGGGGATAGAAGTATTGTTCGGGCGGACTCGTCGAGGCGGCCAAGGGTTGGGGTTGGCGGCCTCTCGTTTTTTTTTTTTTTTTGAGGGTTGGTTGGCGGCCTCTCGTGAGCTTTTCTTTAGATACTCGTATTGGACTGATTGGCAGCCCAGGTCCAGCCGGCTCCTTGTGGCCCGTCGACCCGGCCAAGGGCCAGCTGCCTTTTGGTCTCATGGGAGTGACCCCCAAACACCAACAAGGCAACTTCTCTTTGCTCGTTTGCCACCAATTATTAATCCAAATACTTAATTGAGTTATTAAAGTACACCAACGGTTCCTAGGTTCTTGTCTAGTCAAGGGTCAGTTATGTAAAACTTTATGATTTGTTTTTGTGCTTAGGGGTCATTATGGGGAAATATCTAGTGATACAATGTTTTAAATGATACCATGATACTATTCTTCAAAAATCAAATCTATAAGTGGCACAAAATTCCAAGAAAATTGAGATTGTTCACAAGATGTGTGTCTACAATCTCTAAAAGTTTCAGAACCAAATTCGAAATGCACACATATAAATAAAAAAGACAAATTCATATGTGAATAGTGTCATTTTGTGTTTTTGTCTTTTTATGACACTATTCGTGTTGGATTTGTCTTTTTTTATTTCTTTGCCTATATTTCGAATTTGGTTTTGCAAATTCTTGGAGTCGTTAACATACAGCTTGTGGACACCCACAAATTTAATTCGCTCTTTTTTAAAACTTCCACATTTGAATTTTGGAAAGTGGTATCATATATTATGTCTCGTATCACTAGATATGCAGTCGGGTCATTGTGTAATAGCATTTTGTTAGTTCAAATCAGGCTAGACGTAAAATTGACACGAACATGTATGACAACACAAACACGTACTACCTCCGTACCATTAGTATTTTCTGATACGGATGTATCTAGATTAGTATTAGTGTGTAGATTCATTCATTTTAGTCCGTATGTAGTCCATATTGAAATAGCTAACACATCTTATATTTGGTACGAAGGGAGTACGTGGGAGGCCAGCTAGCAAAGTAGTTAGCGCGGACTCAAGCCACGTTATTCCTAAAAAAACATGTTTGTCGTATATGGTAGGATAAACCCTTCCGCTCCCAATTCTCGATTTCTTTCTAAATTTTCTACCCTAGTTCTCCTTTGTCGCATGGAGTTCCCCAATTTATTTCTTCTCTACTCGTCCAACTCGGTCACCACCATGACTATTGGGTCTTGTGGTTCAAACTACGAACACTATCGCGTGCCCACTAGAGAGCTCTCCATGGTCAAGTGTAATTGGTGCAACATTGAGATATGGAGAAGTTCATCACATTGACCGAGCTCTGGAATTTTTAAGCGCTGATTACGTTGAGGGTGTGAGCGCCGCCGTGCTCGCAGATTGCCTCGGTCGTTTTTGTCTCTCTGTCTCCCTTTATTCCTCATTGTTTTTTCAAACTAAACAAACTTAACGAGGTATGACTATGGTCCAAGACTTACAAGGAAAATATCGGGAGAGACTAAGTGCGAAAATCAGTTGTTTGTTAGAGGCTCTTTACCTAGTTAGCCTTTTGTGCTGGTCTACGATACTGTCCGCGTGGCATCATTTTCACAAATGTCCTTATTTCGGACACTAAAACATGTTTAGGTTATCAAATCAACATTTCATGAGCATTATCAAATTAACAAGGTTCAACAAAATTGTCTACTCCCAGGCATGACTAGCCTTCCATGCGTGTAATCCATTATCTTCCGTCGTCATAGAAATGTGAGCCACGCACACTGCTACAATTAGTTACATCTGTACATGACAATACAATAGTAACATCAGTCATCGTAAGCATCTCAATATTTCAGCCATACCTCTTAACAAAATATAAAAAATCAGCCATACTAGTTGCTGGCTACAATCAGAACTTTGTTTGCTTTCTTGACTTAAACTTTTGCAGGTCCACGAATGAGAAATGTTACGTCAGGAGTTCATTTACACATTGTCAAGGGAGGTCCAGTCAGGATATGGGCATTCGTAGCTCCAGTCAGGACCAGTATATCGCACGCAATGCAGCCATAATGCCTCCTCATCTCTGTCATAACTGACAAAAGAACAAAATATTACCAAGACCGCTGAATAATTCATAAGCAAGCAGCCTACTGGGTAATTCTCGTAAACATTTGTTAGTTCAAACTTCAAACCCTTAATTATCAAGTGAATTTGTTAAGCAACAGTATTCACTCACCCGACAGGAGCAAGATTTGGGCAATTCGTGCACATTGGATCAATACCGAATTCCGCGTCAGCTTCAGCACCACAATCAGGTTCCGATGATGAGCATGCTAGTGAGGTTGCCCTATGGATACTTCTTCCCTTTGATGAACGGGCACAAAAGTTGCCCGAAAGATACAGCTCGTCATTAGCTATTGGGTAACCCATGTGTTTTAGATGCACCCTTATCTGCATTTTTCATAATTTTGGGCCAACATAAATGATGTATCAGCAATATACAGAACTCTACAAACATAACAAACATGCATACTATAAATATAAAGAATAAACAGCACAATCAAGACTATTTGTTATTTTATCAAAGTAATACACTAAATATGAACCACCTCCCGGTTATTCCAGGTCCCATCATCGTACATGCAAGCATTGCGCGGCCTCCAGATTTTCAGCAGCGCCAAGATGATTAACGAGTAGGCATTTAATTTTGGGTTAATTGGTAAATGCCATTGCAATTCATGCCAAATCGAAAAACGTCACTGCAATTTCTAACTTCTGAAAAATGCCACTCCAAATTTTTAATACATCTGCAGATGCCACTGCAACCATTTTAGCACATTTTTGGTCGAAAGTTTGGCAAATTTTCGACCAAAACTGAGCTAAAATGGCTGCAGTGGCATCTGTAGATGTATTCAAGAATTGGAGTGGCATTTTCAAAAGTTGAAAATTGCAGTGGCATTTCTCAATTTGGCATGAATTGCAGTGGCATTTTATCCAATTAACCCTTTAATTTTATTACCAGGATTTTCACTTGTGTGAATCTAGGCAGACCCATATGCAATCATAAAGGGTAAAACATGATTAGATACCTGGTGAGTTCGGCCAGTCACAGGTTTGCACAAGACAATGCTGTGGTTCCCATCAGTGCAAATCCTCTGAAACTTGGTACATGATTCTTTTCCACATGGGAGGGCTTTACCACGACCGTCACAAACCTGTAGTAATGCGAGTGAGGAGAGCTTCAGCATATGAATTTTTGGACAAAAAAATTATCACAACAATTACGGACCTCTACAGTGCTCCTTCCTTCCCGTGCATTGAAGTTTACATTAGCATCAACAGTTTGCTGCAAGGAAATTATTTTAGATAAAATCCATGACACAGAATGAAAAAAAGTTAATGTGAAAGCTTTCTTCAGTTTGCAAGAAATTCCCACCAACATTCCCTACCTGGTGGTCGTGACTATTACTTTATAAGTAAATATTTACTAAAGACTAGGAAGTTCCCCTCTAAGTGAATGGACTTGCTTTGTGTTCAGGAAGTATGAATTCTTTACTGCATGCCCAACATATTGGAGTTAGCGTTCGGCTATGAAGTTAATTGCTCCACAGAGTGGTGTTTCCTTTTGTTGAATGTTTATGCAATGGAACTTCAAAATTACTCAATTCGGTCACAAGAGATCTCGAGAAGTTTTAAGAGCTTTTGCGAGGTACGAACTACGAAGTTCAGAATCTGAAGAACTGAAACATGCGAAGTAACATAAACCTTGTGATGACAATACAAGAAACAGTTTTAAACTAGAAAAAACCATAAAACGGAACCAAATTTTCTCCTGTATTGAAAGAAACACAATCAACACCGTACCTCGCCTTCAGGAAAGACACCAACAACTCTGGCTACATATTCTTTCTGCAGCAGATTAGCTTCAATCTGTTGGACCAGTAACTCAAATGAACAAATTGTGTAATAAATATCTCAATGAACAGAATCTAAGGTAAGTGCAATCACACATAATAAACAGGATGATATGCTGAGTGCACGCATACAAGGAACAGGCGTAGAGTGATAAAATAAAGTGAGCGGTGTCAAATTGTGTAATAATATGTCAATGGGCAAAATGTAAGGTAACTGCAGGCACGCGTAATAAACATGATGATATGCTGAGTGCAGACACACAAGTAACAGGTGTAGAGTGACAAAATAAGGTGAGTGCTATCACCTGTTGCCTGAAACATTCTGCTCGATCAGCACTTTTAGCAAATATAAGGAGACCTGAAACTAAACGGTCTAACCGATGCACTGCTGACAAAATAATAGAGGTAGTCAAGGAATTTTAGCATGTCTATAAATAGCAGTAAAGGTACAAAGATACAGCAAAAGGAATAAACTATCTTCCGTACTCCCTCTGTTCAGGGATGGTTGCTGACATGACAGGTTTGCATGACTGAAGGCAAGCAGGGATAGGTGCTGATGTGTCTTCAGGCTGGCACTGCCTCATGCTTCGCCTCCTTGGACGATCGTGTGAAGCTTCAGCTCCACCTAGTCGTGAATTAGTCTGGTTGCTCCAGGAATGCCTTCGCGATGGATCCTTGAGCAGGCACTTGTGGTGGAGCAGTTGGGCGTGGGCTCGTGGGAATGAGTTTGATGCAGTGAAAGGTGACCTTGCACAACCTGTGAGATCGAGCCATCCAATCCCCACTCTGAATTCCTAGAAACATACAGGGATAAGGCAAGGCCCTAAATAGATTGAAAAATCGAAGCACTGCACCAGCATCAGAAACTGAAGCAATCCCAAAGATGTTGCCTCTGCTATTCGCAAAATTTGTCTCCATGGGTGACGCTATGGTCCTTGTTCTCTTCCTAATCGTTCCATCACAATCCATGACGAAGAAGAATCAGTACTTTGCCAATTCATAACAGAGAAGAATCAGTGGGAGCTCATGAAATGTGAAGGTACCACTCAGGACTCATGCGGTTGAGGATCATAGAAGGGCCACATGGATTCTAAGGAGTCGGAGAGCTAGGCAGCGTCCATAGATGCACACGAGCAACCCACAGGGCACAGGCGCAGACCTTGCATGGTGGAAATCTGGGGTATGGCCGTAGAGGGGCTCGTGCAGCAAGCAGGCACACGAGCAGGAACCAAGCTCAGACGGTGTAAAACTCACATCTTTGAGACCTTACCACAAGAAGGAGAAGTACCATGAACTGCCAATGTTTTCCTGCCATGCTTGGAGGCAGGCGAGCACACAACTGAGAGAAGGGAATACGATGGTGATGACATGCCCTCTTTGCCACATATGTTCCCTACTCGTTGGGTTGAGGATTATAAAATCGCTTTTTGGATGGCACCGCAAACGAAAAGGGATAATTGATGGCAAAGTGAGCGCAACAAATAGTTTGAGGGAGAAAATGAACTTTTTCCTAAGCAATAGTTTGAGGTAGTATAATGGAAGCAAAGGATACGAAATAAGGGTGCCAATCCATGCTCAGCCTGCAAAATGCCTACTACTGTGTTTTTACGGTACTGTCCACAGGGATGAACCTACACAAGAAAAACATTTCTGTTTTGTAAGTACATTGGTGAGTAAAGCTGAACATAGCTGAACTAGGGTTTGACACATTCAGACATTGAATACTGGAATTAGCATTCTAGTTCTTAAACGTGGTGCTCATCTTAAACATCCAGGATTCTCATCAGCTGAATATGTTCAGTGTAACTCTATCGAAACAAATGTCGCATTTCACCATGAATTAATGAGTTCACAAATGAGTACCCTAAGTTGATTTCATATCATAGAAGGGTTCTAGTGATTAGCAACTTTAAGAATGTACCATCTAATAGTAACTAAGAAATGTTTCTCTGTCATTCTTCAGAAACCGCTCTGGCCCAAAAACTTTAGTACCAATGATTATATAACTAGAATTGGTAGAACCTAATTGATTGTAGTTCAGCTGTGTGGGCAAGCTATTTTGACGAACAGGTACCAGTAACTGTAATAGAATTATGTTATACAGGCAAGTTTCATAAAAAATGTTAAAAGAAGAAAGCTGCACTGTCTTTTTTATCATGCATCACATCTTCCATGAACATTACAATTATAACGTATAACTTACAGGAACAGATGCCGGTTTGCAAACAGTTACGACATCAATTTCATTCTGTAGGATTACAATATTGCCACCCAAGACTGGTGGCTCATGCCTGAAAGAGAAACCACCTTCAGGAATATGCCAACTCAAACTTGTACATGAGAAATATGCATGAGTTGTTTCTGTTATTGCAAGAATAAAGAGCTTGTTAAAATCCAAGGGAATCATGTACAGGCAATAGCTATGTCGAAGGTGAGAAAAGAAAACCCATAGAGAAACTGGGTGTGACTGGGTGTTAAAAAGAAAACTCACGACATACATAAAGGCATGGCACGCATGAATGTTGAACTGGCAATCATCGTTGTCTTAAAAAGCCTTCCATTAGCACTATCAGAGTATGACTATTTTAATTTAGTTCAGCTAAATAACCCATGATTGAAAAAAAGATAAATGTGATATTGACAAATGTATCCATTAATTGCTGAACTGTTTTGTCCGGATTCCCTGTGGTTTATATAAAAGGATAACATCTGCAGTTCGCAATCAATTATGGATCACTTGTTTATAGTAGAAAAAAAATCTCAGCTATATTACTGCTGTCTTTGTTCAAGAATATACACCGTTTAGGACATTTCCACCAGGATCTTAGACAACTGTCCTACCTGCGGATATGCATAGACAAGGTCTCTCTCTATCCATGCAGGGCATCCATATGCGCCACCATCTCCCTCCGTATAGTTATGATCTTAACTGACTAGCCGCTTTTGTATTCTCTATATAAGCTGTAAATTTATGTTATGATGATTATCAAGTAAAATACAAGTGCTCCTCTATGCACCCCAAATATCTCTCCAATCTTACATGGTATCACCATCCACGATAAAGTGACGGCCCCATCACCTACAGCGCAGCCACTACTGATGCCACTTCTCCCTCCCTTGTCTGCGTGCGCCCTCAAGCCCCCTCCCTCAACCTCAGCACCATCCCCTTCCGCAGCCTTGTCGAGGAGGTCCTTGATCTTCAAGGTGGCTCATGGCAAGAGCGCATCAAGCTGCAACTCACCATCTTCCACGTGCTGGAACACGTCCTCGCGCCCCGACGATCCGAGTGGTACCAGGATGATTTCATCGTCAAGTCATGGCTATACACCGTGATCTCGCAGGAGCTGCGCGCAAAGGTGTTGTCCCCGACCGCCTCCGCCTACACCATATGGGTCGCAATCGTCTCCGTCTTCCGCAACAACGCGATGGCATGCACCATGAACCTTGTTGGAGCAGCACCTCGGCTGCACCTCTCTCTCTTCTTTCTCTCACTCGCACTAACAAGCAATGGAGGTGGAGACACGGAATTTTCCCGGCCGGCGCACGAACGCCGCCGTGGGCGCACATACGCCCTACTCTATTCCTCTTCAGCTCACTCAAACACGTACATGAATGGTACACACGCACACACGCAGTACAACCCAGGGAGCTCTCCTGCCGGCCGGGCACACACCACGGTCCTGGCGGAGACTACATCTCACTTGTTCACCCTCTAGTTGTCTTACAACAATGGGTACAAGTCCTATTTATAGGACTCACAAACCGACCTACTAGGAAATATCTAGACCTACCTTCTAGTGCCTTCTACTAGATTACAACTCATGTGTATTCTAGAGACTACCACTAGGTACAACTCATGTGTACTCTAGAGACTTCTACTAGCTACTACCTTACTACATGGTAGATATTTCTAGAACGCACAGGATTATTCCAACAAACCTGACGGAGGAGTTCCTCGGCAGCGGCAGGGCGATCTGCCCGTCAACATCTTCTTCACAAGGCGATCTCGGACGCGCTCCGCGACCTGCTGTCCAACCACACGCTGTTGATTCAGCTCGTCCGCGAGCTCCATGACCGTCACAAGATGATCCAGAAGGAGGCCGCCACCCTTACCTTCCTCACCGTCGTCGACTTGGTCACCATGGACGAGATGTAGGAGCACTCTGCCGGCCACTCCCTCTCTAACAAGCTCTTCGTCAACAGGCAGGCTCCATATGGTTCCCATGGCAGTCAGGGCAACTATGGAGCGCCTGGCACGTCGTCTCCCAACCAAGGAAAGACAAAGTGCAAGCGCTTCAGCAACCATGGCGGCTACACCAACTCTCCATCCTCGACATCACCATGGACCGACATGGCTTGTGCAGTTCTCCGCGCCGCCTTGCACCGGTGCCGCTCTTGGCATCCTCGGCGCACAGCCACCTGCCCACCAAGCTCACTATGTCTTTGCGGCGGTGCAAATGTACGTCGCGCCGCCGTCTGTCATGCAGCACGTCCAACCGCCGCCAACAATGCATGTCTTCGGCTTGACCTCCATCCCGTCGATGCAACGGCTCACCTCTGGCCAGCATGGCAGCCAGGCCCCGCCCAACTCCTTTGACTAGACTGCTCTCCTTGGCGCCATGCACGAGATGTCCCTCGCGAACAAGAACGACCACCACTGGGTCGCCAACTTCAGCGTCCCCACACACATGAATGCAAACAAAGGTACTCTACTTCGTCCTAGACCTGCTTCTAATTTGGCACCGGTTATTGTTGGCAATGGCTCGACCCTTCCCAATCCCATTACTCATCTCAGCAATTTCATTTTTCCTTCTCCGCCTCATTTTTCTATCTAAATAATGTACTCGTCACACCTAACATTGTCACCAATCTCCTTTTTCTTAGGCGTTTTACAACCGATAATTTTATTTCAGTGGAATTTGATCCTTTTTAGTGTTTCTCTAAAAGACATGCGATCTAAGGAGGTTCTTCTCCGATAAGAAAGCACAGGCGACCTCTATCCGATCTTGAGTCCGACATCAACCCATCACGCTCTTCCGGCACTATCCACCACCAAGGATCTATGGCACCAGCAATTAGGACACCCGACGTTTCCTCAGTTTTCAATAACTCAGTTTTTCCTAATAATTTAGATCGGCTTTGTCAAGCATGTCAACTTGGCAAACATGTTTGTCTCCCTTTTCATAAATCAAATAGCAAAACTTCCGCTGCTTTTCAATTACTACATTGTGATCTCTGTAGGTCATCCATTTATATTAATTCACACATGAAATGTTATTTACTTTGACGATTTTACTCATTTTATGTGAATTTTCCCTTTGCGACAAAAATCTAATGTCCACGACATCATAAAACACTTTTAATTACACGATCAAAGACGAATTGTTCTAATGACACGATCAAAGCATGTATGAACAAACACGTGAAAGTGTTTTTGCGTGGCGTGGACATTAGATTTTTTTTCCCAAAGGGAAGCTTCACATAAAATGAGTAAAATCTTCAATGATAAGTAAATAATATTTCATGTTGGAATTACTATAAATGGGTGACGTCCAGAGATCACAATGTAGTAACTGAAAAGACGCGGAAGTTTGGCTATTTGATTTATGAAAAGTGAACAATGTAGTAACTGAAAAGACGCGGAAGTTTGGCTATTTGATTTATGAAAAGTGAGACGAACATGGTAGCCAAGTTGGCATGCTTGACAAATTCAACATAAATTATTACAAGGAAATGATTTATTGAAAACTGAAGAAACGAGTGTCCTAATCGTCGGTGCCATAGATCCGTAGTGGTGGAGAGTGTTGGAAGAGCATGATGAGTTGATGTCGGACTAAAGATCGGGTAGATGTCACAGATGCTTCCTCATTGGAGAAGAACCTCCTTGGCTCACAGGTCTTTCAGAGAAACACCGAAAGGACCAAATTGCAGTGAAATAAAATTATCGGTTGTAAAATGCCTAACAGAAAGGATCAATGTTAGGTGTGACGTGTACATTTATTAGATAAAAAGAATGCGCCAGAGAAGGAAGAATGGAATTGCCAAGATGGGTAATGGAAAGGGTCGAGCCATTGACAAAAAATAACCGGTGCCAAATTAGATGCAGATTTAGAACAAAGTAGAGTATCCTTTTTTGCAATCATTTGTGGGGAGGCGCCGGAGTCGGCGACCAAGTGGTGGTCATTGTTGGGGCGAGGGACATGTCATGCAGGGCACCGAGCAGAGCAGTTTGGTTGATCGAGTTGGGTGGAGCCTGGCCGCCATGCTGGCCAGATGTGAGCTGATGCATCAGCGGGGTGCATGGTTTTTGAGTCGATGTATAGTCGTTGTATAGTCGCCGAGTCGTTTTCCCAAAATCAGGGCGACTCGCGACTAATCAGGCGACTTGCGCGACTATGCAACGACTTTTGTCGACTATACAGTGAGTCGCAGCCTAGGCGACTCACTTTTGAGTCGTGACTCAAAAACCTTGGCGGGGTGGAGGTCAAGCCGAAGACGGACATTGATGGCGGCGGCAGGACGTGCTGCATGACAGACGGCGGCGTGGTGTACATTTGTACCCGCGCAAAGATGGAGTGCGTCTTGTGGGCAGGTGGCAGAGCACATAACAGGAGCGACACCGCAGCGAGGCGGTGCGGAGAACTAGACCAGCCATGCCTGTAACATGCCAATCCATGGTAATGTCGACGACGGAGAGTTGGTGTAGCTGCCATGGTTATTGAAGCACTTGCACTTTGTCTTGCCTTGGTTTGGAGATGGTGTGCCACACGTGACATAGTTGTCTTGGCCGCCATGGGATTTGGATGGAGCTTGCCTGTTGACGAAGAGCGTAGTGTTGGAGAGGGAGTGGCCGGATATGAAGGTGAGGGTGGCGGCCTCCTTCTGGATCATATTGTGATGGTCATGGAGCTCGCGGACGAGCTGAAGCAGCATCACGTGGTTGGACAGCGGGTAGCCGAGGCTACAGAGCATGTCAGAGATCGGCTTGGGGCGCAGAAGACGTTGACGGGCAGATAGCCCTACCGTGTTGATGGAACTTCTCCGTTAGGTTCATGGCGCGCGCCATCGCGTAGTTGTGGAAGACGAAAGCGATCACGATCCAAGTGGCGCCAGCGGAGGCGGTCGAGGATGATACCATTGTACGCAGCTCCGGCGAGATCATGGCGTATAGCCATGACTTGACGATGAGATCAACCTGGTACCACTCGGGGTCGTCGGGGCGCATATCAGCGAGGGAGAAGTGACGGCGATGGTGGCAGCAGTAGAGGCCACCTGGAGTCGTCTGGGTGCGTCATTGGATCGTGGGCGCATCATTGGATCGTGGATAATGATACCATGTAAGATTGGAGAGATATATTTGGTGTGGATAAAGGAGCACTTGTATTACTTGATAATCATCAGTACATGGAGTTAGAGCTTATATAGAGAATACATAGAGGTGGCTAGTTCAGTTAAGATTCTAGCTATACGGAGGGAGATGGTGGCACATATGCATGGCGTGCATGGATATAGAGAGACCTCGTCTATGCATAGCCACAGGTCGGACGGTAGTCTAACAGTCTCCAATAAGCACACTAGTTTATATATAAGTTGAATGCAGTTCATTGTTATAGAATTAATAATCGTAAATCCACCCACTAGCTCATATCTCCATACAAATCCAATGGTCACGACAATTGATTAATACTAACAAATCATAAACCGAACATACTAAAAATATATATTTAGTACAGAATTTACATATTAGTGGTAGCTAGAGGAGTTCAACTAAATGTATTTCCTAAACTTCTACTTTTCTGAAATGAGAGAGTAGTTAGTTTTCCTCAATGGACCACTACGAAGAAATAAGCTAAATGCCACCCAAAAACCATGACACACCTGTGCAAGAAGTGGCTTATCTTTTGTGATGATTTCACAATATAGTCCGCATGAACTATTTGCTCATCCACCTGAAGCCTCCCGCACTTCACCGCATAAACCTACCAATATCATCATTTATTTGAGATACAGAAACGATGATATTGACAAAGAGCAATTTAACTTCTCAAAATATAAGTTACAAGCGTTAAATCATTAAAGGACACTCGGCAGTTCAAGGTAGTGGAATGCGGGAAACGGCGACAGATATATTCACAAACAGGGTTCTAGTGATCAGTGAATGCACTTCTACAATTAAAACGGAATGCACTTCTACAATTAAAACGGAATGTTCATATGCATAAAGCAAGCATACGAGCGAGGAATAGTGTGATACACGTAGTATTAAAAGGGAATCTTGCGCGCCTACATAGTATTCACGGGGGCGGCCCCTGAATTCTTCTGTGAAGAAATCTACAATGGTCTTCCCAGCCCATCTGTTCTTCACCTGCAAACCAAATTCAGAATTTGGTCCAAACAATTATTTGGTAAGACCACTTGTCCATCACTGGAACAAAAAAGGAAATTAGATTAAAACTTCAGAGTTGTGAATGATTTTAGTCTGATTATTCTGAGGGGGACAGCAAAATTCACAACTACTGGACGTCCACTCTAAACAATTGAAACTGGAAGCCGAAGCAAAATATAAGATACAGTAACAAGCAAGACTAAAACGGTTGACGAAGAGAAGGTTCGATTTACATGGGATACGAACTCGAAGTAATAGGGCCTCACGTAGCGCCGACCTGCGAAGAGAATTGAACCGTTCAATTGTTAGCTCGAGGAGGACTATTAGGAACTCAGAGGTGGGACGAGGTGAGGTTGTTGTTACCGTTGCGGAAGATGTAGTCTTGCGCCTCCGGCGGGTTAGCCGGCGTCTGCCACACGATCCCAGCTCCCGCAAGCGCCCCTGCCATCTCAGGCGAACACTCCTCAGTTCACCGCCCGAAGCTTAGAAGAAAATGGCGGCGTCGCGAGATGAGGGAGAGGCTGCGGGGAGGATTTGGGGAGAGTTGCTGTGTGCGTCAGCTACGGGTCGACGCTCACGCCAATACGCCCTGGTGGGCTGGCCCAGGTAGAAATTCTTTCTTTCCCCCATTTTTTCTCTTTTTTCTAATTTTTTTCTTTTCTTTCTTAAAAAATTATGTTCCTTTTTTTTCACTTGTATTGTTCTTATTTCTATTCTATGTATTTTTTGCTTAATAGTCATAAAGTTGATACAAAAATGTTTATAATGTTTTTAAAAATTCCACAAGGTTTAAGAAAATGTTTGTATAGTTCAAAATTATTGTTCGTAACTGACGGATTTTTTTCATAAAATTCAAAAAATGTCACACGTTAAGCTTGAAAATGTTTGAAAAATAATCAACTACTCCCTCCGTTTTTTAATATAAGATGTTTTAGGTGGTACACATGTTGTCTATGTGCAAACTAAAATAAGTGAACATGCACACAAAAATGTGTCTACATATATTTGTGTGCATGTGCATGTGGACAAAAGCTAAAATATCTTATATTAAAAAACGGAGGGAGTATATGTGTATGGATGGTACCTTCCTCCCATACTCTAGTGTCATCCAACTGTCTCCTCATGAACTTCCTTTTTTTTTTAAGGAGAGGAGTACAAATCTGCGTACAAAAGAAGATACAGAAGGAAAGAACAAACGCAAATTCGTACAACAAGTGCTCGACAGAGAACACTACAGCAGAGAGAACCTGCTGAACCACCGAAGCTCCTCGACGCCGACGTCGCCGGAGAAGAAGAGACCAAACCTCCACCCAACTGGAAAAGGGAGGACCTCCAGCGTTGAAGAAGACCGCAGAGTCCACCCGCCGCAGGCGACGAGATCTTGACGATGAAGGAACACGGCCAAGCCACCCCCACATCCAGCAGCAGCACCACCCGCCGCCGGGGCGACCAGGCCGTGCCAGAACCACCACATCCGCACCACCGAACCCAGCGCCCGAGTCGAGCACCCAACCTCCCTGCACCAGAACGCCAGCTCCCAGAGACTCCACCCCTCGCCTCCACGGCCGGCCGGAGAAATTACCAAGAACCAGAGCGCCAGAGTCATCCCCTTTAGCAAGCACGCCGCCGCTGCTCCACCCCCCACCACCACGGCCGGCCAGAGGAGCCAGAAGCACAAGCTCGCAACAACAACTCCAGAACCACCCCCAGAAACCACAGTGAGGACGGAGCACACCCCACCGCCGCGGAGCTGGAGACAGGGGACAAGATCCCAAACCGAGGTTGTCACCTCCGCCGCCACGACCTCAGCTAGGGCACCAAAAGCCGCCGAATCCGCAGATCGGCGAGCACCAAAAGTCAGCCCCCACTCGCCGTTACCAGCGAGGAAGAGGAGGGGGCCGAACCAACCACTCCCTATCGATGCCGAATCCCTCACAAATTCGCCACCGAGGGAGACGAAACCTCCACTATCTACACACCAGAGTACCGCGGCAAGATCCCCACCCCCACCCCCCCCCCACCGCCGAGGCGGCGAGAGACGGCGGGGATCCGCTCCGGCTCCGGTGAGAAGAAGAGAAAACTTTTTTCGCCTCCCTTTCGCCTCTCTGCACTGTAGAGAAAGAGGGGAGAGGGACGAATTCATGAACTTCCTTTTCTTTACCATTGCTGCCGCATTGTGAAGAAAGGAAATATTGTGTTCCTCATGCATAAGCCAATTGGCGACACCACGCTGCAGCCAATAGATTTCCCCATGTTCCACTCCTCTGTTTATCCAATATTGTTTCAACTCCTTTGGATTATTCCGGTCATGAAGACTAACGTGCACCGCACTAGTGCGGGTAGACAGTGACGGTCTAAGACCGCGCGGCTGGGCCTTCTCTCCCATGCGGTCGTGACTATCGCATTGATCGTCTCCTGCGCAAGCCATCATGCTTCAAAGTTCTTTCCACTCGATGTCATCCAAATTTTATTTTTGTTCATAAATTTTTGTATTGACCACAAAAGGCCGATGAGTAAATAATAGCATAAGTCGCTGATCTATCTTTGGATGGCAAAATGAGAGGGTGCCCCAGATGAACAAAGGAATTGTCAATATTTGGGGCCGGAAAGATTCTTTTAATATTCTCTCTATCCGATAAAGGAACAGTCTTACTGAAAAGGATACCAGACTTGCACCAATTAGGAGTTTGACTTGAGTTTTGACAGAACTGATGTAAGATATTAGAGATATTTTGAGCATCACACATGTCATCTTTACCGCAAACAATAAGGTCATCTTCAAACATAAGAGAGTGAATAGGGGGGCCAACCTCTTGCTCACCTTGGTGATGAAGACTAATCTCCTCGAGCACCGATCGCTTGGCGACAGTTAGGCTTCCCCCATCCTTTCACTCTTATTGTTGTATCTTGGGATCATCTCTTTCTTGTTTACCTCGAGCTGGCCTCCCCTGCAAGGTGGTGGTGGAGTGGGCAGATTAAATGGTCAGGTCCTTCAACACCAAGGAGCCCTAGGCGTACATGGAGCAGATGACCTTCTTTTCTCATGAGTCCCGCGGAGGTGATGGTGATTCAAGGAGCTTGCTTTTCCTTGGCTTCCAAGATGGGGGTTGTTGCGGCTAAGGTGGATGTGGAGATGGATCCCCACTACTTATGAGGAGTATCAAGGAAGAAGTCGATGGCGGATATGCTTGACTCAGTTCATGAGGGACTCTTTCCTCCACAGAGGTGCTTCCGCCATGAAACAAGGAGATTAATGGGCACAACGACGTCTCGACCGGTCTTCGCCTTGTTGATGAGGTGATCGTTCTTGATGACGATTAGATCTTCAACCTTGTGCTTTATAGGGCGACATGAAGGAGGTCGCTTTTTGTTGCAGGTGAGCTTCTCTACTTGTCCCTGGATAGCGCATGCTTGTTTGTTCTTGATTTTGAGGTTGTCCCTCTTTGTTCATGCAGGAGGAGAGGGTGCAGTGCCTGCTTAGGATGAGCTCTTTGTGCAACTTCACGCGATGAAGGAAGTTGTGAGTGACACCGCTCAGCAGCTTCACACCGTAAGTTGTCCTATTCCGCCATTTTTGGTTCGATCTTGGGTTGGTTACCTTTTTGTAGGTTGAGGAACTTATTCGTCAAGTCCACATTCTTCCCGTCATCAAATCCAAGGTTAGTGTTCTTATTGAACTGGTGCACCAACCAACTAAAACAAAATCCAAACTGATGGAAAGGAGCAATCATCATATTTATATTTCAGCACTCCCCCTCGTGTTTTGATATTTTAGTCCTTAGCGTGGTCAGGGTCTTAATCTTGAGTACTCTTGGCTATGATATCATATTTAATCGAGGCACCAACCAACTAAAACAAAAATCTGAACTAATGGAAAAAGATATGTATTATATTTATATTTCAACAATCCTTGGTGTTGAGGCTCTTCTCATTTGTTAATGTTTCATGATGAATTGGGGAGCCTCACCGGTCGTACTTGTTGGAAGGAGAGTGGTCTTGAGACCAAATGTACACATGTACTCCCTCCGTTCCTAAATATAAGATGTTTTAGCGTTTGTCCACATTCACATATATGTAGATGTATGTAAACATATTTTGTTATGTATGCACACTCATTTTAGTATGCACCTAGACAACATGTTGAAGTGATAAAACGTCTTATATATTGGAACGGAGGGAGCATTCTACTACCTCCAGTCCGCTAAAACTGTCGTGGAGAGTGTACTGCCGTAGTACAAAACACGTATACAAGTCGCGACAGTTATTCCGAATCCGAGGGAGTATTGTTTTTTCATTGTTTGCCGACTGCTTTATGAAAACACTCGACCAAGCTGGTCACCTTGCAAAGTCGGTTCTTTACCACGAGGAAACGAATGTCGATGCATATGCCTCCAGCTAGCACAGCAAACAAGAGCACTTCTCTTCTCTTCTCTTCTCTTCTCTACCACGAGGCTAAAAATAAACCAGGCTAAATGACAGGGGTGTCCACCAACATCGCCGAGCCCCGAAATACAAAACCCACTCCTATTTATAACCCGCGCCCTCCTTAGCAGCCGCCGGAATTTTCTCGGGACGAGAATGATCGGCGACAGCGCTCGCGCAACGAGATCGGTCTCAGCGGAGGCAAACATTTGATCTTGTGCGACGAGCAGCTGATCGATCAAGTTCGATCGATACGAGAGGAGGACAGTTCGATCGATTGATTGAGGAGCACGTCGCCGCCGGCCGGCCGGCCGTTGGTCTCCTCTTTCTTTTTGTTAATTTGCTTGCATGAGCAGAGGATGCGGGTGGTGGCTGATGAGGAGGACATGCTGCCATCGACGCCGGGGAAGGTGAAGATCGAGCGTGCGGGGGCGATGAGCCGGCAGCTGCACCGGTGCTTCGCGTCCACGGGCACCATGTTCCTGTGGGCGCTCTTCTTGGTGGGCATGACCGCCACGTACATCAGCTTCCATTCTTTCGTCGACACCTCGTCGCGCTACTTCGCCGCGTCCTGGGGCGGGCTGCACTGGGAGCGCCAGATCCGCGCGTCCGCGTCGCCCCGGCGGCCGCCTGGGTCAGCGGAGGGCGCCGGTCTGTCCGTGCTGGTGACCGGCGCCGCCGGGTTCGTGGGCACGCACTGCTCGCTTGCCCTCCGGAAGCGCGGCGACGGCGTCGTCGGCATTGACAACTTCAACAAGTACTACGACCCGTCGCTGAAGAAGGCCCGGCGCGCGCTGCTGGCGTCGCACGGTGTGTTCGTGGTGGAGGGCGACATCAACGACGGCCGCCTCCTCACCAAGCTCTTCGACGTGGTCCCTTTCACCCACGTCCTCCACCTCGCCGCGCAGGCTGGGGTCCGGTACGCGATGGAGAACCCGGCGTCGTACGTGCATTCCAACATCGCCGGCCTCGTGTCCCTCCTGGAGGCCTGCAAGGACGCCGACCCGCAGCCGGCCGTGGTGTGGGCGTCCTCCTCCTCCGTGTACGGCCTCAACGACGCCGTGCCATTCTCGGAGGCGCACCGCACGGACCGGCCGGCGTCGCTCTATGCCGCGACCAAGAAAGCCGGCGAGGAGATCACCCACACCTACAACCACATCTACGGCCTCTCGGTCACCGGCCTCCGCTTCTTCACCGTGTACGGTCCCTGGGGCCGCCCGGACATGGCCTACTTCTCCTTCACCCGCAACATCCTCCAGGGGAAGCCCATCACCGTTTACCGCGGCAAGGACCACGTCGACCTCGCCCGGGACTTCACCTACATCGACGACATCGTGCGCGGCTGCCTGGCCTCGCTCGACACCGCGGGCCGGAGCACGGGGACGGGCGGCAGGAAGCGCGGGCCGGCGCCCTACAGGATCTTCAACCTCGGGAACACGGCGCCCGTGACGGTGCCCACGCTCGTGTCCATCCTCGAGAGGTACCTCCGGGTGAAGGCCAAGAAGAACGTGGTGGAGATGCCCGGCAACGGCGACGTGCCCTTCACGCACGCCAACATCAGCCTCGCGCGCGAGCACCTCCAGTACAAGCCCACCACCAGCCTCGAGATGGGGCTCAAGAAGTTCGTCAGGTGGTACCTCTCCTACTACGGATACAACCGCGGAACACACACCTTCAACAACTTGTGACTGCTGCTGCTATATTATTAGCATTGATGTACTGTACGTAGTGAATATGTATTGGCTCCTTTGTTTTTGGGTGGCTGGGTCCTCCGCTCTCTGATCAATGACTGACCATTCTTGTTTCTTAAACTTCTGAGGAATTACGAGGAAGAATTCTTTTGTTGGTGAGGACTGAGGTGACAACACAGAAAAGTTTTCTCTCTTGGGAATGTCTTCTTGTTTTGAACATCCTGAAATTTTGAAAATATGTTAAAAAATGACCCCGAAAAATAACTCCACCTGCCAAGCCATCGTGTACGAGGGCCACCCACGCCTCTCCTCTCCGCTCCTTCCGCGATGTGCTCATGGCACCGGCGGAGCTTGCAAGCGGCTTGGAGCTGGACGTGTGCTGCTCCGAGGCAAAGGAGGTGGTGTTGGACTGCAGGCGGGGCTACAAGGAGGGCGTGGATAGTGCTCTCTCGGAGGAGAATCTGCAGGATGGCCGGATGCCCTTGCTTTTGCAGGGGGAGGACGGTGACTGCGAGGCGAGGGAGCAGGAGGTGTCTGGCAAGATATCCGCGACAGAGTCTGAGGAGATGTTGGCTCAACCTACTAGTGCGAGATTACAGAACTCCACAATCTGAATATCTATATGCACCAAATTCAGCCAAAAATGGCCCCGAAATATAACTATCCAAAAACGCTGCCGAGGCTTTGTATAGCCTCGATTTGTTTTGCTCTCACCTCTCTAGCACGGAGCCTGAACTTCACATGGCTCAAAAATTAGTACCACAAAATATGCAAAAAGAGGAAATTACACAAACCAGTAACTATTAGGCTCATTGTTACATAGACCAGTGATTCAAATATCTTGTTCCACGAACCAGTGACTAGTGGTAATTCGTTGCAAGCAGCTCTAACAATCAGATTACACAATTAAACAATATATGTTACCGTCGTATGCATACAATTGATCTACTGAGAACCAAACAATTACATCACGATGACGACATCGAGATTTGTTAACGTAGTTCGGTGAACTCGCCTACATCCGCGGGAATGACTACATCCGCTCCTCCCCTATGATACCGCAACAACCGACCGTCCTAAGCGCCAGCACAAGCCGCCGGCTCCCCCTGCGTGTCTGTTGCTATCAAATCGTAATGGATTACATCGTGTGGTGCCCCCCTCAAAATATAGGAGGCTTAGACTACTAGTGTTCCACTCGAACACTACACGTATCATATCCACACCTAATACAACTCCAAATTATAACGTAACCCAACTCATACACAATATTCAACACAAACACAGCAGCATATTTTGCCCATGGCAGCCACCCCTTGTACTTGACAATCACACTGGCCATGTGTGTGCTTGTTGCGTGCCAAAATAAATAAATTCCTGAAAGTTGGAGCAAGCTGAACAAATATTAATGTAGTACATGTTGTAAAGCAGCCTGCAAGAATTTAGTTACGTTTAGTCATAGTTGAGATTTTTGGCTCATGATTTAAAAATTTCATAAATCATATTTATGAGCTTTAAAAAAATCTAAAAAAATCAGGGTGCAGTCAATATTATATCCCACGATTATGGCGTGCTGGAACATTTGGAAACAGCGCAATGCCTGGATTTTCAAGAATCTCAGGCCTAGTTTTAGAGGCTTTTTTTTTACGCGGGAACAGTGGGGAAGGCCCCCACTGCGTCATTTTTCATTTTATATAAAGTAAATATTTACATACAGCGCTGGGAGTTCTTATAGGAAATTACAACGAATCTAACCAAACTAGTAGACCATCTCTCAGGCTGGGCTTAACCCTATGCCTTATTAACTCTACTGAAGTTCTGAAAAAACTGAAGCAAACACTCTGATCTCTATCTAGTTTTAGAGGCTGGAAGGCTGGTTTTGTGTACGATATCTCCTTGCTTAGGCACAGAGTGAAATATTCGGTTCTACCTCTCTTAGAATCATGACTTAAAAACATTCTTTAAATTCTGGTCTGTAAATATTGTTCTTTATTTATGAAATAAAAGGCTGTGGGGGCTCCCTGCAGAAAAATATTATATCCCACGAGCCTGTAGAATACCAACTTCAAATACTCATATTTTGGGCTACAAAAAAAGATAAAAGTGTGCATGTAAGTATGCATATTTTCAAATCTCCAAATTTTATCAGATTTTTTTATTTTTGTGTCACGTTTATGGGATACATCATTGGATACATCCTGATTTTTTTTCCGATTTTGAAACTCAGAAATACATTTTCAAAAAAAAATTAAACAAAGGAAGCACTGGAGGTCGTGAGCCAAAAACATTTTTCGTGTTTAGTCATTACAAAACAACATGCCTCCCATCAATTTGCATTGAAAAAGCCGACAGAACTAAATACAACAAAGTCGATCTGAAGCAAGCCACAAAGTACTTACCATACCACAGAGACAAAAAAGCCCTAGCCGAAAAGGGCCCAAATAAAAACAAAAAAGGCTTAACAGCCAAAACACAAAAGCGCACCATAAAGGTTCCCTGTGGGCATTTCCTAAACAACACCCGTTGCTTTGGTTGGTCGACGCAACGCGTACCCTCCAGGGAGTAGTCCGGTGCTGGTGGGCTAGCACAGGTGTGTTTTCTCGTCTGTTTTCCTTTTATTTATTTACTGTCTGATGGTTTGTCTAGTTTGTTTTTATTTTCATACTTCTATTTTTATATTTTGTTTCTTTTCCTTATTTTAAATTAAAATAGTCAGAGTCGAAAAATATTCAGATTCAAAAAATGTCTAATAAAATTTGAAAATTATTTTAAAATCTTTTGAACAAATTAAAAAAGGGAAAAAACATAAAAAAGAAAAATCAAAACAAAATGCTACCGAAAAAAGAAGAATAAAAAGGAAAAATAGAAAAATGCTACCAAGAAATAATGAGAGGCAACCGAGGAGGGGCTCTCTCTCTCTAGAAGAAATAAGAAGTAGCAGATAATCATGAGAAAGGTCAGTCCAATAAGGAACCTATAGCGGGCGAAGGTAAAACTCGCAAAATATGATATATAGTGTCTGCGCACCATAAACCACTTCTCAAATGGGTCCACGCAAAAAAACGAAATCCACCAAGAGACATCACGCTATACGTAAAAAACATAACACAAGTCAACGCCATTCTTCAACAACAACGATCGGTAAAAACGTCGACCTAGCCCTAAGTTTAGTTCTCCGTCAAAAGCGATTTTGTATTCCGTCCGACGCAGTTATCTGATCAATACAAATAATCCGGAATGTGGTAAGCCGCTGGCCGCTGCTACTCCATATATAGGACGTGTCGTGCAAGTGGAGATTTTTGGCTCCCGAGCTCCTGTGCTCCCACCAGTTTAAAAGTTCGAAAATCATATTCGTGAGCTTCAAGAAATTCAGAAAAAAAGGGTGTAGCCAATAGTATATTTGTGAGTTTTTAAATTCTGAAAAAAAGTTTGGTTATAGCCAATAGTATATCCCATGAGCGTGTAAAATATCAATTTCTAATAATTTGTATTCGAAGCTATACAAAAATAACAAATTATGATAAAACTTGGAAATTTGAAAATATGCATAGTTAGATCCACACTTTTGTTATTTTTGTATAGCTCAGAATACAAAGTTTTTGGTGTTGATATTTTGCACGTTCCTGGTATATGATTTTCGAATTTTTTAAAGCGTAGGGAGCGCTGGAGCTCGGGAGGCAAAAGCAATTTCCGGCGTCGTGCCATGGTTTCAACTTCGAAACGCTCAATCCATAGGCAGCTTTGGTCAGCCACCGATCTGTATCACTGTCCTGGCTTCCTTTTTTTTTGTGGGCACCGCAAAAACTTAAGTGCCAAATCCATAGAAAGAGCAGAGAGAGTACATGGGTGGCCAAAAAGGCCCTTATAGGGGGACAGCTAACCGAACACACTCTAGGGGCGCGAAAACATCGCGCCCCGCCAGCAGCTAAAACAGCAGGAAAAAAAAACAGCAACAAACTTAAGCCCAAATGGTGGTCAACCCAGTCGCTCCAGCCAGCTTCCAGAGGAGCGCCTCGTTTGCGATGGAGGAGCAAAGCGTTTGGAACGTTGACGGCGCTCCCTCGAAGACACGCGCATTCCGTTCCAGCCAAATCTTCCAGATTATCAAGAGAACGAGGCTGTCAAAGCCTTTGCGGCGTTGTGGTCGCAACCGGGCTCGGGCCGCGGACCACCAGTCCGAAAGAGAAGTCAAAGATGGGGCAAGGGCGGCAATGCCGCATTTTCCCAAAATCTCCCTCCAGACAGCTAAGGAGAAAGGGCAGCCGAGAAACAGATGTTTGGCCGTCTCCGGGGCGCCCTCACAAAGGGGGCAGGTGACATGCGTGTCGAGTCCGTGATGGGCACGCCGGTCAGCCGTCCACAAACGGCGATGAAGGAACAGCCAAGCATGGAGCTTGCACTTTCCGGGCGCCCAAGCCTTCCAAACAGTCTTGCCGCAAGCAAACGTCTCTAGGCCAAGAAACATTGCTTTATAGGCAGAGGCAGCCGTGTAGACACCATCATTGGTCAGCTTCCAAATGAGCCGGTCTTTGTTCTCGTTCAGGGAGGGAGTGCAACGATCCGGTTGTGCAGCAGTAGGAGCTCGGTGATGACCGGTACAGTGAGGACGCCGGTAACATCCCGGACCCAAGCTAAGCCGGTCCGAGCCTGTTGCACCAAGCGAGCCTCAACAGCCGCTGGGTCGACAGCCGCGAAGAGGTGTGGCGCAAAGGCGCGCACGGACTGTCCGTCCATCCAGCGGTCAAGCCAAAAACGGGCAGTGGCGCCATTGCCCACCACCGTGAAGGTCGACGCCAAGAAGAATCCCTCTAACACGGGATCAGGCGTCGAGGGGAGGTCCGTCCAGCTGCGATCAGGGGAGCGACGGAGCCACAGCCAGCGGAGGCGCAATGCCCAACCCATCATCTTCAAGTTGGGGATCCCAATACCCCCATAGCAGGTAGGGCGACAGATAGTCTCCCACGCCACCATACATTGGCCACCATGGACCTTCTCCGTTCCTTGCCAAAAAAAGGCGCGCAGACGCTGCTCATACGCCTTGAGGAACCAGTCAGGCAGCTCCAGGGCGATCGAGTGGTGCACTTGGATCGAAACCAGCACGTTCTTGACCAGCACAAGACGTCCCTGCTTAGCCATCATGTGAGCTTTCCAAGTTGGGCAGCGATTGATGATTTTATCCAGCACCGGTTGCAGCACGGTCTTCGACGGCTGCTTGTATGAAAGCGGCAAGTCCAAATATGGGCAAGGGAAGTGCATGATCTGACAAGGGAACACCTCGGTGACATCGTCGATATGAGGTTGTTGGCAGCGGATTGGCATGGCGATGCACTTGTCAATGTTGGTGCGGAGACCTGAGGCCCCACCAAAGCAGCGAAGCAACAAGCTTCTGGTCTCAAGATCCGACCTGGCGGGCGAGAGGAAGATGGCGACATCGTCCGCATATAAGGAGACGTGGTGCTTGATTCCGTGGCAGGGAAGGGGTGCGAGCATGCCATCGTCTTCGGCTTTGCGGAAGAAAGCATTAAGAGCCTCCATCACGGCCACAAAGAACATCGGAGCGAGGGTGTCGCCTTGCCTAACCCCACGCCGATGCCAGAATCTAGGACCCGGGACTCCATTGAGTAGCACACGAGAGGAGGAGCCGTGCAAAATCGAGCAAACGATCGCAAGCCAGCGCTCTCCGAAGCCCATGTGCTTGAGTACGTCGAGGAGGAACGGCCAAGACACCGTGTCAAATGCCTTTGCGATGTCAATCTTGAGCAACACCATCTGTCCTGGCTTCCCTTCGTCAGGACAAATAGATCTGCAGTGCCCCGCTGTACTACGATAACAAGACCCCAAAAAAAACAAGGCACCGTTGCCCACAGTAATTTTCTCAATCCGGAATGTTGTAACTGGTAAGCTGCTGCTACTTCCATAGGACACGCTGTGCCAATTGCCATGGTCTCCGATTCGAAACGCCCAATCCATATCGAGATCATTCATCACCAGCGTTGTGCCATGATTTCAGTATCCGGATGCAAATAGGCAGCACCGCAGCAGACAATCAGTTGGGGATCTGCCTCACTGTTGCACACTGTCTTCCTGACTGTCTTTCTTGGCAGCAGACAATCTGTTGGGGATGCACACTGTCTTTCTTGGCATCCGTCAGGACAAACAGATCCGCAATGCCCTGCTGTACAAGGCGCCGTTGCCCACAGTAATTTTCCCTTTTGATCTTCCTGGCAACGTTGCAGTGAGTGACTTTCACTGCACCATCTCGTCTCGATCGGATTCCAGGGATTTCCTCCGAATATCATAAAGCTCTTTTTCGATAACCACCACGCCAATGGCCTCGCCTCCTCATGCATACTAGCAAGTATCTGAGGCTGTGAGGCACGCACATCGCGGCATAGGCTAGGCCTACCTACCCACCATAGTACCATGGACGCCTCCTCCTCGTCCACCTCCGCGGCGCCGCCGCCTACGCACTCCGTGCTCGACACCATCCAGACCAAGCTAAGCCCTGGCGTGCTCCTCATCGTGGCCATCCTCGCCATGGTGTTCTTCATCTTCGGCCTGCTCAACCTGCTAATGCAGAACATCCTCCGGCTGCGCCGCGCGCGCCGCCGGCGCCTGCGCGTCGGCGACGGCGAGGTCGACGGCAGCAGCCCCACCGCGCTCCAGGGCCAGCTCCAGCAGCTGTTCCACCTCCACGACTCCGGCGTCGACCAGGCCTTCATCGACGCGCTCCCCGTCTTCGTCTACCGCGCGATCCTCGGCGCCGGCGACGGCAAGCGCAAGGACGTCGACCCGTTCGACTGCGCGGTGTGCCTCTGCGAGTTCGGCATGGACGACGCGCTCCGGCTGCTACCCACCTGCGGCCACGCCTTCCACGTCCCATGCATCGACGCCTGGCTGCTCTCGCACTCCACCTGCCCGCTCTGCCGCGGCAGCGTCCTCGCCGCCGACCTCTCGCCGGTGTCCAGCCCGGTCGCTCTCGTCCTCGACACCGATGTCACCCACGTCGACACGGCCACGGACCGTGACGCGCCAGGTGGTAGGTCGGACGGCGAGGGGTCCCCGAAGACAGAGGAGGAGGAGGAAGTAGTCGAGGTGAAGCTTGGCAAGCTCCGGTGCGTCAATGGCAATGGCGATCTTGGTGAGCTCGCCGCTGAAAGCACTAGCAGAAACGACCTTGGACGCAGTAGGAGGTGCCTGTCCATGGGATCCTACGAGTACGTCACGGACGAGCACGCCGCGCTCCGCGTGGCCATCAAGACGCCAAAGAAGCAGAGGCCAAGATCGCGGCGCCGGCACGCCTTGTCGGACTGCGACTTCAAGAAAGGGGCGTGGGAAACGGCCGTGAAAGGGGCCCCCGCGCCGGCGGACGCCGGAGTACGTCGCGGCGACGGTGCTGCCGCGCCGGCGAGACTGAGCAAGGACAGCTTCTCCGTTTCCAAGATCTGGATGGTGCCACCAGCCAAAAGAGACGATGGCCGGACATTGGCCGGTGGGACGCGCTCAGTGTCGTTCCGGTGGCCGGCCATGGCCGAGGTGAGCAAGAATAATGGCGGAAACGGGCAGCATCAGGACGTGGAGTCGCAGTCAGGAAGCTTCGGCAGCAATGGCGCTCCGTCTCTTCTTGCGGAGAGGAGGCAGCCGTCCGCTAGGACGACGCCACTCTGGGTAGCCGGCGGATGGCAGCCCAGCAGCAGCGGTGGAAGCCATTCTTGAGCCGCATTTGGTTTTGCATTTCTTCCTCCTCTTCTTCTTCTTCTTCTTCTTCTTCGAATTCGACCACATAAGATTGATTTATTTTTCTTCTTTTTCTTTTGCTTGTTCGGATTGATTGTACTTACAGGAATTGCGGTTTTACGACTACGACGCAACTATAGCAAAGTTGAAAGACATTTTTCTTGATTGTGACTTGCATTGTGAGACATATATTTCAAAAAGTTTTGTGGAACATTCATCATGTGTAAGTTATAGTGATTTCAATTACAAGTATTCGCTCCGTTTCATATTAGTTGTCGTTGATTTTGTACAAATTTATAATAAATAACTAATATGAAACAAAGTGAGTACAATATAATTTATTTGAAAAACTTGGAAGCTACTACTCATGACAAACAACAAGCATGGTTGTTTGTTGTTGTAAAGATGCAATTACAAGCTACTACTCATGACAAACTATGAAACTAATATAGTTTTTGCCGCCGTGCATGCCAGGAGAGCTGATCTGGGCGCGATCAACCGTGCACATATTGTTCTGCTGCCCAAAGGGGATGGGATCCTGCCTCCTGGCTCCTATAGGCATGTGTCTCTCCAAAACTGCTCGATCAAGATCCTGTGCAAAGCGTTGACATCCCGTCTACAGGCTCAAATTGGTGGTCTCGTGGACGAACGAAAACCAGTCCGGGTTTCTCTCTGGACGAAGCATCTCTGAGAATTTTGTGTATGCCACTGAGCTGGTGCAGTGCTGCTTCAACCGCCGCGCCCCAACTCTTGTGCTGAAGCTTGATTTTGTCAAAGTGTTTGACTCGATAAATTGGGAGAGCTTGAGGAAAATCATGCTGGTCCGTGGGTTCCCCCCCCCCCCCTTGTGGTGTGACTGGATGGACTTGGTTCTCACTACCTCGAGGTCGGCTGTTCTTCTCAATGGGATTCCTGGTGCGTGGATCGACTGCAAGCGTGGGCTGCGTCAGGGCGACCCACTGTCGCCGTATCTCTTCCTGTTGGTTGCCGATGTTCTGCAGCAACTTATCCGTCAAGACCCCGTGCTGTGTCACCCTCTGATTGTAGGGAGCCATGCCCCGTACTGCAGTACGCGGACGACACCCTAATTATTATGAGAGCTGGAGTTGGTGCCGCCCACCGTCTCCATCTGATTCTGGACCAATTTGCTGCTGCTACCGGGCTTGTTATTAATTTCCACAAGAGCACCATGGTTCCGATTCATGTCCCTGCCACCGACCTGCACGCTGCTCAGCTGGCCCTTGGTTGCAGGGTGGAAGGATTTCCTCAGACCTATCTCGGGCTGCCACTGTCTAGCGAGAAGCTCACCCTCGCCGATTTCGCTCCTCTGATTGCCAAGGTGGACAAGTACTTGTCGGGTTGGTGCGCGATCCTGCTCTCGTCTGGCGGACGGTTGGTGTTGCTGAATGCCGTCCTCGATGCCCTCCCCACGTTCGCCATGGGGGCGATGGCCCTTCCGCCCGGACTGCTGCGCGCCATCGAAAGTCTCCGCCGTGCTTTCCTTTGGAACATCCAAGGCCGAGCGTCCGGGGCAAAGTGTCTCGTCGCTTGGGACGCCGTCTGCCGCCCCAAGAACGAAGGTGGGCTCGGGATCAAGTGCCTCGCCACGAAGAACACGTGTCTGCAGATGAAGCTGGTTCACCGCCTCCATGCCGACAGCTGCGCTCCCTGGCCGACCTGGGCTTGGGGCTCCATCGTTGGAAGCTCGTCCGCGGGCCACCATTGGGCCCGCCTTGCCACGCTCATGCCTCTCTACAGATGTATCACGATGGTGCGCGTTCGAGATGGGAGCAGAACCGCCTTCTGGTTGGACTCCTGGGCGGGCGCCGTGTCGTTCGCGACGCGCTGGCCGGCTCTCTTCTCCCATGCGCTGGACGGCAACGCCACAGTCCGGTGCGTGCTGCTGCGCGACCTTGCCAGGTCTCTTGCGCCGCGTCTGACCACGGTCACTGAACGGCAACGGCGTGAGCTGCTTGTTGCTCTGCACGGTGTGGAGCTCACCGCGGGGTGCGACATCCGCACGCTGTCACGCTGCATGAAGCCTTCTGGTGCTCTCGATGCTGCTGCCCTCTACAAGCTCATGTCGTGGGGTGGCGTGGAGGATCCGGCCGCCCCTTTTGTGTGGGAAAACCACGCCCATCGAAGGTCCGGTTCTTTGCATGGTTGCTTGTCAAAGCGCGCCTCCTATCAAGACATGCCCTGCTGCAGCGGTGTGTGCTCACCGTTGAGGAAGCTGGCTGCCCCATCTGCAGCGCCCCCCTCGAGACTGCCAACCACATCTTCCTCGAGTGTCCTTTTGCTCGCCGGTTCTGGAGGAAAATCGGCTTCGTCTTCCCCGCCGATGCTGATGTTCGGCGACTGCCTGAATATGGCGCTCCGGCTACTGTCCCTCGCGACACGGCGTCTACCTTCTTCCTGCTCTGTCTTTGGAACCTGTGGAAACACAGGAACGGCGTGGTCTTCAGAGAAGAGACCCCCTGCCTTCCCCGTCTCATCGCCATGTGCTGCGAGGATGCCCACCTTTGGCGAGCTCGGCTGCCACAAACTCTGAAAACTGATGCAGACGCCTGGTTGGTCTGCCTTCGTGAGGGCGAGCTTTGACATGTTGTCTGATGCCCTAGGCGTGTTGCCTTGCCTCCCTCCCTCCCCTCATGTATTGCTGGCTCCATGTTGTAAAGAAACCCTCAGCCTTTTGGCTTGAGTATATCACACATATATGGAATATTCAGGTGGGACTTTGTCCCCCGGTGAAAAATCAAAAAAAAAGATGCAATTTCCCAGTTTAGATTGTCAGGTAGACAGTGATGGTTAACATTGGTTTTTGTGATTTCTCATGTCCCTACTGATTTGTGTCTCGCTGTTATAATTAGCATTTAATGTTGTTATGTTGTGGCACATTTGACTTGCAAAATCAGGTGCCGGTGCATGTGCTGATGTGCTTCTCCATGTGATGAGAAGGTGAGAGGAAGAAGCTGGAATGGACGTTTCATATTCTTTTCTTCCCATGTTCGGTTGGTTTCATGAGCTGTTCGTCTAACGGGTCGAGGGGAGTTAGTGGACTCCGCGTCCTACATTACACCCATATCACATTGCATTTACAGGCTGTTGCAACAGTAGTTGCGCTTGCAATTTCTCTTCGATCATGCCATACGGCTTTGCGATTGACTGCCATTTCGTGAAATAGTTGTCGGTTTGGTAGCTATGCGATTCATTCGTGATTTGTGCTCACTGAGCTGGAGATGGCATCGACGTGGACCGGAGGCGAAAGCGAGGAAGAAGGTTTGTGGTCCGGGGGTTAGGATTAGTAGGGGTCATCAGTGCTCAGGGGGTGGCGATACATGTAGCAATGGTGACAACATGCCGATGAGACGACCCGGTAGCGAAGCTTACCATAGGTAGGGAAGATAACTGGTTGGGCTATGTATGACGTGTGTGCGTGCGCGCGCGTGCGTGCGTGTGTGGTGGTGGTGTGGGGGGGGGTCTGCATTTTGGTCCATTTCCATGGAGTCCCCTATATGCATATAAAGCGTATAATGGTCGCCTTGGGTCCTTGATATCCACTAACGTAGTTGAATTATAAAAGAAAATACACACAAAAGGGAATAAACAATAGGTAAACATTGTTTACGTAAACGGTAGAGCTTTATTAGCCAATGGGTATAGATAAAGCACTAGTAGAAAAGGGGGCAACGGTGCGCCCCCTTTAGTACCGGTTGTACAAAAACCGGTATTAAAGGGGACATTAGCACCGGTTGCGTTCGTGTGCCAGCAGGGGCACCGCGGCGAGGACCTTTAGTACCGGTTGGTCTTAGCAACCGGTACTAAAGGCTAGCAACCGGTACTAAAGAGTTGGAGGCCCCGCGGCACATGCGGCCGCGGTTGGTGGCCCCACGGTGAGACCTTTAGTACCGGTTGTTGTTACCAACCGGTACTAAAGGTCTCGGGCACTATAACCCTTCTTCCACCCCGAGCCAGCTCCATTTTGAGCTCGAATTCAACTCCATTTTCCTCTCTCTTTGCTCTCCCAAGCTCAAATTCACCCCTTTTTCTCCAACAACTTCCAAGATTGGTGGCACCTACATATATAAGGGTTAGCAACTTCATCTTCTCTTCCGGCATTTCAAGTTTAGCTCATTTTCGTGCAAGTTTAGCAAGTTTGATTTTGGTGGTGCTTGCAAGATGTTTGATGAAATGCCTAAGTTAGGGATTTCATTTGTTTTATATGCATTTTGAGCTCAAATTAAAGTATAATTTGTGGTTTTATATAGTGTCGTCCCGTCCCCTTCCTCACCGCCGTCGATCGCCCGCGCCGCTCCGTCACCGACACCACCTCGGTGAGCCTCTTTTTTATCTTTTATTTTAAAAAATGTTAGTTATATGATTTAAATGCATAATTATTTCTTGTATAATTTTCTTATGTTTTTTTATATGTATAGTGTCATGGTTTTGATATCCGTCCCCGTCGGCCCTCGTCCGGTCTATGATTCGGATGTGGTATATTTTTATAACTATTTATTTTGTTTCGTGTTTATAACAATCATGCGACCAACTTGACATAGATATATTTTTATTTAGGAGGTAGTTGAACCGGAAATTCCAGCCGACCCTATTGTCGAGTTTTTAAAAAAGAAAACAACGATTTGAAAGCAAAATTGAAGATAAGTGAAGATCTTCGTCTCCAATGCCTGGAAGAGAAGATGGTATTGGACTTGAAGATTGCCGACATCGTTGATGCTCACGGGGTCGAGCTTGCCGACGTCGTCGCTGCTCACGAGATGAAGATGGATGCAATGCGCTTCAAGCTTAAAAAGATTAGAAAATATGTCATTAGTCAAGAGGCTTGGTATCATTATGCTGTTGGTTCAATAGTTACCTTGGTTGCGATTCTGATCGCATTTGTTGTTGGATTTAAATTCTTTAGATAGTTGTATGTTAGTTTCGATTGATGTATGTTTCGTGAGAACTATGTATTACATTTGGGCACTACTCTACTTTGGTTTTAATGTGATGAACTTGTATTAATTAATTTGGTCACGTATCTCTATTCATTATTTAGCTGGTGTAATGGTTTTTGATGTATTTATGTAATGCAGATGAGCCGAGAATGGATGTACGGTGATCGACGCTGTCCCGAGTTCATTGATGGCATGCATCGTTTTCTCGATGTGGTTAAGTTAAACAAGCTGAAGAATGGTTTTATGATTTGTCCATGTGATGAATGTCGGAATACGAGGAATTACCCGAGCGTAAGAACCATACACTCCCACTTGTTGCGACAAGGCTTCATGCCCAATTATTTTTGTTGGACCAAGCATGGAGAAAGAGGGGTAATAATGGAAGACCCTGAAGAAGAGGATGATGACAACTATCCTGTGTTCTCTGAACACGGTGATACTACAATGGGGGAAGACGAAGTTGAGCTCGAGGTCATTGTTGATCAGTCCGATGATGATGATCTTCGTCGGGTCATTCTTGATGAACAGATGAAGTGCGGAAGTGAAAACGAGTGGTCGAAGTTGGAGCGCATGTTAGAGGATCACAAAAAATTGTTGTACCCAAATTGTGAAGATGGCCAGAAAAAGCTGGGTACCACCCTGGAATTGCTGCAGTGGAAGGCAAAGAATGGAATATCTGACAAGGCATTTCAGGAGTTGCTACAAATATTTAAGAAGAGTCTTCCAAGGAATAATGAATTGCCGCACAATACATACGAAGCAAAGAAGATTGTCTGCCCTCTAGGATTAGAGGTGGAGAAGATACATGCATGCATCAATGACTGCATCCTCTACCGCGGTGAGAAGTACGAGAATTTGAATGCATGCCCGATATGCGGTGCATTGCGGTATAAGATCGGGCGAGATGACCCAGGTGATGTTGAGGGCGAGCCGAGCCCCAGGAAGAGGGTTCCCGCGAAGGTGATGTGGTATGCTCCTATAATACCACGGTTGAAACGTTTGTTCCGAAACAAAGAGCATGCCAAGTTGTTGCGATGGCACAAAGAAGACCGTAAGGAAGACGAGATGCTGAGACACCCCGCTGATGGGTCTCAGTGGAGAAACATCGACAGTGCGTTTGGGGAATTTGCAGCTGACGCAAGGAACTTAAGGTTTGGTCTAAGTACAGATGGCTTGAATCCGTTTGGGGAGCAGAGCAGCAGTCATAGCACCTGGCCCGTGACTCTATGTATCTATAACCTTCCTCCTTGGTTGTGCATGAAGCAAAAGTATATTATGATGCCAGTGCTTATCCAAGGCCCGAAGCAACCCGGCAACGACATTGATGTGTATCTGAGGCCATTAGTTGACGAACTTTTACAGTTGTGGTCTGACGAAGGCGTACGTGTGTGGGATGAGTACAAACAGGAGGAATTTGGCCTACGAGCGTTGCTGTTTGTAACCATCAATGATTGGCCTGCTCTTAGTAACATTTCAGGACAGTCAAACAAGGGATACAATGCATGCACGCACTGTTTAGATAAGACTGACAGTATATATTTAGGTAACAAGAATGTGTACCTTGGTCATCGTCGATTTCTTCCAAACAGGCATCCCGTAAGAAAGCCAGGCAAGCATTTCAAAGGTGAGGCAGATAACCGAACGAAGCCTACACGCCCTGATGGTGATGTTATATATGGCATGGTCAAGGATTTGGAAGTAATATTTGGAAAGGGTCCTGGCAGTCTAAATGTTCCAAAAGACGCTAACAAGCGCGTACCCTTGTGGAAAAAGAAATCTATATTTTGGGATTTACCCTATTGGAAAATCCTAGAGGTTCGCTCTGCAATCGACGTGATGCACGTGACGAAAAATCTTTGCGTGAACCTGCTAAACTTCTTAGGCGTGTATGGGAAGACGAAAGATACATCGGATGCACGGCAGGACCAGCAAAGTACGCACGAACGAGACAACCTGAATCCAGAGAAGTACCAAGGTACTGCCAGCTACGCTCTTACCAAAGAAGAGAAGGAGATCTTTTTTCAAGTCCTGAGCAGTATCAAGGTCCCGTCTGGCTACTCGTCGAATATAAAGGGAATAATAAACATGGCAGAGAAAAAGTTCCAAAACCTGAAGTCTCATGACTGCCACGTGATTATGACACAATTACTTCCGGTTGCATTGAGGGGGCTTCTACCGGAAAACGTTCGAGTACCCATTGTGAAGCTATGTGCATTCCTGAATGCAATTTCTCAGAAGGTAATCGATCCAGCAACTCTACCAAGTTTACAGACGGGTGTGGTCCAATGTCTTGTCAGCTTCGAGTTGGTGTTTCCACCGTCCTTCTTCAATATTATGACGCACCTCATAGTTCACCTCGTCGAAGAGATTTCCATTCTCGGTCCTGTATTTCTACACAACATGTTCCCCTTTGAGAGGTTCATGGGAGTCTTAAAGAAATACGTTCATAACCGTGCTAGGCCAGAAGGAAGCATGTCCAAGGGCTATGGAACAGAGGAGGTCATTGAGTTTTGTGTTGACTTTATTCCTGATCTTAAGCCGATCGGTGTTCCTCAATCGCGCCATGAGGGGAGACTGCGTGGAAAAGGCACGCTAGGAAAGAAAGCAACAAGATGTATGGACGGGCATTCTTTCACTCAAGCACACTACACAGTTCTACAAAATTCCAGATTGGTGGCTCCGTATATCGTGAAAACATGGATATTTTACGCTCCCAATACCCGGAGGAGACTAACTTCTGGATTAAAGGGAAACACGTGGATACTTTCGGCAGTTGGTTGCGTACACATCTCATTAATAACAACACTGTTGGACAAGAGCTATATTGTTGGCCAAGTCACCATCTTCGACTATATTGACTTTCCAAGGGTACGAGATAAATGAGAATACATTTTACACGGAAACCCAAGACAAAAAGAGCACTAACCAAAATAGTGGTATCCGCTTTGATGCAACAAACGATGATGGGATAAAGGACACATATTATGGTTGCATACAGCAGATATGGAAACTTGACTATGGACCTTATTTTAATATCTCTTTGTTTCAGTTCAAATGGGTCAACCTGTCAACCCGCAAAAGAAGGGAAAATCTATCTCATGCGGGAGTTAAGGAACAACACTACTTCCGACAATATGGTGTGCAGGTTGAGTTCTCCGAACTTTTTCAGATGTACAATCAACTTGCTCTCGACAAATCTATCATCAGCTGCTATTGTGTGTAAGTAATTTATTCGTGTAATTTAATTATTTATAGTTAAGCTCGTTCATTGCTTGTAATTATCCTCGCAACATTCTTTTGTACGCTATTATGCAGAATGAAGATTCGTGAATGCCGAATGGGAGGAATCTGGGACATTGGGTTCATTGATCCGGATAAAGTTCATGTCCGGACCATAGCTGACCATCCCGAGGACACAGAGGACGTTTTGCTAACGTTTTTTAAGCGACAAAGTATCAAAAAGGAAATACTTTTTCCTTACAACTTCGGGTGAGTGTTACTGTCTTATACACATTTTATTTTGCTTTCCCGATATTAAGTGTAATTGATGAGTTCTGAATACCTGCGTATATAAATGTGCGTAGGTACCACTTCATTCTGCTAATCATTAGACTCGAGGAAGGAGAAGTTGAAGTCTGGGACTCATTAAGGAGAGATCAAGATGAGTACAAAAGCGTGCGTCTAATGTTCAAGAGGTAATTTCAATCGCACTATATCGGGCTCTTTCGTTCATTTCCGGATATCAAAAGTATAAGTAATAACTCCTCAATTCATTTTCTTTTCCGGGCAGGGTTTGGAAAAAGTTCATCGCGGAAGAACGCGGTGAATGAAAAGATAAGCTGCAGTTCAAGGCTAACAACGTAAGTACTACTACGTATCTAGGTCTGTGTATCTTTCTAATACCATTATCATTCTCTTGATTATTATTTGATTAAATTAAATTCTTATATAGTGGTGTCTGCGACAACCACAGGGGACGGAACTATGTGGATACTACGTTTGCGAGTTTATTCACATGAGGGTCAATGAGAGAGTCAATAGTGTAAGAAATCGAGAGGTACGTAAACATCATACACAAGTTTTATTTTGCTACCATCAATTGTGTTTAGTTTCGATCATAACTGATTTGAACTCCTTTTTTTAAAGATGTCAAGGAAGCGGAACCAGCTCGTACCAAAAAACCGCGTGAAAGCTATTGCGGAGGAATTGGCGGGATTCATTCTGACGCATGTCGTAGATGAATTCGGTGAATTCCACTATGTCGAAAAATAGACTCCCTCCATGCATGTACTAGCTAGCGGTGATCTCCATTGTAATTATGAGTACTTTATATGTAACGAGAGAAGTTTATATGTGTAATGAGTACTTTATATGTGTAATGAGTACTTTATACGTGATCTCCTCCGAAACCCTGAAAAATGAGCGAAAAGGAAAAAAACAGAAACCCTAAACCCCGAAAAATAAGCAAAAAGAAAAAAAACCGAAAACCTAAACCCCTGAAAAAATAAGCGGGGGGCAAAAAAAAGCAGGAACCTTTAGTACCGGTTGGTATTACCAACCGGTACTAAAGGTTCTCAGCTGCGCGCGCGCAGGTTCGCCCACGTGGAGGGTCTTTATCACCGGTTGTATATATAGCCGGTACTAAGGGGTACCCCTTTAGTCCCGACCTTTTAGTACCGGTTGCACAACCGGTACTAAAGGGCCAATAAGGCCGGTACTGTTGCCTTGTTCTCTACTAGTGAAGCAAAACTCTCCAAAAGGTTGCAACATAAACTAAAACTAGAAATCGTAAAAGAAGAAGGAACTAACACCAAGTATATGAACCTGTCCCAAATTGTCAACTTCACAATCGGTGCACCCTATGTAGACACGAAAGTATAGATAATTCAAGTATTACTTCTGTTTGAATAAATTTCTAGAGCAGCAGCAGAGCGGCATACCTTTTTTCGAGAGTGCGAGTTAAATGCATATCACCCATGTACCATGATCAAAAAAACATCATTGCACTCAGTTGGTCCGGTTACTTCTAGTGGAAGATGACATGCCGGTCGACTCGCTTGCGATGTGTTTGCAACAACCAAAAAAGGAACACCGATGGATACACCTTCTGCAAATCAGCACAAAAAATGTTTGAGGATCCAGGCCATATTTACCGGGATATCAGTCTTATAGAGCAAATATGCATGCCACCACCAGACCACAAACCTATCCGTGAAGTGTTGTTACTATCAAGCTGGTATATCTTTACTATTATATTGCAGTTCATAGGTACGTATGCTTGGCAGAAAAGTCTGCCGATGGACGATCGCTGCTCCCTCGATCGTCGATCGTCCTTTCGCTCCATCGCGTCCGCCCGTTCGTTGCTCTCGCTCCCTCCCCTAGGAATCTCCTCCCGAACCGAAGTCCCTCCTTGCTGCCTCACGCGTCTCCTCCATCCTCTGGCGCGTACGCCCGCCATGGCTCGCCGCAGCCGCGGCCGGCCTCTTGGTCGAGAAGGGCACACCCCTCACCGTCGACGCAGCACCCCGAACAATCTCACGACGAACCCTAGCTATTCCGACTCCACCCGCGCCGTCCCCCGATTCATGCCGACCGCTGGAGAATCGAGATCTCTGGCGACGGAATTGAGTGATGGAACGCCGGAATCCATCCCTAGATATTCGGTTCCTCATCGCGGCCGCCCGAATTGAGTATCTTCTCGGTGCCGCTGCCAGGAGTCCCACCCCGCTCCTGCTCGCAGCCGAAGCCACGAGCTCGTGGATCCCATCTCGGAGGAGTGGGCGGAGCATCTCTTCCTCTTGAGCCGGTGGAGGCACAAGCTCGTCACCGGTGTCGCATGCGCCTTGGAGCGCCAGGCATCCTCAAAGTAGGCTTCTTCTTCGATGTTAAGTCTGCGATCCGCTTTGGTACGAGTTATCCCGATCACCTGACGGCGGGGCGAAAGAGGAGGCTTCTCGGAGGAACATTGCGAGAAGGAGGATGTCAAGAGGAAGGCGGCCATGGAACATCTGAGGTGCGAGTGGAATCCTGGCTGCAATCCACGACTATGGGTGGCACTATTGAAGAGGAAGACCCACTCCCTGCGCCGCCACGCTCCTCCTTCTCTGTTGTTTGTTCATCCCAAGGTATGCCACAATAACCAAAATCCCTCATCCTCTACTGCACTATCTTTACTCCTCTGGTAGCCCATCCGTTTTGGTAAATTCTGAAGACATCAGCCTCCAATCCCTAATAGTCACAGATCCTTAATTCTCTGGTAGTCCATCTGTGTTTGTTTATTTTGAGGAGAAAGAAGGGGCGTGTAAACATAGGAGATACACAATCATCACTCATGCCTGTTAAAAAAATCATCACTCAGGTGAGTGCTAGCTACACAATCAACACAGTAGATATGGCGAGAGCTCAAGCAATGTAGCAATGTTTTATCAACACGATTTTGAGTCTATGCGGACGCTGTGGTCATGTTCATAAGACCACGGGAAGAGGTCCATGATCGATCCAATTGCAGGGACACGACCTGGCGACCTGGCCGCTCCCGATCCGCTTTTTCCGCCGCTCGCCGCTGGTCGATTCCGGCCACCGCCGGCGGCTCTCCGCGACACGCACCACCACCCTTGTTCCTTCTCCTCCAGCTCTCCCGAATCCACGGCGTCCAACCGCCACAGATGCAGCAACTTGGCGTCGGCGGCGGCTGATGACGGGATGGCGAACCAAGAGACCGTCGGCGGCCAGGCCACTGCCCGCGCGGCAGCGCGGCCCCGGCCGGCGTCGAGGAGCTCGCCATCGAGCTGTGTTCCCCAGGAACCAGTTGCATGCTCCACGGGCTCCCGACGGAGCGATGCCGCGGCAGGAACCTTGCCAGCGGCTGACGCTAGTGCCAGCCGCACTCTCGCCAGCGGCGCCAGGGGCATCTGCGGCGGCGAGCTCGCCGGCGTCCTCGGGATCCTGGTTTTATGCCCTCGAAGAAGATGAGGGAGGGGAAGTTTGGGCTGCGGAGGAGCTTGCCGTGTGCCGGCTGCCCAAGTCCGACGAGACGCTGGCTAAGGTGTTCTGGGAATACGTCGGTTTTCCGACGAACGAGTTGCGGCTCTGGGAACGTGGAACCACGGAAGACGGCATCGAGCAGCGAGGTACGTCGGGCGCTATTGTGTGCAGGTCGCCGGAGACGCCGCTGGATTGGACACCGGAGTGACGAGCTCGTTCTTCTTCGCTGTCCGGCAGTGTCGGCGGGCCTAGGGACTCGCCACGGTCCGAGCGGAGGCGGGGTGACCGGCTGATGCTCAACGGCAATGGCCGGGACGACGGCGACGACACCTCTGACGACAGCCTCGACGACGACGAGTGAGTGGCGCTATCCAGCGGCCTTTTCTTTCTTTTTCATTTCCGTCGTTTATTTCTAAGTGTAATAGTGTGTTAACTAAGGTCTTGAGGCTTATGAAATTCGACCGTCTTACGGTTATTTCTAAAGTTTCGAATGGGTTGACTGCCACCTTTTTTAATGAAAAAGAAGCGAATGCCACATCAGATGGTCAGCATATTTCTCATTTTATTGGTGAAGTGTTGGAGATTGGTTTGGATAAGGACGGGTTGTGCTCATTGTATGAGTTAAAAGCATCTTGCTGGAAATCTAAATCTGCCGCTAACAATTTGCCTCGGAAACGGGCTAAGTTTTCCAAATCCCCCATAGTTTCCCAATGAATGGCATGCTCGCAAATAGCAGAGGTTTTGGTGACCTGGCTAAATATTTGCACTTTGCTGGTTGCATTCGGGACCATAATTTGAATTTTTTAGCTATTTCTGAGACGGGTAGACGTGAGTTTTCGCAATCTCTATTGAACCGTATTTCAGGCGGTATAGAGTTTGATTGGTACTCGCGTCCTCCTCATGGCCGTTCTGGAGGCATTCTACTAGCATCAGGACTGATACCATGGAGTGTTGGATGTTACGGATGGTGATTTTCATATTAAAATGCACATCCGTAATAAATCCGATAATTTCATTTGGAATCTTGTTGCCGTGTATGGGCCGGCCCAGGAAGCGGCTAAGACTTCTTTTCTCTGTGAAATGGTAAACTTGGCAAAAGATAACCCACACCCTCTTATCATTGGTGGGGATTTCAACATGCTACGTTTTTCGTTTGAGAAAAGTAAGGGTTGGTTTGACAACCGTTGGCCTCTCTTGTTCAATGCAGTCATCGACAGCTTGAACTTACGAGAGATTACAAAGGTGGGGAGACAGTTCACTTGGGCTAATTCTCTCCATGAACCCACATACGAGAAACTAGACCGTGTACTGATGGATACTGATTGGGAATCTAGGTTCCCACTGGTGTCGGTACGGGCGCTAGAACATATTGAGGGTTTGTCAGACCATGCTCCCATTCTTTTGACAACTGGAATACCTAGACCACAGTGTAAGCCACGGTTCAAGTTTGAGCTTGGGTGGCTGCACCGCGAGGGTTTCCATGAGATGGTTAAAAGAATTTGGGAAAGACCAGTTGCGGGTGATACGCCTATCCAGCGGTGGAACAACAAGATATGCTTTACGCACACACCTCGTTGGTTGGGCTCGTCATACTTCTGGTTTACTTAAAAAAGAAAAGGATCGACTTTCCTCGATTATTGATGCTCTAGAAGCATTAGCAGAAGTTCGGTTACTATCCGAGCAAGAGATTGAGCTAAAGAGCCAATCCAATGCACAGATAGTGAAGCTACTGCGAGAGGAGGAGTTAAAATGGTATCAACGTTCTAAAGCCCAATTCATCCTAGAAGGGGATTCGAATACACGTTATTTCCATAGTATTGCCAATGGCAGTCACAGGAAAAAGCGCATTCATTCTCTAGTCCAGGATGAGGGAACGATTGAGGGACATGAACAACTAAAGTCGTACATTACTAATTACTATAAAGGCATGTTCGGTGCTCCAGAGGAAGGTAATTTCACTTTGGATGAGTCTCGAACAGATGATATCCCCCAGGTTTCAGATGCGGAAAATAGTCTCCTTACTAAACTTTACTCAGAGGAGGAAGTGAGGATGGCGGTTTTCCAAATGAAACATAATACAGCACCTGGACCTGATGGTTTCCCGGCTGAGTTCTACCAGAATTTTTGGGATGTTATCAAGTCTATTTACTTCAACTGTTTGCCTGTCTTCACAATGGACAGTTAGAGTTGTTTCGTCTCAATTTTGGTGAGATAATTTTATTACCTAAGGTTAACGAGGCAGAAAGGATTCAACAATTTAGACCTATATGCCTTCTTAACGTTAGTTTTAAAATATTCACCAAAGTGGCTACGATTCGACTGAACAGTGTGGCAGATCATGTAGTTCGTCCGTCTCAGACGGCTTTTATGCAAGGCCGCAACATCCTTGATGGAGTTGCGATCCTACATGAAACAGTTCACGAGCTACATAGGAAAAAGCTGAATGGGGTAATTCTTAAAATTGACTTTGAGAAAGCTTATGATAAAGTCAAATGGTCTTTCCTTCAGCAGACCCTCAGAATGAAAGGTTTTTCTCCTGAGTAGTGCGCGTTAATTAATAGCTTTGTTTCGGGAGGAAGTGTAGCCATTAAGGTCAATGATGACACTGGCAAATATTTTCAAACGAAAAAAGGCCTCAGACAGGGTGACCCGTTATCGCCAATACTATTTAATATAGTGGCTGATATGTTGGCTATCTTGATCGAACGCGCTAAAGCTGAGGGTCAAATTGAAGGAGTGATTCCACATCTTGTTGATGGTGGTTTATCGATTCTTCAATATGCTGACGATACAATCCTTTTTATGGAACATGACATCGAAAAAGCTCGTAACCTTAAGCTGATCTTGTCAGCATTCGAGCAACTTTCGGGTCTTAAGATAAATTTCATAAAAGTGAATTGTTTTGTTTTGGCGAGGCTCAAGAAAACGCCGCCTTGTATGCTGAACTTTTTGGCTGTGAGCAAGGTCAATTTCCTATCAACTATTTGGGTATTCCGATTCATTATCGGAAACTTACAAATGCTGAATGGAAAAAGGTGGAGGAAAGACTTCAATTACGCTTAAATAGCTGGAAAGGCAAACTCTTATCCTGGGTGGAAGATTGGTTCTCATAAACTCGGTACTAACAAACATGGTACTGTACATGATTTCATTCTTCCAATTGCCTAAAGGAGTCTTAAAACGATTGGATTATTTCCGATCAAGATTCTTTTGGCAAGGGGATTGCGAGAAGAAAAAATACCGACTGACTAAATGGAGTGTCGTTTGCTGCCCTAAAGACCAAGAGGGCTCGGAGTTCATGACCTTGAGGTCAAGAATAGAGCCTTGCTAGGTAAATGGCTCTTCAAACTTCTATCGGAAGATGGAGTTTGGCAAACCCTCCTTAGGAGAAAGTATGTGGGATCAAGCTGTTTCTCAGGTTCTTTGGAAACCTGGCGATTCACACTTCTGGGCTGGCCTCATGGCTACAAAGAAGTTTTTTTTCCAACATGGATTTTTCTCAATTAGGGAAGGATCGGAAATTCGTTTCTGGGAGGATAAATGGCTAGGCCAATCTACCCTTAGAGAACAATATCCGGCTCTGTACACTATTGTACGAAACAAAAGCGACATGATCGCGAAGGTGTTGGGTACCTCCCACCAATGTTTCGTTCAGAAGAAGTTACTTGGAACAAGACAAGCATCCTGGAATGCTTTGCTCATCCGATTGGATTCTGTCCAATTGTCGGAAGGTCCAGATAAATTTCAATGGAATCTTACGAAGAATGGTAAATTCTCGGTTGATTCTATGTATAGAGCACTAATTCTACCTGAAGTGCCAGTCGATATTAAGGATAATAACAAAATTTGGAAGATGAGGATACCACCTAAAACTAAAGTGTTTGCATGGTATCTTCGTCGGGGTGTAATTCTTACTAAAGATAACCTTGCCAAGCGTAATTGGCACGGAAGTAAAATGTGTTTTCTGTCAACATGACGAGACCATTACACACTTATTCTTCCAGTGCGAATTCGCCAGGTCTATATGGTCAGCCGTCCAGATAGGTTCTACCTTACATCCACCGCGTACTGTTGCAAACCTTTATGGCAACTGGTTAAATGGCGTGGATTCTAGGTTTAAACTCTTCTGTAGGATGGGCGCGATTGCCGTTATTTGGTCGCTGTGCCTATGTAGAAATGACAAGGTTTTTAACGATAAAAATGCTTCTGTTATGAAGGTTATTTATCGGTGTACAGCTATGCTACGAGCATGGTCGGCCCTGCAGCGTGTGGAGCACCGTGACTTATTTTTGAGGTGGCGTTCAGGCTGGAGGTTGCGGCCAGGGAGTTATTCTCCTGGCATGGATGGCAACATAGACTCCGGATAGACCTACCAGCATCATAGGCGGATCTACATTTTCTCATTATGATATGTAATTTGCCGTTTTTACTTTTTGTTCTGAATTGGTTACTAGTGAACTGGTGGCTGTGTGCGTCTTAGCTATGTAGAGGCCGGGTGTAATACTTAAAACTCTTAAGTAAAAAAATCCCTTTATCTAAAAAAAACAACGATTTCCCTTTACTAATACTATCTATGAAATACGTCTTGGCAAATTGATGGCCACATAGTTTATCCAAGGAGAAGAATCACTTCTGGATCATTAAATTTGATTAAATAGAAAGGAATCATCATTTTTTTTACGGGGGCAAAGATCACTGCATTAATTCGGAAACATTACAGAAAGGTCCCTGAAGAAAAACAAAATTACAGCATAGCCCTTCTGAACGTTGACCACGGCTCCAACACGCCGGAGCTGTCGGTGACGCGCCGCCGTCACTGCCTCCCTCGAGCCTTGGATCAGAGGCAGTCCCCAGACGGACGGGAAGTCGCCAAGCACCGGTCGAAGACCTACACCAGCAGTCGTCGTCGTCGTCGCACCGAATCGCAGCAAGACCTTGCGGTAGAACTTCTATTGCTGGCACCGCCGTCCACGGCGCCGAGCAAGGGGAAGTCGCCCACGGCTCCTCCGCAGAGAAGGGAGCGTGACGATGGCGGTAGAACGACAGCGGAGCTCCACGGAACGCCGCCGCCGGAGAGGAGATCCACCACCTGCAAACACCGGCCGCCACGCCTCCACCTCCAAAACGCCGGCCGCCTGACACCTAAGAGCTTCTACACTATATACACAACGCGAGACGGGATCCCCGGCCTCCCGCCGCCGAAGCGGCCGGCGGAGGCCGAGGGATCCGACGAATCTGCGCCGGCGAGGTGAAGGTCTCGGTGGATCTACAAATCTCTCCCTTTTCACTGTAGACGGGGGGAGGAGAGTCCAAGGTCTCAAGGAATCATCATGTCAACTAAGGAAAACCCCAAGGGAAGTAAATTTTCCTGGGGATGTTCCGTAGATAGTTCAAATTTGATTGACCAACTTGATTGTGTAGCTAGCACTCTTGAATGCCTATAACTAGGCGAAATAGTTACAAGTTCGCTTATATGGGTACTGTCAATGTTCCTGGACAAAATGATAGGATGCATTCTGAGTATGTCAAAGTTCACTGTGGTATAACTATTTCCATGATACTGGTGTCCCTAAAATGGTGTAGAAATTCACAATGTAGAGTACTGATTCCGATTCAAATTGTAAGTATCTGATATTTCGCAGATAGCCATGTTGTAGAAATTATGACATCTTTCTTTGATTGAAAAACCAATACATCACCGTATATGTGCATCCATCTGCGAGTTGTTAATTTGGCAATCTATTTTGTTGTGTGTTGAATATTTACTTTTTGAAAACTACATACCTGAGTTGACCAATTTAGTATATTTTGCAGTCCCAAGGCATATAATTGTTGCAAGACATGTACGCTATACTATGAGCCTCCACATCCATACAGGAAAAAATGTGTGATGTGCCGTACAGGCAAGATGCCTCCACCACCACTGTGAGCTCAGGCAACTGTCCCCTTTCCTCAGTCATCCGCCACCGTGTGCTCAGCTCCTTTCCTCACCCTGCCTCTCTCTTCAGGTCATTGGCGCCGCAGCAGCCATGTACCCATTTGGTGAACTCAATTTCAGTCGTTCTTACTTCTTTTTTGCAGGGAAGTTGTACTACTACCTTTGTGATGTACAATTGCATGTGTTAATTGAGTGAGCACCATTTATAGGGTGTTAGATATAATCTTAGATTATTATTTTGAGCAGACCAGGACGGATATCTATAAATGAAGCTAGCGAGTCACCCCAATGTGGTCAAGTTAGACGAGTTACCGTATCTACTTCATTCTGGTTGATGTTGGAATCAATAATATTTACTATCAGATGTCTTTTTACGTACCAGTAGTTTCACCGAAAGCCATTTATTATGAGCGTGTTTTGGCAAGTCAGAACAAGATAGTTATAATCTGGATTCATCACTGGCGGCATAATGGATGGGCTACCAGCGGAGTAAAGATAGTGCCATGGGTGCCAAGCTCAACCTTCACCTGGCTTCGTCCCCCTCAATCAGGTGACCACCCCCTTTAACAAATTGTATGAGCCTGTGTTATTCCCCTATATATGATATATATGAAATAGGAGAATTATCCTACAGACTAGCTTCAGTTTGTTGTTATATGTGCAAACAGATGCATCACCATTCTGTACCCAGACGATCAGCACATCGGCTCTCTCATTACCAAAACTGCAAGAATCATGTCTATTTGTCCTTTGCTGCAACTCCAATCCATACTGTTGTTAGTGTATGAAAAATGATTGTATTCTTTAGAGTTGAGTTTTCAATTCATGATGTTTAAGTGATTACATTTGTCCGAGTGATTATACCAAAACTGCAAGAATCATGTCTATTTGTAATCTGAGCTTAAGATTCTGAGCAACATATGAGTTTCTTACAGTAAATGAGCAATTAAAGGAGTACTATCCCTTTATTATTTTTGCTGAATTGATTCAAAATCAGTCCAGGCAATTGACTTCTCTTGATCTTGTCATCTTTGGGCTGTTTGTTCTTAGGTACAGAGTGACTATGCCAAACTGAAGCATATAATTGAACACTGCATAGGACAAGGTCAACTAGAAGCTGAGATGCTCCTAATCTCCCATGTAAGTCACCTCTCCCTTCCTGTGTGAGTACATTTGTACTTTTAGTATGCTCCTAGCTGTTTGATAATGCTAAAATTGGAGAAAAACTACTCTACATTCTGAATCGGGCAAGTCATACACAATTTGTGCATAGTCGACCCTATTTCGAGCTTTGTACAATAAAACCAAATATAGTTTGACCTTGAGAAGATGAAGATGCTCTACTTGGGTGGATGAACTCCTCGCCCTTGGAGATGTTCCCTTGTGTTACTAGGCTTAAATAGAAAAATCAACTTGTGGAATTGTAATAGAAATATAAAGATGCCTGCTAAAACATCATTCGTAGCTATTTGGCCCAATGTTTCGAATTCTACACTAATAAGCAAGTTCAAGCCTGGTACCTTTATTATTGTACGTTGATATATATGACATGATCCTCTTCGTTTGTATCACACCTCAAATTGTTTTGGTGTCCTATACAATTTCTAGATAGCATGAAATCTATGACAATTTGTAGACATCATGAAACCTATGACTCTAATGTTTACTGTGTTGGCCCTTTGGTTTAACGCCTCTCATGGTTCTGTGTATGATGTGATGTCTTTCGTATGAAACCGTCGAATGTAAGATACACTGGCAAACGAGAAAAGAAAAATTGCAGATGAACACCACAACTCATCATTTAACTACCTTTAACATTATAATTTCCAATTTTATTTAGACATTCCTTCTCTTATTTGATCAGTGAGCCCCAGATATTATTTGTTCTTGTTGAACATTTCTGAATCCTTGCTGGAATGCTACCTTGTACTTGCTCAAAACAACACACTGGCCTTCACAATGTCATACTTTTGTGGTGTCTCATTAGGCCTATCAGAGCATTGTCAATGGAGTAGTCATCTGGACCACCCATCTAATTTTTGCATTCTCCTTCCGCTCAATTGTCCATGTATTAATCTGTTCTTATCGATGTTTTGAAAAAAAAAACCAGGGAGATGGATGCGTCTCCTGATTGCTTATCCCCTGGTCTAATGTGAGTGCCTGAGTAGGGTACCAAGAATAACAGGGAACCACGTTACTGATTGTAGCTGCTCTAAGAAGTTGTTTACTCCGCATCTTGATTTGGCAAAGAAAGTTCAAAATTATGTCTCCCTATAGTTATTTTTCTTTTTGTGGATGTGGAACTTTTATTATTCAGATTTCAATTTTAATGTAAACATCATTGTGAAATATCTTGCAAGATATTCTACCAGTTGCGGGGGGCATCATTGTGAGGTTTATGTCATCCCAACACACTGAGATGAAGGATCTGCTGCCAACTGAGTTTTGACGAGGATGAAATAGTAATGCCAATGGCAGTGTGCCATGGGCACAAGGTACAAATACTATTTCCATGATAAATCTTGTGCTTTAAATATTTGGTACATCATGATTCTCAAAAATAAATAAATTGTGCCCTATCATTATTGTTTGTGTTTACTGTTGTTCAAATATTTGCAATGTATATTTCATCCATCTAGATTTAATGTACATATGTTTTTTCTTTGACCAATGTAGGAGTCACAACAAGAACTAGGTGGGCAAAGATCTGTTGAAGGGAAAGTAGCACCCTTGTAAGAGGTTTCCCTCGCCTTGGATGTCCCAAGTAGTCTTCTTAATATCAACCTGCTCTTTGTAATTAGAGTAAAGGAAATTTTGTGGTATATGCTTGGAGAAAATTCGCATATTGGTGAGACAATATTTTTTGTGACATATTCATACATAATGCACATATTGTTGCTGACACACTCATTCATAAAAAAATATGGTTAATCATTTCCTTATATAATTTTGTTTATCAGCCCGTAGCAACGCACGGTCATTCAACTAGTATAAGTCAATGTTTTGGTAGAGTAGCGGACCACATAGCTTCAGTAAAGTGCACCAGTTAGTTACGCTACATGCATCATTAGCTCGCAAATCGGGGCACAAAAGCGGGCCAAAGAAATGACCATGCCAAGACGGATGCTGGGAGTAGCATGCAACGTCATTTGATCTGGAGTGGATCACAAGGTTAGGAACAAGAAAGCATGTGTGCTCCAGAAGTGGTAGGCCTGAACTGAAATCCATGAAATATACTAACTGTAAAATAGTGTCAAGTCGCACAGTAGTACTAGCTTCAAAGAGTGGACACTGGACAGTACTATTGCTTGGAACAGCGCAAAAGACGTGATTAGTTGAGAGAAATAGTCAAGAATTTCCATGATGGTCGAAGTCTATTTTATGCCAATCAAGTGTATGTTCTAAATTGCAAGGCTATCTCGTCTCACGCGCCTGCAACTGCAAGCTCACTGCTGTTCAGTAATTAACAACCCGGCCGGCCTTTGACCAGATCCCCAAAAGGCTAGCGTTGTCCAACCGTGTTTAGTACTAACCCTTTTGTCGGCGTGGAGACTGACCATGCTTCTCTTTCCTTTTTCTTTTCCCGATTCATCTGCTTTTGAGAATTGAGACCAAGGAGGATGAGAGGAAGAATTGGGAAGCACATGCGCCAGAGAATAGATGCACACATATCATCCATAGGATATAGCTAACCACCTGGTCGACCTGTCAGGGTTTCCTTCTCCCCATGTGCTTAATAATCCCGTGTTGCGTGCTAATTTGCGGACTCCTTGGGGGCTCCAAGATGAGATGTGAGGATTCCCTGTTGTCAAAGTCTCGTTTTGCGGTTGCTGAACTACAATGTGATGAACTTACTTAGGCCATGTACAATGCAAGGTGTTTAATTAGGTGCTTACAAAAATAAACCAAGCTTTTTATTAAGCACCAATGCCTATTCTTATAAGAGGGGTGTCTAGTTAAGCATTATCTAGTACAAATAAGCACTGGTGCTTAGTTAAAAACCGGTTTATTTTGCTAAGCACCTCTGTAATCACCTTGCATTGTACATGCCCTTACACAACTATCATTACCCTTAAGCCGGTTTATTGCGGAAGCTATACCTAGCACTTTAGGGAAGCGGTTTTGTTCGAATGTTCGGTACAACCCATGTGTTTGCGCCCTAATCGTTCGTGTAGCCTAGGCTTTGTCGGGAATTTCAACTGTTTACGTTATTTCATTTTACTTCTCTATAATCTTTATGGTAGGCCTGAACTCCATGTGTGGTCAAATAGAAAGGTTTTGGGGCCAGCAGCAGATAAGTGTCAAAGTCAGAACACAACAGCTAAAAAGAGTGGGTTACTTGTAGCAGGACATGAGAGGTGGGTACGTAGTTGTTTTTTTGGTGCGGGAGAAAGGTGTCCCCGGTCGAGAGAACAAAGTCAAAGGTTCATCAGTTTAAGGGTAATGATAGTTGTGTAAGGGCATCAGTTTAATGATTTCGGGTGAATCAGAGGTTCATCAGTTTTCCAGTGACAGTAAGGCCACAAGATTTACAGTAGTGGCTTGCCAATAATTAATTAAACTTGCAAGTGCGAGCTTTTCTGCAACACAAGGGCACGTCAACTTGCAGTTCAGATCCTGGAAGAATGTAAAGAGCCTGAAATTTAGCACTCCTGCCATGCAAAAAGAACATCTGATAGCTCTTCCTGTAGCTTGAACGATGTATGGTTTCATTTCAAGAAATGGAACCGGGGAGGAGCTCCCTGTGAATAAAAAAATAATAATAATAAAATATGAGAGTAGCGGACATCCTCAAGACTGCAACTCTGCAATTCTGCTCTGTAAACGTGTTATCCGCAGATCAAAGTGACAACTCTGCAAGTGATAGCACAACATGTTCAATACTCTGTAGTTGACATTGCTGAATAAAACATCACCAAATGTAGGCCGTGGTAGTGGACAAGGTAGGGCTCCAAGAAAACCCTTTTATTTCAGGGCAAAGTGCCAACTCAGGGGAAAAAGTTCCTTGGTTAGGAATCGTGATCATGATAATGTTGATAAAAAATACTACTCTAGTTCAAAAGCGCCCACTCCAAGTTCAGGAATTCAAGTTTTAGTTCCCATGGGCGCCTGGGTGTCAAATAAGTTCTTCACTCATTTTGACAAAAACTTCAGACTGTATGTAATAGTAAATGGTTATTCAGTACTAAGTATTGCACTAACTCATCAGAAACAAGAGAACACACAAGAACAAGCATGGAAGGCAGGCAAGAAGTTGTAGTTCATCCACACAAAAAACCACAGATCAAGTATTTCACAAAAAATCGCTAACTTTCAGAAATATTTCGCGAACTTTCAGAAATCCGAAACCAATTTACGGCTAATACAGTACCAAATATTAATTAAACACTTTCAACTTTTCGCTAATACGCTTACAACTTCCCGCTACTACCAGACAACGAATCTAACAAAAATCGAAATTTCAACAACCAATTGCCAGCTTTCGGTGAATGTAAACACGGCCTTGTACCAAAAACGACATATTGCAGCAGAAATCAGGGTAAGAAAGGAAAAATTAAAAACCCTAGACCTTGCGGTAGTTCCTCCTCTTGCGGTGGCGGCGGGCAACAAAGACGGCTCCCGTCGCGGGAGGAGGAGCGTGACACGCAAGCCCGGACCCTCAACTGCTCCCGTTGCCGTCGGAGGCGGGAGACGCCAGGCGGCAGGAACGGTTGGGCGGCGCACGGCGTGTAACTAAATCCTGCGCGGCAGGAGCGATGTCGTCCCAGGATGGGAGGTGCGGCGGAGCTTGGCGGCCGGAGGAGTGGGGGCGCGCGGCTATGCAGACGAGAGTGATTGAGAGATACGAGGGAGAGAGCTGGATGGGGAAGGGTAAAGTCCGAAAGTGGAAGATAGTAACCAAGATTAGGAGAGCGGCGATTTGTCACCCGGGCTACATGTAGCCCGGTATTTTATTTATTTTTTTGTTGCCATTTTAAGTTTCCAAAAAATCCAGAAACAATACTGGATATTGAAAACGACTTGATCTATGATTCTGAAAAGTTTCAATGCAAAATAGTTTATATTGCGCCCTACATGAAAATGACAAAATTCTGACAATTTTGAGAGGATTTGAATCACCACCCAGATCTAGAAATTTGTCTTTTTTACACATGATGAAATACAAAATGTTTTGGATTTCTTTTTTGCACACAGGCAGGAATCATCATTATCTACGTTTAGGATTTTTTCAGAATTTTTTACAACTTAAATTTGCAGATTTTAAATTTTCAAAAAACCGGGCTACGTGTAGCCCGGGTGACAAAACGACTTTGCGCCAAGATTAGGCTAATGTTGCTAAAAAATAGCTGAAGTTTGCAAAACGAGAAAGGTATGCAAAAATATTGACCACCGTCCAAATAAGATGGTCAGTGAAGCCAAGTGTAGAAGATACTTCAGCACAAATGTGAATGTGGATTTGAAGGCACAAATATGTGGAGAATTACAGATTGGTCGCTTAGATAGAAGTGATAGTTTCGTCCATCTTCCGGAGAGAATCATTAAAAGGTTAACAAAAGGGAATGAAAAATTCTATCTTTGCGAGGCAAATAAATCCTTTTGAAAGTTGTTATTCAACCAATACACGTGCTTGTTATGTCGGTGTTTCAAATTCCTAAGAAATTATGCAAGGAGATGAGTGATATCATGTCGGTTTTTGGTGGGGTGACACGGATGAGCATCGCGGTATGCATTGGATGGCTTGGTGACGTATGTGTATTCGGAAGAAAGACGAGGGACTTCCATTCTTTCAAGCTAGCCATGTTAGCAAAGCAGAAGTGTAGATTAATTACACAATCAGACTCTCTTTTTGCACAAGTGTTACGAGCTAAAACTACCCTCACCAAAATATTTTGAAGGTGGCCCCCAAAAACGGCTAATCTTATACGGAGTACTTGGCAAAGTATTGTTGTCGTTTTGAGCACTTTAATAGAGGGCATATCTTGAGACTTGGATGTGGTATCTGAATAAACATATGCGAAGACCATTGGGTGTCGGGTAGCCCAACAGGGATGATCCATACATCAAGTGGTCTGGTTATTCTAAAAACGGTCAACGAACTGATTGATCCTCCCGAGACAGATATTCAACCTAATTGATGCAAATAGAGTTTGGAGAATTCCCTAGAATGAAAACATGACAGAAGACACTTTGTGGCTTGGCATCTTTTCTACGTCATATAGCTTCACGGTGTGAACGGCTTACTGTGCACAGTGGGGGCACTGTTTCGGTCCGAAGGTGGATCACACTGATGGACACGAAGCTTCAGATCGTAACAGGGTTTGGGAGATAGTGTGGAACCTTAAAGTACCAGCCAAGGTGATGATCTTCATCTGGAAAAGCGTTACATGGCACAATCCCAGGTCCAGTGGGTCTTGCTAATAGACATATCAAAACTATGGCCCAATGTCCCATCTGTAAACGAGGGCCAAAGGATATAAAGCACTTGATGTTTACCTGTCAGTGTGCTCACCAAGTGTGGAACTAGATGGGCTTCTCGAAGCTATCCGGTATGTTCTGCCGTTTGATGGGTCTGGATATGTTGTTTTGGAAGAATCTGAGAAACCAAAATCATAGCGTCCCTACTTTGAGTCGGATTGGGTACAGAGAAGCTATTGTAGTGGGATCATGACAAACATGGTGGCAGCGTATAGAAGTGGTGAAATATGAACAAGCTAAAACTCCCGCCCAATATGCGTTTGCAATTTTGGCTCTGACAGCAAACTACCAAGGTGCGAATCCGAGAGTTGAACCACATGCAATCACATGGTCGAAATCATCAGTTCACTCATACAAGATGAATATTGATACGACATTCTTTCCGAATGGAGATGGAGAGGCAGGAGTTGTTCTTCGTAATGATAAGGGCGAGGCCGTGGCTGGTGGCTGTTGGTCATTGTCCAATCCTCTCGATGCTGCAACGGCTGAAAGCGATGGCTTTGCAAAAAAAAAGGCTTTATTTTGATTGAGCAAATTGGTTGTTCTCTGTGTACTACTGAAACTGATTCATTAGAACTCTGTCAAGTATACAACAAAATCACTGACATATGGAGCCCTTATAGGCGATTCTTGTTGGTCGTTTCTTGATGTCATCCAAGATTGGATCAATCAAGGTTCAACAAAACAATCAGGCGGCTAATTCGGCGGCGCACAAAATAGCTCGTTATGCTTTTTATTCGAATCTTTCTTCGTTTTGGGCCTGCGACCCTCTAGTTTTATTATTCCAGATGTAATAAACAATGTCAATTTATTTGATTTGCAGTAAATTGAGCCATGATGGCTTTCCCTAAAAAAAAATCTAGCATGCAAAAAACCCTATGTGGTCCTGTAACTAGACATTGGTGCCAATTATGAGTGGCTAATATGATTTTTTTGATGTCTTATGGTGTGTTTGCACTAACCGTAACAAGATGTGTTTCCGGGGTCATCATCGGGAAAACCTGCTGGGTGCGCAAGCCTGCCATCGGGATCTGAACATTGGCTGAACTAGGACGACAACTCGTGACAACAAACTGGTATCAGCCAACCACTCCTCCCTTCAGCGTGCCGACGAGCTGTGCTGCGTCAAAGGCGCAAAGTTCACACCATGGAGGAGATTTAGTGCAATTTTGTCTTTCCAAATTCTGATGTGATAAACTTAGTTGTTTACTGCTTTCTTACAAAGCTGAGGACAGTTTAACTGCACACTGAAGTCGCCAGTTTGATCTCACAAGTATACTAAATCGGGGGGAGACCCTTATTTTTTTCTAAAAATACAATAACCGCAATTGTATCTCTAGCTTGTACACGCTAGGCAGACATGAGAGAACTCAACAAAGCCTCATTTAACTCAAAGAAAGAATTCAAGATTAGTCAAAACTTGAAAAATACTTCACTTTTGGATACTTCGGTTTTAAGAAACGAGAACTCTTCCGTGGACTAGTGGTAGCCGTGCATATGCACATAAGGGTCAGGTCTCGGGTTCGAGTCCTCACTTCTACCTTAATGACAAACCCGGGGTGGAGCCCCCCCTCCGGTCTTGTTATTTTTTTTAGAAACTGCTCTCAACTCTAAGTCTAACTTTTTTTCTTTTTCTCAGGTGAACGGGATAAAAAAAAAGTGCAATTGTGTGACAGAAAATTACAAGTGGAGGAGTTGCATTTTTCTTAGGTAAAAAAGATCAAGAAAATCTTAAGAGGTCCGAGACTTAGATGGACCCAAAACTATTACCCTCTGTACCAATGTCTAAACTCAAACAGATCGACTGCGCGTATTTCTGAGTGGGCCTCTTCTTCCTCCTCCTCATCGACGTGGTCATGGTAGTGAGGAACGGAGCTCCACGGGCTGTCGTCCAAAACACTGCGGAACCGGCTCCGGAGGAACGTGGCGGCCTCGTGCGTTGCCGCCTTCCTTGCCTCCCTGGCCGATGACCGGCGCTGCGTGAATCTCCAGCCGAGGTACTTGCATATTGCTGATGTCTTAGGGATGTTGATCGACACGGTCACGCCTGACCCACCTGTGTCCTCGTGGGTCCTGTACGAGGGCCGGGAGGTTGCTCCGAGGCAGTTAGTCACGTCCCACAGACGCAGCTCGGCCTCCGACATGGCCTTCCGCAACGGCGGTCCCATGGCGTGGATGTGCGGGAAGCGCTGTACCGTCAAGCATCGCCAGGTTCCTGAACGTGAAGACCCCGATGATGGTTCGGATGATGGCCGGTACGTACGGAGGCAGTCGTTGCGGACGTCGTAGGATTGCAGCTGCCTGAAAGGCCGGAGGCAGTATGCAGCCAGCGACGACAAGTTCATCTCATCATCCACTAAGCAAACCTGGTTCTCCCTGATCTTGCCGACGCCTGACGAGGACGCACTGATGGAAAAAGTGTCGCAGCAGGCCTCACCGACGAAGATCGCGCGCCCGCCCAAGTCCTTGACTGGCTGTGGCTGCTTCGCCGTCTCGCCGCCGAGGACGAGCGTGAACACCTGGACTGCGCGGGTGAAGTGCCTGTAGTCGGGCACGCGGGTTTCCCCGAAGGCCCTACCGACCATGAGCAACCTCCCATGGAGGACAACCAGGTGCAGCCCGACGCCCTGGAAATCGATTCGCCTTATTATAAACGAGGGTGGCCTCCACGGCTCATCACATTGGAGGTCACCGTCTTGGATGACGTGGACACGGGCTTCTCTGTGGAGCGCATGGAGTTTCCCCTCGAAGAATATGATGTCGTGGAGGACGAACTCCTAGTGATGGTCCGCCAACGGCGCTCTCCCCGCCTGAGTCTGAGTGAGCAGACGACTATGTCCCTGCTAATGCTATACTTGTTGTGGTCTTCGTTATCAACGATGGCAGCAACCGTGTAGCTCTTCGAGTCCGGCGCTGACGACAGGATCAGCTTAACCAACGGCTTCTCGTTCCACCGTGGCAGCTTGATCTGCTCCATGGTAACAGCGTTCAGTAGGAAGGGGCGGCATGTCGGCGGTACGAGGGCGAGCCAGTCGCCCAATGAGCCTCGGCACACGACAGTGGCGGCATCCTCGGGCAGCGGCACAGGATGGATGGAGGCGTCGTGGAGGCTGACGCAGTGCCCGGGAGCGACGAGCCATCGCATGGGAGGGCGCGGATGAGCAAGCTCGGCAGTGCGCCATGCCTAGCACACACCACGGACGCGGTCGCCGTAGGATGGAGTGAGCCGGTCGAGGATGACACTGAGTAGGTCGTGCGGGAGGTCGGACAACGAAGGGCGGTGGCGTCTCGCTTGTTTCTTGGGTGGTGGCATGATGATGATCGCCGCCGGCCAGGCAAGGCTGTGTTGGAATTTTGTGGGCCTTTTGTCCAGCTTTTGCCCATAGCTCAACTAAAATCCAAAAATCTCATGGCCCATTTACATGGCTGGTTTGGGGAATAAAGTTTAGTCCACATTGCTAGTTGAGAGAGAGTTGCACCACCTTATATAGTGAAGTGTTGTGCTACTTGGTAAGCCTGTGAGAACAGAAGGCTCTCTCGTGCGCACTCCACCTCCACCGCCGCCGCTCGCTTGTTTCGTCGCGGCGCGGCTGTTACCGACTCGATCGTGCGGCTGCGCCCACGTCCTACCCGACCTGCGCTGTTATATAAACGGGTTGAGCAAACCCTAGCCACCAACACGAAACACATGGTCTCTCGCCGTTCCACTTCCAGAACATTGCGCCACCGTCTTCCAAGTCTTCTCCATCCCGTCTTCCGGCGTGTACGGGAGAGGTCGATCAGGTTTTTGGGGAGCGCACTCGCGCGACTACTGGCATCGAGTTCTTCCCCAACGACGACTTCTTCTCCGACATCGCCAACCTCTTCATCGACGACATGGGTGACGCCAGCGGCTCCGCAACTGCTGCATCGTACGTGTTCTTCATCTTCCTGTTTGATGTACTGCTAGAGTTTCTGCTTGTATTAGTTACTCTAGATTCGATCTGTTTATCTACTGTTTTAGTAGATCGCCTGGCTTTCTCGCGTCAACGAAGTTGTTTCCCTTCAAAGGGGTGTTGTACAAACGGTGACGCATGAGAGCAGTTTACTGGTTCCAAAACAGTAACTGCTATGTGATGCCCACAAGTATAGGGGATCGCTGAAATCTTCGTTGGCAAGTATTACCCAAATTTATAGTTCGACTCGATGGGAACACAAGAATACCAATAAGACTTTGGCAATTGAGGCGTCACTCTCAACCACACCTGTATATCAATAAACTTGCAGCAGTAATAGTGATGGCAGTAAGGTGATTCAAGCAAGCAAAATAAAACAGCAGTAGTAACAAGGGTTTCCCAGTTTTCACCGGAAAAGTGAAAGTGTAACTCAGAGATTTAAAACGTAGGCACGAGGTGACAGCGGGTGTTGCATGAATAAGATTGATCATATAATAAGATATAAGTAGCAATGGGACTTATCTCTAACTCCGATATATGTAGGTATGTGTTCCATAAATAGTTGTGCGTACTAACCAAGAGATTGTGCACAACATCTATTGTCCTACCTGCCCATTTCACAGGGGCCAACTTAGAACTACAGTAATTAAGGTCTACCCTTTCGAATAGCCCGGAACAACGCATTAACACTTCATGAACACATAGAATCCTCAAACTAATACATCTCCCCCTTGTTTTCCCTACCTGTCACTTTTAGGGTTCGCAGGTTCAACATAATAGCAGGTAATACACTTTGCAGATAGATACCAAACTCAAATATATGATGGGGCAAAATAATTTCAGCACTGAAATCATGCCACTCGGGCCCTAGTAGCAAGCATTAAACATAGCATAAGTGCATCAACACAGTACAAAAGTATCTTCAAGATAAACCCTAGGATTTAGAACAACGGGTACAATTACATGATCAATCTCATCCAATCCCCCTCCACCTCATGTGCCTACAGCGGACTACTCACACATGGTGATGGTGAAGGAGCTCATGGTCGATGGAGATGAAGGCGGTGAAGATGGCGGTGAAGACGGCCTCCGGATCTCTCCTCGGGGGAGAAATCCTGGATCAATCTGTCTCCGAAAACGAAGATCGTGGTGGTGGCGGCGCTCTGTTTCGCGAAAACTCCTCTCCTCCTAGGGCGTCCACTTTTTCGTATATATGAAGGGGTACGCGGAAGACCGAGGGAGAGGCGGTGCCCGAGGCTCCAGATGGGTGGGCCCACGCGGTCAAGGAATCTGACCGCGTGGGGCCCACTCTTTTGGGCCTCGTGCGCCTCCTCGAGTCCGTCTTTTGCACGATGTCCTTCTTTTCCATAAAAAATGACGTGGTATTTTTCCCCGATTTAATTTCCTGCAAAAACAACCAGAAAGGAGACTTTGCTAAAAACAGCGTCAGATTCAGCAGTTTTATTCAAATATGGGAAGATTCCGGAGCAAATTATGAAGCAAAGTGCTTGGAAAAGTAGATGCATTTTAGGTGCATCAGCTCCCCCAAGCTTAGCTCGTTGTTTGTCCTCGAACAACTCAAACGTAGTGCAGAAGCGATGAAAAGACTTTGACAAGAACTTTGCATTGCATATACAACACCGTTTAATACCAACAAGTATTCAAAACATAATTTCCATAACAAATAACAAACTGCTGGCAAAGATGCATCTAACCGGTGTTAAAGCATTTATATTTGTTACAAAGGAAATAACATGAAGTGTCAGCACTTGGATGAGTTTGCCCAACTGTAGAAGAAAACAAAGGTTCTTGCATCGCTATTGATTGAATCTGTCAAGATTTTTGAGATCTCTTGATTCTTTACTTTGTTGACTAGTGAACTCATTGTGCTTACATCCTTGCTCTCAATTTTATCAAATCATTTAACATTCCCTATTATGACTCATATGCTTGACCAACTAGAGGTTGAAAGCCTCATGCCCCGTGAATACGAGTACCTACACCACGTGTACTCACCTCGGGTCACAGAGTAAATTCAAGTTTTAGGTCATTGTAAGTATTTTAATAGCGTCATTGAGAGTTGCTACAGGGGTACCTCTTGCCTCATGACATGGAAGCCAGCCCATGTCAAAACAACAAGACAAACAGACAATGAACAATCTCAGCACTCTTTTATTTACTATGGGTATAGCTTTTTATTATGAGGTGCATCATAGAATGAACATTATGGTTATGCTGTAAATTTCCACCATGAATGATGCATGGCTTAGATTGGCGGCCCAAAGCATCTCTCTAGCCATTTATACAAACTCCTTAAACTTACTAAGTTTCCACATTTATTTCACCCGTGATAGGCATCCATAGACAAAAGTACATGATATCAACTAAATATAATTAAGAGCACGTTGAAAGCTTTGCATGTGTCAGCACATATGGGCTAACTCTCAACCCTAAGATTGTCAAGCATATGACTTCATGTTTATCATTTGAAAAGATCTTTTACTTTGGTTGGCAAGTTTAGCAAGCACAATGGGATGCGTAGACCTTTGTTTAGAACCACAGTTATTCAATCCACATCCAAGTGTTGACACTAAATAATATCTCTCTTGCATCATAATATAACATACTAAACCACGGAGGAATAAACATTTGCTAGCACTTCCCTAGATGTTAGAGAAATTATGACATGCGCACTTGCTATTATTAAAAAGTCCACATAAGCACGGCAAAGGTGTCATACCTTTCCTCCACTTCATGCACATCAGCTCATCATTGTTGTTCTCCTCTCCCAACTTGAACTGCGCAATAAAAACTCAAATCTGCCAAAAAATGCTACTGCATACAGTACTGTTTTTACCCTACCTAAACACATCAGAATAATTTCATAATTTACGGGTGTGTAGGTCATATAAAGTTGCAGCAGTGGTTAAAATTTTAGCTCATTCGGAGTTACAGAAAAAATATGAAAAATCAAACAGTGAACAGAATCAGAAATTCCTGCACCTCCGTTTTTGCATTAGATTCAAGAAAACGAAAATATTTTTGTTCTTTTTAATTTTTAGATGCATAAGGTAAATGACCAGAAGTAAATAAGCAAGAGAAACAAATAAAATCTTTTTGTGTTTTCAAGATTTTCAGAACAATAAACTAAAACATAACAAGATAAAAGTGATATAAAAAACGAATGAAAAGGGAGAGAAGTACTCCCCCAAGCTTGAGTTCAAGCTAGTATCCCGGGTGGTAGTCGTATCCACCACTTCCACTTCCGTCGTAGTAAGGTGGTGCACCACTTGATGACCCTCCTCCATAGTAAGAGGGGTCACACCTTGGTACCTCCTTGCTCCGGTCCTCGGAAACCCCATGGATAGTTTTGCATCTCCGGGTTTTGGGGCTCCTCTTGTGGTGGCACTTCTTCCACGGTCCATTTTCCGGTGTTCCTGTCAAAAAGGTCAGCACGAGGGAGCCTAATGGACACATTTTGTCCATTGTGACTCTTATAAATATAGTTGCAACCACCCTTATGCCATTCACTCATTTCCATGCGACAGGTTAAAGTAAAATCAAGTAAATTAGACTCTTCTACACGTCTACCCATGTTGTTATCAAAGCCCCTCTCTTCCTTAATGTGCTCATATATTAAAGTAGCAATAGCACCAGCATATATAGGGGTAGTATCAGTCATGTTCCTTCTCACAGCTAAATGCAGAGTTCTAGCAAGAATGACTCCCAAGTTATACTCACATGAGGTGTTTTCTTTTGCACATTTAAGTAAATAAACCATTGGTCCCGTGCAAGCAGAATTGTTGTCTCTAGCAAGAAATCCTCTTGCAAGGAACAACGCAAAGTATCTCAAACTTGGGTGCTGTATGTGAGTAAATTTGCCCCTATTGAGCCTCAGGAACATTAACAGAAATGCTACGCCAAAAAGAAACAAGATCCTGATTTGAATCAGCACCTATCTCATCCCAACTACCCGTGTTCTCCACACGAATAGCTTTGCAAAACTCTTCTAATGACATAACAAGGCGCTGCCCCCTCATAGTAAATTTAATAGTGAAAGTAGGAGGTGGTGGATTACTCTTCTTACTGCGTTGTGAAGTTCGGGGCCCTCGAAGCGGAAGGTGGAGAGGAACTCCCGTGCGATCCCCTCGTATGTCTCCCGTGGATGACGAGAGAACTCAAGTAAGCCCGCTGCAGTGACGAAGGCGTTGAAGTCATCTCCTATCCCCCAATGGTTAAGAACATCGGGATCTTGCCATTTGGTTGCATGAATCCGAAGCTTTTCCCCCACAAACTCTGCACCATCCTCCCATAGATGATCATCATCATGATTATCGGTGGCTCTAGATGGCCTCCTCCTTGTTCTTGACATCATCCCCATGAATCCCTTACCCTTGTTCATGGTGAAAGCTTGCTGTCCAAAAATAATACCCAACAAAAATTAAGATGTAACAATCTAAAACAACATTGAGCCATCCATAGCTAGTCTCCACATCAATATCATGCATCCATATTAACTAGAAAACTCAAATCTATGGGTTTCTCAAGCGTATTAGTTGACACTTGTACAGCAAAATACTTCATAAATAAAGCATAAGAACAAAAAGTAATTGGATGGGCGGAGGAGTCACATACCAAGGAGTAATTCCACCAAACAGATTTGAAAAATCTGCTCAAACTTGGGAGATCGAAGATGGCAGGAAGAGGGAGCTCGGGAAAATTTGGGAAAAATACCTGGAGGTGGTTTTCTGTCGAGGGTGAGGAGATGGGCACTGGCTGCTCACCTAATTCCACCTGTGGGTCAAAATGGTGGGTCCCACGCGGCCAAGGAATCTGGCCGCGTGGGGTACCCCATTTTGGTCCCTGGTGGCCTTTTGGCCCCCACTTTTGGCTGCTGGTCCCACTGGTAAAATAACTTAACCCCAAATTTTTCTGGAATTTTTCAAGAAAATTTTCTGAAGAGAATTTTTTAAAGTTCATATTCTGGAATTTCTGGACTTCTGAAATAATTATGTTTATGCAAATATTCTAAAGTTCTAAGACAAATAAAATTAAAATGCAATGCAAATTTTTATGGGAATCAAGTTTGCATCATTTCCACATTAGTAATGAGGTTGATCAAGTCTCATTAATAATATGTAAAGGATAACATAAATGATTCTTATTTTATATATAAAGAAGAAGTTCAGGATACCTCAATTTGATTGGAATGGTTCCAATCATCAAGGTAGCATATTTTGGTACAGGAGGTGGTAGTGCAATTTCAAAGCTTCCAATCATAATAGTATTCCTTTGAATAGAATTCACACTCTTGTTTATCATTGTAACAGGATTCTTCTTGGGAAAATAGATAGTATGCTCATTTCCTTTGACATTGAATGTCACTTTGCTCGTACAATTTATCACAGCTCCTGCAGTGTTTAAAAAGGGTCTTCCAAGAATAATAGATAAATTATCATCTTCAGGCATTTCTAATATAACAAAGTCTGTAGGTATTACCACATTAGCAATAGAGATAGGAACATCCTCACATATCCCAATAGGCTTAGCAGTTGATTTATCAGCCATTTGCAATGACACTTCAGTTGGAACCAATTTGTTTAGGTTAAGTTTCTTATATAAAGAAAAAGGCATAACACTAACACCAGCTCCTAAATCACATAATGCATATTTCACATAAGTATCTTTAATATGACAAGGAATAGATGGAATACCGGGATCTCCACGTTTTTTAGGCAATTTCCCCTCAAATGAATAATTAGCAAGCATAGCAGTAATTGCATCATTAGGTATCTTTCTTTTATTAGTGACAATATGATGGTCCCGAAGAGCAAGGCCTTGATACCTGCAAAAGTAAACGGGATTAGGCTGAGACTCCAAGTGCAGAGTGTATAGTAAGTGGAAGACAGTTTTCCCCACGAGGGGTGACTCGAGGGTTTAATATCTAACTCTCGGGGAATCTGAAATGGTAGATTTATCTTCTTATCCTTCTTTTGGTTACCTACAAAACAAGATTAGATGTTTTGGTCCTCAACCTCACCTGTGGTTGTCAAGCACAAGGTGTAAGAATGATATCAGGATAGTTATGCAATGCAAACAAGAAATAAATATGCAATGATGGTGGATGCAATGATAAATGATATTTTTGGGTTTTTGAATGATGTATGCAAGATGAAAAGTATTTTTGTATTTTCGGATTTAATGATGGCTGAAAATAGAAAAGTGGTATATGGTGTTGGAAAGGTGTTTCTTATGATTAAAAATGGACTGGGGTTCATGGTTTCACAAATGCACTCTCTCTTTATAAAGTGGTAGACAATGGAACACACACAGTTAACATATGAGATTGCAACACAGGGTTTGATAACAAGTTACTTAAATAAATGGGCATCACGTCCTAACATAGAGATCTTTTGGTTATTAACCTCTCTAATACTCCACCAAGATGCGAACTAAATCATAACACCTCAGTAATTAAGATAACTCAGAGTATAGCATTAAGTATCATGACATGAAGTGAAAATAAGAACATGCTAGATCTAGTCATGGAGTAGTGGCAATGGTCACGCCCACATCCCCGGTAGCATGGTATTTTAGTTTATCCCTAGTGAGGCAACAAAGTAAGGTAAAGATACCAAAGTGGATCGCAGAACTTTCTCTCACGTTCACTGTACTAGCCACCCCCGTTACTCCAACTAATGCACACGTTCCCCCACACACGCTCTCATAAACATGCTTGATCAAAACAAGTAGACAAGAACGGGGTACATAATATGCATCTATACTCATAACTGAAACAAACATTGCAATCTCAAACATATATTAACTCATAAAGATCCACCACAAAGGTATTACAACGGTGACCATAATCATGTTCAGCAGCTCATACGGTGCTAATTAGTGAAGCTCAAGAGAGGAGAGATACATAAGTTACTTCCACAAACCCATAGTCCAGAGGTGGACTACTCCCTCTTCATCATGGAGACGGTGGAAAAGTCGATGGAGAAGATGGAGACCACGCCGGCAGCGCCCTGCCGGAGTTTTCCCCCTCCAATCTACAACTCCTGATCTCTGTTTTGGTGTTTCTGTGTTTGTGCGGCGCTCCTTCCAGGGAACGTCGGGGGACCTTTTTTTTAGGCGTTTTTAGGTCAAGACGATGTCGGTGGAGAAAAGATCGAAGGCAACGGAGCCACGAGGCCCAAATGGGTGGGTCCCATGTGGCTACAGTACCTGGCCGAGTGGGCCCCCTCGTTTGGCCCTCGAGCCTCCGTTTGCTCGCTTACTTCGCCCACAGGTCTTCTTCCTTCCAAATATTGACGCCCGTAAATTTCCAGGTGATTTCGTTGACATTTGGGTCCCTGAAACATTAAAATAAGAAAACGGGGTTTTCTGCCTGTGCAGGGTTAATTCCATAAAAATAGGAAATAAATGAATATTCCCAAAAATCATTATAAAACATTGATATAACCCTTATATGATGCAAATATGATTGGATTATAAGCAATTAAAGTGCAAAGTTCATGTATGCATTTTACATGCATCAACATACCAATGAATATCAAAGATGATTACTATTGCTACATATAGTCAAATGATTCATTCTTCAAAGGAGTAGCAATATGCAAATAGTTTATGAAGTGATATCAAGTATTCAAGACAAGGATGTTCATTGATAGTTCACAAAGTGTAACATGGTAGCAAGTAATATGGAACACATGTATGCATAATGATAAGTAGAACATCCTACAATGGTCATAGAGTGTAGATGAAAATCTGAATATGATAGGTGTACACTTTGGAAAGATGTATATGTGAGTAGAGGTAAAGCATGCATAAGTTTCATCCAACTTCCAAACTCTTCTACTTAAGTTAATGATTGCAATAAGGTATTCATTGGTGTCAAGCTCTCATTGCCCCTATCATAGCATCTTGAATGATTAAGGTTAAAGTGAAAGCAAATATGAGTAGTGTGCTTGATAAAGAATGGGTTGAATGTCTCATGCCCCTTGAATACAAGTACTTACACCATGTGTTACTCAACTTGGGAAACAAAGCAAGTTCAATTAAATATCATTGTAAGCATAATAGTATCATCAAGAGCGTCAACTGGGGTACCTCTTGTCCCAAGATATGGAACAAGCCCATATCAAAATGACAAGACAAACAAACAAAATGAACAATCTCAACACCCTTTTTATTTACCATTTGGAATAGTTTTTTATTGCAAGGTGTATCACAGAAGGTTCACCATAGTATGTAAGTAAATTTCCACCATGAATGATGCATGGCTTAGATTAGCGGCCCAGGCGTCTCTCTAACCATTTACACAAACTCATTTAAACTCACTCTATTTCCACATTTATTTCAACATGATAAGCATCCATAGACAAAAGCACATGATATCAACTAAATGAGATGAAGAGCGTGTTGAAAGCTTGCCATGTGACAGCACATATGGGCTAACTTCCAACCCAAAACATTCATCAAGCCACAAACATCATAATCTTAATCACAATGGGTCAAGTTTTATTATGCAAATAAAAGAACATTGTGCATCAAGTTCGTGAGAGCTATATAACCAATTTTTTTCCATTGCAATCAATAACATAAACATTTTCATTCAGAGGTAAGATAACACAAACAACATGTTAAACATACTCGGAATAGCATAAAGCCAATAGGTAGATATGGTGGACTCACTGGAATAACTTTGGTTGAAGGTGTTGGAAACAAGTTTTTGCTTGTTGGAGTTTTTGGGCTAGCAAAAGGGAGAAAGTTGACCATCTAGATGCATGCATGAGTGTCCATAGAACTAACTAATCCATGTTAAACCAAGTAAATAACAATCAGCACCAAAACATGAATAAGTGATAGCTCTACAAAAAGAATTTGCAAACTATTACTCATAAACAAGCTCATGAATCATGCAACTATATGTATCATTAAAAATCAAGTCAAACATCCCTTTTCCCAATCTTATAAAAGCATCCAACATATTTCAACCCATATTTCCAGTAGCTCTCTCATATATAATTGATAGTGTGGTGGTCTCTCAAGACAAAACAAACAAAAACGACGCTCCAAGTTTATGCGATAAAGTGTTTCGATCGAAAAACAGAAGTTGGACGTGTGCAAACCGAGAGTGTGTAGGTCCAGCGGGGTTGTCTTCACATCCCCAAGCTTATGGTCTTCACCATCCTTGGATAGCTCTTGGTGCATCTCCTCCAATCCCTGTGAAAAAACTTCAAAACACCGTTTCTCCCATCTCTTTTCTGTGGGGTGCATTAATAGTGATAAACAAATAGGTTCCTTGCTGCATATAATCCTTGAACAAAAATTCATATGACATGTCCAGAAAGTGTATAATGTTGTATGCCTACTCATAAACTCAATTGGATCAAAAAGATTCAACTTAAAAGCTCAAAGCATGCATCAAACAAAATGGGACAGAATCTGTCCAGAAAAACAGCAGCAGCAAAACGTATTTTTCTACCCTACCAAACTTTCTCGAAAAATTCCGAAAAAATTCATGCATACAGAGGATGAAAAGTTGCAACTACAGTTCAAATATGAGCTCATTCGGAGTTACAGAATAAGAATTAAAAATCATACCGTGCACTGACTTGTGCAGGAATAAAATCTCCGAACGCTATAAGCAACTTTTTCAAACCAAAAAGGGTAAAACTTGGCACTTTATTAAAACTCCAGAACCTAACTAGACAAAAATCTCTTGTTACAGCAAGAGGACACAAAGAAAATCACACATAAAAATAACCGGGTTGCCTCCCGCAAAGCGCTTTCTTTATAGCCATATAGCTAGGCTTCTTACTTGTTGTTTTATTGTGGACGAAGCTCATGAGGGAGCTTGAACTTTGGTGGTTCCCTCTTCCTTGGAAAGTGTTCCATGCACTTCTTGTGTGGAAACTGAAACTTTACATTCCCTTCCTTTGAATCAATGATAGCACCTGTGGTACGAAGAAAAGGTCTTCCAAGAATAATAGGACTAGAGGTTTTACCCCATGTCCATGATTAGAAAATCCACAGGCACAAAAGTCATATGTAACTCTACCATAACATCACTTACTTTTCCCAAAGCATGTTTAATAGAGTCATCAGCAAGTGCTAGTTCAATAGAGCATTTTTCAAGATTTTTCAATTCAAGCACTTCATATAGTTCTTTAGATAAAACAGAGACACTAGATCCTAGATCAAGTATGGCATGGTGTGTCTCTTTTCCAATAGTTACTAGTACCTTAGGTATCCACATATCCCCAAGCTTAGGTGGTATCATAGCCTCTTGGTTGTACCTAGCAATCTTTTCTTTCAAGACATGATTAGCAATATAAGAACCAAAACCTGCTTGGTTAGTGTTGATGGAAGGATCACTTGCAAATTTTTGTAAGATAGATATTAATTCATGCAAGCTACAATTTTCTAAGTCAAGCAAAGGATCCTTGACTTCATTAAGCATTTTAACTTCCTCAACTTCAACCTCTTTCATTACCCCAATAGATTCTTTAGCAACTCTCTCTTGCTCATGAATGTGTTCCCAAGACTTATTGATAACCTCTTGGCAATATTTTATTGTTTCCTCATGTTTTTGGGCTGTAATGATGCTCTTTAATGATGAGACTTCCTTAGTAAGCTGATCTACCCTTTCAAACAAAGCATCTTGTTTTTCAAACTTAGAGATAAATTCCTTATTAAGCTCTTTTTGGGTAGATATAAAAGATCTAATGGTGTTTTCCAAGTCACTAGAAACATTACCACTAGAAGCATATTTATTTGGCACATATGGGGGTTTATTATAAGAGTTATAATTGTTGTTACCATACCCATTATTACCATAGTTCCTAATGAAGTTGACATCAATATTTTCAGAATTGTTTCCAACTAGTTCTTGCAAAGGAACATTTTCAACACTAGGTTTATTAAGCAAAGCAAGAATAGTATCCATTTTAGATGACAAATCATTAGTTTCTTCAATAGAGTTCACTTTCTTAGAAGGATTAGGTGCCCTATCAGTATGCCATTGACTATAGTTTTGTAAAATGCTTTCCAATATATTTTTAGCTTCTACTATAGTCTTACTCATAAAAGCACCTCCAGCAGCAGAATCAAGTATGTTTCTAGACATGTAGTTTAAACCATTGTAGAAAGAGTGTAATATGGTCCATTCATTAACTCCATGTGAGGGACAAGTTCTAAGCATAAGTTTTATCCTATCCCAAGCCATAGCAACATGTTCATTTTCATTTTGCCTAAAAGAAAGGATGTTGTTTCTATTTTGCAAAATTTTAACAGGGGGATAATATTTCTTAATGAAAGCTTCTTTTAGATCATCCCAAGAATTAATACTACCAGATGGCAAGGAATGCAACCACTCTTTAGCTTTTCCTCTAAGTGAAAAAGGAAATAACTTCAGTTTTAGGATATCACTTTCCACATTTTTAAACTTTTGCATGTCACATATTTCAACAAAGTCATGAAGATGCATAGAGGCATCCTCCATAGCACTACCACCAAATTGTTCCCTAGTTATCAAGTTCAACAAACTAGGACTTACTTCATAACTCTCAGCATTTATCTTAGGTGTGGCAATAGCTCTCGTGATAAATTGATCATTAGGAGTGTTTGTGTAGTCACACAACTTAGTTCTTTCTCCCATTTTAGCAAGTTTTTTTGGTATTTTTAATTTTTTATGCAAAACTGAAATAAATATGATATGATATGCAATGACACTAACAAAACAAATAAATTGCTTTGTAAGTAAAGATGGATAAGATGGTGCTCACGTAGGTGCAACCTCCCCAAGCTTAGGTGTTAGCACAAGTTGGTGACGTTGACTTTGTTGTGAGATGAATGCGATGATGCACACCCTTGGATAAATCTCTCAGCTACGATTCCCCGGCAACGGCGCCAGAAAACGTCTTGATGGTCCCGAAGAGCAAGGCTTGATACCTGCAAAATAAACGGGATTAGGTTGAGACTCCAAGTGCAGAGTGTATAGTAAGTGGAAGACAGTTTTCCCCACGAGGGGTGACTCGAGGGTTTAATATCGAACTCTCGGGGAATCTGAAGTGGTAGATTTATCTTCTTATCCTTCTTTTGGTTACCTACAAAACAAGGTTAGATGTTTTGGTCCTCAACCTCACCTGTGGTTGTCAAGCACAAGGTGTAAGAATGATATCAGGATAGTTATGCAATGCAAACAAGAAATAAATATGCAATGATGGTGGATGCAATGATAAATGATATTTTTGGGTTTTTGAATGATGTATGCAAGATGAAAAGTATTTTTGTATTTTCGGATTTAATGATGGCTGAAAATAGAAAAGTGGTATATGGTGTTGGAAAGGTGTTTCTTATGATTAAAAATGGACTGGGGTTCATGGTTTCACAAATGCACTCTCTCTTTATAAAGTGGTAGACAATGGAACACACACAGTTAACATATGAGATTGCAACACAGGGTTTGATAACAAGTTACTTAGATATATGGGCATCACGTCCTAACATAGAGATCTTTTGGTTATTAACCTCTCTTATACTCCACCAAGATGCGAACTAAATCATAACACCTCAGTAATTAAGATAACTCAGAGTATAGCATTAAGTATCATGACATGAAGTGAAAATAAGAACATGCTAGATCTAGTCATGGAGTAGTGGCAATGGTCACGCCCACATCCCCGGTAGCATGGTATTTTAGTTTATCCCTAGTGAGGCAACAAAGTAAGGTAAAGATACCAAAGTGGATCGCAGAACTTTCTCTCACGTTCACTGCACTAGCCACCCCCCGTTACTCCAACTAATGCACACGTTCCCCCACACACGCTCTCATAAACATGCTTGATCAAAACAAGTAGACAAGAACGGGGTACATAATATGCATCTATACTCATAACTGAAACAAACATTGCAATCTCAAACATATATTAACTCATAAAGATCCACCACAAAGGTATTACAACGGTGACCGTAATCATGTTCAGCAGCTCATACGGTGCTAATTAGTGAAGCTCAAGAGAGGAGAGATACATAAGTTACTTCCACAAACCCATAGTCCAGAGGTGGACTACTCCCTCTTCATCATGGAGACGGTGGAGAAGTCGATGGAGAAGATGGAGACCACGCCGGCAGCGCCCCGCCGGAGTTTTCCCCCTCCAATCTGCAGCTCCTGATCTCCGTTTCGGTGTTTCTGTGTTTGTGCGGCGCTCCTTCCAGAGAACGTCGGGGGACCTTTTTATAGGCGTTTTTAGGTCAAGACGATGTCGGTGGAGAAAGATCGAAGGCAACGGAGCCACGAGGCCCAAATGGGTGGGTCCCACACGGCTACAGTACCTGGCCGCGTGGGCCCCCCCGTTTGGCCCTCGAGCCTCCGTTTGCTCGCTTCCTTCGCCCACAGGTCTTCTTCCTTCCAAATATTGACGCCCGTAAATTTCCAGGTGATTTCGTTGACGTTTGGGTCCCTGAAACATTAAAATAAGAAAACGGGGTTTTCTGCCTGTGCAGGGTTAATTCCATAAAAATAGGAAATAAATGAATATTCCCAAAAATCATTATAAAACATTGATATAACCCTTATATGATGCAAATATGATTGGAATATAAGCAATTAAAGTGCAAAGTTCATGTATGCATTTTACATGGATCACAATATCCTTCATATATTTCGAATAAGGAGGAATTTTGATAGCATCAACAAGAGGGATTTCAAATATAAAGTTTTTAATCAACTCAAGAAATTTCTCAAACCTAGCATCATCTAAAGATTTCATTACCTCTTGGGGATATGGTATGGGCCTTTGTACCCATGGATCCCTCTCTTTACCTTTTTGCTGATTTGGATGCTTCTTCTTTTTATTCTTATCAATAGATGGTTGAAGGTCTTTTTCAGGAGGTTCAGGTTCTTCAAGATTTTCAGCTTCATGTTGTTCTTCAGGTGTAGATGATTCCTCTCCTTCATTATTATTATCTTCAGTCTCAGCATCAGAAATAGAAATATCCTTATCTTGCTCTTGAGAATCATCAATATCTTTGTTTTCATTGGGAGATTTTCCTGCAGAAGATTTCTTCTTGAGAGCCTCTTACTCTTTTCTCTTAGGATGGTCTTCAGGATAATCAGGATCCTGAGTACTTGCACACACCTCTAGTATTAACTCCACAAACCTATTTCTTCTCAATAAGATTTTCATACAATTTATTTTGAAGAGAAACCATTTGTTCAACTTGATTATTCATCATCTCACAGTGTTTAATAATTCTTCTAACTTCTTCTACACTAGCATTTAAACTTTCACGAAGAAATTTAATCTTATGAGAGTTTTCCATAATACTCATTCTAATACTATGCTACTCAGGATTATGATTATAAGCAAAATCGTTAACATAGGATACATCAATAGGAGCTGTTACCTTTTCATTACCTTCCATAGAGCTAATAACATTGACTTGGATTGGAAAACATGGTTTATCAATAGGAAGTTTAACACCCATTTCAGATAGTTCCTTGAGATGAGAGGTTTTAATTCCCTTCTCTTCAATATCCTTGGCAGCTGCTTTCATTTGTTTCCTCATTTAATTTAAGAATACCTCCTTTCTTCTCTGGGAATACTTCTTTTTCATTTATCACTTCAATATTCCATATTCATAATTCCTAGAGATAGTCTCCAATAATTCGGTTGCTTCATCAATGGTCCTTTCCCTGAAAACATTCGCTGCAATACTATCAAGATAGTCTCTAGTATTTTTAGTTAGTCCATTGTAAAATATATCAAGTATTTCATTACTCTTGAAGCCATGTGTAGGACATTTCCTAACCAACTTACGGTATCTTCCCCAAGCTTGGGGTAGATCCTCCTTTTCTTTCTGCGAAAATTTGCTAATCTCAATAGTTAAACCATGAATCTTATCAGCAGGGAAATATTTATTATAGAATAATTGCAAGCATTCTTCTTTGCTAGTAATAGATCCAGGTTCTAAACTATTATACCAAGTTTTAGCATCTCCTCCCAAGGTAAAAGGAAACAACTTTAAGAAATAACAGCGTTGGTGAATCTCATCTTTACCAAATAAAGCAGACAAATCATGCAAAACAGCAATATGTTCAAAAGGAAATTCATTGTCTCTCCATTAAACTTAAACTTCTCAGGCTTTTTAATTATTTCGGGATCAACACTTAACTCATAATCTTTATCTTTAATTTTAATAGCTGGAACATTCATTTTCTTAGTAACAGGAAAATAATCTGCAAGAGAAGAATTTTTTTTGCTATCAAGTTTATCCAATTTATCAAGATTCGAATCCATAAAAGCCATAGCAATTGCATCTTCTTCCTCACAACAAGAAGTTTCATATTCATCATCACAAGACTCATTATCCTCCAATCAGACTCCACATTTTCAATAATAGATGATTCAGGAAATCCAGGTGTTTCAGTTGTCTCAGATGTTTCAGGTGTCACTTCTTTGTCTATGCTACCACATATTAAATCATTTTCAGTACTAGTAGACATCTTAGACAATGGTGAACAAGATAAAACTTTTCCTTTTTTCTTAGGAACAACAGCAGAAACGGCATTAGGTGAAAAGTTTGGCCTACTTAGCAAGTCCGTACCTCTACGAGTAGTTGAAGGCCTCAGTTCCTTCGGAGTAATCTTTTCCTTTCCCATGGATAGGAAAAAGCAAGTGCAGCAAATAAATGATAACAAGTGGTCTTACCAATAAATCTAGGTTCCCCGGCAACGGCGCCAGAAATTGCCTTGATGCCCACAAGTATAGGGGATCGCTGAAATCTTCGTTGGGAAGTATTACCCAAATTTATAGTTTGACTTGATGGGAACACAAGAATACCAATAAGACTTTGGCAATTGAGGCGTCACTCTCAACCACACCTGTATATCAATAAACTTGCAGCAGTAATAGTGATGGCAGTAAGGTGATTCAAGCAATCAAAATAAAACAGCAGTAGTAACAAGGGTTTCCCAGTTTTAACCGGAAAAGTGAAAGTGTAACTCAGGGATTTAAAACGTAGACACGAGGTGACAGCGGGGTGTTGCATGAATAAGATTGATCATATAATAAGATATAAGTAGCAATAGGATTTATATGTAACTCTGATATATGTAGGTATGTGTTTCATAAATAGTTGTGCGTACTAACCAAGAGAATTTGCACAACATCTATTGTCCTACCTGCCCATTTCACCGGGGCCAACTTGGAACTACAGGTAATTAAGGTCTACCCTTTCGAATAGCCTGGAACAACGCATTAACACTTCATGAACACATAGAATCCTCAAACTAATACATCTCCCCCTTGTTTTCCCTACCTGTCAGTTTTAGGGTTCGCAGGTTCAACATAATAGCAGGTAATACACTTTGCAGATAGATACCAAACTCAAATATATGATGGGGCAAAATAAGTTCAGTACTGAAATCATGCCACTCGGGCCCTAGTAGCAAGCATTAAACATAGCATAAGTGCATCAACACAATACAAAAGTATCTTCAAGATAAACCCCTAGGATTTAGAACAACGGGTACCATTACATGATCAATCTCATCCAATCCCCATCCACCTCATGTGCCTGCAGCGGACTACTCACACATGGTGATGGTGAAGGAGCTCATGGTCGATGGAGATGAAGGCGGTGAAGATGGCGGTGAAGACGCCTCCGGATCTCTCCTCCGGGGGAGAAATCCTAGATCAATCTGTCTCCGAAAACGAAGATCGTGGTGGTGGCGGCGCTCTGTTCGCGAAAACTCCTCTCCTCCTAGGGCGTCCACTTTTTCGTATATATGAAGGGGTACGCGGAAGACCGAGTGAGAGGCAGTGCCCGAGGCTCCAGATGGGTGGGCCCACGCGGTCAAGGAATCTGACCGCGTGGGGCCCACTCTTTTGGGCCTCGTGCGCCTCCTCGAGTACGTCTTTTGCACGATGTCCTTCTTTTCCATAAAAAATGACGTGGTATTTTTCCCCGATTTAATTTCTTGCAAAAACAACCAGAATGAGACTTTGCTAAAAACAGCGTCAGATTCAACAGTTTTATTCAAATATGGGAAGATTTCGGAGCAAATTATGAAGCAAAATGCTTGGAAAAGTAGATGCATTTTAGGTGCATCACTATGCCGCCACCAAAGGCAAGCCTGAGGGCGAGCTTAATCCTGAACAACAGGAGGCATATGAGAGGCTCGATATTCTTTTCAAGAGTGCCCTCCTCAGTATTCTTGACGATTCCATTGTGGATTCGTACATGTCGTTTGATAACGGCAAGGACATGTGGGACGCGCTCGAGGCTAAATTTGGGGCCTCGGACGCTGGCAGCGAGTTGTACGTCATGGAGCAATTCTATGACTACAAGATGACTGATGAGCGTTCTGTTGTACAACAGGCTCATGAGATACAGTCGCTCGCTAAGGAACTTAAGCACTTCAAGTGTACTTTACCAGACAAGTTTGTTGCCGGTGGCATTATCGCCAAGCTTCCACCATCGTGGAGCAACTCTGCTACTTCTCTGAAACACAAGAGACAAGGTTTTCCGTTTCGGATCTCATTGGGTCGCTTGATGTTGAAGAGAAGGCGAGAGCGAAGGATACACGTGCTCGAGCTGTCGAGGCTGGTTCTAGTGCCAATATGATACAGAAGAAGAATTACCAGCAACCCCAAAGCCCAAATTTAACAAGAGCAATTCTGGGGGTAAAGGCAAGTCTGATGGAAGGTTCAAGCCTTCACAGCCTACCAACTTTAAGAAGAGCAACAACAAGAAGCCGAGGAAGGGATCATGCCATGTTTGCGGTGATCCGAATCACTGGGCTCCTCGTTGTCCCAACCGCCATGAGCTGCGCGAACAAGAGAACAGCGGCAAGACTGCCAATGTTGTCATTGGTGATGTTGAGATGAAGGAATCTGGGTACGGTATATTTCCTACCATTCTTTCAGTTTGTCATTCTCCTGAATGGTTGATTGACACTGGCGCCAATGTACATGTTTGTGCTGATGCTTCCATGTTTTCTTCTTACCAGGTCACAGGGACTTCTCCCGTGCTGATGGGGAACGGGTCACATGCTTTTGTTCATGGTGTTGGCACGGTCGATCTGAAGTTTACTTCGGGAAAGATCGTGCGGCTGAAGAACGTTCATCATGTGCCCTCCATCAATAAAATCTCGTCAGCGGATCGCTACTATGTCGAGATGGTTATAAGTTGGTTTTCGAGTCCAATAAAGTTGTAATATCTAAGTATGGACAATTTGTTGGAAAAGGCTATGAGTGCGGAGGCTTGTTCCGCCTATCTTTGTCAGACTTTTGCACCAAAGTTATTAATCATATTTGCCATGAAATTGTCTAATATTTGGCATTCACGACTTTGTCATATTAACTTTGGTAGCATGACGCGGCTAGCTAGTTTGGATTTAATTCCGAAATTCACCACTGTCAAAGGTTCCAAGTGTCAAGTGTGTGTGCAAGCTAAGCAACCTCGCAAGTCCCATAAGACTGCGGAGGCAAGAGACTTGGCACCGCTGGAACTTATACATTCGGATCTCTGTGAGATGAATGGCGTGTTGACAAAAGGCGGAAAGAAATATTTCATGACGCTTATTGATGACTCCACTAGATATTGTTATGTGTATCTTCTGAAATCAAAAGATGAGGCTTTAAACTTCTTTAAAATCTATAAAGCTGAAGCAGAGAACCAACTTGATCGAAAATTAAACGGCTAAGGTCTGATCGTGGTGGAGAGTATTTTTCCAATGAGTTTGATTCGTTTTGTGCGGAACATGGTATAATCCATGAGAGGACGCCTCCCTACTCGCCTCAGTCAAATGGGGTGGCTGAAAGAAAGAACCGAACTCTAACTGATTTGGTTAACGCCATGTTAGACACTTCGGGTCTCTCCAAGGCATGGTGGGGGAGGCTTTATTGACAGCTTGTCATGTCCTAAACCGAGTTCCCATAAAGACGAAAATGTTTCTCCATTTGAGGAATGGGAAAGGAAAAATACGAGACTCTCTTACTTTCGTACTTGGGGTTGTTTGGCGAAAGTCAATATACCAATTCCCAAGAAGCGCAAGCTTGGACCAAAAACCGTGGATTGTGTTCTTCTGGGCTACGCTTTTCATAGCGTTGGTTATAGATTTTTGGTAGTAAAATCTGAGGTATCCGACGTTAATGTTGGTACGATTATGGAGTCGAAGGATGCGACTTTCTTTGAGGATATCTTTCCCATGAAGGATATGCCTAGCTCATCAAATCAGGAGATACCTAATACATCTAGTCAGGAATTGGTTGATATTCCTGATCCTACCATTTCGATAGAACACACTGATAATCCTGTGGAGATGACAATGAAGTTCCTGTTAGGAGCAAGAGACAGAGGACTGCAAATTTTGGTGATGATTTCATTGTGTACCTTGTGGATGACACACCCAGTACCATTTCAGAAGCTTATGCATCTCTTGATGCTGACTACTGGAAGGAAGCTGTCCGTAGCGAGATGGATTCCATCTTGGCTAACGGAACCTGGGAAGTCACTGATCGTCCTTATGGGTGTAAACCTGTAGGATGTAAGTGGGTGTTCAAGAAAAAGCTTAGGCCTGATGGTACTATTGAGAAGTACAAGGCGCGGCTTGTGGCCAAGGGTTATACCCAGAAAGAAGGTGAAGACTTCTTTGATACTTACTCACCTGTGGCTAGACTGACCACGATTCGTGTGCTACTTTCGTTGGCTGCCTCGCATGGTCTTCTCGTTCATCAAATGGACGTTAAGACAGCTTTCCTAAATGGAGAGTTAGACGAGGAAATTTACATGGATCAGCCCGATGGTTTTGTAGTACCTGGTCAGGAAGCAAAGGTGTGCAAGTTGTTGAAGTCTTTATATGGCCTGAAGCAAGCTCCTAAGCAATGGCATGAAAAGTTTGAGAACTTTAACTGCTGCAGGTTTTGTTGTAAACGAATCTGACAAGTGTGTGTACTATCGCATGGTGGGGCGAGGGAGTTATTCTCTGTCTGTATGTCGATGACATACTGATCTTTGGAACCAACCTTGATTTAATCAAGGAGGTTAAGGATTTCTTATCTCGTGTTTTGAGATGAAGGATCTAGGAGTAGCTGATGTTATCTTGAACATCAAGCTGCTGAGAGATGGTAATGGTGGGATTACACTGCTTCAGTCTCACTATGTGGAAAAGGTCTTGAGTCGCTTCGGGTATGACGACTGTAAGCCTTCTCCGACACCATATGATCCTAGTGTGTTGCTTCGAAAGAATCAACAGAGTGCTAGAGATCAGCTGAGATATTCTCAGATTATTGGCTCGCTTATGTATTTGGCTTGTGCCACGAGGCCTGACATCTCTTTTGCTGTGAGCAAGTTGAGCCGGTTTGTTTCTAATCCGGGAGATGATCATTGGCATGCGCTTGAGAGAGTTATGCGTTATTTAAAAGGCACTGCGAGCTATGGAATTCACTATTCGGGTATCCGAGGGTACTGGAGGGTTATAGTGATTCAAACTGGATCTCTGATGCTGATGAGATTAAGGCCACGAGTGGTTATGTGTTTACACTCGGTGGTGGCGCTGTTTCCTGGAAGTCTTGCAAGCAGACCATCTTAACGAGGTCAACTATGGAAGCAGAACTCACAGCGTTAGACACAGCCACTGTTGAAGCAGAGTGGCTTCGTGAGCTTTTGATGGACTTACCTGTGGTTGAAAAACCAATACCCGCTATCCTTATGAACTGTGATAATCAAACTGTGATAGTCAAGATTAAAAGTTCTAAGGATAATTTAAAGTCATCAAGGCATGTGAAGAGGAGATTGAAATCTGTCAAAAATTGAGAAACTCCGGAGTTATTGCGTTGGATTATATCCAAACGTCTAAGAACTTGGCAGATCCCTTCACAAAGGGTTTATCACGTAATGTGATAGATAGTGCATCGAGGGAGATGGGTTTGAGACCCACGGTATGAGTTGTCCACAGTGGTAAACCACTCTATGTGATCGGAGATCCCGTGAAGTAGAAGTGGGTGACAAGCTGTTGGACAGCTGAGAGGAGATATCCTTATATTTTACTATCCCACTCCGTGAAGATGCAATACTCTTCTGATCTGCATGGCAGGTTGATATTTATCTTAATGGTTCCAAGCGGCTTACTTTTATAAGTGGAGATGTTGTCCTGTGGAGCATCTCTTGAGAAATACACCTATATGAGCCTGACGGTTAAACGTCGCAGTATATGAGAATTGGTGCTCTCTAGTAAACTCACGAAAGGTCTTGTAGTATGACGTATAAGCTCCACCCGCGGGGAAGCCTTGTGGCAGCCCAGTATCGGTCAAGTGCTTGTGTGAAACTAGTTCGCAGCAAACTTGTAGTTCAAGCATAGTCCACTATCCAAGTTGTGATTAGTGTAGCATAAGTTTCTAAGTAGAAGTTCAACTTAACAGTCTCCACTAAGTACCGGTAAATAAAACAATGTTTTGGAACTGAATGATGAGACGTGTGCCAATGAGACTTTGTGGGAGACTGTTGGAATTTTGTGGGCCTTTTGTCCAGCTTTTGCCCATGGCCCAACTAAAATACGAAAATCTCATGACTCATTTACATAGCTGGTTTGGGGACTAAAGTTTAGTTGACATTGCTAGTTGGGAGAGAGTTGCACCACCTTATATAGTGGAGTGTTGTGCTACTTGGTAAGCCTGTGAGAATGGAAGGCTCTCTCGTGCGCACTCCTCCTCCGCCGCCGCCGCTCCTCGTCTCGTCACGACACGACACGCCGTGTCGCGTCACGGGTTGCGGGAATCTCGCCAAGCCGAGTTATATTTTGTTGTTAGGGAAAATTTAATGAGTCATTAATCAATAATTAACGGACGCGTTAATTACTCAGCCGTTTTCGATTCCTTTGAATCGTGGGGCTGTTACCGACTCGATCGTGCGGCTGCGCCCACGTCCTACCCGACCTGCGCTGTTATATATACTGGCTGAGCAAACCCTAGCCGCCACCACGAAACACATGGTCTCTCGCCGTTCCACTTCCAGAACATTGCGCCACCATCTTCCAAGTCTTCTCCATCCCGTCTTCCGGCGTGCACCGGTTGAAGGGACAGTAGGCCTCCGGAACCCGCCTCTTGTGATCCTGTACGGGAGATGGACGATCAGGTTTTTGGGGAGCGCACTCGCGCGACTACTGGCATCGAGTTCTTCTCCAACGACTTCTTCCCCGACATCGCCAACCTCTTCATCGACGACATGGGTGACGCCAGCGGCTCCGCAGCTGCTGCATCGTACGTGTTCTTCATCTTCCTGTTTGATGTACTGCTAGAGTTTCTGCTTGTAGTAGTTACTCTAGATTCGATCTGTTTATCTACTGTTTTAGTAGATCGCATGATTAGTTTAATTCTGGTTATTCTAGTCATAATCTGTTTACTGTTTTCGAATTAAATCTTATGCAAAATTGCTAATATATTCACCAGGCTGCAGATCTTGTAAAGAGCTAGCACATGAGCTCGAATCTGTCAAATAAATAGAAGTAAATCTTGCTCGTATTAGATTTTGTTTTTGTTTTTGGAATAGGTTTGTCGAAAGACCCGTCGTGACACGCTAGAATTCGTCAGGATTTGGTTGCACCTGAACTCAAACGGATCTGGTCTTTCTGCTCTGATCGTGTTTTTCACGAATCCCATGTTCAGTGACCTGGCTGTTATACATGCCGTGCTTTGCCTGGGAGATGAGATGGTGTCTAAAACCTTGCAAGGAAAACCGGGTACAACAATGCTGATTAAGCCAAGGAATCACCTGATTCGATGCTTTGTAGCATGCGTTACATGCAATGAGGGAGAGACATCCCTCTGTAATTAGAGCATATTCAGAGCATTTCGAAATACCTATGCATTAAGACAATGTATTAGTATGTAACAAAATCCCGACTTGTTGTAACAAATCACCATCTAACTCCCTGGAAACCATTTGTAGCTTCTCACGAAAATATTTGAAATACTGAAGCAAGATTTCTAGCAGGCACCATGAATCGTTGCAACATCTCCTTCGTATGTTCGCATCATTTCAAAAAAATGCGTACACTTGCAGCATCTCAGAAAAAACGTATGCAACATTGAAAAAGCACGAATTACGACTCGGACCACCGACCTCGTCGTTCCGACTCGTTGTCTACCGAATCTAGCTCGCCGCCTCGTCACACCCAGATCTAGTGAGATCAAAGTTATCCCCATGGCAACATTTTGATCTAGTGAGTTCGAAGTTATCAAATGCAACCGCGGGGCGGTGTGGAATGGAGAGAGGTGGAAGCTTCAGGGGCGGTTGAGCGGTGGATTTATTACGCGCGCGGGAGCCGACGCCCAAAATATCCAGCGTGCGATGTCGTTTTTCCCGCGCACGCTATTTTTTCGCGTCTGCGGAGCGGCGCGGTCTGTAAGGATGCAAGTGGGATGGACTCGGGACAACCGCTTCCCGACTGCTCTGTCCCAACGGGACTAATCGGGAGATTAAGAAACGGGAACGAAATGCAATCGGTACCCACCTAATTAAGTCTAACCAGAAACGACTTGAAATCAGAGAAGCCATCCAAGGGAGGCGACCATCCGCTCGCCCGCACACGCAGCGGGCCCCCGTGGCCTCTTCGGCCAGCCCTCCGGCGGCGGCAGCAGTTCGACCTCGGGCTCCTCCATGGACGACACGGCGAGCTCCTTGGACGGCCGCTGGATCTAGTCCGGCCAACGCGTCAGCTTCCTGGTCCGGAGGCTGAGTAGTATCTTGGCCACCCTGCGCTCCTCGTCGAGGTCCGCCATGAAGACGGGAACGATGGCCAAGAAAAAGGGAACACGCTCCTCGCGCGCCGCCTCGCAACCCCTCCACTCCTCCATGCGGCGGCGGCAATGGTGATGGCCTCCACCCACGCGTCCCGCCCGTGCCCGGGCGGCGGGATCCTCCGGGCGCGTACCCCGGCCGGGCTCGGCAACCTCGGCCTCTCCCGCTCTGCCCTCCGCCCCGTCTCCCTCCGCTCTCCACCAGGCGCGGCGGCGTGTTCGCGACGGCTTCACGAGTAATTGGGATATTACTGGGTTAGGTGGCTCGTCCCATTTAATCCGTACGGGATTAGTGGGTTTTCTTAGTGGGATAAGAGCATCTCCAAGCGGAGCCCTCAAAATCAGCCCCCAAGACGCGTCCGCGGACACTGACCGGACAGCCCCCAAAATTGGTGCTCTACAATCATGAACCTCATATTTCTCTCCCCAAATCCATGCATTACATGCAGCTACATTCTTTGCATACGATAAAACCTATCTAGTATATACTATACATGGCAAATATAATTATAACTAAAATAGTTATAGCTCCCAATGCATAATGGAGATGCATCTCCTTCTCGATGGCATGTTGTTTGTATTTCTTCATCTTCTTCATCTCCTTCTCCATCTTTTTTTCGTAAACATCGACAATGTCCGCGAGTTGCAACTCCATAGTCATCTTCATTTCTTTCATTTTGTTCTTCTCTTCTTCCATCATGCTCATCTCTTCTTCCATCTTATTCTTCTCCTCTTTCATCCTCTTTATTTTCTCCTCCAACTTCCGGTTAGTAGCATGAACTTCTTCAAACTTTTCTTCAATCTTAATCTTTTCCTTAATTGTGAAGTTCAAATCCTCCAATATGCGCATCTTGCCTCGGAGGGACTCGTTCAACTCGGATATCACTCCACGGACATTGCAACTACATGGTTTTGAATCCTACAATTGAAATATTTCCGACTCAAATCAACCAAATTGCACAATATTGGGGAAAACTCTAAATGTGAGCTCAAAGTTAGGACATACCGAGTCGGAGGAGCTGTCCTCCTCGTATAGAGGGTAGGAGCCGGCCGACTCTTGGTCCCATTGAATCATGTCCGAGACCGGAATGGACCACGACGTAGAGGGCGGAGCTTGGGTTCGGACGAACTTACAGATCGGGGAGCCGGGCGGGCTGAGAAGGCGTGGAAGATGCGAATGCTGTGGGATGGGCGGCGGAAATCCGTCTCTGCAAATGTGGTCAAATCCCTCGCAAATGCGGCCAAATCCGTCGCGACAATGGCCGCGACAGATCTGCAAAACTGGCCGGGGAAGGTTCGTGACCAAAAGCGGCGGCGCCGGAGCTTGGAGGGCGCCGGACGACGGCGGGGGTGCTGGGGAGCGAGGAGGAAGGGGGCGGCGCCGGAGCTAGGAGAAGGGTGTGCAAAATATCTACTGGCCGGGTTCATCCGATTTATGGTGAAAAATGTAGGTCCACGATGTCAGCGACAAGGGGCGGACGCGTCCGGGCCGCCCCAAACCCGCCCCAGATATGGGCTAGGTTTGGGGTGTGCCGGACCGCCCGGTCGTTTGGGATGGCTATGGGGGCCTCCGTTGGGTGGAGGTTTTTGGGCCAAACCCTGTCCGGGCGGTCCGCCCGAACGTTTGAAGTGGGTTTGGGGCCTCTGGTTGGAGATGCTCTAAGTGGATCTATTACGGTGAGATGGGAGGTGAGATTGGTGGGAAGTCCCATCCTACCTGCAATCATAGCGGTCTGCCTCTCGCGCACAAAAGAGAAGCAGGCTCACGCCTCAAAAAAGAAAAAGGAAAAAGAAGAGAGAAGCAGGCTCATAGCACAACTCGGGCAAACCCAAGAGCACGAAAGCTCCCGAGGTTTCTGGAAGGAATCCGCCGCGGGCGAGCCCAGCACCCAAAGCAGAACTGCAATATATCGCTCTCGTCTCGCGCACCGAACTCCCTGATCACCCCGTGCGTCGGCGTGCCTTTTCCCGTCCACCCACCGCCTCGCATCGCCGCCGTCTCCTCTCCACCCATCCCACGCCGCGGCCGTCTTCGCCGTAGCATTCCCGGAGACAGACCGGAGCAGGTGAGCGACCGATCCCCTCTTCCCATCTTTCTCGTTCCCCCAAAACCCTAGATCTAGCGCGTTCATCCCCGCGGCGTCGATTGCGGAAGCTGGTTCGATCGCTGGATTAGATCTACCCCTTCGCACCCGATTACCGTGATGATCTGTTGTACTGTATTTTCCGCTTGCTTCGTTGTGATCTGACGGCTCGCGGTGCCTGTGATTGTTTGTTGACAGGCTCGGTGTTCGGCTGCGATGGCGCGCGTGTACGTCGGCAACTTGGACCCTGAAGTGACGGCCCGGGAGCTCGAGGACGAGTTCCGCGTGTTTGGGGTTCTCCGGAGGTTAAGCTATCCACCTTTCTTCTCGATTGTCTCCGATTGTACCGGCATCTGCTTGAATTGCACGTTTAAAGCATGAGAGGGGGATGGGCTCTAACCTTTGGGTGTTGGTGTTTTTTTATTAGTGGGTGGGCGTTCCAACTGCACGCGGGGCGTGAATTCTTTCGTAGGCTCTCGGGATTTAGCTGCTAATGCATGTGCATGAAATTGCTGTCTGCTGTAATGTTGTGTCGTGCCACTATCTGTTTCATGTGCCAGTATAATCCTCCAATCCTGATTGCACGGCTGTTCATCCTTGATGGACCCTTACTGTCTGCTAGGGATGTATGCATACTATTAGATTATCTTTTGTAAGGATAGCAGGATGCAAGGTCAAAAACGGCAAAATATGTGACTAGTTTTCTGAACTTTGAATTTTCTGCTCGGGTTCTCTGTTACGAACCCTGAAGTACCTCTTGAATTGCTATCGATACATGGTTTATTTATTGTTTGCGTTAATAGAACTACATTATGTTTGATGCTGACGTTACTGATACACTTTGCCTAATTTTATTTTGTGGTAGCAGTGTATGGGTTGCACGAAAGCCACCTGGTTTTGCGTTTATTGATTTTGATGATAGGAGGGATGCTCAGGATGCAATTCGTGATACAGATGGTATGTGGCAAGTGCTTTGTGTGAACATGTGCATTGGCCGCTTTGCTTAACCGATGTTCTGTTATATAGGATTTAGTGACATTTGATTACAGTCTATCGATTATTTGAAATTATGTAGTGACATTATTTAGTGTTTTAGGATTAGGTGTCTCCTCTTGAATCTGTTCTGCTGTCGTTCACATTTGAATATCCTTGACCCTGTTGAGATTTATAGCTCATTTGGAGCTAATTCTATTTGTTTGACTTGGTGCATTTATAGGCAAGAATGGTTGGAGAGTTGAGCTGTCTCGTAATGCCAGCAGTGGTCGTGGTGGTCGTGATCGATCTGGTGGGTCGGAGATGAAGTGTTATGAATGTGGTGAGTCTGGACACTTTGCTCGTGAGTGCCGTCTGAGGATTGGTTCTGGGGGTCTAGGCAGTGGAAGGCGTCGCAGCCGGAGCCGCAGCCGCAGTCGGAGTCCTAGATACCGCAGGAGTCCAAGCTATAGCAGAAGGTAACTGGCTAATCTTTACTGTTAGGGGCATATCTCAATACGTTTGTTACCATCATGCTTGAAGTAAAAAGCCTTAGTGACGCGGCAACCCCACAATTTTTTGCTGCACTTAATTGGACCCTTTAACATGAGGCGCAACCCACCTTTTGTTCACTATAGTTTGTATTATGACATGAGGTATGTAGCTATGGTACAAGCGCTTGCAGACATACTGTCTTTCGGTTTCCACCTTTTTGACATGTATCACCTGTACGCCTACATGATGAGTGATAAACGTGGAGAAGTGTTTTGAATTGCATTAAAAATAGCCGCTGGATCATCCTGCTATCTTCATTTTGTTGTTCTTGTGAAGTAAGTTTGCTCCATTAGTCAATCCTGTAACTTCTAGATTTACATGAAAAGAATTGGGATAAGCTGATTTGATGCAAAGTTTGCTACTCCAATATATAATTTGGATAAGCTGTTTTAGCTAGCCAGAACGGCTTATATGGAACAGACTGATACTCCCTCCGTTCCCATGAACAAGGCGCATAAATTTTTCCGATTTATTTCACAAAGTAAGGCGCAGATCAAAGTTTGTTTGATTCTTTCCGTAAATACCCCCATGCATGTTGCCCACGCATGCATCCCTCATTTGCTAGCATCCTTCACCTCCAATCAGTGAACGAGCCCAGCCCTTGTCACCTCCCATCTCTAGTGTGGGAGTGGCAAAAGCAAAATGGCAAAAACTAGTGTGGCAAAAAAAAATTCCCCCTATATTTTATCCACCTGATGCTTTTCCCCAGTTGTAGTCCAAGTAGTAGAGTGGAGAGGTGTTCGTGTATTGCAAAAAAAGAAGAATATATTATTACAAAATGCTATGCTAAATCTGTTATACTTGTTGGTTACATTTGTTCTTATGCCAAATCTGTAGTTACTATATTTATTGAAGAACAATACATCTGATAGAAAAGATATGCTCTGTACACAGAAGCTACAGCCCTCCAGGGCGTTCTCCAAGGCGGCGTAGTGTGTCACCGGTTGGTGGACGCAGCATTAGCAGGTCACCAGTCCGTGGACGTGATGAATCTCCTGCCTATGGCAATGGGTAATGCAGATGCCACTAATTATTCAGCCATGTACTTATGTACCTTACCTTTTTTAGATGCATCTAATGCATTGTTACAAATTTAATGGCTCCAGGTATCGCCGCAGCAGGAGCTAGAGCTGTACCTGATGTCCGGAGTGTGTTATGTTGCAGATGTGCTCTCTGCTGGCCAGCTATGACAGTGTCCTATTTCAAAGATTCGTCAGCGACTGCTTGACTTTGGTTAAGTCTCCCATAACTTTTTCTGTCCTATTATGGTTGTGTTTGGTTTTAATGTCTAGAGAAATTTATGGATGGGTGTATTGTTTAACTAAGACTAGCTGCCTTTCTTTTGTGTGTCAAAAAGGCATCGTCCCGCACTGCTTAAACGACTCGGCCGGCTACGGCTTTCAGTTATGTCTTCATGGTTTTGCGCTGCACTCTTCATTCTTCCCGCGTCCTCGTCTTCTCCGTGCAAACTGTGTATTAGTTACTGAAGCCAACCCCTCTGCGATGTGTGTGCTTCGTTGAAGATGCTGCTCTTCAAAAAGCAGTAACGACATTTCTTCTTTTACAAATTTGGTAAGGTTTGATTGTGCTGATAAATGCAGCTTCTGGAAGCACAAATTTCTTTGTAGGCCGAGTCCAGAAACTGCATCTGCTTCTCTGGAACCGTGGTACTTTAGTTGGATGGCTTCACCCTTGCTGCTGAGCCCCATGCCCGGTGAGGTGTAAGCTGGTGGACTCGTGGCAGCAAGAGGTGTAAGCTTGTCTAAACTGCGGCGCCGAGCTCGGCACTCCGCTTCGTTCTTCATGATATGTCTCCGTTCTTCATGATATGTCTCCGCTCTCAACGTTTCCTCGATATGCTGCTGCTGAATAGAGAGCCCTTCGATGTCTTCTGCTTTCTTAACTGCATCACTAGCCAAACATCTTCCTAGTTGTATATGGCATTTATGTTGGATGAAACATATTTGTCAATTGATTTAACGTGTTAAATTTTGTTTTTGCACTTACGAAGTTACAGTAATAATTATTAAATCAGATGCCATTTGGTTCCCACGTTGAAATACCAGATGTCATGTTTGACCACTTAATTATTGAACGAGATCCACCCTTCCTGCCCAAAGTGGAACCTACTGTCGCGTTAACTTTCTGGAAGATACAATCTTTGCTCAAGTCTGTCTCCATGTTCTGGTCCTGTTTCTCTTTAAACTGGCCTGGTTCGATGTAGCTTTCTTGGTCTTGGCTTATCCCGTTTGGTTACTCTAAGATAAAGTTGGAATTGACATGATGGTGTCGGACATTTCTGGCTAAGCAGCGTCTCATTGCCCTCTGGCTGCTTCCTTTTGGCCCTCTAGCTGTTCAAAAGGACATACACTGTCCAAGTATGTGTTTTCGACTCAAATAGGTTGCCTTTGCTTGCCCTGTTGCGTTCTCATTATCCACCCAAGAGTGGGATGAGGAACATATGATGCTTTTGCGAGCTGAGCTACACGATTGACTTGTGACGCTCGTCCTTCTACTTTTCCCAAGCTGAGCATTATCTGCTCGTCGATATTTTTGCTGAAACCTCGGCTCGTGGTGTGTAAAGAGAAGCCTACTTTTAGAGATTCAGCAATTAATGTTCAGGATCTATCTCTCTGTCTCGCATGGTGGATGGCCATATCACGAGCGATCTCGACAACCACCTGCACTGCCGACTACAATGTTCATGAACTTGCGATTAAACCCCCCAATTCCTCCGTACCATGTCCAGCGGTGAGACCCAGACACAATGCGATTCATTTTATAAGGAGGACCTTGAAAGAAGAAAACTATATTGAAGTCCTCGCATTTTACATAGAAACCTTAAAACGAAAGAGTGGAACTCCATCTGGTCCTTCTCCACTGAAAATGTCGATGAGCTTGATGACACGGGTATTCTCGATGTTGCCGGGACACTTGGAGAAGATCCTCCCTTTGGCACGCGGACTAGGAGGAAGAAGAAATGGCACAAGCATAGAGCTAGTGTCATAGCTCGGAGCAGCCGCTGCACGACTATTAGAGTCTAGTAGGGTGGTGCGAAGCCATTGAGGAAGTGCGGCTTAGTATGAGCTCCAGAAAATTTCCACGAATGCAGCCAAGATTCCCAGCTCACTATCATCACTCCCAAGCAGAAACCAGCGTCGCCCATCACCTCGATGACCAACATAAGGAAGCACTGCAGCTGATTCAGCGTGATTTGGATTGCCACCACGGTGGATCCTGCTAGATTCGCCTCCAATATTTGACATCCACCTCAGAGACCCGCCAGAGTGCGACTCTCGCAACCACCCATCACTCCACAAAAGCACCGTGATGAAATTGGCATGACATATGCCCGATCGTACCATAAAGGCAAGACTCTAGCGAACCCTAGATCTAAAATCTACCCCAACAACCTATCTACAAAAGATTGACCCCCTCTTCCCCTTCCCCTTTGTCCAACGAGGCCATCGGAGGAAATGGGGAGGGGCAGGGAGCGGTCGGTATACTCTTAAGTGGGTGTGAGGCGACAGTTCGGAGGAGAAGAGAAGAGCCCCGTATCCAGTTGCATATTCTCTTTACAACTACTCCATTGTGTTGTGGCCATGTACGCTTGTTAGGTGGAACTTCGTTTTATACGTTTTCTCACACAAGAGCATGTGTGCGTAGAAAAGACAAACAATTTTATTACTTCTCCAAAAGTAATAAGAACCACCCAATCAAACCATGTGATCTGCGTATAAAATAGTTTTTGCCAGGCAATTATCTAACACTTACATAGAAGTCACTTAATTATAGTAGTAGCCAGAATACTCCATTGTCAAACATGCTTTTATCAAAATGCTCGGTGCTTAACACCAGACTATCATATTGTACCCGCAAAGATCAGATATGTTTGGACGTTGGTTTGACCAAGTCTGAGCTTGTATTTGTCACGGTTGTGAACACTTACATCAAATTTCAGAAATCTATTTAAAGTTTATCTAGGGTGTCAAAGTTATTTTTAATCAACCGAGCCATAGTCGTTAAAAGCTCAGAGTAATATATGCTTCGACCTGAAGGTTTAGAGTGTCCCCAACTATCTCCCTAAAAAGTACCCTCTCCCCTAAAACTACCCTACCGGGAGTGGCTCTTTTTTTAGTGGATGCACAAAACACCTCCCAAAAAGAGCAAAATAATACATCAGATGGCCGTAGTGAACTTCGACAAGCTACGACGAGTGGCATGACCAACTCCGACGAGCTCCTTTGGTGCTAGTTTGAGGGTGGCGGACAGGTCCGGACATGCCCTCCACATAGACTTTGTGGCCCCACTTCACCGACGATCGTCCACTGGGAGTGTAGACAGCGACCCCTCCTGCTTCATGCCACCCCCCTCCCACACATCGCTGTCATTCGACATTATTTATGCGAGATTTGTCTCAATACTCCTTTCGAATTTGACCTGAATTTTTTGGATGTTGTACACACATATTTTGTGACCTGTTCATATATATTTCAAAATATTTAAAATTGCTTTTTTTACTAAATTTAAAATTGCTTTTGCTTTTTAAATGGTAGTACGGGAAGCATTAAGCACCTCGTCGCTGGGAGCGTCTTCGACCTAGGGACACATGATTGGCCGTTTGACCGAGTCTCCCTCGCACCACCAACCAACACGAGAGTTCACAAACAGCCCAGAAAAATAAGATTGTAGCCACTGGCCCCAACTCCATTGGAGGAAGTCAAACACGAGATTGAACTTCCTTTTACCCAAGCAAGAATCGTCAATCAACCCTTTTCGGTCTCCCTCCCTCCCTCCGGGTAGTTTCCTTCCATTCCCCTCCTTCCTCGCGATCCCGACGGCCGGACGAGCGGAGGGGCCAGCCGGCGGCTTCTACCTCGCCTCCGGTCTGGTGGGTGGCTGCGTGGATGTGGAGCTCATGCTCCTTGTAGCCGGATGGAGTACGCCATGTTCGGGTCCAGGAGGGTGGACGACGAGATGGCGCTCAAGAGGCAGCGGACCGTAAGGTGAGCGCGGGCGGGAACTGTCTACTGCTGCTTTGCGTGGAGATTTCGTCATTTCTAGCTTAGGGGCGGACGCGGAGGTGAAGGCGCCGTGAGATGCGCGCGATTTTTGCTGCTGATTTTCCTGTTGCGGGGGAGATTTGAGAAGAGGATGGAATCGGGTTGGGTTGGGTTGGTGGCGGTAGCTGCGTTCGTTGACAAGAAGTTTGCTGCTATGCTATGTTCTGTCTGGTACTTGGTTCATGGTTCCTGTGTGGCTTTGATTTTGGTCTGTTAGCGTAACAAGAATAAACAAACTTGGTCGAACACCTTGCGTTTGGTGAGAGGAAGTTTGCTGCTGTGCTCTTAGGCTGGCTGTTACTTGGTTCATGGTTCTGTGTGGCTTTGATTTTGGTTAGAGTAACAGTAATCTGGTAGTGAGTTCTCTTAAGTTGTTAACTGCGATAGATGAGCAGAGTAATATTAGATTCACAGCTGAGGATCGGATAGGATAACTAATGTGAAATAGCCCTTGATAAAAGAGAACATAATTCCTGCTGGTTATGCTGACTGGTGTTGAGCTTAACTTGCCATTTATGTCTCCAGAATTATCTACACCCCCTCTCTTTTTATTTCTTTCTAAAATCTATTGCAGCAGATTTTTAGCGTCACTTTGAAGTGGAGTGTTAATTCTAATTTCGTCCCCAGATTCCATGATGAGAGGTCAAAGCCGACCATGCCTGTTTACCAGAAACAGCCTGGGCTAGCTGCTCGGAAGCTACGCGTGGGTAATCCGGGGAAGAGCAGGATTTTTGTAGCAGGACAAGACCTTAAGATCATCGATCCAACAAGCGATTTCATCTTGATATGGAACTACGTCTTCCGCATCTCATGCTTCGTTGCTCTATTTATGGACCCTCTGTTCTTCTACGTGCCTACAATCCACAGGGAAGCGTCTTCCGCGTCTCATGCATGCATTGGGAAAGATAGGCACCTGGCTGTCATCGTTACTGTCTTCCGGTCAATTGCCGATCTTTTCTATGTCATCCAGATTGTGGTGAAGTTCATGACTGCGTATATTAATCCAAGCTCCAAGCTGGGTGTTTTCGGCCGAGGAGACCTTGTTACGGATCCTAATGAAATTGCAAAGAAATATGTGAGATCCGACTTTGCAGTTGATTTAGTGGCTTCACTGCCTGTACCGCAGGTAATTTGAATCCTGTATGATGCATTGATTATCATTATAGGGGGCATTTGTCAGCACTGATGTTTGCATACTGTTTCATTAGCACCAACCCAGATGGCCATGAACTGCTGAAATTGTTGTGTAGGGTGGTAGGGTTGAGCCAAAGGGTTGTTCCTCTTCCAGATGAAATAATCTATTGTATGTGACCATAAATAGGTCAAAATAAGTAGCAACTTTTTTTAACAAGGAAAAAACTCTCTGTTTACTTTTTTTATTATGAAAGCAGAAAAATGGTGAACTTGCGAATACTGCAATATCTTAGTTGCCTTGAAACTACCAAAAAGTATTTCATTCTAACATATTGGAAACTACTAGCTCTGACAATCTGACATGCTTGTTCTGATGGCAAGACTATTCTCTTATCGAAACTGAAAGTAGTATATCTCAGCATCCTGAATCAAACCATAAAAGTCTTTGTGCCATATTCACGAGTTAAAGGAAACTTCACTCTATACCTACCTGTTATCTGACATTTCTTTCTTTTGTTGCAGATCATTACTTGGTCTGTGATACCAGCTATTAAATATTCTTGGTCTGGGCATAACAATGACACGCTGTTTGTGGTTGCTCTTTTTCAGTACATTCTAAGGTTATATCTTATATTTTCCTTGAATAGAAAGATTGTCAGAGTTACGGGGGCTTTTTCGAAGACTGCATGGCAAGGAGCTGTATACAATCTGCTGTTATACATGACCGCTAGCCATGTACGATACCTAGATACTTAAATGGGATTAAAAGTTTCAATGTCCAATCTTTCTTCAGTATACTTTTTTTCCATGTCATACTTTTTATTTGGATATCATGTAGTGGAACTGCTTGACATGTTCTTCTCCTTTTCAGGTTTTAGGAGCATTGTGGTACCTGCTATCTGTTGATCGCCAGACCGCGTGCTGGCAAAAATATTGCGGTGATGAACCCAATTGCGATAAAAAATACCTAGCTTGTCACGTTAAGCCAGATACAAATTGGCTAAATAGCACTGCTATCTTTAGGAGCTGTGATGCTAGGAACAAAACTGCCAGTTTCGATTATGGTATGTTTGCAACATTGTTATCAAACAGAACTCCTAGTCAGAGATTCCTGAGGAAGTACTTCTATTGCCTTTGGTGGGGCTTACAGAATCTAAGGTATGATAATATCTGAACAACAGGTCTTCTCATAAGACAGATAATCTGATAAGGTAGGGGAATGGTTATCGCGCCCAGGGAAAGATAGAAGAATTGATCTTCTATCCTTGCTTGCTTTGATCCTCATAGGGGGCCGCCCTCTTTATATAGGGGCCTAACAATCCAATCTAAGTAACAAATCGTAGATCTTAGCTCTAATTAGCTTAAGGCTAAAGCAAAAGGATCTTTCTAATGGTAAAGTTTGTAACTGGAAGATCATGGGGATCCTTTCCCTAACTTGGCATCGGGTTAGCCATGTACCGTATTTATTGCATAATATGGTACAAAGTTTGAACATTAATCACTACTCTCTGTTTAAAGAACGTTTCAGTCTTTCAGAGATCTTAGTTTTATATATTCAACTGTACAATGCTTCCTGATCTGATAAGTTTTAGCTACGTGGTTAAAAAACAAAAGCCACTGTGCCTCTTTGTTGTAATAGCTATGTTATAACAACTAAAGCTAGTTTAAAGATTCTATTAGTTGATAACATGCTATATTATTTGTTGAAACAGTTGCTATGGCCAGACTTTGAGTGTGAGTACCTATATTGGTGAGACGCTGTATGCCATATTCTTGGCGGTGCTTGGTCTCGTTTTGTTTGCCCATTTGATTGGAAATGTTCAGGTACTTTTACACTATAATCTAAGCTTACATTCATGTGCAACTCGTGAAACTACTTTGAATAAATAGGTTACATAACATTGCCTTTTTGTTTAAGTACTTGCTTTTGCGAACCATTTTCTGATTCTTAGGTTCACCCTTGTCTAGCCTTGATATTTCTATCTTCATACCATGCCATCATTTCCATTTTTGCTCTAAATACTGGGGATGTTCCATATCATTCCTTTTCGCTCGCCATAAAACAGTTCAAGATTATTGGTTAATCTTTGCTGAAATTTGCCAATGTCGGTTGTTCATTGCAAATTGCAATCAAACTTTTCAATTGTGTACTCTTTGACCATAGTCCATAGCTTAGCCATAAGGATAAAACTTTTTTTGTGCCTGGTAATATGCTTGGTCAACATGCATTGGTGATTTCAGAATATTGCTCAGACTAACAAGTATATTACTTTTTTTCTTTGAATCCGTATACCCCGACAAGTATTTACTAAGCCGAGATTTTTGTCTGGACGAGGTCATAATGTCACATGCACACCCCACTTGTGGACTTTAATCTGCTTGCGTTTTGCTTTTGTTTTTAGAGATGATAAATTTAAGTATTTAGCCCCTAAGGGCATGTACACCGCGTGACGCTGAAGCAGACGCTTAAAAAGTCAATTCCTCTTCATGCGAAAGCGTCCGACGCCAGGGGAAGGAATTCTCTGTGTATTTCCTAAGCGTCCGACTCTTATTTAGCCACCACGCTAGAAAAACTGTCAGGATTTTGATGAGAACCGCCGAAACAGCTGGGATTTATTTCCTAGCGTCTGTACCGCCTCGCGCTGTACATGCCCTAACCTTACGTCCTTACCAAACCAGCTCAACAATCCTATTTTACACATGCGTTACTTAGCTTTTCGTTCTTTTATGGGGTGGTGTCAACAGCTTTTCGTTTTTTTTCAGTGTTATCTCTGCTCAAGTAAATAATAAACTATATATGTTTTCTTTGTTTCAAGTTCACATTTCTCATCATAATTGTTTGCAAGAAACAGTGAGCTTATTACATTATATTATCTGCTAGACCTACCTACAATCTATCACTGCGAGGGTTGAGGAGTGGAGAGTAAGGCAAAGAGACACCGAAGAGTGGATGAGACATCGCCAACTTCCTCCAGAACTACGAGAAAGGGTGAGAAGATTTATTCATTACAAGTGGCTTGCAACTCGAGGTGTGGACGAAGCATCTATCTTGAAGGCTCTGCCTGCAGATCTTCGCCGTGACATCAATCGTCACCTTTGCTTGGATCTTGTTCGCCAGGTAAAATTAGCTTCCCTACTCTCTTTTGTTGTTGAAGAATTACAGAAACTTATGAACTTCTCAGCCATCTGATGATCTTGATACAAGCCATTTGGACAAATTGAGCCATGTGTTTCTAGGTGACCCTCACTCCATCAGTTCCGCTTATGCTTTCTACGGATGTACAGAACACATGAGACCGTGAAATTAGAATTGGAAGATGCTACCTTTTATTTTTCTTTGTATTACAATCCAATTCGAGCTTACATTAAAGAAGATAACTATGACATGAAAACTAACTATGAGTATACACTTCTCCTTTGCCTCCCTTTCCCAAACTTTGAGCGAGAAGGAAAACGTTCACCTCATATTTCTCTCCTTCTCCTAATCCTATCTTTCCTTTAATTTTCCGCAAGGGCGACGTTGAAAACAAAGCAATATCCTTCCTTTTTTAGTTCCCTTTATCTTCTAATGGTAAACAGATTAATATGGAGATTTAAAACCTGCTACTTTATTGACCTAGGTGTGTATTTCTTCTTCCGTGTTTGAACACTGGAGAGCTGTTGAGTCACTGCAAGATTCGAATATTCTAACATTATATCCTACTGGGAGGCGATTCAATGCCCCCAAAAGGAGAAAAAACATTTACAAGGCAAATTTTGGGCTTGATTCGCAACCACCCAATGCTCCAATAATAGTCAGTAGCCACACTAGCTTCAGATTTATACAATTTGGTTTCTGGGAGAGCACCGAACACTGCTCTTTCAGAAATCCGTTCATAAAATGTTTAAGTACTAGTTTGCATATCTACCCTTTCCCTCCAATGTTTTGGCCAGTGACAACCTTATAGTGGTGTTCTGTAGTTGGCATAGTTCTTGTGATTCATGCAGTGATCACGGGTCACATCCTTTAACATACCTAAGCTCCCTAGGATTCCTGGGCTGTGGTTCATCCACGACATGGGCCCACAGGTCAGCGGCACATGGATTTTGTTATTTAATTTTGGCTGTTTGCATAAGTCGGTTGGTTTAGGTCGGTTTGTTTGGGTCAACGTATGGCGTTGTTCTCCTTCCTCTCGTATAGTTCCATTTGACATTGAGTTCGTGAAAATGCAGATCACGTGATGACCCAGTCTCACTATTTTTTTTTCCATATCGCTTTCAGGTCCCATTCTTCTCGCAGATGGATGATCAACTTCTAGACGCCATCTGTGGGCGTCTTGTATCTTCCTTGAGTACAAAGGGCACATACACTGTCCGTGAAGGTGATCCAGTGACCGAGATGCTCTTTATCATCCGTGGGAAGCTAGAAAGCTCCACCACAGATGGTGGCAGGACAGGCTTCTTCAACTCGATCATCCTGAATCCTGGCGATTTCTGTGGCGAAGAATTGCTTGGATGGGCTCTTGTCCCCAAGCCTACTGTCAACTTGCCATCATCCACCAGAACGGTCAAGGCACTTGTTGAAGTGGAGGCGTTCGCTCTCCAAGCCGAGGACCTCAAGTTTGTTGCCAGTCAGTTCAGGCGCCTCCACAGCAGGAAGTTGCAGCACACTTTCCGCTACTATTCTCACCACTGGAAGACCTGGGCGGCATGTTTCATTCAAGCTACTTGGCGCCGCCATAAGAGGAGGAAGCTGGCCAAGGACCTTATGACGAGGGAGTCATTCTCCTCCACGAGATTAGACGAAGATGACACTTTCCCTGAGCACAATTTCGCACGGAAAATCATGACTGCAGCCAGGAAAGGATCCGACAGCCATAGAGAACTGCCTAAGTTCAGGAAGCCCTCTGAGCCGGACTTCTCAGTAGAGCATGATGACTAAGAAAAAAAGTGATATATTATTTGCTACGACGAGATTGGTGACTCTGCTGCCATTTTACTTAATCTGCAAATATGAACAGAGTTGGGCTCCAACATCACAGGCAACTGCTTGTTCATGTCAGAAAATTGCTCAAACTGAACTTCAGTCTCCTTGCATGCGACAGAACACCAACCAGGGAATGGCAGACAGTTTGGTGGGATTGCTGGATTTTTTTTCCGATAAGAATGATACGTAGTGTCCGTTGATTTGTTATAGAAAAGAAAAATGTAACTCATCGTTGCTGTATGTAGGTTAGCTTTAGGCTCATGTTGTACATCCAAATGTAATTATGTTTGCGACCTCACGGGTGCACATTGTCGCTGTATTGACTGGCCGAGCAAATTCTAACGCATCGGCTAGGGTTCCTCTTGTTGAGTGTCTGAATTGTTTTGTGCTACTGCATAAATTGTTTTTTCATTTGCTCGTGTCATGTTTTCTGCTGAAATGTTGGGGTCGGTCATGAGATGGGTCGGGGTCGGTCATGGTTTTTTCTGAACTATCACAATAAATTCATGTTGGATATATACATTGTTCCCAAAAAAAGAGTGACCTATACAAAAGATATATATGTTACCGAGTATGGAACGCGGCCGTTGTGCACCGGGAGCATGTGCTCCCGGTTTTTTCAAAAAAATAGAGAAAATTGAAAACTTGTCAAAAAATTCCGAACAAAAATCCGTTTTTCCGTGAAACTTCATGTGTTGACATAGAATGTTCGAATGTTCACCCAAACATTTTATTTGTAAATTTTTGACATTTTGACACGCATTTAAAATATCTGTTTTTCACAATGGGTGCATCTAGTCTAACTATATAATTCCTAAAAAATTCTACGTGTAGACAATGTCGTGGTCTATCATTGTGCAAAATCTTAATGAAAAAATCGTTGTATTTTGGCCTAGTAAAAAGAAAAATGTGTAGATTTGGGTCGGTGAGAAGTGCACACAGTTTAAAACTTTGAAATTTTGTCAGATTTTTCATTTTTTATGTAGTCAAATTTTGCATTGAAAATTTGCACAGTGCTATATCTCACATTATCTACGCCTAGAATTGTTGTTTTGAAAATTTTGAAAACATAAAAATGCAGATATTTATTATCTTGGAATACCGACTCGGTCTCCAAATGCATTTTCCACTCAATATATACAATTCACACTACATAGAGCAGCTGGCGCGCCCGTGACCGCGCTGGCATGAATATCCAGTTCAGCTAATTAACGCGCTAACCGGCCACGGAACATTGCTCTCTCGCACGCCTCTTCGCTGACGCTAGCTAGGAAATAGAAAATGACGATCGCTCAAGTCACCCGAAGCTTAGCTAGCTAGACCTAGCTAACATTCAAAAGTCAGCGAACACATCCAATAGCACTGTGTTTCAGTGATGCTCCTTTATATAGGTCGTCGTTCGTCTCGTATCGCTAGCTGTTCTCTCCAGTTTGCATCGATCATCCGTTCTTATCGATCACCATGGCAACGGGGAGGACAGCCGTACTGGTCCTCATCCTTCTCGCCGCCTCCACCTCGTCCTTGCTCCCGGCCACTCGCGCCGTGACCTCGCCGTACGTGCGGCCGGGGCCGAGGACGACGCTCTCCGTGCCCGGCGACGCCGACGGCCAGACGCCGCAGCAGGTATATGTTCATGTTCTTCTGCAGTTCGACGTACGTGCTGCTTGAAATATTTGCCCAACTCTACTTCCGTCCTGAAAGAGAAGCTTAAGTACGTTCAAGAGTTTACGTTGTTTACCTTGTCAATAAACCGAAATGTCTCGAGGAGCTAGATCTAGATACAATGGCCCAGGTCGTCTATTCCCGCCATCATTTGATAAACACCTTAGTGAGTCGTTAGCAAGTTCTACCTCCTGATCCGAATTCCGAACTCCTCCACCGAGATAGCCTCGCTCGACTTGTACTATCGTCGTCGGAGTTGGCAAAGAAGATTTTTTTTTTCCACACGGCTTCAACATGAAGCCGGGTTCCACTATCAAAGAAGATAGATAAAACGTGATTGATTTCTAGGAAAAAAAAATCAGCTGATTGATCGTTAGCAAATCCGTCCCGGAATTGTATCCTGTACTTCTTGATGTGCCACAGCTAGCGTGGCGGTCACCGTGATCGTGGTCGATCCATGGATAATAATGCTACAAAGTGACAAGTAGGAACTAGCTAACAAGGGATTATGCTTTCTCGGATGCTGGTATCTTGTACCAAGACTATAGTTCGATTCACGCAAGGTGGCCAGCAAGGTTATCTTAGAGCGAGTATTGTGTAAAGTTCGCAGTTGCCTACTGTCATGACAACAAAGACGTGTCAACTACTACTACAATATACTTTTAGAGCAGTACTCGGCAAACCCCAACGATATATTAATAGCATTTTTTTTTGTTAAAACGTATCTTGTTCAATGCCAATGGAATATGCCAGTACGTACGTAAACTGCAACGTACAGTCAGTAAAAATATTAAGCAAAGTTTACAAAATATGACTAGAGAAGGAAACAACCTAATCCCCCCGTTTCTAAATATAAATATAAGATGTTTAGGTATTTCAAGTGGGTGGTCTAGATACGGACTAAAATGGGTGAACATACAAACTAAAACGTGTCTAGATACATATAAATTTGAAAAAAGCTACTCCCTCCGTTCATAAAATGATGTCTCAATCTTTTCTAGATTTATATGTATGTAGACATAGTTTAGTGTGTAGATACATCCAAATTTAAATAAAGTTGAGACATGCTTTTATAAACGGAGAGAGTAAAACATGTTATATGTAGAAACCGAGGGAGTACAACCGTACAACATACTTATTAGTTATTATATATGTTTTGTATAGACAACCAACTTTTAGTGCAACTTGCGCCACTCTAGTCTAAATGTAAAAGTCAAAGCATTTCACTACAGGAATGGCCACCTGTGCCGACGGCCGCAGCCCGTCGGCAAAGGTCCTAATGCCGTCGGCACACACCTATGCCGACGGCCACCGTCGGCACATGGTGGTCGGCATAGGACCCTGTAGGCACATGCCACCTGGTCGTCGGCACAGCTATAAACCGTCGGCACAGCTTTTCCCGACGGCCAGAGACGCACCGTCGGCACCTAGTTTGTCGGCACAGCGACGGGTGGGGCCCACATTGGCCGGGCGAGGTGGAGGGGCCTGTGCCGACGGCCGGCCGTCGGCACACAGTTGCCATGTGGAGGCAGCTGGGCGCTCCAGGGATGGGCCTGTGCCGACGGCTGTGCCGTCGGCACAGGTGTGACCATTTGGTCAATTCAAGGGGTCTGTGTCGACGGCAGTGCCATCGGCACAGGTGTGCCCAGATTTTTTTATCCAGCGCAGCTCGTTTTTTGCAGAAAAAATAAACAAAAATAATGACAAATTCACAACAAACAAGATCACACAATGGCTCCTCCATATATCATCAAGCAAAATGCTATATCATCAAGTAGATACACACATAGGACCATCATCAAGTAGATACATGTCTAGACGCCCAAATCCCTACATCTATTGCGGCGACGGTGACGGGGTGAACCCCATATCTCCCTGGCTGATAATAGGTGAGCGTCGGATCGCCGCAGCAGAAGCACCGGAAGTAGGAGAAGCACCAGGAGAAGCTGAAGCACCGGGAGAAGGACCACCGCTATGTAACGGTGTGATGCGAGGCGAACCCGTCGAGGAACTAGGAGAAGCAGAAGGATCAATGTGTGGGTTCTCCGACGAGCATCCCGTTTCCTACATGTTTGAGCAAGAGTTAGCAACTGCGAGGCAAAGGAAAGCAGTAACCAATGGTTTGGGATCAAACTTACTGGGGTACTTTTGTAGTAGGAGAGAGCGAACACGTCCCTCGATGGCATCCGTGGAGTCGTACCCGGCTCCGGAGGCTCGTCCATAGGAGGGGCTACCCGCACTCCAGTGGTGAAAAAGTTCAGCACCGACTGCAAGATAGTTTAGATGTCAGGTGTTGCAAAAATAAAGGTTTAAACTAGGGAAGTGGGACTTGTCATATTTGACAAAAGTAAAGGTTAAAACTTACAGCTCGGAACAACTTTTGATACTCGGTCCAAGGCTTATTCATCTCCTCCCACTTGGCAAAGGCCACCTCATACTCCGCATGAGCGGCAGCGTAGGCTTCCTCAAAATCAGGCTACAATTTCGAAAAGAATGAATCTCGTCAACTTAGCCACGCAAGAACGAATGTCGAAAAGAGGATGCAAAAAAACTTACATCGATGGGAGTGGATCGACGAGGCTGTGGACGAGGTGGGATCAGTGGGCTGTTGTCAGGGAGAGTAGCTTTTGCCTGCGTGAAGGTCATGGCAGGCCTAACCACCTTATTAAGAGTGCGATTACGGCCATGCGGCCTTCCGTGCCCCGAGAGGACCACCACCCTGCATCGCGAAAAGAATTGTTATTCATACCAAGTAGAAACATGCGGTGAAAATAAATGCACTTTGTTCCATGTACCATGCACCTGACAATCCACCTGCATTCACGTCTTCTAGCCAAGCTCCTCTCCCCTTGCCAAAGACTATTGGCTAATCAAGAGTCTCTCTTCCATCACCGATTGCCGGTGTCCAGTGGATCTGGGGTGGAGCTGCGGGTCTGCTACTAGGGAAGAGGGCCACCCCCGGCCGGCCACCGGGCAACCCGAGTGCCACCTTTCCCCGCCGTCACCTCCGGTTCTGATCTGCTTTCTCTATGATATATTCTAATCAGGTGAGGATATGTCCTCGTTAACTAAGAAGGAATCTGCTCCTGCATTTTTTTTTGCTTTGTGCATATTTACCGACCTCTCGTCGACCTCCTCGCTCAAGGGGTCATCCACCTCCGGGTGAAAACCCTGGAACGTCGTGCAGTAGCTATCCACGGCCTCCTCGGTTCTGCCGTAGTACTCAGGAACCTGTGGCTGAGGCTTCGATGGATCGGGCTTCTTTTCCCTCATCTTCTTCCACGCACCGATGTGGGAGCTTACCGTCCCAGTATCGGCGTCCTGCATCACGAAAAGAAATGTTATTCATACCAAGTAGAAACATGCGGTAAAAATAAATGCACGTCGTTCCATGTATATATATACCATCATATCCTTAAAGAGGAAGTGGTTGCGGTTTCCCGCACTGTGTATTCCCTCGGAGCCTCGGTTTGCCTTGTTCCGCTGGCTCACGGCGCTGAAATCCGCGTCTTCCCGGACCCACCTCCTAACCAACACATCCCATGCGTCTTCTTTGCCGCCGGCCCAGTCAGGCATAACCTGAAAATGCAATTCAAGAAGAGCTAAATGCAATGGCAACTTAGCAGCAATATAGAATTCCATTGACAATTTACTTACCGAAATGTACTCCTCCTTTGTCATCTCCGCTGCATTCTTGGCATTATCCGCCTTCTTGGCCCTCTTGCCCGTCTTCTCATACGTAAAGTCATTGGCGGATGTAAACTTTTGGTTGTAGAATTGCTGCCGTGTCAACCTCACACAATGAGCATGCAAAGTGCTATCCGCAGCTTGCTGGTCCAGCACACGATACAACCACTTCAACCATGCATAAAAAAATTGTGAGTCATGAGTTATCACGGTGGGGTCATTAACTATGAACGGAATTCGAAAAATATGTGTTACCCAAAAAGTGGTGATCACGGCGTGAGCAGCTGTCTCGAACGGTGGGGACGGCGCAGCCTCATAGTCCGCCCATTTCGTGGCTAACTTCAGCTCGTCGTCGGGCCCTGTAGTGTACAAGCCTGACCAATATTTCCTAATCAGAGCTCCAAGCAAGCTCCCAGGAGTGCGTGGAATCTTAGGGCCTGTCCATGTCCATGAACTGCACAATAAGCAAAAATTAGTACATATGCCAAATTGTTATGACCAACATGAAATTTCATGTTCAAAATTAGAAAACTAGTACACTTACTCAACGCCATGAGGCTCAACGAGGGTTTTCGCCTCCTCGGTCTTAGGCCAGTATTTTTCCTCGGGGACTCCTGCTTCGTCACAACTCTTCTTCCGCTTCGGCGCCACCTCCACCTCGTCCTCCACCTCGTTCTCCACCTCCACCTCCAGCTCCAGCTCCATCTGGTTCTGGGAAGCCACGTCGCCTGAAGCGGAGGGCAACTCGGAATCCACGTCGCCAGAAGCGGAGGGTGGGTGCTCCACGTCTCCTCCACCTCGTCCTCCACCTCGCCCTCCACCTCGTCCTCCACCTTGCCGTCCACCTCGTCCTACTCATGCACCCTCGTCCGCGGCGTAACGCGAGGTGGTAGGTCGTCCACTCCGTGTAAGGTTAGACTTCTGTGCCTTCAGCGTACTATGCAAGGTATGACAACTAAGCGATGGACTGTATAACAAATCCATGTACATTGTAAAGAAAAAAATAGCTAGGACTACCTTCTGTTGTGAGGAGGTCGCCGGCGAGCAGCAGGGTCAGTCGGAGGTGCAGGTCACGGGAGAGTAGGCCGGGCGGTGCTGGCTGGCTGGAAGCTACGTCATCTGAAAAAGCACAAACAATAAATATTAGCACACAAGTATGACAACATTAATATTGAAGCAATATAAGACGGTCAGATCAACATTAATATTGAAGCAATATTGTAGCTTATATTTTTGTATTTTTGTATACTTCTAGCATAACTTCTATTTGGCCTAACAAATTTGTCGATGGCTCCCTTTTGGGATTAAATGCATTATCTCTCTTTCTCTTTTTCCTCTTTTCATGTCTAGACTTGCATTTTCTAGACGACATCTCAGATTAAAGCAAACAAAGACTACAGAAGATTAGAACATATGACATGGGATTGAATGTGGAACAAAAGAACCTAAATCTGGTTGCCTCTGCTTGCAGTTTGCCCCCAAATAATCACCAACAATCGTGCATCATCAGTACGTTAGGACCTGCAGCAGCAACTCGCCAATGCCGTTTTCCCCCAATCCCCCTTGCTGCCGCCGCTAATCCCTCTCCTCCCTTTATTCTACTTCACCGCTATCCGCTAATTCTTCCGTAGTACTCAAAATAAGCATCTGCTCGGGTCGGAATACCTGAGGCGCGGCGGCCATCGGCGAGTAGATCGACGGCAAGGCGGAGGAGGAGCTTCCCGACGGCAACGCGGAGCAGGAATGAGGAGGATGCGGAGGACGACGCGGTCCTGCGCTGGCGGCGGGCCGGCGGTCGGAGCTGCGCTGGGGGTGGCGGCGCAAGTGGAAGGATGGAGGCGCTGGGGGGATTGGGGGTGGCGGCGGGGCGGGGGAAGGATGGAGGCGCCGGGGGGATTGGGGCTGTGGCAGCGGGGCGGGGGAAGGATGGAGGCGCCGGGGGGATTGGGGCTGTGGCGGCGGGGCGGGGAACGACGAAGTGGGGTGTTTTGGCCCGCACGCGCGCGGGCCTGAAAATTTAGCCTACCCAAGGCCTATGCCGACGGCAATGCCGTCGGCTTAGGTGTTTTAATTTATTTACGTAAATCATCATTTCTATGATTTATTTATTACTCTAAATTAATTTTAATAAGCTCAATATTAAAAGAAATCAAATATTATTTCCTAAGTTTTGTAATACAATTATAATAATTTACATAATATATTATACATATATCTAAAAGAAAGCCTAGATAGGACCTATTACAGCCACATCCCCCAGTACGTTAGGTTAGGCAGTTCATGGACCTAAAAGAAAGCCTAGATACATATATCAAATAATTTTTTGCTTGGTTGTGTTAGGTTAGGCCATAGGAAGATGAGAAACCAAAGTCTACCCCAAATCAACACAAGATTCCATCCGGTTCGCCCGGAAGGGGAGTTTTCACCTCTAAGTTCAGAAACTCACTAGAGAGAAAGTGATGCCGGTGAACCCGCTCACATCCCGGAGTGGGAACTTGGACATCCACAACACCCAACACACTTGTATACACATGGTATGGCAAAACCTAGGTTTGGGTGGGGTTCCGACGCTCTGGGGCCCCGCTTCGGCGAAACCCTGAATCCGCTGAAAAACCCTAACGTTTTCGTCTACCCCCATAGACGTGCGTCGAAAGGGGTAGTCCAGTGGACTTTTTTGCTTGGTTGTGTTAGGTTAGGCCATAGGAAGGTGAGAAACCAAAGTCTACCCCAAATCAACACAAGATTCCATCTGGTTCGCCCGGAAGGGGAGTTTTCACCTCTAAGTGCAGAAACTCACTAGAGAGAAAGTGATGCCGGTGAACCCACTCACATCCCGGAGTGGGAACTTGGACATCCACAGCACCGAACACACTTGTATACACATGGTATGGCAAAATCTAGGTTTGGGTGGGGTTCCGACGCTCTAGGGCCCCGCTTCGGCGAAACCCTGAATCCGCTGGAAAAACCCTAACGTTTTCGTGTACCCTCATAGACGTGCGTCGAAAGGGGGTATGCCAGTGGACTTTTTTACTTGGTTGTGTTAGGTTAGGCCATAGGAAGGTGAGAAACCAAAGTCTACCCCAAATCAACACAAGATTCCATCCGGTTCGTGTTGCCACGAAAAATTGCCTCGCGACAACACGATAATCGTCGTACTTTCGAGACGACGAACGGATGCTTTCCGAGCAAAGCAACAAAGATCCCCTCGCTTTCGTGGAGGAGGGACGGCCGCTTTTCAGTGCAAAATGGCAAAGATAAGCCAAACCCTAGGGCTGCTAGGATTCGGCAGAGAAAAACGATAAATAAAAAAGATACGATAAAAGATAGATGTGTATTTTATGAATAATGATTGATCGGGGGCTTTTCAATCGGCCGTATACCCATGTTATATAGGCAGCCTGGACTTTGGCGTACAGGGAGGTCACGTACGTTTCCTTGGCATGCAAGCCGAATTTTAAATCCCTAATCTGTTACCAATCCGGCCAATGCTAGTACATGCAATCTTAACATACAAGGAAACTTTGGCGCACTTGCCGTATGTGAGAGTAATTTCCCATATGCCTTCAGCCTGGCACCAAACGCAACCGAGGCCTGCTAGGACTTGTCCTAGGTACACGCAGCTCAACTCAGCGTATATCTCTGAATACATCAAGGACTTGTCCTCAACAGCCGCTAGCTAGCTCCAGAAAGCTAGGTCTTCCGCGTCTCCCAGGCGGCGGCGGCGGAAAAGCTTTTTCCTGCTCCAATCTCCGGCGATTGTGCTGGGCCCCTCTCCTTCCGCTTGCCGCTCCAGCGGCAGGAGGGAGGGGGACCCCGTTTTTTGCATGGTACTTAGGGTTAGGAGTTCTCTGGCATGGCGCATCGTTGGAGTGGTGGGAGCGGCGGCCGGGCAAATAAATCTGACTCAACTCTTCTCCCACACCGGCGTTGTCCTTAATGGCGGCGTCTCGGAGTTGGTGGCACTGTGTGCTTGCCGATCTTTCAGATTGGTGGCTTTAGAGTTCATGGATGGTGTCGGCGAGGCGGCGGCGACGACTCCATCAGATGGTTTTTTCCTCCTGCTCTGTCCCCGTTGCTGCGGCGTTGTCTCCGGCGCCAAGGTGGAGCAGAGAGGATTCGTCCAGGAGTACGTGCAGACGGTGGTCTGTACTGGTGACAGCGGGAAGATGGTGCACCTTGTGGTGGGTTCGTGGTTGAAGGCTGATGGTTCTGGTTCCCTACTCCGACATCGTCGTGCGTGGGTGCCAGTACTGAAGTTCGATGGCGTGTCCGGGGACATGCTGCCCCGGTCTGATTCTTTCAACGGCAATGGTTTGTCCTATGGCAAACTACATTGGAGGTCCGAAAAGCTGATGATCAGCGATGGAGCCGCGTCGAGCTCGGGTGAAGAGGTGATCTGTCTATTTTTTCCTTGGTGGCTGCTACGGTGGTGCCGAAAAAGATGGATAGACGTTGGTTTGTCACATAGGTTTATCTTATCTTTCCGGATCTGTAAGATCGGTGTATACGTATGTTGTATCTCGCCTTTTATTTATCAATGAGAATCGTATTACCATGCAAAAAAAAAAAGCTAGCTCCAGAAAACACTCCATATTTCTCCTGCTTGATCGGTCATTGCAACATCTGCTTTCGACTACTGCATTTTCAAACTAAGCAACAAGATCAAGTATATATATCAGCTAATAATCTAAGCACCATCATATAAATTAATTTGGCTTATAAAAATACCCAGCAGCCAAATTATATCTTCAACACATACCCCCTGTTTTTGGTACAATAATATATTTTCAAAAACAATATAATCATACCTTACAACGATGTCGTCGCTTCATCGACGATATCATTACTTAGGGCGATGTCCAAAGAATACATCGGCCAAATTTCCTCAGGGCGATATCTCAAACAACATATCGGCCAAATTCTGCTTAGGGCGATACTTCAAAAATATATCGGCCAAATTTTCTGCTTAGGACGATGTATAAATTTCATCTGCCAATTTTTGTTCTTAGGACGATGTCAAAACTCATCGGCCAAACTTTATCTTAGGGTGATAATTTTAATAATGTATCGGCCATTGCATTTTCAAGCTTCGGGTGCACGAAATTCAGCGGGCAATACGAACACCGTATTAACATCCATATCAGTAAGTATCTCCTTGTTGCTTCCTGAATCCTCATCATCAATTGCATCATTTGCAAGATCAGCAACTGTATCATCTACGGCTCTACTCTCCTTCCCAGCAATGTGCTTCTCCCTCCATATCATTTTCGAAATCATGGATTTCTCTCGATTAAACAGTTCATCACACTTCTTCTCGGCTACTTTCTGCTTCATCTCCAAAGCTCGCAGCCGCTGTACACGCCGTTTCTGAGTGTGCGTGAGTCCCATTGGGCACCAGCGAGGTTCTGGTTTGGTTCCTAGAGCAACCGACTTAATTCGGATGCCCCCCGAGTCTCTCGGCCTGCACTGACGTACTGTTGTTCCAGGGATAAATATTCTGTCCTTGGCCGAGATATTTTTCTGCTGATGAGATACACCATCGGTTCCATTTTCCTGGCCTGCCCTAATACTTGGATTACCACATTGATTAAATGTGCCCAAAACAACTGGAGAATACCTTGAGGATGTACGTGAGCTGTTATTTCTCATAGCTGGATCGGTATCAAGGTTAACTGATTCAATTTTCTGACTCCCAGCAGACGTACAATCCAAGTGTTTATCTTTTGTACCAACTTCTATTTCCTGCACCGATCCACTCCCTAGTGCATAAACATTATTTGCCTCTGTACTGTTTTCAACACGTCCAGCTGATTGGCCTTCTCCGAATTTCAGAGCATAAGCAGTACCTACATCATCTGAATTTGCTATAGGCTTAGGTCCAACACGCTTCACCGGCACCCAAGTCAGCTTGCGGACACCATTGTAATGCCTGCCATCTGTGTTGTACACAGGTGATCGGTTCCCTCCAATTATAGTTGCATCATGTGATTCTTTGTGTCTTTCACGATTGACCGGCATCCACTTAAAATTCTGACCACCAATATGAACTATGCCATCACCATTGTTTGCCGCCAATAGGTTTCCTCGATCTGTAACTGCATTATGCGACCTAGCTTCTGGACTGAACCGAGATCTTTTTTCATGCATTAGTCTTCTGTACGTACGTCCTGAAGGAATCCACTCTCGCTGAAAATAATCTGTTGGCCCTGTAGAGTATTTTGCCCAAGGATAAAAACCTCTCGGACGAAATTGTGTATACATAGGAGTTGTACAGCCCCAGTAAGCCGACTTCATTGGATAGTACGGCTGCTGATCATATGAATTTTTTCTCCGTCGCTCATGACCACCAGGTTCATAAGGAGACCTAGGACGCCTAGCACTTCCAAACCGATTAAACACATTGTTGGTCTTGCATGAAGTATATTTTTCCAACAACATGCTAACTGTCGGCTTTATTTGTGGACCTTGTCTCTTTTTTTCATTGACTTTCCACACCTCCACTTCTGAATTTTTTGATTTAATCATCCTCGGTGCAGCACTATCATCAACAAGAACATTTTTTCCTTTCGTCGATTCGGTCTGATCCGACCGAATAAGAACTTTCTTGCTCTCAAAATCAATCACATTTATAGGAGAAGAATCACTATCGAGTTTTGTGTTAGTATTCTTTGTAAATGTCAATCGTCCGTCATTAATGGCCGATTGCACCTGCCTTCGAAACACATCACAATCATTAGTAGAGTGAGAAAATGAATTGTGCAACTTACAATAAGCTCCTTTACCCAATTCTTCCGGAGGTGGAATAATATGACCTTCTCTCACTCTAATTAATTTTCCTTGCAACAATATATCAAAAATCATATCACATTTTCTAACATCAAAAGTATACTTGATATCCTCTCTACTAGCAGATGTAAGTTTCAAACCAGAACATGCTAAAGGATTTGACTTTGGCGCTTCAACCCATTCGGCTACACACATATCAACGTCATCCTCACTAGCCGAACCGTTGTCATAATCTAAAACATTAGCCGTTTTGTTCTCCTTTTCTTTATCATTAAACCGGCTGTTTTGTTTAATTTCCTTAGCCCAGTTTTCTTGCGCCAAAGCCTTATGCAAAACTTGATTAACATCTAAAAACTCTTGCCCTTGCAATTTATCCTTAATATCAGTAAGCAGGCCCGAAAAAGCAAGATCGGCTAAATCCTTTTCGGCTAGGGTCAATCTAAAACATCGGCTTTTGACATCTCTAAACCTCCTAATATAATCATCAACATTCTCATTATATTTCTGCCTAACCATAGTCAAATCGGAAAGCCGAAGTTCAGTTTCACCTCGATAAAAATACTCATGAAATTTTTTCTCCAATTGTGCCCATGTTGAAATAGAATTTGGAGTAAGCGATGTAAACCAATCAAATGCAGTACCAGACAAAGACAACGGAAATAATTTAACTCTATGAACATCCGATGTGCTGGCTTCACTACATTGTGATAAAAAATTCCTTACATGCTCAAAAGTTGATCTACTATCCTCTCCTGTGAACTTAACAAAGTTCGGAATTCGAAAATTAGGAGGATATGGCGTCGAGTCAAAGTAATCAGGGTATGATTTTTGATTTGCACGTGTTCTACCCTTAGGTTCTAAACCAAATTCTCTAAGTATACTATCAAGCTGATCTTTAAAACTGCTATTGGGTTGTGGAGAATTGGTTTCCGGAGCAGGTGGAATGCAAGCACGCGGCGTAAACTCCGGCATAGAAATTTCAGCATGTGAAGTTTGCAACGGAGGTCCACTAAAATATGAATCGGATACCAGCCCGTACGGAGCCCCGGTACCGACATGCAGCAGTGGTGGTGTACTGTATGGTACAGTCTGATAACTATCTTGCTGCAAATTATAATTAAATTCCGCACTTCGGTAATTGTTGTGGTAATTGTGTGGCACCGAAGTTGAGATAATAGCAGGAGCAGCTACACCAGGCATAAGATTATCAGCCGAATTGTTCACATAATTACGGCCACCTTGATTGTTATTTAAATGAACCTGAGACTGGGCACCATGAGGTGATGCATCCGATATATGTGTGTAGGTAGGAAAATTATTAAATTTGCTACTAGACCGATGCGTCGGCCGTTGCTCTGAATATTCATCGTTGCTTTGGAGCACTACGGAAATAAAATTGTGAGCCGAACCAGCATGGTTCCGGCCAATTTGATCGTTGTTTAAAGCAACGTCATGCTGCTGTGCTAGATTAGCCGAAGCGCCAATAGTTTGATTATGAAAATTAATTAATCTACTGCTTACGGCCGGAAGCATCGACTTTCTACTAGAATTTTCATCGCTAGTTTGCATTACTGCCGAGCTAACATTACGAGGTATACTAGCTTCAAGTTGGTCTTCAAATTCTTCAAATTTACTTGCTACAGCTCTAAGCATGCGTGACATGTCTGTTATGTCAGAATCATGTTTACTAGCTACAGACATATCGATGAGATGAGCAACTTCTTCGGTTAGTTTTTTTACCTTAGCGCCGAGTGGATCGGAAGAACTCGACGCAGCAATCTTCTTGATGACGCCGTTTCTTGTCTTCTGATATCCAGCCAAAATCTGTTTCATCCTCTCGGCTTGCTCTTTCTCAATCTCTTGTTCAAGCTCGCGCCGATCCTCTTCCGACAGATCTTCGAGGGTAACGGCGATGGTGATGTCGGGGTCGACGTCGCTGCTGTTCTTGATGACGGTGTTCATCGCATGTAGGTCTTTATTCTTCGTCCCCAGCGGAGTCGCCAATTGTGTTGCCACGAAAAATTGCCTCGCGACAACACAATAATCGTCGTACTTTCGTGACGACGAACGGATGCTTTCCGAGCAAAGCAACAAAGATCCCCTCGCTTTCGTGGAGGAGGGACGGCCGCTTTTCAGCGCAAAACGGCAAAGATAAGCCAAACCCTAGGGCTGCTAGGATTCGGCAGGGAAAAACGATAAATAAAAAAGATACGATAAAAGATAGATGTGTATTTTATGAATAACGATTGATCGGGGGCTTTTCAATCGGCCGTATACCCATGTTATATAGGCAGCCTGGACTTTGGCGTACAGGGAGGTCACGTACGTTTCCTTGGCATGCAAGCCGAATTTTAAATCCCTAATCTGTTACCGATCCGGCCAATGCTAGTACATGCAATCTTAACATACAAGGAAACTTTGGCGCACTTGCCGTATGTGAGAGTAATTTCTCATACGCCTTCAGCCTGGCACCAAACGCAACCGAGGCCTGCTAGGACTTGTCTTAGGTACACGCAGCTCAACTCAGCGTATATCTCTGAATACATCAAGGACTTGTCCTCAACAGCCGCTAGCTAGCTCCAGAAAACACTCCATATTTCTCCTGCTTGATCTGTCATTGCAACATCTGCTTTCGACTACTGCATTTTCAAACTAAGCAACAAGATCAAGTATATATATCAGCTAATAATCTAAGCACCATCATATAAATTAATTTGGCTTATAAAAATACCCAGCAGCCAAATTATATCTTCAACAGTTCGCCCAGAAGGGGAGTTTTCACCTCTAAGTGCAGAAACTCACTAGAGAGAAAGTGATGCCGGTGAACCCGCTCACATCCCGGAGTGGGAACTTGGACATCCACAACACCCAACACACTTGTATACACATGGTATGGCAAAACCTAGGTTTGGTTGGGGTTCCGACGCTCTGGGCCCCGCTTCGGTGAAACCCTGAATCCGCTGGAAAAACCCTAACGTTTTCGTCTATCCCCATAGACGTGCGCCGAAAGGGGGTAGGCCAGTGGACTTTTTTACTTGGTTGTGTTAGGTTAGGCCATAGGAAGGTGAGAAACCAAAGTCTACCCCAAATCAACACAAGATTCCATCCGGTTCGCCCGGAAGGGGAGTTTTCACCTCTAAGTGCGGAAACTCACTACAGAGAAAGTGATGCCGGTGAACCCGCTCACATCCCGGAGTGGGAACTTGGACATCCACAACACCCAACACACTTGTATACACATGGTATGGCAAAACCTAGGTTTGGGTGGGGTTCCGACGCTCTGGGGCCCCGCTTCGGCGAAACCCTGAATCCGCTGAAAAACCCTAACGTTTTCGTCTACCCCCATAGACGTGCGTCGAAAGGGGTAGGCCAGTGGACTTTTTTGCTTGGTTGTGTTAGGTTAGGCCATAGGAAGGTGAGAAACCAAAGTCTACCCCAAATCAACACAAGATTCCATCCGGTTCGCCCGGAAGGGGAGTTTTCACCTCTAAGTGCAGAAACTCACTAGAGAGAAAGTGATGCCGGTGAACCCGCTCACATCCCGGAGTGGGAACTTGGACATCCACAGCACCCAACACACTTGTATTGACATGGTATGGCAAAAACTAGGTTTGGGTGGGGTTCCGACGCTCTGGGGCCCCGCTTCGGCGAAAACCTGAATCCGCTGGAAAAACCCTGAATCGTGTGCTTCCTTCCAGCGCTTGTGAGCCGTTGGATCAGCGGTGTGTGTTTCTTTTCAGGGCTTGTGAGCTGTAGTATGCCCAATCAGGAAGAAGCACACGGATCGTGTGCTTCCTTCCAGCGCTTGTGAGCCGTTGGATCAGCGGTGTGTTTCTTTCGAGCGCTTGTGAGCCGTTGGATCAGCGGTGTGTGTTTCTTTTCAGGGCTTGTGAGCTGTAGTATGCCCAATCAGGAAGAAGCACACGGATCGTGTGTTTCCTTCCAGCACTTGTGAGCCGTTGGATCAGCGGTGTGTTTCTTTCGAGCGCTTGTGAGCCGTTGGATCAGCGGTGTGTGTTTCTTTTCAGGGCTTGTGAGCTGTAGTATGCCCAATCAGGAAGATGCACACGGATCGTGTGCTTCCTTCCAGCGCTTGTGAGCCGTTGGATCAGCGGTGTGTTTCTTTCGAGCGTTTGTGAGCCGTTGGATCAGCGGTGTGTTTCTTTTCAGGGCTTGTTAGCAGTAGTATGCCCAATCAGGAAGAAGCACACGGATCGTGTACTTCCTTCCAGCGCTTGTGAGCCGTTGGATCAGCGGTGTGTTTCTTTCAAGCGCTTGTGAGCCGTTGGATCAGCGGTGTGTGTTTCTTTTCAGGGCTTGTGAGCTGTAGTATGCCCAATCAAGAAGAAGCACACGGATCGTGTATTTCCTTCCAGCATTTGTGAGCTATTGGATCAGCGGTGTGTTTCTTTCAAGCGCTTGTGAGCCGTTGGATCAGCGGTGTGTGTTTCTTTTCAGGGCTTGTGAGCTATAGTATGCCCAATCAGGAAGAAGCACACGAATCGTGTGCTTCCTTCCAGCGCTTGTGAGCCGTTGGATCAGCGGTGTGTTTCTTTTGAGCGCTTCTGAAAGGCAGGAGTGATGCGGGCGACTGCGTCGATGGTAGATGAATTTATGTTGTGTTCTCGCTACTACCGATATTTTTTTCTCTGTGTAATATATGTTGTCAATGTAATTTGCAGGGTTTGTTGAATATCAGTGTGAAAAGTAGTCGAAAGGGGGTAGCAAAATGAATTTTTTGGTTGCTTGTGTAAGGTTAGCCAAAAGGTATGTTATGATACATGCTAGCCCATGCATGTGGCACCGAGGTGTCGACCCTGTTATCGAAACGCAACACACGACCTTGTTGGATATTTAAAACACAAAACACACTTGTATACATATGGTATGGTACAACCTAGGTTTTGGTGGGGTTCCGACGCTCCGGTATAGACAATTATTCGCGACGTTATTTTATGTGGGTGGAAACCGCTATTCGACGTAGCTATGTACATAGAATATGAATAAAACATATTAAACTTAATTGAGAGTAATAAATAGATACATAAAAAAGAAGATTAGGGTAAAAATGTAAAAAAATGGTAGAGACCTATGCCGACGGCAAAGCCGTCGGCACAGATTGCCGTCGACGTCACCTTATCCTCTGTGCCGACGGCTTCATTCGTCCCGACGAGTGCCGTCGGGATAGAACATCTGTGCCGACGGCCGTTTCTTTGCCGACGACATTGTGGACGGCAGGTCCTGGTATGTCCCTGTGCCGACGGCCCCGATAAATCGCCGTCAGCACAGGTTCTGGCCGTCGGCACAGTTCGCCATTCCTGTAGTGTTTATCTCTGGCACTTTTTGCTCAACTGTGAAGACAGAATTAGCAATGCAGACTACCGTGCTTGCTTAGCAATGCAGAACCGGCCACGGAACATTGCTCTCACAAATAGAAAATGACGATCGCTCAAGTCACCCGAAGCTTAGCTAGCTAGACCTAACATTCAAAAGTCAGCGAACACATCCAATAGCACTGTGTTTCAGTGATGCTTACCACGTACGCCAATGGTTCCTGTTATATAGCTCGTTCGTCTTGTGCCGTTCCCTCCAGTTCGCAGCATCCGTTCTTATCACCATGGCAACGGGGAGGAAAGTCGTAGTGATCCTCATCGTTCTCGCCGCCGCCACCACCTCACCATACGTGCGGCCGGGGCTGAGGACGACCCTCTCCCTGCCCAACGACGGCGACGGCCAGACGCCGCAACAGGTACTTTTATGTCCCTGTTCTTCTGCAGTTCGACGTACGTGCTGATTGAAATATTTGCCCAACTCTACGAGTCCGTCCTGAAAGACATGTTTACAAACACTCAAGAGTTTATCGTTGTTTTCCTTGTCAAAAAAGCATTAAGAAATGTCTCTGGATCTAGATCCAATGGAACAGACCTTAGCTCATCGTAGAACCACTACGGGAGAGTGGCACGTTGCCGTGTGCCCAAAGCACACGGCGAAGAGCCAAAAACACACGGCAAAGTGCCGCTCTCCATAGTGAACTTTTAACGCATCCACCTCCTCACCGTTGTCGTCCCGCCGGACTCCATCCCGGCCAGCCTCACCCCTTCAACCCTCCGACCCTGCCCATCGCCGTTCTAGCAAGTTCACAGCTGACGCCAGTATCGTGGCATCATAGCCGCCACGAGTCGCTAGCCAAGTTCTACCCCGTTCCGTGACCCAAGCCAATCCGCCGAGATAGCCTCGCTCGACTTCAGTACTATCGTCGTCGGAGTTGGCAAAGAAGATAGAGAAAACGTGATTGATTTGTAGGAAAAAATCAGCTGAAATCATTAGCAAATCCCTCCCGGAATTATATCCACTTCTCGCTTGATGTGCCACAACTGGTGCTCACCATGATCGTGGTTCGACCCATGGAAAATATTACGGAGTACTAGGAAAGTGACAAGTAGGAACTAGCTAAGGAATTATGCTTTCTTGGATGCTGGTATCTTGGACGAAGACTATAGTTTAGATTCACGCAAGGTAGCCACAGCAAGGTTATCTTAGAGCGAGTATTGTATAACTACTTGTACAGTTGCTTCTGTCGTGGCAACTACTAGTACTACGATATACCTTTAGAGCAACAGTCGGCAAAACCCCAACGATATATTAATGACACTCTTTGTTAAAACACGTATATCTTGTTCAATGCCAATGGAATATGCCACTTGCCAGTACATAAACTACAAATTACATTAGTTATGGTGGCTGTTTTGTATGGTCAAGCTAATGACCTAATATTAAGCAATAGTTAAAGTAAGTAATACAAAATATGACAACTAACTTTTAGTGAAACTTGCGCAAACTAGTGTAAATGTAAAAGTCAAAGCATTTATCTCTGGCAGTGGCACTTTGCTCAACCGTGAAGGCAGAATTAGCAATACACACCACCGTGCTTGCTTAGCCTTGTATTGATCTGATTACGTAGGACGGCAGGAGTTTACAAGTATTCCATCCGGTCGGAAATAGTTGGCATAGATTTATTAAAATATGTATCTACGCACTAAAATACGTCAAGATACATCCGTATTTAGACAAATCTTTGTCAATCATTTTCAGTCGGAGAGAGTATAACGTACACACCACCATAGTGGAAAAGAATCGTCTGAGGAATGTCGAACTCGCTGAGGTACCACCATTTTCCTAACCATCCAACCACATGCTGGTTCTCACGGTGTGGCTGGTCTAACAAACTGAATTTCAGGTGCACATATCAAGCGTAGGCTCTGACAAGATGAGGGTGACATGGATCACAGCAGACGATGCGGCGGCGATCGTGGAGTACGGCACGACGTCAGGGCAGTACCCATTGTCGGCGACGGGATCCACGACGAGCTACACGTACCTTGCCATCTTCCACCTCTATCGCTCGGGAAAAATCCACGACGTCGTCATCGGCCCGCTGAAACCCAGCACGATGTACTACTACCGATGCAGCTCGGACCCGTCGCGCGAATTCTCTTTCGGACGCCACCGTCCAGTCTCCCCTTCAAGTTCGTTATCATCGGTATGCACACCACAATTATCGATCATCCTTCGATCGTTTCATGGCACGCTTAATTTGATCGATGGATGGATGCATGGACGAATAGGTGACCTCGGCCAGACCGGATGGACCAAGACAACGCTGCAGCACATCGCGGCCGCCGACTACGACACGCTCCTCCTCCCCGGCGACCTGTCCTACGCCGACACCTCCCAGCCGCTCTGGGACTCGTACGGCCGCCTCGTGGAGCCGCTGGCGAGCGCGCGGCCATGGATGGTGACCGAGGGCAACCACGAGATCGAGAAGATCCCCCTTTTCGAGCCACGCTCCTTCAAGGCCTACAACGCGCGGTGGCGGATGCCCTACGACGCCGGCACCTCCCCGTCGGGATCGAACCTCTACTACTCCTTCGACGTCGCCGGCGGCGCCGTGCACGTCATCATGCTCGGGTCCTACACCGACTACAAGGCCGGCACGGCGCAGCACAAGTGGCTGCAGGGCGACCTCGCCAAAATTGACCGGGCCAAGGCGTCCTTCGTGGTGGCGCTGGTGCACGCGCCGTGGTATAACAGCAACAAGGCGCACCGGGGGGAGGGCGACGCCATGCGGGACGCCATGGAGGCGCTGCTCTACGACGCGCGCGTGGACGCCGTGTTCGCGGGGCATGTGCACGCGTACGAGAGGTTCACGCGTGTGTATGGAGGCAAGGAGGACCCGTGCGCGCCGGTGTACGTGACGATCGGCGACGGCGGGAACCGGGAAGGGCTGGCGGAGAAGTATGTCGACCCTCAGCCCAAGACGTCGGTGTTTCGTGAGGCGAGCTTCGGCCATGGCAGGCTGCAGGTGGTGAATGCGACACACGCGCTGTGGACGTGGCACCGGAACGACGATGACTTGGCTGTGGTGACCGACAAGGTGTGGATCACCAGCCTCGCGTCAAACCTGGCTTGTAATAAGAGAATGGTAGCTCTAGCCTCATCTTGATGTTAAAACATATTATTGCTAAACTAGCAGAACGGCCCCGCCCATGTAATCGCAAATAATTTAATGATTCAAATTGTTACATGTGTAATTTAATGATCGCATTGTTAAATGTATGCATACTACATTACAAAATGAATTGACATTTCATGACCCCATCCGCCGGCACAACCTCCAGCTCGGTGGGTGTCACGCACAGCGGAAGAAAAACGCTCGGCTGAACAGCAGCCATCCGCCAGTGAGGGAAAATTGACTAACCTTAAGGTGTATCCGCCCATGTACTGGCTTTGCTTCATCTGTGGGGAGAAATGGAGCAGAGAGCATCGGTGCAAGAACACAATTCAGCTCCATGTGATGCAGGAGAGGATCGACTATATGCAAGCGTCAGAGGAAAGTGATGGGGAAATATCTGAGCCTGAGCTCCACTGCAGCAGCTGATGATGAAGTCTGCAGCTGCACTTTACACAGGGTCATGGCTTCGAAAACAATGCAACTCCAAGTGAACATACAAGACAAGGAGCTTCTATCCTTGTCGACTCAGGCTCTTCTACTTGATTCATTCACCAGAAGCATGCCCAATTCCTCTTTGGAAAAGAAACTCTGTCCTTGGCAATACATTTTAGGTTGCTGGAGGTGCCATTCTGCAGAATACTGATTTTTTCCCCTTGACTGACTGTCTGGTGGAGGAGTTGAGTTCATTGAGACATTCAAAATTCTTGACTTGGAAAGCTCTGATGGCATGATTGGTCCACATAGGCTCGCAATGTATAGTCCAATGCTCACGCACTGGGCACGATGGTCGATTCCGATTCAGCATGAAACTTCCCATACAAATGAGGAAGCATTGCAGGCGAGGCTACCGAGGGTGAGCACGGTAGGCAGAGCCAGAGGAATAAAGGCCATTGGCAGTCAGGCTCGAAGTGATGGTGTCCGCAATCCCCTGGTTACTTGGATTCTATGCTAGAGATCAATGAACTGGGCGTAATGGGGATCAGCGAAGAGTTGAATGTTGAAGTGCTTGCACGACCGTCCTATCTTTCCTCTTGGATGAAGCAAAGAGAAGTGGGCAGAACGCCAAAATTTTGCTTCTTAACAAACAAACCAAAAAAATATTGCGAGTTTGTTTCTCTTCAAATAAGTGAATCTTTCAAGGTAAAACCACCGATAACATTGTCCTTCAAATTGATATGGGATACATCATCACTATTACGTCTACAACTGATTTCACCACCCTTTGATTTTTCTGATAAAACACACAATGCTATTGGGTAAAAGCAAAAGGAGAACAACTTTGTTAGCTTCCTCTATACCAAATATTGCTGCTGATGAATGGAGTCCAGAAAAATATGCTAAAGCTTGGTATTCAGTTGTCCTCTCCTTAAAGAATGCAGTGTAACTACAAAGCTATCTGAGTACTGACCCTGGTGCTACTTGTGGGGATGCGACTCTTCATCTGGTGCAATCTTTCGCGGCATTTTCTTCTTCTGCCTGTACTTTGCATAGGAATACCATACACCGCCAAATGTGTTGATCACCAACCCAGTGACATTAAGAGCATGCACTTTGACGCCTCCCAACACAACAAAACCCAGGGTCTGAAAGGTCAATAGAAAAATGATGTCAGATGCTTATGTTCTAGAACTTCAGAGCTAAAGCACATCAAGAGTTTTAATGAATAATTGATGTGTTGTCAAAAAATAAAGAAGTAGACTTACAGTAGACCCGACGCCCTTGAGAACTCCTACTATTGTGGTTGTCAGGGCAGAGTTGACGATTGTGCACCAAAACATGGTGTAGTTGAGAACGATACCCATCACCAGAGAAATAAGAAGAATAACAGTGAATGATACAGAGGTTGTCTACATTTCAAGAGATAGCGGATAAGTATATTGGAACAGAGAAAAGTACTCCCTCCGTTTTTTAATATAAGATGTTTTAGCTTTTGTCCAAATTCACATGCACACAAATGTATGTAGACACATTTTACTTTATATGTTCACTCATTTTAGTGTGCATATAGACAACATGTGTACCACCTAAAACATCTTATATTAAAAAACGGAGGGAGTAGAAATCATCTGATGCAGAAACAATCTATTATGTTTATTAACTGTTAAGTGGCAATCCATCTGATCTAGAATCCTAGTATGTTCTAATAACTTGCCATGAGCTAAAGGGGGTACGAACAAAGAACAAACTGACTGCCATCTTATATGCGCTAATTAAGTTTCAAGAACCTATACAACTAACCTTTTCTGACAGTACTGAAAGAGAATGGGGAAATTTTCCTGTTGCAATAATGATGAAAAACAGAAATGGAATTGACAATATGCTGTTATAAAACATCAGCTCCATCGAGGAAAGACCATCATCTGCACCTGATTTCTCCACCAGAATTAAATACATCATCTGCACACAGATTATGCCAGTTAGAACTATACCCAGTTCTCGTGCTTGTGTGTGTGTTTCACCGACCAGATTAGAAATGCTAACCTGGAAGAAGACTGACGTAAGAGCCATGCAGTATCCATACATGTCAAAGGAAAAATCTCCAAGTGCTGCCACCAGGGCACCTAAGGCGGTGCAGACAACTGAAAGTGACACCTAAAACAAAAGCTCCACTGATGAGGAAGTGCTAGATTATTTTAGTACTAGTCATTCCTTTTAAGATGAAAAACTCTCCAGACCTGTGTTTGGTTATCTGTACAGGTGGGAAACGAAACCACTGCATGAGGGACAACATTCTTACCTGTGTTGGTGGTTTCCCCTTCCCCCGTAAGAACCCAGACACCAACACAGCAAGGGGAGTGAGCCTCTTAATTGCAATATACATTGGGATGTTAACTCCTTTCAAGCTTGCTAGAGCGAATGCGACATTTGCATTATAGAAAATTGACACTGGAAGAAGCTTCTTTGCTGTTGCCATGCTGAGATCTTTCCTTTTAGGCATTCCTAGAACTTGCCCGAAATGTATAAAAATTGCAGTAGCTAGTTGCTGCAGAAACAAAAGAGAGTGAATAACCCAACCAAGCTTATAAGCCAAACATAGAAAGAAAATCAATATTTTGTCGGCGTTCGGTGATAATGTTCAGCCATACCTGTAAAGTGAGGAGAGTCATGGAGTGAGCATATTGCATAATAACAGCTTTGTTCACGAAAACCATCGCCATAGATGCAACCCCATACGAAAAGGCCGAAGATAAGCTGCAAGAACATGTACACAGGCAAATGATCAGCTCCACCAAATGTATTCCCCATATCATCCTGATCCTAACTGGTAGCTGTACAGAAAATCCGAAACTTTACCTCCATGAGAGAATAGAATCTACTAATCTAGCTGCATCTGTGTATTGCAGGCACAACAATGTTTTGCTGCTCTCCATGGAAGTAAATCAGGAAGATACCTGCCGTCATCTTTTGGAAGCGTTCCCGTGTATGTAGCTCCATACAGACACATGATGAATAATACTAAACAAAATGGAATCTAGTGCACTTGATTCAACAATTGCCATGTTGATGCAGTCGTGCGGCTTAACTATAAATCTATTATATACTGTTTGTCTGGCATATAAGAGGGGCAGATAGTTTACTATCTATCTAATCACCTACAGTACTTAGTATACAATTGGAGAGTAGGACTCCATCCACTATTTTAGATAGACCCAAACATCTCACCAAAACCATCCCCTTTGTAGGCGAAAAACAGAGCATGCCGCTCAAATCTAAAGCCTAACCCACTCCCCAGCAGTTCCTCTCATCCAGACAAACTGGCCTCCCCCATTGGCCATCAGGATGGCTACCATCCCCTTGGGATACCACTGCAGCCCGTGAACCCATCCCAAGAAAATCTCTCCAATCCGCGGACAGCTTTTCCCTCGGATATTTCGGTACGAAGCGACGAAAATGAAGGGAAACCAACGAAGAGCATAGGCGGATCTAGAGGGTGGGCCGGGTGGGCCGTGGCCCACCCAGAATTTTGACAAATTATTTACTACCCGTAGTCTGGCTACCGTTTTCAGTGGTTCATGCCTACAGTTCGTTTCTGCAAGACCCCATCAGCCCATCTTGCCGGCACGGGTGCACAACAAGGGCAGACAAGCAACGATTGGTGCAGTAGACCAACAGGTAGCTAGTGGAGGGCTTCCGTGCTTCCATGTACAGCAGCCAACGAACAAGAAGCTGAAAAAACAAAGCACGGGTTCTTCACCAGGAGTGCAGCTCTCTAATTTACAGAAATACATTTCGATATAAAATATTGTGTATAGGAAATTTGTGCGCTTCGATGAGTAGGTTTCATTCCCGTACTCGGTTTCAAGTTTCGTCGATCATAACTTATCAATTTCGAGACGACGTTCGGATTTGTTTTGACGAATTTCATCAAATTTGTCACACTCGGTTGACAGTTTGAAATATGCTTGACGAGCTGGTTCATCTCAACATTCCGCATAAATTTTATGTTCTAAATTTTCTATTTCGACTTACAAGATCTTAATGATGTAATTATCTTGTTATGCTATATTTCATGAGGTAAGATTTTGTTTATATTTTTACCCATTTGTATTGGAATCATGCACATATGAAACATACATATTGAATTACACTTTTGTGAATCCATTGCCTATTTATATTATTAGTTTGGCAAAAAAGTCCGCAGTTACTAAGAGCATAAAAAAATGCCGTACGCTCTAAATAGCTGCTTTTTAACGCGCACGGAACTAAATACAGCGCTCCAGAACTGTCCAACGTGCTGGAGGAAGCGGTACTAAAAGCAGCATATCTAGCGTGTCGACTACAACGCGCTGGCAAAACGAGAGCTCATGCGCGAAGACCAACTGCCGGCCTGAACCTTCCCATGCTCGCACGAAGCCGTTGTTGGCTGCCGGAATCGCGACGTCCGCCGAAATTGCGCCGCCGTGCCCAGAATCACTCCGGCGTGCTCGACCGCGCACCAGCGCCTTGGGCCGCCAGCCGCCGCCGACCTTCTCGCCGTCCGCCCGTGGCCGCCGAGCCGGTCAACGCAAGGAGTGGCGCAGGGCCTCGAGCAGGTGCTGCACGCTGGCTGCTCGATCGACCATGTCCGCAGCCTTGCGAGCTAGCTTGCCCAACTATTGGGGGCCTAATTGCTTTTTTAATTTTTAATCCAGGGTCTTGATTGTAAGCTAGCTGGACCTATCTGCAAATTAAATATGTTTGTGGCGCTCTATTTTAGCGTGTCCCAAAAAACAGCTATTCCGCACACTAAAATATAGCGCGTCTGCTAAAGCAAAACACGCGCCCAGCGCGCTAAAACGCTATTTTGGCGCTGCAAAAATATTTTGGTGCGTATGTTGGAGATGCTCAAAAGGATTTTGTATGCACCAAATTTTATTTGATTCCAACATATAAAAAATAGAGAATTCCAAAAAAAATTGTTGATGTTTGATTTCCTATGAAATCTATTGAAAGAATTATCATAAAGTACAAATAAATTGTTCGCGAGTTTGAAAAAGGATCGCCTGCTAGGAAAAAATCACGTAGTATAAAATAATTGTCATAGGTTCAAAAAAATATTCACACGGCTCAAAATAATTGTTCATAGATTCAAAAATATTCGTACAATTCAAAATATGGTTTCACATGTTCAAAACAATGTTCACAAAGCTCAAAATAATTCTCTCTCTCTCTGTGTTCGTCCTGAAAAAATGTTCACAAATTGAAAAACTGATCACACATTTGAAAAATGTTTCACCCAGAATAAAATATGCTCTTGCTTTTTTATAAGAGAAATACTTGAAAACACAAATAGAAGAGCCGCACAAATATTTTTACAAGTCAAATAAAGTTTAAAGAAAAAATTTGTACGGTTATACAAAATTATTTGTAAGTTAAAACAATATTCGTATCGTTCAGAAAAATGTTTACAAGATTTCAAAAATCACTTATCATACAATAAAATATTTTTATGATTTTTTAAAAAATAGAAAAGAAATGAAAGATGAATGAATAAAAATTTAAAAATCGAGAAAAAGGTAAGATAAAAAAGTAAAACGAAAACTAAAACAGGAAAAAGCTTGAAAGAAAAAACTAGTAGAAAAAAAATGAAAAATAAAGAATCCAAAAGCGTATAGCCGCTTTCGAAACCGAAAAGAACCGGTGATAGACCGTACCTGGGCCGACCCACTTACACGAACTGGCGCGGTGAGGAGGTGCGCATCGCCGTTGTAGACGACGCAGCGGGCGTCATATAGAAATCACCAACTGATAACCCCCACGAGTAAGGGATCACTGTAGCACCTCTCAATGTGGAAGTAAGGTATCGATCCGCAGGAGCAAGAAGGAAAAGTTATCTATTCCCTACAACTAAAGTGTCACAAGTTTTAGTTGATTATGCACTAAACAAGTTTAGAGAACAAGATGGTTGGTTTGATGGATGTAAAAGTGTCCCAATCCTCTTCTTTGCAAGAGGACAAGACAAAGGTAGTAGCAAGTGAAAGCTCTCAAAGAGAGAAAGCCCAATCCTCTATGTAGCAAGAGGACAAGCTCAAGTGTGTGTTTCTTATAGGAACAATGGACATGGTTCATGGGTTCACTTAATCCTCTCTCTCTCATCTACGGTGATCATCATGTTATAGATAAAGTACACACAATTGTCATGTTTTAATGGTAGCTTTTTATGACGGCTATATGTCCTAAAACACATAGTTGAAAGAAATACTCATTTGTGTTGCTAGGTCACCCCTCGTAAGGCTAGCGTGGTTTCTCTCACTCCCACATCATACTCTTTCTTTTTACCCCCAGATAAAGGACGTTGGGCGGTACTGTGTCACTCAATACCTATGCCGTGTCACATCGGCCATCCCGTACCCACATACATCATACTTCAAAGTATGACAAATCACAAAAGCTCCAACACAACGGTAAATGCATAACAAATCATCTCACACCACAATATTCACCACAAAGGTATTACATAGATGACCGTAATCATGTTGCAGCTCATACGGTACTAATTAGTGAAGCTCAAGAGAGAGGAGAGATACAAAAGTTACCACCACAAACCCTAGTCCAGGGGTGGACTACTCCCCCTTCATCATGGTGATGATGGTGAGAAGTTCTTGCTGTAGATGTTGATGATGAACACGCCGGAGGGGGGTGGAGCCCTCCGGAGGCGATTCCGGCGGCGTTTCCCCCCTCCGATCTTCTCCGGCGGCAGCCTTCTGACTCTCTGTTTCGTGGTTTGTGTTTCTCCGCCGCCTCCTTTCGCGAAACGCCAGGGGACCTTTTTTATAGGCGTTTTTAGGTCAAGACGGAGTCGGTGGACGAAAGATCGACGGCCACGGAGCTCCGAGGGGAAAAGAGCTGGGCCCACGCGGCCAGGTATTTTAGGCCGCGTGGGACCCTCCCATTTCCAGCCTGTTGGGCTTCTGGTCTTCAATTTAAGCCCATTGCGTTCGTCTCGAAAATTCTGAACCGTGCTCTTTGGCCTTGCCCTTTTTGGAGTCCCGAAGCTCCCGGAAAGTCTGAAACACTAAAAAAGACGTTTTCTGGAAAAACAGGGTTAATTCCAAATAAATGGGAAAACTATGAAATATTCCCAAAATCATTATAAAACATTGATATAACCCTTATATGATGCAAATATGATTGGAATATAAGCAATTAAAGTGCAAAGTTCATGTATGCATTTTACATGCATCAACATCCCCAAGCTTAATCCATGCTCGTCCTCGAGTATGAAGATGATAAAACTAACATGGACTTTGCAATTTAATACTTAACAATGAATATCAAAGATGATTACTATTGCTACATATAGTCAAATGATTCATTCTTCAAAGGAGTAGCAATATGCAAATAGTTTATGAAGTGATATCAAGTATTCAAGACAAGGATGTTCATTGATAGTTCACAAAGTGTAACATGGTAGCAAGTAATATGGAACACATGTATGCATAATGATAAGTAGAACATCCTACAATGGTCATAGAGTGTAGATGAAAATCTGAATATGATAGGTGTACACTTTGGAAAGATGTATATGTGAGTAGAGGTAAAGCATGCATAAGTTTCATCCAACTTCCAAACTCTTCTACTTAAGTTAATGATTGCAATAAGGTATTCATTGGTGTCAAGCTCTCATTGCCCCTATCATAGCATCTTGAATGATTAAGGTTAAAGTGAAAGCAAATATGAGTAGTGTGCTTGATAAAGAATGGGTTGAATGTCTCATGCCCCTTGAATACAAGTACTTACACCATGTGTTACTCAACTTGGGAAACAAAGCAAGTTCAATTAAATATCATTGTAAGCATAATAGTATCATCAAGAGCGTCAACTGGGGTACCTCTTGTCCCAAGATATGGAACAAGCCCATATCAAAATGACAAGACAAACAAACAAAATGAACAATCTCAACACCCTTTTTATTTACCATTTGGAATAGTTTTTTATTGCAAGGTGTATCACAGAAGGTTCACCATAGTATGTAAGTAAATTTCCACCATGAATGATGCATGGCTTAGATTAGCGGCCCAGGCGTCTCTCTAACCATTTACACAAACTCATTTAAACTCACTCTATTTCCACATTTATTTCAACATGATAAGCATCCATAGACAAAAGCACATGATATCAACTAAATGAGATGAAGAGCGTGTTGAAAGCTTGCCATGTGACAGCACATATGGGCTAACTTCCAACCCAAAACATTCATCAAGCCACAAACATCATAATCTTAATCACAATGGGTCAAGTTTTATTATGCAAATAAAAGAACATTGTGCATCAAGTTCGTGAGAGCTATATAACCAATTTTTTCCATTGCAATCAATAACATAAACATTTTCATTCAGAGGTAAGATAACACAAACAACATGTTAAACATACTCGGAATAGCATAAAGCCAATAGGTAGATATGGTGGACTCACTGGAATAACTTTGGTTGAAGGTGTTGGAAACAAGTTTTTGCTTGTTGGAGTTTTTGGGCTAGCAAAAGGGAGAAAGTTGACCATCTAGATGCATGCATGAGTGTCCATAGAACTAACTAATCCATGTTAAACCAAGTAAAATAACAATCAGCACCAAAACATGAATAAGTGATAGCTCTACAAAAAGAATTTGCAAACTATTACTCATAAACAAGCTCATGAATCATGCAACTATATGTATCATTAAAAATCAAGTCAAACATCCCTTTTCCCAATCTTATAAAAGCATCCAACATATTTCAACCCATATTTCCAGTAGCTCTCTCATATATAATGATAGTGTGGTGGTCTCTCAAGACTCAAACAAAAACAAAAAACGACGCTCCAAGTTTATGCGATAAAGTGTTTCGATCGAAAAACAGAAGTTGGACGTGTGCAAACCGAGAGTGTGTAGGTCCAGCGGGGTTGTCTTCACATCCCCAAGCTTATGGTCTTCACCATCCTTGGATAGCTCTTGGTGCATCTCCTCCAATCCCTGTGAAAAAACTTCAAAACACCGTTTCTCCCATCTCTTTTCTGTGGGGTGCATTAATAGTGATAAACAAATAGGTTCTTGCTGCATATAATCCTTGAACAAAAATTCATATGAATGTCCAGAAAGTGTATAATGTTGTATGCCTACTCATAAACTCAATTGGATCAAAAAGATTCAACTTAAAAGCTCAAAGCATGCATCAAACAAAATGGGACAGAATCTGTCCAGAAAAACAGCAGCAGCAAAACGTATTTTTCTACCCTACCAAACTTTCTCGAAAAATTCCGAAAAAATTCATGCATACAGAGGATGAAAAGTTGCAACTACAGTTCAAATATGAGCTCATTCGGAGTTACAGAATAAGAATTAAAAATCATACCGTGCACTGACTCGTGCAGGAATAAAATCTCCGAACTATAAGCAACTTTTCAAGACCAAAATGGGTAAAACTTGGCACTTTATTAAAACTCCAGAAACTAAACTAGACACAAAGTCTCTTGTTACAGCAAGAGGACACAAAGAAAATCACACAAAAAATAACCGGGTTGCCTCCCGCAAAGCGCTTTCTTTATAGCCATATAGCTAGGCTTGATAGTTTTAATGATGCTCCCATAGGAATAAGAGTTGAATATAAAAGAGCATCAAGAAGCAAATATCAAACACATTTAAGTCTAACCCACTTCCTATGCATTGGGATCTTGTAAGAAAATAAATCAATAAAGCACAAAGTGACTAGCATAGGAAGGCAAAGCAAGTGCAACTTCAAAATTTTCAACAAAAAGAGAGAAGACTTAATATTTTTGAGATATATGAAATCATGTCTCCCTCTCTCATAAAAACTTTCAGTAGCATCATTGATAAACTCAACAATATAGCTATCACATGAAACATTCTTATCATGATCCATATGCATAAAAGTATCATTACTCTCCACATAAGCATAAACAGTTTCATTAGGAATAGTGGGAGTAAAACATTCATAATAATCATTGTAATCATCATATATAGGAGGCATATCATAATCACAATAAACTTTATACTCAATAGTGGGTGGACTGAAAATATCATATTCATCATCATAAATGGAGACATAGTATCATTAAACAAGTTAAAGAACCTCCCCAAGCTTAGATGATTGCAAGATATAAAAGGAACCTCCCCAAGCTTAGTCTAGTGCACACAAGAATAGAAACTTAAGCGCTACGCTCCCGGCAACGGCGCCAGAAAAGTACTTGATAACCCCCAAGAGCAAGGGATCACTGTAGCACCTCTCAATGTGGAAGTAAGGTATCGATCCGCAGGAGCAAGAAGGAAAAGTTATCTATTCCCTACAACTAAAGTGTCACAAGTTTTAGTTGATTATGCACTAAACAAGTTTAGAGAACAAGATGGTTGGTTTGATGGATGTAAAAGTGTCCCAATCCTCTTCTTTGCAAGAGGACAAGACAAAGGTAGTAGCAAGTGAAAGCTCTCAAAGAGAGAAAGCCCAATCCTCTATGTAGCAAGAGGACAAGCTCAAGTGTGTGTTTCTTATAGGAACAATGGACATGGTTCACTTAATCCTCTCTCTCTCATCTACGGTGATCATCATGTTATAGATAAAGTACACACAATTGTCATGTTTTAATGGTAGCTTTTTATGACGGCTATATGTCCTAAAACACATAGTTGAAAGAAATACTCATTTGTGTTGCTAGGTCACCCCTCGTAAGGCTAGCGTGGTTTCTCTCACTCCCACATCATACTCTTTCTTTTTACCCCCAGATAAAGGACGTTGGGCGGTACTGTGTCACTCAATACCTATGCCGTGTCACATCGGCCATCCCGTACCCACATACATCATACTTCAAAGTATGACAAATCACAAAAGCTCCAACACAACGGTAAATGCATAACAAATCATCTCACACCACAATATTCACCACAAAGGTATTACATAGATGACCGTAATCATGTTGCAGCTCATACGGTACTAATTAGTGAAGCTCAAGAGAGAGGAGAGATACAAAAGTTACCACCACAAACCCTAGTCCAGGGGGTGGACTACTCCCCCTTCATCATGGTGATGATGGTGGAGAAGTTCTTGCTGTAGATGTTGATGATGAACACGCCGGAGGGGGGTGGAGCCCTCCGGAGGTGATTCCGGCGGCGTTTCCCCCCTCCGATCTTCTCCGGCGGCAGCCTTCTGACTCTGTTTCGTGGTTCTGTGTTTCTCCGCCGCCTCCTTTCGCGAAACGCCAGGGGACCTTTTTTATAGGCGTTTTTAGGTCAAGACGGAGTCGGTGGACGAAAGATCGACGGCCACGGAGCTCCGAGGGGGAAAGAGCTGGGCCCACGCGGCCAGGTATTTTAGGCCGCGTGGGACCCTCCCATTTCCAGCCTGTTGGGCTTCTGGTCTTCAATTTAAGCCCATTGCGTTCGTCTCGAAAATTCTGAACCGTGCTCTTTGGCCTTGCCCTTTTTGGAGTCCCGAAGCTCCCGGAAAGTCTGAAACACTAAAAAAGACGTTTTCTGGAAAAACAGGGTTAATTCCAAATAAATGGGAAAACTATGAAATATTCCCAAAATCATTATAAAACATTGATATAACCCTTATATGATGCAAATATGATTGGAATATAAGCAATTAAAGTGCAAAGTTCATGTATGCATTTTACATACATCACCAACCAGTAGGCATGTTGCTTCAGATAAAATAAAGTCTAAGCCTGGGCAAATGCGGTTTGCGGAAATCACTAGAAAAAGGGTTCCTTTGTGAAGGGAACCCAACGGACCATCTCGTGGTGACAAGTTTCGTCTTCTCCTTACTACGATACCAACAGTTGCATGCATGTTTGCCGAGTGTCACAACCAGATTAAAAGTGGGGAGCAGGAGAGAGAAATGGACAGCGGAGGTGGGAGAGCAGCTTTTTTCCTTTTATTTTTCAAAACCAAAACTTTAAAACGAAATATCTTGAGAACCGTTTATCCAAATTACGAACCGTTTTCACTTTTGAACTCCTCGTGTCGAGATCTTCAAAACTAAATCCCATGTTGATAGGTTTTGACGAATTTTTTTGTACTCTCGATTATGTATAGTTTTACATCCTGTTCTGTATAGTTTGTACTCCCACTTCCCTGCACTTTGTACTTCATGTTCTCTATACTTTTGTATAGGGGTGGACATAAAAACCGAAGACCAAAAACCGAAACCGAAAAGACTGAGATCGAAACCGAAATGACCGAGACCGAAAAGATCGTTAGAAATTTGGGTAGCAAATTAGAAAAAACCGAAGTTAGATCAGAAATTCGGTTATCACTTATACATAACCCGAATAGACCGAAAGACCGATTTTATTTTATTTTGAGTGAATTACGTACGGAAGCGGCTGAATTTGTGTGCCAGCCCAGCTTATGTGTCATCTAGTATATAGACCCAACTACTAAACCAACCATACCATCTAGTTTCTAGACTCAACAACTCGGTATCTCAGTCCAGCGTACTATAGATTCTCTCGTGCATGAGAGACCAGTCGATCGCTTCCCACTTTCCCAGTCCCGGGCACCGATTCCCCTTCTTGCGTCCTATATTTTGGTCTATTTGGTCATGACCGAAGACCGGACCGAATAGACCGAAAACCGAAGAACATAAAACCGCCAAGATCGAATTTATTACGGGTATCATTTCTAGATGACCGAAATTGTTAAAGACTGGAAAGACCGAACCGAACTAACCGAAAAGACCGAACGCCCACCCATACTTTTGTATGATGAGAGAGAAGAGATATTGAGGTGGGAGGGCAACTTTTTCCCTTTTATTTTTTAAACCAAAATTTTGAAATGAAATATCTCGAGAACCGTTTATCCGAATTACGAACCGTTTTCATTTTTATGCTACTCGCGTCGAGATCTTCAAAACTAGATCGCATGTTGATAGGTTTCGACGAACTTTTTTTTGTACTCCCGGTAATGTATAGTTGTACAATCTGTGTCTGTGTAGTTATACAACATGTGTCTGTACAAACTGTGTCTACGTAGTTGTACAACATGTGTTTGTAGAGTGTATAACCTGCGTCTGTACAACATGTGACTGTCTAGTTGTACAACTTGTGTCTGTACAACTTGTGTCTGTCTAGTTGTACAACATGTGTCTATTTAGTTATACAACATGTGTACCTGTTAGTTGTAGAACATGTGTCTCTTTAGTTGTACAACATATATCTGTCTAATTGTACAACATGTGTGTATTTAAATGTATGTCGTACATCTCAATTTTTTTCTGTGTACAGGTTATGTACATCCGTCCAACTAGCTCTGTACGTTCGTCCGTCCGTCTTGACGTGAGGCCTTGGTACGCGCGTAGGAGCGGCATGCATCCTTCACTGCCCAATAGCTAGCAGCAGAGCAGAACGATGGATCGATCGATCCTTGATGAGCTAGCTAGCTCGCGAGATGTACAGAGCGTGCTGGACCAGCGCAATGGCTTCGTACGCGAAGGACGCAGGGGCGTCGAACGCATGACGCATGCGGGACCAGTACGGTGGTGTGTTCGCTTTCGCTGTCTCATGTAATGGTCACACGTGGCATGATTTAATGTTCTGTTTTTTCCTTTCTAAAGGGAAACCTTTTGCTAGTGGCACCCTCGGTTTGCTGGTTTAGGCGGTTTGGGCCTAGCTAATATTTTTGTACTCTCTCCGATCTATATTAATGGTCTCAACATTGTCTAGATACAGATGTATCTAGTCTAAACATTTAACTAGATGCATCTGTATCTAGATAAAGTTGAGTCCATTAATATGGATCGGAGGTTGTACTAAACTTGGTGAGAATTTGGGCCTTTGGATCTTGGGATGGAAAATTAACTAGGTCAATTAGCTGGTTTAAAACGGTTTGGATTTTGCAAACCCCTAATAAAGTACAGCAGGGCTGAACACATTAGCAACTTTTAGTCCTTTCACGATATGGAGCTAGGCCTGGACCCTCCTGTGCCGCAGGGAACCAATAACGCAGCTGCATTGTGGCCTCCCTCTTCAATCTCCTCTCGATCGCCATTGCCCATTAGACTGCTGGTCTCCCTCCCAAATTCTCAATCGCCGATGAAAGCGCCACCTGGCCTTTCCTATTTTCTGGCCGTTTTGACTAGATACCGATTTGTACATTTCACTAGTAGGAAACAGGCTATAGCTGCCACGTTACCGCTGGCGAGCTAAAATATACGTGCGCCAGCGCTATTACCGCTGGCGCACTGAAATCGGACTTCGCCATGGCGCACATAAATCGTACTTCGCCAGCGGTAAGTAGGTTACCGCTGGCGCACAGGTACCAGCGTTCGCCAGCGATAACATCGACCCAGCGGCTATAGTTAGTGCCGCTGCGTTGCTGTTACCGTTGGCGAACGTGTTTTGTGGTCCGCCAATGGTAACCTCAGTACCGCTTGCGCACTAGGAAAAACGCTCGCCAGCGGTAAGCTATTCCCGCATGCGTCGCGCGCGTCTCTCTCCTCACTTTCTCTCTCCTCCCTTATCTCCGCACCGCACGACCCGCACCCTTCTCTCTCGATCTCTCCCCATCTCGATCTCCTTTCTCTCTCACTCTCTCCCTCGACCTCGCCGGCACGCACGTGTGTCACGACCGCCACTCCTCCCCTTGCTCGCCGACGCGAACGTGCGTCTCCAAGGATAAAGCGCCCTCATTGTCTTCTCCTTCTCCACTCCACTCCACTCCTCTCTGCTCCCGCACCACCACCACTCGCTCGGTCTGGTGCGTGCACTAGTAGGGAAACCCTATATAGGTAGGTGGACACTCTGTGGCGCACCCTTAATTGGTGCGCCACCGAAATATTTCTGTGGCGCATGGTTCGCCGTGCGGCACAGAAATCTTTCCCTTTCTGTGGCGCATCCGTTGCCCATGCGCCACAGAAAGCCAGAATTCTGTGGCGCATGCTATCCCATGCGCCACAGAAAATGTGTGGGTCCCACGTCCAATGATTGGGCCAGATCCATCTAGGAACTTTCTGTGGCGCACTGCCCACGGTGCGCCACAGAAAGAGAACTTTCTGTGGCGCATGCATGTGGATGCGCCACAGAAAGCAATATTGGCCCAGATCTACAAAAAGGTGGCAGCCCCACTTTCCCCATATATGTGCCCTTCTCCATTCACCCATCTAGCTCGAGTTCCTCCGCTCTCCCATGCCATTTTGACCATCCTATTCTCCATTATTTGTTGTTAAACCTACTTTGTTTGCTATATAATTGGTGAAGGCTTGGGGAGAGCCTCCATATATACTCTCCTCCTCTCTTTTTGTCCACTATTTTCTCTCATCACCACACACACTCTCTCATCGATCACGGTCACGTCTCGGGAACGGATCTAGATCTACTAGGTGGGTATTGTTGGATGGATGTTTGTTAAAGGCATGAGAAACTTGTCGGGGGCGATTGTGTGTGTGGTTTGCATGAAGCAAACTATTGTTGAACATCTATGCATGAAACTTGTGTGTGTGGTTTGCATGAATCTTTGCATGTTGTTGCTTGCGCCGGCGTGGTGCATGGATGTTTGCCGAAATGTTGATTCATTTCCATTTCGGTAAATTTTTGCACCACATATGTCCTACTTTTAGGGGAAGTCATGCCGAATTTTTTCGTCGAACATTTCCAACTTTCCGACTTCCCGCATGAGAAGCTTGTATGTGTGTGTGCATGTTGCGGTTAATTAATTCTAATTAATAACACATACTCTATATGTATACCGCGTAGGCGTCCATGGTCATCAAGATGAGCTCCAGTCGAATCAACAACTACAAGGAAGAAGCGAAGGCGGAAATGAGTCGGTGCAACGGGCGCCAGATACGATGTCCGTGTCGAAGTTGCAAACTTGTGAGATGGATCGACCCTGATTCCGGACAATTGGAGGAACACCTGCTCAGGCGCGGTTTCATGCAAGGCTTCAACCAAGCGCCGACAGCAAATGTTGCGCCTGAAGACGAGGGCGGGCAAGATGATCGTGACGAAGGAGATGCCGACGGACATGGTCACGATGAAGGAGTAGATGGTGGTGGAGAAGACGCGAACACGCCGCAGAGCTCGCTAATGTCGGCCTTGATGGAGTCTCATGTTCAAGAACTGCTCCTCAAGGAGGCGAGCACCGTTAGAGAGAAAGCCAAGCTGGCGCAAATGGAGATAGACGGGAAGACTCCGTTGTATCCTGGGTGCCGGCCACAGGATACGCGCTTGCAAGTAACGCTTGATGCTCTGGAGATGAAGTCGGGAAACAAATGGACCGACGCGAGCTTCAACAAGAACATGCAATTCTTCCACGAGCGTCTTCCCGAGGGGAACACATTGCCAACTAGTATCGAGGAGGCCAAGAAAGTCGTGTGCCCTCTTGACCTACCGCACGTTAAATACCACGCCTGCATCAATGATTGCAAATTTATCGGGGCGAGTACGAGGACAGAACCACATGTCCGGTGTGCGGCCAAGGACGGTACAAGAGCCGTGGGAAGAAAGTTCCTCGAAAAGTGGTATGGTACTTTCCTATCACTCCCCGTCTGCAGCGGTACTTCGTGGACCCTAAGGAAGCAAAGCTCATGCAATGGCACGCGGAAAGGGAGAAGCCCGAAGAAGATCCGGAGAAGGGCAGGATCCTTACACACCCTTCAGACGCTAGCCAGTGGCAAGAGTTGGACGCCGTCGGAAATTTCGGAGGCGACGCAAGGAACGTCAGGCTCGGTATGAGCACCGATGGACTCAATCCGTTCGGCAACCAGAGTAGCACGCATAGCACCTGGCCCGTGTTTGTATGGCCTTACAACCTTCCCCCGTGGTTGTGCACGAAGCAAAGGTACATACACATGAGTATTCTCATTCAGGGGCCGAAACAAGCAGGTGTCCACATACATCTGTATCTCGCGCTGTTGAAAGAGGAGTTAGCCACGTTGTGGGAGACGCCAGCCCGTACGTGGGATGCCTACACTGGAGATTATTTCGACATGAGAGCCGCGTTGCTCACGACGGTGCAGGACTATCCTGGTTGCTCATATGTATCGGCCCAGGTAGGCCACGGATTCTGCGCATGTGTCAGGTGCATGGATAAGACCCCGCATCTCCAGCTACCAAGGAATCCCGGGTCTTCGAAAACCGTGTACCCAGGGGCTCGAAGGTGGCTTCGCATGGATCACCCGTGGAGAAAACGCGGTGACCTGTTCAATGGTAAGGACGAGATCGAAGGAGCCCCGAGCCCGAGGAGCGGCACAGAAATCGACGAGCTGTTGAAAAATTGGGAGGAGTGCCCCGCGCGGGAAAGAAACGACCGAAGGTAGATCCGCTGCTGGGTGTATGGAAAGCGAGGTCTGTTTTCCACGACTTGGAGTACTGGAAGGTCCTCAAGACGCCACATAGCCTCGATATGATGCACATTACGAAGAATGTCACCGAGGCTCTGCTTGGCACTCTTTCCAACATGCCGGAAAAGTCCAAGGATGGGACGAAAGCAAGATACGATCTGAAATGGCTTGGTGTCAGGAAAGATCTTCAGATCCCCGATAGTGATGACGATGATGATGATGATGATCAGACGGAAGGGACTCAAGGTCGCCGCAAAAGGGTAAAGAAGAACACTGTGGTGCTTCCCGCTACGTGCTTCACTATGAGTCCGGAGGAGCTCGAGCAATTCTACAGGTGTCTCCTAGGAGTCAAATTTCCTCATGGTTACGCGGGGCAGATAAGCAGATATCTGGACGGAACGAAGAAGAGGTTTAGCGGGATGAAGTCTCACGACTGTCACGTGCTGTTGACGCAGATACTTCCCGTTGCGATTCGAGGGATAATGGACGAGCACGTCCGTGATACGCTGCTTGCCCTTTGCAATTTTTTCGACGTCATCAACAGGAAGTCGATCGGCGTGAAGCAGCTCGACAGGCTACAGGAAGAGATCGTGCTGATACTATGCGAGCTCGAGATTTACTTCCCGCCAGCATTCTTTGATATCTGCGTGCATCTCCTTCTCCATGTCGTTGATGACATCAGGCAGCTCGGGCCAACGTTCATGCACTACATGATGCCGTTCGAAAGGATGAACGGTGTCATGAAAGGATACGTTCGCAACAGGGCCCGTCCAGACGCAAGCATGGCCAAGGGCTTTCTAACCTACGAGTGCATCTCCTTCTGCCAGAATTATCTAAGCACCGAGAACCAGCATGTTGGTCTGCCCAGGAGGAAACACTTCGGCAGGCTCCATGGATATGGTCACCGAGACGGCACCAGCTCAATCTTTGTCAGCATGCAGGGTCGAAAGGACGACTTCGACAGGGCTCACCGGGTCGCGCTACAACACTTACAATTGATCGAAACTTGGGTGGAAGAGCACAAATGCTTACTCGAGCAACATTACATCAACCTGGGCCGGCCGAGGAAGAAGGGAGACGTAACCAGAGCGCACAACTCTAGCTTCACGCGTTGGTTCAAGCAAAAGCAACTGGAGCTAGCAAAGAGCAAAACGCCATCTACGGAAGATGAAAGACTCATATTCTCCTTATCACGGGGTCCCTCGCACAACGTAAAGACCTATCAGGCGTACGACATCAACGGCTACAGATTCTACACCGAGGAAAAGGACAAGAATAGCGAATATCAAAACTCAGGAGTAACTATGCTATCCTACGGCGATGACGAGGCTACTGTCAAGCAAAGATACTTCGGAAGGATTGAGGAGATATGGGACCTCAACTACTGTGGAGAGTCGGTGCCAATGTTCCGTGTAAGATGGGCCAAGGACGTCGTCAAAGAAGGCCGGTATTTCACCACCATGGTAATACCCGATGCCAAATCGAAGAACGCCTCCGCGAAAAATGAGCCATGGGTACTCGCTAGCCAAGTTGAGCAATGCTTCTTCATTACCGACCCGTCAAAGCCTAGCCGTGTTGTCGTGAGGAGGGGCAAGAGGAGCATCATCGGAATGGAAGGAGGCGCCACCGAGGAAGAATTGGACAACGAGCCAAAGATCGAGGAGGAATTCGACAAGTTCTTCGACATGCCTACTACTAGTACACAAAGAAGGAAGACCTCCCTACCTACTAAAGGTTGTCCGTTCACGCGAAGAAATCTCAAGGTGACCGGCCTAAAGTTTTCAACCGCGAAGAAGGGAAAGAAGAGAAGCTAGCTCGCGGAACCAACACGAAGAATACTTTTTTGGTGTATTTAATTTATGTGTCTATATACGTATTCAATGAATATATGAGACATTGTGTGAGACAATGCAAGAGCATATATATGTACTCAATGAATTGAATATGTATGAGTTAATGCAAGTTTTTGAATATGAGTCAATGAATTGAATATGTATGCATGAATTGAATATACATTGTGTGTGAGACAATGCAAGTTTTTGAACCAAATTTTAAAGAAAAAAAGTAAAAAAAAGTGAGTTTGCCAGGATTCGAACCTGGCTATCAGGGTTAATTCGGACTGTGTAGGAAACCACCGGGCTGTGTCAGCACATCTTTTTAAATTTTGTACTAGACAATTCTGTGGCGCACCGTTGGGGGGTGCGCAGAAAGGCTGTATTCTGTGGCGCACCAATCCAACGGTGCGCCACAGAATACAGCCTTTCTGTGGCGCATCCCCCAACGGTGCGCCACAGAAATCTTTTGTGCCCACTTACATGTGGGACCGCCATCGCGCTGCGCCTCTTCATCCAAAAAAATCGCCAAGTCCCAAAACCGCGCGCGCTCGCGAACTCGACGTGCCCCTGCTCGCCGCCGGTGAACCACCACCTCCACTGCCACCTTGATGCGCCCAGGGCCACGCGCACCAGCCGTCGCCCGCCCCGGCCTACTGCCCATCCAGACGCGCCCAGCGACCGCCCTCGGATGGCCTCGCCGGCAACCCTCGTCACCGGCACGCGCGCGCATCAGGAGAGGTTGCAGGCACCCGCCCCCGACGGCCTCGACGCCGTCCCCTTCTTCTTCGCCTGCGCAGGTCTCCCTCCTCCCTCCTCCCTCCTCTCTCCCTGCCATCTTCCTCCTCCTCCCTCCTCTCCACCGAACCTTGCACTCTAGGTGCTTGTGGAAATGCCTAACCGGACAAGGGTTTCACAAGGCTTAACTAATTAGGCTAAACCAGAACTATTTGTTCTATCAAGGGTTTCACAAGGCTTAACTAATTTACCGAGTATTTGCGAGAACAGCTAGCCTTGATAACCTGAAGCAGTTTCCTTCTTTCTTTGTTGAGATGGAAATCGACGTTCTTTTGAAAAGGGCTAGGTAGTTTGCACGCAGGCAAAACTTCTTCATGAAAGGTAAAAAATATAAGGCACTAGCTATTTTCCTAAAACCTAAAGATATGCTACTAGAGCAGTACTATTTCTTTGACAAATAGTCAGCTGGATGCTTATTGCTAACCTAAAATAAATTATTCTAATTCAGCTAGCTCTCTTTGTACATGCTAAATAGGCAAGCATATGCAAGCGAATATATAGCAGACATGAATTAGTGTTATGCAATCAAGAGAGGTGCTCAAGCATACTATCCCAGCAGAGTATCTAGAACAATAAAACATGGAGGCAGTACACAATCTCAAAAGAACCTAACAAGTTGGACGGGTTCTGGTTGTTCTACCTGAACTTGAACATACACTATGACGGTACAGGTGCTTCTCTGAAAGATACTGGTCAAGTTTGATCAGATTTGTGGTGCTAAAGTATATGTGCTTTAACTGCAAAATAATATTTAGGTTTATGCTTACTACTGATCCTTAAGTAACAAGACTCCTTTCGTTTATCACCTAAGATTATTTACACAAATATGCAAGCAATACACTTATAACAAGAGGCCAAGAGCAACTACACCGAAGTTTCGAGTTTCAGGACAATGTGGACTTTAGTTTGTAAATTCGGAGATGTGCATTGGTTATGGTCTGCTATGACAAAATGTCTTGAACCTGATATGTACATGGTGGCAGTAGGATGTGCTGAATTTGGTAGACTGTTGTAAAAGCATATATAAATGGTGTTCTCAAGTTATCCTCGGAAGTGGCTATTATCTGATAAGTTATGTAGATTAGGATTGTCAGATTTCCGCTCATCTCATTTTGTTTGGATTACATGGCTAGATTTAATTTTAATGTAGTTGCATGGTCAGGGAATATAGCACAAGTGAAGTTAATTTATTCACAAGTTTTGACTTTTTTATGTACTACGCAGTTTGAAGAGGAGACCTCGACGCTGCTGTTCCGGAGCTCGTCGACAAGTGGTGAGAAATTATGGATGTGTTGTGAATGGTGTTGATGGATATATATGTGTCCACGATCATCGTGTCGTGTTTGTTTGTGCTCCGACCATCGTGTCATGGAGATGCCGGCCGAGATGCCGGCTAGTTGTGGATATTTTTTGTGAAATGTTTGCAGGTACCCCGTGAGGCCCTTGAGATTGCCGGAACATCGATTAACTTCCGTTCCGGCAAATTCGGGTACTCCATATGTCCTATTTTTTAGCAAAGGTCATGCCAATTTTTTCGTGAAATTTAGCATGACTTTGCTAAAAATAGGACATATGGGGTATTCGACTAATGCATGGGCCGGGGTATCTTAGTACTAAATTAAGTGATGCTTTTGTTATATTTGTTGTACTAACTTTTTGCCTCCTTTTCAATGCAGTGCAAACATCCTCCGACGCCGGCCCTTCTAAGCACATCAGCGTCGAAGAACAAGCTAGAGAAAAGAACAAGGCCTACTGGGAATTCTCCCAGGAGATGGAGGATGCGGAGGCCGCCGAACTGGCTCGTGACGGCGATGGTGACTTTCTAATAGAGGATGCCGGCGCGATGGGGACGAAACCACCACCACCGATGGCGGCGACCACACGGATGTTGGCGGCGACCACACGGATGTCGGGGGTGGCGACCACACGGATGGCGGTGGTGGTAGTAACCCACCGCTAAGAGGCATAAGAAGCCGAGGAAGGACCGGACACCGAATGCGGTGGCCCCCGTCACAGACACGTTCACTAAGGTCTCCTTAAGTGGCCAACCACAGGAGCCTAGGAACATCGCAAGCGGGTACGGCATGCAACTAGGGTGCATCCTCCGGGAAACCGTGCCGATCACCACGTATGACCTCAGGAGCAAGGACAATGAGGCTTTGCGCACAGACCTCCTCAAGAAGCTTCACCAACGATACAATTTCCCGGATGATGGAAACAAAAAGGTGGACAACTACGCCATCACGAAGATGAGCACCGCCTTGACCAGCTGGAGAGGCCGGGTGAAGGCGAAGATTGACAAGGGTCTTAGCTGGGCGGAGATCAGTGCCAAAGAGCCGTACATCGACATAGAAGAGTTCGAGGCATTCAAGTTGTCCTTGGCATCTCCGGAGGCTAAAAATGGACCGAGTGGGGGAAGAAGATGCGGGCACTGAACTTAGGTAACCACCGTTTGGGAAGCGGCGGTTACGCAGGAAAACAGCCCGTTTGGGACAAGGAGGATGCCGAGGTTGCGAAACTTGGGAAAGAGAACCCGTGGCTTAAAATCACGGACGAGCAAGTTAGGAACTTTGTTCGGTCCCGCTACTATCTGAAGCCGGGGACGGGGAATTCGTTACCGACTATCAAGATGTGCTGGATTTCGAGAAAAAGCTGGTAAGGAACTTAATTACCGCGGATATCTCAAAGTCCATTTGCGTTGATTTCTACATGGGTTCACGTTTATTTCCTTTGTCCGCAGGAGGATCAGTTGAAGGATGAGGCTGAGGCCGGCCCGTCGTCCCAGGAGGCTCAGGCCGGCCCGTGGGACACGACTTTCAACCGGGCGATGAACGTTTACAAGGGGAGGGACAAGTCAAAGCCGCCGACGTCAGCTGGCCGTGTGACCGGCTTTGGTACGAGCATGAAGTTCCTCGAGTACTACAGCACGGACCCGAGAAGAAAAAGGAGAGGAGGAAGCCGGCTAAAGATAAAGCCGAGGTTCTCGAGCTAAGGAAGAAGCTGGAGACACTAGAGAAAGAAAAGGTGGACTCCAGCATGGTGGACAAGCTAGTGGCCGAGAAGGTGGACGAGCAGCTCCGGAGTTTCTTACCCCCTGCATTGCTGGAGGGGATAGCTGCTTGGCAAGCGGGAGGTCAACAGGGGCCGATACACGTGCCCAGCTTCGCCGGCAGCACCTCCAGCAATAACGTGTCGCCGGTCCTGGTGACCCCACGGTGCCCCCTGTCGTGGATCAACATACACCAAGGCCGGAGAATAATGATAATGCGCACGAGCGGCCGGAGAATGATAGGCCGGCCGCCGGCACCGGCGCCCTTGTCTCGACATTAGCCGAGCTCGACGCCATCACCAAGGTAACTAATTAGTTAGTCCGCGACATCTTCTATGACTATATATGCCTTTGATGACTGCCATATCTCATGCATGGTGCCCAACATGTGTTGACTCCCAGGACATGCCTTGCATACTCCTGCATAGGGTGGGGGTCGGCGGCGAGTTGAAGGAAGTCGCAACGGCCAAGATCATACAACCTTTGACCCGCGATATGCACAACACCCGAATGAGCGAGGTCGTGATGAAAGTCAATGTGAGCGAGGTACTGCCTGAGTTCCGTGACATCGACCCCCCACGCAACCTCCGGGAGCCGAGAAACACATGAAGCTTGGCGAATGCGGGAAGTGGATGATGGAATGGCCGAAGACCCAGATTCGTCTTGGGGATGTTCTTCATGGGGTCAGGCGCACCGGCGGCGCCACCTCGAGGCCCCGGCCCCCGGTCGTTCGGCCCCCGAGGCGGCCACAAAAAGCTGTTGCGGATGAACCGGCGCCACAAGCAGCCGTCGCCACCACCCAGAAGCTACCGCCGGTCGCCGCCACCACCGGCCGGAAGCTACCGCCGGTCGTCGCCGCCACCAACCGCCACAAACAGTTGTTGGGAACATCTTCACCGCAACCGTCCAAGGTTAGTTCTGACTTTCCGAATTCCCCGACTTTCCGACTTTCCCGACTAACGGATGTGCTATTGTTTATGTTTAGGACAAAGCCGTTGCACCTCAACTTGGTGGCAACGACGACAATGAGGAGGAGGAGAATGATGTCAACGTCGATGACTACATCAACACTGGCGCCTGCATGGATGGTATGTACATGCCTCTTGTGGATGAAGAACCCTTCCGCGACCACCGCGGTCAACCTGCTCGTCCCACTTCATGCACACAACGCCTGGCCTTCACCGACACGCCTCCGGATGCCGGCGATCATCAAGCTCAACCGGGTAACATTTTCAGCCCTAACACACTGCAAGAAACTGTTAAAGCGGGGTTCACTTCACCCCCACAATCCACAGAGATGAAGAACAAGAAGCACAGGAAGAGAAAAGGATCCTCCACCTCTGCGAGCCAGCCAGCTCCTAAGATCCGGGGTCTTGAAGACACGATTCCACCCCGTGCGGATGGCTTCCCCCGAGTTCATGAAGCTGGTAAACCAATCTTGTCTGGGGACTTGCTCCGCCTTGCAGAAGGACCCATGATTGCCTTGCAGGAATCTATCTTGCATCTAGAGGAGCTCCTTCTTAAAGACAAGCAGCCGAGTTACCCGGCGTTCGCGGTCCAGGTGCCAAAGGAGCTGGTGGACTTCGTCCAGGAAGACCCCGCGGATGTGTTCTTCATAGCGTACGAGGACATCTTCAAACTCTTTCACACTCAACGGCTGGACTATAACATGGTCCGCCTATATGCGCTCGTATGGCGATGAAGATCAGGAAGATGATACCCCGTACGTCGCGATAGTGGATCCCTACTACATGCGCGACAGCCATCTGGTGGAAGGATCAAAGACACGGGAAACGGCCACGGAGTACCTCGTAAGGGTCATGCTGGCCAACAAGAGGAAGAACGCCCTTCTTCTGCCTTTCTTTTTCGAGTAAGTACACATCCGCTCGCCACCGTCGGATCTTATGCCTTCTTGTACATTTCTTCCATCGCTGATCCTTTGTCCAACATTCTGTTTCAATTGTGTTGAGCAGGGACAAGTACTGCGCACTCATCTACGTATCCCCGAGGTGGTCCATTGCCACTTATTTGGACTCGGGGAATAAATCCACGCCGAGAGATACACCAGAATAAAGGGTGTTCTCGATGACGCTCTCGAGGCCTATGCCCAAAAGGGCGGCCCCTTCCATAAGAAGTCGGAATTCTTCACGGAGGACAACACACACAAGTTCCAGCATGGGACCGGCTTCCATTGCATCAAGCAACTGGATGGCAGCGTGAAGGAGGCCTACTACGCCCTCCATCACCTTAAAGCGATTGTCCGGGATTACGAGAAAACGAAGATTCCATCTGGTCTCGCAGAATACACCAAAATGGCGGATGCTCTCACCGATGCTGATTACAGAACAGACTTCCATCGCATCCGGCTGCAGTTGTCAACGATCATCCTCGACGATGTCATTCACAAATCAGGGTCCTTCCACTACCCAGAGGTATTATAGAAGTGCATGTGTAGGGTTATATATTATATATATGCTATGCTATGAAACCCAAATAGGATAGCCATATGATTTCCAACCATGACAATTGATTGATTGTCTTGCCTCTCTACTTAGATGAATAAATTATACTCTATTTATATCACTAACCAATATATATCCCAATCCATCTTCAGGGTTGTGTCAGAGGGATATCGAAGAACGACTAGAGGCACAGAATGACACCAGGAGTGGAGGACGAAAGAAGGCTTTCTACCGTTCCCGGCGCCGCTCAAGAAGAGGACTCCATGATCATGCATGCTCCCGCGCGCTCTTGCTCACCATCATCGCCGATGTGTACTACATTTGATCATAGTTAGGCGCGAACACTTGATTTGTAATGTGTAGTGTGAAATGATGAAACATTCGGCACTTTTGTGACTATGTGTATATATGTATCTCGATCGGGCACTAAGTAATATGTGTGATGACATATTGATTAATGTGTTTGTCTGTTTATATACCTGTCAAATATACCTGTATTTCTGTATAAACCTATATAAATCCTGTATATACCTGTATTTGTACAGCAAAATGAAAAAATACCGGTATTTCTGTTTCATATTTCTGTGGCACACACTTTTTTTTTGTGGCGCACCACTTTCTGTGGCGCACCAAGGAACAGTGCGCCACAGAATTCCTTTGCATAGGGGTGCTGCCGAGCTATTTCTGTGGCGCACCGCGCTGGGTGTGCCACAGAAAGTTGCACTTTCTGTGGCGCAAGCCCTGGGTGCGCCACATAAATATTTTTTGTGGCGAGAATTCTGTGGCGCACCCTGCAAACCTTCTGGTGCGCCACAGAAAGACAAAAACGTGCGCCACTAATAGGGTATTCTGTACTAGTTGTGAAACCCTAGCCACCGCGATGACCAAGGCAGTGCTCTCCTCCTCGCTGCTCCCCTCGATCCCGCGCGCCGTCTCCGGTGGCGCCACGAGGATCCCGACGGTCCCGTCACTCGGCCGCGGCGGGTGCCGCCGCGCGGCGGGGTGCAGGGTGAGGGCGAGTCTCCCCGTGCTGGACTTCGTGGGCGGCTTCCGCGTGGCGCTCGAGCACTGGCGGGGACCTCTCTCAAGGCTGCGGCGGCGACCTCCCCGAGAAACAGCGCAAGCAACGGCCTCCACGTCGAGCTCACCAGCCATTGTAAGATGCCCATCTCCTCTCCTCTCCGCCTGCAGACCTTCTTCCTCATGCTCCTCCCCGTCGCCGTGCAAATAAGGAGAAACGGGACATCAAGCCCCCAGCTCCCTCTCGCCAAGCAGAGCCCGACCTCCGGAGCTGCGATGTACAAGGGGAGCGACCAGGAGAGATCGCCGGGCTCAAGTGCCTCACCACCAAGCTCCCAATCTGTCACTTCTCCATTAGGTACGCACAACACCACTAGCTTAATTACCACTGTCTGATTACCTACCGAGTTGTGCTAATTTAGCTCCAGTGTGTAAAACGATTGTGCTAATTTAGCTGCCATCAATATCAATATGCCTGCAAGTTTGCTATGTTCCCTACAGTATAGATTGTAGTGGTCATTAGTATTTTTAGGAGAGTCAGCTTACTCACCTTGACCTAATTATATAAATACAAAAGTATTAAGGTCAATTTGCAAAGCTCGATTTGCCTCTTGCTTGTTGGTTGGATGCACGTTCAGAATTCTCTCACTTCATGATTAACACAGAGCCACACTTAATCTTTGATATGGCTCTCCATAATTTACCTTGTACACCGAGAAGGTGAATTTGCTGATGTCTCGTACTTATTTCATTTACTGATATTTGATGTTTTTTAACTGCAAGGTTTTAGAAGGATGGGAGCATAGGAGGCTGCAGTATCCGTTGAGAGAGCTTCTTCCCATACTCTTGACTTGCAATTTCGAGTTCATGCTGCCGTGGGATGGTTTAGGTGAGCACCTGCTTTTCCCCTTACTAGTGGCGCACCATCCAAATAACCCGCAACTAGTATTAATATTTTTTAATTCCTAAAATTTACTACTGGCGCACAGATCTTAGGGTCCGCCAGTGGTATTTCTATTACTCGTGCCGCGCGAAGCAAGTTGGTTCGACAGAGGTAACAATTACCACTGGCGGGACAACGCTGGCGCACCGCTGTTTGCCAGCGGTAAGCCATATAGCTTCGCCACTAGTACGCTATTTCCTACTAGTGTTCCTAACAAATCACCCAGTTTGCAACAGTCAGCACGTCGAGACTCCCTTCTATATAGAGTTGCCTTTTCTTCCTTCTATTGATTTGATCGATCTTTTTCGATTAGGATCTCCATAGAGTTGAGAGGGCAAAGGAAATAAAAGAGGGGTCCAAGGGAATCGCCACCAGGCTCTACGACGAGTTTTACACATCAGATCAGCCTCGCTCCATATCACTCAGGTCCCAGCCATCACCTGGGCTGGGAATGGGCACCACGTTCTTGGACCTTGATAATTTGGCAAAGAAAAATAGAGATCGCTAGCGTGTAACGATCATCAAGAGTAGGTTAGCTTCTGAGGCGATAGGCGACCGCATCAGATGGGGGGATTATACCCCGGTAGGCCCATGAAGAGGGAAGCGTGACCCGCCAGACAGGAGGCCCGGCCAGGACACCTAACCATCAGGATGGGCCGGGTTACGTCGATGGGCCAGCAAGCTTGTCGGTGACCCGGCTAATAAGGAAAGCTTCTAGAAGACCCAGAGGCGGTGCAGGACTTGGAGGACACGAAGGCCAGTAGACCTAGAGTAGGACTCCGAGTCTGGGCAGAACCCGGCTTACCATGTACAGAACCAGGAGCCCCGGCCGTCTATATAAGCGGGCTCCTAGGTCATAGATAGGGGAGACTCAAGAGAGGCCTTACGATTCAAGCTTACGCGAGAGAACCAGAGAGAGATCACAATAATCATCGCTACCAAGCGAACCCTGTAACCTAGATCGAGATCCGGCTCTGTTGTCATAGCCGGGTTATCGAGATTGAGATCAATAATAGCATAGCAGGAAGTAGGTCTTTATCTCCAATGGAGAGGCCGAACCTGGGTAAATCCCTTGTCCACGCAGAGCTAAACAAACTCCCAGACACTAGTTTCGCCTTGCCCTATAACACAAGTTACCCTATGGTAACATCTGCCGTGACAACCCCACGACAGCGTCCGCGATCGCGCCGTCGGTGATCCCAGGCAGATTCCGATGAGCTCGCGCAGTTGCGGGGAGAGCGCCATGAGAAGGATGGTGTGTGCACCTTCCATGCACGCGGTGCCCCGACTCCCGTTGCGGTTCCCAGATGGGAGCGGAGAGTGGATTGCTTGGATGAAGAGTGGATTAGGGCTGAGATGCGAGAAGTTGTCCGAGGTTGACCAAGCGGATGGCAAGGCAGACGAGGAGGTGAGCGAGATCAGAGGTCGCACGACGACGGTTGTTGAGGAGTCAGGCGAGGTTGCGCGAGGTGCAGAGGAGATAGATCATGGCGGTTTGAAGGGCGTGGTGGGTTTGGTTTCAAATTTGGAGCCGGTTGCGGATGCGCAGGAGGTGGGCCGAAAACCATGGCGGCCCACGGACCTAAGCTACAGAGTTTTCTGAGTGGACTCTAGAGAGAGGATAAGGTGTGCACGGAGGAGTGGCCGAGGTTAGGGTTAGGAGGGGAGCAGGTGATAGCGGAGTTCACACAATCCTTCGAGGCGGCGTGATGGCGGGTGGTGGAGGGCCTCCTGCTAATTGGCGTCCGGATGGAGGTGCACGGAGGGTTGATGTGGGAGCAGGAAGAGGGAACTGGATCGGGCAAGGCGGGGGTGGCTGGCCGGAGAACAATTTTGGTGGCGGGTTTGGTGCGCCGCCGCCATTCCAGGAGTCAGGCGGGCAATTTCAGGGTTACGGTGGACCGTAGCAACAGCAACAGCAAAATCAACAACAGATGTACCAGGCTCCCCAGATGCAGCAGCAACAGCAACATCCGCAACAGTTGTATAAAGGTATGCCGCCACCTGATTGGCAAAATTTTGCTTATGGTGGGGTGCACAGACCAGTTGGGATGGGGACGGAGCAAGCAGGGAGTGGAGGAGATTTGGGTGGAGATGGAAGAAGAGCAGAGAAGGGGCAGAGTAACAGCAATCAGGGAACAAGTTCGGGATGCAGGGTGGAAGCAGACATGCTAGTTCAGACTCTTCTGGAAATGTGAAAACAGGAGCTAGTTCGTCGATGCAAGTACAGTCTAATAGCGTGCCAGGGAAAGCTGGGGTTGAAATTGAAAGCAAAGTGGCTGATGTTGCAGAATCAGTAGGAGGAAGTGTAGGGCAAGCGTGTTATAGATGTGGTAAAGCTGGGCACCTGTTCAAGGACTGCAAGGAGATTCTGTTCTGTATTCACTGTGGTAAAGATGATGTGCATATCTCTGGCAAATGTTACATGATCACAAGACCTAGTCCGGCAGTGAAATTAGTAGGTCACACAACAGAAGGGTTACAGTTGTTAGTGGCGACGTCAGGGAAGAAGTCTGAGAAGGAAGGGATAAAGGAAGCTTGGGGACTTGTGGTTGTGCTAGAAGGAAACTTGAATGCTGGGCAGCTATCTGCAGCGTTTAAGAGACAGTTTCCATGGGGCGGCGATTGGCAATTCAAGGAGCATGGAAATAAAACTTTCAGAGTAAAGTTTATCTCAACTCAAATGCTTCAGGAGATGTGGGACTATCCATACTTTGGTTTGAAAGGGAGCTCGGATGTGGTAAAGATTACCAAGTGGAGCGATGCTGCGGATGCTTTCTTCAAGCTGTCTACGGTGTGGGTTCAAGCTACAAAAGTTCCTAGTGCATTTCTGCATAGAGATGGTGTTGGGCGAATAATAACCCGGTAGGCCCATGAAGAGGGAAGCATGACCCGCCAGGCAGGAGGCTGGACGAGGTCAGCTAACCATCGCCATGGGCCGGGTTACACTGATGGGCTGGAGAGCTTGTCGGTAACCCGGCCTACACAAGGAAGGTTCTGGAAGACTCGGAGCGGAGTCCAAGACTTGGAGGACACAGAAGATTAGAAGAGTTAGAGTAGGACTCCGAGCTTGGGTGAGACTTGACCTTACCTTGTAAACGACCAGGAGACCCGGTGGCCTTTATAAGCCGGCTCCTAGATCTTAGATCAATAATCAATACAGAATCCCCACGTAGATAGAGAGATCGAGACACCCTTGTAACCTTAGACATGCAACCTGGCGACTTGTGTTCCCCGGGTTACGAGATCCACATATCAATACAAGTAAGCATGAAGTAGGTCTTTATCTCCAATGGAGAGGCTGAACCTGGGTAAATCGTGTATCCCCGTGGAGAGAGACAATCTTCTGTACACCAGAGCTGCAATGACCCCAAACCTAAGTTACCCCCTGATAATATCTGCCGTGACAATCCCACGACAGTTGGCGCCCACTGTGGGGCCCGCGCCTAAAGGTGTTTGCATCACAGGAGAAGCTCTACGAGGCATGCAGAACCTCGCCATTGGAGAAATCACCATCAGCTCGCAAGGAGAACCTATCGTCGATGATTTCGGGTGGAGCCCGGAGTTAGATCTGTTAGAAGCCGACGAGATCATTCTGATCGGCCGGGTCAACATCTTTGTAGGCATGATACGCGCCACGGGACCCGCCGAGGAGGAAGTTGAGTACGACTCTGTGTCAGGAGATGCCACCATCGTTCACTCGGACGGAGACGAATTAGTAGGCTCGGCAGAGATCGGACTTCCAGTCAGCACGCAGGAGGCCTAGTTGGAGGAGCCGGCATGGGCGCCGCGTGATGTAATTGATGAGGATACTGAATCAGTTTTGCCTTTGTTTTATGATGATCGGTTCAGATACGACATAGAAGAGGAGTACGAGTCATCCCCGGGTCCGGTGCGTCAGGTCGCCGTTTACACGGCACCCACAACCAACCTTGACCCGACATCGGTCACGGCGACATCAATGGCAATGGTCGCGGCATTGAATCAGAACCAACAGCAGCAGCAACAACAACAACTTTTGGTAATTCAAGAGCCGCCGTGCCCCCGGGTCGATGAGAGGAAGCATCAGTTACCAGCGAAAACGAAGCAACAACACGTCACATGAGCACGTTTGGTTTCCTGATGAACAGAGCATCGGGAGAAGGAACTTCCAATATCCCTCCTAACCCGGCTTTGTGTAGCAACAATTTGGTTTTGGATCCAGGAGCTCTCGTGGGAGTGATAACCCAGAGGACACGGCAACACGTGCTAGAGAGTTTGACACCGCACGCCGTGCCTTGGAGCAACATCGGCAGGAGGTCGCAGCGAGAGAACAACAAATATTAGCTCGGCAACAGCAATTGGAGGAACAGGAGAATCGTATACGTCACAATGCAACCATCTTGGAGAATCGACAGAACAACATGACCAGGGTGCAGAACAGGAGGCATCAGAGCCAGCTCCCTCTCAGAGGAGAAACCTTGAACCTGGCTGCCTTGTTCGTCACACCGCTGGACCAGCCTATTAGGACGATTCAGGAAGTTCCAGGAGCCGCGCAGGACAAACCTGAGGAGCCGGTGGAGCAAGACCCGGCGAAGTTCCTGCCGGGTCACCCGTGATACCTACCGGAGGAGCCGGAGGTAATAATGGAGCCATGCCACCGCCTTCCTCCAGGTTTCATACCCCGCCGGTCACTACAGCAATTATGCAGATAATGTGTATGCAGCAACTTTAGCACTTGATCGCATTCCTTTGGGAAACTCGCCTCAGGAGATTGAAACCCGACGCGCCATTGACATGTTACGTACAGCCGTGTTTCAGCAAGCTAATTATCCAGATAACAGAAGTGGTCTTCATGGCACGCCTTATAATAGCCGCTTGAGGAGCCAGCAGGGAGAACGCCCAAGGACGCCCATACCAATTCGGAACGACATAGGGCGGCACAGGGGAATCAGCCACAGGGGAATCAGTTACCACCACCGCCACCACCACCTAGACAGGTCGCTCCTGCGGCTTCGGCTGTACAAGCCATTGTTGATAGTTCGAGGGCGAGGCATGCAGCACAATCCGCAGCCCGTGCCAGAGGAGCCGGCGCGGTTACAGCTGCAGGAGCAGCAGTGAGTTCACTAGTTATGGGAAACGTGTACCAACCGGCCCGGGTCTGGGAGTGCCGGTGGTAGCATCGTCCAGTTCAAACCTCAGAGGGCCGGCGTGTCTCTCTGATGTTATTCGCAATGAGCCTTATCCAGAGAAATTCAAAGAGCCCAGTAAGGTTACTAATTATGACCCGGTATGGATCCTTCGACCTGGCTTAGTGGTTATGAGATGGCTATGAGTATACGCAATGCGACAGAAAATATTTGTGCCAAGTTTATGTATATCATGATGAGTGAAGGAGCTGCCAAGTTATGGTTTAACAACCTACCAGCTAATTCCATCAATAGCTGGTCTGAGTTGAAAAACGTGTTCATCAAAAAAATTCAAGGCACTTGCAGGAGGCTTACCACAGTAGAGGATTTGGAGAATTGCGTGCAGCGGAAGGGCGAGTCTGCCCAACACTGGATGCGGCGTTTTGTGGAGTTACTTAACTCATCCGAGGGAATCCCGCCAAGTACCGTAGCTCTGTGCATAAGCCGGAACTGTAGGTACAACCCGGTTACAGAGAAGATCGGGCGTATGAAGCAAATGGGACACACCAATTCTATCACGATGAGTGAGCTGATGGCCACGGTCAACAAGTACGCTTCGACAGATAAAACAAAGGATAACCCGGATGATGAGGATAATGCAAAGAACAAGGGAAACAATGGCAGGAATCACAATGGCAATGGACATAACAACAACAATAACAATGGTGGAAATCAGAACAAGCGTTCATATGGCGAAGGGAATTCAAACTTGGTTGCTAACACCAATTCCGGGTTTCAAAGACAGAGAATGGATGGAAATTACCAAGGCAATGGAGATAATTATAACAGAGGCAATAACTATAGAGGCCCACCTCGACCTACCAGCCATATTGAAGCTTTCAGGATGCCGTGTCCCCGTCATAGCAAGATGGGCAGACCCGCCAATCACTCTCTGGAACAATGCGTGGATTTGCAGAGGTGAAAAAACAAGGAGATACAGAGGGCGTTGAACGGCGGCGGTCATGGAGGAGGACCCGGCCCGGGTGGTAACCCGGCAAACAAGCCACCTCCCAACGCAAACGCAGGACCCGGCAACGCAGGGAATAATCAAAACAGAGACGATCAGGGTGGTTTCAGCAGAACCCAAAGCAGCTTGGCCAGTATCACGTACATACCATTAACACTACAAAGCGAGACAAAAAGTTGATTAAGAGGGCGGTTAACACAGTTTCACCAGCAGTTTCGAGGTATCTAAAATGGTCTGAGTATCCTGTCACATGGAGCAGGGCTGATCACCCGCCAGTTGTGGAACATCCGGGTCTCCTAGCCTTGGTGGTGGCACCACTGGTGGAGGGTATGTTCTACACAAGGTACTCATGGATGGAGGCAGTAGTATCAATATCTTATATTACGACACTTTCCTGCGTATGGGTCTCAGGGAATCACAGTTGCAGCCAACATCTACAATCTTTCATGGTATTGTTCCTGGAAAGTCGGCACGACCGGAAGGAAAAATTACACTGGAGGTTGCCTTCGGTGAGTCCAAGGATAATTATCGTTCAGAGATGCTTATGTTTGAAGTTGTGAAATTGCAGAGCCCGTATCACGGTCTCTTTGGCAGACCCACCTTTGCCCGCTTCATTGTCAGGCCATGTTATGTGTATTTGCAGTTAAAAATACCGGGCCCCAAGGGGATCATCACAATCCATGGAAGCCTTGAGATGGCTGCAGAGTGCGATGATGGTGATGCCGCCTTAGCTGAGCAGGCCTGTGTAGAGGAGGAGTTGAAATTTTACAAGTCTCAGGTGAACCCAAATTATAGAACAGTACTGAAAAGGCCAATAGCTGAAGAAAAAGCAAAGTTCAAATCGGCTCAGGACACAAAGATGATAGATTTCACACCCGGCGATCACTCCAAGCAGTTCACCGTGGGGGCTCATCTGACTGATAAATAGGAAAGCGCGCTCATCGAGTTCATCCGTGAGAACAGGACGTCTTTGCATGGACACCTAGTGACATGCCTGGAGTACCTGCAGAACTCACTGAGCACAGTTTACATGTTGATCCCAAAGCTAGACCCGTGAAGCAAGGATTATGCATACTGAATGAGGAACGACGCAAGATAGTTGTGAGGAGATAGCCCGGCTTTTGGATGTCGGCTTTATCATTGAGGTTTTCATCCCAAGTGGTTGGCAAACCCGGTTCTGGTATAGAAAAATAATGGAGAGTGGCGTATGTGCATTGATTACACCAGCCTCAACAAGGTGTGTCCAAAAGATCCTTTTGCATTACCTCGTATTGACCAGATAATCGATGTTGTTGCAGGCAGCGAGCTCTTATGTTTTTAGATGCATACTCAGGTTACCATCAGATCCGGCTCAAGGAGGAGGATTGGGAGAAAACATCGTTTATAACCCCCTTTGGAGCCTATTGTTACAAAACATGACTTTTGGTTTGAAGAATGCTGGAGCAACCTATCAGAGGTGTATCCAGAATTGCTTCAAAAAGCAGATCGGCCGCAATGTGCATGCTTATGTGGATGAGGTTGTTATCAAGTCTCAAAAGGCCGACTCACTTATCAGCGATTTAAAGGAGACTTTTGCTAATCTCAGGCGGTACCATATGAACTTAACCCCACCAAGTGTGTGTTTGGGGTTCCAGCAGGGCAACTCCTCGGTTTCATTGTCTCAGAACATGGAATTGAGGCTAACCCGAAAAAAATCAAGGCTATACAGAATTTGAAGAAGCCAGAAGAATTGAAGGACGTGTAGAAGCTTACAGGTTGCATCGCAGCCTTGAGCCGGTTCATAGCCCGGCTTGGAGAAAAAGCCATACCACTTTACCGGCTCTTGAAAAAAATAGACAAGTTTGTGTGGAATCAAGAGGCGGATGATGCGTTCGAGTTGTTGAAAAAGACGATGTCTGAAGCGCCAGTCCTGGCGGCTCCTGCGCCAAAGGAGCCCATGTTGATGTATATTGCTGCCGGGCCACGAGCTGTCAGTGCCGTGGTCGTGGTTGAACGCAAAGAAGAAGGGAAGGAGTACCCGGTCCAGAGGCTGGTTTATTATGTTAGTGAGGTCCTCACAGAAGCAAAGCAGCGCTACCCACATTGGCAGAAGCTTGTTTTTGGGGTCTTCATGGCGTCTAGGAAATTGAAACATTATTTTCAGGAACACCCAATCACAGTGGTTAGCTCTGCCTCGCTTGCAGAAATCATCAGGAATACAGAAGCCACTGGGCGAATCGCCAAGTGGGCAATAGAGTTGGGGCCATATCACATCAATTATGAGCCTCACAATGCTATCAAGTCACAGGCCTTGGTAGATTTCGTCAATGATTGGACAGAGACAAACGCGCCTCCAGCAACACCAAGCACCAAGTCTTGGATCATGCATTTTGACTGGTCTAAGCAGCTTGAGGGATCTGGAGCCGGCGTTGTCCTTACTTCGCCCAAAGGTGATAAATTGAGTTATGTTCTGCAAATTCACTTTGATTGCTCTAATAATGAGGCTAAGTATGAAGCCTTGCTACATGGTTTGCGTGTGGCAAAAGAGATGAACATCAACGTATCTTGTGTTATGGAGACTCGGATCTCGTGGCACAGTAAGTATCGGGAACATGGGATAGAAAAGATGCCAGGATGGCGGCTTACAAACGAGAGGTGGATAAAGTAGCCGGGTTCTTTTCAGGCTACAAGGTGGATCACATTGATCGCAGGAAAAACGAAGCTGCAGATGCTTTGTCCAGACTCGGCTTTCGTCGTGAGCCGGTTCCACCCAATGTTTTCTTAGCTGAGTTGTGGAGTCCATCAGTCAAGGTACCGTCAGAGGAAGAGCTTGCTTATCCAGACCCAGTGGATGAGGAACTTGTTGCCGCCTTACATGCAATCCCAGAATGGACGGAACCATATTTGGTGTATCTTCTGCGTGGAGAACTGCCGGGTCAGGAAGTTATAGATCGGTAGATTGTGCGCCGGGCCAAGGCATATGTAATTATCGACGACGAGTTATACAAACGAAGCACCTCTGGCATGTTTCAGTGCTGCGTATCTCCAGAGGAAGGCCGGAAAATACATAGAGAGATTCATGAGGGATATTGCGGTCATCACACTTCAACCTGGTCTTTGGTAGCCAAAGCTTTCAGGCACGTATTTTTCTAGCTTACTGCTTTGGCAGATGCGGAGCGTTTGGTGCGGAGGTGTGATGGATGTCAGAGATATGCCCGGCAGGTACATGTGCTGGCTCAGGAGTTGAGGACTATACCTTTGACATGGCCTTTTGCAGTTTGGGGTCTTGACATGGTGGGTCCCTTCTAGATGTCCCTTGCAAGAAAACCCACCTCCTAGTTGCTATTGATAAGTTCACAAAGTGGGTCAAAGTTATGCCAGTTACAAATTGTGAAGCAGCTATAGCTGTGTAATTTTTGAAGCGTATCATCTATCGTTTTGGATACCCACATAGTATCATCACAGATAATGGAACAAATATGTCTCTGGGAGAGGTGGCAAAGTTTTGTGGAAACAACAACATCCGGCTTGACGTTGCTTCGGTGGCTCACCCTCAGGCCATGGGCAGGTTGAGCGTGCAAACCAGGAATTGCTTAAAGGATTGAGACCCGTCTCCAGGTCCCATGTATCAGAGCCGCCAGAGCTTGGGTGGAGGAATTGCCCTCTGTCGTTTGGGGCATTAACACAACACCAAACAGATCCACACAACTTACACCGTTCTTCATGGTATATGGAGCAGAAGCTGTTTTGCCAAGTGACATTATTCATGACTCGCCGCGTGTGGCGGCTTACATTGAGGCAGAAAACGAGCTGACCCGGCAAGATTTTCTGATGCATTGGAAGAAGTTAGGGAGCAAACCCTCGAAAGATCGGCAATCTATCAACAAGATTTGCGCCGCTGTCATAGCCGCCGGGTCAGGACTCGATCTTTCCAAGAAGGTGACTTAGTTTTGCGCTTGGTTCAATCTCAAGTCGGGATGCACAAGTGATCACCTCCATGGGAAGGCCCTTTCATTGTAAGCCGGAATTTGCACTACGTGTCATATTATCTGGTGGATGCAAGAGAGCATAGTGAAATCTCTAACAATACTGATCATTCCACCAATTCATTAGAAGAGAGGCAGCGGCCATGGAATATTGCCCAGCTTCGCCCCTACTAAACATATATTCAGACCCAGTTTTATCAAATGTAATACACGATGTAAAGAGGTAGTAGGTTTCAGACGCGCTGTTTTCGTTACCAGGGTACCTAAGGGGACTGGAAGGTTTTTAATGAGGCGGCTTGCTGACCTAATATATGAATAAAGTGATGTTTTGACTTTACTGTTTTTTATTTAGTGCTTAGTTATAATTTTTGTTATATTTGTAACCCGACATCTCCAATTTGGAGACCTGCGGAGGTCTTTGAAGTCAGGTATCTATTTTAGGTCTTGGGGGCTGCACACTTAAGAAAAGGTGCAGTTACAAACTCAAGACCCGGCAAGCAAGCCACTTTGGTCATGGGGGCTGATTACCTTTGTGGTACAACTGCAATCTCATGACCCGGCAAACAATTTAGAGCCACAAATTTTCTTGGTTATCTGACTTGAGCTTGATGTGACTCGCAAAAATATGGCCTGATTGCTCACTTGTAAATTCAATCAATCATGATGCTCATTGGGACTTGCCTGACCCTGTTTTTATCAAAGAAGATTGCAACAGAGAAAATCCATGCGAAAATCGGCTCGTAGTTCCGAACAGAAACCAAAAGGGTCATCATAACCAAAGAGTTTGCAGAACTAGCACAACATAAGTTCATTATATATTAAGAAATCTCTCAAGGTGTACATGCACACCATCAAAATAATAAGAACCAAAGTATTAAGTTATTACAGAACTGCCTCACAAGGCCAAATAAGATAGTTTTTTACGCAGAAATAAAGAATCTACAGCATACTTCAGGACTCGACGTCTGGAGCCAAGTCATGGTTGAGAGTGGCAGCCGGGTCATCTCCTGTGGTCTTGGCCGGCTCGTCCTCTGTTGTTTCCCGGACTTCTGCCTAAGTCTTGGGGGCTTCTGTCATGCCTGCTATATTGGTCTTCCAAGTAATTTGGTACAGAGGCTCAAAGTGATTTTCATCATCGTGTTCCACTGCGGCACGTGCTGGCGGCACTATGTTTGGTGTTGACGAGGAAGGAGTAGTCTTGTTTCGTGCCACATAATCCTTGTAGCTCTGGAGCAAGTCAATGCGATCCGGGTTTGGGTCCACAATTTCATTGCCGTGCTCATCAAACCCATATTGGAAGGACGATAGCTTCATGGCATCTCCAATTTGAGTGGCTATATGCCGGGTTTTCTTGATAACCCGGGAGTAGGACTTCTTGTCAAACTTGCTTCCGTCAAAGTTGAACTTAGGAAAGCCATGTACGAGTGGAGCCGGGTCAAAAGCAGGATGGTATGCTTTCGCCAGTGCAAGACCACGCATCATACCGGCTCTACAGGCGGATTTCTTCCATAACTTTGGCCATGCAGGCATGGTAGACAGATGACCAAGAACCTCATGCACTGTTTTGGGAGGATTCTGCCAGTTCCGGGCTCCCTTGATGACTTCACAGCTTCCGAAGTATAGCTGCCGCACAAGCGTGTATAGGCATTTTACCTTGTCAGCAGCTGTTTTGCGTAGAGCAGCGTCCCGTGGCCCTGAATTCAAAGTTTTACTATCAGTACAAGGATTTGGATAACGCATACCCGCCTTATGATTGCTGTGGAAATTACAAAGTTACTCACCAACCAGAGATGCAACCATGTATTCAACCATTTTCTTTAGCTTGGATAGCTTCGTTTTGGTGGCTTCCAGGTTTGCACAAGTTTGCTTAAGTTGCTCCCTCCAGACTTCCTCGCGGTCCTTCATGTACTGCCGCAGCTCGGAGTTTTCTTGCTTTATTTGGGTCATGCTTTGCTCCAATCAGGGCCCGCCCTGAGCAGGTGCGGGCAGTGCGGTCGCACAGGGCCCTCGCTTGCCAGGGGCCCCACCTGGGTATGTATATGTACGTATAGGAAGCCCAATCGCAGTCAGTTCTCAAAAAAAAAAATCGTAGTCCAGCTGTTCGACCGACCGCCACAATCATACGACGAACGTTTGGCTAAAAAAAATAAAGAACTCGATCGACCCGGAGGTCCCTAGCTTTGACCGAGAGCCTCGACTCCTCATTCTCCCCTCTGGCCTCTTCGACTCCTCGTTCTGCACTTCTTCCTCCCCAATCACACCGATGATGGGGCGTTGCTCTCCCATTGAGATTTCTAGCCATTGCGGCGAAATAAATGGAGGAGGACATCCCGGCCGGTTTCGCTTAATATACGCCATCCAATCGGGGCCTAGGTCTTCTTCTTCATTTGATCTGCCCCTGCCGGCTTGATTCGTTTCGCTCCTGCATGTCTACCATAGAAGAAAGGAAGGAGGGGAATTGACCGGTCCGAACTGCTGCAGTGCTGTTGGACAGAGATGCACTAGGCGGCGGCAGCAGCAAGGGGGATTGAGGGGTACTGGCGTACTGCTGTTGGACGGTACTGCTGCTGCTAGCCTGCAACATTGGTGTATTCGTTTGGGGCAAGCTGAGCAAGCAAGGGTAACCCGATTCAGGTGCTTTTGTTCCAACAGTTAATCTCACGTCATAAATTCTACAGTCTTTGTTTGTTATGTTATGAGATGTCATCTAGAATTGTAAATCTAGTCATGAGAAGAGGAAAAAGAGAAATAGAGACAATGATTTTATAGCATCCCAAAAGGGAGCCCTTCACAAATTTGTTAGGCCAAATAAAAATTCTGCTAGTAAATGTAGTTGCTTATTATGCTATCTTTGGACAAATGTAGTTGCTTTTTCAATTGAACATTGTTAGCTTGTCACCAATAAGATAATGGGAATTTTATATGGTTTAATGTGTCTATTAAGAATATAGAGAAATTTGTGTTCAATACATAAGTTGCTACCGAAATATCAAAATGAGCCATATATCTTTTTGTGTATAGGGCCCCCATATTTTTGTCTGGCACCGGGCCCCGGACTCCTCAGGGCCGGCCCTGGCTCCAATTCCCGAAGATGTTCTTGTTCTGAAGCCCGGGCATTAGATTCAGCCTGAAGTTTTTCTTTGAGCTGGGAAATTTCTTGCTCGGCCTTTGTGGCGTAATCCGGGAGATAAAGTTGAGCAAACATGAGATATGGTAACATAAAAAATGACGCAGTCAGGTCTCAAGTCACTGAGGAAAGTAAACCCTGGACTTGGGGGTTACTGTTGCAGTTTTTAGTGCTATAGAAGATTATAGTTGTGAGTCCCGAGTTGCCGAAGGAAAGTTAACCCGGAACTTGGGGGCTACACAATCAAGTTTTTATCAGAGATGTTTTGAGTGGAGTCCCAGGTTGCTGCAGGCACACAACCCGGCACTTGGGGGCTACTCAAGTTCAAATTTTAAAATGATGAATTCAAAAGTTAGTTCCAGGTTGCTGCAGGCACACAACCTGACACCTGGGGGCTACAGGATTTGAATTTAACAGTTTATATATAAAAGAAAGATGTTGATGCAGAAATTTTAAGTCCCAGGTTGCTGTGAATAGTAAACCCGACACTTTGGGGCTACAGTGTTTGAATTTCTATTTTGGTTAAGTTGTTATAAGCACCAAGTTCATCAGCGAGTGATAATCTTAGAGCTTGGGGGCTACACAGTATATGGATATACAGTGAAACGCAAGTAAATGTAAGAAAGATTACCTCATAATGCTTCTGCATTGTGGAGACCAAGTTAAGCTCAACATCCTTGTGTTGAGCGAGCCGGGTGAAATATTCATCACGAAGAGCCAGCATGGACATGGAATCCATGATGTCTATGCACGCTTCTATTCTTGTAGACAGTGTTGGGCCTCCAAGAGCAGAGGTTTGTAGAACAGCAGCAAGTTTCCCTTAAGTGAATCACCCAAGGTTTATCGAACTCAGGGAGGTAGAGGTCAAAGATATCCCTCTCAAGCAACCCTGCAATTAAGATACAAGAAGTCTCTTGTGTCCCCAACACGCCCAATACACTTGTCAGATGTATAGGTGCACTAGTTCGGCGAAGAGATAGTGAAATACAAGTGATATGGATGATTGCAAGTAGTAATTGCAATCTGAAATAAAGATGGCAGCAAGCAAACATGTAGCAGAACTTGATGTAAACGGTGTTTCAATGCTTAGAAACAAGGCCTAGGGATCATACTTTCACTAGTGGACACTCTCAACAATGATCTCATAACTGAATAAGTAAAAGCTACTCTTAAACACTCTCTTGTTGGATAACAAACACCATTCATTGTGTAGGGCTACAAAAGCACACCTCAAGCCGGAGTAAACAAGCGCCACAACGTCATAAATGAATCACACACGGTGCACACACTGTCACCTTTCACCGTGGAGAGTACCGGAGTTCATATTAAAGTAACCTATAGAGTGCATAATAGATAAAGAGTAACATCTACATATTCAACTAGATTAGCACAACTGAACACAAGTAAATACTACTCGGGATTATTCTCCTTCTTGATGAAGCAAGAGTACTATGCGTAGGGCTGCAAAAGCACACCTCAAAGTCTGAGTAAACAAACACCACAATTCCCAAGAATAAGCCATGATAAATGTCTAAATTATTCATAGAGTCACACAAGTACCCACACTGTCACCTTGATACCGTGTTGTCACAATGACTCCAGAAACTAGACAAAATCACTTGAGTAGCATAAACATTATTAATGTATTCAGCGATACTAGCAATACACACGATCACATAAAGATCACACCATGGGAGAGAGAGATGAACCACATAGCTACCGGTAGAGCCCTCAGCCTCGGGGGAGAACTACTCCATCCTCATCATGGGAGTCAGCAGCGGTGATGAAGATGGCGGTGGAGTCGATAGAGATGACTCCGGGGGCAATTCCCCGTCCCGGCAGTGTGCCGGAACAGAGACTTCTATCCCCCGAAACTTGTCGTCGATGGCGGCGGCGCTGCGGAACTCTTCTGGAAATATGGCTTCGTGTTTTAGGGTTTCCGCGTCGGGAGGAATATATAGGCGAAGGGGCGGCGTCAGTGGAGTCCCGAGGGGCCCACACCATAGGGCGGCGCGGCCAGGGGGCCCACCGCGCCGGTGTGTGGTTTGGCCACCTCGGCGCCCTCCTTCGTCTCTCCTTCGGACTCCGTGACGGTGCTGGAAAAATAGGGACGTGGCCTTTTGTTTCGTGCAATTCCGAGAATATTCGCAGAAGTAGTTTTCTGGAATAAAAAACAGCAGAAAACAGGGAACTGGCACTTCGGCATCTTGTTAATAGGTTAGTCCCAGAAAATGCATAAAAGTGATATGAAGTGTATAAAAACATGTAGCAAATGGTATAATATAAGCATGGAACAGCAGAAATTATGGATACGTTGGAGACGTATCAATCCAGAGGTGGCAAGTCAGCATAGAGAGCCGGGCTTTTGCCATGAGCAGAAGGAGCCGGCTTCGTCTCAGGAACAACTACTTTAGCAATCACGGTAGAGGTTCCTTCAATCAGGACTTGGTGAGACCCGGTAATTTCGACATCATCCTCCTTAGTCCCCGAGCCTTGTACGGGCGATTGTTCAGCGAGAATGGCCTCAGGTGCTCGAGGAGGAGATGGCATGGGAGATGCGTTTGGCGCTAGGTCCTTAATTGGCTCATCCATCTGAGCCGGTGCGTTAACGTGTGCCTCCCGTAGAGTAGGCTCCGTTGCGGCCGGAGGAGGAGAGGCACGAGGAGGAGAATCCAGGTCATCTTCCAGAATAGCCTTGACTCTGAAGGGAGAGTAATGATCTTAGTATCAAAAATATGTGAAGGAGGGTATATAAACAAGAAGCAAGTATATCTTACCCGGTGTTGATCTGAAAATCCTCAGGCGTGCTTACACAGTCTGGGGAAGAAACTGATAGAGATTTTGACTTAGCAACACGCAGTTTGCTAGCTAAAGGACTTGAAGTGGTGGAAGCTGTGCGTGGTTTTTTGACCCGGCGTGATAAACCAGTAGGAGGAATACCTGCATTAAGGGAATCCTGGCTTGTCGAGGATCGGGTCCGACGTTTTTTGTTGGCTTCCGTTTCCTTTTCATGTGGTTGTTCTCCGGGGTGAGATTTGTTCATCATATATTCAGAAAGACGAGAGTATGGCACCTTTGCGACAACAGACCGGGTCCTCTTGGCCGTCGGAGGCTCAGTGGGTTGTGGACCCGGTAAGTCGGCTGTAGCTGGGTCAGCAGGACCTAGAATAAGAGTTCCCGGGTTTTCAGTAGAAGTGCCCCTAGGAACGGCTTCACTGTTAATCAGTTCATTGAATAGTCGGCCAGTGGAATCGAGCTCACCTTCCTCATCATCTTCGTCCTTAACAACTTCAATGTCGTCACCATCTAGAGATGAGACAAGGGTATAATCTACTTTCCACCAAGCCACGTCCTGATAAGAAAAGAGAGTATAGCCCGGTAATTAGTATATGCCGGGTCAAGAGTTAAAGGAAATAAAGAGTTGTCAAAAAGAAGAGTTTTACCGTAGGAGGTTTGTTGGTGGCACTGAATGGGGCGAGCCCGGTCAGTGCTATCTTGGTCTTTTTCTCACCAAGCAATTTCTTGGCGGACTTTATAAGTTGATCATTTGAAAGCACCACTTTTGAGTAGCGCATGTCATCAGTAGGCTCTCGGTATACTCATGGAAAAGCCGGGTCCTGATGCTGAGTGGTTGAATGTGCCATCCAACCCAGCACTTGACCAGATCCACACCAGTGAGGCCATGGGCGAGCAGAGACCTGGCCCGGCGACGAAGGTCCTTGACCATGACTCAGTTGGCATCATCAGCATAGCTATTCATCTTGGATCGTGAGGCAGAGGAGAATTTCGGAACGACGGGTAACGGGCCTCGTCAGATTCAGGGGAAGTGTCTTTGCAATAGAAGTATGAGTTTTGCCATCCCTTGGGATGGCTGGCCAGAATGAGAGCCGGGAAATCACAGTCTTTCCGGCGTTGAATAGATAATCCACCATATGGACCTAGTGGTTGATCCTTACGGGAGGGATTGCAGTAAAAGATTTATAAAAACAGCTCTAAACTAGGAGCCATTTGGAGATAGTCTTCGCAAAAGACCACAAAGTTACTAATATTCAAGATGGAGTTGGGAGCAATATCTAGAGTGGTCAGACCATAGTATTTAAGTACTTTGCGGAAAATCAGAGAGCCTGGAGGTCGGAGTCCTCGCATCACATGATCCAAAAGAACAACGTTTTCACCTGGCTGTGGATTGGGACAGATTTCCTCGCCGAGGATGCGCCAGTGGATCTCACTTTGCTTTGGGATCCCGCCGCGACTGACAAATTCATTCAGTATCAGCTCCGTCACTATGGATTTGGTCCAATTGACCGGAGCGGCAATCGCGGCGGGAGCAGAGCCTGATGCGCCGCCGGTGGCCTTTTCCCTCGCTTTACCCGCACCCTTCACCGCTTGCTTCTTGTCTTTCCCCATGCAAGTCGAGCTTGGGTAATGGCCGATGGTGGGTGCTTGGATGTGGAGCTAACCCTAACAATGGAGCGGCGGCTATGGTGCGGGAGAGATGTGGAGATCGCGATTTAATAGGGAATCGGCGGAGCGGCGGTGCTGGATGGCTTGGTAATGGCTACAGCGGCGCTCGAGCTCTCCGGGATGCCTAATTTGGATCTAGAGATGGCGGCCGCGCGAGGTAGAAGATGAAGGCAGAGGGGAATGGGGAAAGTGATTCGATTTACCCTAGACTAATATTTATAGGCACAGTAAAAGCCCTAAGGGCATCGTAGTAAAAATTGCGTGGATAAGGATCTTTGACCGACATTCAACGACAAAGAGATAAGGACAAAAGGAATATTCTCAGACAGAGACTAACTAATGTTTTTTTGACTAAGTGTTGAATACAGAACCGGAGGCGTATGAACCCGGTAGAAAATGGCCGGGTTAAGATAAGGACCGCCAAGAAGAGCCGGCCTAGTTAAAGAGAGAAGCGTTGTAACCCGGTCTTTATATTTTAAGTACATGTTTCTTATTTTTCAGGTTAACCCGGACAGCAAGGATGGCGGATTCTCTTGAGACAAAATTTGAAGATAAGCAGTGAAGCATGCCAACCTAGTATCCAAGTTACCCTGGGGGGCTACTGTTGGGGGAATAATAACCGGTAGGCCCATGAAGAGGGAAGCATGACCCGCCAGGCAGGAGGCCTGACAAGGTCAGCTAACCATCGCCATGGGCTGGGTTACACTGATGGGCCGGAGAGCTTGTCGGTAACCCGGCCTACACAAGGAACGTTCTGGAAGACCCAGAGCGGAGTCAAAGACTTGGAGGACACAGAAGATTAGAAGAGTTAGAGTAGGACTCCGAGCTTGGGTGAGACTTGGCCTTACCTTGTAAACGACCAGGAGACCCGGTGGCCTTTATAAGACGGCTCCTAGGTCTTAGATCAATAATCAATACAGAATCCCCAAGTAGAGAGAGAGATCGAGACACCCTTGTAACCCTAGACTTGCAACCCGGTGACTTGTGTTCCCCGGGTTACGAGATCCACATATCAATACAAGTAAGCAGGAAGTAGGTCTTTATCTCCAATGGAGTGGTTGAACCTGGGTAAATCATGTATCCCCGTGGAGCGAGACAATCTTCTGTACACCAGAGCTGCAATGACCCCAAACCTAAGTTACCCCTGGTAACATCTGCCGTGACAATCCCACGACAGATGGTTTTGCAGAAGTGGGATCACTGATTGGAGCTTTCATGGATGCTGATATGCAAGGATATAGGGACAATAATGTTATCAGAATCAAGATAGGAGTGCGAGATCATAGGAAGATTCCAGAGATAGCTGAACTGACAGATGTTCCTCTGATTTATCATATCCATTTCAAGCTAGAACAGGTAGTGGAAGAAGGTGGGTATATGTGTGATGGAGTACTGATTCCAATTGAAGAATACGAGAAGAAGTTGCAGGAATAGAGAGGAGAAAGGGTACACAAGAAAGCAAGATGAGAAGCTCGGGAAGTGCAGGTTTCAGCTACTAATGCTAAAGCAACTGATAGTGGAAGCATGCAGGTGGATGATGGAGAAGGTAATCAGATGGATGTGGATAAAGAGACAGAAAATAACCTCAGAAAGAAGATGATGTCAAAGGTGGCTAGAGATAAACAAGATGAAGAAACTGTGAGGAATAAAAAGGATACTCAGGGGTCAGATAATGATATGGAGGAAAAGGTGGATTACGAAGCAAGCCAGGAGAACAACCCTGAACAAAAAGAGGATGATGAGAACTGGGATCCGGTGGAATATGCAAAAAGACTGGGGTTTAGCACGTAGGTGATTGGTAACTTGAAAGTGTTGAGGCCAGATGAGGAAGATGGTTTAGAGTCGTCTCAGCAAGATGTGGAAGGGCTAGAGGAAGTGAAAAAAAAGTGGAGACAAGAAGAAGAGGAAAAAGCCAAGAAGCAGAGCAAAGGCAGGAATAAAGCTAGAGCGAAAACAAAGAATGCAACTGAACCGGATGAGCCAAGAAGGAAGAGTAACAGGGGAGACACTGAGCAGAATATGATGGAGAAAGCTGAGATTGCGGCCAAGCAGAGGAACTTGGAGAATGTTACAGGTAAAATTTGCAAACCTGCTAGTTTAAGTAGTGCTGCGTCTTTGTTTCATTCGATTGCAAGTAAAGTTGGTGTAATCTTAGGTAAGGATAAAGATGAAATAGACAATACTGTTAATGTGATTCAAAAGTTAGAGGAAGCTAGATGTGAATTATATTAGCTGGTAAAAAGAAGGAAAAGGATGAGGAGGGTAAGTCTGTACAGGGGGGATTGGGAGATGATATCTCTGATTCTGAACCTGTACAAGGTAGTGATAAAGATTTGTCAAATGAGGATACAGATGAACTTTGTGCTATTCTAGCAGGTATAGGGTGTAGCAGTGCTAGTAGAAATAGAGGTAGGGGTAGAGGTAGGGGAGAAATAATTGGAATAGTAGGAGAGGTAGAGGTTTAGGTAGTTTACTTTGATTGTTTTTTATGTCAGGTTTGTTTTGGAATCCTAGGGGTCTTAATGACCCTGAGAAAAAGTCTGCTATTATTGAATCGATTAGGGACTATAAGCTTGGTTTTGTAGGCTTGCAAGAGACTAGGAAGTCGGTTTACATTATTTTTTTGTTAGATTCTTTGTCTGGCCCATTTAAATTTACCTGGATAGGGTCTCCGGCTAGAGGTTTTGCTGGAGGCGTGTTATTAGGAATTAATAATGATACTTTTGATATCCTGGAAGCTGATGTAGGAATTTATTATGTTAGATGTTTCGTGAAATATAAGGTGAATGGTCTAGTTTGGAATGTTGTTTCTGTGTATGGTGCACCTCATGATAAAGATAAAAAAGCTTTTCTGATCAAATTGGTTCATGTCTTGAGTGCTAATGAGTTTCCGATGGTAGCTGGTGGGGATTTTAATTTACTAAGAAAGAGTAGCGATAGTAATAAACCGAGGAGACTGTCCAAATGGTCGACTTTATTTAATGCTATCATTAATAATAAATAGTTAATGGAGTTAGAGTTACCTGGTAGAAAGTTTACGTGGTCTAATAATCAAGAAGATCCTGTCATGGCGAAATTAGATAGGATTCTGGTTAGTCCTGAGTGGGAGAAAGAGTTTCCTTTAGTAGCAGTAAGAAGTTTTCCTAGAGTAATTTCTGATCATTCAGCGTTAATTATGGATGTGTGTATAGAAAAAGCGCAGGTTACGAGCTTGTTTCATTTTGAATTATGTTGGTTTTTACGTCAGGATTTAGATAAAGTGGCATCGAAAGCTTGGTTTAAGAATTATGGCGGTAAGAGTTTTTTAGACTTCTGGCAAAATAGAAATAGAGGGGTAAGAAGTATGTTAAAAGGCTGGATCATTAATTATAATAGTGCTTATAAGAAAGAGAAAAAGTTCTTGACGCTAGAGATTGATAGAATTAATAGAGAGAGTGAGATTATTGGTTTGGAATTAGATATGTTTTTTATAAGAAAGACCTGGAGAGTAGGCTTAATGTTATTAATAAAGAGGAAGAGGTTAAATGGATTCAAAGGGCTAAAGAGAAAGAGTTGCTGGAAGGAGATGCGATGACTACTTATTTTTTTTGCTAAAGCTAGTGGTAGGAAAAGGAAAACTAGAATTTTGAGTTTAGAGCAGGACGAAGGTTTAATTCAGGGGGACAGGGATGTTTTATTATACGCTACTAGTTTTTATAAAGCTCTTTTTGGTCCTGTTGCTAGTGATATAAATGTCGAGTTGGAGGTACCGGTAGACTGTGTTCTGGGGGAAGTTGAGAGAGTTTTCTTAAAAAGAGAATTTTCGTTAGAAGAAATTAGAGTGGCTCTGTTTCAGATGAAGCATAATAAAGCGGCGGGTCCGGATGGTTTACCTGCAGAATTTTATCAACATTACTGGCACATGTTAAAATTTGATTTGGTGACTTTGTTTCAGGAATTTTATCATGGTAGATTAGATGTAGGTAGATTAAATTATGGTATTTTGACTCTGGTTCCTAAAGGTAGTGATGCTAATAAGATACAAATGTATAGACCCATATGTCTGATTAATGTGATTTTTAAGTTGATTACTAAAGTAATTAATAGTAGGACGATAATTATGGCAGATAAAGTAGTACTCTGGTTCACGAAGCGCTGCATGAAGTAGTTCGTAAGAAGAGAAGTGTGGTTATGTTTAAAGTAGATTTTGAGAAGGCTTATGATAAGATAAATTGGAATTTTTTGCTAAAAGTTCTTAGAATGAAGGGGTTCCCTGATAAGTATGTTAAGTGGGTAAGTGATAGCATTAGTAGTGGTAATGTAGCAGTGAAGGTTAACGGTCAGCTAGGCAATTATTTTAAAACGAAAAAAGGGTTGCGGCAAGGGGACCCTGTCCCCGATTCTTTTTGATATAGCAGTAGACGTTTTGCAAATTCTGATCAAAAGGGCACACGATAATGGTTTAATTAGAGGAATTATTTCAGATTTGGTAGATGGAGGCTTGTGTATGTTACAGTATGCTGACGATACAGTGTTTTTTTTGAAGCCAGTGAAGAAGATGCGCTGAATTTAAAGTATTTACTTTGTTGTTTCGAACATCTGTCTGGTTTAAAGATAAATTTTCATAAAAGTGAAGTTATTTGTTTCGGAGAAGCTAAAGTTATTAGTGAAAGGTATAGATACATCTTTACTTGCATTGGAGGTACTCTGCCGTTGAAGTATTTGGGGATTCCTGCTCATAGTGCTAGGTTGAGGAATAGTGACTGGAGGAATGCAGTAGAGAAGATGGAGAAGAAACTTGGTATGTGGCAGGGTAGATTTATGTCGTACGGGGGTAAATTAGCTTTGATACAGAGTAGTTTGAGTAATGTTCCTTTCTTTATGATTGCGATGTTTGAATTGCCAAAGGGTATAGAGAAGAAATTTAATTACTGTAGGACATGAATGTTGTGGGATGATGAAGAAGATGATAACAAGATGCATTTATTTAATTGGGGAACAGTGTGTCAACCCAAGGATCAGGGAGGTCTTGGGGTGGTGGACTTGCGTACGATGAATATTAGTCTCCTTTGTAAATGGTTGTGGAAATTAGAGAACGAGGAAGGAATTTGGCAAACGTTAATTTTGAGGAAGTATTGTAGGAAAAAGCTTTGGTCGAAGTTAAAAGGGGTATGGGTCAGTCTCATTTTTTCCAAGGTATTCTAGGGTAAGAGAACATTTTTATAAATATGTCAGAAAAGTAGTGGGGAGTGGTTTGAGAACAAGATTTTGGGAAGATCTGTGGCTGGGTGAGGTGCCTTTTAAAATTAAGTTTGCTAGGTTATATAATATTACTTTTAGTGCTGGTTTTACGGTAGCAAAGGTTTTGGAGGATGATTGGGTTAACGTGAGGTTCAGACGTACTTTAAGTGGGGAAACTTTAGATTCTTGGAATGAGCTGAAACAGTTATGTGCTAACGTGCATTTGTCTGATCATAATGATAGGTGTAGATGGTTACTGACGAAAACAGGGGAGTTTACTGTTAAGTCTTTGTATAATGCACTTAAGATAAATCAGGTTAACTGTGAGTTTAAAAAGTTGTGGTTTGTTAAAGTTCCAGCTAAGATTAAAGTTTTCTTATGGTTAATATGCAAGAAGAGTATTTTGACCAGGTATGTTTTAAATCATTGGGATGGGGGGGGGGGGGGGGGGGGGGGGGGGGGTAAGGTTGAAAAGTGTTGTCTGTTTTGTAGTAGAGACGAGAGTATAGATCATCTGTTCATTCAGTGTGCTTTGGCTAGATACGGGTGGAGTGTATAGAGTGTGCTTTCGATATTAAAATTAATGTTTCTTCTGTTAATGAGTGGGTTAGGTGGGTGTTCAGATTTCCTAATAAGATTAAAATGTGATAGCTGTAGGAGTAGCAGCGGTTTTGTGGGCTATTTGGAAAACTAGAAATGCAGCATATTTTGATAAAGTCTTTCCGTATGATCCTAGTTGTGTAATAGTTAAGGTTGCTCATTGGTTAAGTACTTGGGCTGATTTGCAGATCCGAGAACTACGAGAGCTGCAAATCAAAGGGTCAAAAGCGCTGTTGCAAGTGGCAGCGGAGGTGTTCAGTAAAAGTAGAGGATGGGCGCCGTTGACGCAAAGGATCGCTGGGTGAGTTAAAAGAGAAAAAGAGAAGAGAAGATGAGTTCCAGGAGAAGAGAGGAGGATGAGAATTTATGTTGTCATGGTTGTCGGTGTTATGTGTTGTATTGGTAGATGTTGTTTTTAGTTGGCTTTATGCTGTAAGAGTTTAGGTGTGGTAGTGTTTCCGAAGTTTTTCTGGTAAAGGTTTGGAGGTTGATGGTGGTGAGGTGATGGTGATGTAAAAACAAATGATGTGTTATGGGTTTCGTTTTAATAAAATGAAATCGGGGGCGGGGCCCTTTCAATCTAAAAAAAGCAGGCTCTACGACCCTTCCCCTGATTCTAGATTATTTTGTGTTCGCAGTGACATTTTGAACCGACTACAAGCTAGCAACCAATCCGGCTTCAAACCTCCAGGTGCATATTGTTTCAGTTTATGCGCAAATAACCCAACCTAGCACTCTCATGTTTAGCCGGATGTACACATCCGTATTTTAAAACGTTCCCGAAAAAAGTAATAATAGAAAATTAGATGTAAAGTGTGTAATTAGATATTCTTTAGCTTTGACTATTAGTAGTATATTCCTAGCAAAACCGGACTGTCACAATACATATACAAACTATTATTTGGATTGGTTCACATAGTGCAGTACACAAGAGGGGATAAATACACACTATATCTATCTAATCCTAGTTCTGGAGTGCAGCTTGGTTTTCGTGGCAACAGAAGCACTTCTCTAGCAGATTTCTTTCATACAGTGCTCATCTCAGTACCAATATGAATGTGGTCTGCAGGGAGGGAGCCATGCATGCCAGCCTGCTGCACTGGCTCAGCTGCTCCATCTTGACTATTTTCTCCGTTCACGTAAACTTCCTGAAAATGGTCATTGTCGGCTACACCGAGCGGTTCTTGATCAGCACCGAGGTTATCGCCCATGCCATCCTGTACCTCGTCGACAACACTATAGGTGCTGCTCTCCACATCAGCCTCTTCCAACCTGGTGCATTTGGCATACACCAACCTCACAATGCTTATCAGTAGCATCAGAGTTGAAATGGATCCAGTGATGACAAAGAGACCAGAGAATTTTGTAAAGTTAGAGGCCCAGAGTCAGCGTCTGGAACCGTGCTGTCGGCGATCAGCGGTAAGGAGGTTCCGAACCATTTCTCTTCGATTTGTGAACCCTCATTCCCTCCTGTTAGGTTCAGAATGGCGACCGAAATATTATGCACAAGCGGAGAACCTTGATGGAATGCCTGAAGAGATAAGAAGATGATGTTTAGCATATAAATTTCTTTGCCGGAACAAGAGATGAATACATATATATCAGGGCATTATGTTGAGTGGCTTACAAAACCAAATCCAGGAGTCTTGTATATGGACCCAAGCATCCTAAAACCATTTTTGTATCGACGATCGGAGAGGAATGAAGTTAAATAGGGGATCTCATCAACTATAGCCGACACCCCTCCATTATCCGACCCACTCCTCAAAGCAGCAGCATATTCTTCTTTCGAACTGTAGCTCCTTAACCTACTTTCACTGATATTATGATTCATCAAGAAGGACCGCACGAATGAGTCAGCTTGGTATCCCACAAAGTCACCATTATGCTGGAGCTGCTCCAGACCTGTCACCCAAGGGCGGAGCCTCTTTGCAGTTAACATGGATGACAAGCTTGCTGTGTAGCTCTGTACCAGAATCAAGACTACAAAGCACCATATCACCACAACAATTTTGGACAAGGGGCTTCTAATAGTTGCACCTGTCCATAGAATGGCCAAGATATTACTTTATCTTATAGCTATGGTAAGAAACTAATAAAAATACTTATAAGGCAGCAACTATTTTGTGGATTCACTAACCGTGAGAAAACGTCAAAGTGGAGAAAGTGAAGTAGAGGGCAGTGCTACACTGTCTCAAACTTGATCCTTGGTACTCCTGGTTTCTGGGTAGTTCAATCATCCACACAACAAACCCAGTATAGATAAAGAAGACCATGGTTGCTAACCATAGCCTCCCATTTAGTGGCTTAACAAATGTCCAACTGATTGTATTTGGTTCATCCCCGGCGAGCACAAGCATAGAAACACCAGACTGTGTGTATGGCATTGTAAAGTCTGTGCCAGTGACTCGTTCTGCGGTTATGGTTACGTCGCCTACTGCAGCGTCATACACCTGTTTATCCGAAAGTAAATTAGTTGGGACTAAAATGTATTTAAGTACAAGAAAACTGGTAAGAGGATTAAATGAAAGGGTGTAGGTGTAAGCCTTACCCCTAAAGACACGTTGCCTACTAGCTCATCATAAGTACCGTAGAAAATAATAAACTTATAGCACGGGCGCAGATGTAAGTTCTTCATAGCTGCCTCGAAGATATCAATGCTGTAGCCAGTGACATTTTTTTTCTTGGAAATAGGATCAATAACACTCACAAAAACTTGAAAACCTTCTTTTTTTGGCACGGCGATCCTAAGCTTCCTCTTACTTCTGCATTCTTGCATTCTTCTTCTTGTATCCAGTTCCGTGTCTTGTCTATAAGCTTTCAGATTAAAGAAGATTATGCTTTCGCTTCCAAGTGTAAAGCCAAACTTCGAATGGCCCCCAGAAGCTGTTATAGAATCTTCGAGAAAGAAGGCACATGTTGTTGGAGAAATGCCGGTGAAGGCGATAACGGGAATATGATTGTGGTGGCGAACCAGGTGCGAAAAATCACCCGCTTTGGTCAGTATCTGAGGCCCCCAGATGATGGCTTGCACTTGGGAATTACTGATCAGATACTCGACTGCCAAGCTCATGCGAAACACAAAATCAGCCAAAAACTAGCATGATCTTGAATTAATTAACCAGTAGTACAGGTGCAACACTCTTGCATTGTTCACGTAGCATCATATTAAATTGAGGACCTAGAGGTTGCGGTGCGCATTCGCTTCATAGATTCTTCTTCAATTTCATGTTAATGGATAAGAAAAAATATTTTATCCACGGGGAGGTTAGGAAGACCATGGACAATCATCCAAGGCCCATGGTCTCCATCATCTCCTAGGCTGACGAAGGTGCCGAGGTGGTGGGGACTGACGTAATCAGCCAGTGAGGATGAGGCATGTCTGGCCTTTAAGGATTTTTCAGGAAGAGCCACATGCAAATACACTCCCTCCGTCCTCGAATAACTGTGCTTCTACATTTTGTGGAAAGTCAAATTTATTAAATTTTGACTAACTTTATAAGAAAAAGGGCCGACATTTATGACATTAAATTGGCATCGATAGATTCGTCTTGAAATAAAGTTTCAAAATATACCAATTTTATGTCATACATATTGATACCCTTTTGTATAAAGTTGGTAATTTTTTTAAAACATTGACTTAGTACAAAAGCTAGATGTACACTTATTCGAGGACGAATGGAGTATGTATATATAGTTTCATATGTATGGAGGCACTGATATTAAAGTTTTTTTTATAATGGGCATTTTATTACTTTAAAGATTAAATCATTACACCCGTCCTCTGCATAATTTGGATGCACACTACCGCACTCATAATAGTCTGAAAATAAAATAAAAATACATAAGCAAGTAACAAGCTAGTAGCTCTATATCGCCTATGTCCCTGGGGACCTATCCAAAAATCATGCGGCCATCCATGTTGGATAAAACAAATTCCTCGCTCATAATTGATATTGGAGTTGGGTGACACTATTGAACCCACCGTGAGAAAACCATATCTAGCTTGTAGATACTCCGATCCCTCCGTTCCATGGTATAAGACGTTTTAGGGTAAAATATACTCTTTACTTTAATTATTTAGAATCATTTTATTTGGAATTTGTACACTTCCGTGGGTACCTTTTTTCATTTTTAGAAAGTAAAGTTTTTTTTAAAGATTACCCCTGTCTTTGTTTATGCTCTTAGATCAGCCTTCCAGCGAGTGGGCGTACGTATTGGTAATTTTCCTTTGGATAATTAAGTTTCTTCTTATTTTTGTCATGGCAATATGTGCAGGGTAATCTAGATAGGTGCACCACCGCCAGTGGCGGAGCTAGGGCCTGGCATGCCCGGGCAGCTGCCTGGGTTAAGCTGGTGATTACCCTTTAATTTATATCGAGACTTAAGGTGTTAATCAAAGTTCTGTAAGGGCAAAAATCTGGCAAAGCAAGTTCACCTGGTCTTTGCCCATGCTCCATCAATGAGCTGGCTCCGCCACTGACCACCGCCACACGTAATTAGTTGTCAAATGTTGTCGTCACCCTCCTAATGTTGATGCGGTGTATCTAGTTTTTCTCCACTGGCATGAGTAATCGCGGTTGAGACGATTCAGTATAGAAGATGAAACGGAAGACTCTCTCTACGGTCTGTTAGTTGTGAAGTCGTGATTGCAAGGGATAATGGACATTGACGTATGTGGTATGCGGTGCTTGGAGCTGTGTTTGTTTGTCATGTGCCAAATCGGGTTTTGCCTACTGGTTCAACTTTTTTAACAATGCCTTAGACCTAGTTGAGCTACGTTGCGTGATTATTGTTGTGAGAGTTCACCCGATTTTCGTTGAGTAACTAGGTTTTCTGGATCAGGTTTTCTTATTATCTGGAAAGCAAAAACATACATACAGTATGAATCAAACATATCAAAATTCAAATCAATATTTCAAACACAACCATAGAGTAAAAAAAAAGGTATGAATAGTAGCTAGCTTAATTGGGCTGTATATTTGGCCCATTAACACTACGAGCACTGATTTTTTTTTGTTTCTCAAGCTATATATTAAGTTTGGTTTTGAATTCTCTGATACATGTAACTTTACTACTGAGAATTTATTTCATAAGTTTTAGCAATACTTTAATTGTCCAAATAGTACGCAGGTGCAATGAGAGTGCTTTACAGCCGGTAGTACTCATAAATTCTTGTAAAGAAAACAAAAACTAATATATGGGCCAAGCACCTTGTAGCCCCAGCTCAACTAGGACAGTCCACCCCAACTCTGTCGATGTGATCTATACCACATAGTACTCTGTGCGTCTTAGGCCACTCATAGAGTCATAGTGGAGACTATATTACTCCTTTCATAGATGTCCTCATTTACTGGTTCTTAGAGAAATTCTCACTTGTGAATTGTGATGTACTCCATATGTTTCTAACTATAAGATGTTTTAGCTCACTCACATGTTGATTTGGTGCAGACCTAAATGAGTGAACATATACATTAAAATATGTCTAAATACATGTACATACATGTAAATGTGGACAAAACATAAAACATCTTATATTTAGGAACGGAGAGGGAGTGTGGTAATATGTTACCATAACTCTTTTCTCCTCACTAGTAACATACCATGTCACTCAAATGACTAGTTATCATTACACGGGATTGTACGTTATATATCACATATATATAATAGGAGATATGTGGGGTGGATGGAGTAGGTATTCACTAGAAGAAGTCGACGTTTCGTCACCCACTTACCCGATCGTGTTGCTGTGGCCAGATCCCCGCGTGAATCCATCACGCGAAGCTCCATCCCGCTGGCGTAGCTCGGGTGCTTGAGGTCAAAGTCATGCAACGCTCTGGAAATGCAGTCGCTTCTTTTCCTTCCCACGTCGCTCCTCAGGTCCAGCACCACGCCCACCCGCACCGGCACTGCCTGTGCCATCGTCGCCGGCGCCGCAGCCGCCATGGGTGACAAACCGGCAGTGCTCCAGAGCATGAGCAACGAGAGGAAGACAGGCGAGCACCTTGTTGCCCACTCCATATGCCTGCTAATTGGTAGTAACATTTTTACTTGTCAATCAGTTGGTATACCTTGTACCAATACGTGCCAACTGTCACACTATATATACTGTTCATCATAGATAATATATACTGTTCATCATAGATAATATATACTGTTCATCATAGATAATATACCAATCAGTTGGTATACCTTGTACCAATACGTGCCAACTGTCACACTATATATACTGTTCATCATAGATAATATATACTGTTCATCATAGATAATATAAGTATGTATATATACATTATCAGTACACTGTACATGTATACATGCCGCGTTGGGAGCGACGTGTGAAATTTCCTGGAAACTTCTGACTAATAGACCCCGAGATTGCTCGATAGATCATCAACGATGTAGAGAATTTATGTGTGATGGAGGCTAATATTGTTGTCAACCAAGGAGAGTACAGATGTTTCTATTTGAAAAGAAACTAAATACAGTTGTATCTTCGTTTTTATCAAGTCCTACGGCAATCAGAAGTTGAAAAAGTAGCTAGATAGCGACATCCCTTTCTCCTGGATCGTTGGATGAATGTGGTGAGGTCAGTGCTTAAGTCGGCTGCGTCGACGTGTATGAAATGGACGAAGACTTCAAGTCGGTAGCGACGTTACTCTCAAGAAACTAAATACAGTTATATAACTTCGTTCTGATCAAGTCATACGGCAACCAGAAGTTGGAAAACTAGCAGACAGCGACATCCTATCTTCGAGGATAGTTTTTTTTTAGGGGAAGGCCATCATGGCTTCTTCCTGGATAGTTAGATGCATATGGGGACGTCAGTGCTTAATTCTGTTGGGTCGACGGGTGTATAAAATGGGCGAAGACTTAAGAGTCTTCGATCCACACTATTGGCTACAAAGTAAGCTGTACTTACGTTAGTCGGTAGCGACATTACTCTCGAGAAATAGTTAAGTTAATTCTATATTACAGTCAAAAAAAGTTAATTCTATACGCTTGGGAGTTTGATGGAGACTCGATGGCGATGCCTAACCTTGCCACCGCGCTGCTCTGATCTGTCGGCGACGAACAGTTCCTCACCATCGCCGTCCGCATCGCGGTTCGCTCGGAGGCTCGGAGGGGCGGTGGAGGTTGAACTCGAGACTAAGACTGGACGTCCAGATCGGGCTTTTTGGCTCGGCCCTAAATTGGCCTGACTCGGTGCGAGTGGGGCTCGGCCCGCTAAGTAGTTTGACCAAAACGGAGAAGTGGCCATGTCACTTGTGTGAAAGGATTCTTCGACAATAGTTGGGCAAAACCTATTTGCCGACCAGGTCAGAGCGTATTCCGCTCCGCACACCTACTTCGCGCAGTGGGCCGGCCCACTACGAGCTCCTCCAGCCAGAATTTGGTTTTTGCTGCTTTTTTTTGTCTCATCCTGTTTCTTTTTTTGGTTGTTTCATTTTTCTTTCTTCTTTTTCGTTTTTCCCTGTTTCTATTTTTTTGTTCAGATTTGAAATTTGTTCATATTTCAAAAACCGTTCAAAAATAATTTCCGTTCATAGAGTTTTTTAGTTCTATTTTTAAAATCGTTCAAAATTAATTTCCGTTCACCATCATTTTCTGTTCATTTTTTAAAATCGTTTAAAAATATTTTTGTTCACCGTCGTTTTCTGTTCACTTTTAAAATTATTTGTTGGTCCTTTTTCAAACAGTTGTTGATGAGAATCCTATGATGCATGTAGGCAAGCACATGTTCCATATATCGTGAGAATATGTGGTCGGTATCATCTACTCCCTCCGTTCATAAATATAAGAAATTTTAGCTATCCAATATGTTGTCTACATACATACTAATATGAGTGCGCATACACACTAAAATATGTCTACATACATCTAGATATATGTGAATGTGGACAAATGCTAAACATCTTATATTAAAAAATGAAGGTAGTATATCATGAGTGTTGGAAGACTTTATCGGGTCAAACTGTTATTGCATCTATCAGGACATGGCCTTCATGCCCGTTTCAAGGGTTGGTGTTATGTGGGATGTAGACATTATTCATTTGGGTAGGTTATAGACATTATTTAATTTTTGGCTTAAGTAGTTGGCCAGTTAAATTAGAATGGCCTTATTTAATTCCTTGCAGTCACACACCCATGGATGCATGCCTTACTTTATGGATGCATCAGTGGCTTTCTGGCTCAAATGATTCACTGACTTTGTAAGTGTTATTGAATGAAAAAGTCGAAAACCCTCCATCTCGTTAGGCTTTCTTACAGGGAGTGAGCAGTTTTTTTTATCACACTTCAAGTGGTTCCACGCCTCATTTAATTCGTTGCATGCACATATCCATTCACTTTATTTTGTGGCGTGGTGTAACTATCTGGCTCAAATGATCCACAAACGTATCGAATCGTACGTGTGACTGAATTAAGAAGTCAAAAGTCCCGATGCGCTTTCCAGTGGGTATTATTTTCTGTCATGTCTTTGATCTCCAAGCCCAGCCCAGTGCAGTGCAGTGCAGAGAAGAGAGCTCAGTATCGTAAGAGGCCCAAACAACAGTCCAAGAGTATAGCATGTTGGCATTGCAATGTTTAGTCCCACCTTGCTAAGCTAGAGAGGTGGAGAGCAACTTATAAAGGGGGCCTTTTGCTGTCTTCTAGTTAGTAGTAGAAGCACATCAAACACACAAAATAGCGCGTGATTATTCGTGACTTATGGCGCGGCTAGTGGTTCTAGCAAATAGAATCTATCTTTTTTGCACAGTTTTTTTTTTCATCTAGCTTTATCATCCGTGGGAAGCTAGATTGGTGACTCTGCTGCCACTGTCCTTTATCTGCACATATGAACAGAGTTGGAGTCCACGACATCACAGGCAACTACTTGTTCATGTCAGAAAATTGCTCAAACTGAACTTCAGTCTCCTTGCTTGCGACGGAACACCAACCAGGGAATGGCAGACTGTTTGGTGGGAATGCTGGATCTTTTTTCGATAATAGTAATAGGTAGTGTCCGTTGATTTGTTATAGAAAAGAAAAATGTAACTCATCGTTGCTGTATGTAGGTTAGCTTTAGGCTCATATTGTACATCCAAATGTAATTATGTTTACGTTATTTTTGCGACCTGACGGGTGCACATTGTCGCTGTATTGACTGGCCGAGCAAATTCTAACGCGTCGGCTAGGGTTCCTCTTGTTGAGTGTGTGAATTGCTTTGAGGTACTGCATAAATTGTTTTTCATTTGCTCGTGTCATGTTTTTTGCTGAAATGTTGGGGTCGGTCATGATTTTTCTGAACTATCACAATAAATTCATGTTGGATATATGCATTGTTCCCCAGAAAAGAGTGACCTATACAAAAGATATATATGTTACCGAGTATGGTGCAATCTTCATTACTATTTCGCATTTTCATGTATATATCTATACTTCTTTTGAACAAAACTCCGCTAACTATGGAAAATCTGTTTTGAGTCGTACGTGTAGATGTACCCACTATTTAAAAATCATATTTCAAATGTCAAAAAAGCAAAATAAACTTTTCATGTGTATATCTAAACATTCTACTTTCGGACAAAAAGTTTCGGAAAAATTCATTTTTTGTAGCTTGTGTAAAAAAGACAAATTTCGGTGGTCCAAAATGACTTTTCACGAGACATATTTTTTGTATTTTTTACACAAGTAACACAAAAATTCGTTTTTCCGCAAAACTTCATGTGCGTTCATAGAATGTTCGGATGTTCACCCAAAAAATGTATTTGTAATTTTTCGACATTTTGACATGCATTTAAAATATATTTTTCACAATGGGTGCATCTAGACGTATGAGTCAATACACCGTGTCAACTAACTATATAATTCCTTGCATTTTGTGTCGTGTTGACGCAACAATTGAGTGCGGCATTTTGGAGGCCGAGCTCCCTGAAGCTCTTTTTTTTCGAAAAAATCAGTATCAAAATATTTTTAATTTACAAAAATTCGAAAAAAGTCTACTCGTGTGGACAATGTCGTGATCTACCACTGTGCAAAATCTTAATGATTTTTTTATATATTTTGGCTAGGAAAAAAATGTGTATATCTGGATCGGTGAGTAGTGCACAGTTTAAAACATTGAAATTTCGTCAGATTTTTCATTTTTATGTAGTAAAATTTTGCACAGTGATAGATCTCGACAATCTATACCTAGAATTTTTATTTTGAAAATTTTGGAAATATAAAAATTCAGATTTTGAATTTCTTGGAATACCGACTCGGTCTTCAAATGCATTTTCCGCTCAATATATACAATTTGCACTATATAGAGCAGCTGGCGCGTCCGTGACCGCGCTGGCATGAATCCAGTTCCGCTGACGCGCTGACGCCACTGAACCGGGCACGACATTGCTCTCACACGCCACTTCGCTGACGCTAGCTACGAAATAGAGAATGACGATCGCTCAAGTCACCCGAAGCTTAGAGCATCTCGCAGTCCCTCAAAACACGGAACCTCAAAACAGTTTTGAGGTTCGCGTTTTTCCTGATTTTGCTCAATAAATGTGCAGCGTAGAATAGAGTCCTCAAACTGAAACCGTAAAATAGACTATTCCCTTATATTCTTTTCCAACATCTTCTTCTTCCTCTCGCCCAGATCAATCCAGCTACCCTCGTGCCCCACGTGGTAATCAATCGATGCAGGAAAAGCGCCGGCGCCCGTTGAGCTAGCTACCTAGTTGTAGGAAAAGAATCCATCAATGCAGGAGCTAGCTAGCTGTGCGTTGAGCTAGCTGTGCTCAATCGATTAAGGAGATAGCTAGCTCGCGTTGAGCTAGCTACCGTAGGAATCGATCGATGCAGGAGATAGCTAGCTAGCTCCCGGCGAGGCGGACCTGGACCTATGCATGCGCTTCCGCCGGCCGGACCTCACGCGCTCCTCCACCGGCCATGACGTGCGGTCGCAAGATGGGGAATGCACGGTGAGGATTTCATCTCGCGAGCGTTGACCAGTTTGCAGGCACCCTTGAAGGAATCCTCATATTGCCTCAAAATCTCCATGTTTCCAGGTTGTGGCTACGATTTCACGGCGCCTTTAAAAGTTTTGAGGTTTTGACAAGTTTTGCAGGCTCTATTCGGGACGTTTTTTCGACAAAAACTGTAAATTTACAAGTTTGACCACTTTTGAGGGCTCTGCTAGAGATGCTCTTAGCTAGCTAGACCTAGCACTACTAGGAAACAGACCATCTGTAGGCACCCATTTTGCCTTTCTGTGGCGCATGGTGGGTGTGTCACAGATATCCCGCCACTAAATTGTAATTCTGTGACGCATGCGGGGGTGCGCCACAGAAGGACCAAGTTTCTGTGACGCACCCAGCCCAATGCGCCACAGAAATATTTCAGTGGCGCATCTGTCATCCATGCGCCACAGAATTACATGCGCCACAGAAAAAAAAACATGCGCCACAAATACATTACAGATATTTTTGATTTGTTGCTGCCTGTTGTATAAATACAGGTATATTACAGGAAATACATATATATTCAGGATTTATACCGATATAATAGAAACAATAATATATTTAACACGGTATATGAAAACAGACATATTACTATTTCATCACATTACTTAGAGCCCGAGATACATACATATAGTGAAAAGTTCCAAATTTTTACACAGTCTATACAAAAGTTCATCGATCATGTCACACGTTACAAATGAAGTTCACCGCCGAAACTAGGATCAAATAGAGTACATCGGCGATGATGGTGAGCAAGAGCGGGAGCATGATCATGGAGTCTTCTTCTTGAGCGGCGCCGGGAATGGTTTATACATCTCCTTCGTCGTCCACGTCCTGGTGTCCTGCTGAGCCTCTAGGCGTTCTTCGATGTCCCTCTGGCATAACCCTGGAGATGGATTGGGATATATATTGGTTAATAATATAAATAGAGTATGATTTATTCATCTAAGTGGATAAGTCTATAATAAAGAAAATAAAGAAGCACTTCTTGCGAGTGAGGCAAGGCTTTCTTTTATAATACATCCTACCTATGGCGCGGTGGAAGGACCCCCTCTTGTGCTGACATCTTCGATGATGATTTGCGATAACTACATCTGGATGCGATGGAAGTCTTCTCTAAGCTCAGAATCGGTGATTTCACCCGCACATTTGGTCCATTCTCGGAGACTAGATGGCATCCTTGTTTTCTCTGCATCCCGGACAAACCCTTTAATGTGATGGAGGACGTAGAAGGCCTCCTTCACGCTGCCAGGCTTCTGCTTGATGCAATGGAACTCGGTCCCATGCCTGAACCGGTGTTTGTTGTCATTTGTGAGACATTCCCCCTTTTATCTTTTTCGAGTGGCCTCCCTTTTGGGCGTAGCCCTCGAGAGCCTCATCGAGAACACCCTTTATTCTGGTGTAGTCTTTCTTCCTGCTCAAACTCCCCGAGTCGAAATAAGTGGCAATGGACCACCTCGGGCTTAGGATGATGAGTGTGCAGTACTTGTCCCTGGTCAACACAATTGAAACGGAATGTTGGAAAGGATCAACAACGGAAGAAATCTATAAGAAAGCATAAATACGAGGCGGCGAGCGGATGTGTACTTACTCGGGAGAGAAAGGAACAAGAAGGCTGTTCTTCCTCTTGTTGGTCAGCATGAACCTCTGGAGGTACTCCGTGGCCATGGTCCGCGTCCTTGATCCTTCCACCAGCTGGCTGTCACGCATGTAGTAGGGATCCGCTACCGCGACGTACGGGTATTATCTCTCCTGATCTTCATCGCCGTACTGAGCGCGTATAGGCGGACCAAGTTATAGTCCAGCCGTTTAGAGTGAAACAGATTGAAGACGTCCTCGAACGCTATGAAGAACAGATCCGGGGGCTTCATGGACGAAGTCCAAGTCCTTTGGCACCTGGGCCGTGAACACCGGGTAATTTGGATTCTCGTCTTTAAGAAGGAAGCCCTCTAGCGTCAAGATAGATTGATGCAAAGAGTGCATGGGTCCTTCTGCGAGGCGGAGCAGCTCCGGAGGCAGTATCGGTTTACCAGCTTCATGAACTCGGGTCAAGCCATCCGCACGGGGTGATACCATGTCTTCATGACCCGATAATCTTAGGAGCTGGCTGGCTCGCAGAGGCGCCTGCCTACTCTCTTCATGTGCTTCTTCTTCTTCATCTGTGGGGATGCTGGGGTGCTAACCCCTCGCAAACCGTCCTCTTCAGTGTGCCAGGACTGAAAACGTTAGCCGGTTTGTCTTGATCGCCGGCCTCCGGAGGCGTGTCTTGAGATAAACTCTAGAAGGTCAGGCGCTGCGTGCATGTAGTGGGACGACCAGGTTGATCGCCGTGACCGCGGAAGGGTTCCTCATCCACAGGAGGCATGTAGAAATCTTTGAGGCGCCAGTGTTGAAGGCGCCAGTGTTGAGGAAGCAATCGACGTCGACATTATCCTCATCATCGTTGTCGTTGCCAGCAAGTTGAGGTGCAACGCCTTTGGCTTTGGACGGCCGTTGCGGTACAGACGTTCCCAACAATTTTTGGTGGCGGCTGGTGGTCGCGACGACCGCCGGTTCCTTCCGGGTGGTGGCGACGGTTGCTTGTGGCGCCGGTTCCTTCCCAACAGTTTTTGTGGCGGCTTCGGGGGCCGAACGAGGTGGCACCGGTGGTGCGCCTCAACCCCTGAAGACCCTCCCCAAGACGAATCTGGTTCTTCGGCCATTCCATGATCCACTTGGTGCATTTTCCAAGGACCATGTGGTCCTCGGCTCCCGGAGGTTGCATGGGGGGTCGATGTCATGAAACTCAGGCACTACCGCAGTCACCCTGACCTTCATCACGGCGTCGCTCATTTTAGTGTTGTGCATATCGCGGCTCATTGGTTGTATGATAGTGCCCTGAGCAACTTCCTTCAACTCGCCGCCGGCCCCCACCCTATGCAGGAGTATGCAAGGCATGTCCTGAGTCAACACATGCATGTTGGGCATCATGAGATGGCAGTCATCAAAGGCATAGTTATAAAAGATGCCGCAGACTAACTAATTAGTTTACCTTGGTGATGGCGTTGAGCTCGGCTAATGTCGAGACAAGGGCGCCGGTGCCGGCGGCCAGCCTATCATTCTCCGGCTGCTCGTGTGCATTATCAAGCACCGCCGCGGTAGGGGCGTCGGTGGGACCAAAAGGAGCGGCGGCTGCTCCGCGGTGTTGGCAGCGGGGTCACCAGGTCCGGCGACTCATTATTGCTGGAGTGCTGCCGGCGAAGCTGGGCACGTGTATCGGCCCCTGTCGACCTGCAGCATTCCAAGCAGCTAACCCCTCCATCAACCCAGGGGGTAAGATCGCCCGGAGCTTCTCCTCACTAACTTGTCCACCGTGCTGGAGTCCACTTTTTCCTGCTTAGTGACTCCACCTTCTTCCTTAGCTCCACAACCTCGGCTTTATCCCTAGTCGGCTTCCTCCTCTCCTTTCTCGTCTCGGCGTCCGTGCTGTAGTACTGGAGGAACTTCATGCTCGTGCCAAAGCCGGACACACAGCCAGCTGACGTCGGCGGCGCCGACTTGTCCCTTTTCTTGTAAACATTCATCCCCTGTTGAAAGTCGTGTCCCACGGCTCCGTCGACCCCTGGGAGGATGGGCCGGCCTCAGCGTCAGCCTTCAACTCGTCCTCCTGCAGACAAAGGAAATTAAGGTGAACCCATGTAGAAATATGGCTTCGTTATCTAATTAGATCAACGCAATGAATTTTGAGATATCCGCGGTAATTAAATTCCTTACCAGCACTTTCTCGAATGCCCTCACATCGTCATCGTCGATAACGAATTCCCCCGTCGTCTTTTTCAGATAGTAGCGGGACCGGACAAAGTTCCTAACCTGCTCATCCGTGTTTTTATGCCATGGGTTTTATTTTCCTAGACGTGCAATCTCGGCATCCTCCTTGTCCCAAATGGGTTGTTTTCCTTGGTAACCGCCGCTTCCCAAACGGTGGTTACCTATGTTCATGTCCCGCATTTCCTTCCCCCACTTGGTCCATTTTTTAGCCTCCTCAGACTTTAAGGACAACTTGAATGACTCGAACTCTTCTACGTCGAGTGTCGGCTCTTTGGCACTTATCTTCTCCCAGCTGTCACCCTTATCAATCTTCTTCTTCACCCGGATTTCCAGCTGCTCAAGGCGGTGCTCATCTTCGTGATGGCTAAACTGTCCACCTTTTTGTTGAACGGCTGCGGGAACGTGTATCGTTGGTGAAACTTCTTGAGGAGGTTTTCGACCAAAGGCTCATTCTCATTAGCCTTGCTTCTGAGGTCCTTCATGTTGATCGACGCGCTTTCCCAGAGGATGCACCCTAGTTGCATGCCGTACCCTTTGCAAGCTCCGGCGGCGCCACTGGTAGACCACTTGGCGTGACCTCAGTGAACACGTCTGTGACGTTGGCGAGCACTTGCGGTGTACGATTCCTCCTTTGCTTCTTCTGCTTCTGAGCGGTCGGGTTGCTGCCACCACCACCATCTGTGTGGTCGCCACCATCGGTGATGGTGGTGTCATCCTCATGGCCGCCACTACCAGCTGCATCGGTGGTTTCGGCGTCGTCCTCCCAACCCTCTTGCTCATCGTCGGCACGTTCGCCACCACTAGCAGCTTCGGCGGCCTCCACCTCCTCCAACTCCTGGGACATCTCCCAGAACGAATTGTTGGCATCTCTAGCTTCTTGTTCGACGCTCATGTGTTTAGAAGGGCCGGGCTCCGCGTTGGCCGACATGTTTGCACTGCATTAAAAAGAGGCAAAAAGTTAGTACAATAAATATAAGAAAAAAATCACTTAATTAAGTACTAAGATACCCCGGCCCATGCATTAGTCGCAATACCACATATGACCTATTTTTAGCAAAGTCATGTTAAAATTCACGATTTTTTTTGGCATGACCTTTACTAAAAAACGGATATATGAGTACCCAATTTGCCGGAGTGGAAGTTAATTGACGTTTCGGCAATCTCAAGGGCCTCATGTGTACCTGCATAGATTTCACAAATCATATTGGCCGGCATCGCCGGCCAGCAACATCCACATACACGACAATCCCCATGACACGATGGTCGTGGTAGCATAGAACACATGGTCACAAACAACCATGATGTCGGAGCACAAACAACCACGACACGATGGTCGTGGTAGCACAGAACACACGATCACCGGAGATTGAAGGGGTTAACCAATAGCTCACCAAAGGGGAACTGTAGAACCAAATCGATTCCAAGGGCGTCTTCTTACCTAGCACACACAAGCACCTCTGCACCTGTACAACCAAAAAAAAAAGGATCATGAAGCAGAAACAAGAGAAAAAGAACAGAAACAAAGGCAGCATCATAGGCACCAGAATACATTTGCATTTTCTGTTTAGCATATCTTAGCATTCTTAAGCCCTTCCAGATTTATAATTGACAGATTAACTAGTCCTAATTTGTACTCCATATGATAGTAGCAATTAACAAGTATGGTTCTTATATAGACTAAACATAAAATATCGAAGAAGTAAAGCCCGAAATGAAAATACAGATAGTGTGCAGCATACCAATGAGACATTTTTAGTGGTAAGTACATAGGTAAAAACTCCAACATTAAAACTCCAACATTTTTAGTGGTAAGTATATAGTGCAGCATACACCCATTCATGCAGCATTTAAACAGTAGAAAAACACCCATTACTCACTATTGCGATCAGCGCAAACCTAATGTATATTGGTCTGATTACAACCTAGCTAAAGGCACCATAAAAATCAGATGATAGAAACCAGTATCATGATCAAATTTCTCGCGGGCATTCTGTCGAACAGGTGAAGTATGGCTCGAGTTGTACCTGGACAGTTGCTATCGTTGAGGGCTCTGGCGAGGAAGAAGGAGAGGTCAAGCAGCGCGCCGTGAAGGATCAAGGGAGAGAGTGCAGGCACGGGGAAGGAAGCGGCGACAGAGGCTGGCGGGGTCACGGCCGATGGTGACGAGGTCAGGGTCGCGGCGAGGAGCGTGAGCGGGGCGGGGCGGGTCGAGCACGGGCGCGTGGTGTGCGGCGCCGGTGTGGGTGGCGGTGGAGGTGCTCCTAGCGGAGCGCGGCGGGGTGGCGGACGCGGTGGCGAGTTGGGGCGGTGAGTGGCGGTGATGGTTGCCGAGGATTTGGGAGTTGGGGATTTTTGGGGAGAGAGAGGCGGGCGCAGGGAGGACCCACATGTAAGTGGGAGCAAAATAATTCTGTGGCGCACGGTTGGAGGCTGTGGCGCATCCCTCCAACCGTGCGCCACAAAATTCTGTTATTCTGTGGTGCACGGCTGGATGGATGCGCCACAGAATTCAGTTAAAAATATTTTTTTGTTAAATTTAAAGAAAGAACACACACATTTGTTATTCTAAAAAAAAATAGTTATTTTTAAAGAAAGAACATACACACATTTTAAAGAAAAGAATATACTCACATTTTTTAGTAGACAATTATTTTATTCATGATATACATATATATGCTTAATTGTCTCACACACACAAATTAATACACAAAAAAAGTCTTCTTCGTCCCGGCCGGTTCTGAGCTAGCTTCTCTTCTTTTCCTTCTTCGCGGTTGAATACTTTAGGCCGGGCACCTTGAGATTTCTTCGCGTGAACGGACAACCTTTAGTTGGTAGGGAGGTCTTCTTTCTTTACTAGTAGTAAGCATGTCGAAGTACTCGTCGAATTTCTCCTCGATCTTCGGATCGCCGTTCTTGTCCAAGTCTTCCTCGTTGGCGTCTCCTTCCATTCCGATGATGCTCCTCTTGCCCCTCCTCACGACAATACGGTTAGGCTTTGACGGGTCGGTAAGAGCATCTCCAACCATGGTTGGCAAACCCTCCCTAAACGTCCGGACGGACAGCCCGGACGCGGTTTGTGCTGAAATCGGCCACCCAACCGCGGCCCCCAAAGCCTCCACAAACGTCCGGGCGGTCCGGCACACCCCAAAGCCAGCCCATATGTAGGGCGGATTTGGGGCCGCCCGAACGCGCCCCGACGCGTCCGCCACGTCGGATCTGGCAAGCCGGCTCCACGAAATTTGAAACACCAAATTTCGGCGCCGGCCAATTTCATTTATCCTCTTCTCCGCCTCAACTTCCCGCCGGCCACTTTCATTTCATTCCTCCCGCCGTGTCCACCTGCAAATTCGGATGGAGGCGGAAGGAGCCATCGATTCGGCGGAGAAGGGTGCATCCTCCAAGACCGTAGAACAGGCGACGTACTCGGCGCTGAAGCCGGAGACCGTGCCGCGGAGGACGCGCCGCCGCAAGCAGCGCGAACGCGAGCGGGAGAAGAAGGAGGCGGAGAGGAAGGAGGCTATGAGGATTGCGAACGCGGAGACGCAGGAGGAGGAGCCGGTGATGACCACGCCAGTGCTCGTGGTTTGGCGCCCTACGCCGGCGCCGCGTCCGTCTTCGATGACGAACCGGGAGGAGCCGCGCCTCATCGCGGATGAGTACCCGTCGCAGGTGCCGCCGACGCCGGACGAGGAGGTGGTGGGGGAGTCTCCGCCGCTCCAGCGGACGCGAGCTTCTTCCGGCGTCACCGACAACCTGTTTGACGGAAGTCAATTGGATTTTGGGGTATGAATTTCTATCCGTATTGCATAGTTCCAAGTAAATTTTAGATCCGTAGTGTAATTGTTAGCATGATTAGGATGAATATATGATGGAATTGATCCGAAATGGGGTCGATCCGCCATCGCAGGAGCCGTCGGCATCCACACTTCCTTCCTTTTACACTTTGGGTGAGGACGAGCCGGCGGACGTTGCGACGACGAAGAAGGCGATGACCAAGAAGGTGTACACGCCAAGAGGCACTTTGTACACAACTTTCGAAGATGTTTTACTTTGCCGAGCTTAGTTAGCCACAAGTATGGATGCTATATGTGGAACCGAGTAAAAGAGCCAAAAACACACGGCAAAGAGTTGCACGGTAAAGTGCCGCTCTCCGTAGTGAACTTTTAACGCATCCACCTCCTCACCGTTGTCGTCCCGCCGGACTCCATACCGGCCAGCCTCACCCCTTCAACCCTCAGACCCTGCCCATCGCCGTTCTAGCAAGTTCACAGCTGACGCCAGTATCGTGGCATCATAGCCGCCGCGAGTCGCTAGCCAAGTTCTACCCCGTTCCGTGACCCGAACCAATCCGCCGAGATAGCCTCGCTCGACTTCAGTACTATCGTCGTCGGAGTTGGCAAAGAAGATAGAGAAAACGTGATTGATTTGTAGGAAAAAATCAGCTGAAATCATTAGCAAATCCCTCCCGGAATTATATCCACTACTCGCTTGATGTGCCACAACTGGTGCTCAACTGCTCACCATGATCGTGGTTCGACCCATGGAAAATATCACGGAGTACTAGGAAAGTGACAAGTAGGAACTAGCTAAGGAATTATGCTTTCTTGGATGCTGGTATCTTGGACCAAGACTATAGTTTAGATTCACGCAAGGTGGCCAGCAAGGTTATCTTAGAGCGAGTATTGTATAACTACTTGTACAGTTGCTTCTGTCGTGGCAACTACTAGTACTACGATATACCTTTAGAGCAACAGTCGGCAAAACCCCAACGATATATTAATGGCACTCTTTGTTAAAACACGTATATCTTGTTCAATGCCAATGGAATATGCCACTTGCCAGTACATAAACTACAAATTACATTAGTTATGGTGGCTGTTTTGTATAGTCAAGCTAATCACCAATAATATTAAGCAATAGTTAAAGTAAGTAATACAAAATATGACAACTAACTTTTAGCGCAACTTGCGCCACTCTAGTTTAAATGTAAAGGTCAAAGCATTTATCTCTGGCACAGGCACTTTGCTCATCCTTGAAGGCAGAATTAGCAATACACACCACCGTGCTTGCTTAGCCTTGTAGTGATCTGATTACGTAGGACGGCAGGAGTTTACAAGTATTCCATCCTATCGGAAATAGTTGGCATAGATTTGTTAAAATATGTATCTACGTACTAAAATACGTCAAGATACATCCGTATTTAGGCAAATCTTTGTCAATCATTTTCAATCGGAGAGAGTACAACGTACACACCACCGTAGTGGCAAAGAATCGTCTGAGGAGTGTCGAACTCGCTGAGGTACCGCCATTTTCCTAACCATCCAACCACATGCTGGTTCTCACGGTGTGGCTGGTCTAACAAACTGAATTTCAGGTGCACATATCAAGCGTAGGCTCTGACAAGATGAGAGTGACATGGATCACAGCAGACGATGCGCCAGCGATCGTGGAGTACGGTACGACGTCAGGGCAGTACCCATTCTCGGCGACAGGATCCACGACGAGCTACACGTACCTTGCCATCTTCCGCCTCTATCGCTCGGGGAAAATCCACGACGTCATCATCGGCCCGCTGAAACCCAGCACGATGTTATTGATTCTCATACGAAAATCATAAGGATTTGAGGATTGAGTGGAAGAACAGAGAGCATGAGGCAAGCAGATGAAAGGGGAATTTTCTGGATCTCTACGGATCCATCTCTCTATTCTCTTGTCTATATTATTTGTACATTTACACTTAAACCCTCTAACATATATATATATTTTAACTCACACCAACACTCCCCCTCAAGATGGGGCAAACACATCAAATAGACCCATCTTGCTACAAAAGACAGAGAACAACTTTTCTGGCAGACCTTTTGTTAGAACATCTGCTATCTGATTTGCTGAAGTCACATATGGCATACAAACTACTCCTCTATCCAGTTTCTCTTTGATGAAATGTCGATCAACTTCAACATGTTTTGTACGATCATGTTGCACCGGATTATTTGCAATATCGATTGCTGCTTTGTTATCACAGTAAAGCATCAGAGGCTTACTGTGACATAACCTCAGTTCCCTTAGCAAAATCTGCAGCCATAATAGCTCACATAGACCATGTGCCATGGATCTAAATTCAGCCTCGGCAGTTGATCTAGCTACAACATTTTGTTTTTTACTTCTCCAAGAGACTAAATTTCCCCCAACAAATGCACAATAACCAGAAGTAGATCGCCGATCATCTAGAGAACCAGCCCAGTCCGCATCACTATAACACTCAACTTGTAAATTACCTTGCTTTGTATATAGAAGCCCTTTTCCTGGGCACCCTTTAAGGTACCGTAGGATTCTATTAACAGCATCCAGGTGAGCCGTTCTTGGGTTATGCATGAATTGACTCACAACGCTCACGGCGAATGCAATATCAGGACGAGTGTGTGAAAGATAAATTAACTTCCCCACAAGTCTCTGGTAGCGTTCTCTATTAACCGGATTCCCAACATCACTACATAATCTGTGATTCTGTTCAATGGGAGTTGCAGCTGGTTTTGAACCATATAAGCCAGTTTCTTTGAGCAAGTCTAAGATGTACTTCCTTTGTGTTAAAAATATACCTTTTGGACCACGTGAGACTTCTATGCCAAGGAAGTACTTTAAGTGTCCCAGATCCTTCACTTCAAACTCTTGTGCAAGATGATGTTTCAGGCTAGCAATTTCCTCGGTATCATTGCCTGTCATCACAATATCATCAACGTAGACTATCAGGATTGCAACCTTGTTATCTGCATGTTTATAGAAAAGTGTATGGTCAGCGTTGCTCTGTCGATAACCTTTTTTCAGCATAGCTTGTCTGAAACGATCAAACCATGCCCTTGGTGATTGTTTCAACCCATACAAGGAACGATGTAGGCGTAGTACTTTTCCTGTACTATGACTGGACTCAAAACCGGGTGGAATTTGCATATACACCTCTTCATGAAGATCTCCATGAAGAAATGCATTTTTTACGTCCATTTGGTAAATGTTCCAATCAAAATTAACTGCACAAGATATGAGAGTCCTCACAGAATTCATCTTTGCCACAGGTGCAAAGGTTTCATCATAGTCTATACCATAAGTCTGTGTGTACCCCTTGGCTACAAGGCGTGCTTTGTATCTGTCTATCTTACCCTCTGGTGTGTGCTTAATAGTAAACACCCATTTGCATCCCACCGGTTGCTTACCTGGTGGTAGATCCACGAGTTCCCAAGTTTTGTTTTTCTCCAATGCTCTCATCTCATCCAGCATTGCTTCCTTCCATTTTGGGTCTTCCAAAGCTACTTTCCAGTCATTTGGTATAGAAACAAGATCTAGAGAAGCAATAAAACTTTGGAGGGATGGACTACAATATTCGTAGGAGATGTAATTGGATATGTCATGTTTGTAGTCTTTAAGATATCCCGGTGTGTTTCGGGTTCTAGTTGGTTTTCGTAAGGAAATAGGTAAACTATCTACAGAAGTAGAAAGCTGATTATCACTCTGTCCCGATGTGCTAGTAGGAGCTACAGAATTAGAAGGGATAGTATTGGTACCTGGGTCCTCACGCATTAGAGACTCCTCACCTTGAGATGGAAGTGATGAGTGTTCTGTAGCATCCCCCTCTTCTCCCTGGCAAGAGTTATCATCATTAACACCCTCATTTTCCTCCCCCTGATTTTCAGTGCTATTAGTAGACAAAGAATCACCTGAGGTGGGAGCAAGAACAAGGATAGGCCCTTCACTCCCCCTTTCTTGCTGCTCATCAGGTGGAGACAAGGAAATACCAGACCCAACATTTGACCCATAATATGGTTCGTTTTCACGGAAAGTTACATCCATGCTCACAAAAAAACGATGCTCCGAAGGACACCAACATCTATAGCCCTTTTTTGAGGGAGAATAACCCATAAACACACATTTAAGAGCACGTGGATCTAATTTCCCAACCGAATTTCTATAGTCATGCACAAAACAAACACTCCCAAAGACCTTAGGAGGAACCACAAATTCATTAGAATTTAAAAGACACTCAGCAGGAGTTTTGTAATCTAGAACACGAAGAGGCATTCGATTTATCAAGTAAGTTGCAGTTTTAATTGCCTCACCCCAAAGGAATTTGGGCACATTCATTGTAAACATCAAGGAACGTGCAACTTCTAGCAAATGCCTATTTTTCCGTTCAGCAACGCCATTTTGCTCCGGTGTATTAACACATGATGTCTGATGTTCAATACCATTCAAAGCAAGAAACAATTCAAACTCATGATTAACATATTCAGTACCGTTATCTGTACGTAGAATTTTAACAGTAGTTGCATGTTGATTTTTAATAAGGGCACACAAGTCTTTGAAAACAGATAACACATCACTCTTATGCTTGAGAAGATAAAGCCAAGTGTATCGACTAAAGCAATCAATGAATGTGACAAACCATCGGTGTCCAGAAACTGAGTGAACCTCACAGGGTCCCCAAACATCAGAGTGAATTCTTTCAAATGGTTTTTCACTTCTTAGACCAATACTAGGATAAGAGCCCCTAGTATGTTTAGCTAGTTCACAAGCATCACATACCAGAGCCTCTTTAGGACATAACTTAAATAAGGCAGGATAAAGACGAGATAAAACAGCAAAAGAAGGATGTCCAAGCCTACGGTGATGCAACAATAACTCTTGACAGGGCGACAAACATGATGCAAGAGCCACTTCATTACTTCCATCATCAAGATAATAAAGTCCTTCATGCTCGGTCCCAGTCCCCAAGAGTCTCCCAGTCCTTAGCTCCTGAAAAGCACAACGAGTAGGATCAAACCAACTTCGACAATTACGAGATTTATTGAGAGAACTAACAGATAATAGGTTAACTGGGAATTTGGGAACATGTAGAACATGAGATAAAGACAACGACTTGGTGCATTGGATGGATCCATGTCCTGCAATAGGAACCATGGATCCATCTGCTACACGGACTTTGTCTTTACCTGAAGAAGGTGTATAAGAGACAAACAGGTCTGAAGCCCCTGTCATATGGTTTGTAGCTCCGGTATCAATAATCCAAGGTTTTGATTTGGTGGTGGTGTTGGCTTGTTTAAGTTTCATACCTTGCTGAGAAGTGGAAATGAGACCAGAATCAATCTTAGAAGTGCCCTGGGAGGAAGATGAGCTTTCTGAGAGTTTAAGCTTGGAGTTGAACTCCTCAAGAGCTCGTACATCTACCACTGGTGGCTCCCGTAGAGATGCAGTGTGGTTAGCTTGCCTTCTATTCACACTTTTAACTCCCCCTGACCGAGGTTTTTCTTTTTCCCACCAAGAGGGGTATCCATGCAGCTCAAAACATGTATCCTTTGTGTGTCCATTTCTTTTACAATGATCACAGAAATGCTTGCTTTTGTCTATCCTGCCATCGGGTCTGGGAGTACGACGGTACTGCATAGATAAAGCCGCACGATCATCTCCATATTTCAGATCATCCTCCTTAGGTTTATCCAACCGAGTTTCTTCCTCGAGTATACTAGAAATAATATCATCGAGACTGGGCCATTCTGGTTCAGAAAATATGAGTTGTCGCCGAAGGTTAAGCTCCTGGTTTAGTCCATCCAGAAACAGCTTGGCCACAATTGTCTCAAACCATTTATGATGAATGGCTAGGTCCTTCTTGTCAACTGGTTGAAAAGGATGATAATAGTGCAGGTCCCTGTACAGCCGTTTCAGTTCACCAGCATATTCTGTTACAGACTTTGTACCCTGATTTAGATGAGTTAATTCATCCATGATGCGTGTTGCCTGCATTTTGTTTGATTTCCCAGCGAATTGCTTCTCCAAGGCGGTCCACACCTCAGACACGCTTGACATTATTTCGACCTGTTGTCGTACTATTGGCTCCATGCTTCCCAACAGCCATACTAAAACTCTATCATTGATCTGTTTTGAGTGAGTGTCACCGCTTTTCTGCTTTTCCTCATCATCAACAAGCAGGTTCTCATAGCCATGGGAACTTAAAATCAATTGAGCATGGCGTGCCCAACTAACATAATTACTTGGCCCTGACAACTTCACTGGATTTGGTTCCAGGGCATACCTGACTGACTCCGGGACTGCTTTAAGCTGTTGTTGTTCAAGTAATTTACTCAAAATTTCACACATCTTGTCTATGCTTGAATCCCCTGACTTTTCCTTAGATTTATCTGCCATTTTCCAATGTAAAAGTACACACCAAGCACACTGACCAAATGTATCAAGATTCACTCGGCAGGTGCTAGATTATTGCAGCACACTACTCTGAACCAACTTGGCCTCTATACTGTTTCTGGTGCAGACCTCGTGCAGGACAATAGCAGACAAAAAACAAGACTAGGAAATGAGCTAGCTGTTTGTGTATCAAGTACCAGGAAGATGGACGGCGACTTGGGAATGAAGTTGACCTCGTTGCAACCACTTGAGACCAAATAGTTGCAGCACTGCAGAGCTGCGTCCGGGACGAACGGCGGCAGTACAGCACCTTGCTTCGTCGGACTGCGGCGGCCAGCCGGGATGAAGACAGGAACTGGGAGTGGACGCACGACAGCAAGCTCCGAACTTCAGCGACACAGCACCTCGTCGGTGGCCAATCTTTGCTCAAACTTGCGGGAATGACGCACAGGAACCGTCCCGCTCTGATACCATATTGATTCTCATACGAAAATCATAAGGATTTGAGGATTGAGTGGAAGAACAGAGAGCATGAGGCAAGCAGATGAAAGGGGAATTTTCTGGATCTCTACGATCTATCTCTCTATTCTCTTGTCTATATTATTTGTACATTTACACTTAAACCCTCTAACATATATATATTTTAACTCACACCAACAGATGTACTACTACCGGTGCAGCTCGGACCCGTCGCGCGAATTCTCTTTCCGGACGCCACCGTCCAGCCTTCCCTTCAACTTCGTCATCATCGGTACGTATAATTGACCTCGTTGTCGATGATCTCTCGATCGTTTCATGGCACGCTTTGATCGACGGATGCATGGACGAACAGGTGACCTCGGCCAGACCGGATGGACCAAAACAACGCTGCAGCACATCGCGGCCGCCGACTACGACATGCTCCTTCTCCCCGGCGACCTGTCCTACGCCAACACCTTCCAGCCGCTCTGGGACTCGTACGGCCGCCTCGTGGAGCCGCTGGCGAGCGCACGGCCATGGATGGTGACCGAGGGCAACCACGAGATCGAGAAGATCCCCCTTTTCGAGCCACGCTCCTTCAAGGCCTACAACGCGCGGTGGCGGATGCCCTACGACGCCGGCACCTCCCCGTCGGGATCGAACCTCTACTACTCCTTCGACGTCGCCGCCGGCGCCGTGCACGTCATCATGCTCGGGTCCTACACCGACTACAAGGCCGGCACGGCGCAGCACAAGTGGCTGCAGGGCGACCTCGCCAAAATCGACCGGGCCAAGGCGTCCTTCGTGGTGGCGCTGGTGCACGCGCCGTGGAGTTATTTGCACTGGTGGTTACACAACTCGTCGTCGATGTGCACTTAAGTCACACATCTGGATAACTGAATTTTTTGGTCACACAACTCGTCATCTGGTGCACTTAAGTCACTGACCCCACCTGTCAGTCCGTTTTCCGTTGAAGTTGATGCTGACTGGACACGTAATTTTGCAAAAAAAACCCCTGTATTTTTGTACATTTGCAAAACCCCCTGTATTTTTTTCAAAAAACCCCCTGAATTTTTGAAATGTCCAAAAATACAGGGGTTTTTTTGCAAATGTACAAAAATACAGGGGTTTTTTTGCAAGATTACGTGTCCAGTCAGCATCAACTTCAACGGAAAACGGCCTGACAGGTGGGGTCAGTGACTTAAGTGCACCAGATGACGAGTTGTGTGACCAAAAAATTCAGTTATCCAGATGTGTGACTTAAGTGCACATCAACGACGAGTTGTGTGACCGCTGGTGCTATTAACTCCGCGCCGTGGTACAACAGCAACGAGGCGCACCGGGGGGAGGGCGACGCCATGCGGGACGCCATGGAGGCGCTGCTCTACGACGCGCGCGTGGACGCCGTGTTCGCGGGGCATGTGCACGCGTACGAGAGGTTCACGCGTGTGTATGGAGGCAAGGAGGACCCGTGCGCGCCGGTGTACGTGACGATCGGCGATGGCGGGAACCGGGAAGGGCTGGCGGAGAAGTACATCGACCCTCAGCCCAAGACGTCGGTGTTTCGTGAGGCGAGCTTCGGCCATGGCAGGCTGCAGGTGGTGAATGCGACACACGCGCTGTGGACGTGGCACCGGAACGACGATGACTTGGCTGTGGTGACCGACAAGGTGTGGATCACCAGCCTCGCGTCAAACCTGGCTTGTAATAAGAGAATGGTAGCTCTAGCCTCATCTTGATGTTAAAACATATTATTGCTAAACTAGCAGAACGGCCCCGCCCATGTAATCGCAAATAATTTAATGATTCAAATTGTTACATGTATAATTTAATGATCGCATTGTTAAATGTATGCATACTACATTACAAAATGAATTGACATTTCATGACCCCATCCGCCGGCACAACCTCCAGCTCGGTGGGTGTCACGCACAGCGGAAGAAAAACGCTCGGCTGAACAGCAGCGCCATCCGCCAGTGAGTGAAAATGGACTAACCTTAAGGTGTATCCGCCCATGTGCTGGCTTTGCTTCATCTGTGGGGAGAAATGGAGCAGAGGGATGCAAGCGTTAGAGGAAAGTGATGGGGAAATATCTGAGCCTGGGCTTCACTGCAGCAGCTGATGATGAAGTCTGCAGCTGCACTTGACACAGGGTCATGGCTTCGAAAACAATGCAACTCCAAGTGAATATACAAGACAAGGCGCTTCTATCCTTGTCGATTCAGGCTCTTCTACTTGATTCATTCACCAGAAGCATGCCCAATTCCCCTTTGGAAAAGAAACTCTGTCCTTGGCAATACATTTTTAGGTTGCTGGAGGTGCCATTCTGCAGAATACTGATTTTTTTCCCTTCCCTGAGTTCGTCTGGTGGAGGAGTTGAGTTCATTGAGACATTCAAAATTCTTGACTTGGAAAGCTCTGATGGCATGATTGGTCCACATAGGCTCGCAATGTATAGTCCAATGCTCACGCACTGGGCACGATGGTCGATTCCGATTCAGCATGAAACTTCCCATACAAATGAGGAAGCATTGCAGGCGAGGCTACCGAGGTTGAGCATGGTAGGCAGAGCCAGAGGAATAAAGGCCATTGGCAGTCAGGCTCGAAGTGATGGTGTCCGCAATCCCCTGGTTACTTGGATTCTATGCTAGAGATCAATGAACTGGGCGTAATGGGGATCAACGAAGAGTTGAATGTTGAAGTGCTTGCATGACCGTCCTATCTTTCCTCTTGGATGAAGCAAAGAGAAGTGGGCAGAACGCCAAAAGTTTGCTTCTTAACAAACAAACCAAAAAAATATTGCGAGTTTGTTTCTCTTCAAATAAGTGAATCTTTCAAGGTAAAACCACCGATAACATTGTCCTTCAAATTGATATGGGATACATCATCACTATTACGTCTACAACCGATTTCACCGCCCTTTGATTTTTCCGATAAAACACACAATGCTATTGGGTAAAAGCAAAAGGAGAACAACTTTGTTAGCTTCCTCTATACCAAATATTGCTGCTGATGAATGGAGTCCAGAAAAATATGCTAAAGCTTGGTATTCAGTTGTCCTCTCCTTAAAGAATGCAGTGTAACTACAAAGCTATCTGAGTACTGACCCTGGTGCTACTTGTGGGGATGCGACTCTTCATCTGGTGCAATCTTTCGCGGCATTTTCTTCTTCTGCCTGTACTTTGCATAGGAATACCATACACCGCCAAATGTGTTGATCACCAACCCAGTGACATTAAGAGCATGCACTTTGACGCCTCCCAACACAACAAAACCCAGGGTCTGAAAGGTCAATAGAAAAATGATGTCAGATGCTTATGTTCTAGAACTTCAGAGCTAAAGCACATCAAGAGTTTTAATGAATAATTGATGTGTTGTCAAAAAATAAAGAAGTAGACTTACAGTAGACCCGACGCCCTTGAGAACTCCTACTATTGTGGTTGTCAGGGCAGAGTTGACGATTGTGCACCAAAACATGGTGTAGTTGAGAACGATACCCATCACCAGAGAAATAAGAAGAATAACAGTGAATGATACAGAGGTTGTCTACATTTCAAGAGATAGCGGATAAGTATATTGGAACAGAGAAAAGTACTCCCTCCGTTTTTTAATATAAGATGTTTTAGCTTTTGTCCACATTCACATGCACACAAATGTATGTAGACACATTTTAGTTTATATGTTCACTCATTTTAGTGTGCATATAGACAACATGTGTACCACCTAAAACATCTTATATTAAAAAACGGAGGGAGTAGAAATCATCTGATGCAGAAACAGTCTATTATGTTTATTAACTGTTAAGTGACAATCCATCTGATCTAGAATCCTAGTATGTTCTAATAACTTGCCATGAGCTAAAGGGGGTACGAACAAAGAACAAACTGACTGCCATCTTATATGCGCTAATTAAGTTTCAAGAACCTATACAACTAACCTTTTCTGACAGTACTGAAAGAGAATGGGGAAATTCTCCTGTTGCAATAATGATGAAAAACAGAAATGGAATTGACAATATGCTGTTATAAAACATCAGCTCCATCGAGGAAAGACCATCATCTGCACCTGATTTCTCCACCAGAATTAAATACATCGTCTGCACACAGATCATGCCAGTTAGAACTATACCCAGTTCTCGTGCTTGTGTGTGTGTTTCACCGACCAGATTAGAAATGCTAACCTGGAAGAAGACTGACGTAAGAGCCATGCAGTATCCATACATGTCAAAGGAAAAATCTCCAAGTGCTGCCACCAGGACACCTAAGGCGGTGCAGACAACTGAAAGTGACACCTAAAACAAAATCTCCACTGATGAGGAAGTGCTAGATAATTCTAGTACTAAGCCATTCCTTTTAAGATGAAAAACTCTCCAGGCCTGTGTTTGGTTATCTGTACAGGAGGGAAACGAAACCACTGCATGAGGGACAATATTCTTACCTGTGTTGGTGGTTTCCCCTTCCCCCGTAAGAACCCAGACACCAACACAGCAAGGGGAGTGAGCCTCTTAATTGCAATATACATTGGGATGTTAACTCCTTTCAAGCTTGCTAGAGCGAATGCGACATTTGCATTATAGAAAATTGACACTGGAAGAAGCTTCTTTGCTGTTGCCATGCTGAGATCTTTCCTTTTAGGCATTCCTAGAACTTGCCCGAAATGTATAAAAATTGCAGTAGCTAGTTGCTGCAGAAACAAAAGAGAGTGAATAACCCAACCAAGCTTATAAGCCAAACATAGAAAGAAAATCAATATTTTGTCGGCGTTCGGTGATAATGTTCAGCCATACCTGTAAAGTGAGGAGAGTCATGGAGTGAGCATATTGCATAATAACAGCTTTGTTCACGAAAACCATCGCCATAGATGCAACCCCATACGAAAAGGCCGAAGATAAGCTGCAAGAACATGTACAAAGGCAAATGATCAGCTCCACCAAATGTATTCCCCATATCATCCTGATCCTAACTGGTAGCTGTACAGAAAATCCGATACTTTGCCTCCATGAGAGAATAGAATCTACTAATCTAGCTGCCTCTATGTATTGCAGGCACAACAATGTTTTGCTGCTCTCCATGGAAGTAAATCAGGAAGATAACCTGCCGTCATCTTTTGGAAGTGTTACCGTGTATGTAGCTCCATACATACACATGATGAATAATACTAAACAAAATGGAATCTAGTGCACTTCATTTAACAATTGCCATGTACACGCATTCATGCGGCTTAACTACAAATCTATTCCATACTGTTCGTCTGACATATGAGAGTGGCAGATAGTTTACCTAGTATACAATTGGAGAGTAGGACTCCATCCACTATTTTAGATATAGTCCCAAACATCTCACCAAAACCATCCCTTTTGTAGGCGAAAAACAAAGCATGCCGCTCAAATCTAAAGCCTAACCCACTCCCCAGCAGTTCCTCTCATCCAGACCAACTAGCCTCCGCCATTGGCCTTCAGGATAGCAACCATCCCCTTGGGACACCACTGCGGCCGGTGAACCGATCACAAGAAAATCACCCCAATCCGTGGACAGTTTTCCCCTCAGTAATATCGGTACGAAGCGATGAAAATGGAGGGGAACCCAACGAAGAGCATCATAGTGAGAGAGGGGAGCGGGAGCAGGCGAGGTCACCTGAGTATCGAGCTGGGTTCGCCGGCCTCCATCCCCATCTCTCCCTCCCGCGCGCGCGCCTCCGACAAGCCGATTCCCGCTCCTGCCGGCGCGAGCTACACGGACCGGTGCTGTGGTGCGGCTCTGGCCCCGGGGGCAGATCTGGTGCGTGTGAGTGTGGGTCTCGCGCTGAAACCTCGAAATTGGCGGGGGACTGGTGGGTATGGGTTACGCGGGGGACTCCATTAGCGACTCGGTTAGCCGGTTAATCGCCATCGATTGACGAGGGGCGTGACGGGGACGCCAGGCGGCCTCCTTTCCACGCGGCGGCGCCAGGCGGCCTCCACCTCCGTAGAGACCGGGGGATTTGGCTGGGCGATGACCTCCTGTGACCTGTTGTCTTTTTTTTGAGAAGGTGACCTGTTGTCAGTACACTGCATCTTCGGTTAACAAGTGTTGTCGTCCAGGACTGCATCTTCAGTTAAGAAGTGCAGTTACCTAAAGGATTTTGTATGCACCAAATTTTGTTTGATTCCATCACATAAAAAATAGAGAATTCCGAAGAAAAAAGTTTTTGTTGATGTTTGATTTCCTATGAAATCTAGTGAAAGAATTATCGTAAAGTACAAATAAATTGTTTGCGAGTTTGAAAATGATCGTATGCTAGGAAAAAATCACGTAGTTTAAAATAATTGTCATAGGTTCAAAAAAATATTCACATGGTTCAAAATAATTTTTCACAGATTCAAAAATATTCGTACAATTCTAAATATTTTTTCACATGTTCAAAAATATGTTCACAAAGCTCAAAATTGGCCACATATTAAAATAAATGTTTACGAATTTAAAATTTCATAGATTAAAAAATGTTAGCGATGTGTAGCACTGTGATTACAGTGTCATGAGAGTCTTTGTGTGTGTGTGTGTTTCGTCCTAGAAAAATGTTCACAAATTTAAAAACTGATCACACATTTGAAAAATGTTTCACGCAAAATAAAATATGCTCTTGCTTTTTTTATAAGAGAAATAATAGAAAACACAAATAGAAGAACCGTACAAATATTTTTACAAGTCAAATAAACTGTTCGTGAGTTTAAAGCAAAATTTTATACTATTATACAAAACTAGGAAACGTGCCCCTGCGTTGCAACGTGACTCAAAAATCAAGTTTGGATGAAAAGCATCGGCGATTCAAATTTTGTTCAAAAGTCCATCGACCCGTTGTTTGAATGGCGTTCAACATTGCGTAGTTTTAATAGGGTTGAACAAATTTACTGCTCCTGTCATAGGGTTGAACAAATTTACTTGCAAACATTAGCATGTCATTATAGTGTGGATTGACCAATCAGGCACACTCCATAGTAGCGTGTCCACAAAAAATTTAAGAGCTTATTTTCCATCTTTCCTTTCTTACTCCTACCCGTGACTCCCACTTGATCCCTCCATTGACCATATTGCCTGCGATCTCCTCAGGTTCAGCGGCGCCGGCGAGGCCGGCTGGCCGGCCACGACGGGTTCTGTTACCACCTTGCTCTGGATGCACACCTCACACCCGGCCACGCTCGTCCTCGCGCCGTGTCAGCGACATCTGCTACCTCAGTGACCTCTTTGATCCTCCACCTGCATCGACAACGGCGATGGCCGCCTCGCGGCTTCCAGGCGCGCAAGCCACTCTTGCAAGGGAGGGACCGTTTGCAACCTTGCATCATCAGGCGCCTCGCGGTGGTTCCCCAATTTGTTTTTTTTAGGGAAGGTTCCCCAATTTGTGGTGAGGGAAAAGAGAGACTACGTGCGTACGGCCGCCAGCCACCTTCGTTGGGCCAGAACCGTTCTGCCTGCGGGAGTTGGGCGTGCAGGCCCAAGCGAACGACCGGCGAACCACGCGACAGGAAATAGAAACGCAAACGGGTGGACAGGAGTCGCGAAACGTTATTTTCTTGCGAACCGTTATTTTGCAAACGGTACATGACTTATGGGTGGCAATGGTGGGTAATTTTTGCAAACTTTAGGTGTATTTTCAACGACGTACCACAAGAAGCCATCCTTCCTTTGTTATTAGGTATAGATTATTCGCAAGTTCAAAACAATATTCGTATCGTTCAAAAAAAAATGTTTACATGATTTCAAAAATCACTTATCATACAATAATTTTTTTATGATTTTTTAAAAAACTAGAACAGAAATGAAAGATGAACGAAGAAAAAAATTAAAAATCGGGAAAAAATTAAGGTAAAAAAGTAAAGCGAAAACAAAAACAGGAAAAGGCCTGAAAGAAAAAACTAGTAGAAAAAAACGAAAAATAAAGAATCCAAAAGCCTATAGAGTATAGACGTTTCCGAAACCGAAAAGAACCGGTGATAGACCGTACCTGGGCCGGCCCACTTACACGAACTGGCGCGGTGTGGAGGTGCGCGTCGCCGTTGTAGACGACGCAGCGGGCGTCATATAGAAATCACCAACCCGTAGGCATGTTGCTTCAGATAAAATAAAGTCCAGCAGGGCTGAACACATTAGCAACTTTTAGTCCTTTCACGATATGGAGGTAGGCCTGGACCCTCCTGTGCCGCGGGGAACCAATAACGCAGCTGCATTGTCGCCCACCTCGCCTCCCTCTTCAATCTCCTCTCGATCGCCATTGCCCATTAGACTGCTGGTCTCGCTCCCAAATCCTCAATCGCCGATGAAAGTGCCACCTGGCCTTTCCTATTTTCTGGCCGTTTTGACTAGATACCGATTTGTTCATTCCTAACAAATCTCCCAGTTTGCAACGGTCAGCACGTCGAGAATCCCTTCTATATAGAGTTGCCTTTTCTCCCTTCTATTGATTTGATCGATCTTTTCCGATTGGGATCTCCATAGAGTTGAGTGAGCAAAGGAAATAAAAGAAGAGGGGTCCAAGGGAATCGCCAGCAGGCTCTACGACCCTTCCCCCGATTCTGGATTATTTTGTGTTCGCAGTGACATTTTCAACCGACTACAAGCTAGCAACCAATCCGGCTTCGAACCTCCAGGTGCATATTGTTTCAGTTTATGCGCCAATAACCCAACCTAGCACTCTCATGTTAGCCGGACGTACACATCCGTATTTTAAAATGTTCAAGAAAAAAGCAATAATAGAAAATGAGATGTCAAGTGCGTAATTAGATACTCTTTAGCTTTGACTATTACTAGTATATTCCTAGCAAAAAAGGACTGTCACAATACATATACAAACCATTATTCGGATTGGTTCACATAGTGCAGTACACAAGAGGGGAGAAATACACACTATATCTATCTATCTAATCCTAGTTATTGAGTGCAGCTTGGTTTTCGTGGCAACAGAAGCACTTCTCTAGCAGATTTCTGTCATACAGTGCTCATCTCAGTACCAATATGAATGTGGTCTGCAGGCACGGAGCCATGCATGCCAGTTTGCTGCACTGGCTCAGCTGCTCCGTCTTGACTATTTTCTCCGTTCACGTAAACGTCCTGAAAATGGTCATTGTCGGCTACACCGAGCGGTTCTTGATCAGCACCAAGGTTATCGCCCATGCCATCCTGTACCTCGTCGACAACACTATAGGTGCTGCTCTCCACATCAGCCTCTTCCAACCTGGTGCATTTGGCATACACCAACCTCACAATGCTTATCAGTAGCATCAGAGTTGAAATGGATCCAGTGATGACAAAGAGACCAGAGAAGCTTTGTAAAGTTAGAGGCCCAGAGTCAGCGTCTGGAACCGTGCTGTCGGCGATCAGCGGTAAGGAGTTCCGAACCATTTCTCTTCGATTTGTGAACCCTCATTCCCTCCTGTTAGGTTCAGAATGGCGACCGAAATATTATGCACTAGCGGAGAACCTTGATGGAATGCCTGAAGAGATAAGAAGATGATGTTTAGCATATAAATTTCTTTGCCGGAATGCAAAATAGTGCTTCAAGAACAAGACATGAATATATGAGGGCATTAGGTTGAGTGGCTTACAAAACCAAATCCGGATCCGAGCATCCTAAAATCATTTTTGTAGCGACGATCGGAGAGCAAGGAAGTTAAATAGGGGATCTCATCAACTATAGCTGACACCCCTCCATTATTCGACCCACTCCTCAAAGCAGCAGCATATTCGTCTTTCGTGATGTAGCTCCTTAACCTACTTTTACTGATATTATGATTCAGCAAGAAAGACCGCACAAATGAAGCACCTTGGTATCCCACAAAGTCGCCATTATGCCGGAGCTGCTCCAGATCTGTCACCCAAGGGCGGAGCCTCTTTGCAGTCAACATGGATGACAAGCTTGCTGTGTAGCTCTGTACTAGAATCAACACTACAAAGCACCATATCACCACAACAATTTTTGACAAGGGGCTTCTAATACTTCCACCTGTCCATAGAATCGCTAAGAATTTTACTTTATCTTATAGCTATGGTAAGAAACTAATAAAAATACTTAGAAGGCAGCAAATATGTTCAGGATTTTCTAACCGTGAGAAAACGTGAAAGTGGAGAAAGCGAAGTAGAGGGCAGTGCTACACTGTCTCAAACTTGATCCTTGGTACTCCTGGTTTCTGGGAAGTTCAATCATCCACACTACAAACCCAGTATAGAAAAAGAAGACTATGGTTGCTAACCATAGCCTCCCATTTAGTGGCTTGACAAATGTCCAACGGATTGTATTCGGTTCATCCCCGGCGAGCACAAGCATAGAAACACCAGACTGTGTGTATGGCATTGTAAAGTCTGTTCGAGTAACTCTTTCTGCTGTTATGGTCACGTCTCCTACCGCAGCGTCATACACCTGTTTATCCGAATGTAAATTAGTAGAGATTAAAATGTATTTTGGTGCAATAATTTCAATTTAGAACATAGAAACTTGTAAGAAGATGAGATGAAAGGTTAGGTCAGCCTCACCCCTAAAGACACGTTGCCTACAAGCTCATCATAAGTGCCATCGAAAATAATAAATTTATAGCACGGACGAGGATGTAACTTCCTCATAGCAGCCTTGAAGATATCAATGCTGTAGCCCGTGACATTTTGTTTTTTGGAAATTGGATCAATAACATTCACAAAAACTTCAAAGCCGCTATTATTCGGCACGGCAATCCTCAACTTCCTCTTACTTTTGCAATCCTGCATTCTTCTTCTTGTATATAGTTTTCTGTGATGTCTTCCATCGGTTTTCCGATTTAAGAAGATTATGATTTCACTTCCAAGTGCAAAACCAAACTTCGGAGGGCCCCCAAATTTGTTACACGATCTTTAGTCCAGAAGGCACATGTCGTTGGAGAAATGGCAGAGAAGGCGATAATAGGGATATCGCTGCGGTGGCGGCCCATGTGCGAGAAGTCACCCGCTTTGTTCAAAGTCTGAGGGCCCAGATGATGGCCTGCGCTTGGGAATTCTTGATCAGATACTCGGCTGCAAAGCTCATTAGAAACAGAAAATTAGCTAAGCAAATAGCATGATCTTGAAATAATTAACAAAGAATACATGCGCAACACTCTTGCATTGTCCACGTAGTTGTGAGGAAACTAAGCTTAGATCGGTTTAGAAAAGTTTGAATTCGAGTCGTTTCCATATTTCATATTAGGCAAGTTTTGTCAACCAATGTTGTATTGGGTCACGTTTTGTATCCCCTTATATAAAGAAATGAAAAAAAAACCGAAAAGCGACCAATATTGCTGGGTCGAATTTGGGTTTGCTTCATTCTTGTGTACATCGATTTCGTTTGAGATCCATCAGTTGGTATCACAACCTCATGGCTAGATCTTCTAGTAAAGGGAGCTCGTGGGTGAAGGCGATAGCAAGAAGGCGATTGTGGAGATGCCAGGTGTGGATTTACAGGCTGCAATACCAATTAATGCTGTCACTGACGCAATTCCCGCGGTTCGACCACAAAAACTATGGAGTTTGGGAAGCAACGATGTAGTGTGCGATGACAAGTTCAAGAAGGATGGGGCGCAATGCCGACGGGGTCACCAGGCGGCTACAAACATCTACTCGACAATGCCAATTGATGCAGCATTTGATCTCAAAGGAACCTACGAAGGACGTCTGGGAGACCATCAAGACTCAGGTTTCAATTGGCGCGGGCCGACCCGCTACGCCGTCCCGCAAATTAGGCCTCCAACACGCCGTTAGACTGCGCGCGCACTCCTGAGCGGGCTGAAGCGGCACACCGCATAGACCACGACTGACCCGCAGAAACTGCTTAACCTGCAAAAAAAAGACCCCAATCTCTATTCCCCCACGGCGACGCCTCCCACCTGAGTTGGTCCGATGAAGTTCATCCCGGGGTCGATGGCGGCGGCAGCGCCGCGATCTCCACATCCGGCCCCCGCCCATGCCCCTAACGCCGGAGCACCATCACTCGCCGTCACCCCTCCGGCCCCCGCCCATGCCCCTGAGCCCTGATGCGGGAGTTTATCGGTCGCTTTCCTTGCCGTCACACGCCGTCGCTACGCCATCTCCGCCCCACGCCCATGCCCCTGTCCCGGCCGCTGCCGCTGCTCCTGTTCGGGCACCCCGTCCATCGCAGCACGCTCAAGGTATCCACTCCTACTTTCTTAATTTGCTGGTTTCTTTGGACGCGGAGGCGGGAGGGATCAGTACCGTGGGCACTGAACTAATTTAGTACTGGCTTAATTTAATTGTATTTAGCAAAATAAAGATCGTTCTTGCAGTCAATTTGGCACTCATTGTTGATTTCTGAAGAATAGCTCTTATTAAGGATACTGAGAAAGAACTAGTACATGAACTTGGTTATTGGTTACACTCAAACCTGGTTTCTCCAGTAGCAGTTTGCACGATTATTTGTCAGTTTTCTAGTTCGTTTCAAGGATGTATTGGTTGATGAATTGTCAACACCTGATTAGTACTTTTCTAGTTCGTTTCACCATGACACTCTTCCTTGCAAAGAAGGGAATCTATTATCACTTGCCTCTATTTAATTTAGATGATTCACAGGGTGCTGCTTATTGTCAAGTGATACTGCTGTACTGATTGTCTGTACGTTGCACCCAGTTATTCATTGGTATTGATTAATGAACCCACTTTTCCAGAGAAGTTTACTGAATTGCTGCTTTGCTGATTGAAAATGACATGCTACAAGATAACATTATATTCTGTGGATTTATTTATTGGTGTACTTTCAGTGTGCAAGTACCTGGGGGCATGTATTTTTACAAGATAGCATGTGCTTTTGTCTATGGATTAATGGTCTGGTCCACCGCAAACAAACAAAAAATGGTCTCGTCAACAACTCATTTTCTGATACAATTCAGGAGAAAATAGAAGTCCCCCAAAAGCACCACCAAAGAAGAGGCTGAGGTCACCTCTAGTGCCTGTAGTTGGAGCCTCGGGGATTAATGCAATGTTATCTCAAACATGTCATGGTTAGGTTCGATCACCATGTCATGGTTAGGTTCGATCAAGACACTATGCTAAATACGAGTACTGTAGTAGTGTTTGTTGTTTACGGAAATTGTTCTGTCTTTTTATGTATCACTCTTTTTTTCTGTGAAATTCATCTCATTTTCTTCGTACGTTTACTGAAACGTCTAAAAATGTCTTATTATTCATTAACTTTTCTTATATTATTTAGCAGGTTTTTTGCAACTAACAGATGCAGGTGCTGTAATGAATTAGGAAGCTAATGGTGGTAGTTTGCTGAACTCTCGTTTTGGTGGAAGATCTGGACAAGTTTGGTTGTTTCAAGAGCTCGGTCTCCTTTTGAGATAAACTTTAGGAGTTCGGCTACGATGTAGTTTGCTTACGAACTATCTAGTTGTTCCGGTCTTCCAAATGAAGCTGGAAAATTGCAGTAGATTTACCCAATTGAATCAGCATGTAATATGACCGTTGCAGAATGGTATTATTTTCGTGTATGATCTTGTGTTACAGCAGAATTATGATGTGTTGCGCAGGCTTGTTTTTGTGCGTGATATTGCTCAGGCAGCCTTACTGTTGTCCAGATTTCGTTCTGTTGTGATTTATATAAAGGAAACAAAAGTTGTGCAATGTTGCTCAGGCTTGTTCCGCTTGTTCAGCTAGCTAGTTTAGTATGATTCTAAGCTACGCCGATCGTTCAAGCTGTGCATGGCGGGCTCATGCGGGCCACCGCTCTGTTCCGCACCAACTCATGCGGAGCGTGGCGGCCAGCCCGCATGCATCCGCAAGAATACACCAGCACGCCAGCGGAGCGTGGCGGAGCGCCGCAACCCGCCCCGCTTGCAACCTGAATCAAGACATTGCAACTATGGCATGAGAGGGTGCAATAAGTTTCGCTGCAAACAATGATGAAGACCTACGAGACCATACAGATTGGAGAATACGACAGTTCACGGCGAGGGTGATGCCCCTGGTAAAGGGATTCCGCACACTCGACGAGAAGCCTGAAGAGATCTCGGTCATGCGATGCTTCCTCCGAGCAGCGACTACACGGTACTTGCCAATAGTATTGGTGATCGAGCAGTGCGTCAATCCGAAAACACTCATGGTAGATGACCAAGTCAGGAAGGTACAAGGCACACGATGAGAGGATGAAGCTAACATCACGTGACGGGAAGAAAGATGAGGTTTGTATGCTCGTAGCCTGCTACAAGAAGTGGTAGCGGTGGAGTGAAATAGAGTCAAGGTACATCTAGAACTGGTGTCAAGAAGGAAGATCACCGCCTGGAAGGTAACACCATCGGAAGCCGATGCACAAGCCGAAAAAGAAATTCAACAAGCGCTTGCGCTGCCATAATTGCAACTTGTTGGGCACATCGATGCTGAAAACCTCTAAACGAGACAACCCTAGTGGCTGCAAAAAGAGGTGATGAAGGCGTGCATCTTCTCGTGATGTAGACTTGTGAGCTAATGGAAGAGAAACCAATAAATTCTCAAGCAGGAGCTACGGAGCATGTGGCGTTAGTCGAGGAGAAGGTGTTCCTCCATGACAAGTTACGACTCAAAACAACAACCAACATGTAGTACCTCGACATAGGCGCAAGCAATCATATATATGACTGGTGATGCGTCGAAGTTCTTCGAGTTGAATTTTTTCGTAGGCGGAACAGTGTGGTTTCGAGATGGTTCAACGTTAGCATAAAGGGACAAAGACATTCCTATTTGATACTCGCAACAACGCCCAAGGTGCTCCTAGATGTTTATTTTAGATAAGGGGGTGCGGATCCCCGGCCTCTGCATCCAAAAGATGCACACAGCCACCCGCAATTATTTAACCATCCAAATGGGGGTGCTCCTAGATGTGACTATATTCGAAGTTGAAGAGTGTTATCATTAGTTTTGATCAACATAGATGTTCTTGATGAAGTAGAGAAGACAACCGAACCGTTTCTATATCTTTTAAGTGGACATATACAATTCGGTGTGTTTATTGTTGAGTTTTGAGGACACGACATGGAAGTGGAATGCACGATACAGATACCTCAATTCCAATCATTGCGACAACTCGAACATCTGAGTATGGTTCATGGGATGCCAAGCATTGAGCATGTCGAGAAATTGTGTGACGGATGCCTAGTTGGTAAGCAATGACTGGCATCGTTCTCACGTGATGTGGTGTATCTGGCAAGAAAGGGCTCGACCTAGTCCATGATGACTTGTGTGGCCTGATTACACCGACAACCCCAAGTGGGAACAAGTTCTTGCTCGTAGTTGATGAGTTTAGTGGGTATATGTGGATTGTACTATTGAAGAGCAAGGATGACGTTGCAAGCCTTCAAGTCGATAAAGATCGCAACAGAGGTCGAAGCATAAGCCAGGCACAAAGCGTTTCATACACATAGGGGGTGAGTTTACATCAAAGAAAGTCATCACCTTATGTGAGTTGCACGAGATCGAACATTATCTAACCACGCAATACTATCCATAACAAAACAATGTGGTAGAGAGGAGGAACCAAACAATGGTAGTCATGCATGGCTCAAAGCATGTTAAAGAGAAAAGGTCTACCCAGTAAGGTTTTCGGTAGAAGCGGTGGACGGCCGTGTACTTCCTAAATCGAGCACCAACGAAGACTGTCACCGGGAGGAATCCGTACGAGGCATGGTGTGGGCGCAAACCTATGGTGGATCATCTACACACATTTGGTTGTGTCACACACACATGATGGTGGCTGCTCATGTAGGCAAACTTGCCGACCGGAGCACACTAATGGCGATGATTGGCTATTGAGACAGGCTCGAAGGCTTATAGGGTGTACAACCACTACAACAAGACCCCCACTACAGCAACAGATCTATGTGTATCTAGGCGCCTATATATGTGTTGCTAGCCCCTTTACCAACGGATAAGAATGCGTTGCCTTATCTGGCGTTGCAAGAATGCAATGCAACAGATATACGTGCGTTGGTAAGCAGTGAGATATGCGTTGCTGAATATCTACAGATTTCAACCAATGGTTGTATGCGTTGGTAGAGAGATCCTACAAGTACTGAAAATTCAATATTAAAAAACAATATTTTTGGATTGGCTTGACTGTTCTCGAAGATGGTAGTAGATTCTTTTACTACACGAGAGAACTTAATTCGTACATGTTATACAACAGCACAAAAATTGTAGAATATGGATGCATTGTGTGATAAAGAATTCAATATTTATATTGAATTTTCCATCTCATACATGAAAATTATCTATAGTGGTAAGTTACAATCTGGCATAAGAGTATGATATTCTACCTAGTCATACATATACATAGTAGGCGGTTTACAATCATACATCAAAACATGACATTGTACGGGTCCTATCTCTAAATCTATTCTAATATTTTTCTGACATGTTCAAAGCTACTGTCCGGAAATAGCAAGTCTTGCTGATGTATGAGACCTGCAAATACAAAAAAAAATGTTTTCAGTATCAAAGTTCCAAAATATAGTAAATGTTATAGTAAACTCTACCAAGTCAGCATGTGAGACATTTTTGCTATCACCTGAACTTGAAATAGCTCATGAGAACCACAAGTCATAGTGGTTACACACTGATGGAAATACAAAACGAAATTTGCATAAGAAATAACCATGACTGGATCTAAACGAATCAAAACAAAAGATCCAAATACTTTCAGTACTAGCATGGATAAGTCATAGTGTTAAATGGCATATTTTGTATGTGGCACCCTCCAAAACTACCCAGCGGGCAGCAGCTAAGCAATATAGGTCAGTACATATAATAGTCTGTACTAGAGTACTCTGAAACTATATCCAGAATCGAATTTAAAATAGGAAGAAAAGCTTCTGCTTGAATAATGGAGCATACCTTGATTAAAATATCATCAATTCACTTGGTGGTAAATACATCGGCCTTGAAAATTTTGTAAGTTCGCTCTTTTGTTATGTTACATTCTCTGCCAGGAAAAGTAATATGGCAACATGCATCAAGATCTAGCACAAGAAATGAGAAACAAAAGAGATACTGATATATTCCAGAGATAACATAAACGATTAATACTGAATTGCACAATAGAAAAAAATGCACATTCCTCTAAAAGATCTTCTCTGGTTCCCTTAAATTAGATAAAATGACCTGAACAATGATTTGGATTTTTGTCTTTTAAAGGATAGAATTAAGAGAAGCAGTTGTACCAGGGGTGACTTTACTAGGCATTCGTTGAGAAATTGTATTGTTATACGAAATAAATTGACAAAAGGGGATGAATTAGTACCTTCAGGTCGTCCTTCTGAGGACTTTTTCTGCTGATGCGCACCTTCGCGAATGCCTGTCCATGATAAAAGCAGTACTGGATGTTCCACTACGGGCTGTGCTGCTGCCTCTAGCGCCATGAGACTTGTCAAGCATGCACAAAATTCCTAGAATATTTGTGAAAACAGGTCAAGCAAAGACAGAGGAGAGAGGAATCTGACGGGGGTAGAAAAATTGTACCTTGAACCCAAACCTTCTTCGTGCACCTCCGCCGCCGCACTCCTATGCTCCGACTCGCCGCCGCAGCTCTTTGACAAACTTCCACATCATGCAATAGTCCAGATCCATCTTGGCTGCATGAGCGTTTCCCGGAGTTAGGGGATATCGTAGTAGGTGGCAAGATGCATCACTGTCCGCCACCGACCGCCGGCGGCCCTGATCACCGACGGACAAGAGCAGAGGGAGATCCCCACAAGAAAAGGGAGTAGATGGAGGCGGCTAGGTTTGGGGGAGGCGAGGAGTGGGACTGCAGGTGCGTGCGTTCGTGCCTTTGTGGATGGTGGAGTTATCGCAACGTGTGGTGGTAAAAAACAGGGGTAGTTGTGCATAGTCGGCTGGGCTTATTTTTCTTTACGTGCAATATGAAGAAAGGACAACGGATGTTGCTACAACGCATGCATCTGTATCTACGATAAAACTTTGCAACGAATATTCAACTCGTTGCCGAGTAAGTATAGCTGTAGGTAGGTTCTTCTTGTAGTGAACCTAGCAACAAAGAAAGTCCAAGTTACTCGAGATGTGATCTTCGAGGAAGAGAAGGCTTGGTTATAGGGCCTATCAAACAAGACGGGGATATAAAGATCAGATGATATGTTCACGATGTGTATGATCATGATGCAAGTCATGATGGTGGTCATCACCACCATTACAAAGACGGGCACTCCCACAATGACAGTATTGAAAGTGCATGTGTTGCCCCATGCGTGGTTTTGGTAATTAATGACAATCCTTATGGACTAATGTTTGCATTGAGATATCTTTATAGATCTTGTCCATGAAGAAGATTGGAGTTCATGTGTTGAACTCTAGAAGATTATATGATGACCAAGGTTCTATCCAATGGGTTCATATTCAGAATGGTCATCTAGAGTTGAGCTTATTGCAAGCATGACTTGGAAAAGAAGATTGAGAGAACATTCATGTCTATCTCCAAGCCATCATCTATATCAAGAGAAGAATATGAAGTGCAAATGTATACATGAAGACGGAGCTAAGCGAGGCTCTCCCATAATGGTGTATGGGGAGTATTTGGAGAAGTCTTCATCAAGCATGTGCTAGCAAGCGCAATCAAGAAAGGTGGTCCACTTGAGGGAGTCAAGATCGTCATCATCTAGCTCAAGTAGAATGCGCAAGGCAAAGGTATGATCTTGATAGGGTTTCTATTTTACCGGTCTCGTGGTGTTAGTGGGAGACCGGGTTATAGGATAGACAGCGTACTATCAAGAGGGGCTCTCAAGTGAGTAACTTGATCGCATCTTTGTGGAGAGCTCAAACCTTTACATTTTTGGCATATCATCTTTCTTGGTTCTTATTTGGCTTTTATCCATGTGAGAATTTAGAGCTTGTGTTCATCTCCATACCAAGCTCTAGTTCATCCAAAACGGATTTATTTGGATATCTTGTGGTGTTTTTGATGTTGGAGGTTTTACCGGTTCGTCTCTTGTAGAGAGGTCAAACTCTCCTCTTGTGTTATCCTCCTCACATGATGGACTATGATGTGTATATGCATGATCTTGTAGTGCTTGTGATTATCTTCGGAGCAAGCCCAAGATCATTGAAAACGGAGTCCGGATGGAAAACTTGTTGCGTTCTCAGTGTTGAAAATATTACCGGTCCTCCTCGAGATAAGGCCACACCTCCCATGTGTGATATCTCCTCTATATTTGTGACCCTTAATATTTGCCTCCCAGACCGAAAACTCCGGACTAAGTGGACTGCACGGCTCTTTTTCTGGGAGGGGTATAAATACCCCTCCACCTTCCTCCAGCCCGCCAGCTCTTCCAAGCACGTTTTTCCCCCTCTCTCTCCTCCATTGTTGACCTTGAAAAGCTTGCCCCTCTCCCAATTCCTCCCATGATTCTTGCATATCTTTGAGAAATTTGAGAGAGGAGATCTAGAACTACATTTCCACCAATCCATCTCTCCTCTAAGTGAGGGAAACCTAGTAGATCTTGATCTTGGAGTTCTTGGTGTTTCTCCTACTTTGTTCTTCCTCTCTTCTCCCCCATAAGCATTAGTTGCTTTTGGTGGGATTTGAGAGTGAAAGATTTGAGCACTTGTGCTCTTTCCATTGCTTTGTGCATCGGTTTGTACTCTCCACGAGGATTCGTGGAAGTTGAAATCTTGTGAACTTGTTACTCTTGGGTCTTTGGACCCTAGATGCCCGTGTGGTGGTTGAGACCCTTGTGTGGTCACTTGTAGCTGTTCGGGAGCCCCCAATCCCGTTGTGGGTTGTGCCCCGGATCGTTGTTGTAAAGGCTCCGGATTTCCGCCTCGAAGGATTCCGATAGTGGAAGGTGAACCAAACCTTTGTGGTGCGGTTCATCGAAGAAGAAGGTGAAACCTTTGTGGTTGTTGAACCATTGTGTTGGTTCACACCTCTCCAACGAGACGTACTCCCCTAAAAAGGAGGAACTCGAGAATACATTCTCGACTCCGTGTGTCTCGGTTATTTCTATACCCGAGCTCTTTACTTATGCACTTTACATTGTGATAGACTTCGTGCTTGAAGTATTCTATTGCTATCACTTGTTGCTTGTCTTGCTTAGCATAAGTTGTTGGTGCACATAGGTGAGCCTAGTTTATTTAGGTTGTTGGCTTGTTAATTTAAACACATAGTTTTATTCCGTAATTATCAAGCCTAAACCGGAAAAGTTTTAATCGCCTATTCACCCCCCTCTAGGCGACATCATTGTCCTTTCAAGTATGCTGGAGTATACCTCAAGGACTCCAAGAACGCTGACGACTCTGACTAGGCCAATGACGCAATGTTCTATCGTGGCAGACACTTCTGCCGTCACGACAATGGCTCAATGAAAAAATGTTGTTGCAGTAGCAAAATCAGTCGAATCGGCTGCCACTGCGGAGAGCTGATGTCTCGACAACGACCGTGGTAGGACCCAGGCATAAGCCGATGGCCTATGCTGTTTGGGCAACAGGGCCGTCAGCCTCCGGCATTGACTTTCAACGCCAGAGAAGATTAGGCTGGTGCTAGAACTGTACCCCACACTAGTGCGCCGCAATATAGAGGATGCAGAGAAGAAAAAAGTCCATGATCGTAGATACATGCTTGCCATGGAGGATCCGGAAAACTTCGACGATGAAGCTAAACATGAAGAAAGCTGGCAGTCAGCGATGCAAAAGGAGATGAGTATAATATACGAGAAGAACATTTGATCACTTGTCAATCTTCCATGTGGACAATGTGCTATAGGGCTTAAGTGGGTCTTTAAAGTAAAGAAAGATTCCAATGGCATAGTGGTGAACTACAAGGAACGTCTAGGAGCTAAGGGCTATGTGCAGCAACATGGGATTGACTTCGAGGAGGTTTTTATACCTGTTGCAAGGATGGAATCTATGCAACTGTTGATTGTATTAATTGGCAGAATATGAGGGATATAAACTAGCAGTATCTAGCTGGTAGATACCGTTGAACCGGCTACAACTCTAATTTACAAAAAAGATTATAAAAAACATTGAGCTTGATCAGCATGCTCGTTTTTATCCTAAGAAACGATCGCTGCCATCCAGGTCATACCTTCTCTCCTTGCCATCCCACGTCACACTGAGAAATGCCACATCAGTGAAACCTTGTGTGCAATGAAATCAGGTATTTCTCACAAAATCAACCAAGCTAAGCTGACAGTAGAAAATATGAGGTGACTTAATTCTTTCGTGTTGTTCATTATTTTGAGAGATCTTTAATGGTAAAAATTACTGGTGTGCTAGGTGGGAGTAATAATAGATTAGATCAGTTGTCCACTGAGTATTGGTAATTGTCCTTTGAATAATTAATCTACTTATTTTTTTGTAATGGTAGTTTGTTCAGGGGTAATCTAGGTTAAGTTGCACAACCCCCACACTTGATCGGCTCACATATGTGGTTGTCGCCCTCCCAACACTTAAGTGGCCATTGTTCACCTTCTTTTAGACCTAGTTTCTCTTTCCACTTTGTGAGTAATCACGGTTGACATGATTCAGGATACATATGAAAGAAAAAGGCTCTGCCAATGGCGGTGCGGTTTTTTTGGGAGGTAATATGTGTCTCATTTAAGTCGTTATTGCGAGGGATAATGGACGATGACATGGTATGCGGTGCTTGGAGATGTGCTTTGTTTTTGTTGTGCCAGATCGGTTTTTGCCCACGGGTTCGTCTTGTTTGACAGTTCCTTAGACATGGTTGAGCTATGTTGTCTGCTTATTGTTGCGAGAGTTCACTCGGTTTTCGTTAAGTAATTATGTTTTCTGTGGTTATTGGATCCCGTGCTTCTTATTAATTGGAAACAAAGACATAAATATAATATGTATCAAATATATCACAAAATTTCAAACACAACTATAGAAACAAAATATATAAAGCTATGAATAGTAGCTAATATAATTGGGCTGTATATTTGGCCCATTATCAGTATGAAAACTGAAATTTTATATTTTTTTCTCAAGCTATATATTAAGTTTGGTTTTGAATTCTCTTCAGAATGTAACGTTAATACTGTGAATTTATTTCATAAATTTATAAATTCTTAAATAGTCCAAATAGTGCAAGTGCACCAAATAGTGATTTACAGCCAGTACTACTTGATAGGTCCTTGTAATGAAAACAAAAAACTGAAACATGGGCCCATCACCTTGAAGGCCCAGCTCAACCAGAGCAGTCCACCCCAACTCTGGGCTTCGCTCAACCAAAATTTTGAAGTTGTATCATTGTATAGCGTGTTTAAATTGAGCTTAAAGTCATACATGCATATAGTATGTCCACCCTTCATATTTGCATGTCGTGATCAATTTTTGTTCAAATTTAAACTACGGAGTACCGTGGGTGTCTTAGGCCACTCATAGTGGAGACTAACATATAATATGTTAGTATTTTATATTACTTTTTAGAATAAATTTTTATTACTACTTACATAGTGCTTTGTGTCATAGTGGTACTTTCATAAAAGGCATCATTTACTGCCTTTTAGAGTCATTCTCGTGAAAATCGATCAAACTAATTTCTGACACAAAGTTCAACACATAATAACCTATCCTAAAAAAGATGAATCCAACCCATTTTCTCCACGCCCTACACGGGGGTGTCTAGGTAACATGAGGTCAACGCCAACTTAGCCACTTAACGAGGCTCGGCACCCTTTGACACTACGTGGAGGTCACATGGGAGATGGGACGCCCACCATGGCGTCGACATGTACAAAGTCCAGCCCTTGTGTATGACGTGGAGCTTAATGGTTAGATTAAAATTTTGTTTAAGAGAGGGTTATTTTGTGCTGAACTTTCCATCAGAGATTATTTTTGTCCTTTTTCACGTCATTCTCATTTCCGATTCAATATGTTATGTTACCATACGTCTTTTAATTAATATATGTTACCATAAGTATTTTTTCCTCATTTACATGGGATTGTATGTTCTCACCATCTCACGTATATTGCCCCACTATGGGAGATCTTTGGCGTAGAGGGAGGGGGTAGTTACTAGAAGAAGTCGACATTTGGTTACCCTTACCAGCATGTGCTGCCGTGGCGAGATCCCCGCTTGAATCCATCACGCGAAGCTCCACCCCGCCGGCGTAGCTCGGGTGCTTGACGTCGAACTCGTGCAACGCTTTGAAAATGCAGTCGCGTCTCTTCCTCCCCATGTCGCTCCTCAGGTCCAGCACCACGCCCACCCGCACCGGCACCGCCTGTGCCATCGCCGCCGCCGCACCCGCCGTGGGTGACAAATCGGCAGTGTTCCAGAGCATCAGCAACGAGAGGAAGCTGAGAGGAAGACGACCGAGCATCGTAACATAATTGCCTGTCGATCAGTTGGTTTACCGTGTGTAGGCCAATACGTGGGAAGTGTCACAACGTATATATATTCATCGTGGATAGTAATAGACGTCAGGAGCGACGTGCGAATTTCCTGGAAACTTCCGACTACTCTTCCCAGTATTCACTGCAGTACTGCATGTTCGATAGATCTATAGGCAATGTCTGACGAAGGTCATTGTCCCCTCCTATTTTTCTATTGGAAAAGACGCTAAATACATTCTAGGAGATACAGATGTTTCTATTGGAAAAAAACTAATTACAGTTATATCTTCATTTTAATCAAGTCCGACGGCAACCAGAAGTTGGAAAACTAGCTAGATAGTGACATCCCTTCTACCTGGATGTTAGATGCATGTGGTCAGGTCAATTCTTAAGCTGTTGCGTCGAAAATGAGGGACGACCGGACATGGCGTTTTGACTCGTAAGTTTAGATGCACTCTTTATGAAAATATATTTAAATGTATTTTCAAAATGTCAGAAAAATTCAAACAAAAATTTGGATATACTATGTCCGCATAAAAAGTTTCACGAAAGTAGAACTTTTTTGTGGGCAGCGTAAAAAGGAAAAAACAATGTGTCGCATATGGTTATTTTGGAGAACCGGAATTTGTCGTTTTTACACAAGCCACAAAAATATCTTATTTTCGCGAAACTTTGTGTACAAATATAAAATGTCCGGATATGTACCCGAAATTTTGGTTTGAATTTTTTTAAATTTTAAAATATGATTTTTGAGTAGTGGGTAAACCTACACCTATGAGTCAAAACAGATTTCCCGAGACCATCTTGAATCTTTGACTATTGGCTACCAAGTCTGTTCCCGGGGCATGTAGTAGATTTGCTAAGATGAAATAATGAAATCGAACAAGTACTTATGCCATGTCATGGGCGACAAGGATGTGGGGTGGACGCCAGTGCTACCGCCGAGGAGGAAATTCCGAAATTGGATGGTTAAATTGTGCAGGATGTTATAAACGATAGCAAAGAAAACAACGAAGTAGCGGAAAGATCAACCAACGGGGACATGATATTTAACGTGGAAAACCCCTCCAACAATGGAGGAGAAAAAACCACGGGTGCTAGCCAGCAATACTTTACTATATCGGGTGAGGTTACAAACGCCGGGGATTTACAACATGCGACTTATCCCATAACAGCCACTTACAAGATGTATTTATAGGTGTCCTGACCTAATCTAGGTCGGTAACGTGACCTTCGGGACGCTCCGCTCTCCTCGTCACAAGTTGGCCTTTATCAGTATATACGAATTTGGATCACCACAAAATAACACAGGAGTTCTTGGTCATTTGCAAATCATTTATCGATGTAACTAGTTGCTCCGTTTGTGGTCGTCTCTACATTTTTCGAATAAGACATACCAGTTTAGGGAGATCTGTACACGGCTGGATAGTGCGTCGAGCCATATTTTTATCTCATGTGGATAGCACGTAGTATACGGCTCGACCCTCCATCACATTAGCGTTTTACGAGTTTTTCATATAAGTGTATTGTGTTCTTTGTTGTTTCCTTCTGTTATGATGTACATCTCATCTATGCAGAGGCCGGGTGTGGCCTCTTTTTGACTGCATCTTGATGCTAGCCTTTAAGTTTAATAACGTGGGATTATCGAAAGTGAGCATGAGACTATGTAAGTTTCATCGTATTTTCGAAATTGCATGCATTGTGTCAGTCTCTCGTGTCAAACGGCGAAGGGAAAAACAATTTTCTTGACTAGTACACACATGACTTCTCCTATAAAGGCATCTTTAGACAATCGAGAATGCATGCATGTAAGCAGAAGATTTATAGACCGGGCTAAGAGCGTCTCCTATGTAGAAATAAGGTCGCCCATAAGCGTCCTAAGGCCAACCATAGGCAGATTTATACATTGTGACCTTAGGCCCATCACCGCCGCCGCCCCCGCCGTAGGTGACAAACCTGCAGTGCTCCAGAGCACGAGCACAGAGAGGAACATGAGCGAGAGCGCGCTTTGTTGGAAACTCCATGTGCGCGCTACTAATTGATTGTACCACTATTACTTGTCGTTCAGTTGGTTTAGGCTGGCCACGGTGAGAGTAATTTAGATGGTAATATCAAACATTTTAATACAAGTTTGCTTACGTGTCATGTAGTTAATGAGATCTTAAAATGCTTTTGGTACATAATATTACTGTAACATCACACATAACAAGACAAAATGAGTCTATAACCTAATAAATAAAGTCTTGCATGACACCACATATAGGTTACTCACTTACTCTCCGCTATGAAGGTTCTAACATAGGTAGTAACATCTGCATGTTACTACTCTGTGTTACTCCCCACTGTGACCAGTCTTATGAGAAACTCTACTCGTAATACGGAGTACGTGGCAACTGTCACACACCTCGTACTATATGCGGAAAATCGTGGATATATATGTATGTGTATATTTACATTATCAATACACGTATACACATGCCGCGTTGGGAGCGACGTGCGAAATTTCCTGGAACCTTCCGGCTAATTGCTAGCCTGCCGAGATTGCTCGATAGATCATCAAAGATCTAGAGAATTTATGTGTGACGAAGGTTAATTGTTGTCAACCAAGGGGATACAGATGTTTCTATTTGAAAAGAAACTAAATATTGCTATATCTTCGTTTTGATCAAGTCCTACGGAATCAAGAAGTTGGAAAACTAGCTAGACTGATAGTGACATCCCTTCTTCGTGGATCGTTAGATGCATATGGTGAGGTCAGTGCTTAAGTCGGCTGCGTCGACCGGTGTATAAAATGGGCGAAGATTCAAGTCTTCGATCCACTATTGACTGAGTATGCTGGAGGTATGTACTAGATTTGCTAAGAATAAATAATATAATCGAATAAGTACTTACGTTAGTCGGTAGCGACATTACTCTGAAGAAATAATTAAGTTGATTCTATACGCACGGGAGATTGATGGATACTCGGCGGTGATGCCTAACCTTGGCACCTGCTCGTCGGCGACGAATAGTTTCTCTCCACCAAGCGGCGGAGCTAGAGCATATAGCATCACGGTGCCTACCGGTGCAGGAAAAAATCATATTTTTTAGTGCATATATGGTGAAAACTTGCTATTTTAGAAATAACTTTTTCCTACCCGGTGTCCTGTGCACCCACTTGGTTGGGTACAAATAGATCCGCCACTGTCTCTAGCATCGTCCCCATCGTGGTTCGCTTGCCTTGTCCCTTGAGGCTCAGAGGGGCGTGGAGCGCAATTCCTATATGCCGCCCGTAAGCGCCCCAAAACCGAAGCGGCGCCTGAAGAGCTCGTTCTCGAATCGTTTTCTGGGCCGGCCTGTTTCCCTTCTGCTTCTACTTCTTCGCTTCTGCCTTCGCTTCCCATCAGAGCTGCCCTCGATTCCCCTCACCTCCCGGAGAGGTTCGCGAGGCCGCGTCGTGCGAAGAGATCGAGGCGATTCATCCACATCCCCTTCACCGCAGAGAGATCTCGCGAGCTCCTCTTCGGCCGGATTACCCCTTGATGCTTCGCTAGGGTTCGTGCTTCTGTCCATGGCGGATCTAGGTTTGTTTTTTGCTCCCACGGCTGTTTCGGCTGTTCTTCTTCGATTTTTGCTAGATCCCTGAATGTGTTCTCGCTAGTTCTTCGGCCGGATTGGTTCATTGATTTGCGTGAGTCAAGCTCGCGTTCGAGTCCACCGCGTAGTGTTAGGTTGTTTTTGGCGAGCGTAGTGGGTGGTCGTGCTTAGTCCATTGGGGCTCGGCCGCGTTGTGCATGTGCGCGCCGCTGAATCGTGCGGATCGAGTGGGCAGATCTAGCTGGGCATCGTGAGTGCGTGCGAGATCAAGGTGGGCATTGTGCGTGCTTACTGCGGCTTTTTCCTGAACTTTTGATGTTGTTAGTACTTATCCTACTGTATTTTCTGGGGTGATCAGAGAGAATTTCATGTCATTGCAGTGCTTATTGCATTACGCACAACCTATGTTTGAAGTATGTTGTCTTTTTTTCAGTGGGAATTATATGCAGTGAGTTAGTATATGCAGTGAGTTAGAATTTTTGGTGTTAGTATGCAGTGGAAATTATATGCAGTTGGAATTATATGCAGTGAGTTTTAGTTAATTTTTGGATTCAACATGCCTGTTAGTATCTAATACTCCTGGGGTGATTGGGGGGAAACTGTTTTTCATGTTTCTAAATTCTAACAACCCCGCCCGCGTACTGATGTTTTTGATGAAATCAGAGTGTGAGTTCCAGGGTTTGGGGCTGAAGGAAAGCTTAAACAACTGTGTCTACTGTTTTTCTCTTTATATTCTTTTTAACGTCCGTCCGTGAGCAAGAGAGAGAGAGCGCTTGGTAGGTTTTGGAAACAAACAGTTGACATGAGTATGTATAGTTGACATTGTTTCACTTCCCAACATGAAACAGTGGATCCAGATCATGTTTTTGGGTCAGTACTGATCGTTATGTTTGTAGCAAGACATTTTTTTCAAAACAACTATAAGATACTTATGCATATTTTATTAGCTATGCATGTCATGTGATGTTTTTTGTAGTCTTAGTTCACTGTTTTTCTTACTTGTTCTTTTTTTCTCTTTTTTGTTATAGGGGTAGTTATGCCCGACGCTGTTCGGTGCAAAGCAACCATAAGATCCAGGTTTTCCACCCTTCGGTACAATAAAGTTGTCAGAAAGTTTAATGATATTCAGAGGGGTCACATAATCAGCAATGGTTTCCCTTTCTTACTCAACATCCCAGAGCACCTGATGGTACCAATGCCACTAACACAGTGGATCATTGACCATATATGTTATGGTTGTGATGGTGTTTTTAGGCACAAGTCGAAGTCATTCAGATTCTACAAGGACTTTGTTAATGCAATTTTTGGGTTTGATTATGGTTCGATGCGTTTTGTTTTTGGCAGCAGTGATCCAAATGTTGTAGCTGAAGTGGAATTGCTTCAGGCAAAGTACACTGTCAATGGTAAAATTCCTGTAGCAAAGGTTGTTACGGAAATGTTGGCTGATAATTCAGAGGCTGGGTTCATGAGGGGTTTTATTATGTTCTTTGTAACAACAATCCTCTGCCCGCGCACACAGAATTTTGTAAATCCGAAGCTCCTGTTTTCTCTAAGAAAGCTTTCTCACATCCGGAAGTTGGATTACGGATCTTATTGCTATGAGCATCTGTTCACTGAGATTGATAAGTTCAAAGACAAAGTGTTTCTTCCTGTGTTGTCATCAGATTACAACAGAATGCTATGGGTTGGTGGATGTCTGCCTGTTCTGACTGTAAGTAATACAGTTTCACCTTTTTCCCTTTCTTTTTTTTTGTTCTTCAATTTATTGCACTTGTTTTCATTTATCACTACAAACCTTCCTTTTTATGTTTTGTTTGTGCTGCATGCACAGATTGGATACATGGACCATGTTGATTTCAATGGACAAGATGGAGGTATTGATTATGGCCGTCCTAGGATTCACCACGTCAGGCAGAGTGACTTTGATCTCCTGGAACGCCTTGATCGGAAGAGGACTTCTAGAAAGTCATATGGGGTTTTGCAGGTACACTTTCTATGTACCTTAATATGTGTTCAACTTTGTTGTGTTTGGTACATATTTTTTGTATTAAATCTCTTCTGCATCATTTTACTGCTTTTTGCAGATCAAGGATATTACGTTGACCCCATATGCAAATCTGTACAACAACCCTGATCATCTTCATGCTCTTCAAAATGAGCCAGAATCTTCTGACGATGAGGCTGAGCCGCCTTTGTTTATTGACAATCCAGAGATCCCTGATGCTGCTCCTGATGTTCATGTGATTGATAATCAAGAGATACCTGATGCTGCTCCGCACATGCATATGTTTCACAATCAAGAGATCCCTGATACTGCACCTCCTACACCTGTTATTGTCGACCATTCTCAAATACTTTATGATGTTCCTTCTTCACCTATTGCCAAGGATACTAACTCTAGTGTCCCTGCTCACTCACTGCAACCGTATAATGTAATTTTACATTCTTTAAATTTCACCTCTCCCTTCTTCATTTGTCTTTTTTTTGTTCATGATGAATGTGTCTTATATTCTTATCTGTTTTGTGCGTCTTTTTTTTACAGGTTGATGCATTGATCGATGATGTAATATTGAAGCATCAGGCAAAATGGGAAGAGTCACACAAGCGTGATCTAAAGGAGTTGGCAACAGAGCTTAAAACTGTTATCTCCACTGGGGTGAACCTTGCTGATAACACCAATGTACTGGCTATTGGTGGAAATACATCATGCTTTGATGTTGGTCCATCTCAATCACTATGTTATAACCTGCCAGCAGAGGGTCAGTTTGCCCATGTTCTTAGACAAGGTAATTATTTTTTTTGTTGGCTATTCGCGGAATTACATCATTGCCTTCAAGTTTGTATTGGCGAATTGGTTAGTGAGGGTTTTGCCTGATGCTTTTTTCCTTTTTTTTCACCCAACCCGTGATTCGACGCTCCAGACCCCATATCACCACATGTTGACGAAAGAATGCATTCTTCAATTGCTACTGCCCAAGTTACTACAGGTACTGTCGATCATTTAATGTTTCTTGCCTTTTTTCATTACTGTATGTTATGTCTCTACTTAGATATGCATGGTTCTTAACAATGAATTTTATGCACGCACCAGGCATAAATATTTCTGAAGTTGACTCTTGCTATCAAACCCCTCATCATGGGGGCCATGCTAAACCAGATGTTATGCAATGTAATTTTTTTGTCTCGTCTAAATTTTGGTTTTTGACCCCTCATCACCTTGTGATTTTTCTTTTAATTTTAAGAATTTGTTCCTTATTGGCATTTGAACAGGCTCAATCAACCTACAGCCCACTCCAACTTCTTCTGATTTTTTTGGGGTGATGGACCCAGTTCAATGCACTGAACCATGTAAACTCTTAGGTATATTTCTTTTTTAACTCTTTTTAGGTACTGAATCATGTATTTTATGGGTTACATTTTCTTATTTCTTTTTTGTATGCCTATCTTTTTAATTTTTCAGGTTCAATCAATCTGCAAAATACTGTAGTTACTCCAACTTCATCTGAGTTTTTTGGGGTGGAGGGCACAGTTGCATCTACTAATACATGTAAACCTTCAGGTATCTTTTTTTAAAAATTAATTGAATTTAATAATTCCCTGAGCATCCCTATTACTGTTTTTTAGTTTCCTGGTCAAATTATAATGTACTTTTTTTCTTTTAGGCTCAATCATACTGTTATCATCTGTAGCTACACCAACTTCATCAGATTTCTTTGGGGTGCTGGGCACAGTTGCATCTACTGAGCTGCCTCCAGGTTACTGTTTCTTTCATGTTTTTGTCTTTTATTTGTTAGACCAGCATATTGATCATTTACAAACCTTTTTTCAATAGAGTTGGTGGTTCCTTGTGTGGAACAATCCAGTTCTGTTGGCAATAATACTGGACCCAGCACGCTTGACAAGAGGAATAGGAAGAAGAGAGCAGCAATAGAGTTATCCCCTGATCCAGTAATATTGTCTAAAAAGTGGAAGGTGGACCCTGACATTGATGCGTTCTACACTAAGTATCTGAGAAACAAGTACTTCAAACCTAACAAGGAGTAAGTTTATAACATGAATAAACTGTTTTTTACTGAGAATTTTTGGCTTTTCCAGTTGCATAACATTTTCATCTTCTTTTTTTCCCAGTGGAGTTACTCCAACATTCATACAGTTGGGAGATGTCCATGTGTCATACGAACATTTTTATGCATCGTTTAAAGCACGTGGGCATGTTGTTGATGATGCTATGTTCGCGCATGTGAAGTTATTTAATCTTGAGGCTAATGATCTGGCAAGTGCAAAGTGTAATGATGTCAAGAAGTTCTCATTCTCCCCATACATCACTGTAAGTTCATTTTTTTCAACAGGGAATAGACCCACTTATGAATAGTACCACATCCTTTTTTCTTTGTACATCTGTGTACTTTTTCTTTGCTTCTACTACTTTAAAATTTGTCTTCTTCTTCATCACCAGGGAAAGTTGATAAAGGACCCTAATTCTTTTGACAAAAAAGCTTGTGCTAGGGAAATTTCAAGGATCAGTAAGGAAGTCAAGTTAGAAACCATTGATCTTGTATGCGTTTCTAAACTTTTAGCGTTTGATGATCATAGTTTTTCAAATCAGTGTTCAAATATATGTACTCATATGTTTCATTCTTTATTTTTTCATGTTTTCTTTGTTCATTTCAAAACAGATGAATTTCCCTGTTGTCGAGAACAACCATTGGTCACTTGTGTGTGTCAACTCATTGCATAGCACAATAAACTTCTTCGATTCAGCTAGTCTCATAAGTGAGGAGAGGGAGAAAGAAATTCTTCAAAACTTGGTACTTCTCTGTAATCTAGTCATCCAGCATATCTTTTTTGTACTTTTTTGCAGTTTTCTCTGAAATCTAGTGTCGTTATTTTTTTAGGTCACAAACCTAAGTACTGTATTCAGTCAGCTGGGCATACAATGCAAGGACTTTAAGCAGTTCAAGGAATACAACCCACCTGATTATCCACATCAACAAAATGGGTTAGTTCTCTAACCAGTAACCTTTTTTCCTGTAAATAGCGCTGTCTTAGCGCTGTCTTATAATAACTAAATGAGTTTTTGTTGGACTGTCAAACTGTTTTATTATAATAGGTACGATTGCGGGTTTTACGTGATGTTGTTCATGGAACATTGGAATGGGAAGAGTTTGATAGACTTCAGAAATGTAATCTGCTCTCTCTTTGTATTCTTTCATCAGTTACACCTCCATTTTTTTCCGCCTATCTTATGATTTTTCTTGCTGGCGCAGATAATCGTCCTGAAGTACAGGATGGTAATGGCTTACAAGATGTTTCATTCACCTCACAACATGATCAACGAGACAAAGCTCGATGTTGTAAACAAGAAGAAGAAGAAGAAGAGGACGTAGATAGTGCTATATGTGTTTCATGATGTTCTGTTGGTTGTTCATATAAATGTAGAAAGTATTCAAGTTTTTGCAATACTAGTTCTCGAGATGATTGTCTACTGCCTGATCACTCTAACTTGTTATTACTGGGTGATGATGTCGTGACCAATCAATATAGACGGAAACTGGAACTGATATGTGCATGTCCTTTTTTGGATCAGTGTTTACTTGTTTGTCAATTTTACATTTTTTTTAAAGTCTATCAGCCGTCTGCGTCTCGCTTTTTTACGCCTAGTTACTCTGTCGGGAATCCCTCCTGCCCCATCCAAAACCACACCACCAGTGGTAATCCTCCTTGACACTAACAGAAGCCGGTACCATGCTTTCTTCTGTAACAACTAAACATCGTTTTATGGCTTCTATTTTTGGTGTCGTCATCTTGCTTCTTCCATGGACTGTGCACAAGCACAAGTTGCCACTCTGGCCAATGCATACACCCATTTCTGTTAAACATGTTAGGCCTCCTGGTTGCCTACGCAGCAGGCAGCACCAGGGACTGCGAGACGTCCAGGAATGTCATCTGTCTATTCATCCCGGTGCTGGTTTGCATTGCAGTCTATGTAGCCTGCTCAGTCCAAAAGAAGAAGGAAGAGAAGAAGGTAGAGAAATCTTTTTTGAAAATAGATCCGAATTTGAAATTGGTTCTAATTTTGAAAATGGTTCTATTCTTGAAAATGTTTTTCAGAAATGCAAAATGATTCCAAATTTTTGGAAATGGTTCCAATATTTTTAAATGGTTCCAATTTTTTTACAAATGGTTTGCAGATTTTGAAAATGGTTTCCAAATGGGAAATGGTTCCAAATTTCGTAATGCTTCTAAATTTGAAAAATGGTTTACAGATGGAAAATGGTTCTAAAAATTAGAAAAATGTCCAAATTGAAGATGGTTTCCAAACTAAAAATGGTTTTTCCAAAACTGAAAATGGTTCAAATTTTCAAAAAGATTACCTGTTTTTGGAAAATAGTTCCAATTTCGAAAATGGTTCCAAATTTTTAAAATGGTTCAAATTTGGAAAATGGTTCAAATTTCGAGAAAAAAACTAAATTTGAAATTGGTTCCAAAAATATAAAATGGTTCTAACCCATGGAAATGGTTCCAAATGGAAAATGGTTCAAAATCTGAAAATGGTCCAAATTTTGGAAATTGGTTCCAATTTCGGTTCCAAATTTGAAATTGGTTCCAAATTTATAAAATTTAGAAAATGCTTCAAAATTTAGAAAATGGTTCCTCTTTTAGAATTTTGTTCCAATTTTTAAAATGGTTCCAAATTTGAAAATGGTTCAAATTTTTAGAAAATGGTTCCCTAATTTTGGAAAATGGTTCCAATTTCGAATATGGTTCCAATTTAAAAATGTTTCTAAACTGAAATTTTGAAAATGGTTCCAAATTTGAAAATGATTCCAAATTTAGAAAATGGTTCCAAATTTACAAATGGTTCCATCCAAATTTGAAAATGGTTTCAAATTTTTAAAATTGTTCCATTTTTGGAATATGGTTCCAATTAAAAAAATGGTTCTAAATTTGAAAAATTGTTCCAAGATTTTTAAAATGGTCCCAAATTTTGAAAATGCTTCTAAATTTCAAAATGGTTCCCACTTTTAATTATGGTTCCATTTTTAAAATGCTTCTAAATTTCAAAATGGTTTCTAATTTGAAAATGGTTACAAATTTCGACTTGGTTCAAAATTTTGAAAATAGGTCCTAATTAAAAGTGGTTCCAAATAATGGTTCCATTTTAAAAAATGGTTCCAAATTTGAAAATGGTTCCTAATTAAAAGTGGCTCCATTTTAATTTTGAAATTGGTTATAAATTTCAAAAATGGATCGAAAATGGTTCTAAATTTGGAAAATATTCCAAATTTTTAAAATATTTTTGGTTATATTTTTCTAAAATGGTTCCAAATTTTAAAAATGGTTCCAATTTGTAGAATGTTTCCAATTTCAAAAATGGTTTAAAATTTCTAAATTTCAAAATTGTTCCAATTTGGTAAATGGTTCTACTTTCGAAAATGGTTCCAATTTTCTAAATGGTTCCAATTTGGAGAATGGTTCCAATTTTCAAAATGGTTCCAATTTTCAAAATGGTTCCAAATTTCGAATATGGTTCCAATTTAAAAATGTTTCTAAACTGAAATTTTGAAAATGGTTCCAAATTTGAAAATGATTCCACAATTTGGAAAATGGTTCCAAATTTTTTAAATGTTCAATTTTTTTGAAAAAGGGTTCTTGCTTCGAAAATGGTTCCAAATTTTAAAATGGTTCCAGTTTTGGAAAATGGTTCTAGTTTCGATAATTGTTCCAAATTTTTAAATGGTTCTAATTTTCAAAATGGTTCTAATTTTCAAAATGATTACAAAATTTTAAAATGGTTCTATTTTTGAAAATTTGTTCCAAGTTTTGAAAATGATTCCAAAATTGAAAATTGTTTCAAATTTTTGAAAATGGTTCTAAATTTCAAAATGGTCCTAAATTGAAAAAGGTTCCAAATCGAAAATGGTTCCAAAATTTTAAAATGGTTCTAAATTGGAAATTGGTTCAAATTTTCAAAATGATTCTAAATAAAAAATGGTTACAAATTGAAAATGGATCCAAATTTTTTATATGGTTCCAAATTGGAAAATGGTTCCATTTTAAAATGGTTCTAATTTTGAAAAATGGTTCTAGTTTCAAAAATGGTTCCAAAATTTTAAATGGTTCAAATTTGAAAAATGGTTCCAGTTTCAAAAATGGTTCCGTATTTTTTAAATGGTTCCAAATTGGAAAATGGTTCTAATTTCAAAAATGGTTCAAATTTTAAAATGGTTCCAAATTGGAAATTGGTTCAATTTTTCAAAATGATTCTAAATTAAAAATTGTTACAAATTGAAAATGGATCCAAATTTTTTATATGGTTCCAAATTGGAAAATGGTTCCATTTTTAAAATGGTTCTAATTTTGAAAAATGGTTCTAGTTTCAAAAATGGTTCCAAATTTTTTTATATGGTTCAAATTTGAAAAATGGTTCTAGTTACAAAAATGGTTCCGAATTTTTTAAATGGTTCAAATTTGAAAAATGTTTCTAGTTTCAAAAATGGTTCCGAATTTTTAAATGGTTCAAATTTGAAAAATGGTTCTAGTTTCAAAAATGGTTCCGTATTTTTTAAATGGTTCCAAATTGGAAAATGGTTCTAATTTCAAAAATGGTTCAAATTTTAAAATGGTTCCAAATTGGAAATTGGTCCAATTTTTCAAAATGATTCAAATTAAAAAATTTACAAATTGAAAAGGGATCCAAATTTTTTATATGGTTCCAAATTGGAAAATGGTTCCATTTTTAAAATGGTTCTAATTTTGAAAAATGGTTCTCGTTTCAAAAATGGTTCCAAATTTTTTTATATGGTTCAAATTTGAAAAATGGTTCTAGTTAGAAAAATGGTTCCGAATTTTTTAAATGGTTCAAATTTGAAAAATGGTTGTAGTTTCAAAAATGGTTCCGAATTTTTTAAATGGTTCCAAATTGGAAAATGGTTCTAGTTTCAAAAATGGTTCCAAATTGTTTAAATGGTTCAAATTTGAAAAATGGTTCTAGTTTCAAAAATGGTTCCAAATTTTTAAATGGTTCAAATTTGAAAAATGGTTCTAGTTTCATAAATGGTTCCGAATTTTTTAAATGGTTCCAAATTGGAAAATGGTTCTAGTTTCAAAAATGGTTCCAAGTTTGAAAATGCTTCTAGTTTCAAAAATGGTTCCAAATTTTTTAAACGGTTCATATTTTGTAAAATGGTTCTAGTTTCAAAAATGGTTCTTAATTTTTAATGGTTCCAAATTGCAAGGTGGTTCCAATTTCAAAATGGTTCTATTTTTTAAAATTTGTTCCAATGTTTCAAAATGGTTCCAAATTTGAAAATGCTTCGTAATTTCAAAATGGTTCTAATTTTGAAAATGGTTCCAAATTAAAAAAGGTTTCAAATTTTGAAAATGCTTCTAAGTTTCGAAATGGTTTCTAAATTTGAAAATGGTTCCAAATTTAAAATTGGTTCCAATTTGGAAAATGGTTCTAAATTTAGTCCCAAATTCTAAATTTAAAATGGTTCCAAATTCAAAAATGTTTCCAAATTCTGAAAATAGTCCCTAAATAAAAGTGGTTCCATTTAAATTTTGAAATTGGTTATAAATTTAAAAATGTTTCCAATTTGGAAAATGCAATTTTGAAAATGGTTCCAAATTTTTTGAAAATGGTTCCAAATTTTTAAAATGGTTCAAATTTTAAAAATGGTTCTTGCTTCGAAAATGTTTCCAAATTTTAAAATGGTTCCAGTTTGGAAAATGGTTCTAGTTTCGAAAATTGTTCCAAATTTTAAAATTGTTCTAAATTTGAAAGTGGTTCTAATTTTCAAAATGGTTACAAAATTTTAAAATGGTTCCAATTTTGAAAAATTGTTCCAATTTGTAAAATGATCCCAATTTCAAAATGGTTCTAATTTTGAAAATTTATTCCAATGTTGTTTTGAAAATGGTTCCAATTTTGAAAATGCTTCGAAATTTCAAAATGGTTCTAATTTTGAAAATGGTTACAAATTAAAAAAGGTTCCGAAATTTGAAAATGCTTCTAAGTTTCAAAATGGTTTCTAAATTTGAAAATGGTTCCTAATTTTAAAATGGTTCCAATTTTGGAAAATGGTTCTAATTTTTAAAATTGTTCCAAATTGAAAATGGTTCCATATTCCAAAAATAGTTCCTAATTAAAAGTGGTTCCATTTTAATTTTGAAATTGGTTATAAATTTCGAAAATGGTTCCAATTTTTGGAAAATACAATTTTTGAAAATTGTTCCAATTTTTGGAAAATGGTTCTAAATTTTTAAAATAATTCCAATTTTTGACCCAACTGTATGCTAGCTCGCCGGCCATATGAGCCCCCGTGGTCAGGGCAATCATTCAACCGGCCGACGAACAATGTTTCCAAAATTTGAGAATGGTTCCAAAATTTTAAAATGGTTCAAATTTGAAAAATGGTTATAGTTTCGAAAATGTTTCCAAATTTCAAAAATGGTTCCGAATTTTTTAAATGGTTCAAATTTGAAAAATGGTTCTAGTTTCAAAAATGGTTTCAAATTTTAAAATGGTTCCAGTTTGGAAGATGGTTCAAGTTTCAAAAATGTTACAATTTCGAAAATGATTCCAAAATATAAAAAGGTTCCAAATTTTAAAAATAGTTCCAATTAGGAAAATGTTCTTAATTTAAAAAAATGTTTACAACTTTTGAAAATGATTCGAAATTTTTGAAAAATGTTTAGAAATTTGAAAATGGTTCTAAATTTCAAAATTGTTCCGATTTCTGAAAACGATTCAAATTTAAAAAATGATTCAGATTTTGAAAAAGGCTCATTTCTAAAAATGGTTCCGTTTATTAAAATGGTTCCAAATTTGAAAATAGTTCATATTTAAAATATGGTTCCAATTTCCAAAATGGTTCCTATTTTTGAAAATCATTCCAAATTTTGAAAATGGTTCCAAATTTGAAAATGGTTCCAAATTTAAAAATTGGTTCCTATTTTGCAAAAATGAACTTCTATGTTCATGTGTTCAAATATTTTCTAAACAAGGAAATAAATGGTGCTGATTTTTAAATAAAATTAATTCAGATTTTCTTTTCTCAGTAATTTCTATACTAGTAAAAAGGGAACTAAATGGTGCTGTTTTATAAAACAATCTGTAATGTGAATTAACAAACAACATTATTACAGAACAAACCAAGATACATATGACAACCACAATAATCTGACAATGGTTTTTGCTCAATAAACATCAGAATATACGAAACTAAAAAGATAGATAAATGAACATCACGTCACTTATTCTTTCTCTTATTTTTCTTCGAATTTATCTCCGACTGAGGCTTCATTCGATTCCCTTTGCGAACTGACTTGCAGTTGGAAACTGGAGGATCTTTAAAAACTTGCGCCTCTTCATCATGTTGGTCTTTCTGGCTTGTTTCTTTTGACTTAGCTGCACTTTGCGTTTTCCTCTGTTTCCTTGGTTTCCTGACAACAACAGTATCCTCTTCGACAGGTGCTGAAATGCTTCCATCATCATTCAGCCAAATGCTCACACTAGGTGCTTTCTCTAACTCACATGCTAAATTTTTATCTTTATCAGAATCCTTATTCCTTTTGGCTGTTCCTGTCTTTATAACTGGTGGGTCTTTGAGTGTTACAGAGTTGCTACCACTTTGGTTTAGTTGATCATCTCCTGACATCAACCTTTTGTGCAATTTCAGAACTTCTTCAACAAATATTGTACTCCTGTTACCATCCCTGCTTATGTCTGCACAAACATCATTCATGCTGTTCATGAGCATAGCATACCTGAGGGAGCATTCTGCAGTTCCAGTTCCATGAACTGAAATCGTTTCCTGCTTGTATTTGAGAAGTTCTTTCTCTCTAAAATCAAAGGTCCACCTAGGCACAATGTATTCTGCTGGGATTTTGATGACATCAAACTGAGTAAACAGTCTAAGAACATGGCAACAGAGAATGCCATCTTTCTCAAACTTGCCGCACTCACATTCAAAAAGCATAAGCGTCCGGTCAACACAGACAGTGAACATTTCTCTTCTGTACTCAGGTTTCTTATAGTTGAAAAGTTTCGTCACCTCATACACCTTATCCTTCACTACCTCTGTGACCCCAAAAGCTGTTGAGTTCAGCAACTCAGTTGCAAACTTCAGGTAAATCCCTCTTGTATAAATCTTTGATGCATGTCGCTCAATTGGGTGATGACACCAAAGTGTATCCTGTTTCTGCGATGACTCAAATCTATCTTGATTTTCAATTTCAATCACATTTTCTTGAAATAGCTCGTACTGTTTCAAGAAGTTCTCAATGGTATCTTTCCTCATTATGTAGTCCTTGAAGTTTGAGTTAAAACTTTCACTCCGCCCAGTCGATCTAGTGAAGGGGCAGAAACTATTCTTGAAGTATGCAGGAACAAACTTTTTCTTGTTTCCCACATTCTTTTGATGTGGTCGTGCTCAGCACAACCATAAGTTCTAACCATATCTTCCCATCCACTTTCAAACTCCATAACATGAAGCGACTGTGTAATCAAACTTATGATTACTTCTTCCATTCCTTCCCGTTCTGCCATATATGCGGACATGTTTTCCTTCAGATTTTTCAGAATGTGCCAAATGCAGAATCTGTGCAAAGCATCCAAGAATACCAGTGATACACATTTTCAATAGCTTTGGCCTGGTCTGTCAAGATTAATTTGGGTTTGACTCCTCCCATTATCTCAACGAAGCTTTCGAACAGCCACGTAAAAGTGTCAGTCTGCTGATTCTTCAACAGAGCCCAGCCAAAAACTATTGTTTTACCATGTCCATTAATTCCAATGATAGGGGCAAATGGCATATTATATTTATTCGTGCTGTATGTAGTATCGAAACATATAATCTCCCCAAACATTTTATAATCCAGTCTTGATCTTGAATCTGTCCAAAAGATGCTTCGAACTGAACCTTCCGAATCAACCTCCATCTTGCAGCAAAAACCTGGTTTCTCAAGCTGAATCTTCTCAATATACTTCAGTGTGCATTCAATATCTGTATTCATCTTCAACTTCCTTTCAGCTTGCTTCAAATTATCCAACATCTTTTTGCCAAACGTAACATTTCCGAAACTGCCTTTCAATCTTCTAAAAATGGTCATTATCCTCTGTGGTTTCACTCTTATTTCTTGGAGTAACTTAGACAGAAGTTTTTCTTCTTCTGTCATTGTTCTATGACTGAGGAAAAATTTGGTCAGAGAGGGAGAAGTTACCAGTTCATGGTTGTGCTTCAAATAACAAGAATCAACAATCCACTTCGCATCTTCAAGTTTAACAACAACATTCATATGGCAGTTAGTTCTATGAAGTGCATTCCTTTTTCTCTTCCTCACAACTGTTGTCTTGCTTCGCGAGTTCCGAGCTTTGTTACACTGCAAAGTGATCTTCCGGTCCTTGTAATTTCTTCCTTTGATAACTGCAAAACCTGTCAGCTTCGCAAAGACATTCACAAAGCGGACTGCATCCTCCAAGGTAGAGAACACCATCCCTACTTCTGGAGGTTTTGCATTGCATAATTCTTCAGGTGTTGGAAACAAGTACTCTCCATCATCATCATCACTGGACATATCTTCTTCACTTCCATTATCCTCATCTGAACCTCTTTCTTGTTCTGTACCATATTTTTCAAGGATGTCTAGGACAAGGGATGAATTGATGCGCACATCCTCAGGTTCATGAACAGAATGCTCTCCACTTGAGCTTATTAAATTTCCTCCTTCGTTTTGTCCCTGCAACCAATCATAGAGCCATAATAAAAATTTATGATGTACAGGTGAGGATGAAACATGCTTAACCAGTTAAATCAAAATTAGCACCTTATCTGCTACAATGTTGTCAGCTTGTATAGCGTGCGCATCATCAGCGATATCATTCCTTTTCTTCGCGAGGTCATGATAAACTACGAATTGATCAAACTCAAGCATTAATGCATTTTTCTCCCCATCTTGCGGCACCATCTGCGTATATATCAAAGTGATGCATGATTAATGAGGTAACATGTAATTTTTCAGTATACCAAATGCAAAAAAGATTATGAAACCACTTACAGTTCTTGCTGAACTAAATTCACTGGATGGATGAGCATCATTTGAACATGTGGCAGAAACAATCACAGTATCTTTTCTTTTCTCTGAAGCTTTCTTTTCTCTGAAACTTCTTAGAGCTGCTTCTACTTTACTTACATTATCCATGGAAGAAATACCTGCAACAACAAAAGATACTAACACTCAAGTCCTAATTCCACTTTGTATAATACCCAAGATATGCCAACTAACAAAAATCAAGGGAAGTGATTTTATTCAGAGAAGAAAGCATGCCATACATACACATTCTTTTTTCACTGCATTAACTGCTTTATCACATGAAACATGTAGTAAATTTGTAAATGCAGAGAAGATTTTGCTTTTTGCAAGGGGCTGCAATAATCAATTTTTGGAATATTTGTCTAATGGACCTTCTTTTCACTGCAATTTAGTGCTTTAAACAACACATTGCAAACTACTGGGTCATGTCAAAACATGTTATAACAATCTCTTTGCAACAAACAAACACACAACACATGCTTCTTTTAAGAGACAAGATTTTTGTTACTGCACACTACTATCACTTCATGTACCGATTTAGCTTATGTTTACTTGGTTTTTGCCTGTATTTCACCTCTACTATCACTTCATGTACCGATCTCCCAAGCCCTGGACGCCTACTGCAATTTTCATGAGCACGTAAAGCCGTAAAGGCAAAGTCTCCTGGTCATCAACAGGAAGCAGGACACAAGGAAGAACAAAGAATGTAGTTGCAGGTGCATCGATGCGGACAAACAACAAGAAGCAAAGCTTGATTTCTGAACCAAAAATTACCACGATCTGGAAGTACGAGGAGGCATACCTGCTTTTGTTTTCGGAACTTTCCCGTGCGAAAATTCACGCGACGGAGACGAAATAGACTTGTCTCTCCGCGGATCTTCAGTACCAATTCGCTCGAACGGAGTCCCCATCATCTAGATCGAAGATCTCTCCGCCGCAGCATGTCCTCTTTTTCTTTTCTCCTTTCTTGGAGACGAAGATAAATAAATGCTATTTTTTTCAGAAAGACCCCCTCCTCCTTGCAAATTTATTTCAGGTGAAACTAAGTCACAGCCACTTACAGGCGGGCCCTGTCTGGACAGTAAGCAACCCTATCTTTCTGCTTTCCTCTTCCTCTTATCCTTTTCACAAATCTGATCCGGAAGCGGGGGCGGAGGGTGTCGCATCTCACACTGGCGGTGGCGCCGCTCGCCGTTGGCGCGGCGGGGAGAAGAAGGAGGTGATTTCTGCTCCTCACCGTCCTGGACACAGAGGACCACGCCATCTACTTCGTCAACCAGGACCGCGCCGAGTTCGACCTCGAGGTAACCCTGCTTCGTGCGAGCTAATCCACCGTGCTCCAAGCTACTGCAGTTTTCCCTACTACCATAGTTTGCTACAATCTAATCTACCGTGATGCAAGTTTCTTCAATTTTTACTTGGGATGCATTCGCTGTTTACAGTACAGTCACATGAACCAAAATTTCGCTGCGCAACTAAGTGTTCAATTCTATTAGATCCGCGCTCTTGTGGACCTATTTTCCAAAATAGTACAAAGAGGTTTGAAAATTAAGAGCGTCTCTTTCTACTGATTGAGCTCATTTTCTGTTCTTTTTAACAGATGGACCAACCAAGTGCAAAAAAGAGAGAGTCAGGAAAATGTGAAGCCACAAACATGCCACCACCTCAGATTAAAAGAATTAAGGTTCCGTTCTTTTTTTCAAGGATGCATTTGAATTCACTGCTTTAGCTGAGTTCATTTTTCATATTTATACTGCTTCGTTTATTTTGCTACTAACTTACTATTGAAAACAATGCAGGCAGAACCTACTGACTACATTCTTCTGTATCTCAAAACTCTTTCATCACTTTCCGAAGAGAAGAAAAGAATAATTATCAACCTGGGGTTCGGTTCGTTCCTACATTTGTCCTGCACAAGCAATATCAACAAATTTTGAATGGCTTATGTTGCAGTTCGATGTAAACTCCTCACAGTCATTTTAGAGAATGGATTCAGTTTCACAATTTGTCCAAAAATGGTTCACTTATTACTTGGCACACCTATTGGACCAGAAACAGTCAAAATGAAATCAACAAGGAAAGCAACTGATTTCATACATAATTTGGTGAACATGGAAAAACCCACAGTAGAGTATTTGTGCACAATTCTAACCAATGATCTAGAAGAGGAACCATTCTCTATTATATTCATGATGACTACATTAGCTGCAATTGTTGCTCCAAACGGACGTGGTGTTGCTAGCACAAAATACTATCCGAATCTTCTTGATGTTCATGCATTCCCAAGGATGGATTGGTCTACATTCGCATTGAACTGGTTAAGGCTGTATATATTAAAATATACAACAGCGAAAGTCGACAGATTTGCCCATCAGATTGGTGGATGCAAAATGCTTCTTGTGGTAGGATATACATTTTTATTTTATCTATTTTTAGTACTGTCTGCTCCGTTAGGATTCCTGCACTAAGTTAACTGATTCATCACTATTTGTCTTTTCTATTTTTCCAGTTCCCTTATTTTGAATTCCTCATAACATCGGAATTCAAACTGGGCAATTCTGTCCCACGGCTACCTTTGTGGACATCACACATAGTGAACTCATATATTGCTCTTGATTCATTTCATGGTTCTAAAAAACAATTTGGTAGACTCAACGTAAGTGCAATTTATTTTTTCATTTTTTCAATCAATGAATGTGTTTTTTAGTTCACTGATCATTACAAAAACTGTAAATAAATCCCTTACGTGTTATTCATTTTACCAGAGGAAACACATTTCATCGACTGTGTTCAAAGCATGCACTGCTGATTCACTATATTCATTACCCAAAGAAGTTAGGGAGCACATTGACTCCAAATTCAGGAATATTAATTCCTTCCAGGTAATTTTCAGTAAACGATAAATGATAAACTTTGTGCTTAATTCATTCGCATAACTTTTTTATATTTTGATGCATGTTATTTGCCATAGGTCAAGGCAGAAATAGAAGCTATAACTCTGAGATTCTTCAAAAACATGATTCGGAACTCAATTCCAACTCTCAATACTTACGTTGATGATGTTGTTCACCTATTCTCAACCAAGACTAGCCTCACTAATGAAGAAATTATCCAGTTCAATCTTTTCCAAAAACAGATGCAAGAGCTGGAAGCATCTCTGAATTCTTCAGCCATTTTCCAAGTGCCGTCAACAGCTGATATTCTCTTAGAACTGGCCTGTAGCTTTCAAGAAACTTGCAGAGTTGATGATATACCATTTGAACTACCCAAGGAAGTTCAAGAAATGGAGGAGAATTTAACAACCAACTAGTGCGAACAGCTGATGTTATAAACATTCAGCCATCAGTACACACGGCTGATCATTTTTTCAAATGTCTAAAGGGTCAGTACCTTTCTTTTACATACTATTGTTTTTAACAGCTGCAGAATATAAAAGTAACTTTTTTTTTCAAATCTGCCTTACAGAACTTGTCCAAGAAAGCACAAGTGGTGTGGAAAGTCATCACAACTCCAAATTCAGTCTTGCAAAAATGGATTTCTTAAGCCCTGGTGAAAATCTTGAAGGTTACTGTTTCTTCCTTATAAATAGAACCATTATGTACGATTTTATTCAAATAATGTTTCTGAACTATTTATTTAGCCTAAGGTACCACTTTATTTTGTTGTAGGTTCAGATTTAGAATTCAATATAGGACACCTACATTCCGTATGTTACGAGCATAGTAACAATGACGAAGGGCAGTTCATAACACCTCAGCATTCAACTGCAGCTGCATTCAATGTTGGTTCAAGCTCTTATTCTTCAGCAGCCAAAGGGATAACATATTTAACAACACAAGCCGACAAATACACTGCAACACCTCCTCATGGTATTGATCCAATTCATGCATCACAAGGACCTACAATTCAATCAAGCAACTTACAGAGAAACACAACTAGACGCAATTCATTGGGTATATCACTTAATGAGCGCCTACGAGAATTTAGGGAAAAAACAACAGAACATGAAGGAAACCATAATGTTCTCGTATCATTCGAGTTATTCGACGAAGATGACCCACTATTCTACAAAACTGATTCAGCGGTAAAAAACTGTTACTTCTTTTTTATTTTTCATTCAAAGTACTTTAATTATTTCCTTTTACTTAATGCACACTGTTTTTCTTATGCAGCCTATGGCACAGCAGCAGGATGCTGGGATGCTTCAGAATAAATCCTCAGACAACTATGGGAATAATGCTACAAAGCTTGACAATAAATTCACAACTACTCCTAAAGCTGCTGTTGAACAACCACGTCAAGTAATTTTTCCAACTGCATTTGAACATGAATTCTACAAGATGTTAACAACATCAAGTCATGAAAACAGGTACCTTTTCAAAATTTAAACTGATCTTTTTTCTTCTTTCAGTTTGATATTGCGTTATTTTACATCATTTATCTACGCATTTGCTATCTCTTTTACACCTGTTTTCCCTTTTTCCCTGTAATCAGTCCAAGGATAGGTTGCATCAAACAAGTTTGGGTTGCTTCAAGAACTTTGTCTCTTTCAATGAGCCCAGGCGGTTGGATCCACCAACACGTAATGGATTTTTTTGGAATGTTAACCACGACAGATCAACTCAAGCGTAGGAAAGATGGTCATTGGGGCAACAATGACATCCTAAAACATATAGTGATCAAAGATGTCACTGTTAGTACCAACTGAAACAAGTTTTACATGTTTCTCTTATTGTGATCCTTTTCAGTTCACATTTCTAATACATTATTCATCTCTACTTTTTTTTTAAAGAAAATTCTGATGGATCCATTGCTGAACTACTCTGATCATGGTTATAAGTGGTTGTTTGGAACAAACAATGTTGGCTTCAGATTAGAAACAGCAGGATTGGTAAGCAAAAAATTCCAATATATATCTGTTCACTCCACGACTAATATTGCTTTGCTGCATTTTAATTTCTTTTTTGCGGCACATGCTTTCAGGTACATATTCCCATTCCATTTGATAAACAGTGGTTTCTAATTGTTGCAAATTTCTTTGACAAGACATTCGATGTACTTAATCCTGACTCCAATTATGAGAAGATTTCATCAATAGTCAGTACAGTGACTGTCAATTTCAAAAACTTGTTTGCTTCTAATTTTCCTGGCTGCCCATTCTTCAACATCCGTGAATTCCATATTCGCTATGTAAAGGTTCCAAAATTTAATTTCAGGTAATAATCAACAAACCAAATTCATTTCAAACATGAAATTTTTTCATCTTCTATTCTTCATCGTTTTGTCAAATGTAAAACATAATTTTCTCCTAATTTTTTTTGAAGATACGATTCTGGCATATTGTAATGCAGTACATGAAATGGTACAATGGTACTGAAGTTCATCCTTTCTCAAATGTAAGTTTTATGTACATTGATTTTCTATCTTTAAACTTAATATCGCTTCAACACTACTTTTGTTGAAACAAGAAAGCATGCTTCTATAGTTTCACTTCTTTTATTTTGAATTTTTTACTCCATAGGCTGATGTGCAAGCAATTCGAGAAAGCATTTCATGCGAGCTAGTAATAAACATATACAATGAAATACAAACTACACTTGTTAAACAGTTCCTTGCAAAGAATGTAAGTCATTCATACCTTTATTCTATTAACTTTTTTTTACCAAAATGTTCAATTACCGCTTTTTAGCATCAATAATTATTTCTTTTCCTTCTACAACAGGCACCTCATCTGCTTCATTGATTTTCCTCTCACAACTGAAATTATTGCAGCAACAAGTAAGTTCAAAATTACCTTTTCAGTTTTTTCAGAAGAAATTATTCGTAACTATAACAGTTCTTCTATTTTTATTTTATTTTTTAACCAAGAAGAATACATAAAACAATGTCTTCTGGTACAACAGGCACCACACATGATTCTTTGATAAAGGAATTCAATGCAGCAATTAGTAAGTTCAAATATTCTTAAACTCTATGCCTCTTCTTCTTCTTTCGGTTATGTTGTTTCCCGTAGCCTTTTTTTTTGTTTTTGTCTTGTCGCCGGTTTGTCTGCTGTGCCTGTGCTGGTCTTGTGCTTTGTGTTGAGTAGTTCCGCACTTCTGTCCTGCCATGAATCTTGTCTTTAATTCTTCGCGTGTGCTTCCCATATTTGTTGTGTTTCTATCTGTACCCAGGTTTCTAGCCGACCTGACAGAGTTGTTTATCTTTTCAAAATCCTAACTATATCCTGGGCGGTGTTTCTGTTACTTGCAGATGCTACTCCGAAACTGATTCTTGTGTTCATGGGTGTCAACACACAGGAGAAGTAAAAGATCGACAAAGAGAATCACCAACCTTGATGAGTTGAAGAAAATCTTCTTTTTATTAATTAGACTCGTGCCTGGGATTCTGTAATATGAAGTTTTTCCAAAAGAAACATGTAGTCATACTTTTTGTTTCATCCAGTGCTGGAAGCTACAGTTATGAGAAAACTTTCTCACTACAGATTTGGAAGCGTCAGAATCAGAAATTTCTCAAGAATGTTAGTTTCTGTTTCTTCTTTTATCATTACTGTTCTTGCAATTTTTATAAATTTCATTTCTAGTCAAAAAGTTTTTGTACATGGTTTGCTAAACGATACAAGGGAATACAACATGTAGCAGCGTCTAACACTTCGAGAAAAAAAATCCCGATTCTTAAATTAACCTGACGGGATTCGAACCCTGGCTGCGAGCTAACGCAACGAAACAGCGCGCAAAATTTTACTCGGAAGCAGCGCGGGAAGAAAATCAGAACAAGCGTCGCGCGGGAAGCAAAACAGAAGAAGCAGCGCGACCGCACAAACTCTGGGCCGGCCCAACTGAAGACTGCTTCAGGCGGCGCTTCGCTTCAGCGGCGCCAACGGGCGCCGTAAAGGCGCTCCCGGCGTGGAGGCTGAACTCGAGACTAAGACTAGCCAACTCGGGTTTTTTTTGGTTCGGCCCTAACTTGTACGGACTCGGTGCGAGTTGGGCTTGACCCGCTAAGTAGTTTGACCGAGCTGATCTCATCACTAGTACATACATGTAATATGGATACGGGTCAAAACACACATTGAAAACAGAAAAGTGGCCCGTTGGCAGGAACCGTGAAATGATTCTTTGGCAACAGTTAGTTTAAACATTTCATTTGAGCGCTGTGTCCATTACAAAAATAGGCGGTGGCCTGGTAGCTGATCAACAATGCACAAAATAGGTCAATAATGCATGTTCAATTATCTCTTGCATAAACTACGCGTCAAGATACATATTCATTTATCCTCTTATACAAGGAACTTGCCTGTGTCAAGATGGTTAGGAGGTTGGATGTACCCCCATCCCACCAGAGTTCAAACTCCAGGTTTGACACTGGTGTTTCTTATTTAGGCGGAATATTCTTCAGTGGGAGGCGACGTTTCCGTCGACAGCGAGGCGTCTATGGTGACTTCGTCAATTTCAAGACTCGACCGCCGGCTCAGTCTCTCGGAGATGCTCATAGGGGTAGGGTGTACGTGTGTGCGTCCATAGGGGTGAGTGTGCGCATGTGTATGTGAGCGTCTGCGTGTGTACTGTGTTTCGAAAAAAAAGACACATTGTTGAAAGTTTACAACCATGTTGGATGGGGCTTTCTAACAAAGAAAAGCATAGCCATAGCCACTATATATAAAGGCGCGTTGCCTCCGCGGCCTCTCGCAACGTCCACGTCGCCCGCGGTCCACTGGCCGTCCGATCGCCGTAACGGACGGCCCGGATCGAGCCACGTCACCCCCCAATCCACGGCCACTGTTCACGCACGAATTATAGCCAATCAACGCCTGCCACGTCACCCGGTGGACAGCCGGTCGCCCACCGGTCACCCGGACCATTTTACATAAAGAACCCTCGCAAGTCGAGAAAACATTCCGCAACCCACAGCTCCATGCAAAGAAGGACCAATCTGCAATTTGTGCAACACTCGAGGACCCTTCTGCAAAAACACGGACAAATCCTCTTCCCTCTCCTCTCTCTCGCACGCGACCCCGACCTTGCCGCCGCCGCCGATGCGCTCCTCCGCCGCCCCGCTCCTCCCCCCCCACGAATCGACGGGCACAGCGAGCTCCCTCCGCAGCAGCAAGTCCTCTCCACGCCTTCCCTCCCGCTGCACCAGGCGCCACAACGCTCTTCGTGGGGGACCTCCACTGGTGGACCACGGACGCAGATCTGGAGGCGGAGCTAGTCAAGTACGGCCACGTCGGGAAGCTTGCCTCCCGTGCCCACGCTGCCCCCCCCCCCCCCCCCCCCCCGCCGATGACGAGGTGCTCGGCGCAAGCTCGCCTCCCGTGCCCGCGCTGGTCCCCGCGGCGATGTCGAGGTGCTCGGCGACGCGGGCGTCTCCCCGACGCGTGCTGGAGCGCGGCCTCGAGGTGACCCGGGCCGCCCTCGCTGCCCACAGCGAAACGCCTCCACCGCCGCCCTCGCTGCCCACGCCGACACGCCTCCACCGCTGCCCCCGCATCCGCCTCTACGGCCTCGAAGGCCACGTCCCCTCTGCCCCACCGCCGGCGCGGCCCTGCTCCCCACCCCTAAATTCCGCGCTGGTCGCCGGCCGCCTGCGCTCCGTCCCAGACCACCAGCGTCCCCGTTTGATTTTCGGTCACATGAAGCAAGAGTAGCTTACCAGTTGAAGCTGCAGCTTCATCGGTGGTCGCCATCTTCACACTTTCCTTGCTCACCATCACCTGCTGCTCCTCTGCTTTCAATTACCTGCAGTACCCAACGAACAGAAATGTCAAACTGCCGCTCAGGATCAAAGAACACAATAAATAATCAGCACACGCAAGATCCAAGCATACCGATGGGGCAATGGGGGATGACGGAGAGTAGGAGGATGGATCCCAGCATGAAGGCTACTTGATGGATTTTTGGTAAGCTTCTTTTGACGCAACGTTGTGGCTGCCCTTAGGCTGAATACAACAATCCATATTGTAGATTTTTTAATAATAGCTTTATACACTGAGATCTGGGCAGGTGTTTAAGCAGTGTTGTACCGGCTCTAGCAGACTTTTGCTCAGACCGGTAATGGTTGAATTCTTATGTGTACTTCGTTGGAGAGGAAGATGAATTGGTATTGTTAGCTGTTGCACAGGTTAGGTGGATACATTGGGTCATCTTATTTTGTCACTACATTTTCAAAGTACGAACATAATGGTGTAAAGGATTTTCATTATTTCGCTAAGAATACTAGAGGAAATCTCAGTATTTTCGCTATGCAGCTACAATAGGAGTATATTCTCATACAGTCATACTTGGTATTATGTAGGGCCAAAATATAAGGTTCACTTAATTGGCCTTTCTGGCTTCATTTTTTTCCTATGCGATAGATTTCCTTCAGCTAGAAATTTTATAATTAGAGACATTAGGGGGTCAATTTCCATATCCTTCCTACTGTCATACATTACATATTCATTTTAATTAGTAGGCTGACCAGCGATGGATTTTCATTATTTAGCTGACTATGCTATAGGAAATCTCAGCTTTTCTGCTATGCAACTGGGATAGGAGTATACAGTCATAATTGCTGTTATCTAGGGGGAATGTCATAACTGTTCTCATAATTGGCCTTTTTGGCTTCATATCTTTTTTCTATGTGATAAATTTCCTTCAGCTAGAAATCTTATAATTAGAGACCTAACAGAATTAATTTTCAAATCCTTCCTCCTGGGATACTATTGCATATTCATTTTAATTAGCAAGTAGACCAGTGATTTTGTGCTACCTCTTGTGAGCGTACTGGCGTACTGCAATATAAAGTCTAATGCTTATAGCTAAATTATTTTTTGCTTCGCTCTTGAGACACTTCTATGCTACGCTTTCCTATTGGTGTTTCGCTGGGGTTTCAGTTATTTCATACTAGGTTCATTTGCTTTATTAATCTATGGAAGTTCAGAAGTAGTTACCTTCAATATGTTCCAAAATTGCAATTTGTTCATATAAAACATACTGTGATTATTAGTGAGCAAGACGTACTACTATGAGTTTTAGTAAACTGCGGGTATAGAAAGTGATTGGCCTAGAGCCAGGAGTGTCTTCCACTTCCAGCAGGGCTGGGCAGAGAGTGTTACCTCAACTGGACGGCAGTATGCCTCCACACTCTTAGGCAGGCAAAGAACGTAAGCAACTCAACAGATCTGAAAACTTCACTGTACAGATTTCGTTTCAAGCTTTTGGAAGAGGAGAGCATCTTAATTTAATTTTATCATTGTGGAACAAATTACACATGACAAATTTGGATGATATAATATGCATATCCATGTTTTGCGTGCGTGTTTGGATTCAACATATGTTACTTATTTTTATGAGTTTTGATAAACCAAAATTTGTTTTAAATCTAACTTATGAAACAAATCTGGATGTTTACATTTTCATGTAGATAAGGAAATTGCGAAACAAATCGAAATATCAAGCTATCTTAATAAGTTTATTTTGAGTTTTCTTGCCCTGTTCCTTTTGGCATAATTTTGGTTTGATTCATAGATGTGTGGGAAGATACTGATTATCTAAGCATACATGTTTCGTCATGCACAACACTACAATTCTTTAAATGACTCCACTTTAACTCTCAGAAGAGAATATTTTCGAATTGCCTAAAGATAGCTGCACTCTGCAATGATGCAAGAAATGTAAACACTGAGCATCAGTATGTTGCTACTGGGATGCCCACCGAGGTTGTGCTGAAGGTATGCTTCGTTAATGCTCTGAGAGATACATATAAGTAGTGCTGTATGTTGCTCCTGTTAATGGATTTTATACCCTTTAGAATGGTTTTAAGATGACATTGCTTCTGTTTCGTTAATTTTGACTAATATTAGTCTAGAGACAACTAATTTAAAATCTGTAATATATTAGCAGTACTGTGTATAGCATTCAAGAAAGACAATGAACAAATGGGTGATTCTGTTGGTACTACTAAATTATGTATCCTCAAGGACAAGTCATTTTAAAGAACTTTTGCTTAATTTCGTTCATTAGTAACTTACAATAGTTTGACTATTTGAACTTGTGTTATGCATGTGCCAGGTTTTGGTCAACAAAATGGGGCTTCCTGGTGGTATGCTTCGTCTCTGGACTCATCTGATTTGCTAAGTATGTTGACTTCTGTGCACAATCAATAAAATCAGAGAGTTTCATAAATTGTTGTATATAAAGCATCTGGCGTAATTGCCACATCTTTATACTTAGATGTGCAATTCTTCTTCACAAATAAGACTATACATAACAGAGAGGTCATTTCTTGATAAAATGATTAGATACAGTGCCTTCGACCTCTTCTAATTTTCAGTAAGTGGTCAAATTCTTCTCTATTATGTCATGAGAAGTTGCATAGGAAGCTCCCGTATATTTTTGCCATATGTTGCATTTGTTCTCCAGATCATTTGCAAGGAGCTCTAATAATATTGTAGTGTAATTTTTCTCCATGAAACAAATATATTGCGGTAGTCACTTCTGATAGAACTTGCGGTTACTTCTGTTTACATAAATGACAAGATACTAAAGATCTGTTCACATGAAAGAAAGACATATTACATTCAATATCACCACACAGGTGCGGCGTGTCGCCGCGCCAAGATGCCTAGTTCCACTAACAGCTCACAACAACAATCCATCCATGTGCCTCGCCATAGCCCAGTCACGCCATCCTGATCAGTGAGTTTCTATAGTCCAGTATTTCCAATATCAATGATTAGAACAAATTAATCAAGATAATTCGGATCAAAACGAACACCAAATTGGAAAAGACGATGAAACTTAAAAGAGATCACAAGCTAGCCAAACATATATACACTTCCATTCCTTCTTACATATTTCTACATGGCCATGTTAATTAAAAGAATAACATTACGATCCACATATCACAATCAGCCCCGCTTGGATTAGGGGTATTCGCTCCATAATTGGCCGGTTGAATTCTACGGACCGTGAACGCTCCGCAATATTACGAAGGAATCCGTCGTTTTCCACCGGGGGTGAGAAAAAAAAGATGAACCGAGCGGGGCCTCAATGTATAAAACAAAGTAATGTGAATGTGACAGAGTTTGTGATTGTAGCAGAAGATAATGCAGTCAAACATGATATAGCAGCAAGTTAAGTAGGAATTAATCTCTAGTGGAATCATGCATCTAAATATACACTCTTGTAAATAATATCAAATGGAACAAAATTTACAGTTCCATGGTTGTACATCCAAACATGATTTGAAATTGGATGAAAAGAGGATTGTATTGTAGGGGTAAATCGTGCGCCTCTCAATGGGCTGCACCTGTTTATATATGGAGCATAATTACAGGAGGTATACACGGTTTGTTATACAACACCAAACCGTATATGTTACAAGTTAGAGTCCTAATACAACACATAGTTTATCACCCTCCCTCAATCTCAGCTAATTTATGAATGTTGAGATTGCGCTTACAAGCCTCAAATAACGGTAGTGGTAATGGCTTAGTAAATTTGTCAGCTAGCTGATCCTTGGAGGAGATGAACCTTATTTGAAGTAACTTCTGAGCAACACGTTCACGAACAAAATGAAAATCCACCTCAATATGCTTCGTACGAGCATGAAAGACTAGATTCGAAGAAAGATATGTTGCACCAATATTGTCGCACCACAAAATGGGTGAGCGCTGTTGAGATACTCCAAGTTCAGCAAGAAGAGCTTGTACCCAAATAAGTTCAGCTGTGGCATTAGCAAGTGCTTTGTACTCAGACTCTGTACTGGAACGCGAGACAGTAGCCTGTTTTCTAGCACTCCAAGAAACCAGATTTCCACCATAGAAGATAGCAAAGCCCCCCGTTGATCGCCGATCGTCCGGATTGTCAGCCCAATCCGCATCAGAAAATGCAGACAACAGGTCAGGGCATGTAGTAGCAGGTCGTAGCAACAATCCATGAGAAAGTGTACCCTGAACATAACGTAGAATACGTTTGACGACTGACCAATGAGTACACTGAGGAGCCTGAAGATATTGGCACACCTTGTTCACAGCAATAGACAAGTCTAGGCGAGTCATAGTAAGATACTGTAAACCCCCCACAATACTATGATACCGTGTAGAATCCTCAGAAGAGAGAGGTGTACCATCAGTGGAAGACAATCTGTCTGTAGAGGCCATTGGGGTTGCTACAGGTGTACATTTGAGAAGACCAGCACACTGTAATAACTCAGTAGCATATTTCTTTTGACTCATAAGAAAACCACCAGAAGATCTCTGCACCTCAATTCCAAGGAAGTAGTGAAGTGGTCCAAGATCCTTTAGAGCAAAAGATGTACGAAGCTGATGAACAAGGCGATCAGTAGCAGAAACAGAAGAGCTCACCACAATAATGTCATCCACAAAGACTAGTAAATAGAGAGTAACATCAGACCGTCTCAAAATAAATAGAGACGTGTCAGCTGTAGATGCAGTAAATCCAAGTTTCGTAAGAACAGAGTAAGTCGTGCATGCCAAGCACGAGGAGCCTCTTTTAGTCCATAAAGCGACTTGTCAAGACGACATAAATACCCTGGATGATGTGAATCCTCAAATCCAGGAGGTTGGCGCATGAAGACTTCTTCCTCGAGAACTCCATGCAAAAAGGCATTCTGTATATCCAACTGACGGAGGTTCCATCCCTGAGTGAGAGCCATAGACAACAGTAAGCGAATCGTTGTTGGCTTGACAACCGGGCTGAAAGTGTCCTCATAGTCAAGACCATATCGTTGCTTGAATCCCTTAGCAACAAGGCGAGCTTTGTATCTCTCAATAGTCCCATCAGAGTTCTTCTTGATTTTAAATACCCACTTACAGTCAATAACATTCACACCTGGCAATGGTGGAACTAAACGCCATGTTTTGTTTTCTTGTAAAGCAGTATATTCGGTCTCCATGGTTGTACGCCAGTGATCAGAGGTCAATGCTTCATGATGATTTCGGGGCTCAGAGTGAACCAAATCAGCTGCACTAGGTGAACGTGCAACACTCCAGGCAACAAAATCTTCAAATATACGAGGCTAGCGAATACCCTTTTGAAGACGCGTCATAACGCGAGACGGAGCAGGTGGTGGCGGCCCACCTGAAGATGGCCCAGTAGAAGACGGAGTAGTGCTCGGCCCCGAAGCGGACGGCGTAGCGGACGGTCCAGTAGCGGATGTCGCCGTCCCAGGTGAGCTTGCTGGAGCAGACGAGCCAGAAGAATGGCCAGGAGAGCGGACCGGTGTTGTTGGGCCACGATCGAGTGGGTCTGCATGCAGAGACCCATTATGCATGTGATCAACATGATGCTCACAATCAACGTACTGCTGCTGATTCTCACGATCATTGTGAGCGACTGCCGGTTCCACATCAAGAAGCTCAAGCCTAGCCCCACGTCCTTGTCCTGCACCATGGTTAGCCAATAGAGACAGAGTATATGCAGCATCAACAAATTGGTCAGAGAGTAAGAGTGGTGTATTGGAGTTAGATGGTGCGGATGTGGACGAAGTATGAGAGAAGGGAAACACGGTTTCATCAAACACAACATCACGAGAAATATAGACTCTATTGGTAGGAATATGAAGACATTTGTAGCCTTTGTGTAGAGAACTATACCCAAGGAAAACACATTGTTTTGAGCGAAATTCCAGTTTGCGCTTATTATAGGGACGAAGGTGTGGCCAACACGCACAACCAAACACCTTAAAAAAGGTGTAGTCAGGTATTTCACCTAAAAGGCGTTCAATTGGAGTTTGCATGTTAATTACACGACTAGGAAGTCGATTAATCAGAAAACAAGCGGTAGAGAACGCATCACTCCAAAAGCGATAGGGAACAGAAGCATGCGCTAAAAGTGTCAAGCCAGTCTCTACTATATGACGATGTTTGCGCTCAGCAGTACCGTTTTGTTGATGTGTATGGGGACAAGAGACTCGATGAGAGACACCAATATCAGTAAAGAATTTGTTGAGCCTATGATACTCACCACCCCAGTCTGTTTGGACATGCAATTTTTTTTATTCAGGAGACGTTCAACATGCTTTTGAAATTCAAGGAAGACTTGAAAAACATCAGATTTATGTTTAAGCAAATAAAGCCATGTAAAGCGACTGTATGCATCAACAAAACTGACATAATACTCATGTCCACTAACTGAAACTTGGGCAGGGCCCTACACATCGGAGTATATAATCTCAAGAGGAGATGTAGTTACACGAGTAGATAAAGAAAAGGGTAACTGGTGACTCTTGCCTTGCTGACAGGCATCACAAACTACAACTTTATTAACTGACACAAAAGAAAGCTCATAATGATGCAAAACATGTTGAACTATTTGGGTAGCTGGATGTCCTAAGCGCGAGTGCCACTGCTCACGCGAAACCTTGATGCTGCTGAAGACTTGTTTGACTGAAGACACATAGAGATTATAGAGACCTCCACGACATCCCCTCTAAGAAGAACCCTTCGAGTGGCTCGGTCCTTGACAAGAAAATACCAGGGATGAAATTCAAAAAACACGTTATTGTCAATGGAAAATTTCTTAACCGAGAGAAGATTACGGGTAACAGAGGGAACATGGAGAATATTTTTTAGATGAAGTGTATGTGATGGTGTAGGAAGAGTAGAATGACCAATATGTGTAATGCGCATACCTGATCCGTTGGCTGTCTGGACATGTTCCTTGCCATTATATTGTTCCCTCACGGTGAGCTTGTCGAGGTCATTAGTGAAGTGATTCGTCGCAGCAGTGTCAGCATACCAACTCGGATCAACCGGATAGGAGGACGTAGAGCCACCATGAGTGGAAGTAGAGAACGCAGCATTTGACGATCCATGTTGCGACCATCATTGCCGGCACCAAGAAAATCGCGCTGAAATCGTTTGAAACAGCAAGAGGCAACATGTCCGACTTTGGAACAAATTTGGCGCACCGGCCGTGTGCCACAGCCGCCAGTAGGTGGAGGTCCATGCTGATCATTGCGTGAGCCATTGAACGACGGTGTGTTGGAGTAGTTTGGCTTGCCCTGGGGTCGCGGATCAGCGCGGTAAGATGGCTGACTCGGCTGGTACTGCTGGTAAGGTGGGCGACTGCCAACTGGATGAGAGGAGAAGTTTGCCATGTGCACATCGGCACTAATCTCTGCACGTCTGCTCTCAATACGCTATTCAGTAGACAATAGTAGGGCATACAGATCCCGCACAGGCATTGGATCAGACGCCGCGCGAGCACCAACGATCTGTGCCAAAGCATCATATTCACTGTCCAAACCGTTGAGGAGGTATGTGTTAAACTCATCAGGTCGAAGGGGCTGCCCAATGTACGCCAATGTATCGGACAGTGCCTGCACCTTGTTGAAGAACACGGTGGCAGAGGTGTCAAGCTTCCTTGTTTTGGAGAGAGCAGTACGGAGTTGCATGGCGTGGGCTGTAGATTGAGATGCAAAACTGGCTGACAATGTTTCCCATGCTTCACGTGATGTGCTGGCGAGCATCACCATCCCCATCACGGACTCAGAGAGAGAGCAGACAATAGCGGACAGGATCTCCTGATCCTGCTGATGCCACGCTGCATGAAGTGGGTTCGGTAGGGTAGGGGGAGCACCTTGCTTCGATGCGTCCGGATTGACGATCTCCGCGGACGGACAGGTAAGGGATCCGTCGACGAAGCCTTTGTAGACGATTGCTCTGCAGCATCGGAACAACCTGCGCGCGCCAGTAGAGGAAGTTGTCCGTGGTAAGCTTGATTGTGATCCGGTTTGACAGGTTGATCGGGGTAGGAGGGATCACGGAAGCCACGGGAGCCATGGATCCTGCACCCGCTGTCATGTCGGAGGTGAGCGACGAGTTGGTAGTCGAGTTGGACGATGCAGAAGTACCGCTGAACGTCGCCATGGAGAAGATCGGAGCGGAAGAAGCGGAAGAATCGATCTAGAGTTTGGAGCCGCCGGGCTCTGATACCATGAAAACAGGATTGTATTGTAGGGGTAAACCGTGCGCCTCTCAATGGGCTGCACCTGTATATATATGGAGCATAATTACACGAGGTATACACGGTTTGTTATACAACACCAAACCTTATTGAGAGTCCTAATACAACACATAGTTTATCATTGGATGCTATCCTTTGATACCAACAAGCAAAACCATGCACATCCAGCAACAACTTTGGTATTGGAGACCAATTTCAAAACCACACGGTTTTGCTATTCTCATTCCAATACAATTCTGCACTTCAATATATACGTCCAAATAAAGGCCTAGTGGAAATCTGAGAGGCGTCCCTCTATAAAAAAAATGGAGTACTGAAGATCCAGTGGTTACCCGGTTAAACAGCCAAGAACATAGAACACATGGGTCAATTCAATCCAAAAAAGACAGTGCTTAATAATAGAGATGACAAGGAACGGAAACAAAATTAAGAGAACTCCAAAATTAAAGAGCCTCGGCTCATGGCCAGCCTGCTCCGTCTCGTTGCCCACCTCCCCAGGCTCGCCTCTTGACGGCGATGACGACGATGGCGAAATAGAAATGCACAACCTTATCTAGGAGAGCTACACAATCATCAGGCGGAGGTGGTAACAGGAGGGGATCGATGGGGAGGTACGACGGCGGGAAGGAGACGGCGGACACACAGCTGGGTTACCCGCTGGTGGCGGTGTGCATCGACAAGGACAAGAACAGCCAGAACGCACTCAAGTGGGCCATCGACACAATCGTGGGGAAGGGCCAGACCATCGTCCTCGTCCACGTCAACTCCAAGGGCGTCTCCGGCGGCGTGGAGGACGCCGCCGGGTTCAAGCAGCCCACGGACCCGCACCTCAAGGAGCTCTTCCTCCCGTTCCGATGCTTCTGCACGCGCAAGGACATCCAGTGCAAGGACGTGGTGCTCGACGACAGCGACGTCGCCAAGTCCATCATCGAGTTCTCCGCCCACGGCGCCATCGAGAAGCTCGTCGTCGGCGCATGCACACGCGGCGGCTTCGTCCGGTTCAAGGCCGACATCCCGACCACCATCTGCAAGGGTGCGCCGGACTTATGCACCGTGTACGTGATCAACAAGGGCAACAAGGTCTCGTCGCAGCGCAACTCCATCCGCCAGGCGCCACGCGTGTCCCCACTCCGGTCGCAGATCCAGAACCTCAGTAACGCGGCGGCCGCGAAGCCGCCTGAGCCGGCGTTGCTGGTGCCGGCGAACCAGAAGTGGTCAACGTCGTCGAGGGCAGCGACCACGGGGAAACGCCAAGGATGGACAACCACATTCGCTCGCCGTTCGCACGCGGGTCCATGCAACCGATGAGGAAGTCGTACACCAAGGGTGACTCGAGCTCGGCTCCTCCCAAGAAGTATCACCGCAAGAGACACTTTCACCGCAATGAGGAAGGGGTGCTTGTGGATGAGATCATGATCCGGCAGCAAAAGATGGAGAAAGCCAGAAATTTGAAACAACAAGCAAAAGAAAAGGCCAATGCTTCCAAAACTATGAAGCGCAAGGGCAAGGAGCAAAGTCCAAGCTACAAAGACTTGCCCAGCCATGAGTACACCGTGATTAGGCAAGGGGATTGGTACACTGCTGCCCCACAAGATGAAGAAATTGAAGATACTAGCTTTTGGTGCATGGAGCAAATTCATATCCACCGGGACATTTATCTCACCTTCTCATATCCCATTCGCCTGATGCAACCCATTAAGATGCAGTTTCTCAAGTCCAAGGAGGTCTTTGCTCAAGCTGTGCAAGTGATCAAGCATCTCGAGCTGGTTCGTCTTATGGAGTTTCAGTGTGACTACAGTGTTCCTCTCGTGTTGCAGTTTTTCTCCACCCTTGTGATGAAGGCGGACGATGCCAAGACCCTCAAATGGATGTCCGGGTCAACCTATTGTGAGGCAACCTTCTATGACTTTGCTCGAGCTCTTGGTTATGGCTACAATGGCCTCACTCCCGTTGGTCGCCGCCTCCACTCTCCTGACAAGCCCAACAAGAACAAGTTATCCGCTTTGTATGGCCGTGGTGGTAGAATTGGGTTCAAGACTGGTTTGCTTCCTCTTTATGATCAGCTAGTGTGCATATTCCGGGAGAACATTGCTCCAAGTGGAGGAAACAATGATGCTATTCGTTCCGGACTCGTCAACTTGCTTTTCCTCGCTCATGATTTTGTTACAAATGAAGAACCGGACCAAGAGTTCAAGATTGATGTCATGGATTTTATTTACAACGAAATGTATGAGGCTATGGTGGGTCGGTATTCTATTCCTTATGCACCATACATTATGTCACTCATCAAGACCACTTTGAAGAAGAAAGGACAAGAGTTGAGTGATGATTATTGTGAGGCTCACACCTACAAGAGGGTTTATGTCAAGAAATATGTGGTTGCTCCTACCTCTACCGATGCACCTAGTTCTTTCATGGGAAATGCTCGTGCTAGTGGTCACACTCGTCAGCCCATTCATAAGGCTCCGTCCTGTGACCCGCAAATCAAGAAACTGAATTGGTTTCAACAGAAGATCCTTTGCATGAATGTGGATATTCGCAAGGAACAATATGATGACTACTGTGAGAGACAGCGTATCCTATCCCGACTTCCTAGTGCACCCGGTGACCCTCCCGCAGCAGCCCCTCTTTCTTATGATAGGTGGAATGCCGGTGCTCAGACTTCTTGGGTTCAGTTGGAGAACGATCTTCTTGAGACCGCTCCTGTAGCCCCCTCCTATCCCACCTACACTCTGCTCCTGCTTATGACAACGAAGAGTATGAAGAAGATGGGGACTCTGATGATGAGGATGAGGCCGAGGATTCGAGGAGGAGCCCGAGGCTTCGCGTTGATTCTCTTGGGACGTAGCATCGCTCTTTCTCTCTTTTTGGTGTCTCGATGCCAAAGGGGAGAATTAGTTCTATTAGGTTGCGGGATTTGCATGGGTTCGGGCACAAGCATATGCGTCTACCATTTCTTGAGAACTTGTGTCCATTTATCTTTCTTTGTCGAACTTATTTGCTATTTGTGAGCTTTGAACCTTGTGTTGAACCTTGTGTTGTTTAAAATTGGTGTGTGAGACATATGGATTTCCTGTTATGTATGGTTGAGTCTACATTATATTGTGCTATGGTATCTATGGATTTTTATCTACATATATTGTGCTATGGTATCTTGTATCTACATATATTGTGCTATGGTATCTTGGATTTTTATCTACATATATATGCACAAGGTATGATTCCAATCTCAAGTCTCAACCTAGTTTATGGTATGTCTCATTTTGTGCAAATATGATGTTGTCTCTATCATGTTGGTATATCGTGTTGGAAAAGGTTGTCTACTATATATGTGTATTTGCATTCCAAGGCAAATTACTTATATGCACACATATAGGGGGAGCCTTCTGCATTTTTTCTTTGAGAACATGATTTTGTTGTGGAACTTTATTGCAAATCCTAGTTTTGTCATCTAACACCAAAAAGGGGGAGATTGAAAGGACATTTCTTTATCCCGTGTGTTTTGTGTGTTAGTTAACAACACTAGTGACATTTTAATCTGGTTTTAAGTGTTGCATGGTTTTAGATCTATAAAACACATTTGCATCATCACCAAAAAGTGAAGAGAAAAAGGGCTGCAACTGGATTCAGAAAGTCAGACCGGATAGTCCGGTCCTAGATTGGGCGGAATATCCGGCCCTCAAGTTTTGCCGAGGCCAAATCGACTAAGGAAAAAAGAGCGCCCAAATTGGCGTCTCTCTGGAATGACCCGGAGATTTGGGCCAGAGATTTTGCCAGGGGCCGGATATTCCGGTGCTGACTAAAGCCGGAATATCCGGCCTCCAAGTCTGCAACGGCTAGATTTTAGGGAGGGGTATACCCCTCCCCTTCTTCAACCTCAAGCTAGCTCGCCCAAACTTGAAGACGCCATTATTGCAAGCTCAAGAATCACTAGATCTCCCAATCCCTCCACCCAAACTTGTTGATCTTTGGAGGATTGAAGGAGAAGGCCCCGATCTACATCTTCACCGAGTCGTTTTTCAGTTCCCTTTCATTCACTTGAGGGACCATTTGCTAGGGTTTCCCTTTGGAAAACCTAGCCCCTTGTTGTACTCACTTGTTTTGTTTGTGATAGATTGTAGCCGTTCGGGAGCCCCCAATCCAGTTGTGGGTTGTGCACCGGATTGTTGTTGTAAAGGTTCCGGACTCCGTCTTGAAGGTTTCCGATAGTTGAAGGTGAACCAAAACTTTGTGGTGCGGTTCATCGGAGAAGAAGGTGAAGCCTTTGTGGCTGTTGAGTCATTATGTTGACTCACACCTCTACAACGAGACGTACTCCCCCAAAAAGAATAACTCAGAAATACATCCTTGTCTCCGCATGATTTCACTTCGGTTACCTCTATTCTTGTTATAGCTTTTACTTCGTGTACCTTGCTTAGTCGCTAGCTTGTCATATAGGTAAATTCACCATAGTTGCATATCTAGAGAATTTACCTTTTGTGTCAAGCCTAATTTGAACAAGTACTAAATTTTGAAGTAGCACCTATTCACCCCCCCCCCCCCCTCTAGTGTCATACGATCCTTTCAGGTAGAAATCGAGAAAATTCTTAATACTTGGGGATTATCCATAAAACATGGACTACGTTGCGTGGAAACGTGATTGGTGCCGTTTGGCACCATGTTTTTTATACTTGCTTCACAAAAAAAGTCATTTTTGACACTTAGAAAATGGAAAATGATATTTATAAAAATAATTTGAAAAATCCCTTTTGCACCATTGTTTCCCATACCAAGGCACACATATGTGCCAAATATGTGAAATTTATCACAAACTATGCTGCGGGAATGGCCAAACCTTGGTCATTTGGCTTGAAACTTATACAGGTTTATAAATGATAGACCTTTTTGTGAACATTTTTTTAGAATATTTCTCAAAAATCAAGTTTATCATTTTTTTATAGCAACTAGTACACATAAAAGGACTCCATGCCAAACCATTTCTTTTTTTGAGGTTTTTTCATTTTCTTTGTTTTTGTAAAAAAAGTCAAAATGGCCACCTTGACTATTCATCGAAATGGGTCGATTTTTTCAAAACTATCAATGGTTCTATGATATAACCACTACTTGCGTACCTTAAAATGATTTTAAAAAAAATTCAGAGCAAACTATCACACAATTGCAGTTCAAATTTCAATTACTTTCGGAAACTCGGCATAAAGTCATTTAAATATTTGAAATTAGGAAGAAATCGAGAAAATTCCTAATACTTGGAGATTATCCATAAAACATGGACTACTTTGTGTGGAAACGTGATTGGTGCCGTTTGGTACCATGATTTTTGTACTTGCTTCACGAAAAAAAAAGTCATTTTTGGCACTTAGAAAATGGAAAATAATATTTATAAAAATAATTTGAAAAATCTATTTGGCACCATTGTTTCCCATACCAAGGTACACCTATGTGCCAAATATGTGAACTTTATCACAAACTATGCCATGGTAATGGCCAAACCTTGGTCATTTAGCTTGAAACTTATACATGATAGACCTTTTTGTAAATACTTTTTAATTTTTTTTGTCAAAAATCAATTTTATCATTTTTGATAGAAACTAGTACACGTTAAAGGACTCCATGCCAAAACATTTCTTTTTTTAGGTTATTTTTCATTTCCTTTGTTATTTTTTAAAAATGTCAAAATCACCACCTTGACTATTCATCGAAAGGGGTCGATTTTTTCAAAACTATCGATGGTTCTATGATATAACCACTACTTGCGTACCTTAAAATGATTTAAAAAAATTCAGAGCAAACTATAACACAATTACAGTTCAAATTCAATTACTTTTGGAAAATAAGCATAAAGTCATTTAAATAGGCGAAATTAGGTAGAAATCGAGAAAATTCCTAATACTTGGGGTTTATCCATAAAACATGGACTACTTTGCATGGAAACGTGATTGGTGCCGTTTGGCACCATGTTTTTTGTACTTGTTTCACGAAAAAAGTTATTTTTGGCACTTAGAAAATGGAAAATGATATTTCTAAAAATAATTTGAAAAATCTCTTTGGAACCATTGTTTCCCATACCAAGGCACACCTATGTGCAAAATATGAGAAATTTATCACAAACTATGCCACGAGAATGGCCAAAGCTTGGTCATTTGGCTTGAACGTTCAACACTTCTCTAAGTGTTATCGCATGCACGTGAACAGGCTGGCACCCGGGAGCTAGGAATTGTATCTATGTACCTTCCACCACACTTGTACATGTATGCTAGGGCCACTTGAAAGTTTTAGTGGGATTCCGGCACTCCGGCGGTCTTTCTCCACCGGAACACCAGTCTGTGGGCCCCGACGGTCTACCCCTACAGCTCGTTCTATATATGGATATATTACTAGAAACTAAAAGTATTATGCAATCAAAAAATCAAATGCAAAGATATTTAAATCATATATATATACAGGAAATTAAGGGGTAGTACAATGGAAAAAGGAGCAATGCCGAGGGGGTAACCCTCGGCGTAGGTGGAACCCCCTCGGCATTGCTATGCTCATGTGCATGCTTGTGAAAGGTCAAGCTATGCCGACGGCAACCCCCTCGGCTTTGCTATGTGCCGTTAACTTGTTGTATGCAGAGCTACGCCGACGGCAACCCCCTCGGCATTGCCCTAGGCCGTCAACTGTTCTCCAACGGTGATCGCCAGCGCACGATGTGATGCGTGATGTGCCTACGACCAGACTGTGCCGAGGGGGATTTCAATGCCGAAGGTGATTCTACGCCGACGGTCCCCCTCAGCGTTGCTCATCCACGGCGACGGTTGTGATACGCTGACGGTCTTTTTCCAGCCGTGGGCACCGTGCGAGCTATGCCGAGGGCCCCGACATTTCCCCCTCGGTGTTGAAATCCCCCTCGGCATCGCTGTTTGTTCCCGTAACATGGGCTTGACCCGCTAAGTAGTTTGACCGAGCTGATCTCATCACTAGTACATACATGTAATATGGATACGGGTCAAAACACATATTGAAAACAGAAAAGTGGCCCGTTCGCAGGAACCGTGAAAGGATTCTTTGGCAACATTTAGTTTAAACATTTCATTTGAGCGTTGTGTCCATTACAAAAATAGGCGGTGGCCTGGTAGGTGATCAACGATGCACAAAATAGGTCAATAATGCATGTTCAATTATCTCTTGCATAAACTACACGTCAAGATACATATTCATTTAATCCTCTTATACAAGACACATTGTTGAAAGTTTATAACCATGTTGGATGGGGCCTTCTAACAAAGAAAAGCATTCCACTAACAGCTCACAACGACAATCCATCCATGTGCCTCGCCATAGCCCAGTCACGCCATCCTGATCAGTGAGTTTCTACAGTTCAGTATTTCCAATATCAATGATTAGAACAAATTAATCAAGATAATTGGGATCAAAACGAACACCAAATTAGAAAAGACGATGAAAGAGATCACAAGCTAGCCAAACATATATACACTTCCATTCCTTCTTACCTATTTCTACATGGCCATGTTAATTAAAAGAATAACATTACGATCCACATATCACACTCAGGCCCTGCTTGGATTCGGGCTATTCGCTCCGTAATTGGCCGGTTGAATTCTAAGGACCGTGAACGCTCTGTAATATTATGAAGGAGTCCGTCGTTTTCCACCGGGTGTGAGAAAAAAAGATGAACGAAGCGGGGCCTCAATGTATAAAACAAAGTAATGTGAATGTGACAGAGTTTGTGATTGTAGCAGAAGATAATGCAGTCAATCATGATATAGCAGCAAGTTAAGTAGGAATTAATCTCTAGTGGAATCATGCATCTAAATATACACTCTTGTAAATAATATCAAATGGAACAAAATTTATAGTTCCATGCTTTTACATCCAAACATGACAGCCTGGAAGCTCACATGGAAGAGTTGGGCTCCGCCGCGCGTAAAATTCTTCCATTGGCTTGCCAACCTTGGACGCTGCTAGACGGCCGACCGCATTGCTCGCCGTGGCTTCCGCACCCCCTGCGCTGCCCACTCTGTGATCAGGCCCCCGAATCCATCCAGCACCTGCTCTTGGATTGCCCTTCTCCAAACAGGTGTGGCATGAGGTTCTCTCCTGGCTTCGTCTCACCTGTCGTGTGCCTGATGGCGAAGAGACCCTGACGGAGAGGTGGTGCAAGGCACGCCAGAGCACACCGAAGGCCTTGCACAAGGGACTCTTTTCCGCAGCGCTGCTGATCCCCGGGATGACATGGAAGCACCGCAACGATTGCGTGTTCAACGCTGCAACCCCTTCAATCAACGCTCTGGTGGCCAAGATCAAGGACGAGACTGCGCTTTGGGCACGCGCCGGCGCACGGGGCCTGCGTGCCATTCTCCCACAGACTTGGGATGTACATTGATTTTTCTTTGTTTGCTCTATACCTGACCCTCTTTGGAGGATGTAACAACTCTACCTTTCCAATTAAATGAAATGCAAAATGTTTCCTCTAAAAAACATGACTTGGAATTGGATGCTATCCTTTGATACCAACAAGCAAAACCATGCACATCCAGCAACAACTTTGGTATTGGAGACCATTTTCAAAACCACATAGTTTTGCTATTCTCATTCCAATACAATCACTACTAGAAAAACCTCATTCGCCGGGTGGGGAAAAAACCCGGCGACAGCCGACATTGGCCTCGGCGACAGGTTCGCCGAGAGCGGCTCTCGGCGGAACCATCTCAGCGAAAATCGCCTCGGCGACGACACTTCGCCGGGTGCTTTTTATCGGGGATGCACGGCGACCTCTTCGCCGAGACTTTTTGTCCAACACCCGGCGAAGAAAAGCACATCGCCACCGTCCCTTGTCAGATGGGCGTCAGAGATGTGTCAGAACTTCGCCGGGTGGGGAGGCTACGACACTCGGCGAAGATTGAACACATGGCTCCGGCGAATATCTTCGCCGTGATGCTCTTCGCCGAGTGCCGAGATCCTTCCTACGACGTCGCCGAACGTTCGCCGGGTGGGGTTTCACCGAGAGCCGCGCGGGAAGTTCGCCGAGGCAGGGCATCTTCGCCGAGTGGCGTCTTCGCCGAGATCCTGTCCAAGTGCCTGGTGAAACGTTCGCCGGGTGCGGGTTCGCCGAGTGCCTGGTGGAATGTTCGCCGAGGTTACCAAGTTCGCCGGGTGGGGAAAACACCCGGCGAAGTGGGTGCCAAATGGTCCCAGGTGGTCACATTTCGCCGAGAGCGGTTCTCGGCGAACAACACAGGCTCGGCGAAGTGTGCTCCCAGGTGACCAAATGGCACCTGTAGGGTGCCTTCGCCGAGTGCCCTGCCCGGTGAAGACGGATTCGCCGAGTGATTTACCCGGCGAAGTTACCATTTGGTGCAAAAATTTTCTGCTTTTTGCAAATCCCTGCATTTGCAAAAACAGTATAGCAAAATATAATACATATAGCACACCCAGAACACTCCCAGCACACCCAGAACACCCAGAACATTAAAATGAAATACATATAGCAAAATATATCACATATTGTCCAAAAGTACACAAAATATAGTCCACAAGTTCTAAAGCACACAATACAAGTTCAAAATATATCCAGCCAAATGGTTGTTCACACATCATCCACAAGCCAACAAGTTGAAGACAAGCAAGCCCTTAAATTCATCGAAGGCCTCGTGGATGCAATCCTACAAGTTTGAAAATGTGAGCATTAGTTTGAAGACATGAGTGTTCAAATGTTGAGCATTTGGGACTTGAGCTTAATTACCTAGTGTTGCTCGAGGTTGTTGGAGGCCGTTGGACTTGCAGCTCCACCTCCACCATTCTCTCCATCGGCTTGAGCATCCGAAGGAGTGTGGGATCCAGCCGACCGTTGCTCCTATTAATCCCATTAGACGAGTAAGCAAACATGTGATAAATTTGGACTACCCCTAGTCCCAAGAGCACTTACCAAGAGGACTAGGGCAACTAGTGGAGGTACAGGAGGTAAAGAAGGAAGCGTCGCCGCGGGCAGCGCCTGCAAACCGAAGAGGAGGGTTAGTATGCAAAGTTGAAGCACATGCTTTAGTTGAAAGAAAAAGTTGAAGCACTTACCGCCATAAGGGCCTGGAGGCATGCTTGTTGGTGGGCCATGTGTGCATGCATTTGCCTGTTGTTCTCCTCTGCAGCCTGCGCCCTCGCTGTAGCCTCCGCCGCCTCCTTCCTATTTTTCTCAACCTCAGCCTAGAGGATTGCAACATGAAAAGATGCGGTCATGGCGATGCAAACATGTACAATAGTGGAAAAGATGGTTGAAAAACAACAAATACCTCCATTGCAGCAATCTTATCAAGTCCGACCCTTGGGCGGCGCTCGATCTCGGGGGCTGAGCTCGTACGCCTAGCACGAATCTCGGCAAGTGTTGGGAGGCTCGATGAATTGAAGGAAGCACCGCCTCCTCAGAGGAAGACGAAGCCGAGGGCAAAGGACTACTCAAGCGAGCAGCAGGCCTACCCCGGGGCGCCTTAGCGCCGACCACCTGAGAGAGAGCAGGATCATCATTATTTAACAAAAAGATCATATATGTATTTAACAAAAAGATTCATGGATTACTTAATTCAATTATTTACAAAATTATAGATTTTACGCGTTGAATGCACTCACCTGTCTACCACGCCGTGCAGGAGTCTCCGCCATAGCCTGTCGGTCACGCTTCCTTCCAATGACCACACGAGTCCCTTCAGCATTCTGCGCATATAGCTTAGACACGTTGCCAAGCTTTGGCTTCGGGTTGCCCACCACCTTTTTCTTGCTGGCATTCTCCTTGGAGATACATCTCCTCGCCGCGAGCTGCTTCTCCTTGTGGTTGGGCTTCCCCTTCTGGTTCGCCTTCCCCCCTGCCATGTCTCAATCACCTGTTATCACAAAGAATGAGTTGATTAGTACAAGAACTCAATTAAATAAGAATACAACAAAATGTTACATCACAAATGGTTCGTAGAAAAAATTACATCACAAATGGTTCATAAAAAAATTACATCACAAATGGTTCATAAAAAATATTACATCACAAATGGTCCATAGAAAATATTACTTAAGAAAATCTAATCGACGAGTACAAAGCTTCAGAAGCCCGTGTCTACATTGTTTGGATCATAACTTGGACCAGGATCATCATCATCATCACTATCACGATTGTACCACCAATCTGGAACGTGGTCTAGAGGTGGCTCCTCTACATCGGGTATGTGCATCCGTTCAAGAAGCTCCACGTCTCTCTGGTTGACAACTAGCTCAGCGGCCTCAACTTGCTCATGGTCAACTTCTTCCACATCGTCGTCTTCTTCCATGTCATCGACACTAGGCAAGTTCAGGTTCAATTGGCCTGACAGCCCATCTTCCTGATAGAACTCACCCTGGTAGGTGTTCGGGTTTAGGCGTGGTGGTAGTCGTCATCGTTAGGGGTTGGTACTTTATTACGTGGCGGTACCGTGATCACTACATCCCAGCCTATTAGACGTTTCACAGTTTTGCATGGGTACGGGAGATAAAAAACTTGGATGGCTTGGTGTGCTAGGATATAGACATCCTCTCCCGTGTAGACGGATCTCGCTCAACTTCGACCAACCCAATTTCAGGTCTTCGTCTCACTCTCTTTGGATTGAACCAATGGCATTTGAAGACAACAGGGTTCTTCTGTTTGCCGAAATCACAATCAGTTCAATTATTCCAAGACTATTCCAAAGTAATCAAGGCCGTCCTTCCCGGCATAAGACCCCAGAATTTCTTGTCCTCGGGTTTGGCCGAGTTTTCTCATGATGATCGGTATGGAAGCGAAACCCGTTCACGTCATATGACTTATAGGTCTTGACGACATAGGTCGATGAGGTAAGTTTCTTCAACTCGGGCCTCATATTTGGGTCAGATATTCCCTACAAGTGCAATAGGAAGAAGTATGATATGTTAGTGTTGACGAAACGTCTTACACAAACATGGAATGAAACAAGGGGATATTCCCTACTTTTGCTTTGAACCACGGAATGAAACCGCCGCCGCCTTCACCCCCCTTTTTAAAAAGAACCAACTTGTCATTTCGGTACATGGTCTTCGATGTTTCCAGGTTTCTCTCTCAAATGACCTATGAACGGCCACGATCAAGAAACAGAGTTAGCGCACAAACTAGGAAATGGAAGTGTGCCGAACAATACACCATAAATTGAGCACTTACTCAATGTAGGGATCTACTTCTGTCGTGTTCTTCAAGACATAAGATGTAATGTTCGTCCACTCATCAAATGATAATTTCTCTTCTTGCTGCCACTTGATTTGCCACCGGCCCCATGAAAATGCTAAGTTCAGGTAGATCTTCCGGGTTGGCCGTGTTGAGACGAGGCACTGGATTATGAACAGTGGTAAGATTGTCACTATAGAACTTAGTGGTGAAGTTTGACACCTCCTCGTTCAGTGTTGCCTCAGCTATGGATGCTTCGATTTGTTTTTGTTTGCCTTTGTTGAAGGTCCTTCTGCTCTCTCTCAGTTGCAAACATCCAACGTGTATGCACAGGACCCCCCAATCTTGCCTCGGTCGCGAGATGCACCAACAAATGTTGCATGGGATTGAACATGCCTGGTGGAAAGACAGCCTCTAGCTCGCAAATCAACTCGGGCGTCTCTTCTCTAACTGCTCAATCACCTTGATATCTAATTCTTTAGCACAAAGTCGGCGGAAGAAATAGCTCAACTTTGCCAACACTACCCAAATGGCCTCATCGATATAGCCTCGAAACATGACCGGCATTATCCGCTCGATCCATACGTGATAGTCATGACTCTTGAGCCCACCTATCTTCAACCCAACCAAATTCACTCCCCTCATTATGTTAGCTGCGTAGCCATCAGGGAAGAATAGGTGGTCCAGGACCCACTGGAAATTTCTTTCCTTTGGGCCCTTGTTGGGGTGAAACGGGCCTTTGGTTTGGACCATCTTGTTTTTCTGTGCCGGGAGGGACATGTTCATTTCTGGCCTATCACATAGCAGCTGCTGATCGCTCTAGCCTTGACATTATCCTTCGACTTCTCGAGGTCCATTAGAGTGTGCCAAAGGGCCTCGGCGATATTCTTCTCAGTGTGCATTACATCAATGTTATGAGGAAGAAGGAGATCCTTAAAGTAAGGGAGTTTCCAGAAGCATGGAATGTGTGTCCACTGGTGTGTCTCTCCATAACCCACAAAGCCAGTCCCATCTGCATTGGGCACAAGAGCTTCTAGCTGAGCCTTAGTGGCGACACCATCCATGGTAGGTATTGGTACATGAGCATCAACAACTACATCTTTCAAGAACTTCTTTTTGTCTCTCTTGAATCTATGACCAGGTTTAAGGTACTGACGATGCTTATCAAAACAAGAATACTTGCCGCCCTTTTCAGCCAAACGAAAGTCATAGCCTGCATGCAAATTGGGCAAGGCCACTTCCCGTGCGTACACCATCCGCAGAATATCGCGCGTGCCGGCAAGTCATGCAGGGACGTGTGGTACCAGACGTGCATAGTGAAGTGCGTCTTTGCTACGGCGTCGTACGTCCGTACCCCTTCTTCCCAGGCAAGCAACAAATCATCCACCAACGGCTCCATGTACACACTCATATTCTTCCCCGGATATTCAGGCCCTGGAATTATCAGCGACAAGAACATGTTTTGTCGTTGCATGACGACGCCAGGGGGAAGATTCAACGGAATGACAAACATCGGCCAACAACTATAGTTGCAAGAAGACATACCATATGGGTTGAACCCATCTGTTGATAAGGCAACTGCTACACTCCTGTTATTGCCGGCTTTTGGGATACTTCTTAATGAATTCCTGCCATGCAACACCATCAGACGGATGTACCATCTTCTCAGGACGATACCTTTTCCCATCTATCGGCCATCTCATTTGTTGGGCAGATTCGTTGGTCATAAAAAGCCGTTGGATCCTCGGTATGAATGGAAGATACCGAAGGATCTTTTTGGCTACTGTGAGCTGCGTCTTCTGACCCTCACCGTTCTCGACCTCCATATACCTAGAGGACTTGCACTTGAGACAGTAATTTTCATTGATGTGTTCTTTTCTAAATAACATACAGCCCTTTGGACAAGCATCTATCGGCGTATAATCCATCTTAAGTGATTTGAGGATTTTCTTCGACTCGTACATGTTCTTTGGCAGAATATGTGACTCCGGTAGAAAGAGGCAATAACATGCAGGAATGCATCAAAGCAATTAATGCTTACATGATACTGGGACTTGACAGCCATTAGGCGACTTATGGAATCAAGTTGAGAAACTTTGGTATGGGCGTGGAGGGTTTTTTGCGAGGCAAACAAAGTATCATAGAACTCCTTTGTGCTCTTTTCCCCCTCCCCATCTGCATCTTCGGTTGGAATTTCAGGTGCACGTGCATTAGCGAATTGATCTAGCATTCTATCAGCCCGTATCAAAAGCTGTTGATGCCTCCTCGGTGCGCTGTCGCGCGACCTTCTTCCCACGAGCTGGACGCTCTCCATGCAAAGTCCAATGATGGTAGTTTGGCATATACCCAGACTTGCAAGGTGAAAACCCATCTCTTCCTCTGTTTTGCGAAGACCGTTTTTGCAACATTTGCAAGGGCACCAAGTTGACGCAGGGTTTTGTCAAATGCAAACTCCAGAAACTGTTCTGTCTTACTCAGCCATTCATCAGACATCTGACTCACACTGGCTCGTCCACTATACATCCAATCACGATCCTCCATCTCCAAACTGATTAATGCAGACATATATGTATTTAACAAAAAGATTCATGGATTACTTAATTCAATTATTTACAAAATTATAGATTTTACGCGTTGAATGCACTCACCTATATCTACTAGGTACATCTAAGGCTATCCCACCCGAGTATGTGTAACTTGTGTTCGTTTCCATGTCCTACTCCTATGCAAGACAGAATTTCGGCAGCACCTCCCCGCTGCTCTCCCAATACACGTCTCGACAAAGTTTCGAGAGATTGTGTATCGGAGAACAACATGGGAGGCGCCACCGAAATCTGTCTCGCATAGGAGTAGAACATGGAAACGAACACAAGCTACACATACCCGGGCTGTCCAAAACGTGGACAATTCGAAACGGCCACGGTTATAAAGATATAGCTCTTTGTATATAAACATATACCCTGGACAAGGTGTATACATAAATATATACAAACAGCTCTTTATATATAAACATATACCCTTGACAAGGTGTATACATAAATATATATAAAGAGTTTCATCTTTATAACGATAACCCTTCCGAACGGGAGACTCCTAGGGTTACGCGACTTGTTTGGTGAGCTACAAAATAACGCAACCTATAAAGAGGAGAGAAAAGCGTCATTACCCTCGAAGCGTGACCGACAAAAAGACAGGGGAAGTAGCTCCTGCCCGAACCCTGCCCTACAACGAAGCTCCCGTCGTCAACCTTGCTGCTGCACACAATATCAAAAATACAATTAATAACTAATAAATGTTGTCTTTTTATAGTTTTCACCTTAGGAATTAACAATAAACAGAGCTAGTAATGTTTTAATGAACACAAGCACACTAAACATGTTTTGCTACTGAACAAATAACAGAAGAACACTAAATTCAGAAATAAAAAGAGGGAGAGATGGATCAATTAATCATACCTGGAGGTGCTTCAGCTTGTTGAAGAGGAGAAGCTGGCGTTGGGGAAGAGCAGGAGCCAGCGTTGGGTAAGAGCAGCAGCCGGAGTTGATGAAGAGCAGCGACGAACTCGCCGGAGTTGGGGCTGCGGGATGAAGGAGGCAGCAGCGACGAACTTGCCGTGGTCGCGAGGGAGGCGGATGCGGATGCGGGGAACCGCACGCGCTTGCGGTGGAGGCCGCCACGCAGCTAGCCCGCCATTGCTCCGGTCGAGGTAGCGCGCGCCTAGGGCTAGGGTTTGACCTCCTGCGGGCGGAGGGCGGGCAACGGCCAGCTTCTGGGGGTGGGTGGTTGCGGCGGTGAGGGAGAGGTGGCGGTGGCAGCAGAGAGGGAAGCGGCGGTTGGGTTGGGGGTGGTGGCGGCGGGTGGCGGCGGCGGGGGCGGGTTGGTGGAGAAGAACAGCGCGTGCGAATTGGGGATTTTTCGGCCCGATTTGGGCCGAACTTTTCCTAAGTCCCCGCCACATCTTCACCGAGTATCGTCTTCGCCGGGAGCCCACCTCGGCGAACAAACTTTTAAAATTATATTTTTCCCTGCTATTTCTTTCGTAATTACATTTTATAAAATTATACACTTTGTTGTGTTTGGGTGGGCCATGTGAACACAAATAATCTGATTTGGGCTCATTTTTCTCGTTTCCGGCGAAACCCCCCAAAGTAGACCAGAACTCGACGGTGTCGTCTACCCCATCGACGGGCGTCGAAAGGGGGTAGCTCCAAGGAATTTTACACTTGGTTGTGTTTGGGTGGGCCATGTGAACATAAATAACCTGATTTGGGCTCATGTTATCACATGGTTGCCTCCGTCGCACCCGAAACGGGGGTTTCCGCGTAGAAGAGCATGACCTTCGAGGGGGATAAGTGGGGTTTGTGAAGACGGTCACACCTCGGAGTCTCGATATGTCTACACCAACCTACCACCACAACCTAATGCATATATTAGGGCACCACCCATGTTTTGGTGAGGTTCTGACACCCCGAAGCCCCCGGTTCCGTCGAAACCCCCCCAAAGTAGACCAGAACTCGACGGTGTCGTCTACCCCATCGACGGGCGTCGAAAGGGGTAGCTCCAAGGACTTTTACACTTGGTTGTGTTTGGGTGGGCCATGTGAACATAAATAACCTGATTTGGGCTCATGTTATCACATGGTTGCCTCCGTCGCACCCGAAACGGGGGTTTCCGCGTAGAAGAGCATGACCTTCGAGGGGGATAAGTGGGGTTTGTGAAGACGGTCACACCACGGAGTCTCGATATGTCTACACCAACCTACCACCACAACCTAATGCATATATTAGGGCACCACCCATGTTTTGGTGAGGTTCCGACACCCCGAAGCCCCCGGTTCCGTCGAAACCCCCCCAAAGTAGACCAGAACTCGACGGTGTCGTCTACCCCATCGACGGGCGTCGAAAGGGGGTAGCTCCAAGGACTTTTACACTTGGTTGTGTTTGGGTGGGCATGTGAACATAAATAACCTGATTTGGGCTCATGTTATCACATGGTTGCCTCCGTCGCACCCGAAACGGGGGTTTCCGCGTAGAAAAGCATGACCTTCGAGGGGATAAGTGGGGTTTGTGAAGACGGTCACACCTCGGAGTCTCGATATGTCTACACCAACCTACCACCACAACCTAATGCATATATTAGGGCACCACCCATGTTTTGGTGAGGTTCCGACACCCCGAAGCCCCGGTTCCGTCGAAACCCCCCCAAAGTAGACCAGAACTCGACGGTGTCGTCTACCCCATCGACGGGCGTCGAAAGGGGGTAGCTCCAAGGACTTTTACACTTGGTTGTGTTTGGGTGGGCCATGTGAACATAAATAACCTGATTTGGGCTCATGTTATCACATGGTTGCCTCCGTCGCACCCGAAACGGGGGTTTCCGCGTAGAAGAGCATGACCTTCGAGGGGGATAAGTGGGGTTTGTGAAGACGGTCACACCTCGGAGTCTCGATATGTCTACACCAACCTACCACCACAACCTAATGCATATATTAGGGCACCACCCATGTTTTGGTGAGGTTCCGACACCCCGAAGCCCCCGGTTCCGTCGAAACCCCCCCCCCCAAAGTAGACCAGAACTCCACGGTGTCGTCTACCCCATCGACGGGCGTCGAAAGGGGGTAGCTCCAAGGACTTTTACACTTGGTTGTGTTTGGGTGGGCCATGTGAACATAAATAACCTGATTTGGGCTCATGTTATCACATGGTTGCCTCCGTCGCACCCGAAACGGGGGTTTCCGCGTAGAAGAGCATGACCTTCGAGGGGATAAGTGGGGTTTGTGAAGACGGTCACACCTCGTAGTCTCGATATGTCTACACCAACCTACCACCACAACCTAATGCATATATTAGGGCACCACCCATGTTTTGGTGAGGTTCCGACACCCCGAAGCCCCCGGTTCCGTCGAAACCCCCCCCCCCAAAGTAGACCAGAACTCGACGGTGTCGTCTACCCCATCGACGGGCGTCGAAAGGGGGTAGCTCCAAGGACTTTCACACTTGGTTGTGTTTGGTGGGCCATGTGAACATAAATAACCTGATTTGGGCTCATGTTATCACATGGTTGCCTCCGCCGCACCCGAAACGGGGGTTTCCGCGTAGAAGAGCATGACCTTCGAGGGGGATAAGTGGGGTTTGTGAAGACGGTCACACCTCGGAGTCTCGATATGTCTACACCAACCTACCACCACAACCTAATGCATATATTAGGGCACCACCCATGTTTTGGTGAGGTTCCGACACCCCAAAGCCCCCGGTTCCGTCTAAACCCCCCCCCCCCCCCCCAAAGTAGATCAGAACTCGACGGTGTCGTCTACCCCATCGACGGGCGTCGAAAGGGGGTAGCTCCAATGAATTTTTATACTTGGTTGTGTTTGGGTGGGCCATGTGAACATAAATAACCTGATTTGGGCTCATGTTATCACATGGTTGCCTCCGTCGCACCCGAAACGGGGGTTTCCGCGTAGAAGAGCATGACCTTCGAGGGGGATAAGTGGGGTTTGTGAAGACGGTCACACCTCGGAGTCTCGATATGTCTACACCAACCTACCACCACAACCTAATGCATATATTAGGGCACCACCCATGTTTTGGTGAGGTTCCGACACCCCGAAGCCCCCGGTTCCGTCGAAACCCCCCCCCCCAAAGTAGACCAGAACTCGACGGTGTCATCTACCCCATCGACGGGCGTCGAAAGGGGGTAGCTCCAATGACTTTTACACTTGGTTGTGTTTGGGTGGGCCATGTGAACATAAATAACCTGATTTGGGGTCATGTTATCTCCAGTTCACCGAGCGATGCACCCGGCGAAGTTGGTGTCCCGGCGAAGAACTGGCGCGGAACGAAATTTTCGTTCCCGCCAACAACCTTCGCCGACACTAGCACCCGGCGATGCCAAAGCCCCGGCGAAGAAATGGCGCGGAAAGAAATTTTCGTTCCCGCCCATAGATTCGCCGAGTGCCTTCCACCGACAATCCCGGCGAAACAGAATCTTTTTGCGCGGCAGAAATTTCCTTTTTCGCGCCAGGTCTTCGCCGGGTGCGGTACTCGGCGAAATGGAGGGACCAAACCTGCAAGGCGGGCCCCATTGCCAGGCGCCACGTGGTCGTCAGTTTCGCGGGAAAAACACTTCACCGAGTGTTTTGTGTTGTCTTCGCCGACGTGGTAATATTCGCCGAGATCTTTTTCTGCACGTAGCCGGTGACGTTCGCGTTTGCCGAGATATCTCGTCGTCGCCGAGTGTCGCCGGGAAACACACGATCCGTGTGCTTTTTTCTGATTGGACAGTTCTCACTATATATATGTAGTCATGGCCTCCATTGGCATAGCACCCCTTCACTCATATCTGCAGCCTAATCACTCCCCATGGCTTCCACCGTACCCACTCTAACCTACTCAGAGGTGGAGGCGCTTTGCGCCTCGAACTACCCATGCCCACCCGGCTACGGCGTCCCCGCTGGCTGGTGGCTGAGCACCGGAGGCGTGCCGGTCGCTCCTGTCCCTCAAGGTTTGGCGCGCCGGGCAGCCATCACGAACCACTACTTCAACGAGCTCACTCCGTAGCAGCGGATGGATCACCGCTGGAATCCCGACTACCGCCCGACTTGGGACGCCTTCTTCTTCACTCGGCGTGAGAGGGCGCTCGCCAGGTACGAGGAGAACGGCCCGCCTCCTTTGAACTTCAACGAGGCCGGCCGACGGCTGTGGTGGGCCGGCCGGACACAAAGAGAGTCATGGACTACATCACGGCCGGCGATAACCCCCGCCTGAGCTACCCTCAGCTTCAGTCCAGGCGAGCGCCGCCCCCGCCCGACGACATCGACGACGACGGCGGCGACTACGACGACTATGAGCACGAGTATTATAGGCTTAGGCAGAAGTATGACTAATCTGAGCCACATCATTTCTTATGACAAATGGTTCATCTATGTACCCAAGATTGGTGTCATTCCCTAATGCTGGTCGCTACAACGACGACCGTGTAAAATGTATTATTTATCTTTGCATTTCCAACTAATGATCCTTAGCATCTGAATACATAATCTGGTAGAATATATGAGTGAGTAACCTGGGAAACAAAATATACGGTTTCCCCTAGCTACAGCCCTACAGTGATTCACGTTCGAATGACGTTGCATTCACCGTAGGACGTAGCTAGGTAACCCGAATATTTTGTGTTTGAGCGTCACTTTGATCCAATCAGCGGTAAGACGTCTCATAAATGAACAAATCATACGGTTTCACCCAGCTACAATCCCACCGTGGCTGCGATATCACATGCACGGTGGGACGTAGCTGGGTAAATCCGGATAATTTGTGTGTAATATCTAATATAGCTGAAACAAGACACACGGTTTCTCCTAGCTACAGCCCGACACTGATTCACGGTCCAATGTCGCTGCATTCAGTGTCGGGCATAGCTAGGGAACCCGAATGTCTTGTGTTTGAGCTGGGTAAATCCGGATAATTTGTGTGTAGTATATCTAAATATAGCTGTAACAAGACACACGGTTTCTCCTAGCTACCGCCGACACTGATTCACGGTCGAATGTCGCTGCATTCAGTGTCGGGCATAGCTAGGGAACCCGAATGTCTTGTGTTTGAGTTGGGTAAGCTGGAATGAGTGAGTAAGCTGGTGTAGAGGTGTGGTATTTATAGGCGCAGCTAGGGTGGGAAGCTGGCTCCAAAAAATCTCCAGTTCACCGAGCGATGCACCCGGCGAAGTTGGTGTCCCGGCGAAGAACTGGCGCGGAACGAAATTTTCGTTCCCGCCAACAACCTTCGCCGACACTAGCACCCGGCGATGCCAAAACCCCGGCGAAGAAATGGCGCGGAAAGAAATTTTCGTTCCCGCCCATAGATTCGCCGAGTGCCTTCCACCGACAATCCCGGCGAAACAGAATCTTTTTGCGCGGCAGAAATTTCCTTTTTCGCGCCAGGTCTTCGCCGGGTGCGGTACTCGGCGAAATGGAGGGACCAAACCTGCAAGGCGGGCCCCATTGCCAGGCGCCATGTGGTAGTCAGTTTCGCCGGGAAAAACACTTCACCGAGTGTTTTGTGTTGTCTTCACCGACGTGGTAATATTCGCCGAGATCTTTTTCTGCACGTAGCCGTGACGTTCGCGTTTGCCGAGATGTCTCGTCGTCGCCGAGTGTCGCAGTCTCTCTACTGGCGATAGCCCTCTTCGCCGAGGTGCCCCGAAATTATGCACTCGGCGAAGCTGAGACAACTCGGCGGCGAGCGTTTTTCTAGTAGTGAATTCTGCACTTCAATATATACGTCCAAACACAGCCTAGTGGAAATCTGAGAGGCGTCCCTCTATAAAAAAAATGGAGTATTGAAGATCCAGTGGTTACCCGGTTAAACAGCCAAGAACATAGAACACATGGGTCAATTCAATCCAAAAAAGACAGTGCTTAATAATAGAGATGACAAGGAACGGAAACAGAATTAAGAGAACTCCAAAATTAAAGAGCCTCTGCTCCCGGCCAGCCTGCTCCGTCTCGTTGCCCACCTCCCCGGGCTCGCCTCTAGACGGCGATGACGACGATGGCGAAATAGAAATGCACAACCTTATCTAGGAGAGCTACACAATCATCAGGCGGGTGGTAGCAGGAGGAGGATCGATGGGAGGTACGACGGCGGAAGGAGACGGCGGACACACAGCTGGGTTACCCGCTGGTGGCGGTGTGCATCGACAAGGACAAGAACAGCCAGAACGCACTCAAGTGGGCCATCGACACGATCGTGGGGAAGGGCCAGACCATCGTCCTCGTCCACGTCAACTCCAAGGGCGTCTCCGGCGGCGTGGAGGACGCCGCCGGTTCAAGCAGCCCACGGACCCGCACCTCAAGGAGCTCTTCCTCCCGTTCCGATGCTTCTGCACGCGCAAGGACATCCAGTGCAAGGACGTGGTGCTCGACGACAGCGACGTCGCCAAGTCCATCATCGAGTTCTCCGCCCACGGCGCCATCGAGAAGCTCGTCGTCGGCGCATGCACACGCGGCGGCTTCGTCCGGTTCAAGGCCGACATCCCGACCACCATCTGCAAGGGCGCGGCGGACTTCTGCACCGTGTACGTGATCAACAAGGGCAACAAGGTGTCGTCGCAGCGCAACTCCATCCGCCAGGCGCCGCGCGTGTCCCCGCTCCGGTCGCAGATCCAGAACCTCAGTAACGCGGCGGCCGCGAAGCCGCCTGAGCCAGCGTTGCCGGTGCCGGCGAACCAGAAGTGGTCGACGTCGTCGAGGGGCAGCGACCACGGGGAAACACCAAGGGTGGACAACCACATCCGCTCGCCGTTCGCGCGCGGGTCCATGCAACCGACGAGGAAGTCGTACGCCGACCTGAGCCACATGTCCATGCCGGACTCGGCAGACATCTCTTTCGTCAGCACGGGCGCCGTAGCGTGACGGACTCGGCGGACATCTCCTTCATCAGCAGCAACGGCGGAGGCGGGGGCCGCCGGAGCGTCGACCATTACCAGCAGTCGGCTCCGCGGATGTCCAATGGTTCGTCTATGGACAGCTACGATCACAGCTTCGAAATGCGGATGCCGGGCAAGTGGGGCGACTCCTTCCCCGGCGGTGGAGGCAACGACTTGCTGTCCTTCTCGCAGACCAGTACCTCCTCCTTCGCCTCCATCGGCGACGACGTGGAGTCCGAGATGAAGCGGCTGCGGCTGGAGCTGAAACAGACCATGGACATGTACAGCACCGCCTGCAAGGAGGCGCTGAACGCGAAGCAGAAGGCCACTGAGCTGCAACGGTGGAAGGCGGAGGAGGAGCAGAAGAGGCAGGACCACAACATCACGGAGGAGTCGGCGATGCAGATGATCGAGCGGGAGAAGGCCAAGGCGAAGGCGGCCATTGAGGCAGCCGAGGCGTCGCAGAGAATCGCCGAGCTCGAGGTGCAGAAGCGGATCAGCGCGGAGAAGCTGCTCAAGGAAGCCGAGGAGCGCAAGCACCGCGGCAATGGCGGCAGCGGCGAGATCCGGTACCGCCGGTACAGCATCGAGGAAATCGAGCACGCGATCGAGAGCTTCAATGACGCGCGCAAGATCGGCGAGGGCGGCTACGGGCCCGTGTACCGAGGCCACCTCGACCACACCCAGGTCGCCATCAAGGTGCTCCGGCCCGACGCCGCGCAGGGAGGTCGCAGTTCCAGCAGGAGGTGGAGGTGCTGAGCTGCATCCGGCACCCGAACATGGTGCTCCTCCTCGGCGCCTGCCCGGAGTATGGCTGCCTCGTGTACGAGTACATGGCGAACGGCAGCCTGGACGACTGCCTCTTCCGTCGCGGCGGCGCGACCGGCGGGCCGGTCATCCCGTGGCAGCACCGTTCCGCATCTGCGCGGAGATCGCCACTGGACTCCTGTTCCTGCACCAGAAGAAGCCCGAGCCGCTGTGCACCGGGACCTGAAGCCCGGGAACATCCTGCTGGACCGCAACTATGTGAGCAAGATCAGCGACGTCGGGCTGGCGCGGCTCGTGCCGCCGACCGTGGCCGACAGCGTGACGCAGTACCGGATGACGTCGACGGCGGGCACCTTCTGCTACATCGACCCGAGTACCAGCAGACGGGGATGCTGGGCACCAAGTCGGACGTGTACTCGCTGGGGTGATGCTGCTCCAGATCATCACGGCGAAGCCGCCCATGGGGCTGTCGCACCACGTCGGCCGCGCGCTGGAGCGGGGCTCGCTCGCCGACCTGCTGGACCCGGCCGTGACGGACTGGCCGGTGGAGGAGGCGCAGTGCCTCGCCGAGATGGCGCTCCGGTGCTGCGAGCTCCGCCGCAAGGACCGGCCAGACCTCGGCAACGCCGTGCTCCCGGAGCTCAACCGCCTGCGCGCTCTTGGCGAGGACAACATGGAGTTCTGCGGCGGCGCCATCCGGGGAGGCGGTAGCGGAGGCATGTACAGCTCGGCGTACCACAGCAACGTCACAGCGTCACGCGCCGCCGTAAGCTTTCATCTTAATTCCCCAGGCAGCACAGCTAGCTTCTTAACGAATTTGACAAACACTACAGTAATCAATCTGGTGCAAAATTCAATTTGCAGGATGTGATGAACGATTCTTACCCGATGAGGTCCGTATTCAGCTCAAGACCGAGCGAATCACCTATGCCTCCAAGACTGAGATGAACTGGCCGACGTTGTCACTGTGTTGCACTTTCAGGCTTGCAGGTTGCAGCTGGTCGGTGTGGGAAGGGAACAGAAAATACAACGAGATGTCGTTTTTGTGCTAGCTTCATTGTGATTCTAATGGTTTAACTGTAGCTGGGTGGGGGTGTCGCTGGAGCTGAGTTTTTTTTAACACTAATTAGAAACAGATTTGTGCAAATTCTCCATGTACAAGCTATTGCTAATACAGAACCATATGTTGGCTATGCTGGAAAACACATTAATTCAATCCCAACACAGTACAGTTTACATTATATTTTCACTGTATCCACCATATATATCTCTAAACAAAATAGTTACATTTTCTCTAAACAGGCATCAACACATACAAAAGGAATATGTTTGACCATTCTCACCATGCATCTAATAGAACTTAGGATCCAGAAAAAAAAAGGTAAAGTGTTGTCTCAGACAAACCATAATTGAGCATGACTCAAGGGGGGAAATCAATCCAGAAAAAAAATGATAAACTGTTGTCTCAGACAAAACATAAACTGTTGATGGGCTATGGCATTGATGTGTACCCGCTGTCGTAATTTGTGAATCTGTACTTTTTCGGACTGCAGTGGGGAAGTTTCGGTAATATGCTACTCCAACTGATAACTAGTACTGGAGTGAGTGTTTGTTCGCCCTTGAAAATACTTGAACTTCGATCCATTCGTTTCTTGTGATTTCTATGCATTATACATCCAAGAAGCATTTGGTTGGCTAATATCTTGTGTGATTAACAATACATAATCAAGTTACACAATATATGGAGATAATATATTTTCTCCAATCTTGAAGCATGTGGTCTGCACTGCACTAGTTCTTTGGGTCAGCCCCACACTTGTCCCCGGCGTTTCCTTCTGTTAATCTCGAAGGAAAAAAGAGCACCGGTGTATCATGACCACATTAGATTGACGGCAATGACAAGCTTTCAAACCACACCAGAGAAAAATACGCAGAAACATCTAGTTTTGGTATCACTTGGAGCTGAAACTCTCAAGGCTAAAGAGAAGAGCTGTCAGGCACAAGCACATAAAAAAAACAAGAAGCGGCTAAATCCAAACTGAAATCATACTTTGGGAAGCTGAATTCCCTACAGCCAGTATTCAAAAGGCGTCTTGCTACATTAGAAACTTGGCTATACTAAGCCACACATTCATAAGTTTTTTCAGATAACATATAAAAACAATACTCTGCCAACCAAGTTGATGCGATGAGACAAACTCAGTCACAACCGACAAACGTCGCAGCCCTTTTTTCACCTGAAGAAAGCAAAATAGTTAATCTTTCATATACAGATACAACAAAATCAAATAGCTAGTAGCACCCATGTAACACAGCGTATACGCAATACATGCGTATGAACTCCTGATCATCTCATCAGCATAGAGAAGAGCTATATCATATTAGTTTACTGGCTATATCTCCCAGGAATGAACTCCTGATCATCTCATCAGCATAGAGAAGAGCTATATTATATTACTGGCTATATCTCCCAGGAATGAACTCCTGATCATCTCATCAGCATAGAGAAAAGCTATATCATATTACTGGCTATATCTCCCAGGAATACCGATAACAATAAAATAAATCCTTCAGTCTTTTTCACACGAATATGTTCGGATTGGGGAGTTGAATGACCTGACGGATGTTTGTAGTAAAAAAAAGGCTGCCAATATATTGCTTTGGACTTATAGATAATGAAACAACTAAACATAGGGAGAATTCTGGTGTAACCTAATAGTATCGCCCATGCAGCATACACGTTTAAACACAGTATGAACAAGATGGGCGTACAAATCATGATCAGATCCAAAACATAAAGAACAGCTCTGTAGCATATATCATATCCCAGGCTATATACCCTATGAATACATGCAACAAAGAAATATTTAACACTGAAATTTGAGGAGGTGAGGGAGTTGAATATGACTAATGTTTCTAATAACAAATTAGACTATTAGCAATATAGTATCTTGCTGTCAGTTTATTGATTCTGAAACAGCTAAACCAAGGGAGAACTCTAAGGCATTGATTGGTAAGCACATATATGTACTACTTCAATATCCGGATCATCATGAAAGCAGTTACGGTCTGAAAAGGCGAGTCCTTTGCCATGGCATCACCATCATTTTAATTATTGTATGTGTTAATCACATCTGTGAATGAGCATAGTCGAATGAACAAAAGTCTCTAGCTCCAAACTAGTCATGTAGCATACAAATATTTTCCACAAAAGATAAACAAATCTATATTCAGATGATATTCTTACCTGTCGATCCATGCCAGCACATCAAACCAGAGAGTCATCCTACGTATCCTGCAATTTAGCTCCATCATACCCACCAGCCATGGCTATGCCTAGAAGCATAAGAAGTAAGGCAATTACTCAAGAGTTTCGAGGAAAACACAGAATAAGAGAAGCCAGCATTGGGTCAGTTACATAATTGAATCGACAAATATAACTTCAGAAAAATAACCCACTGCTTGTAGATATTTTAAAACTCACGTTTCATAGAAGCCAGATAACCAAAATCACAACCTTTGCAAAATGCAAAGAATATCCAGAAATCACTAACTTGGTTAAGGCATATTGAAGAAATTAGCAGAAAAGAAGAAAACAAGGCATGGGTTTATCTTATCTAAACATGTCGCTTGTCATGTCAAACAAACAATTAAATGTGTCAAAACTAATAAAATCTAGAAGCAAAAGTGATATTGGGTATTCACGTTTAAATAAACAGAGTATCATTAGAACGAGGAACATAATTTTCTTTTGGTATGCTACACATGTACTAGTCACCTGCAGGAGGTTATTCAAGGAGTGACAAACATAATTAAATTATTTCAGAAGGTACAGATTCAGTGGAAATCGTTTCATGGAATTAAGAAAAAAACAAGCAAGAATAAAACATATGAAAGTATTGGATTGAAGAATAAGACTAGCTTTGAGTTTGAGTTCAAAATATGCCAACAGAGTTACTCATTTGCCATCGAATTTAAGTTTTTACACATTTGACATTTGATGCGGTATCTCCCAAGAATGGTTGCAGCCCCGCTAAATATAATCTAGACATTTTCACATGTAAAATCATCCCTCGCCATGAACTTATGTCAAGCAGACAAGATAAAACGCTAATAAATTAGAAACATAGGTGGCCTTGGGTATCGAGTTTGAGAAAACATGTACGAAACATAACAGGATTAGGTTACTCTAAGAATCAGCAATCACCTGGTGTATAGAAACTAGTGAAAGGATGGCAATAATTGATATACCCTGTTTCATAAAGTCTCTTCGATTGCATCGACTTAAGTTGAACCATGTATACAATGCATTCACAAATATAAAAATGCACCAGTATCCTCAGAATATCCGACTATAGTAACGTTTCTCATGGTCCGACGGACACCAGGAATGTTATGCGTTTCAATAGTCTTCCATAGCTCCCATGTGGCAGCACCATGAAAATTAACATTTCTCCGCCACATTTGAAAGCGAGGTGAGGAGAAGACAATACGGCTAAGCCAGCAGCTCCATCCTCAATCTGGATGATCCGACCGCTGCCATGGCGGAAATCATCTGTGATGGGGAGGTCCCCTTATCACGGCCAGACTTTGCTCATCCAAATCAAGCACAAGAATGCCATCGCCCACGCGATGCTGCAGCCAGTAAAGTGCATTACCAACAAGTGCCCAGGAAAATTAGCACCTCTAAGATGACATCTAGCGGCAGTTTTGACGAGATCGCCCCAAGTGCCAGTTTCCGAGGAATAAACACAGGCGACGGGCCGATGATCTTGTGGGTCGGTCATCAAGACCACCTTGAAGGGGCAGCCGCCGTCGTGCACATGGCCCTGGTCGTGGGCAGCAGGGCAGAGGACCGCCCCGTTGGGGTAGCCGATCCTGAGCTCCGGCGGAACGGCCACGCGGTGCTGCTCGCCCGTGACGGGGTCGCACACGTGCACCTCCTTCTGGCACCAGTCCGTGGCGAGCACGCGGCCGTGCCGGCACCCTAGAAGGTTGATGTCGCCGTAGCGTCGCATGTCGAGCTGCTCGGCAGGGATGCGGTCCGGAGGGTCCAGGACGGAGGTGAACGCGATCGCGTTGTTGCTGCGACGGAAGACGCCGAGGAGGGGCGGCTCCCGGTGGTGGTGGGCGCGGAAGCCGGCCCTGAACTTGGGGTCTCTCGCGAGGCGCCGCCACCGCCTGCAGACCGCGGAGGCGCGGGGGGGGACGAGGGCTGTGGGGTAGCCGGAGAAGGATCTCCCAGAGGAGATCGTCGTCTTCAAGCGGGGACGGGGCCGCCGCCGGCGAGCTGCGGCGGCGGGTCATGGCGGCGGCTCGGAATGGAGGATCTAGGGTAGGTTGGGATTTTTTTTCTTGTACCGCGGTGAATCGTGGTCAAAAGTCAAAACAAATATCTTACGGAATAGTAGCTCGCAAGTCTACCAAAAGAAACCTAGAATGTCACAGCTATCTTTTTTTAACAAATTGATTATGAGTCTATGCTTGGAAGAAAAATTTGGAATCTGCAAGCCTCATAGATGTAGATGCAGCCACTACTAAAAAATTCGGATGTACACTCGGATATTATATAATCACAAAAACAATCCGTAAAAAAATGACACTTGTTATGTCATGTGAACACAAAAAATGTCTTTTTTCAACAAAATTTTGTGTGTGAATATAGAATGTCGGTACATCCGACATTTTTATTTATAATTTTTGATATTTTAAACATATATAAAAATTATTTTTCATAATGGATACATCTACCCCACCAGGCAAAACATCGTGTCTGCAAGGGGAAATCATCTTCGTGTCCATCTGCAGGCTCCTTTGTTACTCCCATCGTCCACTAACTGCTACTCAAGGGACTCAGCTACATGACGTGCAATCGATCGTGAACCGGGATGTAAACCGGGAAAATGTTGGGTGTAATATTTATAAATTATATCAATGTGATGGTAAGTTATGAGTTTTAATAAAGCGCCCTTTATTGAAAAAGTAGGAAAGAGTCGGTCGCTAGACTTGATGTAGAGGAGCTCGGCATCATGCATGGATTATCTGGATATAGTTGTTTGAGGAATAGGCTTACCCATATAGAATATGTTGAGCGTGTGTCGAATGTTATGTTCAATTTGGTTTACATTTGAACTTGTAGTTGTAATATGTGTGGATATTGTTCGAGATGGACAATTGTAGACTTAGCCTCCTATATGAGGACCTTTACAATACCAGTAAATCTATATTGACCGTCTATTGTCTTAAATCCTAGGGCCGAGTTTACTAGAACTCCAAGGGAAGTGCTACGGAGTACCGCTACTAAATACCAAGAGTACCGGGATTCCAAGTGTCAAATAGTAATTGAAAATGAAGTTAATGGCCATTAGCGTTATAAGACCAGATCCTACATCGTTCTTCCATGGTGTTGACCATGGCAGAGGCGGCGCTCAAGTTTGTTTGTAGCACGACCTGGTGGCAATTCTTTCTTCCAGATGACCTCGCTGGATGGCGATTCTTCCCTCCCGTATTATTATCGGTTCTATGTGTTATGTCTTATTAATGGATGAGTGTGATTTTTCTAAGTAAACATTGACGTGTTGAAGAATTACAATTAGAAAGATGTGCCTCTGATTCCTACTAAATCGAGTTACTCTATGTGTCCTCCGGACGCTGGCGGCTACCGCTCCGGCGGAGGCGCATGGTGGTGGTGGCGGCAGGTCTCCACTGCGGAAGTTGCCTAGATCGTGTGCACTGCCATCGTTACGGTCACAGCCGTCACAATTTATATGCAGCTTTCTTTTTTCACGCCACACATATGATTTTACGGTTTGCAAGTAGAACGAAGATGTTTAAAAACCAAACTACCCCTATGCTTCAAGGGCTATGATTGACTGGTACTCCTTATCACCTAAGTGGAGTACGGGTACCGTAAAATTTGCCCCTATATAATGTGGGGTTATCACATTTTGTAACCATTGATGACTTGATAGCAACACACACGTAGGGGGAGCCGGCGGCATGTGCTGGCACCTCGGAGGGTCAGTATTGCGTTATCCGGTGGAAGAGCGTCCATAGTAATACCCGGAGAGTAAACGAGTTCGCTGAACCTCGCTAATAAATTTTCGCATCGTCATGGTGTTGTGATTGCTTGATAGATCGAATGGGTGCATGGCGATAAGTGATCACCTCCTGGGTCACACACATTGCGTATTTCATAGTCCATTTTCAACAACAAAAGGATTACAACAAGGTTTGTGAAACAACTGGATCCACATTCAACAAATGTAACAAAACTAAACACTATTTCTATTTCCACCGTGTTCGGAAGAGATACTAACTACTTTAACATCATTGTGTACGGGTATGGTACAAAATACATAGTCTTACACTGATAGTCGTCAACTGCAATAATAACATCATTGTGTACGGAGATGGCTGGAAAATCAAGCAATGTCAGAGCATGGACTGGACTGCAGTTCAAACTATCACCTGAAGCTGAAAGCATGTTCAAAGCGGCAACACGGTGCTTGTTGGGAAATGGGCAGAAGACGCAATTCTGGTTTGACAGATGGTTAGATGGCAGAAGCCCAATGGAGATTGCTCCTGAATTATTCAAGTTCATTAAAGCAAGGGGGAAAGAACAGAACTGTGGCCGAGGCTCTCTTTGAAGAAAGATGGATTGCTGACATTCGTGGAAATCTAAACATTGCTGCCATTACTCAATTCATGATGCTATGGGGTCTAATACAGGACAGGGGACCTTTATCACAAGAAGAAGACATCTTCAGATGGAGGCTTGCAGCAACAGGCTGCTATACAGCAGCATCAACTTACAAGGCCTTCTTCTTGGGTAAAGAATTGGTGGACTATGCAAAAGAGCTATGGAGGAGTAAAGCACCGTGATGGCGTGAATCACACGCTCGTTGGGAGACCCCAAGAGGAAGGTATGATGCAGTTCAGCAGCAAGTTTTCCCTCAGAAAGAAACCAAGGTTATCGAACCAGTAGGAGCAGCAACTCTTCAGAAGGTTGTTGGTGGCTCGCACGGCGCAATACGATCACCAACGTGGAATCTGCACACAACACAATCAAACTACTTTGCCCCAACGAAACAGTGAGGTTGTCAATCTCACGGCTTGCTGAAAACAAAGGATTAAACGTATGGTGTGGAAAATGAGTATTAAATTGCAGAGAATGAAAAAGGAACAGTTTGCAGTTTGTGGTTGTTTAATCAGTGTAAAAGAATGGACCGGGGTCCACAGTTCACTAGTGGTGTCTCTCCATAAAAGATAACTAACATGTTGGGTGAACAAATTACAGCTGGGCAATTGACAATAGTGAGCGCATGACAATGCATATACATGACATGTTGACTACTATGATATTTAATTGGGCATTACGACATAATACATAGACCGTTATCCAACAGCATCTATGACTAATAATCCACCGCCGGGTTGTCATCCGAGTCCCCCGTTGGTATTAAGTTGCAAGCAACGGATAATTGCATTAAGTAAAGTGCGTAATGTAAACAAACACATATGCCCGTGGACATAGCATCGTTAGGTTATCCCTAGTGGCAACAGCACATCCACAACCTTAGAACTTTCTGTCACTGTCCCAGGTTAAACGGAGCATGAACCCACTATCTAGCATAAATACTCTCTCTTGGAGTTACAAGCATCTACTTGGCCAAAGCATCTACGAGTAACGGAAAGCATGCAAGATCTTAAATAACATATAAGATAGATTGATAATCAACTTGACATATATTCAATATTCATCGGATCCCAGCAAACACAACATGTAGCATTACAATAATATGATCTTGATCATGTAGGGCAGCTCACAAGATCTAAACATGATGGCACAAAGTGGAGAGACAACCATCTAGCTACTGCTATGGACCCGTAGTCCAAGGATGAACTACTCACGCATCACTCCGGAGGCAGGCATGGCGATGTAGAAGCCTCCGGTGACGATTCCCCTCTCCGGCAGGGTGCCGGGAAGAGGTTCTGAACCCTCCCGAGCTAGGGTTGACGGCGGCGGCGTCTCTGGAACTTTTCGTGGATATTTGCTCAGGTACTTAGGGTTTTCGCGTCGGGGGGAATAAGTAGGCGAAAGGGCGGCGGCTGGACCCCCGAGGGGCCCACACCACCCTAGGGCGCGGCAGAGGGGGGCCCGCGCCCTAGTGCGTGTGGCCCTGGTGGCCCTCCTCTGTGCTCCTTCGCTCCGTCAGGTGTTCTGGAAAAATAGGGACCCCCGTGTAGTTTCGTCCAATTCCGAGAATATTTCCAGACTAGCTTTTCTGGAATACAAAAACAGCAGAAAACAGGAACTGGCACTTCGGCATCTTGTTAATAGGTTAGTCCCAAAAAATGTATAAAAGTGATATAAAGTAGATGCAAAACATGTAGCAATTGGTATAAAACAAGCATGGAACATCAAAAATTATAGATACGTTTGAGACGTATCAGCATCCCCAAGCTTAGTTCCTACTCGTCCTCGAGTAGGTAAACGATAAAAACAAAATAATTTTTGAGGTGACATGCTACTATCATAATCTTGATCATATAATATTGCAAGGCACATGTAAATGAATGAAGTGATCCAAGTCAATGGTCTATAATTTGCTACCAAATAGATAATGAGTAAACAATGAATCACACAAGCTAAACGTTTTCATGAATAGTACTTTCGAGACAAGCATCAAACAGTTTTGCATAAGTGTTAACTCATAAAGCAATAGTTTCTAATAAAAGGTATTTAATCAACACAAAGGAAGAATTTAGTTTCAGCATTTGCTTCAACTTTCAACATATTTATCTCATGGATATTGTCAACACAAAGTAGTATAACAAGTCCAATACATTGCATATAACGCATGTTGTAACAAAGTTGACACTAGTGTTTGCTTGTGGAAGACAGAAAGAATAGGAAAACTGACTCAACATAAAAGTAAAAGAAAGGCCCTTCGCAGAGGGAAGCAGGGATTAAATCATGTGCTAGAGCTTTTAGGTTTTTGAAAGCATATAGAGATTGCATAAAATATTTGATACTCCTCCCAACCTTGCTAACACAAGCCATGGCTAACCGAATCCTCGGGTGCCTTCCATCAATCACATACCATGGAGGAGTATCTATTTTTGAGAGGTGTTTGTTAATTGTCAACGAATGGTAGCGGGTGAGAACAGTATTCTACCTGTCGAACGGACTTTTAAGAGCGGCTCCCATGAAGGACGTTATTTCTACCAGCAAGGCAGATCATCCCTCTTTCTCTTTGGTTTACACACATTCAGGTATTTCACTGTTTGTCATTGCTTACTGATGAATCAGGGCAAAAGTGTGAAGAGAATTAATTGGTTAAAGTTGTAATTAATTGGGACTGGGCACCCCGTTGCCAGCTCTTTTTGCAAGTTATTGGATAAGCGGATGTATATGCCACTAGTCCAGGTGTAAAAGTCCATCACAAATAGAATAAAGAATAACCACACTAATTCCTCATGAGCTAGTAAACATTGACACAAAAAGGGAATAATAACATTTTGAATAATTTAAAGGTAGCACATGAAAAATTTACTTGGAGTGGCAAGGAAATACCACATATAGGTAGTTATGGTGGACACAAATGGCATGGATTTTGGCTCAAGGATTTGGATGCACGAGAAGCATTCCCTCTCAGTACAGAGTTTAGGCTAGCAAGGTTATGTAAGCAAACAAGAATATCAACCCGTACACCAAGTTTTATATGACAAACATATTGCAAACGTTATAAGACTTCATACCGTCTTCCTTGTTAACCAAACCCTGTTATTAGAAAATATCTAGACCTTAGAGATACCACCGATGCAAACCAAATTTTCAACAAGCTTTACGGTAGTTCTTCACTAATAGGCTTAACTCATGTGATGCACAATTTAATCATGATCTACTTGTTAACTCAAAACAATTGACAAGCATCAAGTTATCCATTTTAGTGATCTACAAGATTAAGCAAGTTTTTCCTTATACCAATTACCACATGCAACATTTTCTGAACCAACCAAACACCAATCAATTTATTTCATCAACTCTCCAAACAAATATAAGTGAAGCAAGAGAGTACTTTCTACAAAAGAAAGCTAATAGCTCTGACAAGAGATACATGAAAACAAGAGCTAAAAGCTGAACAGCGCTAGATATGAATACTCAACAAATATAAGTGAAGAATAGGAGTATTCTCATGAAAAAGCGGAGCGTGTCTCTCTCCCAATCAAGAATGCTAGGGTCCAGTCAAGCTTTATTGAAAATAAAAGTGCAATACTGAAAATAAAAGCACACAGACGCTCCAAGAAAAGCACATATGATGTGAAAGAATTAAAATATAGTTTCACTAGAGATGACCTGATAATTTTGACGATGAAGAAGGGGATGCCTTGGGCATCCCCAAGCTTAGACGCTTGAGTCTTCTTGAAATATGCTGGGGAGATCCATGGGAGCCTCCCCAAGCTTAAGCTCTTCACTCTTCTTGATCCTATTATATCATCCTTCTCTCTTGACCCTTGAAAACTTCCGTCACACCAAACTCAAAGTAGATCTCATTAGAGGGTTAGTGCATAATCAAAAATTCACATGTTCTATAAAGACGCAATATGATTTGTTACTTTAAACATTAGCTACAGCCACTGATGTTATGTGAAGCTCTTCCACCCAAAAAAGAATTTCACTCAACACTAGTAAAAGAGAGAATGCAAAATAAAAAGGCATAATCTGTCTAAAACAGAACAGTCCGCAAAGACGAATTTTTTCGAGGCACTTACGACGCTCAGATCGAGAAACTCTGAACTAATGAAAGTTTCAGACATTCATAAAGATTACGCACAAAAATTTCAGATTTAATTAACAATCTGGTGATTTTAGGAATTTCGTACAGTGAACAGCAAAAATCTGTTTCTGCGCAGCAATCAAAATTAAGCATCATCTTAACATTAGAGGCTACTCTTGGCACAACAATGCGAGAAAATAAAGATACAAAGGAGTTGCTACAGAAGTAAACACTCCTTGACTCAATAAAAGAAAAATTGCAGAAAAAAAAATGGGTTGCCTCCCATAAGCGCTTTTCTTTAACGCCTTTTAGCTAGGCACAAAGCATGCATCAAGTATTACCAAGTGAAGAAGCATCAACATTGTAATTTGTTCGAACAATAGAATCATAAGGTGGCTTAATCTTCTTCCTAGGAAAGTGTTCCATACCTTTCTTGAGAGGAAATTGATATTTTATATTCCCTTCTTTCATATCAATAATAGCACCTACAGTCTAAGAAAAGGTCTTCCCAGCACAATAGGGCATGATGGATTGCATCAATATCCAAGACAATAAAATCAACGGGGACATAATTGTTGTTAACCATGATAAGAACATCATCAATTCTTCCCAAAGGTTTTTTAATAGTAGAATCAACAAGGTGAACATCCAAGTAACAATTTTCCAAAGGTGCTAAATCAAGCATATCATATAATCTTTTAGGCATAACAGAAATACTAGCACCAAGGTCACACAAAGCATTGCAATCAAAGTCATTCAATTTCATTTAATGATGGGCTCCCAACCATCTTCTAACTTCCTAGGGATAGAAGCTTCATGTTTTAATTTCTCTTCCCTAACTTGCATGAGAGCATTAGTAATATGTTTAGTAAAAGCCATGTTTATAGCACTAGCATTAGGACTTCTAGCTAGCTTTTGCAAGAACTTAATTACTTCAGAAATATTGCAACCATCAAAATCAAAGTCATTATCATCAAAAGTAATGGAGTTATTATCTTCCTTATTGCTAGAAATTTCAGCATCTTTATCAAGGACAGTTTCAGAGTTATCAGGCAATTTAGGACATTTTGCAATAGAAGTGGAAACATTACCAACACCAATATCTTGCCATTAATGGTAGGAGGTTTGTTAACACTTGAGTTTGAAGCATTTTCAGAAGTAGTAATAGTATAAACTCTAGCAATATTATTCTTTCTAGCAATTTCATCCTCTCTTTCCCATCTAGCATGCAATTCAGCTAACATCCTCACATTGTTATCAATTTTAACTTGTATAGCATTGAGAGTTTTGCTCTCTTTAACATCATGAGGCATGTTCTTTAGTTTCAACAAGTCAACATCAAGAGCAAGACTATCAACTTTAGAGGAAAGCACATCAATTTTCCCAAATTTCTCCTCAACAGTTTTATTGAAAGCAGTTTGTGTACTAATAAAATCCTTAAGCATAACTTCAAGATCGAGGGTACACTCTTATTATTGTTGTAGGAGTTACTATAGGAATTTCCATAACCATTGCCACTATTAGAAGGATAGGGCCTATAATTGCTATTACCAAAATTATTCCTATAAGCATTGTTGTTGAATTATTATTTTTAATGAAGTTCACATCAACATGCTCTTCTTGAGCAACCAAAGAAGCTAAAGGAACATTATTTGGATCAACATGTGTTTGACCATTTGCAAGCATAGACATAATAGTATCAATTTTGGCACTCAAGGAGAGGTTTCCTCAACAGAATTTACCTTCTTACCTGTTGGAGCTCTCTCGGTGTGCCACTCAGAATAATTAATCATCATATCATCAAGAAGCTTTGTTGCAGCACCCAAAGTGATGGACATAAAGGTACCTCCAGCGGCCGAATCCAATAAATTCCTTGAAGAAAAATTTAATCCTGCATAGAAGGTTTGGATGATCATCCAAGTAGTCAGTCCATGAGTGGGACAATTTTTAACCAATGATTTCATTCTCTCCCATGCTTGAGCAACATGTTCATTATCAAATTGCTTAAAATTCATTATGCTACTTCTCAAAGAAATAATCTTAGCAGGAGGATAATATTTTCCAATAAAAGCATCTTTGCATTTAGTCCATGAATCAATACTATTTCTAGGCAAAGATAGCAACCATTCTTTAGCACGTCCTCTCAAGGAGAAAGGAAAAAGTTTCAGTTTAATAATATCACCATCTACTTCCTTGAGCTTTTGCATTTCACAAAGTTCAACAAAGTTATTAAGGTGAACAGCAGCATCATCAGTACTAACACCAGAAAATTGCTCTTTCATAACAAGATTTAAAAGTGCAGGTTTAATTTCATAAAATTCTGCTGAAGCAGCAGGTGGAGCAATAGGTGTGCATATGAAATCATTGTTGTTCGTGCTAGTGAAATCACACAACTTAGTGTTCTCAGGAGTACTCATTTTAGCAGAATAAAAACAGACAGAAAATAACTTGAAAGTAAACTAGATGCAAGTAACTAATTTTTTTGTGTTTTTGATAATTGAAAGCAAACAAGATAAAATAAAATAAACTAAGCAAGACAAAAACAAAGTAAAGAGATTGGAAGCGTGAAACTCCCCTTGCAGAAGACTGCTGTCTCCCCGGCAACGGCGCCAGAAAAATAGCTTGATGACGTGAAACACACGTTCGTTGGGAGACCCCAAGAGGAAGGTATGATGTAGTCAGCAGCAAGTTTTCCCTCAGAAAGAAACCAAGGTTATCGAACCAGTAGGAGCAGCAACTCTTCAGAAGGTTGTTGTCACGGCGCAATACGATCACCAACGTGGAATCTGCACACAACACAATCAAACTACTTTGCCCCAACGAAACAGTGAGGTTGTCAATCTCACGGCTTGCTGAAAACAAAGGATTAAACGTATGGTGTGGAAAATGAGTATTAAATTGCAGAGAATGAAAAAGGAACAGTTTGCAGTTTGTGGTTGTTTAATCAGTGTAAAAGAATGGACCGGGGTCCACAGTTCACTAGTGGTGTCTCTCCATAAAAGATAACTAACATGTTGGGTGAACAAATTACAGCTGGGCAATTGACAATAGTGAGCGCATGACAATGCATATACATGACATGTTGACTACTATGATATTTAATTGGGCATTACGACATAATACATAGACCGTTATCCAACAGCATCTATGACTAATAATCCACCGCCGGGTTGTCATCCGAGTCCCCCGTTGGTATTAAGTTGCAAGCAACGGATAATTGCATTAAGTAAAGTGCGTAATGTAAACAAACACATATGCCGTGGACATAGCATCGTTAGGTTATCCCTAGTGGCAACAGCACATCCACAACCTTAGAACTTTCTGTCACTGTCCCAGGTTAAACGGAGCATGAACCCACTATCTAGCATAAATACTCTCTCTTGGAGTTACAAGCATCTACTTGGCCAAAGCATCTACGAGTAACGGAAAGCATGCAAGATCTTAAATAACATATAAGATAGATTGATAATCAACTTGACATAATATTCAATATTCATCGGATCCCAGCAAACACAACATGTAGCATTACAATAATATGATCTTGATCATGTAGGGCAGCTCACAAGATCTAAACATGATGGCACAAAGTGGAGAGACAACCATCTAGCTACTGCTATGGACCCGTAGTCCAAGGATGAACTACTCACGCATCACTCCGGAGGCAGGCATGGCGATGTAGAAGCCTCCGGTGACGATTCCCCTCTCCGGCAGGGTGCCGGGAAGAGGTTCTGAACCCTCCCGAGCTAGGGTTGACGGCGGCGTCTCTGGAACTTTTCGTGGATATTTGCTCAGGCTTAGGGTTTTCGCGTCGGGGGGAATAAGTAGGCGAAAGGGCGGCGGCTGGAGACCCCGAGGGGCCCACACCACCCTAGGGCGCGGCAGAGGGGGGCCCGCCCTAGTGGCGTGTGGGGCCCTGGTGGCCCTCCTCTGTTGCTCCTTCGCTCCGTCAGGTGTTCTGGAAAAATAGGACCCCCGTGTAGTTTCGTCCAATTCCGAGAATATTTCCAGACTAGCTTTTCTGGAATACAAAAACAGCAGAAAACAGGAACTGGCACTTCGGCATCTTGTTAATAGGTTAGTCCCAAAAAATGTATAAAAGTGATATAAAGTAGATGCAAAACATGTAGCAATTGGTATAAAACAAGCATGGAACATCAAAAATTATAGATACGTTTGAGACGTATCACACCGCTTAAAGAGAAACTATTCTCCTGGCTTGTCATGCGAAACCGGTGCTGGACAGCTGACCGACTTGCAAAGAGAGGGTTGCAAGGGCCAGCTAAGTGTGTGTTGTGCGATCAGGAACCTGAAACTATTAATCATCTGCTGGTAAACTGTGTCGTCGCTCGCACCTTCTGGTTCAGACTTTGCTTGAACACAAACCATAATGACATCACACCTCAACCCAGACCACTGTGAGAGAATGGTGAATGCAGACCCTATCCAGAGGCTCAAAAAACCAAAAAAGAGACACTGCAACATTCTTGATAGCAGGAATGAGAAGACTCTGGTTAGAAACAAATGACCGAATCTTCAATGACAATAGCTCAAACATGAACACCATCATCAGAAAGACAGGGAGGATCTTGAGCTGTGGGCAGCGGCGAGAAGAAGAGTGGGAGAGGGTGAGGAGTAGTCCTTTTCTTTTTTGTTGCGGGTGGCTTGGCTATATGTAAAACCCTGTACATAAACTCTTCTATCCGTTCTTAATGTGATGACTACAACCTTTGGTTGCCAGTCCTTTAAAAAAAACTGCAATAATATTTCTGAGATAAACAAGCTAAATGTTGGTGTTTTTTTTCGAAAAGGGTCACCCCAGACTCTGCATCGAAAAGATGCATACGGCCGCTTTATTAATTTTATTCAACATAGCTGGCAAAAGCCTTACAACGAACGAATACAAGCTGAACCCTCCAACGGTGAAACACCACAAACTAGCACATAACGACATGGTGAACGGGGACTTGTTCCCCAGCCATCAGCGTCGCCGGCTCCTTGGCTAACTCAGAGATAGCGCCTTGTGCACTAGCTCCAGCAATCGCCTCCATCCTCTTCCTCGAACCCAACTTCAGCATGCCGATCGGAGCAAAGACTGTTGCCAGTCCTGCCGCCGATGCCACCATGACACCAGGCAACGCCTCCACCCTGTGCAAGTCCACCAAACCGGACCATCGTCGAGTCTCCGCTGCACCACGCCGCCAAGACCAGCCGTCTTCGTCATGGTCGGTGAAGCTCCACTCCACCGGTAGACCACTCCAGGCATCACGTGTTCCAAAACGATGCCCTCAAGAGGGAAAGCGACACTGAAAGTGCCGCCATCGTCCGATCCGGTAACACCAGATCTTGGGTTTCCCCATGGAACAACCGAGCGGGAGGTAGAAGAATCACAGCAACGACACCTTCAACAAGGACACGACGCCCACGGGCGCCACCATCGCCGGCTCCGACCCGGAGCCCGGCTCTCACCGGCCATCATCCACACCTTCAGATCCTTCGAGCAGGGACCAGATCCGGGCATGACCAGCACACCCAAGATCCGTCGCCGTCCGGATCCACCCCGCAGCTCGCCCGCAAGGGCCAGACCGCCGGGTCCGTCGCTGTGCGCCTGGAGGGCTGGAGATCCGCGACTTCCGCCACGCCGTCGAAGGAGGTCGACGTCGCCGTGGCGCACGGCGGCCGTGCCACGCCCGAGATCGGCGGCGCCAACCCACGCCGGCCCGTCAAACTCGAAGACGAAGAGGTCCCCCCCGCCGCCGGCCGCGCCCAGCCTTTTCCTGGCCGTGCCCTTGATGGCAGCGGGGGAGGGAGGAGAGGGGGGTGTGAACAAAGATTTTCGTTATGTTAATGAGGTAGTAATAAATACAGAAAATAAAGAATAGATGCAAACAAAGGTATGGACGAAATGTATTACAGTATATGCTACGCACAATCACAATCTACATTTGACAAATCCCTTTGCCGCCATTTTGTACGATTTACACCAACCCCTGTTCTGCATTTCCATGTATGTCAAGACGCGCGGCTGGTTCGTGGACGGACTGCTCTATGGAACTGCCCCCAACGGGTGCTAAGATGTCATCGGAAACAGAGGCAGAAGCACTGTTTCTGCCGGAATCCGTGGCATCCACGGGAGTAGGGTTAGAGTGTTCAATAGTTCCTTGTTGATCAGCACCTCCGTCGGCCAGAACTTGCATGCTATTTAGCTCCGCCGCTCCATGGCCGTCGCTCACGGGCTCGCCTTCTCCCGCGGCGGGGTCAGCCCTGGGCTGATTGCCGCGGACGTGTTTTTCGGAGACGAACCTGACGAGGTGGATCAGAAGCATGAGGCACGACACGACGGCGCTGATGAGGAACAGGCCGCCGAATCTCCGCAGCCCAAGCCTAGCGTCGGCGTCGTCGTTGCTCCGGCTCACGCATGCACCTGGGCTGCTGAACCACTTGCTCTCGATGCGCTCAAGCTTGTACTCTTCCGCCAGCTCCAGGATGGCGAGCGACACGTCGGCCACCAATGGGGATCCCATCGGAAACACCTAAACAAAATTAAGGTAAACTTATGGAATTGAATCTTTCCGATATGTGTTGCAATCTTTAGTACACACTTTGTTAGAAAGAAGTGTTTTTTTCTATTTCTCGGACAATTGAAAAACAACTATTTATGTGCTGACATGCATTAAGAAGTAAAAAACTATCCGATATAAACACCGAGATTTCTACAAGTACAAAGGGATAAAGATTCTCAATCAGACCACTATCAATATCAAAACAACTATTAGTTTTGTTTTAATCGATAATATTATTAATTCAGAAAGTTGACATTTGTAGAGTGGAGCAACATCAGTTGAATCGGATAATTGAAAAACAACTATTTATGTGCTGACATGCATTAAAAAGTAAAAACTATCCGATATAAACACCGAGATTTCTACAAGTACAAAGGGATAAAGATTTCTCAATCAGACCACTACCAATATCAAAACAACTATTAGTTTTGTTTTAATCGATAATATTATTAATTCAGAAAGTTGACATTTGTAGAGTGGAGCAACAGCAGTTTGGTCAAACCACCCTCTTTTGGTTGGACTCTATATATTTATGACTTGTCTCCTTCAGTTTACTTATAATAATATTATGAATAAAACAACATACCAACACTGCATTTTCTTGTAAGCCATTACTATTCTAGATGCTTCACGTGGAAAACATAAGAATTTCCACAAAATTTCCGAGATCTCAGTAATTTCGGCCGGTAATGAAATATAAGTTTACCAACATTTCAAATTATATTCTGATCAATTTGATAAAAACTGAATGAAATAATCCTAAAATAATTTCTAAAATTTTGGAAATTTCGTCGGCTCCCAAAATTTCTCTCTTTCAGAATATTTTCCTTACATATGATGCACCTTTTCCGTGCCTACATTAGCTCTCTAGAAATCTGATCCATTTTTTTACAATGATATTATATTAATTCGCAGAAGATACTAATTACACCCTAACTCTACAGCAACTAATGTCAAGAGATACTCAAAACATTAACTATACATACAATTAAAAGAGGCAAACAATAAATATTGAAAGTGGCCTTACAAAAGAGACCCACCCGGTAATATAATCCATACGTTGGATCTAACATCTCGTGCAATTTGTAGGAAAAATATGCCAGGGTGAATGAGAAGTTGAGAACACACGTACAAATCCAAACCCGCCGCTTTTGTAGACTGGACCGACCATGGAGTAGCCGTGGCAGTGGCGCGACAGGAAGAGCCTCAGGTAGGGAACCTCATCGAAGATGGCTGTGACGCCTCCATGGTCTGACCCTTTATCGAGAGCGTGGGCGTATTGATCCATGGAGGAATACCGCCTGAACCTCGCCTCGTCGAAGCCTATCTCCCTAAGCCATCCCTCAATGAAGGAACCCTCTTGGAACCCCACGTAATCCCTGTCTGTCCAGTCGTTCATCACCGGTTGGAGCTGCTGGACCGTCAACAGGGACGTTAGGTTTGCCGTGTAGCTTGTTGTGAGAATGAGTACAACAAACAACCACAGGATCACCACGAGTTTTGACAGGTTGCTCTCGAGCTTCTCCTCTGCAAGTAAGTGGGTAAACTACTAGCTTTAGTCCACATATATACACACATGTGCTGCATACTGCAATTGTATAAAATGAAAGGTAAACGACGAGAGGGAAGTATACTATGGGAGAAGACCATGGTTGAGAATGCGAAGTACAAGAGGACGCCCAACTGCTTCGAAGGTGTACCGCTGAACCGAGGGTTGATCCTATGCTCTATCGCCCACACAACCAAGCCGGTGAAGAAGAAGAAGGCAAGGCTTGTGAACCAAAGCTCGGGTGTCATCGGCTTCGTGAAAAACCACATGTAGTTGTGATAGTCCTTCTTCGCCATGATCATCGACCACCCCGTGTCCGTGAACGGCATCGAGAAGGAAACCAACTTCATCCTGCTCGACGTGATGGTCACGTCTCCGGCCACCGCATCGGCCTTCTGCATTGCAACACAACTATTCAAATGAAAACTTGGAATATGCATGTTAAGTTTCTCCCCACTATGACCAGACTAAAAATTCAGGTGGTTGAGAAACAAATATATCTAAGTGAGCCACTTGGAACCATATGCATGATTATGGTTGAACGTAGAGGTGCAAAAACAATGATAAAATCGTAATCGGCCGACTTCAACTCCCAATGAACGCTCGTACTAACCTTGTCGGGCACCAAGTTTACAAGTTTATCGTATGACTCCACGCTATCGTTGACTGGCACGATGTTGTACGCAACTGGATGGTTCAGTCTCTGCATGACCGCGTGGAACACGTCTATGCAGTAGCCCGACACTCTCTCCGTGGCGGTGCTTGGACCGTCGGAAATTTCAACGAATTGGTTGAACCCGCGCTTCACCGGGACGGCGACGCGAAGCGGCCGTCTGCTAGGTGACTCTTCCCACCCGGTAGGGACAGCCGCTGTCTCGCCTGGCCAAAGGATCTGCTTCAGCATTTTGCCTGCTCTCTTTGGCTGCAACTGCAAGCTCATCGAGATCCCCAACTCCGGCGTCCAGAAACCGACTGGTCTTGCGCCTTTTCCGATGATATTCACGATCTCGTATGCCGAGACCTGCAACTGCCCGTCCACCAGCCTGAACCTTCCCGCCAAGCCGTCGAACTCGGTGACGAGCAGAGCGTCGAGGAATGTGGATCGTTGTGCCGTTCCTCCGAAGGAGACCTCAGCTGCTGCCGCGGCTGCCCATGCGGTGTCATACAACCGGAGCAGCCACACCGGCGTATCCGGCTCATCGTCAGGCTCACCTGCCGAAACTTCACCTTGAACCTCCTAGAGAAGCTCCTGACTTGGTCTGTTACAAGCACATGAGGAAGCAGGCTGACAACCCCCTGCATGTCATCCATGTCGCCCTGGCTGGCGAGGCTGTCCACCGCGTTGCCTACACCAGCGGTGGCGATCCAGACGTACCCCTCCGACATCATGCCTGCGACCACGGCCCGGCTGAAGAGGCGAGCGGCGAGCACGGGAGGCATGTGCACGATGTACACCCGCGTCGGCATGGACTTGACGGCGAGGAGCGCCGCGTCGAGGCGGCTGTCTGTCGCGTCGCTGGCCACGGCCACGCTATCCGTCAGGGCGCGTGACCCCTGGAAAGCGTGGACCAGCGCCGACAGGATGCCGACGCCGTAGGGAGAGTCCTCGTGGAGCAGGACGGTGGCGCGCCACGCGAACGCCTCGAGGATGGCGGCGATTGGCGTCGCTTGGGAGCTGATGTTGGGTGCGGTGCTCACCAAGAAACGCGACCGCGATGAGGTCGATGCTGGCGCGGTGGTGGACGAGGAAAGGATAGGGATCTTGCCGCGTTCCGCGATGCCTGAGAATAGCTCGACTTGCCCTTGGGGTGATGTCTGAGGAGAAATGATGGCTTGCACCTGGGCATTCTTGTCCATGAGCTCCTCAGCTGCAGTAATTCGTACGACGGAAAATCAAACACTTTTAATCATCAAATATCGACTGATCAGATGGAGGCATGGAGCTCACAGGATTTAGCACAGCACACATGAACCGATGAACGATGAGAGGTTTCGACTTTCGAGGCCGCACTTACCAGCGTGTGCCGCTGCGACGAGGTCTCCACGCGAATCCCTGACACGCAGCTCCACCCGCGTGGCGTAGCTCGGGTTCTTGAGGTAGAAGTCATCAAGTGCCATGGAAATGCAGGCGAGGCTCTTCATCCCACCGGCGCTCGTCAGGTCCAGCACCACGCCAAGCCTCACCGGCGCCGGCGCTGACGACCCAACGTAGGTCCAAAGCACGAGAAGAGAGATGAGACGACCTGCAGGAGCAGCAGCGGCGAACAACCGCCTCGTTGACAAATCCATACTGTAGAACTGTGGCTTTGAGACGACCAGCAGGAGCAGGAGCAGCGAGGGGCCTCCCCTCCCCTTATTGACAAATCCTTACCGTTGAAATGTCGTTTTCGGTCATTTATTTAGAGTTAATTGCACTTACGGTCACACATCTCGTCGTGTATGTGCACTTAAGTCACACATATGAAAAATCGGATAATTTAATCACATATCTGGAAAACCGGTGCATTTAGGTCACAAACCGGACATGTCATCCGGTTTTGGATGGATACATCCGGTTTTGGATATTAAGAGGACTGTTTTGCAAAAATCGCTGGTGTGGGAGCGCCATGAAGGTGTTCGATGAAATGCCGCGCGTGACTGAGCGCCGGCCGAGCGCCGCCGCCGCGCCCCGAGCCCCTGCTTGCCCGAGCGCTGGCCGGGCGCACCCCCTGCTCGCTGGGCGCCGCCTCCTACTCGCGCGTGCGCCGGCCGGGCGCCGCCACAGCCTGCTCGCGCCCCTGCGCCCCGTCGTGCGTGCTGTGCGTACTGGCGGGTGCTGTGCATGCTGGCTGGTCAGCCGTCGAGCTGTGCAAGGGGCGAGCTATGCGTGCTGGCGGGTAGCACACGCACACCGCGTGCACAAGCAGCAGCACACGCTTGCTGCCAGCACGCACGGACACGCAGCAATCACACACGCACAAGCAGCAAGCAGCAGCGCAGCTAGGATGGCAGTGCGCACTAGCAGCGCCGCGTCGCTCTCGGGCCGCCACGGGTCTGCTTCCTCCGTCTCAGCGCGTCACGGCGCGCCATGACCTGCCGGCATGGCGGCGAGCTTGCTGGACAGCCGGTGAGCGCCATGGTCTCCGTCCGAGCACGAGTAGGAGGCGGCGCCCGGCCGGCGCTCCGGCGAGCAGGGGGCTGCGCCCGGCCAGCGCTCCGGCGAGAAGGGGCTCGGGGCGCGGCGGCGGCGCCCGTTCGGCGCTCAGTCACGCGCGGCATTTCATCGAACACCTTCATGGCGCTCCCACGTCAGCAATTTTTGCAAAACAGTCCTCCTAATATCCAAAACCGGATGTATCCATCCAAAACCGGATGACATGTCCGGTTTGTGACCTAAATGCACCGGTTTTCCAGATGTGTGAATTAAGTGCACATACACGAGGAGATGTGTGACCGCCAGTGCAATTAACTCATTTATTTACGTACTTGCTTTGTTGGTTTCCGTGGAGTATATCCTTATTCAACCGGCCAATTGTTAGTTGTTATGCATGTGATCCATGAGCATCTCAAGAACACGATGATCTCTCTTCCAGCCTGTTCTTGTTTTTTAACAAAAATGTTAATGTCCATTTCAATTGGAGATGTCACTCCATTTTTGTAATTTGAGTTGACAACATCCTATTTGTTCGCACACGAATACTAAAGAGGGTAGACTCAAGATAACAATCCGCTAAGCTAAACTAACTTTAACAAAATACATACTAAAGCGTTGTGCAACTCAGATTCGTATGTCAACGAATGAGAGTATAAATATAACAAGAAAAACAATGTGGTATAACAAGTTACTAATGTAAAACACAAGTAACAACTAAATATGAAGTGACCAAATATAAAATTCCTGAAAAAATGTCAAATATAAAATAGGGGCCAAATATGAAGTGACCTGCATGGAAAAATAGAAAATGAGTGAAGCAGTTGGACGGTGGAAATGATGAACATTCAAAATTATAAGTGCTCTCATCGGATATTTGTGCTCACATTGGTTGAAGATTGAAGTGCTCTGGCTGGTTGGCGAAATTGGAGCAATCTCATCGTTAAAGATTTGGAATTGTGCTCTCATCACCATCATCGAGGAGGGTAGGGGGGGTGGTAAGAATTATGCTCACTGTTGGGGTAATTGTTACTACAACACACTTGTCAATACTTGATGTGGTTTGTTTGTGACGAGGTCATGGGTTCTGGGTACACCCGCAAATGCTAATGGAACCTCATTCGTCACAAGATGGTCAACTCAAGGACTCGGGCCTCGGGCAAGGGCCCGAATGAACCATATTGGAGTGCAAACCGTGCCAAGATCTACACGTGGATACTGCAGAATATCTATTGTGACTGACTACGGTCAGATCTAGTCTATCTTGTTAGATTTGTTGGGAAACCGACGTTGGTCCTCAACCCTAGCCCCTCTCCCTCCTATATATACCCATGTATTGTATTGAGAGAGGGACACACCATTGATAATAAAGATCAGTCCCGCCTATATCTCTGTGTCTTTTTTCTTTTCGCATCTGTACGATTGTGCCGCGTGCACGACTCCTTCGACTACGCTCTCGCTGCACGCCCTTGGACCGGACTCACCGGCAAAGGTTGTGCAACACGTTATCAGCACGAACTGCTCCGCCAACTGATCTTCATCGAGCCTTCATCAAGCAGGCTCTCGTCGTTTATCACGGAGGTATAATCCAGATCCGATCGCAACAACGGTTTTGCATCTATTTATGTTTCCGTTCTTGCAATACGTTTTATATTACCTACGGTGTCGGTTTCCCTCCCGAGAGTCGAGCTGACGAATACGTCGCCGACCAATGTCGATACTCTTGGATTCATGGGGAATTTGATGACGCCACCGTAGGGAGTCGGTACGGAAGTGATCCTGATGATCACGGTACCGCCGTGGCGCACCGGCCGTGCGACGCGCCGTCTCGATTCTAGATAAACGGACGATGAAAATTGACATCCGAAGTGTTTTTCGTGTTGGTGTAAAAGACGTCGTACTACGTGGCGCCGCCGTTGCTCTTCCGCGCGAGAAGGTCCAGATTTGCCGGCCGTCCGCGTTCATCGCCGGCGTCATGGACGTCATCGGCGTCCTGCGCGCTCGTCGGCCCAGCTGGCCGTGCCGTCTGAGATGTGCGTGTCGTCGCATATACGCGCTCGTCGGCGCCGCGCCATGTCCGTGGACCAGCTGGCCGAGCTCCGCGTGATGCCGCGCATGGCCGCCGGCCGCGAGCCGAGCTCGCCGCGCCCGTGCGTGCGGCTGGCACGCGCGCACTGCCGCCCGACCTTGCTGGTCGCCGGCGCCGCTGCGGCGGCCGCCACCACCTCCCGCGAGCAGACGACCCTGCTGGCCACGCAAACACGCCCGAGGTGCTGCCGAACGCCACGAGCCCTGCTGGCCCGTTTTGCCTTAATTAATGGCATTGATGGAGAATAAATTTGAGCTGAAACATTTTGTATTAAGTTCTCTTAATTACGGCTGTTTCCAGTCTCTTAATTCTCCCCTTGATTACGCCTAATTATACAGGGTTGCACGCGAAATTTACATTTTAGCACCTGTACTTTTCTAATTTTACGAATATTTTTATTCCTGCTGAATAATTTATCCGTAAGTCCCTGGAATAGTCTGTTTTTGCTGAAATTGTTTATCTGGGCATACAATAGCTTTGGAAAGTCAATTTTAGGGCCAATGTTTCACGTTAGTGATGCGCTTAACATGTTTCCGTCATTATCATGCTTGTATTATATATTTTCATTGCTAGAATTAATTGTTTAATTACTTTTAATCGCTTTGAAATCATTGTTAGCATGTTTTTAAATATTGGAACGTCATGTTAATGAACAATTGTATTTTCATCGCATTTATGCAATGGATTACCTGCTGTAATCCGGATTACCTGTGTAATCTAATATGATTTGCATAAATTGTAAATGGCCGGAATCGTCAACCGTGAATTCACCGAGCAACCCAAAATGGGTTGCACTGCCTGCCGTGGGCATCGTACGTTGAGATCTTCCTCACGTCGAGGGAGCTGACCAACGCGATTGGCATGGGGACCCAGGCGGCCACCAACGCTGTCATCCCTTCTCAGAATGCCCAGGCTCTGCATTTTCTGCGTCACCACCTCTGCAGTACTCTAAAAAATGAGTACATGGCTGAGCGGAGTGCTTTGGACCTCTGGAATGCTCTTAAACAGCGTTTCGAGCGACTGAAGTACACTGTTCGCCCGCAGGCAGAGGCTGAGTGGATGCGTCTGAGGTTTTAGGACTTCAAGACGGTGGGAGACTATAATTCGGCTTTGCGCCGGATTTGCATCTCTCTTCGGATGTGTGGTGTCACTGTCACCGACACTCAGAAGATTGAGAAGATTCTCTCTACTTTCCACCCCGATGGTGTACAGTCCTCGCGGAATTACCGCCAGGGGAAGTGCACGCAATATGCAGAGCTTCTGGACATACTCCAAGTGGAGGAGGCGTAGGATGAGCTCTTGCGAAAGAACTCTCTCGCGCAGCCACTTGGAGCGAGTTCCCGTCAGGAGGCCCATGTGCCTCTCAAGAAGAAGAGAGGTAGGAAGGGCAAGAAGGCACCTCACCCCCCTCGCCAGGCTCATCAGCATCAGCCAGGCAAGGGGAGCAGAGGCCCCAGGAATGCTACTGGTGCAGCTCTACAGAACAATTCTCACGCCAGTGCCATGCACCTAAGGACGTTGTGGCAACGTACAAGGCTAGTAAGAAGGTGCATGTATCGCACCTCGCCTCAGTACAGGGGGAGGTACCTCCGGTACCCATGGTGGCGCCCGAGATCCTCCCGTCGCCTCCACCTCTGCCTATGGTTGCACCTGTAGTTGCGCCCACGGAGATAGCCCCTACGGTCTCAACGGACGTCGGTGTCTCTATGGAGGTCGATCACTTGGTGCTCCCTTTTGCACCTCGTGTAGGCACTGATGATGATCCTATACTCAGTGAGGAGCAATTCACTCAGTTGGACATTGAGTGTGAAGTGAACAGCGCGTTCTCTATGCCTGTCTAAGCTTCCACTGTTTAACTTATCATGATTCCTTAGGCTATATGAGATACATTTGGTTTGTAAGCTCTATAAGAGCAAGCCATATTCATTATTTCGACGCTTGAATGACATTTGATTATCGTTCATTAATTCCTCTATTTAAATATGATGGCATGTTATGTTCTCAGATATATGCATTTGTTTTGTAATGTCGCTACTTCCTCGCTTCATTATTTTAATTACATGCAAATGTCTTAGAACACGTGTGGCACCCCAATGGAGTAAACATGTCTCGTGGAAAACGATACACAAATACCATCTTCAGGGAGATTATGTGCTTTGAGTCTGATAAAATTCTCGAGGTAGTGTTATGAAAATCGCCGGCTGCGATCCTTATATAGTTGGCTCCGGACGAGCCACTATGATACTACCCATGGGAACAACTTTGATCATTAACGATGCATTGTTGTACCCCGAGTCATTCGCACCCCCTTAAGTTTCATTGGTTTTCACGCTAATAGTCTCCAGCTGAGACCGGTGTTATGAACGGTATGGAATGCCTACTAATCACCGGGCGCGATGAAAATGGTAAACATGTTCTTGGAAATTTTTCCTCCATTGGACACATGGCTATGCTACACGGTAATTGTAGCACTGCCTGTGTACACTACCTTCCGATGCTCTGAACTATTTTTCATATGGCATGATAGATTAGGCCATCAGTCTAAGTATGATGAGGAATATACAACTCAAACGGTCATAATGTTAAAGTGAAAAACTTCCCAAATCCTGATGATTTTGTGTGCTCCGCATACGCTACAGGGAAGTTAATCATTAGACCGCCCCCCTTAAAGGTGAAGGATAAAGTCCATCATAAGAGTTGTATTTCACCAACCAGATGTTGGGGCAAGCTGTGTTACACGCTGCTAAACTCATTAACTTTAGACCGTTGGCCTACAACATCCATTCTCATGTGCAGCTTGCGCAGGGGTCGGCACCGATAATTTCCCACCTTTATAGGTTCGGTTGCCAGGTGTATGTACCGATAGCACCACCCCAGCGATCAGCAAAGGGCCTCCGTAAGTCGGGGATATACGTTGGTTATGCGACTGTGTCCATAATCAGGTATTTGGACCCCATGACAAGTGAATGTCATACGGCCCGCTTCGCTGATTGCATTGACGAGGATCTCTTTCCGACTTTAGGGGGAGATAATCAACCCCTTGATGATAAAAGTCGAGAAATCACGTGCCAAGTCACGGAGATCCACGCTCATGACCCACGCACTGCCGAGACAAATAAACAAGTCCAAACGATAATTGATTTGCATGCATTAGCGAATCAACTGCCTGATCACTTTAGTGACTTGTAAACTGTGACAAAGTCGCATATGCCTGCGCGCAATGCACCGGAAAGGGTTGAGATACCGAAGTTAACTATGGTACACCCGCTCCCGTCCAAAGGCCTAAAAGGACGGGAAATCCGGTTTCTCAACTCCTAAGTACTCGGGGACGCCTGAGGAAGAAGGATAAGAGAGATTTATCACAGACAGTCACCAAAGCCCTAGTAAGAAAAAGGGGAGCCAATTGAGACCTGGCACAAGTACGGAAAGTCCTGTGCACGGGATTCCGGACTTGAACGTCCTATTGAGGGAACATCCAGCGGAGATGTGAGTACACACATCGGCGCGAAAAAGCTAAAGGACCTCGCTCCTGTAATGGGAAATACGGTGGAGCAAGAGGTAGCGCCAGATGCGCCCCATGACGAAATGGCCATAAATTATATAAATAAGGGAGAGTCAAGGAACCGAGCAATGGCAATTGTCGACATTAACTTTGCTATAGAATTGCCTCAATCATAGATCCTAGGCCTAACAATCCCGCTGATTGTAAAATAAGGTCGGATTGGAAAGATTGGCAGGAGGCAGTTACCTCACACATGAGGTGGATCGGTACAGAGCAAGGCTCGTCGCTCAAGGGTTCACTCAACGACAGATGTCGATATTGAGGAAACTTACTCCCCAGTCATGGCTGGTATAACCTTTAGATACTTGATCTCGATGGCAGTAAATCTGGACTTAACAATGAAATTGTTGGATGTTGTCAACACTTACCTATATGGTAACCTTGATTCGGACATTTACATGAAGGTACCGGAAGGTATCCCCATTCCGATCCAAGAGAGCAAATCAGTGTCTATACATTGTTCTTCTTGAGAAGTCATTGTACGGACTTAAACAGTCTGGTAGGATGTGGTATAATCGCTTAAGTGATTACCTTCACAGAAGGGCTACACGAGCAACGAAGATGGATTATGTATAATCTCGGTGTACGTGGATGATTTGAATATAATCGGTACACCTAGAGATATTGAGGAAGCGAGTTCCTACATGTCGGAATTCGAGATGAAGGATTTGGGTAAAACCAGTCTGGGTCTGCAACTTGAATATTCCCCTGCTGGGATTCTAGTGCACCAGTCTTCCTACACTCGAAAGGTGTTAGAGAGATTTGGATTTCATAAGGCATATCCTTCGAAGACCCCAATGATTGGGAGGTCTTTGCAGCAAGATAAGGACCCGTTCAGGCCTAAGGAAGAGGGGGAGGAAATTCTGGGACCGGAATTCCCCTACTTGAGTGTCCTTGGAGCACTCATGTACCTCGCGAATTGTACATGGCAGGACATCGCGTTCGCTGTCAATTTGCTTGCTAGGTACAGTTCTGAGCCTACCTAGATATTGGAAAGGCATCAAGACGTCTTCCGATACATGCAACGGACCAAATATCTTTGGCTGTTTTATAGGAGGAATCAAGACCTATCATTGGTAGGCTATGCTGATGCAGGGTACCTGTCGGACCCGCACACTTCCAAGTCATAGATTGGATATGTTTTCCTTTGTGGTGGAACTGATGTTCCCTGGAAATCGTTTGAGCAAAGTCTTCTATCGACTCCAACGAACCACTCTGAAATCATAGCACTATAAGAAGCATCACAAGAGTGTGCATGGCTTCGACGGATGATTCGCCACATTCAGCAGACGTGTGGGCTGAACACCGTACAAACCCCCACCATTATCTATGAAGATAATGCGGCTTGTGTTGCACAAGTGCAGTCAGGGCATGTAAAGAGTAATCTCATCAACCCCAAGTTTTTCTATGCGCATGAGCTGCAGAAGACGAACGAGGTGAGGATCTTGCATACTAAGTCGTGTGACAATCTTGCTGATATGTTCACTAAATCATTACCGGCATAATCTTTTAGATGTGTTCGTGAATCGGTATGATTAGACTTAGATATATGCCGGACTCTGGGGGAGATTCTTCATACCCCCATCTGAAATCTCGATCCAGATGACCGAGTACTCAACCTGATGTTGAGTGGATTGTACTCTTTTTCCCTTATGTGAGTTTTTTCGATGTTTCTCACATGGAGGTTTTTGATGAGGCAATTCGTGCACGTGAGGAGACGTATGCTATGTGCTCTTTCTCCATATTTTTCCCACTGGGTTTTCGGAGTTTTTGAGACATAGACAATACGGGATGTCGGACAAGGGGGAGTGTTGGGAAACCGGTGTTGGTCCTCAACCCTAGCCCCTCTCCCTACTATATATACCCATGTATTGTATTGAGAGAGGGACACACCATTGATAATAAAGATTAGTCCCGCCTATATCTCTGTGTCTTTTTACTTTTCGCATCTGTGATTGTGCCGCGTGTACGACTCTTTCGACTACGCTCTCGCTGCACGCCCTTGGACCGGACTCGCCGGCAAAGGTTGTGCAACAAGATTTAGTGTTTATCTCAACTGACATGTAAACCGACTCGGTCCATGCAGCGCCAGCACAGAAACCATAACCAGATTGTGACATGATCAATGATCTCATGAAAGCCCTGCAAAGACCCTACCAAGCAGCAAAGGTTCGTCAGCAAAAACAGCACTATGAGAAGGTTCCCCTGGTAAACGGACAAACATGACACCTTGCACATAGCAACCGATCGCATTCATCGGCGAAAACCATGTTTGGTGCCTCCGAGAAATCGCCGGCTGCTCCCGAAACCTACAAATACTAGACCCCAAAGCGATCGGTTCCAATTGATCAACATCGTACATACATATATATATGTACGTGTACGCATGGACACAATCATCAGCAAACCAAGCATCTTTATTTGCAGTTCCGATAAACCCAAAGAGCTGCAAACCGGCCGGCCATCGCCGTGGTGGCCATGGCGTCTGCTGCAGTGTTGAGCCTGGTCGCTCTGGTCGTGGTGCTCGCGACCTGGCTGTGGACAGCGGTGATGCACCACCTGGTGTGGCGTCCCTACGCCGTCGCGAAGGCGTTCCGCCGGCAGGGCATATGCGGTCCGGCGTACCGGTTCTTCGTCGGCAACAACGAGGAGTCCAAGGCGATGCGTGTGGCGACGGCCAACGACGTGCTGGACCTCCGCTCCCACGACATCGTCCCGCGTGTGCAGCCGCAGTACCAGGCCTGGACGGCGTCCTACGGCAAGGTGTTCCTCTCGTGGACGGGGTACACGCCGGCGCTCTGCATCGGCGACTACGACATGGTGAAGCAGATATTGTCCAACAAGACCGGGCTCTACAACAAGCCTGACCCGGGGCCCAACATCCTGGCCCTGCTGGGCAACGGTCTCATCTTCGCGGACGGCGACCACTGGGTGCGGCACCGCCGCGTCGTGCACCCCGCCTTCAGCATGGACAAGCTCAAGGTGATGGACAAGACGATGGCAGAGTGCGTGGGGGAGGTTGTCGGCGCGTGGGAGGCTCGCGCTGCGGCGAGCGGTGGTGTGACGCGGGTGGAGGACGTTGGCCAGCAGTTCGGGGAGCTGACGGCCGACGTGATCTCGCACACGGCGTTCGGGAGCAGCTACAGGGAGGGAAAGGAGGTGTTCATGGCGCAGCGGGAGCTCCAGTACATCGCCTTCGCCACCATCAACAACGTCAACGTCCCGGGCCTCGAGTACCTCCCCACCAAGACCAACGTGCGGCGGTGGCAGCTGAACAAGAAGGTGCGAGGCACGCTCATGACGATCATCCGCGAGCGGCAGGCCGCTGCAAAGGACGGCAGGGGATACGGCAACGACCTTCTCGGCCTGATGCTCGAGGCTAACGCGTCGGCTGGCGCCGGCGGACAGAGGGCGGCCATGAGCATGGACGAGATCATCGACGAGTGCAAGACTTTCTTCTTCGCCGGGCACGACACCACCTCGCACCTCCTCACCTGGGCCGTCTTCCTCCTTGGCACCAACCCCGAGTGGCAGCAGAAGCTCAGGGAGGAGGTCCTCCGGGAGTGCGGCAGCACGGCGGTGCCCATACATGGCGACGCCCTCAACAAGCTCAAGCTCGTAAGCACCCACACATATCCCATCCTTCTCCAATTTATGATGCTCCCTGACGACAAGTGAGACTCACTTCACTTGTGAACTGTAACCGGTGATGGCAGGCGACGATGGTGCTCTACGAGACGCTGAGGCTGTACGGCGCGGTGACCATGATAGCTAGGAGGGCGGCGGCAGACACTGAGCTTGGCGGCGTGAAGATCCCCAAGGGCACCACGACAATGATACCAATCGCGATGATGCACCGCGACAAGGAGGTGTGGGCGCGGACGCCGGCGAGTTCAACCCGGACCGTTTCCGGGACGGCGTGGGCAGGGCGGCCAAGCACCCGAGCGCAATGCTGGCCTTCTCCGTCGGCCCGCGGTCATGCCTAGGCCAGGACTTCGCGATGCTTGAGGCCAAGGCGACGCTCGCCCTCATCCTCCGGCGGTTCGAGTTCGAGGTGGCGCCGGAGTACGTGCACGCGCCGGCCGACTTCCTGACACTGCAGCCCAAGTGCGGGCTCCCTGTCCTGCTCAAGCTCTTAGATCAGTAGAACAAGTGTGTGGCTCAACTACTGCTAGCTGTGGTGTAAAATCCAAAGAGTGCGAGCTTCTATTTTCGCTGCCTATACTTCTGTTGTTGCATTTCCGAGCTGAATATTGTGAGGTCTTTTCATACTATAATCACAGGAGTACTAATTGTTCAGGCTTATACTGACTCTGATCAAAGTAATTATAACATTTATCCATAGTAGTATGTTTATTTATTAGCCAGGATCACCGTACTCCAAAAAGAAAAAAACCATAAAGGTTACCAGTTTTCACCAAGTGGAACAAAATTAAACATGAAATGACCAATCATGTACGTTCAATTGCCAAAACCATCTTTGCCCGGAAAAAGAAAAGGCAAATCAGAACTGCTAGCAGAAAAGGCAGAGGAGGTTCAGAAACACTAAGAAACAAAACAAAAACGTTGGTTAATTCGTATTCCCTCAAAACTCTTTTCACCGAGTATACTTTTTTTTGGCTTTGCTAAATCTCAGTTTACTGAAGTTTCTTTTAAGTGTCAGTCAGATGCAGAAAAGTGCAACCAAGTCTCAGCCGACTAAATAGAAGACCGGCCCATACTCCTTTTTTTCTTGTATTTGCGAGCTGAAGACTATGAAGTGTTTTTATACTAATCACAGAGGTTTGTCCTTAGTCCTTACTCTGATTAAACTAACTGTTATGGTTTATCCACACTCTGATTAAACTAATCATAAAGGTTTATCATAGTCTGTTTAAAATGATCATATTGGTCACCTGGATCACCGACTCCAAACAAAAGCTAAACATTCTTGAAATTCATTTTCACCAAGTGAAAGAAAATAAATTATGAAAACAAACCACCATGTGCATGTCAATGTTTTAAGGACCCGCCTAGGTCTCGGTCGACCGAGAAGGCGAGAAACAAGGAAGGCGCTCGGTCGATTTTTCTCGCTCGGTTTCTTCCTCCCTCCGGCGACCCCCCGCCGCCACCACCTACCGAGCGGGCTGCCGCGACGCCTCGCCGCCCTGCCCCAAAGTCCCCCTCCGCTGGTCCACTGCCACCCCGGCATCCCTCTAAATCCCCCACTCTGGCCGCGTCTTCTACGGCGCCGGCAACCCTCCACCCCCAAGTTAAGTTAGTTGCTCGCCTCCACCGCGGCCCACCGCGTTTGCGGCGGCTTCGGCTTGCTCTCGTCCTTGTATCCGTCGTGGCCAGCCGCGTCGTCGCCATCGCCGACGAGGAGCTCCGCCTCCTGCTCTCTCTCTCTCTCTCTCTCTCTCTCCTCCTCTCGATTTGGTACTGCCAGGATCAACCGAGGGTTAACTCAAATCTCGGTTCCCCGAGAGCTAGCAAAAGCAGTGTTTGAAATACCCGGCCTATAGCGCGGTTAAAGCGTAAAGCAATTGTTGGTAAATGGAACCATATCCAATCGGCCTAAAGCCCCATTTAGCTCCACTTTATCTATTTTGGAGGGCTACCGCTATTAGATGCTAGTGCAAAAATCTTTATCCGGGCAAAAAGGAAAGGCAAAGCAGAACCGGCAACAGAAAAGCAGAGGAGGTTCAGAAGCAACTTTCCCATGTTACTTTACAACACTGAAACAAACAAAGTTCGTTCGATTCTTATTTCGAGATTCCTCTCTTATCCAATCAGCATATACTGTAGAATCCAATAAGCAATCGAGCTAGTGCAACTTGCCACTAAACAAATAAGAGATGTCCTTGGGAACCATGATGGGGCAATATCATGTGGTAGTACAGTATAACTCTGCTAAATGTACAAAGGGAACGGAATTTCTCTGCAACTGTAGTAGATTGGCTATCTCGTGTCTATAGTATTTGAGGAACCTTTTACAGAATCCTTTTTTGTGCACACATCTTTTCCTATTACAAAGGTCACAAGTGAAGCAATAAACATGACGAAAACAGGCGAGGAAAAAGAACCTTAACCGGAGCAGAAGAAGAGGCGGCAGCAGCAAGCAACAATGGATGATGACGATGACGGACCCAAAATGGTCACCTCAACTGTAGTTTTGATTTGGGTTAATCCTGCACAGCAACGAACCAAAAAATGCGCACAACCGGATCGAGATCCATCATTGAGTAGTATCAAGTCGTGGTCGTCACGACGGCGGTGGCGCGAGGGGCAGCGGCTGTGGCCCGGCGAGGAACGGGTGCTGCAGCAGCTGCGCGGCAGAGCGGCGGTTCGCGGGGTTCTTCTGCAGGCAGCAGCTGATGAAGTCCCGCAGCTCGGGCGAGGCGGGTGCGGACGGCTCCGGCGGATCGTTGTAGCAGATGGCGCACATGAGCGCGGCCCAGTCGCCCTGCCTGCCGAGGTTCTCCCCAAACGGGAACCTGCCGAAGTAGAACTCGAGGATGCTGAGTCCGAAGCTCCATATATCCCCCGCGTACCCGTCATACGCGCCGTCGTTGATGTCGGTGTTGATCCGCTCGGGGCTCATGTACGCGATGGTGCCGACGGAGGAGTTGCAGGGGTCCATGGTCTGGTTGAGGATCCTCCCCACCCCGAAGTCCGCGATCTTGACCCGGCGCGCGGAGTCGATGAGCAGGTTGGAGGGCTTGATGTCGCGGTGCACGATGTGGCGCCGGTGGAGGTAGGCGATCCCGGAGAGGACCTGGCGGGCCACGTCGCGGAGGAAGGGCTCGGACGCGATGCGGCGGCCGTCGAGGGAGCCGCCGTCCATGTACTCGAGCAGGATCTGGAGCTCCCCGCCGCGCTCGTACATGCCGTGGCAGCGGACGACGCCCGGGTGCTCGGCGGTGCGGAGGATGGCGATCTCGCGCGCGATCTGGCGCCGGACCGCGTCGTCGTGGTTCCCGTAGAGCACCTTGAGTGCGTAGGGGCGGTTTGTGGGACGGTGCCGCACCATCCACACCGTGCCGCCCGCGCCGCTGCCGACCCGGCGCACGCGCTCGAGCTCGGCTAGTGGGGGCGGGGGAGTGGACTGGGCGCCTGCCGCGGGGAGAGGGTGGGCGGGGCCGAGGGAGGAGGAGGGGGGAGGGAGCGGGAGGGGGACGGCGAGGGAGGAGGAGACGTCCGGGCGCTGCGGCATCGGGAGGGTGAGATCCATGCGCCGGCGCGGCTTGCCCGGCGTGCCCGGCTGGGAAGCCGGGAGGCTGCTGCTGTTGCTGCCGGACGGACGCATGGCTCCCGTCGTCGCCGGAGCTGCGTGCTGGTGGTGCCGCGTCGCCGGGATTCGTTGGTGTGTCTGGTTGGGGCTTGTGTCTGTGTCGGGTTCGTTGGGAACGGACTTGAGAGGAGTAGGCTGTAAGCTGCTTTGCCTCGGAGAAATTCCGGCGTGACGCGCAGCGGTCGATCGGTAATTGCTTCAGTGCTGCCGTGCAGGATCTGGAACAACGACGCTCACATACACGGGGAGAAAAGTGCTTTGGTGACAAAGTTGAACAAAATACAACCATATCAGGTTTGACACTGATGTTTCTTATTTAGGAGAAATATTCTACAGTGGGAGGCGACGTTTTCGTCGACAGTGAGACGTTTGTGGTGACTTCGTCAATCTCAAGACTCGACCGCCAGCTTAGTCTTTCGAAGATGCTCATAGGATATGGTGTACGTGTGTGCGTTCATAGGGGTGAGTGTGCACGTGTATGTGAGTATCTGCGTTATACGATGTTTCGAAAAAAAAAAACCAAAACAGATCTTGCGTGCTAATCCAACGTTTAAGGTAATATGTTGCAGCTGACCCAAATATATGTCTTAGGTGCTTAACAACATATCTGATATGTGGCGCTAGATTTCTATATTGTATAGCTTTTTTCCCAAAAGACTCTGGCATTAAAATAAACACTGAACGGTACAAAACATTTCAAAAAAAAAAGATAAAATTACAACGAAATCCTTGAGATGTCCTTCGTCTTCAACCTCCAAACTGTGTCGACGGCGCGCCGCCGCTGCCGCTCCTCCTAGAACCGGCCTGACGTTGTTGGTTGCAGGCGGGAAGTCGTCAAACGGGTCAAGAAGACCCCACATCCGTCCCAGAACCGAAGAAGAAGGATGAACTGTCGATGAAACTCCATGACGATCCGGAGACTACCACCGCCAGAAGAAGTTCTCGAGAACCACATCACTCCCACGAGCTTCTCGACGTCGCCGCCAAGATGAGGCTGAAGCCGGAGAGACATTATTGCAATAAGCGCCGCCGCAACCAATAGAACGCCGCCCCAGCAAATCTGGACACTAAACCAGAAAAACAGAGCCCTCCCGCCGACGAGGGGCGAGATCCATCGCGCCTACATGGCCTGAATGCCACAGAGGCGGGGCAGACCTGCGGTGGCCGCCGACAAGAGGCGCGTGTCAGATCTGATCGCCTCTCTCCTCCTGGTTAGACGAAACGGTACGACTGCTCGACGTTTTCCTATATTGTATAGTTAGCTATACAATAATTTTAGAAAATGGTCTACCGTAGTTACACGATAATTTTTCAAAATTTACTTTCATTAAAAGATTTATTAGATAATCGAAAACAAAGGATCTTGAGTAGTATTGGAAAATCGGAAAAATTGTGTAGAGGGACCATTGAGCAACTCAGAAAATCTCGGATTCGATTACAGAAAGTCGAACTAGAAGCGGATGAGTATTGAATGAATAGATACTCTGAGATAGAACGAGAAAAGGCAAATTTGATTAATGCTACTTCTATTAGTTTGGAACAATTAGAAAAGTCTAAAAACGAAACCCTTTAAAAAAAAACAAAGGGCAATGAATCAGGTCCGACAACGGGTTTTCCAACAGGCCGTACAAGGAGCTCTAGGAACTCTGATGCATACTTAACTATACAATAATTTGTCAAAATTGTGTGCATTCTCTTCGTGGCTTCATAGATGATGTTGTGTTCATAATCATAAGTCGTCCAAGTTGCCCTCTCTGCTTCATTTGCTCCGTTTAAGTATTACCGCTTGTCAGTGATTTATGGTTTATCAGTGTCTTACCATGAGGAGTGAATCTCAGTTTTAACTGTATCAGTGTCTCACCAAGAGGAGAGAATCGTGTAATTGATGTGACAAAACCCGTGCGAAGAACCTGGCCTGGATAAGGTGGCCATGATTAATCAGATGGACCTGGCCATTCATACCATCAGAGATGCTCGCTTTCACAGCACGTGCGCAACTAATTTCAATCTGGTGCCGAACAAAGAAAAAGGGCTGGACAATGCACGTGTCAGTGAACGAAGCCCTTGCATGACGAATATCTATCTCCCCGCGGTAACAAAGCACGCAAAGAATACACCCAAACCGTGTGAAAAAAAGTATTTTTTGTCACATCATAAGCTCCTTTCCAAGCATCAATGAACCGAGCCTGGCTTCCCAGTTCCTAACACGCTGCTATAATGTAGAGCAGGCTTTACCTAATGACAATGACCTTCAGCGAGCAAATGTTAGGACATGTTCCAAGCGACCTTTGAAGAAGTCACCAAATCTGCAGGCTAAAAGCGAGAGTAAACTCAAATTCAACGGAGCTAGTTAGCTCGCTGGTGAGGTAACTAACCGTGCCAGCTTTGGTCGCACGAAGGATATAACACTTGGATCAGGATCAGATTTCATGAACACATCAACTGTGTGCTTGGGCACAGCATTGCGCTGAAGATATATTGCGGCATTCTTGCACAAAGCAAATCAAAGAATTGCAATGTACCAAAACATTCAGCGTGTCAAACTGATCCGATGCTCCCAAATCAAAACTGGGAGCTACATTGATCCGCAGGCAGAACACTCCAGATTGTTGTAAGGATAGCTACTTCTATTGTACCTCCATCCAAGTTTACAAGGCCGATTAATCTTTTATTAATAGGCCTTGTATACACGGATGGATTACCAAAGCTAGCGCTCGATGTTCTATTCTGCAACTCGGTAGACTTGAGATGTAGTGGTAACAGAGGCAACAGCTGCTAATAAGACAATCTATAGACATTGCAGCAGGTTCCTTACCAAAAGTGTGATCCTGCAAAAACAAAACAAAAATCACTGTCAGAGGTCAACTACTGAGATAGATCACAACATATAAAACAGACCATCATTCTTTAAACATATCTGTCGGACAACGCATGATGCATGAAACACCCTAATCCTTAAAAACTCAGTATCGCTGTCAGAGGTCACCTACTGAGATAGATCACACACAGCATATAAAATAGATCAACACATCCTAGGAACTTGCTTCTACCCTTTGTATCGCCCCGCCAGTTTGCAACCGTAGTGCCTCTGGGTAAACCCTATTAAGCAAAAAAAAAAAAAAAATGGTCCAAATGGTATCACCAACCGATGTGGGGTGGGTACAAGGTGTTTGAGACTTTGAGCAATATTTGGGTCTCATGTTCTATATATTATCAAATTGCAGCACAAATGAATGCACAAGATGACCATTAGCTGAAACTGTTCGCGGTACTAGATTTTTCTACAGCTTTCCATACATATACATGTACCATTCCACCTGCCATAATGTGCACAATATTTAGCTATTGAGGTCAAACGACTTAATCACAAATGCACATAGCGGTTTAAATGGTTTCCAGAGAGGCGGGAGACAAATCTACTTTACAGTTGCAAGCAAAATAAGCCACTGCTCTGCTGAGCTACACACCATGTACTAACGCATTAACAAGGTGACTGAACTTCTATGCTGCTATTACTAGAAAGAAGTCATTTCTGCGTGCTGTTCATGCATGAGTAACATACCTCACAAGAGAGGAAACTTTGTATGGCATGACATATACTTACCGTATTATTGTAGCTTTACTGAATGTCAATCATAGCTTGGACCAGATGAGGCTCCAGGTGCTCCATATGAGTATCTCCATTGATCACATGCCGAACATTTCTCAAGTCCAACGCTGTTCTCTAGAGTACAGAATTTACAGGACCACTTACTGTACTTGGCTTTTGCAATTTTAGGTTTCGCTGTCCCACAAACTTCACATATTGGTGCCAAATGCTACAAAAGTTCAGATAAAAATTATTAAAGAGAGGGAAACATTGGTAATTAGAACACAAGTAGACAAGCCGTCGCTTTTATTTCAGAGAGTGAAACAGATGTTTCAAAATGGAAATTTTTAGATAATGTGGACAAACAAGAAAAGGGGAGATGTAACTCGTCACAACAAAAATGTGCAAACAAACCTAAGAATAGTAATACCAATACAGTAAGGCAAGAAAAGAAGTTATGTCATTTGGCATGGCAAATATACATCGAATTATTTGTGGGTTTAATAGCAAAGGGAGTTTAATTACACTGTTAAAACAGTCCAACCTATAGTTAAATCCCGCCAATGACTAAAGCAACGGCTACTCTGCTCTGAAAGCACCAAGCAGATATGTGCTCACTATTTGAGTGTGGATCATAAACATACAAACCATGTCCGGTGGACCTCGTAGATTATGCTATAATATCATAATGAAATTGATCCAGTGAGAAGCACCACCAAGAATACAAAAGAGAATTTGTATACTGAAACCTCAGCCTAGCAGGAGAGCTAGCCATGAATCCACAGCTAGACGTTTAGTTTGGTATGAGAAACGGTATGAAGTGAGGAACTTCAGGGAACAGTGTTACAAAACAAAAGTGAGACGGTCAATTTACCGGATTTAAAAGAGTGCAAGCACTACACTCCCACAGAGAACTGATTCCTGCATCAGTTGCCCTACAAGAAGAGGAATCGTCTCGTGCCGCAACTTGAGATCCAGATGAAGTGCTGCACTCTGTAGAACCGCTCGAAAAAATAGCCTTCGTGTTTTTTCCGGCCTTTGTATGTTTTCCATTCTTTGCTGTCAAGTTAGGAGGATGCTCAAGAATAACAACATCTTCTGAATCATCAATACCAGATTGATCATGTGATCCACACCACAAGTCATCTTGCATTCTCCTTTCAGCAGCCATGGCAGCAGCTTGCATAGGACTAAGCGCACTCATAATATCATTATTTCCACCCAGCTTTCTTGGGCCGGATGGCAACAGAGTACCATTCCTTGCCCGTTTCTGTGCTGCAGTTAATGTAGCTTGCCGGAGAGATGGTGGTGGCGGATGTTTTGAAAATCCACCTAATCGTCTGCCCGTACCATCAAACCCTTGTCCTGGTCCAGTGATACCCTTTGCAACAAGTTCTTCACATTCCTGAATCATTATCCATAAGCAGCATAAGCCTCTGATGGTAAAGAAAAAACTAGGTACATTTGAACTGTGCAAGCAAACAATAAGCGCACTTCACACCTCAGACAGTACTAAAAACTAGAATCATCTTTAACAATTTATGAAAAATTGTACAGAAAACAATGTGTTCTTAGTACAGTATAAGCAGCAATCCTAAGCATATAAATTTGGTGTAGCACCCAACGTTCGAACAATTGTCATGGTGAGGTTTAGTAAAAGTTGTGACATTTAGAACAACTAAATAGAGGGCCTACTAACTTGCATATCACTGTTATGACTAATCCAGTTCAGAACGCAGACAATATACGTCCTAAACAAGATCAGATCCATCCGTATCAAACCTTAACGATCACAGGAGGGCATCAACCAACGAAATTGATAGGCAGCAGAGTCCAAGCGAATGCATATATACCAGTGAACTGCTATTCGGTGCAAATTTTCGAGCACCAGTTCAAGAGCACTATCATCAATCAGCATACGTCCAAGCTGGCAGGTTAGATGTTGGTAGGCTTAACTACGGGGTGATCACACTGGTGCCAAAAGGAAAAGATGCAGATAATATCCAAAAGTACAGGCCTATCTGTCTTTTGAATGTGACTCTGAAAATCTTAACTAAGGTATTGGTCAACAGACTCACTCATGTAATACAAAAAGTTGTTTCGCCAACACAGACCGCCTTTCTGAAAGGGAGATACATTATGGAAGGGGTTAGTGTGCTACATGAGGTTCTGAATGACCTTCATAAAAACAAAAAGTCGGGAGTCCTCTTCAAAATTGACTTTGAAAAGGCTTTTGACAAAATAAAATGGCCATTCCTGTACCAGATTCTAAAACAGAAAGATTTCCGGATGAATGGATAGATATGGTTATGAAAATAGTAACAAGTGGCAAGGTAGGTGTGAAAGTAAATGGAGAAATTGGGCCATATTTTTCCACGTATCAAGGGCTGAGACAGGGTGACCCACTCTCGCCTCTCCTCTTTGATATAGCGGTAGATGTTTTGGCAGTTCTAGTGGAGAGAGCTCGAGATCAGGGGATTTTGAAAGGTCTAGCTGCAAAATTGATAGGAGGGGGTGTCGATCTTGCAATATGCGGATGACACTATCCTGCTGTTCGAAAATGATTTGGAACAAGCTAGGAACCTGAATTAATCTTGTGTTTCTTCGAACAGCTCTCTGGGCTAAAAATCAATTTCCACAAAAGTGATATTTACTGTGTTGGTCGGGCTGCTGAAAATGCTACGGAGCTAGAAAATATATTAACTTGCAATTCTGGTACCTTGCCTATGAAGTATCTGGGGGTACCAGTAGATAAGAAAAGGCTCAAATTGTCAGACTGGGATCCGGCTGCGGAAAAAATGGGTAATAAATTGTGTCCTTGGCAGGGAAAAATGCTTGTGCTGGGGGGAGAGTGACTCGTTGATCAACTCGTCTGTATCCAGTGTGCCTTTGTACATGTTATCTTTTTATAGGGCTCCTGTGGGGGCCATAGAAAAGATGGATGCGCCGAGGAAGAAATTTCTCTGGAGTGGGGACAAAGATAAGAATAAATATCACCTGGTCAATTGGCAAACAGTTTGTGTGCCGAAAGATCAAGGTGGTTTGAGTATACTTGATCTGGATATTATGAACATCGCTTTATTGGCCAAGTGGCTGTGGAAGCTGTTTAATGAGAAAGGGATGTGGCAGGAAATTCTGACTAACAAATATCTTAGGAAAAACACACTTTGTCAGGTAGAGGTGAAACAAGGAGACTCGCACTTCTGGCAGGGTTTGATGGAGGTTAAAAAACTCTTCTGGCCTTGCTGCAGAATTGTAATTGGTAGAGGAGATAGGACAAGTTTTTGGGAGGATGTCTGGATCAATGATGTCAGTCTGGCGATTAAATTCCCCAGGCTCTTCGTGATCTCAACGACTAAGAACCTAACAGTAAGAGATGTGATTGTTGGTGGAGTCAACACCTTGAAGTTCAGAAGAGCGCGGGTCGGTGCTCTTAGGATGCAGTGGGCACAACTTGTTGAATTGTTAGATGATGTGGTTTTAGGGGAGGAACAGGATAGGTTGAGATGGACTTTGACTGAATCCGGGAACTTCTCTGTTAAATCCTTTTATTTAGCAATGCAGCTGGTGCCATGGTTCCATATAAGTTCATATGGAAAGTTAAAATTCCTCTGCGGGTTAAAGCGTTTAGCTGGTTGATGCTTAAAAAAAGCATATTGGCGAGGGACATATTGCTTCGTAGAGGTGGGAAATGTGAGCCAACTTGTATATTTTGCGGGAAGAATGAATCTATTTCACATCTTTTCTTCCTGTGTCCCTTGGCTAGGTATGTTTGGAATGTAGTCAGTTCGGCTTTTGGGATTAACTGTTGTTTTACCTCAGTCGATGAATGCATTTCGAGCTGGCTTAGAGGGTATGGGAAAAAGAAAAGGGACTTAGTTGCAGTAGGGATTACTGCCATTTTTTGGAGTATATGGAAAACACGGAATTTAGCTTGTTTTCAGAATAAATGGCCTGATGAGCCTTGTTCTGTGGTATTTCAAATCTGTACGTGGATTCAAACTTGGAGTGCTTTGCAGGTGAAGCAAGGAAATAGGGACAAGCTCCTTTTACTTTTAAAACTAGCTATGTTGTTAGTTGGTCTCCGTGGTGTGTGAGGTGGATAATGTAATCTGGTTTCGTTAATGAAATCGGGGGAACCCTTTTATCTAAAAAAATCAATCAGCATATGGGATAGATACGGACCTTGCGGAGTTCATCCCAGAGCTTGTAGAACTGCGCGTCGTGGGGCCCGCGCGCAATGTGGGCGAGCTCGTGGAGCATGGTGCCGAGCACCTCATCGTAGGGGATGAAGTCGTGGTCCCGGCCGTCGCGCCGCAGCCGCAGCTTCACCTCGACGCCCCCGTTGACGTTGAGCCCCAGCAGGCTGGGGTTCTTCGGCCTGACGATACATACCGCCATCGAAAATCAGCACGCGGAATCGAACGAAGGGGCAGGGGAGGAGGGGATTAGGGTTTGTTGGGTCGGCGCTTACGACATCTCGGAGAGGAGCTTGACGCGCCACTTGCGGCGGCGCATGATGGGCTGGACCTGCTTGGCGATGCGGTCGAGGAGCGCGCGCACGACGGGCTCGTCGGGCTTCCGCTTGAGGGCGCGGATCTCCCACACCTTGTGCAGGTCGCCCGCCTCCATTGCCGCCGCGCCGCCGATCCGACGCCGCGCGATTTGAAATCGATTGGGGGCGGCGAGCCGGGCGGGAGATGAGGGGGAGTTTATGGGAAGCGTGCGGGTGTGTGACAGTGTGAGTTGTCACATAACCACCACATTTACGTTTTTTGTGACACATAACTATCACTATTGGGCTATGTCGTGACGCTGAGCATTGATCCATAGTTGTTAGACGTCTAACCATGTTTCTGATAGGTGGGACCCACCAATCAGGTCTACGTGGCAAAAATAAAAATAAAAAGAGCAGGTCCGCGCCCGCCGCCCGTGCGGACCCACCTGTCAGCTGCTCTCTCTATTGCTGGAAATAACCGACGCAGATCTAAAAAAGAAAAAAAAAGGTCAACGTCGAGCCAGCACCATGGCCGTGTTGGCCTCGTCGCCGCCGCCGGCCATGCTCTCGCAGAGGGCCGCCACGGCCTGGAGGCAACCTCCTCCCCGTCAGCTACCTCCATGGCGAAGATCGAGAGCGGGGCGCTCCGAATCGAGCGGATCGACCGCGTCTTCCCCGCCTTCGGCCGACAGCCGCCGAGCTCACTCCGGTCGCCCTGATGCGTGAGGAGAGCGCGCGGAGCGCTGGACCGAGGCGGAGCGGGTCAGGGAGCGCGGCAGCTGGGAGATGGAGCAGCGGGAGGGTCGCGCGTGGCAGCGAGAGGCTCTGGTCCGCGGTTGTGCACGCTGCCGGCAGCGCGAACAAATTTTTCTGCAGGTCCAGGACGATGGCGGCGCGGACGATCACCTCACCGCCCACCGACTCTTTCTCCACTACTGTCCTCTTGCTGCCGCCGATTTCGATGAAGCCGGCGGTCTCCTTCTCCTTATCCTGCAGCAGCACCGTCAGAAGCTCCTCGTTCGATTCTTTCAGCGGCAGCAGCAGCTCAGCTCACTCGGGAGGAGAACCTGTCCAGGCTGAAGCTGCGTGTGGGTGGCGGCGGCAGCTCAGCTCGCTCATCCGCGCGGCGTCCCTCCGGCGAGCTCGCCCGCGCGTGGCTGCGCCCGCGCTGTGGCCGGCGCCCGCCTTTGCGTGCCCGCAGCTCGACCATGGTGGTCTCCGCGCGGTGTCCCTCCGGCGAACTCGCCCGCGCGTGGCCGGCGCCAGGCGGCCATGGTGGTCTCCGCCGCTCGACGGCCATGGTGGTCTCCGGCTCTCTGTAGCGCGTGTAGGCGGTGAGCAGCGCGTTGACAATCTAGGGAGTGAGCTGAACCTTTTTTTTTTTGTTTTTTTTTGCCACGTAGACCTGACCAGTGGGTCCCACCTATCAGAAACATGGTTAGACGTCTAACAACGATGGATCAGTGCTCGGCGTCACGACATAGCCCAATAGTGGTAGTTATGTGTCAAAAAAACGCAAATGTGGTGGTTATGTGACAACTCACCCGTAAATGTGGTGTTTTTTGTCATTTTCTCGCGAGTCGAGGGAAATCGGGGACGAATTTCAAAAGCGCCGAAGCAACCCAACTGCCGTTTGATTAGTCTTTGTTTGTTTCACTCATTTCGAATATGGTTCTGTAAATTCTAGGGATTGTAAACACAAATTTCTTTCGGAATTTTTTGAAACTTGCAAATTTAAATACTAAGGAGTGATATCATGTAATCATGCGAGGTGTGATATAAATTTCAAACGTTGTCGAAAGGGGCGGGGCTAGCTGACGGTCACCTGCCAGTTAAGAGCCGCGCGGACATTTTCAGACCGCATACAACAAAACTGGCATCGGCCAGGGATACGAGATATGTATCTGATAGCAGATACGTTATCACCACAGCCGTCCTAGCTCAGTTGGTAGAGCGCACGGCTTTTAACCGTGTGGTCGTGGGTTCGAATCCCACGGACGGCGACATTGTTTTCATTTTCATTTTTTCTGCTTCTCTCTACAGTGCTCAATCGTTAATTTGTAACACTGCTTGTGGTTTGATGTTTACTGGCATGATACGGCCATTTTTTAAAAGTAAGTGTGATACTGATCATCATGCATCTACTACCAAAGCCATTATCTAATTCAATAGTTGAAAACGGAACATTTGTCGACATAAATGTCGAAAAAAAAGTGACGGAAGGCAGCAAGCGCTGCTCCATTTTTATTAGGAGTATAAACCGGGAAGATGTCGACGAAGTTACAGACAGACACAAGAAAGAAAAACTAAGTTAGAACAACAAGAGGAGAAGAACATGACACAAAGCAACAACCCCGCAGGAAGGGTTTTCAACACTCGTCATCTTCCGATTAACGTTGGAAGCTAGCACGCAAGGGGCTTCACCGCCGTCGACGAAAAGGTTCAATTAGCCGAGATTAGCCACGATGGTGTTGGAGAAGCCGAAGGGCAACACAGCGCCTAGTCCACACCCGGACGAAGGGCCATGCGTCGCCAAGGCTTTACACAACAGCCAATCGAAGGGTGTCACGCCGCAGAGTCGACACCCGGGAAGCATTCCGACACTAAGCCCGAGCCGTTAGCCATCTTCACAGGAGTGACTCTAGCCCTTCCGTGTAAGCTTGAGCGTCATGATCACGGAGAGAGAGCACCAACACCACCAACGACACCACCGCCTACTCCCCACAGGTTCCTCCAGCTGAGCCCATCTCCATGAACGATGCCCCCAGGAGGGACATGACGACAAGCCGCCAACATCGTCTGATCGGGACTTCCCGAATCGAGGGTTTCCTCCGGAGCACGGAATGAGTGGAGGCGAGCGTAGTATCACGACAACGCCTTCATAAAGGAAACGAAACCCGCAGGCGTCGTCGCTGCCGTCTCCAGCCAAGGTAGGAGCAAGTCTTCGCTCGGCACTGTTGCTCGCACCCCACCAGTCAACCGGTTCACCCAAGCTTCCCTGGCAGTCCAGTTTACCGTTGAAAATGTACCAGAGCTTGGTCCAGCTGCTTGTCTTCTTCTCCGTGCTTCTCTAGAACTCGAGTTTTTTCGTCAGCTCGGTCATTTTCAACAAGAAGATTGACCAAGACCGGATTACGTACGTTCAAGCCGGCCGGTCGGCGGACCTGAACATTGAACACGTAATGGTGCCCTTTGAACCGTACGTACGTGGAAGTGAATCGTAGGTAGCACCACATCATCGAAGCTTCTGCGCAGTTTCACACGACTGCGGCATCATGAATTGTGGAGTTTATTAAAACTCCAGGATGGAAGCGATGCCTTTGTCTCGGCTCGCGTTACGTGTTATATAGAGGGACTAAGCCCGAGATTACAGCAAGAGATTACAACAAGATCTTGAACTAACGTGAGAATCAAGAAAAATCAACTCGATCGGTTTACATCATACACGATCGGTTGTTTACAACCTGGTATCCAAGTCATTCTAGAATCCTATCGTTTAACATCCTCCCTCAATCTCAACGTCTGTAAGTTGAGGTTGCTCTTGAAGGCTTCTAGCTGCCAAACTTGCAATGGTTTCGTGAACCCATCAGCCACTTGATCACCTGTCGGAATAAACCGAATCTCTAACAGCCTCTGAGCAACTCTCTCTCTCACAAAATGAAAATCTATTTCAATATGTTTTGTTCTTGCATGGAACACTGGATTAGCTGAGAGATATGTTGCACCAAGGTTGTCACACCACAAACATGCTGTATGAGGATGATCAACACCTAACTCATCGAGTAAAGACTCAATCCAAATTACCTCTGCAGTCGCATTAGCCAGTGACTTATACTCTACTTCTGTGCTTGACCTAGAAACGGTGGCTTGTTTTCTTGCACTCCATGACACAAGATTAGAGCCAAAATATACAGCAAAACCACCTGTCGACCTCCGATCATCTGGACACCCTGCCCAATCTGCATCAGAGAAGGCACTCACAAGATTGGATGCCGATTTGCTGAACCTAAGACCGGTGGCTGCACTCCCTTTAATATATCTCAAGATCCTCTTTACAGCTGTCCAATGAATATTAGTAGGAGAATGCAAAAACTGACACACCTTATTAACTGAAAAAGATATATCTGGTCTTGTCAGAGTCAAGTACTGCAGCGCTCCTACAACACTTCTATACTTGGTTGAATCTTCGGGACCCAACAATCTACCCTCATGCAAAGACAGTTTTTCCGAGGTAGAGAGAGGAGTGGCTGAAGGCTTGCATTTTTTCATATCAACACGAGCTAAAATATCCGAGACATATTTTTCTTGAGTTAACATTAAATCATTACCAACTTGTTTAACCTCAATACCCAGGAAGTAATGAAGGTCTCCTAGATCCTTCAGTGCAAAGTCACTTCTCAAGTCGCTCGGCAGCGCTTCTGTGAAATCCTGTGATGAACTAGCAACAATTATGTCGTCAACATATACAAGCATAAAAATAATGACCTTTCCTTTCCTATAAAAGAAAAGTGATGTATCTCCTTTAGATGGGCTAAAACCAAGTTGCTGCAACTTCGCACTTAGCCTGGAGTACCATGCTCGAGGGGCCTGCTTCAGGCCGTATAATGCTTTGTCCAACCTGCAAACATGATTCAGCATTGCTCCATTTTCATAACCTGGAGGTTGCCTCATGTATACTTCTTCCTCCAGAACGCCATGAAGAAACGCATTCTGAACATCCAACTGACGAAGATTCCAACCCCTGGACACAGCAATAGACAATACCAATCTGATAGTAGCTGCCTTAACCACAGGACTAAAAATGTCCTCATAATCAATTCCATATCGTTGCTTAAACCCTTTTGCTACCAACCTAGCTTTATATCTATCTATAGTGACATCTGCCTCCTTTTTAATTTTATAGACCCACTTGCAATCTATTATGTTCCTCCCTTGACTAGATGGTACTAAGTGTCATGTTTTTATTTTTCATAAGTGCATCATATTCACTATCCATTGCATTTTTCCAATTACTGTTACCCAATGCTTCTTTTAAATTTTCTGGTTCCCCAGTTGCTAAAAACCAGCATACCTGATCGTACCATCTTTCGGAACAAATGGCCGGAAAATCCCATTTTGTGACCTTGTGCGTGCTCTCTGCACCACAGGTTGCCGTGCTTGTTCTGTATGCGCAGAAGATCCTGGGGAAGCAGCTCCTGCGCCTGCGTCAGCGAGATTCCCGGCGTCAGACGACGTCAGCGGCCCAGGCGAGCCTCCCAGCCCGTCGCTGTTCGCCGCGTGGAAAGGTGGGGCGGGACCGCCTGTCCCATGCACTCCTGTCGCCCAAGTGTCAGCCTGTGGCTGGCCCGACGTGCGTGGCGACTGCGCGCTGTCGGGGCTCGCATGTGCGGACGCAGTTCCGTCCGTGGTCCTCTGCCACGCGGCGGAATTCTGCTGGCCACGCCCAGATCCCGTGACGGATCCGCCTGATCCACGCGCAGGAGATCTCTCGGGATCGCCGCGCGCAGGAGAATGTTCTCCGTGTTCCGCGCCGATCTCCTCTGCCGTATCTGCTGCATAAAATCACCAATTTGCACACTTTTTGCATGGTTAGGATCAGAAATAATTGGAGCATTAGACATATGATCATTAGCATGTGTTCCCCCGTGATCAGATGGATTAAGAAGGCTGTCAGGGAGCAAAAGAATTTCGGCTCTAAGACGAGCTCCGACATTAGGATTTAGCGAGGAGAAAGGGAAAACATTTTCATCAAAAACAACGTCCCGAGAAATATGGATGCGCCCAGTAGCAATATCAAGACACTTGAACCCTTTGTGAAGAATACTATAACCAAGGAATGCACACTGTTTAGAACGGAATTCAAGTTTGCGAGAATTGAAAGGACGAAGGTTCGGCCAACATGCGCACCCAAAAATCCTAAGAGATGGATAATCTGGCTTCTCATGATAGAGACGCTCCAAAGGAGTTTCAAGATTGATGACACGACTAGGTGTACGATTAATGAGGTATGTAGCAGATATAAAGGCCTCATCCCAATATTTTAAAGGCATGGAAGCATGAGCAAGAATAGATAATCCTACTTCAACAATGTGACGATGTTTTCTCTCGGCCGAACCATTCTGTTGATGTGCATAGGGGCATGAAACATGGTGAGAAATACCAACTTGGGTAAAAAACGAATTTAATTTTTCATACTCACCACCCCAATCTGTTTGCATAGCAAGAATTTTCCTATTGAACTGTCGTTCCACAAGATTTTGAAAGTCATGGAATTTTTGAAACATCTCAGACTTATGTTTAAGCAAATATATCCAGCTAAATTTGCTGAAATCATCAATAAAACTGACATAATATTTCTTTCGTCCAACAGACTCAATGGCAGGACCCCAAACATCCGAAAACACAAGCTCCAAAAGAGCACTAGATTCACTAACAGACTTTGGATAGGGTAACTGATGACTCTTGCCTTTTTGACAGGCATCACACACAGACTCATTACTGGACTCAACCGAACAAGGCAAATTGTTTGAACTAATAACTTTCTTGACTATGATCGAAGATGGATGACCTAGACAAAAATGCCACCTCTCCAAGGATGGTTTGATGGCACCGAGGACATGCTTTCTTGAGCTGGATGGAGTGGACGAAAGAGGGTATAGACCACGTCTACACCTGCCTTGATGAAGAGTTTTCTTCGTTGCCTGATCCTTAATAGAGAAAAATGTGGGTGGATTTCCACGAAGGCATTATTATCAAAAGCAAGACGATGTGCAGATAATAAACTTTTGCTTGCTTGAGGAACATGAAGAATATTTTTCAAGTATAGATTGCGATCAGGGGTACTAACGACTGAATGACCAATATGTTTAATGTCCATACCTGAACCACCAGCAGTGTAGACCTGCTCGTTGCCGTTGTACTTGTCGCAGATGGTCAGCTTGTGAAGATCTCCGGTGATGTGGTCGGTGGCACCTGAGTCAATGTGCCAGTTGCTGTCGACGCCGTACGAAGTTGTGGCCGATCCAGCGCTCTTCTCTTGGACTCCAACGAAGTCCGGGTTGAACCTCTCCCAGCACTTGCCAGAGGTGTGCCCGATCTTGCCGCACAGTTGGCAGCGCGGCTTGGTGCCATTGCCTTCATTGCCGCCGGTGTTGCGGTTGTAACCGCCACCGTTGTTGTTGTTGTGGTTGCCGCCGTTACCATGGTAGTTGTTGTAGTTGCCTCCGCCACCGTGATTTCCCCCGTAGTTGCCACGGCCTCCATTGCCGCGACCTTGCCCGGGTGCGCCACGGCCTGGGTAGCCACGGCCAGGTCCGCCACCACGTCCGCCGCGCATAGCAGCGTTTACTGAAGACTGCGAGCCGCCTTGGAGGAGATCGAGGCGAGTCTCGAAGCTAGTGAGCTGGGCATACAGCTCGGCCACGATCACAGGTTCCACGCGGCCACACATGGTAGAGACCACCGAGTTGTACTCGGAGTCCAGACCTGCGAGGACATATGAGACGATGTCCTCCTCCTCCAGCTTCTTCCCGGCGGCGGCCATGTCATCCGCCAGGGAACGGATCTTGCCGAAGTACTCGGCGATGCTCATGTTGCCCTTCTGCATGTTGGCGAGGGCGATCCGGATGTTCACAGTCCGGGCACGGTTCTGCGAGGAGAACATGTTCTCGACCGCGGCCCAGAGCGTTGCCGACCTGTTGTTGGAGACGACTTGGAACTGCACCTCCCGAGACAGCGTCGTCAGGAGGAAGCACAGGAGGGCGCTGGTCTTGCGCCAGCCACTCGGCGTAGGCAGGGTTCGGTTCCTTGACCGATTCTGTCCCCTTGGTCACCGATCGGTTGTTTACAACTTTGTATCCAAGTCATTCTAGAAGCCTATCGTTTAACAGAGTTATGATTAAGAGTGCGACTACGACCGACCCATGTATGGCCTCGAGAATTTGCTTGTGAAAGGGGAGACTCTGCATGCGGTGACTCGCTCGAGAATTTCCAGGCAACTTAGGGTGTGTTTGGTTCATTGGCTATGAAAAAGTGGTTGGGGGCACCCCCAACCACGTGGTTGGTCGTAACCATTTTTCATGTTTGGTTGTGTGTGTTGGCTAGCCATGTTTTCTGTTTGGTTGAAGTGATAAAAAGTGGTTAGGGGTGGCCATATTTGTGTTTATTTTGAGGGATTAGAAATGCTTAGAGTGATATGGTCAATTATTTTTAAGATGCTGAGGAAACCCCGTAATATATTTATAAAAGGGAAAAGTTTGTTTAAATATCTATACTATACAGTAATTTGGAGAGGGAAATTTCTTAATGTGTTGAGGTAAAATATCAGCATCTGAAATAACTTGGCTCAAATATTTAAAAGGAAAGAGTTAGTTCAAATATTTAAAAGTGAATATTTTGTTCAAATAATTACAAGGGAACGTTTCTTCAAATATTCTTAATATATAATAGTAAAATGTTTTCAAATATTTAAAAGCGTAAAATTACTTATTATATTTAAAGGGAAATGTTTATTCCAATATTATTAATGTATAAATCAAGAAAAGTTTGTTTAAATATTTAAAAGTGAATATTTTGTTCAAATAATTAAAATATAAAAGTTTCTTCAAATATTCTTAATATATAAAAAGAATGTGTTTTCAACTATTTTAGAAGCTATTTTAGAAGGGTAAATTTGTTATTATATTTAAAGGAAAAAGTTTATTCCAATATTTTTAATATATAAAAAGGAAAATTTATTCTAATATTTAAAAAGGTAAATGTTTGGTTAATATTTAAAAGGGAAATCTGTCAACTTTTCTTAATATTTATATAATAAGGGAAAGTTTTTTCACATATATAAACGGGTAAAATGTCTTAATATATTTAATAATCAAAAGCTTTTTCAAATATTAAAAAAGGGTAAATTTTATATTTTGTGAGTACGATGAATATGTCGTAAAATGTTTCGCAGGTGATGGCAACGACTCGCCCACGGGTGGTTGGCCTCAACCACCACTTTTATAGTGGTTGAGCTCAACCACTTTTTTGAGTGTATATGCCTAAAATTTGGCTACCCCACACACCCGACACCACAAACCAAACATGGGCTAACCACTTAAAAAATGGCTACCCACAACCACTTGGTGGCTAGCCACCCAACCAAACACACCCTTAGGTACGTCGAATATGTCAACTTTTGGACCAGGCATGCCGTAACCTGGCCGTATATATACGTAGCTGATTAATCAATCAAGCTCACATGTGATTGCTTTGAGTTGAGCTCCCACAGATTGAAAATGGAGCGCACGTTGACCACCGTTTTGCTCCTGTTGCTCGCAGTCTCGGGTGCGGCGGCCTCGGCGGTGGAAGCCGTCGTCAGGGCACTGCATCCGGCAGGCGACGCGAGCGCGGAGGGCGGCGTGAGCATTTCCGTGGTGGCGCCGGACGCGTACCGCCAGCTGATGGAACCGGTTGGTAGCGCCTCACCTCAAGATGCTACTACAACGACCGGTAAACACAACTGGTTAAACTAAGTATTTTTTTTCGAAATAGAGCCATTTTTTTTGCCTCTTCTCATTAATTAAGAAGAAGTTTTTAAACAAGACGTGGAGTCACCCGATAGGATGCATCTAGGAAAAGAAATTCTACTCTCACGGCAAAATACAACCAAAATGTTTGGCGGCTTGTCGCCCGCTATCACCCACATTGGGCGACCTCTTTATTTTACCCACAACAATGGTTCTCATCGTGGCCGTGTTTTGGAAGACCGTCACATTTCTTTCATTTCAAATCTCCAAAGCCGTGAGCATGATGAGAGACGAGATCGCTTTCTTTCTATAACAATTTGAGAGGGATAGATGGTTCCACCACTCTTTTACCGACTTGAAGTTGGACCAATCCTCCAAAACGAGCTCCGGCAGCCCCATCCAAACCTTGAAATATTTGCACTAACAAAGTCGACAACGACAACATTTTTAGAAGAGCATACGAAATCTATAGAGTGGCTCCAACACTACATAATATAATTAAAAAAATTGAAATTTGAAAAATCCGAGAAAAAATTCAGGCATACATCCAAACATTTTATGATCACCCACAAAGTTTCACAAAAAAAAAGGACATTTTTTGTACTTCTGTAAAAAGACAAATTTTGGTGCTACAAAACAACGTACCAATACCACCCGACATTTGTTTTTGTCTTTTTGACACATGCCACAAGAAAATGTCTTTGTTCATGACATTTTATGTGTGAGCATAGAATGTGGGATGTTCATCCGAATATTTTTTTTCTATTTTTTTGACATAAAAAAAAACGATTTTGAACAGTGGCAAATACTCCTACCAATCAAAATGGATTTCCGGAGCAATGTCCTGGAACGATTTTTCAATTCAAAGGCGAGAGATCCAGGCCTCAATGTCGTCGACCACGCCGCCCGGACTCTCGCCGGCGGCCGGCGTATAACCCGTAGTTCGTACCCCGCCGCCCAACAGCCACAATGCCCTATATCCACGACGGCGGCGAAGCCGTTGGTCGCAACGCCCGCGGCTCTGCCCCTCCCGTCCGATCCCCACCTCCCCCATCACACCGCGCCGCCGCCTGCTGCGGTGATGGGGATTGGTGTTGCCTATGGGGCAGACGCGGAGGCTAAGCGGCTTCCATCTCCCAGGTAGAGGCGTGCGTGGTGCAGGCCCTTCGCCGCCAACCAACCTAGGTGAGGAACTCCGAAACAATCCCGATTCCAAATAGGGTCGAGGAGATTCGCTGTGACTTATCCACTCGGCGATGTTTTATTCTCTGAATCTATGGCCGTCCCTGATTTGGCATGAACACTCAATGTATGCCCTCACATGCATCTCTAACACTGGACGACGTAATTTCAGATTTGGACCTCTTTGTTAAAATATTGAGCTAATTTTCTCTTTTCCATTGTATACTAGAATTCTCGGAAGAAGCTCGTATTTTCACCTGTAGTAGCATGAGGAGATAGCATGTTGTTTGACTAGAAAGAAATTAAACAAATCGAATGCTAAGTAGACGTGCATTATCAAATAGTATATGAAGAGCTCATTTATCATAGTGATAATAACTCATAATACGAGTGCTTCTAAGATTTGGTGATGAGGGTGGGAGGATGGACCATTCATGAGTTTGGGTTGTCTCATTTTGTTTGGGAAGGTAGGAGTGATAATAACTTAAAGGAAAACAGTCTCCTAAAATGCTCTAGACACTAGGTGGACAGTAGCAACGGGCCTGGCGCCTCATAGGCAATGGCCTGACAACAGGGAGATTGCAAGGATCAACATAATAAATATAGTTAAATACGAAAAAATAGACAAATTGGTTTAAGACAAACCTTATGTTCCACACACAAGAGAGAAAACATCCAAAATGCATGTTCCTCTATGGCTCTATCTCCAATTGTTACCGACGAGAAACTTAAAGTAAGTACTCCCTCTGTTCCTAAATATAATATGTTCTAGCAGTTTAAATTGAGCTGCTAGGACATCTTATATTTAGGAACAAGCCAGTAGTTGCCTACATAAGTACTTGTTTGTATAGTCACGGACCTTGGTGCTCAACCTGCATGCCAGCAAAATCTAAATGAATACATAGGGGCACAGAGCACAGTGACATCACCTTTTAGAAATTAAAACAATGAATAAACTGGTACATTATCTCCTCTAGCTGTGTGTAGATGAAAATAAGCATTGCTACTATAGATATAAACAGAGTGTAGATGGAAATGTTTTCATTTACTATGTTTAATTCTCCTAGGGAATGTAACTGTAATAGTATCACATAAAAACATGTGGCCTTCCCTCTGTTGTGCGAACAAGTGCAATGCTGTATTATGGTTATCTTAAAACCTTCTCATGTGTTTGTCATTGTGGAGGAAATTATATGGCTGTGCTACTAAACCTTTTTGTTTCCATAGCGCATGAATACATTGTCTCGGCAGTCAGACATGATACTAATTTTTTTTATCAATGCAGAAATCAAGAGGAAGAAGGCCAGAATATTAACGATGAGAAATTCTGGAGCTTTGACTAGAGGCCATGCCAAAAAACTGAGGATTGCTGTGCCACAGAAACAAGGTTTTAAAGCTTTTGTGAATGCAACTACTCAAAAGGTCACGGGCTACTGTATTGATGTATTTGAGGCCGCTGTGAAGAAGCTACCACATGATCTTGATTACGAGTTCGATGTCTTTGCTAGTACTTATGACCAACTAGTACACAATGTGTCTTCAGGGGTGGGTGAGCCTTGCTCCTTGTACTTGCATATCATTTTGTGAGAGCCACATGCTCATATTCTACCTGTTTGTTGGTATGACCAGATCTTCGATGCAGCAGTGGGTGACGTAACTATAACTTCTGAGCGAGCTGTATATGTGGATTTCACGATGCCATACACCGAGTCTGGTGTGTCACTGCTTGTGCTCACTGAGAATGACTCTAAATCAACAATCGAATGGGTATTCTTAAGGCCACTAACAAAGGAACTTTGGCTAGCAACTGTGGGTGGTTTCTTCTTTACTGGACTAGTTGTGTGGATGATTGAGCGGCCCAGAAACCTGGAGTACCAAGGACCAAGTTCGAGACAGTGCAGCACTGCTCTGTACTTTTCTTTCTCGACCTTGACATTTTCTCATGGTTAGCACTTAGGGGCTCAAATATGCTGAAAATATTTGATGCATTATAACTTGTTGCTGTAGTTCTGACATATTATAATATGTGCAGGCCAAATTATTAGAAGCCCTATGTCAAAAATTGTTGTGGTTATATGGTGCTTCGTTGTGCTTGTTATTGCGCAGAGCTACACAGCTAGCTTATCCTCCATTCTGACTGCAAAGAGGCTCCGGCCCTCAGTGACTGATCTTGACCAGCTCCTGTCAAATGGCGACTATATTGGATACCATTCTGGATCGTTTGTTCATTCTATCCTGACAAAGCAAGGCTTCACCGGAAAAAGGTTAAGGCCCTATACAAAGAAAGAGGAATATGCTAAAGCTTTGAGGAAGGGGTCTAAGAATGGAGGTGTCTCGGCTATAGTTGATGAGATCCCCTACATAACATCTTTTCTCTCTGACCCTCAGTACCATAATGAATTCCAGATGGTTAGCCGCATATACAAGACACCTGGATTTGGTTTCGTAAGCTTCTCACTCCAGTAATTTGCATCCTTACAAGAGCGGTGCTGCATTCTGGATAAAACAATATGGTCTAACTAGCATTGTGTATCACTTCCAGGTGTTTCCGCAAGATTCCCCACTGGTGCATAATCTTTCCATAGCCATCTTGGACCTGACAAGTGGGGAAGAGGGCTCACGAATTCAAGCGGAATGGTTGGGCACAGCGACGGCGTTGCCGAGTTATGGCATCCCCAACACTGATTCGGCACCTCTTACTTTGCGAAGTTTCTCTGGCCTCTTCATCATCACTGTATGTATCTCAGCTCTCATGCTGTTGATAAGCATTGCCAGGTCAGTTCATGCCAAATACACGAAAGTGAGAGATTCTGATATGCAGAGTGCCGATGAGGACAGGGGAGGTGAAGGCCACAGAGGATCTAGTCCGCTGGAGAACGACATGGGAAATGGCTCGATGAGTGATCAAACCAACAACGAAGCCAGAAATGAAAATCCCCAAGGTGTCCAAGGGAGTGGAGAAAGTGTTGGTGACGAAGACTCGAATGGCTCTGTGCCCTTGCACACCGTCCAGATCGAGATGGGCACTGGCTGAGATGCCAACTCTATTCTGCATCACACGCAACGAAGAAACAACACACTTTCATCTTCAGCAGATTGTCACCAATCTTCTAAGCAATTGAGTATAAGTAGCTCATGGATTATGGTTTTATGGGTTCCTCTCTTGCTAGTTGCCTGCTGCAGTCCAACCGATAATTTAGCTAGGAATAGTGGTTTTAGTTAGTGACTGATAACCTTGTCTGAATTTTTTGTTATTGGTCTTACTTTTTTGGAGAGCCTACTTGGAGAGTGCCAGTTTAGAATCCTACTAGCTGTCTGACGTTCTAGGATGGTCATTTCCTTAGTTTTATGTACACGCTGAATCAAAAGCTGAACGTAGGAAAGCTTGATGAGCATGTCCACAGTTTCAATTCTTGCACATTGCAAGATACTTCTCGTTTTTGTTTCTGGAATTGAGAGATTTCTCAATGAAGACACTTGATAATAGCTGATCGACTGGTTGATATTGGTCAATGTGACTCTTCGAAAGTCTGAATTATCCATTGATATTAAAATTGTATACACGTGATCATATCACTACCTAGTTTTTTTCTATATATGTACAGATTCTCACTGTGTACCATGGGTTATAATGTCAGAGGTATCTTGTATCGTGACCTGGCTTGGCTTCTGGCGAACCGTGTGATCTGTTGGCGTTCTTGAGCTGAACCTAGTAGTTGCTACTTATTAATGTATGCTGATGATGACATTCACTAGTAGAAAAAACGCTATCAGTGGCGTACCAAAATCAGGTATTAGTGGCGCACGGTGGTGCGCCACTAAATCTGCGCTACTGATAAGTGTTATCTGTGGCGCACCCGTGCGCCACTAAATCTGCGCCACTGATAAGTGTTATCTGTGGCGCACCGCATAGGTAAATGCACTATCAGTGGCGCACCGGCCCGTGCGCCACTGGTAGTCGCCTTTAGTGCGCCACAGGTAACCTTTGGGGGCACCCCATATCCGTGCCGTGCCCCCACCGTGCGCCATAGGTAATTTGTTGGCGCGCCACAGGTAATATGCACGGTGCGCCACAGGTAAGTATCTGGTGCGTCACAGGTAATATGCACGGTGCGCCACAGGTAATATCCCCGGTGCGCCACAGGTAAGGTTCTAGTGCGCCACTGGTATAATTTGCAATATTTTTTTTAAATGTACCGTATTCGTATTTTCACAGGTATAACGTACACATGCAGTAAACAGTTTTTGAATAACACAAGTTCACCACATATGATATTAGAATACATATACATCACATAGTTTATGAATAACACAAAGTGTTCACAAGTTCATCACATTTGATAGTAGATAACATAAAAGTTCAACGATTGCAACAAGTTTCTGAATAACGTTTACAAGACACAAATAAAAGTTCAACGATATATTGCACTCGGAGGCCATCACTGGGAAGAAGAACACATGTTGATACCATCACTGCTTCTTCTTGCTCGCTTTCTTTTTCGGCTTCGGCGGGAAAGGGTCCATGCCATTTAGAGTGTTGAATGGCCTGTAGTCACCCTGATCTTCTGAGTGTCTTTCAACGTCGGCGTTAGCTGGCGGAGAACCGTAGTAGAACAGCCCCTCCTTACGGAGAACATCCTTGTTGATTGTTGTCGCAATCGTATGCTGGATGCGAACGAATTCAAGTCTGTGTTCAGAATCAGTGGCTTCCGTCATGTTCTTCAGGCACCATGTGCGGAGTTGCCCTGGCAACTGTAGTTGCTGCATATCCCGTACATACTCCCGGATGAGCATTAAGACGTAGAAGGCGTCCAGCTTACTGCTTTCCGGCTGCGTGACGGATTTGAAATCCGTTTTGTGGCCGAATACCAGCTTTCCTTCTCTCGGATATTGGTTCTCCATCGGGCACCCATGGAAGGCGTATCCGGTGAGAGCCTCATCCATAACACTCTTGATGGGTCCATAGTCTTTCTTCTTATGATGCCTCCCCGAGTCCAAATAAATGGCCTCCGACCTTTTTGGAAATGCAACAATGAGGACGCAGTATTTGTTCCTGCAAAAGGAGACCATCATACTCAAATTAACCATTGTATGGACAAAACTCGACGAAAAGCATGTAATGGCGGCTAGCGAATGACTTACTCGGGAAAGTATGGCATTAGAATGGCTCTCTTGTCCTGATGATGTATGAAGAATTTTTGTATGTAGAGCGCCGCTTCTCGCGCACCATCACTGTGGTTCAGGCGGCCCTCTTGCAGGTGGTAGGGGTCCATTATCGCTATGAGCTTGGTTTCCTCTTTCATAAGCTGGTACTGCATATTGAGAGCAAGCAGGCGGACGAAGCATATGGGGAGTCGTTTCATATGGTACATGTCGAAGATCTCTTCAAATCTAACGAAGAACACATCCGCGGGGTATTCATCGGCATAGCCAAGGTTCTTTGGTACCTTTACCGGGTAAAGAGGGTATAATGGATTTGAGGAGTTGAGAAGAAGTTTCTCCACACGATGAATACCTTCATGGAGACTCCTCATATCTCCCTTTAGTAGTTTGGATAGTCTCGGCGGCAGGATCGGTTTAGCCAACTCATGAAACGAATGCCATTCGGAGACGCCTACGTTGTCTTTAGCCCGTAACGGCTCTTTGGTCTTCGGCGCTGGTTGGCTGCTGGAGGCAAAGTCATTCTTCACTTTTCTTTTCCGTGCTTTATTACGCCTCTTCTCTGCCGCTGTGGGAGGGATGGTCCCTTTCTCAATCTCCGGCATGACCGCCTTGAGGAGTGTCTCCTGGCTGAAAGGCTTGTTGCCTTGTTGATCCTCGGTGAAGGGGGCAGCTTCAGGCGTTCCTTGAGAATTGAACAGACGCTTAGTGCATTGAGGAGGAGCCTGAAGATCGTGATCGTGGTGTAGTCCCCCGTCATCATAATCATGATCCATCAAGTCATTGTGGTCATCATCCTCGCTTTGCCTTGGCTCGACAGGATCAACCACCGGGAGGGATGGAAAGGCTAGCCCTGGAAATGGAGTCTTGTTGGCTGGTGATAGCATATCCAGATGTACTGCTCTGACTGTTCTTGATTCGCCGACCCTACCAGTGTTGGCTGTGGCGGGGTGCAGGTGATAGGAGGGTCCAAACGGATCAGTGTCTTTGGCCATGTCATGGGATAACCCAAGCATCCATGGAGGGTTAACTCAGAATCGGCACCTGCGGGTTGACTCGGAGGATAGAGGTCATCATAACCCGAGAGCACCCGATGAATATGTACCCGAAACACGTCAGGGGCCATAGGCAGGTTGTGCATCACGCGTTGAAGTGGTATAATGATGCTTGCCGTTGCCACATCTCGAAGCTCATTCTCCACACGCAATAGCAACGTGCATCCCACCTCGTCGGCCTGCAAAAACATGCATGTTAAGGCGTAAGAGAGGGCGCCAACAGGATGAGGTATACACATAAATTTATTGAGACTTGCGACGCTTAATTACCGTGAGACCTTCGAGCTCGGCTAATGGCGTTGGACCACGGGCGGGCGTGGAAGAGATGATGGGGGGCTGCTAAGATGCACGCTGGCTGGCGAAACCCCTTTAGCAACTTCATTGATGGCGGCCGGCGTCGCATCCCCCCTACCACAAGTAGGGTTGGCGGCTGGAACATCCATCGTAGGCGCCTGATTGTTGGAGTTGCTTGCGACAAAGCTGGGAAGTTAAACGGCCCTTGTTCCCCTTCCTCCATCCACTTCTTGAGCCCCACCGCCAGGCTAGGAAGGATGGCATTGAGCGACTGCGCCAATTGTTCTTGGACTAACCCGGGCACGGTTGCTTGCACCTCCTTATCTACAGCCGCCTTTATATCCATCTGCTCGAACCTCTTCCTCTCCTTTCGCACCTCCTTGGCCTCAACAGGATAATAGTAAGGGTGTTTGTGATGCTTACCGGCGCCTACCACACGGCCCTTGTGCGGTCGTTCTGTCGCCGGCCTGTCCTTCACCTGGTTGTACGCCCTGACAAAAGGAGTGTCCCAATAGGCCTTCGACGAACCCTCGGAGGAGGTTTGAGTAGATTGCGCTTTTTGTTCCTCCTGGAGAAGTAATGCATGTGAACCGTTTAGAAACAAGACGTGAGTGCTATATAATTTAATGGACTTGATTAGAAGCATTTTAAACTGGTAAATTCCTTACCAGAATCTTCTCCTGAAGGTCCAAGACCTTCTTTCCCGTCTTGAGCTCTCCGGTTTCCTTATCAGGCTTGTATCGGGCCTTGATCGTTCTACGTGCCAACGGGTCTGTGAACTTATCCCAGGGGTTCTCCTCATCAGGATTACGCTTAAAGTCCTCTTCGTCCCATTTGGGCTGCTTTCCGGCATAACCACGGGTTCCAAGTGTGTGGTCACCTACGTTCTTTTCCCGCATTGTCTTCCCCCACCCGCGTTTGGCAATCGCGGCTGGGGTGTTCTCGGCGTCCTTGAAAGTAGTCCATTCATCCGCTGAAATTTGGGGATAGAGGCGGTGAACCTCCTCGAAACTGCAATCTTTATCAAGCATCTTCCTCAGCCTATATTTCCAAGAGCCTAAGCCTTTGTTGATCTTGCCGAGGGCAGCTGTGTTAACTATGTTGTTCTTGATATCTAGGTTATTGTACGGGTCCGGGAACTTGTACCGCTGGTGGACCCTCTGAACGAGGAGCCTTTCCGGAGGCTGTTTGGCTTTGTACCTTAGATGCCCGTCATTGATCGAGCACAGTTCTCGAGCAATGGCGGCACAGATGTTGCCGAAGCCCCTTGCATTTATGTCAGGCGCCACTGGTAAACCACTTGTCTCGTCCACCTCCGTGATTACTAGTCGGCCGGTGCCCACCACGTTGGGGCGCCTTTCCTTCCGCTGACGCTTGGCGGCGCTACCATCTGTGTCGGCGCCGCCGGTGTCAGTGGTGTACCCTCATATCCATCATCCTCGCCGGTGCCATTGGGATTTTGCGAGAAATATTGCATGTAGTGGTTCTCCAAGTCTTCTTCTTCGGAACCAGCATGAGCCCTAGAACCACCGGCTTCGTCGTTGTCCGCCATGTCTGCACAAATTAGTAAATAGCACGGTATTAGTAACAAAACAAAACAAAAAAATTCGCCATGACCTTTGCTAAAAAGTCTAGCTATGGAGTGCGATAAATTTGCCGAAATGGAAATGAATCAACATTTCGGCAAATTGCACCAACTCCATATACATCCATGCATCCATATGTATCACAACATTGCAAATTTCAGCAATTAGAACATAGAAACACATTTCACATCTATTAAAAAGTACCAACTTCGGAGGCGTCTTAATTATCCAATCTTAATCCTATGTGCAATTTATTTTCATGGATCTCTTCTACTAAGATAGTACTTCATGATAAACCACATAAATATTTTTTTGAATACTTCTAGCACCTTAATTCAAGTTGTTTCTTAAGGCAATTCAGAACAGTGACCATATTTAACTTATCAAAAATTCATCTCCAAATTTTTCCATATACTCAAATTTTCCTAATTTATGCACCTAGTAGCAAGCAAGCAGCAACAACATCAACAGCATCTCCAAAATAATCAAATTTTAGGTTCGGCATTTCATCAAGCACCTAAGGTGCAGCCTCGGAGGGGAGGTAGGGAGGGAGAGAAGGGACAGCACCTCGGGGAGGGGAGGGAGGCGACGGCGGCGTGGAGGTGCTCCTCGGACCTTGAGGTCATCGACGGCGGCAGACGGGTGCGCCGGCGCCGTCGAGGTGGACGGGCGCGTGGAGAGGGCGTCTCGGCTGGGGCGGCGCACGGGCGCCTGCGGGCGCGTGGAGGGTGTCGAGGTGGACGGGCGCGTGGAGGGCGTCGGCTGCGGCGGACGCGTGCACCGGCGTGGAGGTCGTCGTCGGCGGCGGGTCCGAGCGGCGGTGGCTAGTCGAGCGCGCGGGCGTACGTCGACGGCGCGGGGCGGCTCCAGGACTTGGTGAAATTTTGAGTGGATAGAGAGGGAGGCGCCGGCGCGGGCCCACATGTAAGTGGCGCTTCACTTATCTGTGGCGCACCGTGCGGTGCGCCACAGGTAAGTTACGTGTCACTTACATGTGGGCCATCCAGTGCGCCACAGGTAAGTTATCTGTGGTGCGCCACAGGTAATTTTGTGGTGCGCCACAGGTACCTGGCACTATGTTTTTCAAAGTTTTCAAAAACAGACCCCGTTTTTCAAAGTTTTCAAAACCAGAAATTATTTAAATTGCACAATTTTGCACATATATTTGACAATATTGTTCAGATAGTTGAAAATTCAAAAAACTTCAAAAAACTCAAATATTCAAAAAAATCAACAAAATTCGAAAATTGTCCACACAATTAAGGTACAATAAGAGGGATACATTAAATGAGGGATACAATATTGTTCTCATATCAATAAGTGTGCTTCATGAGTTGATCGCGATATATAAGTGCGTAGTTATACAAAAATGAGGGATACAAAATAATAAGTGCTTCAATCATCAGTGTTTGGCAATCTTATTTCCTTTTTTGGTCGATGTTGCAAAATTTAGCCCGACATTGTGACTTTTTCTTGTGTACGGAGGACCTGTTGACTTGGGTGGTACCGTGGTCCTGCTTCTTCTTGTGGTGTATGTTTCCTGATTGTTGTCGTCATCTTCAATATTTGGGTCACCGTACTTGTCAAAGTCGTCTTCATTGGCGACTCCATCCATTCCGATGATGTTCCTTTTGCCTCTCCTCAAAACAACATGGCTAGGCCTGGACGGGTCGGTTATGAAGAAGCATTGTGTGCAGTGCTTAGCCAGTAGCCATGGCTCATTTTGTGTGGTGACGTTGGCGCTTGATTTGGCTGAGGGTATGGACATGGTGATGAAATATCGGTCTTCGGGAGTGACGTTCTTAGCCCATCTGACGCGAAACATCGGCACCCTCTCTCCAGAGTAGTTTAGCTCCCACATCTCCTCGATCCTTACGTAGTATCTTGTCAGCACGTCACCAGTGTAGGATTGCATCGTTACTCCTGAGTTCTGATAATCAGAGTTTTTGTCCTTCTCCTCCGTGTAGAATGTGAACCCGTTCATATCATACGCTTGAAACGTCACGAGGTTGGTCACGGGTCCATGTGCCAATGCGAATAAGAGGATGTCATCCTCCGAGATCATTGGCGGTGGATTAGCCTTAAGCCGTTCTTTGAACCAACCCGCGAAAGAGGAGTTGTGCTCTCTGATTATTTCTCCCTCCGTTCTCGTCTTGCCTTTATCACTATACTTCTTCCTAATTGATTTTTGGTGCTCTGTCAAATAATCGTCAACCATATCAATGTGTTGTAGTGCTACTAAGTTGGCCCGGTCAAAGTCGGCGCGTCGACCTTCAAAGTCCACATGCAAATCCCTCTGGCCATTTCTGTGACATGATCCAAGTAGCTTGCCGAGATGCTTGTTTACGGGCAAACCAACAGGGTTCTCGAGTTCTAGAAAATTCGTGCAGAAAGAGATGCACTCTTCGGTGAGAAAGTCTTGGACGATGCTTCCATCCGGACAGGCCCTGTTACGAACAAATCCTTTGATGACCCCATTCAACCGTTCGAACGACATCATATTGTGCAGGAACATCGGCCCGAGATGGATTATATCATCCACGATATGGACCAATAGATGCACACAGATGTCAAAGAATGCGGGCGGAAAGTAAATCTCAAGCTCGCATAGTATCACAACGATCTCTTCCTGCAGCCTATCGAGCTGCTTCCGGGTGATCGACTTTCGGGTATATCCACTTAAACACTGGCCAGGTGCTATGTGTGCTGCTCTGTTTGCCAAATGGGTTGAGTCCGTCGGTGCTCACACCCAACCTGATGTTCCTTGACTCTGCCCCAAAATTTTTTATCGTAACCGTCTAATGCTTTCCACTGGGTTGCATCTGAAGGGTGTGTCAGCATTGCCTTATCAATCCGCTCCAGATCTTGTAGCACTGACTTCTTTCTATCCGCGTGCCAGCGAATGAGCTTTGCTTCCTTGGGGTCCTGAAAATACCTCTGCAGACGGGGAATGAGCGGACAGTACCACACAACTTTTCAAGGAGCTTTCCTCCCTTTTTTGTATCGAGCAGCATTGCACACTGGACATGTGGTCTTGTCCGCGTCCTCTTTCCGAAAAATGTAGCAATCATTGATACTTACATGGTATCTTTCGTGCGGTAAATCAAGAGGGCACACGACTTTCTTGGCCTCGTCTAGACTCTTAGGACACGTGTTCTTCTCCGGAAGGTCATTCTTCCAGTATAGCAGATTTGCGTCGACGCTGGCATCGGTCCAACGGTGTTTTACCTTCATCTGTAGAACATCGAGAGCTACTTTCAAGCGGGAGTCCTCAGGCCTGCAACCTGGATACAACGGAGTATTCGAATCTATCTCAAGTTGCCCCAACTTAGATTTCTCTCTAGCAGCAGCTCTATTGTTACTCGTCGGCCTTACAAGCAGTTCTTGCAAATGAGGGTCCTGCAAGAACGTAGTTAGCGGCGTCGACTGCGTCTCCGCATCAACAACGTCCAGTTCTCCATCGTCATGTGCGGTAGGCTCTTCGTCTTCTTCCCCTCGTTGTTATTCTCAACAATCATCATGTCATGATCCCCTTCGTCGTCATGTACTGCCATCGGTGCCGCATGGACCCCCACATCATTTTCATCATTCATCCAAGGGGCGCCATCCATGAAACCACGCATGAGCAGGAGATCCCGCACTACACCGGAATAGGGGTGGTGCAAGGTCATTAGGTTGCATTTTCGACACGGACATCTTACCTCCTCCTCCTCATTTTTGTACATGTCCTGTATCGCGTGTCTCAGATATCTGTCCACTTTCTTTTCGGTCATGACGACCATTATCACCTGCACGTCCGACGGTAGACATATAAGCAAAATAATTAGGTAGAATTACCATCTCAATAGTTGTTGTCACGCAAAATTTTGGCATGACCTCCCTACTAATGGGACCGAGAAGTTTACCAAAGTTTTGCCGAAACGGAAACGAATCAACGTTTCGACAACATTTGGCAACTCATTTTCATGTCACATCATTTTCGGACGGAGAGAACGCATCACATCCACCCAAATCTCACATTTTCATTTATTTAGTGATCACATTCTCGCACAAATCTCACAACTTCATTTATTTACTTCATCCAATCCATATAGTCACCTTACACACGAGAAGAGATGACCGCGAGATGACACGTCGACGAGCTCGAGCTTGTTGGAGGGACAGAAAAAGTAGATCTATAGATCTTGGTGTGGGTGAAATTTTAGAAGCTAGATCTATGCCATGGATGTAGGAGATGTGTGTGTGTCAGGGAAATTTACCAACTAAAAGTGGCTAGATTGACCAAATTTGGTGCAAAATGGGGAGGAAATGAGGTACGAAGCAAGAGATTCGAGCAAAGAACAAAGGGGGAAGTAAGGTTGCAATAATAGAGGGGAGGTAGGTGGGGCGAATTTAAGCTGTCTGCACAGGTTACCAGTGGCGCACCGCGTTTGTGGTGCGCCACAGGTAATTTTATATCTGTGGCGCACCGAACATGGTGTGCCACTGGTAATCTCTCTCCACAGTTGGAAAATATCGGAGAGAACTTACCGGTGGCGCACGATGCTCGGTGCGCCACAGATAGAAAATTACCTGTGGCGCACCACTATCCAGATGCGCCACTGATATTCTCTCTCCTCCACCCCGAAAATTTCAAATTTTGATGGAACTTACCAGTGGCGCACCAGGTTTATGGTGCGCCACTGGTAAATATATACCAGTGGCGCACCAATATCTTGTGCGCCACTGGTATTTTCTGGCAAATTGCAAAACAGAGGTGAGAGACTATCAGTGGCGCACCGTAAGCCTGGTGCGCCACTGATAGCATCTCACCTATAAGCTTTTTTCTACTAGTGATTGACGTCCTACTCTTGCCGCTATGTATTGATTCGTTTGAACCAGTTGCCTTTCGGCTTGCCAAGTTGGAAAGTGTATGCTGTGATAGAGTATAAGTGGATTTTGTTCATGGACCAATGAGGTTGCTTAAAAGAGCTCTATCTGAAAGAATTTTGCATGTTTTTATGATTCTTTCAAAAATTGGATTTTTGAATTTGGTGTGTACATATTGAACATAATATTTTGACAGATGGACAAGTGCATCATGCATGTTCGATAGAATTAAAAAGTTCTAGCCCAAAACATAGGAAATACAGGAGCAAGAACAAAAATACAAAACCACACCAAGTTGAACTACAAAATCAACAGGAGAGTTACATCCGTGACGAAACTGACGATCGTACAAGGAAGAATCAATCAGTACAGTTTGATAAGAATTCCGTCGAGATTGGCTTTAATTGACAGCTGCAAACGAGAACTGGTTGTGTTGTCCCTGAAGATCGGCATTGTGATTGCAGCTTTTCATCTGGAGCGCTGCTTCTTCCTGGGCATCAGCCAAAAGGCTTTGCAGTAACTGGTCGAGGTCCTGATCAGCTTCCACCGTGAAAGTTTGCTTTTTCTCCCCGAAAAGTTCTTCCCATGTGCAGCTTCCTGTGTCATCATCAGCTTGAAGCACGTCTGACGGGATATACCTTTTGGGTACCCTACTATGAGGGTACCTGGTGCACGTATCGATTAGGCCTAACTATCAAGACCCTACATGAAGCCCATGAAGGAAGGCCCAAGAAGATGGAGTATCCTCCAAGTTAGACGAAGCTAGAGTCGGTTTAGACTTTCCTTACTTGTAAATCTGAGTCGGTTGCGAACTTCCAAGACCCAGCCTATTATATAAAGGCTGGGAGGGCCGCCGATGAAAGGACACGCAATACTGGAACCATCAAAACCCTAGCGAGATCGACATCTCGCCGGGACTCTATTGTAGCTCACATATACCCTCAAATCAATACCAGACAAGCAGGAAGTAGGGTGTTACTCTCCGGAGGCCTGAACCTGGGTAAATCCCTGCTTTTGCTTGTCAGCCGATGAAACTACCAGCTCTACCACGTTCTCTCCCCCCGTAATCTCAACCCTATGTCCTTAACCATGGGATTTGATAAGTTAACCCCTCGTCAATTGTCGTCGTCTTTGGGAAAGAATAGTGCTGGACTCACGGTCTCACTGGTTCCATCGGAAAACGGCGACTCGCCGATCGCATCTACGAATGACAACTCGCCGACTGCATCGACAAACCACAACTCGCCGACTCGGTCGACATACGGCAACTCGCCGACTCGCTCGAAAATTGGCAGCCCGCCAACTTCACCAACAAAACGCACATTTGATCCGCACTCGCCAGAAGTCCGAGAGACGTTCGCTAGTCTCGAGTCAGGTTTGGATTTAACTATTGGAGCATTCAATTTTTTCGTAAACAAGTTTGGTACGCAGGACTTGACAGATCCACGACAACTCGCGACTGCCGCACCCGAGGCTCCATTGACTGCGTCCGTCCCATTGTCGGTTCTCGAAGCCTGCTCGTCTGCAACAACCATGTCGACTCGAGAGATCTACGAGTACATGACAAAAGAACTACAAGGTGAGGAAGCTGAATCAGCATACCGCAAAAAGGATCTCGAGCTCGATTTTCCACTCGATGACACCCTCGACTGCGGGATCTCCCTCGACGACTTCGACGAACCCAAAATTCATAACGACAACAACGTCGACTCTGAGATCTGCACCAACAACAAACTCGACTCCGAGGTCCACAAAGGTTTTGCTGACGCCGATATGAGCATAGACGATGAATGCATCGACAACGAGATCCGTCCAGACAGACCACTCGACGGGCATACTGACTCCGACATGAGCATTGATGAAGACGTCGAGTCCATGACAGGAATTGGCAGCATATGCACGTACCCGCGGGTCATCCCCCATCAGGTTTACGTTGCCATCAACGGAGAATCATCTGAAGCCGCAGCGTGCCGCAGGCCTACAGAATTCCATGCACGGTAACTATGCCGGATGGGGTCACAACTCTGACAATTACTACTGAGATGGCAACAAAAGCAGACAAAGTCATTAAGGAGTGCACAATGATGCCAGCAGACAACTCCAGAAGAGACGTTGACCTTCCAGTACTTCAACTGGCAGGAATCACTTCGCCTGCAAAACATCAGAGCAACACTCGAGGAGCGCAAAAGGCAAGCCAGCATCTCGAGCGCACGAAGAAGACAACTATCACTTAGCTCCACAGGGCGGGCGAGCCCAAGAGGCAGATCGAGGCTGGCACGCCTCCCGGAAGATGAGAGGGAGGCAATTACTCGCAACCTAGGCTTGTCATTCATGACACACGACGAAGGAATCCCAGTACCCAAAACAGCTGCGGGTGCTCTTTTCTCTGTGGGTGCTTACCTCAAAGCAATGCAGCCTCCGGCGGACGATCCCAACGCAGCCCTGCATCGCCAACAGCTCAAATCACTGGCCTAGCGGTGAAGGCCATACATCCGGATGCAAAAACTCCAGGAGGGAGTCGAGATCGCAACATAGTCAGCTCGCGACAGGCAGCACACGATCGTAGTGGTCGCAGTCACCACTCGGAGGAAACAAGGAAAGGCACACGCCGACACAGGTCCAGCAGAAGCAGATCTCGAAGGTCTTCCAGTAGCGACTCATATTCCGACCGGGAGCCCGAGCCATGCGGAGCCTTGTGTTTCACTCGCCGCATCCGCGAGACACGGATGCCCAAAGGGTTCAAGCTAACATCTGAACAACCCAAGTACACAGGTCGACAGGAACCTTCAGGATGGCTAGAAGACTACAGACTCGCCGTCTCATGCCAACGAGGCACGAATACTACGGCAATGCAATACATACTCATGCTCGAAGGTACAGCCCGCGACTGGCTCAAGGCGCTACCTCCGTCGTCATACGACTCGTGGGATCACTTCCGCAGAGACTTCATCAAGAACTTCGAACCTCTGTGCGAGCGACCGAAAACATTCGAAGAACTGAGAGCCTGCACTCAGCGATCAGACGAAACATTGAGATCATACATACGGCGATGGACCACCATACGCAACTCAGTCGGCGCAATATCGGAAGATAGGGCCATGGACGCCTTCATCATGGGTCTCGCCAGGCGAGATTTCAAAGAAGCGCTTGGTCGAGAAAAGCCAACCTCCATGGCTAACCTCATAAAAATCGCGACTGAGTGGGCAGATGGAGAAGACTCGGTGCGAGCAACCCGCCTCTTCACCACGCGACAACCATGACAGCGGCAGCCGAAGCCGCAGGGACACATACAGAGATGATCGGAGGCGCAAGCGTTCCAAACGTCATTACGACGACGACAGATCCGAGTTCATGGCGGCTGGGTTCACACAACCCCGTGACGACCAAGATAGAAGCGACCGGAGGCCGGATGATCGCCGGGATAGTCGAGACCGCGAGCAACGAAGTAACAGCTACAAGAAGCAAGAGTGGCGAAAGCCGCGTTCTGATGCACAAAACGAGCGCTCATTCGATGACAAGATGGATGACTATTGCAGATTCCACCTGTACAAAGGGGAGGACGGAAAATTGCGCTCCAATCACTCGTTGAAGAACTGTAGAGAATTCGACAAATTGGCATCTGAATACATGCATCTCAGAAAGGCACCCGCCGCAACTGCACCTCAGCCAAACACTGTACCTGCCCTGATGGCACCACCACCACCACAGCCTGCCGCAGGCGGACATGTTGCGGGCGCCATACACCCCGTACCTCGGGTAGAGGAGGATCGGTACCCTCAGCCTCAGGGCAGATGTACATGATACAGAAGGGTCGCCCTCCAATAGGCAGCAAAAACTACGCACTCGACAGGTGAACATGGCTGTCATGGCACCTCCGCTGTTCCTGAATTTTTGAAGGGATCCGAAACTGCCATAAACTTCAGCCGGGAGGACCACCCCCAGCTGTAGTTCGACCAGGGCACGCAGCTCTGGTACTCGACGCGCAAATTGGAGGTTACGCCATGACCAAAGTCTTCATGGATGGAGGCAGCGGCATCAACATCATCTTTGCAGACACACTCCGCAGAATGAACAGGTCAGTCGAAAATCTACCGAAATCCACAAATACCTTCCACGGTATCGTCCCAGGCAAAGCAGTCAGCCCAGAAGGCACAATACAACTCGACGTCACGTTCGGGGACCCAAGTCACTTCAGGACGGAATCGATTGAGTTCGAGGTCGTCGACTGGAAGTCACAATACCACGCCATACTTGGACGCCCAACGTTCGCTCGATTCATGGCAGTCCCACTATGCTACCTCAAGCTAAAGATGCCAGGGCCAAAAGGAGTCATCACTGTCACTGGAAACTTTCAAAGGTCCGATTCTTGCGACCGCGAGTTCAGCAAAATCTCTGAGACGTTCGGTATGGAAGAGCACTCGCCGATCTGTCGATTTCCAACGACCGCACACTCATGCAGGAACACAAAAAATTGGCAGTCGACAGAGCGTTCAACGCAACAAATGACACAAGGTCACATCAGGTGCACCCGACCGATCCGTCCAAGACAGTCAATGTATCATCGAGTTGCCTATCGCATAGGAAAGCGCGCTCGTCGAATTCCTCCGTGAGAACTGGGAGATATTTGCGTGGTGTCCAGCCGACATGCCAGGTATCCCCAGGGAATTCGCCGAGCACTCTCTCCAACTGTTTCCAGATGCCAAGCCAGTAAAACAAACAATGCGCCGCGTTTCCGGCCCAAAAAGAACCGCCGTCGAGTCTGAAGTTGATAGACTACTCGCGGCAGGGTTCATCCGAGAAATCAAGAAATCACAATGGGTGGCTAACCCCGTACTTGTAGAAAAGAAGCATACAGATATCCTTCGGATGTGCGTGGACTTCACAGCCCTCAACAAATGCTGTCCAAAGGATCACTTCCCGCTGCCTCGAATCGACCAGATCGTCGACTCCACCGCCGGATGCGCACGCCTATCCTTCCTGGACGCTTACTCAGGTTACCACCAGATAAGGATGAAGGAAGAAGATGAAGAGAAAACGGCGTTCATAACCCCACTCGGGGTCTACTGCTACACAACCATGCCCTTTGGGCTAAAAACGCGGGTGCGACATACCAGCGCATGATGCAAGATTGCCTCAAAAAGCAGATCGGACGAAACGTCCAAGTATATGTGGACGACATTGTCATCACAACAAGGGAAGAAAACACACTACTCGACGACCTGCGAGAGACGTTCGCCAACCTCAACACTTCCACATCAAGCTCAATCCTAAGAAGTGCACGTTCGGCGTACCAGCCGGGCAGCTCTTGGGTTATCTAGTCTCAGCTCGTGGAATCGAGGCGGACCCGGAGAAAATACAGGCCATCTTGACAATGCAAAGGCCTTCAAAGCTTCATGACGTACAAAAATTAGCAGGTCGAGTGGCGGCGCTCAGCCGCTTCATCAGCAAACTAGGCGAAAAAGCACTTCCGTTCTATCAACTGATGAAGAAAGCAGACAAGTTCGAGTGGACGCCGGAAGCCGAAGCAGCTTTCACGGATCTCAAGCGAGTCCTCACAAGCCCTCCAGTCCTCGTCGCACCTAAGGAACGGGAACCGCTATACCTGTACGTCTCGGCTACCAACAGGGTGGTGAGTACCGTACTGGTGGTCGAACGCATGGAAGAGGGACACGCCCAAAGCATACAACGCCCAGTCTACTACTTGAGTGAGGTCCTCTCCATATCAAAACAGCGGTACCCGCACTATCAAAAGCTGGCCTACGCCGTGTTCATGTCATCAAGGAAGCTGACGCACTACTTCGCAGAACACCCGATCACTGTAATCAGTAACTCAGGATCGGGGATATTCTCACAAACCCCAACGCAACTGGGAGAGTCGCAAAATGGCTCATCGAGCTGGGACCAAGGGACATCAGGTACGATCACCCGAAGGCCATCAAAGCACAAGTCTTACCCGACTTCACAACCGAGTGGATCGAAGCTCAGTTGCCTGGAGCGCCAGATGTGTCCAACTCATGGACCATGTACTTCGACGGGTCCAAGAAAAACGAAGGTGCAGGCGCAGGTGTCATCCTCATATCGCCAAAAGGAGACAAGCTTCGCTACGTCCTGCAAATGGGATTCGAGTTACCATCAAACAACGAGGCCGAGTACGAAGCCTTGATCCATGGCATGCGGATGGCCAAAGCTCTCGGGTGCACTCGATTAATGATCTACGGTGACTCGAATCTGGTGGTGCAGCAAACAATGAAGGCCTGTGACGCCATTGCAGACAACATGATCGCCTACCGCGACCTGTACAACATAATGGAGGGCAGCTTCGAGGCTGCGAGTTGCGCACATAGGGAGAGAAAGCAACGAGGAAGCAGACATACTAGCCAATCTAGGCTCAACCAAGGCGCAAGTTCCACCTGGTGTCTTCCTCGAGCGCATTGAGCACAGATCAATCAAGGAAAAACGGGCACCTCCTACATCGACCGCACCAGCCAAGAGCAAAACACCCAGCACAGAGGACCCGCCAGTCGAGGTACTCCTCATTGAGCCAACTTGGACTCAACCTTTCCTGGCATACATACTCCGCAACGAGCTACCTGACGACATAACTGACTCACGACGTGTCACTCGACGGTCTAAAGCATACACATCATCAATGGCGAGTTGTACAAACGCAAGCATATCAGGTATGTTCCAACGTGCATCGCATTCGAAGATGGCAAAGCCATCCTTCGAGATATTCATGCAGGTACCTGCGGACATCACGCCAGCAGCCGATCACTCGTAGCCAAAGCCTTTCGAGCAGGTTTTTACTGGCCCACACACTCAAGGACGCGGAGGACATAGTCAAAAGGTGCATCGGCTGTCAAAAATTCGCCACAAAGCCGCACGCACCTGCATCAGCATTGAAGACAATACCATTGGCCTGGCCTTTCGCCCAGTGGGGGCTAGATATGGTTGGGCCACTCAAAAAATCTTCGCACGGAGGACACACTCATCTCCTGGTGGCAGTTGACAAGTTCACAAAGTGGATCGAAGCAGTCCCCATCACAAATTCGACTGCTACTACGGCAGTTAACTTCATAAAGACCATCATCTACCGCTTCGGCGTCCCAAGCAGCATCATAACTGATAACGGCACAAACTTCACGGCTGAAGAGTTCCGTTCCTTCTGCAAAGAGCAAAGCATCACGCTCAACTATGCATCCGTGGCACACCCGCAGTCCAATGGCCAAGTCGAAAAAGCCAATGGACTCGTGTGCAGCGGAATCAAGAAACGCCTCCTGGTGCCACTCAAAAGAGCCGCGGGTGCTTGGGTTGAAGAACTTCCGTCGGTACTGTGGAGCTTGCGCACAACTCCTAACGCTTCAACACAATTCACACCATTTTTCATGGTCTATGGCGCAGAGGCAGTCCTGCCATCCGATGTAAATTCGATGCACCAAGGGTGGCAGCATACAACGAAGACGACAGAAGAAGCACTCGAAGACGCAGTCGACTTGCTCGAAGAAGCACGCGACACGGCCCTGGCTCGCACAGCTGTCTATCAGCAGGATCTCCGCAACTACCATAGCCGTCGACTGCGCACCAGGTCCTTCATGGTCGGCGACTTGGTGCTTCGGCTGAAGCAGAAGAAGGTGCACAAGCTCGCCTCTCCATGGGAGGGACCCTTCATCGTCACCGAGGTCATCGACGGCGGCGCATACAGGCTGAAGCACGCGAAGACAGGCGAACCCTCGCACAATCCTTGGAACGTTGCGCACCTGCGCCGTTTCTATGCTTAGACTGCTCAGTCATCAAATGTAATAGGCGATATGTCGGATGGCTGCAGGTTTCAGACGCGCTCTTTTCCTTACCAGGGTACCTAAGGGGACTGGAAGGTTTTTAATGAGGCGGCCTGCAGCTTAACATTCAAAAGGAATATAATCAATGTTCCTCTATTCTTTGCTGATTACTCCTCACACAAACAATGCAAAAACAAAAAACAGCCACACCCGAATCCTCGGGGGCTGCGCCTTAACAGGTTAACAACAAACAAAATCTTGGCCGCACCCGAACACTCGGGGGCTGCGCCAACAGGTCAACCATAAGCACAAACACCGACGCACAAGAAGACTCGGGGCTGCGCCGCACAAAGTTCAAGTAAAAAACATAAACGCTCTGCAGCCACACTCGAATGCTCGTGGGCTGTGTCGCAACAAGTAACACCTCTCGCACTCACCCGAACACTCGGGGCTGCGCGACATGAAACTATACAGAACGTAAACTCGGGGGCTGAGCCCCATACATGTGTTACATACACGCAGATAGCGAAAATTCATCAGGTAAACTCTATACAAATTTCTAACCAAATATAGGCCTAGCCTATTCTGCAGGTTCATCCTTTGGTACGGCCCATTCCTCCTCCTCTTTCAACACTCGATGAATCAGGACCAGTGCGTCCGTACGAGTCTCTTGGTAGTGCTCCTGCATAGGCACAGGACCGCCACCAGGCACGGGCGCGGGTCCCTGAGCAATTCTCTTCAAGTTAATGTTTGGATAATGGGTCCGCACAAATGCGAGTGCAACATTTGCTCCGCCGATAAGCTGCTCCGCACAAATCTCTTGATGGCCTTGCCTCTACGAAACTTCTCCAACAAAGCTGGCAGACCTTCCGGCTGTTCGTTTAAGGGAAACAACGCCTGATGCACTCTGGACAAAGCCAGCCTGCAGGTCTCAAGCACAATGGCCACGCGCCAGGCGCGGTTCTGAAGCAGAACAAGCACTCGACTTCTTGCCCGATCTGACCAGAAAGGGTGGGTTGAATACTCCGGTCTATTGGCCTGATCATCCAAACGTTCACGCAGCCGAGCTTCCTCTTTCGGTTTGTCGAAGCATGCACCTGCGCAAGCATAACACAGTGACATTTTGTCAACAAACTTGGCAAAGACAATATTTTGACTCGAGTGTACTCACATTCGAGTTGAAGATTCACTTTGTCCAGCTCCGCCAGCAGAAATAACTCTCACTCCGTTGCTGGTGATGGCCTCGACTGAAAATCGGCAAGGGAATCCTTCGTCTCCTTCAGCTCTCTCTCCATCGTCGTGAATTTCTGTCAGGCTCGGGGGCTGTTTTTTCCTAGATTTCACACACATTATAGGCATAAGGTGTGCAGGACAGAAGATCATATTAATCAAAAGCTCCATACGACATTCAAATTCATTACAAACAGAGCAAAAGTGCGGGTAAGCTAGCTATGCTATCTACGACGCTGACTCGGATCTGGCCCTAGAGGTTCGAGCAGCATGCTCGGACACAGTGGTGGCGCGCTGCTCGAGCATAGTCACCATCTTCCTTGACAGTGTCCCTGCCTTCTTCTTCATCGCGCTGGTCACATCGGATTTGCCTTCAGAATTCTTCGGAAAGCCAGCTACAGTTTTCTCGAAGTCGCATGCTATACCGTGTCCCATCAGCAAAATGAAGGTGGTCTCAGATCCACCTACCATTTGAGCTAGGGCGTAATTCGCCATGGTAGATGTACCAGACGCAAAGACATCGGCCAGCGCCTCCACAGTCTCGGGCGGCTTGTTCTTCGGCAGGACGGTCTGGAAGACAGACGACAACGCACTCGTGGACCTCCGAAGGGCGTCCCGAGTCCGCGCGCATATTCTATCAAAAGTGCTCGCCGCTTCCTCGAGTGAGCCCTCATCCGCGGCCGGGCGGCACCAACAACTTCTGTTGGGGAACCACAAGTTCGAATTATGACACAATTGGTCAAACACGGTACTTCTATCAGAATATTACCTCCCATCACATGGGATAGAGCGCGGAGTCGATGAATTTGGAGGGTCTCGCGATCCTCCGCTTCTTTGAGCTTCTGTTGCACACCCAAGCGTTCAGCTGCAAGCTCTTTCTCGAGCTCCTTCACACGGGTTAAGGCTGTCGCCTTGTCACCTGCAAACAGCGCAAAGAAACAGTTAGCAAAAGATCTCTCAAACAATTATACACAAGGGTACGAGACTCTTACGGTCCAGCTGCTCCACCGTGGCTCGCAGTTGGTCGCGCTCCTGCTCCACCTGCAAATACGTTTCACCCGACTCAAGCAGAGTGCGGATAAACGACTACGCGGTAAAAGGATTCAGCAAAATGGCATACAAAAATACTCGGGTTTGAGCCTATGCCCAACTATGTCTAGTTGCGCATAGCCTCGGGGGCTACTCCCATCGGGAGCACTGTCGCGTACCCGATAAAGACTCGAAGAGGTAAACATTGTACTTATGTGATTGTAGCGTGAGGGCAGGGCACCACTCAAAGTGGAAGGCACGTCTTCCTGCAGCTTGGGACGAGAACTCGCCGGAGAGGTCTGTTGAGCCTCTGACCGAATCGCCTCACCCGAAGGTGATACTGGCGTCGCTCCAGGAGCGATCGGTCAGAGGTCATCCTTGGGAAAACCATCCTCACCCGGGCTGCATAAAACAGAAACGTCAGTCGACAAAGGAAAACATACAATAAAGCGCAAAGGTTCGGCAAAAGTCTTCACCTGACATCTTCATCATCGGAGATCAGCAGGGTAGAGTAATCAAAGTGCGCTTCGAATGAGGGCGACTTGGCGGATGAAACCGTGCGCAACGGAGTCACAACCCTCGGCTCTTCCGCGACAGGTGAAGAGGAGCCCGAGTCTTCACCATGGGCAGCAAATGGGGGCGAGCTGTCTGCAGTCGACGCAGTCTCGTCTACGCGACGCCGCTTAGGTGGCGGTAGCTCTTCCTCCTCCTCACGCTCAAATTCCTCCACCTCGTCGGTAGGGTGCGAGCGGAGGCGAGCGAAACATCGTCGAGAGCAGCCTCGGTTAGTAAAACTTCTACCTCGTCGGTCTCCTCATCTTCGGGAAGAGGAGGCAATCGCCTGATTACAGTATGACCCTGCGTGCAAAAATCAAGCTTGTTAGTTAAAGAATCATATATCACTTGCAAGTGCAAAGCCGAAGCAAAAGCGACCATACCGCGGGGAAAGGGTGATCGCTGTCAAATGCGTCGACTGGAAGACGTGCCTTCCACATGGGAAAACTGTCAGTTTGGTGATCGACCGAACTCGAGTCTCCACCTCCCTTGCTGACGGCAGAGCCTCTCCGGCCACCAGACGCGTCGGGTCGTGCAAACCCTGGAACTCCCACATTGGGTGCGTGTGAGCTCGCAACGGCTGCACACCCCTCTTGATGAACGTCGCGATCAAATGAAGGCCACTGACCTCGCGGCCCACAGTCTTCATCAGCTTAGCAATCTTGGCCATTAAAGGCTTCGCCTCGGTCTCTTCAGCGGCAGTGGTGTGGTGCAGCCACGCTCGAGTCTGCCTCAGGGGCGCGTGAGCATCGAAGGCTGGCAACCCTTCCTGCGTGGTGCTAAAATAGAACCATTTCTGCCTCCAGTTTTGCGCAGATTCGACTTGCCTAATGTCAAAGTACGCAACCTCCTTGCGGCTCTGGATGTTGAACCCGCCAACAGCATAAATACCGCGCTTGCCGGCGTTCTTTCTCACATAAAAGATCTTCTTCCAAAGACCCCAATGTGGGTGAACCCCCAAAAAGCACTCACAGAGCACAACAAACACGGCAATGTGCATCATGGAGTTCGGCGTAAAGTCGTGCAGTTGCACCTTGTACGCGTACATCAAAGCGCGCAAGAAATCGTGAATAGGGAAGGAAAATCCCCTATTCACGAAGTCATGAAAACACACGCGCTTGCCCTCTCTAGGTTGAGGGTTTACCTCGTTGCCAGGGAGGCGCGTCGGCAACAGCTCGGCGGAGGAAATCCATCCATCCCACTGATACCCATCAAGCTTCGACGCTTTCAAAGTGGATCGTGTCCAGTCGCCGGCTTTCTTGTTCATCGACGCCGCCTCACCGCCGGTCGTGGCGGCTGCTGTAGCTTTCCTCTTGGGGTTGCCCATGGTGATGGTGGCTATGGGAGAGAGCGCACAGAACGGAAGAAGAAGAAGCAGTGGCGGCGGGGAGCAGATGGCAAGTGAAAAAACTTTTACCTCGCCGCACCCCTTTTATTTAACTGCGCCACAAATCTCCACCGTTCGCACAAGATCGTGTGCCACGGTGCATATCCAGCCATACACTTGGCAACCGTGGAGAGCAACCGCCGCGGCCACTCCGCCCACTACGCACGGGAATCTAGGAGACCATCATCACGTCGCCGTAAAAACCGCGCTTCAGCGGTCAAATCCAGTTCAAACGGCACTGTTTTTTCGGTCAGCACTACAAACCTAGGCCCACATATGTCACGTCCCATCGGTCATATTGCGCACACCACCGCTCTGTCAGAAGGTGCAGTCGCCAAATGCGTCATCCCTGACATCACCACAAGCATCTCCCTTTAAAAGCATTTGAGTCCTCTCAAGGCATAACCGGTCACTCGACCGCCTCGCCGAGTTCGAGGGTGAAAATCAGAACTCAGGCAAAGCCGGTCGTTCGACCGCCTCGGTTGTTTCGAGGGTGAAATTGCAAGTTACGCAACACAAGACATAACGGGACTCGATAGTTTCTTCGACTGAAACATATTACTCCCATCAGGAGCGTATCAAAAAATCCTTCGATTGAATATGTACGGGATAAAAAGGTTTGAGATTATCCTCCATTGCAAGCAATAAAACACAATCTCGGGGGCTACTCCCATCGGGAGCGCTGTCGCGCACCCGATAGATAATGGCAAAGGACCAGTCGACAAAGGACTTGACTCAGCTGATAAGCAAAATGTAACGCAAAATCATACACGATCAATTCCCGAGTTGTGTCTGCCGCAAATATCTCGGATGCTGCATGCATAAGTGCAAAGGTAAGACCCTCCGATCTGTCAAGCTGGGCTAAGGACCGCTCCAGCAGCGTTAATCCTTAAAACTTTCCGTGTCAGCAGACATGATGAAAAATCCCGACGGACGCGTTGGGTAATCTCAAAGTTATACTGCAGAACGATTCAGTAAGACCTCAATGGCCTGAGTCGAGTCTGACCAGTCTGTTCCAGATTTGAGTCCGGGGACTCGAGTTTGATTGAAATCTAGTAAGGTTTTGCCCGAATGTGCAGTTAACCGGTCCGATCCGTCGTGTGTACCGGGCCTACTAAGTTATTATCCCTTGATTATCATAAGCAAAAACCGTAGTCGATTAAATAATCGACATAGCCAGACAAAATGTGCTATTCATACAGGAATTCCAATCATAAACACAGGTACAAAGAATATGACGTGCACTGATGAATGAGTCCATGCCCGATTCTTCGAGTCAGACAAGTACTCGGGGGCTACTGACGGAGATATACCTTTAGGGTACCCAACTATGAGGGTACCTGGTTGATAACCCCCAAGAGCAGGGGATCACTGTAGCACCTCTCAATGTGGAAGTAGGGTATCGATCCGCAGGAGCAAGAAGGAAAAGTTATCTATTCCCTACAACTAAAGTGTCACAAGTTTTAGTTGATTATGCACTAAATAGGTTTAAAGAACAAGATGGTTGATTTAATGGATGGAAGTTTAATGAAACAAAATAAGAATGTAAAAGTGTCCCAATCCTCTTCAATGCAAGAGGACAAGACAAAGGTTTTCTCTTATAGGAACAATGGACATGGGTTCACTCAATCCTCTCTCCCATCTATGGTGATTATCATGTTATAGATAAAAAGTACAGACAATTGTCATGCTTTAATGGTAAACTTCTATGACAGCTACATGTCCTAAAACACATAGTTGAAAGAAAATAATCATTTGTGTTGCTAGGTCACCCTCGTAAGGCTAGCGTGGTTTGTTGTCACTCCCACATCATACTTGTTCCTTTTTACCCCAGATAAAGAATGTTGGGCGACATTACTGTCACTTAATGCCTATGCCTTCTGTCACTAGGCCACTCTCTACCCACATAATCATACATCATAATGGACAATATTCTAAACACTAGTGCAATGATTCATAATTTGTGTGCATGACCACATCTCTCTCATCTATCCACACTTGGTGGTGTCAATCACCTCATGACAAGGATAAACAAGACATTATGCATAAATCAAACCATCACATGTATCATAGAATATCTCCAAAGTATGACAAACCATAAAAGCCCCAACACAACGGTAAATGCATAACAAATATTATCTCATCCCACAATATCCACCATAGGAATTACAAAGATAGTTCCATAATCATACAAGGCACATCATATGGACTTCAACAATGATCATACATAGAGAGATTGGATCAAGTTACCACCACAAATCCAAAGTCCAGGGGGTGGACTACTCCCCCTTCATCATGGAGACGGTGGAGAAGTCGTTGTAGAAGATGGAGACCACGCCGGCAGCGCCCCACCGGAGTTCCCCCCCTCCAATCTGCAACTCCAGGTCTCTGTTTCGTGGTTTCTGTGTTTTTGCGGCGCTCCTTTCCGAAGGGCGTCAGGGACTATTTTTATAGTCGGTTTTAGGTCAAGACGGAGTCGTGGGCGAAAAGATCGACGGCAACGGAACCTCGAGGCTCCAGATGGTGGGTCCCATGTGGCCAGATTCTTTGGCCGCGTGGGCCACCCTCTTTTGGGCCTCGGGCCTCCGCTTGTTCACTTCCTTCGCTCCCAAGTCTTCTTCCTTCCAAAAACTGATGCTCGTAAATTTCCAAATCATTTGGACGTCATTTGGGTCCCTGAAACATTAAAATATGGAAAATAGGGGTTTCTGCCTACGCAGGGTTAATTCCATAAAAATAGGAAAATCATGAAATATTCCAAAAATCATTATAAAACATTGATATAACCCTTATATGATGCAAATATGATTGGAATATAAGTAATATAGTGCAAAGTTCATGTATGCATTTTACATGCATCACTGGTGCACGTATCGATTAGGCCTAACTATCAAGAGCCTACATGAAGCCCATGAAGGAAGGCCCAAGAAGATGGAATATCCTCCAAGTTAGACGAAGCCATAGTCGGTTTAGACTTTCCTTACTTGTAAATCTGAGTCGGTTGTGAACTCCCGAGACCCAGCCTATTATATAAAGGCTGGGAGGGTTCTCTCCTCCGTAATCTCAACCCTAGGTCCTTAAACATGGGATTTGATGAGTTAACCCCTCGTCAACGTCCGTGGACGCAGCCGGCAAGGTGGTGGAAGCGGGCACGGCAGGCCACACAGGACGGTCCTCGTACTCCATCTCAGGTTCCAGGACATGGATGGGGGCGGCGATCCGCATCTTCTTGCAGCTTGGAAGATCGGCGGCGGCGACCGGCGCTGGCCTCTTCTGCTCGTGCGCCCTCCCGGTCACGGCCACGGGCTCAGCTGGTTGCGGCACGGGTGCCACCTCTGCTGGTTCTTGAAGACGAAGCTTGTACGCATCCGATTCTTGGTGGGCGGCGGCAAACGGGTTCGGAGCCAGATGGATCCTGCAGAGCACCTTCTCCCCGTCGGCGACGACGGCCTGCTATAGCAGGCACCGGTGCTCCTCCATGACCCAGCCGGTGGACACCTTGTCCTTACCCTTGCCCTTCTTGAATGACAGGTTCCTTGACTCGCCGATCTTGACGCCCTCGGCATCGTAGACGTCCTCAGTCTTCTGCACTTCCCAAGTGCCGGCGCCGGCGCCATACGTGCACCGCCCGTTCTTGGGGTTGCGCTTGCAGGTGGTGAAGAAGAAGCGGTCGCCGGAGCTGACGGCCGTAGGCACGGGGGCGAACCGCTTGGCGAGGTCCTTGGGCTCCTCGCAGGCGTAGACTTGGGCGTGGCGGATGAGTTTCTCGGCCCCGTGCATCGTCTCGCCGTGGAGGAGGCACGGCAGGAAGTAGTCCACGGCCTCCTCGGCGGTAGGAAGGAAACGCTGGAACTTGTAGGCCTTGTCGAGCCCGTCCATATCCATGGATCAGGTGCTTCTCTGCTCGGCGAGATGCCGGGAGGAGAGTCGATATTGATTAGAAGATTGGCGGGAGGGAGATTGGTGTGGAGTGGAGTGGAGTGGAGTGGAGGGGGGTTCAGTTATTTATGAATGATGGAGGGTTTCCATACTTCGAGTCGGAGATCACACTCCTCTTTTGCTTGAATTCGACTCGAGTTTCCAAAACTTGCCGGTCCCGTTTCCATCTCTGCTTGAATCCGAGTCGAGCCGCTGGACGCGTTCGCACAACGAAGGAGGGTGAAGAAGCTGCGCCGAGCGCGGGACTGGAGGGAGCGTGTCTCCGAGCTGGCTGACCGTCACCTGGCTCTTTCCCCCGGTGCGCCCGCCGGGGAGGTTCTCGACGAAGCGGGTGGGCTTACCCCCACGAGCTCGCCGACGTCGTGGCGGCGCTTGATTGCGTGGATCACACGTTCGTTGGGAGACCCCAAGAGGAAGGTATGATGCAGTGTAGCAGCAGTTTTCCCTGAGTATGAAACCAAGGTTTAATCGAACCAGTAGGAGCAAGAAATCATTTTTGAAGGTTGTTGGTGGCGGAATATGGCACGGCGCAACACCAGGGAATCCGGCGCCGACGTGGAATCTGGACACAACACAATCAAACTATTTTGCCCCAACAAAACAGTGAGGTTGTCAATCTCACCGGCTTGCTGAAAACAAAGGATTAAACGTATGGTGTGGAAAACAGTAGTAAATTGCAGAGAATGAAAAGGAACAGTATTTGCAGTTGGTTGTATTATCAGTGTAAAAGATTGGACCGGGTCTACAGTTCACTAGTGGTGTCTCTCCATAAAAGATAACTAACATGCTGGGTGAACAAATTACAGCTGGGCAATTGATAAAATATTGAGCGCATGACAATGCATATATATGACATAATGATTACTATGATATTCATGTGGGCATTACGACAAAATACATAGACCGTTATCCAACAACGTCTATGACTAATAATCCACCGCCAGGTTGTCATACCAAGTTCCCCGTTAGTATTAAGTTGCAAGCAACGGATAATTGCATTAAGTAATATGCGTAATGTAAACAAATGCATTAGACCTAACGGCGCACCCTTAAGCTAAGCATCGGTTATTTTGTCCTTAGTGGCAACAACACATCCACAATCTTAGAAGTTATTGTCACTCTCCCAGATTACCGGAGGCATGAACCCAGTATCTAGCATAAATACTCACTCTTGGAGTTACAAGCATCTACTAGTAACGGAAAGCATGCAAGATCATAAATAACATATAAGATAGATTGATAATCAACTTGACATAGTATTCAATATTCATCGGATCCCAGCAAACACAACATGTAGCATTACAATAAGATGATCTTGATCATGATAGGCAGCTCACAAGATCTAAACATCATAGCATAAAGTGGAGAGACAACCATCTGGCTACTGCCATGGACCCGTAGTCGAAGGATGAACTACTCACGCATCACTCCGGAGGCAGGCATGGTGATGTAGAGCCCTCCGGTGATGATTCCCCTCTCTGGCAAGGTGTCGGGAAGAGCTTCTGAACCCTCCCGAGCTAGGGTTGGCGGCGGCGGTGTCTCTGGAACTTTTCGTGGATAATGGCTCCGGTCTTTAGGGTTTTCGCGTCGGGAGGAATAAATAGGCGAAAGGGCGGCGGCTGCGGAGCCACGAGGGCCCCACACCACCCCACGGCGTGGCAGGGGGGCCCGCGCGGCCCCATAGTGTGGGTGCCACGTGGCCCTCCTCCGTCTCTCCTCTGGACTCCGTCTTCGTGTTGGAAAAATAGGAGGTTCTGTCCAAATTTCGTCCAATTCCGAGAATATTTCCAGACTAGCTTTTCTGGAATACAAAAACAGCAAAAAACAGTAACTGGCACTGTGGCATCTTGTTAATAGGTTAGTCCCAGAAAATGCATAAAAATGCTATGAAGTGTATATAAAACATGTAACAATTGGTATAATATCAACATGGAACATCAGAAATTATAGATACGTTTGAGACGTATCAGCGATGTGCGGCCTCCTGGCGCCGCGCGCTCGACGCCTTCGAGTGGTCCGTGGGCGCCACCGTCCTCAGGGTCCTCGGCTGCGCTCGCCAGGATGAGCTCGCGGAGGAGGTCAGAGGTCTACGCCCGCCCTGAACATTTCGACGACGTCGGGCAACTACTTGATGCAATGCACGGCCAGGGATCGAGCCGGACATCTCCACTGGCACCCCAAAATACCAAAGCCAATGGGTCCGCACACAAAAATCGCCCACAGCGGCACCCAAGTGTCCGGGCCGAGCCATTTTGTGTCCGGCACCCCAAAAGGGCCTCCCAAGTTCGGAGGCCCTCTCGGGGTGCTGGACACGCCCTCCGATAGGGTTGACCCACCCGTCATAGACACGGGCTGCGCATGCGTTATTAATCGCGCCGTGCAGGAGGTCGGTCTGGCCGCGTTAATGGTGCAGTCGTCAGCGGTTTCCAACGCGACGCGACAGGACGGCGGTGCGCCTGTCCACACGCATGGCATTAACGGAGGTCACACGACGCGATCACTCCCCAGGCCACGCGAGCGGCATTGTGGCTTCCCCACGCGTTGCATTTATGCTGGCCGCACCGCCCATCGCCCACGATAAAAGCCGGCGCCCTCGCCGTGTTTATCCACCCCGCCCACCTACTCGTCCTCACTCTCCTCGTCTCACTCTATAAGCCCTCACATCCATGGCGTACCGCGGCGGGCGCACCATCGACAATGACGATGCTTGCGAGCTGCACCGGTACGAGCTCCTTGACCCTCCCGACTACCGCCCACCCAAGGGGTGGTCCGTGGCGACAGGTTGCCTCCCTGTGCCGCCACTGCCCGAGACGGCGGAGCAGATGCCCCGCTTCATCGCTCGCCGCCGGAGCTGGATAACACGGGAGGAGTGGCGCCTCCCGAGAACGACGACGGCCATGCGAACTAGGGCCGCTGGCTCGACCGCTTCGAGCACGAGCGAGAGGCGGTCATCGCCACCGTCGACGGCCCCAACGCGTTCCGTACACGTTACAACACTGTCGGGCGCCACACGTGGTGGAACGCAACCGACCACACGGTTGCGTTCGCGATCGAATCCGCCCGCCGACACACTGCCACGGGAAGCGCCATCCCGCTCCGCCTCCTTCCACCGGCACGACGCACCCCTTCCCCATGCCCCGCGCCACGTCGTGGAGGCGGCATCATCATCCGCGAACGCCGCGAGCGTTCGCCACTGCGCGGGCGCCTCTACCTTCGTCGCCCCAGGACGGAGCCAATGCCAGTTGAGGTCATCCCGGAGGGCTACGACATGCCGTTCGCGATGCGGTACGAGCATGACGGCGACAAACCGGGCTTCATGGTGGCGCTCGCCGATTCGGTGGTCACCATCTAGCGCGACAGCCCCAGCTACATGGCGACCATGGCCACGTTGGTGCAGATGACGGCCTCATCCTCCGGCGGCGCCTCCACCAGCCGTGCGCGCCGCGTCAAGACGACGCCTCCACCATTCGCGCTGCCTCCTCCTCCACCGTGGTGCTCCACGACGGCGACGACGGCCAGGACGACGACGTCGCGTGGTGGGACAAGGAGGAGTAGGCTAGGTTAGGCTAGTTGCGACGCCGTTTATCAAATTTCATTCAAATATTCTGTAATATATAAGAAATATGAATGCAATTTGAATATTTTTAAATTTATTTGCATTTGTATCTTTATTTTGGGTGCCGCTATGGGCCGCACCCCCCCCCCCCCCCCATTGTGTCGGACATGTGTCCGGCACCCCCCAACTGAGGCCCAATTGGGGGGTGCCGAACACAAATATGGTGAATGCCTCTAGAGATGCTCCCATTGGGTCCAAACCGAAAAATCAGTCCCAACGACACCCCTAACCGTCAAAGCGACCCATTTGATGTTAATTTTTACTCCATATTAAAATAGATAACCCTCTTTTTACTCCAAATTAACTTGCAGTCCTCAATTATTAATTTTTAATTCTATGTGATGTTTTATCACCTATTTGATGTTTGGCCTTTAGCACGAGAAATTACAGCGATTCTCATGAGAACCTAGCCGCCACCACCACCTCCGTCTTCACCATAGGTCGTTCCCCCTCCTCCGGCCGGCCTTGCCGATGTCGGGAGGGGTAGGGAACCCAATATATAAGTGGAGTTCTTAATAAAGGTAGCGTTTCAATATACTGGTTAGGGTTTTGGTAGCCATCTTGTTCATTAATGGAGATGTCATCGTCTACAATAAGTAATCTTACATTTGTTCGACGATGAGATCTTCTTCCCGACGTTAATGGTGGTTTTGGTAGATTAAATTTATTTAGGTATGGACATTCAGATTTTGCTTCGCCATATCAATTTTGGATTCTTTCTCATGGTTGTCGCGAGGAGGATTGTCTTTACAATATCTGTCTCGACTGCTAAATACTCGACAATGATGATTCATACTCTCGGCTCCTAATGACGTCGATCAGGCTATTTGTTTGCGTGTCCCTTAAACATCAGTGTTGGTACTCTTACCGATTGGTTGATTACTTTAATGGTTACATGCGCGGTCGTAGCCTTGGCATTATAGCTCAGATTAAAATTATGGGTGAACTCTTGTTGATATTTATAGGTCTGTGGTTTGCAATCGTTTTCATTTTCTACGGCTATCTTCAGAAAAATACAAGATTATGTCATGGAAGAAGAAAGAGTTTAAAGATTTCAAAAAAATTCTCGTTTCTTTGAAACTTCATTTTGTAATCGCTATAGCTAGCTCGTGTGTTTCTACCATGTACTATTCGCTACTATAAATATATAATGGTATTGATTGTAAAGGACCCACCTATTTGATGTTAGTAGATATCGAATATATCCTCGCGTGGCTTGATATGGCCATGTTTTGTAAAAGTGTCATATTGATCATGCATCTAATTAAGCAAAGTAGTTAAAAATGGAACTTTGGTCTTTGTTTGGCATCGAAGCGTTTGTAAAACCAAAGTATTCGAGAACTGCAATATTTCTATGCCTAGGCAAGCAATACTTCAGTTTTGGAAGACCTCATTTTTCATTTGCTTTAAATTAGTGCAGTTTACTAAATATTAAAGTATAAAACTATAGTTTTTTCTAAAGTCAAAGACCTCAGATTATTTAAACCCATAGTATTTTCAGATACCATAGTTTTCTTGAAATAGTTAAAAAATATTTTGCTCTCAAGGGCACACTAAAATGACGCTAACAGTCCAGTTCACGAGTTGGTATACTGTTCCATGCATAAAATGTGGCAGAACTTGTGCCACTCTGTTTGTCTTCTTCTCTGAGCTTCCTCTATAAGTTTTTTCTTCAGCTCGGTCATTTTCAACAAGAAGATTGACGAAGTCACGAAGACCATAAGATTACATTCAAGCCAGTCTGCAGACCTGAACATTGAACAAGCAGGCACGTAACCAGGTACGTCCTTTGAACCGTGGAAGTAGAGGAAATTGCAGCAGCACACCAAAACTTCTGCGCACTTTCGCGCGAGTTGTGGCACTAGCACCACCCATGGATTGTGGAAGTCATATGATTGAGAGTGCGACCATGTCTATATAGCCTCGAGAACTAACTTGTAAAAGGGGAAAAACTCTGCATGCGGTGGCACTTTGACTGCATTCGGACAGGTTTAATTTCCAGGCAACTTACATACGAGTTGAAATGTCAACTCTGGACCAGGCACACCATAACCTATCATTTTTGTGACATCTTTTCCGAACGGAGGGAGTATATAAGTATCGCTAATTTAATCAATCGAGCTCACATGTGACGGCTTGAGAGTTGAGCTCTGACAGATAAAACATGCGGTACGCCTTCACCACCGTTTTGCTGCAGGTGCTCATGTTGCTCGCGCTATCGAGCGCGGCGGTGCAAGTCGGCGTCGGCGTCCTGCATCCGGTAGGCGACGCGAGCGCAGAGGACGGCGTGAGCATTTCCGTGGCGCCGGAGGCGTACCACCGGCAGCTGCTGGAACCGATTGGTAGTGCCTCGCCTGAAGATGCTACTACAACTACAGGTACACCACTTACCTTCAAACCTCGTTGTTACGTAAAAATAGCTAGAAATTGTGGGCATCAGCAAAGTGTGTGTGAAAAAAAAAAAAATAACACAAATTATTGAAGTAGAGTCCAAATCTCTCCTCCGGCCTGAATTCTCTGCCACCTCGGCCAAAAACAAGAAAATGTTTCTCCCCTGCAATTTGTCATCGAACGCAAATGCCCCGTATGCAGGACGACGCCCGCGGCTCCATCCCTCCCGTCCCGGTCTCCGCCTCCCCACATCACACCTCGCCGCCGCCTGCCGCGAAGGGCGTGCGGTGGTGGGGATTGACGATTTGGCGTTGCCTATGGGGCAGACGCGGAAGAAGCTAAGCGGCTTCGCGCCGTGGCTCTAGTCTTCCAGGTAGAGGCCTACGTGGTGCAGCCCCCCCTCGCCGAACCTAGGTGAGGAACTCCAAACCAATCCCGACTCCTAATATGCTCGATGGGATTCACTGTGCCGTGTCGACTTCTTTACCAAGCACGCATGTCAATAGGATATAAGAACTCATTTATCATTCAGACTGATAATTCATAATAGGAGGAGCAGAGGGATGCTCCTTGATTTCGTGATGGGTTGGATGGAGCATTTTTGGTTTCACTTTCTCCATTAAGACCTTGTTTGTTGCAGTACTAGGGTATTTTAGGGGATTGGAGGGGATAATCCTCTAGTGGATTGGGTGAAACCCCAAACTTCACCTAATCCCCTAGGGGATTGGGGATCCAATCCACTAGCTAGGGTAGTGTATTGATTATTGAGAAAAATGAACTAAAGTTTGGGATTTGTGGGGAAAGGGGGATAAAAACCTGTCCAATACACTAGAAACAAATGATGTTTTGGATATGTGGTGATTTTGGGGTTTGACCGGGATAATCCCCACCAATCCCTAAAAAAACTCTAGAAACAAACAGAGCCTAAGGCTGGGAAGATAGGACTGATAACAGTTACACCTGCACGACCCCCCACAGACAGTGAAATTGCAATGTTCAGTGTAAATATATTAAAATACGACACATTTTACGAATTGATTTGTCACAAGCCTTGAGAGATAACATCCACAATGCATGTTTTTCTATCTCCAATTCCTATCGACGATCGATTTATACATAAGTACCTGATCCTCTTGGTGCCGACCTCGGTGCCCAACCTGCATACTATGTCAGAATCTAAACAAATGAGTTTAACACATTATTTCCATTTTCTGTCCGTAGAAGAACATTCATTTGCTCATATAGATAAACGAACAGTATCGGAAATATTTTCATTCGGTATGTGTAATTCTCCTAGGGATTGTAACTGTAACAGTATCACATAAAAACATGTGGCGCTCCCTGTGTTGTGCGATGAAGTGCAATGCTAAATTGTGGTCACCTTCAAACATCCTCATGTGTTCGTTATTGTAGAGGGAATTTGATTGCTCTGGTGCTATTTTTCCCCATAGCGCATGATAACGTCGCCTACCGGATGCTCCTTGATTTCGTGATGGGTTGGATGGAGTATTTCTGGGTTCGGTTTCTCCAATTTTGGCTGGGAAGATTGGAGTGATGATAGTCACACCTGCACGACCGCCTGACACACAGTGAAATTGCAATGTTCAATGTAAATATATTAAAATACGCACATTATACAAATTGAGTTGTCACAAGCCTTGAGAGATAGCATCTAAAATGCATGGTCTTCTATCTCCAATTCTTATCGACGATCGACTTATACATAAGTACCTGATCGTATTATTGGGGACCTCGGTGCCCAACCTGCATACTATGAATGCGGCCGTAACGCAGGGGCACACTGCCGCCACCTTTCAGAAATTAGTACCATGAATGAATTTAACACATTGTTTCCATTTTCTGTCGGCAGATAAAAGGCATTCATTCGGTATGTGTAATTCTCCTAGGGATTGTAACTGTAACTGTAACAGTATCACATAAAAAATGTGTCGTTCCCTGTGTTCGGATGAAGTCCAATGCCAAATTGTGTTTACATTCTCATGTGTTCGTCATTGTGGAGGAAATTTGATTGCTGTGGTACTATTTTTTTCCATAGCGCATGAAAACATTGCCATCTGCGGACAGACATTATACTAAAAACTTCTCTTATTGCAGAAATCAAGAGGAAGAATACCAGAATATTAGCGAAAGGAAATTCAGAAGCTCTGACTAGACGCTACACAAAGAAACTGAAGATTGCTGTGCCAGAGAAACCGGGTTTTAAAGCTTTTGTGAACGCAACTAGTCAAAAGGTCACCGGCTACTGTATTGATATCTTTGAGGCTGCTGTGAAGAAGCTACCTGATGATCTTGACTATGAATTCGATGTCTTTGCTGGTTCCTATGACGAATTAGTGTGCAATGTGTCTTCAGGGGTGGGTGAGCCTTGCTCCTTGTACTTGCATGTCATTTGTGAGAATCACATACTTACATCGTACTTGTTGGTTGTTATGACCAGATCTTTGATGCCGCAGTGGGTGACGTAACTATAACTGCCGAGCGAGCTGTATATGTGGACTTCACGATGCCATACAACGAGTCTGGTGTGTCACTGCTTGTGCTCACCGAGAATGACTCAAACTCAACAATTGAATGGGTATTCTTAAAGCCACTTACAACAGAACTATGGCTAGCAACTGTGGGCGGTTTCTTCTTCACTGGACTTGTTGTGTGGATGATTGAGCGTCCCAGAAACCTGGAGTACCAAGGACCAAGTTCGAGACAGTGCAGCACTGCTCTGTACTTTTCTTTCTCGACCTTGACATTTTCTCACGGTTAGGGGCTCAAATTTTCTGACAGTGTTTGAAGCATTATAAGTTGTTAATGTAGTTCTGGCATACTCTAATTTCTTGATTACTATAATATGTGCAGGCCAGATTATTAAAAGCCCTCTGTCAAAAATTGTTGTGGTAATATGGTGCTTTCTTGTGCTTGTTATAGTGCAGAGCTACACAGCTAGCTTATCCTCCATTCTGACTGCAAAGAGGCTCCGGCCTTCAGTAACTGATCTTGACCAGCTCCTGTCAAGTGGTGACTCTATTGGATACCAATCTGGATCGTTTGTACACTCTATCCTGACAAAGCAAGGCTTTGCCGAAAAAATGTTAAGGCCCTATACAAATAAAGAGGAATACGCTGAAGCTTTGAGAAAGGGATCAAAGAATGGAGGTGTCTCAGCTATCGTTGATGAGATCCCCTACATAAAATATTTTCTCTCCGACCCTCAGTACATTGATGAATTCCAGATGGTTAACCGCATATACAATACTCCTGGATTTGGTTTCGTAAGCTTCTCGCTCCAGTGGTTCAGCAGATTCAGTCTGCATCATTACCAAAACTACGCTGTATTTTTTATAAAACAATATGGTCTGACTAGCATTGTGTATCTCTTCCAGGTGTTTCCTCGAGATTCTCAGCTGGTGCATAATCTTTCCGTTGCCATCTTGAACCTGACAAGTGGGGACGAGGGCTCACAAATTCAAGCGGAATGGTTGGGCACAGCGACGCCCTTGCCGAGTTATGGCATACCCAACACAGATTCGGCACCTCTTACTTTGCGAAGTTTCTCTGGTCTATTCCTCGTCACTGTATGTATCTCAGCTCTCATGCTGTTGATAAGCATTGCCGGGTCAGTTCATGCCAATTACACGAAAGTGAGAGAATCTGATATGAAGACTGCCCATGGGGATGGGGGAGGAGAAGGCAATGGAGGATCTAGTCCACTGAGAACGACATGGGCAATGGGTCTATGACTGATCAGAATCAGATCGACCATGAAGCCAGAAATGAAGATCCCCAGGGTATCCATGGGAGTGGAGAAAGTGTTGGTGACGAAGAATCGAATGGCTCTCTGCCCGTGCACACCGTCCAGATAGAGATGGGCACTCGCTGAGATGCCAACTCTATTCTGCATCACACGTAATGAAGAAACAACACACTTTCTTCTTTGGCAGATTGTCACCAATCTGCTAAGTAAATGAGTATAAGAAACTCACGGATTATGGTATTATGGGTTCCTCTGTTGCCAGTTGCGGTCCGACCCATAGTTTAGGTAGGAATAGCAATTTTAGTTAGTGACTGATGCCCAGATTATCGTCTGAATTTATTATTATTTGGTCTTATTTTTTTGAAGAGCCTACTTGGCAAGTTCCAGTTAGAATCCTACTAGCTGCCTGACGTTATAGGATGGTTTTTTCCTTAGTTTTATGTACATGCTGAATAGAAAGCCCCATAGAAAGCTGAGCGTAGGAAAGCTTGATGAGCATGTCCACAGTTTCAATTCTTGCACATTGTAAGATACTTCTCGTTTTTGTTTCTGGAATCAGAGATTTCTCTATGAAGATATACTTGATAATAGCTGATTGACTGGTTGATATTGGTCAATGTGACTCTTTGAAAGTCTTAATTATCCAGTGATATTAGTAAAACCGTATACACATGATCATATCATTACCTAGTTTTTTCCTTCATGTGTACAGATTCTCACTGTTTACCATGGTTATAATGTCAGAGGTATCTTGTATCGTGAGCTGGCTCGGCTTCTGGCTACTCTGGCCGCTATGTATTGTTTCGTTTGAACCAGTTGCCTTTCGGCTCGCGAAGTTGGAAAGTGTATGCTGTGATAAAGTGGATTCTGTTCATGGTTCAATAAGGTTGCTTAAAGAGCTCTATCTGAAAGAATGTTGCACGTTTGTATGATTCTTTCGAAAATTGGATTTTCAAATTGACAGATTGACAAGTGGGTCATGCATGCTCGATAGAATTAAAAAGTTCTAGCTCGAAACATAGGAAATGTATTGCAGGTTAATACAAGGTTAAGAAGATCACATGAGCAAGAGCTACAACCATTCTATTTTGACAGAAGCATATCGGCAGGAGAGTTACATCCGTGACGATCGTACAAGGAAGAATCAATCAGTACAGTTTGGTAAGAATTCCATCGAGATAATTTAACTGACAGCTGCAAACGAGAACTGGTTGTGCTGTCCCTGAAGATCGAAATTGTGATTGCAGCTTTTCATCTGGAACGCTGCTTCTGCCTTGTCATCAGCCAAAAGGCTTTGCAGTAACTGGCCGAGGTCCTGATCAGCTTCCGCCGGGAAAGTTTGCTGTTCCTCCCCGAAAAGTTCTCCCCATGTACAGCTTTCCGTGTTGTCGTCAGCTTCAGGCCCCTCCGTGGACGCAGTCGGCAAGGTCGTGGAAACAGGCGCGGCAGGCGTGGACCACGTCGGACAATCCTCGTACTCTACCTCAGGCTCCGGGACGGGGACGGGGACGGGGGCGGCGATGCGCATCTTCTTGCAGCTCGAAAGATCGGCGGCGGAGACCGGCGCTGGCCTCTTCTGTGCGTGCGCGCTCGCGGCCACGGCCACGGGCTCTGCTGATTGCGGCGCGGGTGCCTGCTCTGCCGGTTCTTGGCGACGAAGCTTGTACGCGTCCGATTCTTGGCGGGCGGCGGCGGGCGGGTTGGGAGCCAGATGGATCCTGCAGAGCACCTTCTCCCCGTCGGCGACGACGGCCTGCGGCAGCAGGCACCGGTACTCCTTCATCACCCAGCCGGTGGACGTCTTCTCCTTTCCCTTGCCCTTCTTGAACGACAGGGTTCTGGACTCGCCGATCTTGACGCCCTCCTTGTCGTAGACGTCCTCGGTCTTCTGCACCTCCCAGGTGCCGGCGCCGGCGCCGCGCGCGCACCGCCCGTTCTTGGCGTTGCGCTTGCAGGTGGTGAAGAAGAAGCGGTCGCCGGAGCTGACGGCCGTAGGCACGGGGGCGAACCGCTTGGCGAGGTCCTTGGGCTCCTCGCAGGCGTAGACTTGGGCGTGGCGGATGAGTTTCTCGGCGCCGTGCATCGTCTCGCCGCGGAGGAGGCACGGCAGGAAGTAGTCCACGGCCTCCTCGGCGGTAGGAAGGAAGCGCTGGAGCTTGTAGACCTCGTCGAGCCCGTCCATATCCATGGATCAGGTGCTGCTCTGCTCGGCGAGATGCCGGGAGGGAGAGTCGATATCGATTAGAAGATTGGCCGCGAGATGCCGGGAGGGAGAGTCGATATCGATGAGAAGATTGGCGGCTAGATGGCGGGAGAGAGATTCGATATCGATGAGAAGATTGGCGGGAGGGAGATTGGTGTGGAGCCAAAGAGTGGAGGGGGTTCAGTTATTTATGAAGGATGGTGGCACTCCTCTAGTCCTCTTCACCACGGATTGCAAAACTTGCCGGTCCCGTTTGCATATTTTTGAATCCGAGTTGGTGCTTCTCGTCACCGATAGTAATTCTGAATCCTTATTACTTCCAGGTCCGTACTTATGAACGAAGATATGTTTTGAAACTTTTGAGTCCGAGTTGGCGCTCCTCTTAAAGACAGATTTGAGTTTGGAAAGCTATGATCGCTCCGCCGTATTCCGCGGCCATCGTCGGAGAAGATGCCGAGAAGACGTAGTCATAACTTCCCCGTTTCGCCAGCAACAGCGTTGCACACCATCGCCCTTCGCTCGAATCTCTGGCCACCGCCGAAACCATTAGAGCATCCCGATATCCCGCTGGAATCACCGGTCGGAGCATTGCCGTCCGCCATGTAGCAATTTTTTCCTTCCTATGATGCAAAACAGAAGAACATCGGTAGCAGTTCTCCTTGCTATGATGCAAAACAGAAGAACACCGGTAGCAAATTTCTGCTACAATGAACCGCATGAAGAAAAATTGTATCTTGTGAGAAGACATTTACTACAAACATTATGTGGATTTGCATCAAAAGAGGCAAAATTCTGCTACAAACTTTGCAAAAATTTGCACCACATTAAGAAAATTGCATCATGTGAATAAGAAATTGCTACAATCACTCTATGAATTTGCATCAAAGGGAGAAAGAAATTGCTACAAATCTTACAACAATTTGCACCGCATGTAGCAAAGAAAAAAGAAGAAAAATAGCTCTCGGTTCCGAACACGCAGCTCAGCCAATGTAGCTTCCCTCCGACCTCCGGCAGGTGTGGGGCCATCTCAGCACCCTGGCTGCTACAACCGGCATCGCCACCACCGGGAGCATCATGAGCAGATGGGGGAGGACGGTGCGAGGACGGAGCAGGTGGCGATGAGCTCGGCATAGGAGGATCTAGGGGAGAGACGGGGCGACGCAGGCGCTTGAGGAAAGTTGCTGCAGCGGCGTCATGCACAGGATGCGGTGCTCGGGCCATGAGTGAGGGCGCCGGCCTGAAGGCGGTGGTGGCTATGGCCATGTGCGAAAATCTTGAGGAAAACAAGGTCCGAACAGGCGTGCGCGAGAGGATAAGGTATCGGCCGGGGAGACGCGTGTGAGGCCGAAATTCCAGGGCGTGAGCCTTGTGGTGGGTCCGCAGGGACGCGTGGCAAGCTCTCCGTGCGGAGGACGCGAGCTACGGATCCCCGGAGGAATAGTAGGCTTTTCCTTCGAGTTTCCATGTCGCGATGGTATATTTTGAATCCGATAAATGGACCACTCCGCACTGCAGATTAACCGGCGAACATCTTCGCGACATAGAAATGGACCTTGACCAAATAAATAGGTATGACAATCTTGTTCAGAAGCTTTGCTGATGTTTCCTTGCTATTTGTATATCGTGGACGGATTAGTTTCAGACTTTCACGCACATCATGTTGTTCGAGCATTTGTGGTCTCACATTTGTATTTGCGGATCTCCTAAGACTAAAGGAAGATCCCTGAGAGATTCAAGCGTCCATGAGCCCGTATGGTATCAATTGGGTTTCATTAATTAAACTCATAGGTCAGAGCTAGTTCGCCTCTGAATTCTATTCTATCAGCATCTTGTTTACTTAAGGCGTACTTATCTAGACGGAAAATAACGGCTCTCGGGTATCAACGATATATGCAAAATAAGTTAAGAAATTAGAAACAAAATTTGTTTGTGCTCAAAGATGATTAAGTCTTGTATTCATACAAAAAGTTTGGCCTGAAAATGATTCTCATATAAAATTATAAATCAGGGGCAAAACATTTATGACGAATATAACGTGCATATAGTATTATAGTGTATTTTTTAGCAAATCATTTTATCCAGGTTGAAATTAAAGTTATTTTCTGGCGAATTTTTTTATATGGGTACAATAACTGATCATGTTTGTCTGATTGAAAGTTTCGAAAATTTTAAATTAGTTTTCGAATTACTATTTATTTAAAAACTAAAAAATATCGAGTGCACTGCTAACCATGTGCGCCAACGTATTTTCGGTTCCTATCTACGATACTAACTAGGCGCACTCTACAAATATAGTTTTGCTATAACACATAACGTACACATAACATATATAGGTGCCAGCCCACATTTGCCCGTGACAATTGTAGTAGAGGTTAAGTAAGGGTATGCATCAACAGTGGCGGAGTGATCTTGGGCCGCTGTTGGGGGGTCGAATGGGCTAATTACCACTGGTTTTGGACAGAAATGGGTCAAAAAGTATAAATTTTTCTTGGGCTGCCCAACCCCCACCCTGAAGTGTGCATAGGCCCGCCTCTGCGCACCAAGCCTCTACATCAATCGATGCACACAAATATGCATGCAAGATTGATCTACGCCTGTTTTGATCGCCGCTTGTTTTGCAAATGAGCCCGTCAAGCATGTCATATGCAACTTTTGACTACCTTTTAGCCATGTTTGGGTTTACTTGAGATTTATAAAATATACTCCTTTTCCCAGATACTGCATTTCTACGCGAAGGACATTGATTTTCTTTAGTAATCGAGCTTATTACCTTGAGTCTTCGTGAGCTGGAGCTCTAACTGAGCATAGGCCAAGCTCAGGCTTAGCTTGTTGACAACCTACCAATGCTTGGATGCTGATCTATGTGTCATGCAAACATGCTACACTTGTAATCTGTTCCTAGTGATCAAGCTGTTGCTACCTAGAATGGAATCGATAAAACGAAACGAAGAGAGCTTTGGGGGCAGAAGAGTTTTTGATCTGTGTGTATCTAAATTGCTGAGAAAATATGCTGGTTCTTATACGATTTTCTCCCACAATTTATTCGTTTATCACATCACACATGCAAAGTAAAACACCCGGAACGTACTCAAATATCATCGCACTATTGTCTTTATCCAATATCGATCATGGCAACCTACATACATTAATCAAAGTGGCTCATAGAAAATCCAGCGCCTAAACATGGCAAGGCATCTCTCTGGTTGGTACGCCGGCACAGTATGTCCACCGCCCTGTAGTGAAATTAAGCAATATGTCTGGGTTTATGTGCTAGTGAATGATGATGATAGAACTGAAACACAAGATCCCTCGTCACACAATTTTTATGTGGGCCCCTTGTGTAAGATGGTGGCTCGAACCTCAGTTTTGAGAATGAAAATCTCGAGACCTATGGTTGGACATCGACCTCATCGGTGTGACTATCCCTTTTTAAAAGGCTTAACTTAGAAGCTGTGTAGCTTTATTTGTTTCGGTCTTTTCATAGCGTTAGAGATATTTTGGTGAAATTATTGCCGGGAGTCATACGTCATCGGATTTTTTGGATGATTTTATTAAACTTTATTGTCTGTTTGTAATAATGGGTCCATCTAACGTTGACTGAGAATTATCTCAATCAGCTGACGATCAGCATCGTACGTTGGTTTTATTCTTTTACTTGTTATACTCACATTTTGTTTCAGTTTGGCATATGGGCTCTTTTTGGGCTTAGCTGGCTGTGTTGTTTGTGCCCCAGTCAATTTTTCTATAACGTCTAGAAAATTCTCAGTTACACACCGACTTGCAACTGAAAAACCTTAGTTGCAATCCAACTTGTAACTGAAAAATCCTCAACTACAACTGAAAAACTCAGTTGCAAACCGAGTTACAGCTAGGAAAAAATATTCCCGTTTGCAACTGAAAAATCTCAGTTGCAACCCGACTTGTAATTATGAAAAACTCAGTTAGAACTCTCAGTTGCAAACCTCACCCGCAACTGTAAAACCAGTTGCCAACCCAGCCTCAATTGAAAAAATCTTAGTTTCAACCCGAGTTACAATTAGGAAAAACTCACTTGCAACTCCACTGACAGCTGAAAAAAATCTGGGTTGCAGTTGTTAGTCATAGCTGGAAAATTGGACTTAAAAATGATGGGCACAAAACAAAGGCATATGCAAAAACAAAGATCTACACACAAGCAAAAGCGATCAGCTCGTAGCACAACAAAAAAGAAGAAAGAAAAGCCCACAAGTGTTTCTAAGGGCCCAATATGTTTACTAGAAGAACTAAAAAAAAAGTCCCACAGGTAAACACGCTTGCGTTTTTTTTTTTTTGCGAAGAGAGAACTACAAGAAGCTGACCAAGCTTCACAGAAAGGTCCAGGAAACAAAGAAAATTACAGGTAAACACGCTTGCGTTGCTGGTGTATGAATCTTGACACCTAGATCCGATGGTTATGACCCTAAGTGAGATTTAACTACTTCTCGGCTAGCTGAGATTCAACAAATCCGCTTATGGAGAGAACGGATGTAATCCTCCTTCCAGAAAAACTTAGTTTGAGGCAAGCTTAATTCGAGTTAGCATTAAAGAAAATCGGATTGATGCCCAGCGGTAGAAAAAATAGTATGATGTGACAGTTCTTATTATTTTGATACGAGGATAAATTTAATTGAAAAACGTGATGAGAAAGTTAAAGACGTTACCGGACTCTTTCAACACTTATATGATCGATCGGATGATCATGATCCTAATATACTGACATGGTTTCACGAAATGATCCTATTGTCCTCATCTTATCTATAGGAAAACAAACGACCAGGCGCATCTCACGCGCCCTTCGATTCGAGGGAGAAGAGAGCCATGGTGGCGGCGAAGCGCATCGGCGCCGCCGGCGACCCTGCGGTCGCACGAGAGAGAAGGAGAGGAAGGGGGTCTCGTTGGCAATTTTACACGGAATTCCTTCATATTTCCCATAATTACAATCCAGTCCTTGGCGGGGGGCAACCATAAAATTTATGCGGGCAACCGGCTTCCACCGGGGGGGGGGGGGGGGGGGGCGACCGGGCAACGTGGCAGCCCCCCATGGGTAGAAAATCCCGTGGTACTGTAGCTAGCTACAGTGCCCCGATGGGGGGCAACGTGCGCGGATCCTGGCCGTCCGTCGCGCGCATCGGACGGCCATGGATTGCAGGCGACGTGGACGAATGACGGGGCACGGTTTCTTCCGCCTGTTATATATATAGTAAGATGTTATATATAGTAAGATTGTGATGCAGCACAGACTCCATCCAAAATGAGCTACCTGCCGCCGCACGCAACGTGGCAATTCGCGAGCCATTCATCGTAACAAATCGCACGCGCGCTCCACCTGAACGTCAAGGACGAAGCCGGTTGCTGCCTGCTACCCGCCATAAAACCCCCCGCCGCACACGACACGAGGCAAACCCCATCGCCGCTCGCTACTCCACCACGATGCCGCCGCCGCCGCCGCACATCGCCGTGGTGGCCTTCCCCTTCAGCTCCCACGCCGCCGTGCTGCTCTCCTTCGCGCGCTCCCTCGCCGCCGCCGCGCCGGCCGGGACGGCACTCTCGTTCCTCACCACAGCCGACTCCGTCGCGCAGCTCAAGAAAGCCGGCGCGCTCCCGGGGAACCTGCGCTTCGTGGAGGTCACGGACGGTGTGCCGCCGCAGTCGTCCTCGGGAGTGGCGACAATGCTGCCGCCGCCGCGCCGGATGGAGCTGTTCATGGCGGCTGCCGAGGCGGGCGGTGTCAGGGACGGGCTCGAGGCGGCCCGGGCATCTGCGAGTGGCGCCAGGGTGAGCTGCGTTGTCGGGGACGCCTTCTTGTGGATGGCCGGCGAGGCCGCCGCCGCTGCCGGGGCGCCGTGGGTGCCCGTCTGGACCGCCGCGTCCTCCGCCCTCCTCGCTCACCTCCGCACCGACGCGCTCCGCCGGGACGTCGGCGATCAAGGTACGTACGACTGTACGAGCTCTGGTATTCCGTTGCGATCTTCAAACGAAGTTTATTACACGATCGTTAGTCGTTAGAGATTGGGACTTGAATTGTCAGATAATCTGCATGTCGTTATTCTTATCTTTACTGTTATTTTTTGAACTGTTAATTAATCTGCATCCCCTGCACTGCAGCCGCGAGCAGAGCCGACGAGCTGCTGACCGCGCACGCCGGCCTGGGCGGCTACCGCGTCCGGGACCTCCCCGACGGCCTCGTCTCCGGCGACTTCAACTTCGTCATCAGCCTCCTCCTGCACCGCCTGGCGCACCACGTCCCCAAGCACGCCACCGCCGTCGCCCTCAACACCTTCCCGGGCCTCGACCCGCCCGACCTCGCCGCCGCACTCGCCGCCGAGCTCCCGAACTGCCTCCCCCTCGGCCCCTACCACCTGCTCCCCGGCGCCGAGTCAAATGCCACCGACGAAGCACCAGCCGACCCGCACGGCTGCCTCGCCTGGCTCGACCGCCACCCCGCGCGTTCCGTCGCGTACGTCAGCTTCGGCACGGTCGCCTCGCCGCGGCCGGACGAGCTGAGGGAGCTCGCGGCCGGGCTGGAGGCGAGCGGCGCGCCGTACCTGTGGTCGCTGCGCGAGGAGTCGTGGCCGCTGCTGCCGGCGGGGTTCCTGGAGCGCGCGGCGGGGATGTTGGTGCCGTGGGCGCCGCAGGTGGGCGTGCTGCGGCACGCGTCGGTGGGCGCGTTCGTGACGCACGCCGGGTGGGCGTCGGTGCTGGAGGGCGTGTCCAGCGGCGTGCCCATGGCGTGTCGCCCCTTCTTCGGCGACCAGACGATGAACGCGCGGTCCGTGGCCAGCGTGTGGGGCTTCGGTACGGCGTTCGACGGGCCGATGACACGCGGCGGCGTCGCAAACGCGGTGTCGACGCTGCTCCGGGGGGAGGAAGGGGAGAGGATGAGGGCCAAGGCGCAGGAGCTGCAGGCCATGGTGGGCAAGGCGTTCCAGCCCGACGGCGACTGCACCAAGAATTTCGATGAGTTTGTCAAAATAGTTTGTTGCGTGTGATCTAGTCTAGTACAAAATGTACAATGCTAGAACTATTGGTGTTCTTTTATGGATCATGAGTTGTGTTGGTTCTTCACTAGTTTATCGAATTAAGGAGCATCGCTTCTCTATTGGAGTATCGGTTAAATCTTTTGAATGGAAGTCTGATTTTTCATTTGCTTCAAAATTTGAGTTCCTGGTGAGTAAATCGACAAAACAAGATCAATGTTGGACATGTTTTGAGAAAGTTCAATTTTTTAATGTGAAATTGTATTGAAACTAAAATGAAATTTAAATTAAATTAAATTATCATATTTGGCATGTTTCATTTCGATACGACGTATATTCTAGTATAATAGAGGTCTCGTGCATAATGCTTCTTTGTGACACCACATATATTTCATCAAGATTCGGCATATATAAAGAGTTTCATAGTGTTTTTTAACATACCTCTTACAAATCTGTTATTTTTTTGTAATTTGTGCGTCTAGTTTTTATTATCTAAACATATTTTTATAGCAATGAAATATCACTGAAATAGTTCCATGATAGAAATAATACCGTACAATTTTTAATAAAAAATGGCAAACTTTATATTTCTAGAACAATTATTAAAAAAGTATAGTTGTTTTGGAATTGAGTACTAAATATTATTTCCTGTCAGAATACATCATACATACATTCGTCAAAATATAGGCCTGGTATATGGATACATGCATATGTGGCACCTGCTGATTGGTTGTAGCATGTCCGGTAGAGGGTGGAGCCGTTAGAAATGTCTTTCTGGTAGTAAATCGCCTTTTAAATTCAACCCCACTAAACATGTCTTAGAATAATGGTACATTCGACATATACTAGTGCCTCCACCCCTGTACCCCTAAGTTTGGTGAGATTATTTCTCACCTTGGTTGCATCTGTTGCGGTTGCCCGTGATGTCGGTGGCTCCAGTTTGCTCTAGGCCCATCGTCGCCGCACCGCCACAGACAGCCGCATCGGCTCTGACTCCATCAAGATCTTCGAGAGGAGGCGGGTGGCGGCCATGCGAAGTGAAGTTGTGTCCCCTTGATATGTTTCTGAGTGGAGAAGAAGATGGAAATACAGAGGATAAGGTGGTACATTGGTTGGGAGAGCATAAAGAGGGGAGATTGTGGAGCCTTGGCGTTGACACGCGTGGGGTCAACTACTAGGGAGCAATACTATAAAATGGAAACCTTTGGTTATGATAGTTGCACCTTCCTATATTGTAATAATGACTTATGAGCAAATGAGGTAGACATAATTTAGAAGCACTTTAGGTGAAATTCACTTTGGCACTAGGTGCATATGCACCCGGTATTTGAAGAACATATTTCCAAATATCAAAAAATCTGAAATAAAATTTTGCGTATACATCTTTGCATTCTATGGGTTCACAACGTCGTTTCATCGAAAACCGATATTTTTTGTATCCTGTATAATAAGACAAAAAAAATATTGTGAACAACCATATTTTCACATAAAAAGAGTCATGTGTAAAGGGTGCTTATACACCCGGATCCAAAACACCACTCCTCGCTTTTAGCTTTTTCACGAATTGACGTGAATCTAAAGAGTAGCACCTAGAATAACTCAATGGTTAAGTTTAAGTACTCAAGTATAGGAAACCGGATGAACATACGAAAATTTACTTCCTTTCTAAGAAACCTCTTTTTGATGTGCACATGAAAGAGTAGTGGCTAGGGTCGGTGGAGGACGGGTGGAGTTGTGTGTCCGGCAGATCGACTGGAACCCGGTCCGTCTCCGTGTTCGTTCGTGTGGTAGCAGGTCTCGCTCTTCCGATCTATAATTTTAATCATTGGCAATGGTTGCTACTCTGGTGCATTGGTCCTTCATGGTCTAACACGACGGCTTCGCGTCTGTCTACTACAATAAACTTTACTACAACAAGTTTTACTTGGCTCCGTTAGAGAGGGGTGAGGATGGCGGAGCGCCTTCGGCTCGTTCCACTGATTTTAGTCGTGCTAGGTGTCCAGAGACATATTCGTAATTTTTGTTGCTTTTGGGACTTTTTGTACTATTGTTGATAATAATTTATCGGTCAATCTTATCGGAAAAAATTAAGAGTAGTGCCTAGGATAATTTTCAGTGTGCATGGGTAAGTGCAGTAAACCTGATAGGAATTAAAAAACATCACATTTTCAACAAAACTGAAATTGTGCGTGTCCACTAGCAAGAGGCGTGATGTCACCAAACAGAGTCACCTAAACTGACACAACAACTGTGTATCAAAATTTCATGTCCATCCAACAAATTTTCATTGAACTGGAAAAGGGTTGCTAAATTAGGGCATCTCCAACCGGGTGGGCAAATCCCGTGCACCCCTTAATGTTCGGGCGGACAACCCTGACAAAAAACACGCACCCAAGCCCCCCCCCCCCCCCCCCCCCCCCCCCCCAATGCCCGGGATGTTCGTAAAAGCACAAAGCTAGGCCATATATATGTGTGTGTGCGTGTGGGAGGGGGAGGGGGGGGGGGGGGGGGGACGCGCCCGCCGCGTCGGATCCGACAGGACGGACCCACATTGCATCCCAAATCGGACCAAACCCTCGCCCACCGCCCCAAACGCCCGGCATACATCTCGCATATCCGCCGCTCCCCGGCACGTTTTACACCGCCGAATTCTGATTGTAGTAAATTGTAGTAATGGATTCATCGGCTGAAGAGTACGATTACTCGGTCGTAGATGACACTACAACAGGAACACCCCCTCCCCCTATAGCAACACATTCATGTGTATCTAAATATTCATATAAGCGTGGCTAGTGACTTTACCAACGGATAAGTGTGTTGCTTTTTTTGGGCATTGCAAAGACATAATGCAACACATATACGTGCTTGGTAACCAATGGAATATCCGTTGCAAAAATAGCTACATATTTGAGGTAACAACTGTATGCGTTGCGTTATTGGATGCGTCGGCCACGTCGGATCTGACAGGATGGACCCACATTGCATCCCAAATTGGACCGAACCCTCGCCCACCGCCCTGAACGCTTGACATACATCTCACATATTCGCTGCTCCCCCGGTACGTTTTATACCATCGGACATGCCATAACAGGATTTTGATGGTCGTAAATTTTAGGAATGGGTTCGTCGGATGAAGAGTACGATTACTCCGTCGTAGAGTTTATGTACAAAGTGTTCATCGAGGATAACTATGAGGACGAGATCAGAGCCGACGATGATGCAGACTTCATGGCGATTATGAGCACAGAGGAATTGGAGAAGAAGGAGAAGCATGTTCTAAACTTATGGGGTTCGATAAAGGGCCGGATAGTTGTGCCTCGTGATAGAATCAAGGGCGTGCGTGATATCTACAAGGACTACTAATACGTCCATTTTGCATCACTATTTTATATCATAATTTGCTGTTATTCATTGATATATTTCATATTAGAATACAATACTTATGTTATTTTATCTTATTTTGCATGTTTGACGACTAAGGGGGATTTAACTGCCAGAGTCTGGAATCAGCTGGAAAAGGCACCGTCAAGATACTATATTTCTGCAACTCCAAAAATTCCGAGAAAATTCAGAGATTATTATTTTGTGAGAAGACGAGTGTAGCTAGAAGACATAGCAGACGGGAGCCACCAGGGCGCCAGACGCCCACTGGCAGCGGTCCACCTTGGACCGCGTCTGAGGCCCACCTGGCGTCCCTGGGTCGCCTCCAGCTCCCCTCTCCCGCGTATATCTTCTCCGTGACCTAAAAATCACAGGGGACGCTTCAAAGAAATATTCCGCCGCCATCTCGGGGGCGGAAAACACAGAGAGAGAAAAGCTCTCCAGTAGGGAGAAATCTACCGGGGAAATTCCCTCGCGGAGGGGGAAATCATCGCCATCATCATCATCGCCACAGGCTTCATCGGGATCATCATCCACACCATCTCCACCGCCAGCACCATCATCACTACCGCTCCAATTCGTTCCGCTGAGACATCTAGGGTTCCTCCTTGTGTAGTTTATTGGGGATTACTTTCTCGGTGTTGATTACTTGTTGTAGTTGATGCTAGTGAGTTTTACCAGTGAATTACTTTTGTGTCCAGATTGTTGTTCACAACTTTATCACCTCTGACCATGATCCATATGATGTCTCATGAGTAGTTTGTTTAGTTCCTGAGGACATGGGAGAAGTCTTGTCACTAGTAGTGGAATTATGTTGAGTAGTATTTAATGGTTTGATATTTAAGTTGTGGTGTTATTCTTCTAGTTGTGTCATGTGAACGTCGACTACATGATACTTCACCTTTATGAGCCTAGGAGAATGCATTGTGTATTTAGTTTACTTATTGTGGGGTTGCCAGAGCGACAGAAACGTAAACCCCCGTTGGTAAGCTGTTGCACAAGCGAGTGTACGGTCCCGGAGTTTAAAGTTGTGGTTAGTTAATTCTTAAATACTTTCTTGCAGTTGTGGATGCTTGTAAGAAGGTTTAATCACAAGTATGTACTTGTCCAAGTAAGGGCGGTGCATTAGCATAGATTCACCCACACAACACTTATCAAAATATTAAAGACTAAGCAGCATTATGAAGCGAAAGTGATTTGACGAAATTCCCGTGTGTCCTCAGGAATGTTTTAGCCATCATAAGTAAAACCACCGGCTTGTCCTTTGTGCTAAAAAGGATTGGGCCACTCTCTGCAATTATTATTGCTCTTTTTTATTTACTCGCACTTTATTTACTTGCTATTTCAAAAACCCATAAAAACTTGTCTGTTAGTATTTGCAGTGAAATCTTGCATGAAACTACTTGCCAGCACCTTCTGCTCCTCGTTGGGTTCGACACTCTTATTTATCAAAAGTACTATGATACACTCCCTATACTTGTGGGTCATCAACTACTTCAACCCGTTCCGGTCTACCATGAGGGGGTTTTCCGGCGTCGCTTCCCGATGAGCTTAGAATGTTCAGGTGAAGTGAGGAAAAGTAACAAAGTTTAATAATTACTTCGTGTTGAAGAAAGATTGTTGTAGACAACTATCCTTCTCTCCTATGCAGAAATGCACGACAGCTTTGAGGATACTCGCCTATGTAAAAGCCCTCAGATGTCGTTGATGAGTATGTCCGGATGAGAGAGAGAGCACATGTGTTGAGGCTATGGAAAGATTTGCGTACGATGTGGTGTAAGTGTTTGGACATCAAAAAGGTATTGGCTATTGGAGAAGCTAGAGGATTCCCAGGTATGCTTAGTTCAGTTGATTGCATGCATTGGCAATGGAAAAACTTCCCAACAACTTTGTATGGGCAGTACCAAGGTCACAACATAGAGTTCACTATCGTACTTGAAGTAGTCGCATCAAAGGACTTGTGGATTTGACACACGTTCTTTGGCATGCTAGGTTCTCAGAACGATATCAATGTGCTTCAGCTCTCTCCCCTGTTCAAAAGACTGTGATGGGGACGCTCCACCATGCAACTGCACTGTCAACAGGCACGACTACACCATGGTATACTATCTTGCAGATGGTATCCATCCTCAGTGGGCGACATTCGTGAATACTATAAGCAATCCCGTAGGTCAGAAAAGGATCCAATTTGCCGGTGCACAAGAATTTGTTAGAAAAGATGTTGAGAGGGCATTTGGAGTTCGCCAAAACTCGTTGGGGGTATTGCTCGTGGAGCTGCGATTGTCGTGGTGGTATCACGGCAGATGCCATAGGATGGCTAAAGTGTGGGGCCGATGGACGCTGGTGGATCCGGGAGAGGGCTAGCGCGCTAAGAAGCACACACAAGAACACACAAGCACACCAAGATCTATCCAGGTTCAGGGCCCTCGTGAGGAGGTAAAGCCCCTACTCCTGCCTGCCTCTCTCTCTCTATACCGAGATATCACAAATACAAGGTTGCTCCTCGAGCTGTACGCCTCAACAATGAGGATGAACACAAGGAAGAAGATAAAGCTATGGGAGGAAATGACTCTCAATGCATCCTCTCTGGCCCTCTCTCACGCAGGAGGGGGTGCAGCCCTATTTATAGGCTAAACCGAGTTACGGGAACACCCCTCCCGGAGCACTGTAGCCATACCACAGGTATGTCATGATGTTACTCATGTCAGAGACAGGACGCGACGTACCCATCCCCTGCAGCGCTACAGCATAGCTAGAATGTACCCGCTGCCAGGGACAGGATAGAGCATGCCCACGCCTATCTCGTAGCCTTTATCCAGGATAAACCGGAGTCAGCGGTGTAACGATGGCCTGTCATCTCGCTCCTCCTGCACGCTCCCGTGTCAGGCGCTTCCGTGCCAGACGCTCCCGTGCCAGACGGGATGTGAAAGGAGCATTGACTTCAACCGACACAAGGCACCTCGTTGCTTTAACCCGGCATGGACATGCCGGATTATTCTTCCTCGAGCTTCACCTGCACATAAGAGAAGACACCAGAATACCGTCATTGGTATGTCGGTTAACATACCCCGGTTGGTATATGTCGGTCAGTATATGCCGGTTTGCACCAGCATGGTACCTCGGTTCCTCCTGCCCGGGACATCTTGGTCTGCCAATGTCGGTTTGTACCAACACCGTAACCCGGCCTCCTCTGGGCCCGGGTATGTCGGTTTTATGTACCTCGGTCCACTTTTGGACATTGCTCATACCATATCATGACCCTACCCGGGGTAGCCCCCCGACATTAGTCCCCGAAGCTGGTGCGGTCCTGCAGTCTCGGATGAAGGGCCACACCAGGTTTACAAAACCCTACCAACTTGACCAAAGTATCCAACATAACTATGTCGGACAAAGTCAAATCAACAAGCATCCAATTTCCACTCCTTCCGACATCCGCTCCTACGTCGGTTTCTCCGACACAAGAACTCAGATGAAGGACCATGTCCAGCTTTCACAACCAACTCAATTTGAAGAAGCTGTCCGACATAACCATGTCGGTCCACCTCAAACACCAGGATAAAACCTCCAACTACTTCCGACGTCTGCCCTTATGCCGGTTTCTCCGACACAAGAAGATTCCCTCGATCTCTTCCAAGATTTGGCCACAGCACGTGGCAGTGAAACACTGCGCGATGCCTCGGCTACTGCACGCAGACAGACGTGCCACTGCACGCACGCCTCCCACGTCATGCGGGCCCCACGGGCTGTCAAGTCCACGTAGCACTCAAGTGCTTTGACCATGGTGTGCCTCCTCGATTCCCGCGCCAGTAACCGCACGTGATCGGGCCCTGTGTCGTTACCTCTTGGCAACCCACGATGTGGCCCATCGTGCGGCCGCGATTACCGCACCCGCGCAGATCGTGCGCGGTTAATCCGTGCGGCAGTTACGGGAAACGTGCGCGGTAAAAACGCTAACCGCACACGCCCCGCGCCAATAAATAGGGGAGCGGAGCCTCCACTTTTTCTTCTTCTTCTTCCTCGCATCCCTCACTCGCACTGCCCACCGCGCTCATCTCCACCGCGCAGCAATCTTCGCCACCGCACAACGCCGGAGCATTCACGCCGCCGACGACCGGAGATTCTCGCGCCGCCGCCGAACGCGCTCAACTCCGGCACGCCCCGCGCTTCTTCGCCTCGTGTCACCGTCACAACTTCGGTAAGATTCTTGCCCTTGACATGGCCGATGAACGTGTTCATCCTCTCCGATGAACACGTTCCTCTTCTCCGATGAATTTGTTCATCTTCCCGATGAACTTGCTCCTCCTCTCCGTAGATGCTGTTGAACTTAGTTGCTTAGATCTCCTCTAGATCTTATCCATTGTGCTTCTTGCTATCCTTGCAATACTTCCTCCGTAGATTCTCCTAGGTTTCAACTTATAAATCTTGCATTTATCCTCTATTTATCCTTCTCCGTAGATCTTTCCGCCAAACACTTATTCACAGAATTGTGTTTCCCGCCACTTATGCACTTTCCTCTGTTGCCCAAACATTCCGAGATACTTATCTCGGTGAACTTGTGCCTCTTTTGCAGATTCAGCCGCCGATACGGGCACCCGATTCTCATTTCCTCGCCGCACTGCAGAAATGTCGGCTAGCAATACTCCGGAGCCTACCGACATTCCCGCCGAAGAAGGCGAGCGCGCCAGATGGGAAGGCTCGGATGTCACCCAATCTGAGATAGACTGGCTGGTCCGGACCAAGCGAATCCGGCACAAGTAATATGCCGGATTCCCGGCACAGAGGCCGAGCCGAGTTTGAAATCCGGCGAGCGCGTGGTCTTCGTCGCGCACTTCGAGCGCGGCTTTGGACTTTCGGCTAGCCAGTTCTTCTGATCTTTCTTGGATCGGTTCCGTCTTCAACCCCATCATCTTCCAGCCAACGCCATCACCACGCTCTCTGCGTGCATTTCTTTCTCCGAGGGATACCTCGGACTCTGGCCCACCGTTGAGCTCTGGGCCAAGTACTTCCAACTCCGGAAGCAGAGTGTCCCGGATCCAGAAAACAAGAACTTCCCCAAGGAGATGACCCCATGCGGAGCCGCTACAATTATACCTCGGAGAGGTTCCATCTTTCCTCGGATTCAAGGCCTGGAGTCATGCCGGAAGTGGCAGCGCACGTTCTTCTACGTGAAGATCCCAGACAATGTCGACCTTCTGAACCTGCCGACATTCAGCATCGACACCCCCTCTGAGCAGTTTAACTGGTCACTCAACCCGAAGGAGATGAACCTCGAGATCAACCAGATTCACTACATCGTCAACCAACTTGTGGAGGGAGGTTTAACGAGCGATGATCTCCTGAGGACCTTTATCAGCCGCCGAGTCTCCCCCCTCCAAGACCGGGTTCACAAGATTTGCCACATGAGTGGTCAGTACGATCCAACTCGGGCCAGCACCCATGAGCTAACCAAACCCGAGGTCAGAAGACGCGTCAAGGCAATTGCCCGAACGACGATGACCGAGGAATGGGAATGGGGTCTAAAACCTCATGATAGAACTCGGCTTCCGGAGCAAGTGAGTAACTTGCAACTTAACCGGCATACTTTTTTCTGCCGAGGTAACTCTTATGTCGGCTCCATAATTGGCTCATAAAGTAACTCGGCTTTACTGCTTCTGACTTGCAGAGGTTTATTCGACAAACGACTGAAGATGGAGAGGATCCCTCCGCCAAATGGGGCCAAGATATACCTGCCCCGGCAGTCACCAAGGTAGATGACCCGGACGATGAAGATCAACTGCCGATTCCGGCTGCGGGCGCCCCTACCTCGGGTAAGCCTCGAGCCCGAGCCTCAATCCGAGATTGGTCAGATGACGATGATTGCGAAATGCTAGAGATACTTGATGCTCGTCCCATCGCATATGCTCACCCCTACCTCGGCAACAGCTAACCCGGGCAGTCCTGCTCCGAGTACACGCCCTGCCACTACGGGCAAACAAGTTGGATCTCGCAAGCGTGCAGAGACCGGTACCCCGGAAATCGGGACCTCCACAGCTTCAGACCCTGCAGCGAAGAAACGGAAGCTGCAGAAGAAAGGAGTGGTTAAGCCGAAACGGGCCAAGAAGACACCGCCAGTTTCTCAAGGGTAAGATACTCTTTGCCGACACATGCTCGTTTCGCTTTCTGCCCTTTTCCCGGGATAATCTTTCCCCGAGATAACATACTTTCTTGTTTCAATACAGCGATGCCCTTCAGGTTAACCAGAGCGCATCCTCCATGCGCTCACCCCTTCCGACTGCAGCGGAACCTCGGTCAACAGACTCCGGGGCACACAAAACCCCGGACGTCATACTACTGCCGGCTTCTGATGCCGCACTCGGAGGAGGCCAAAGCAGTCCCGAGGTCGTGGTCCTCGACCAAGATGTTGACTCTGGTGCCCCCGCCGCAGACTCCGACATTCTGCGGGCCGACACTTCGGTGACATCGGACCCACAGCAACCACCATCACCACAACAACAGCAGCAACAACCGCAGCAACAGCAACAGCAACAGCAACAGCAGCAACATCAACAACAGCAAAAGCAACAGCAGCAACAAAAACAGCAGCCACCGCCGAAGCCCACCGCAAAGTCTACCGAGGCAGTAACTCGGAAAGCTACTCCACCGCCCAAGCCGGCACAGAGTCAAGTGGCCACCGGGAAACAACTTGCCAACCCAGAGAAACAAATGGTGGTGACTCCAACCCACTCCCCGAGCTACCAGCAATTAGTTGCCAGAGCCGGCACAGCTATCTCGGAGATTCCTCAGCTGCGCACTCAAAGCGGCAACAACCTAGGCTCGGTGGGGCACTATAACATGGATTGGAATGCCACTGATACCAGCGAGGTTTCCTCCCCTAACCCGGTTGGCCCAAGCCAGGTTGCGTAGTCCATACACGCGCTGCAAGTTGCAGTCCTCAACGCCAGCAAAATCACCGAGGTAACCCTTCCTCAACTCAGTTCTTTTCTCTTTCTTAATAGAACACACAAATATACTATCCCCAGTCCCCGAGATTCGGGTCGAGTGATTGAAGCTCAACCGAGTAAAGACCACTCGGCGTGAATCTTCCCAAAAAATTCAACATCCAGTCCATCTCGAAAAACTTCGATATCCAGTCCCCGAGATTCATGTCGAGTTTACTCGGCATGAATCTCCACAAATTTCCAACATGCAGTCCCGAGACTCATGTCAAGCTTACTCGGCGTTTACTCTCACACTTTTCCGACATATTTTCTCTTTTTAGGATTGCACCAACACCTGGACCGAGGTGTTCAAGAAGCTACTCTTGGAGCACAGGAAACTCCGGAATTCCCACAAGCAGCTTCAGGATGTGCTGAAGAACAAGGACTCCGCGCACGCGACTGCCCTCCAGAAGGAACGAGACGAAGTGTCTCGGCTTCAGAAGGAACTTGCTCGGGTCCAGGGCAAGAAGACCGACATTGAGAAGGCCCTGATGCAGAAGGAGGAAGCTGCGCAGAAGCACAAGGAAACCCTCGAGGCGACCGAGGTTCGTGCTACCTCGGCACAAGGAGAACTGGATGCCCTCCAGGCAAAATGCGACACCTGGCTGGCGAGCTCACCTGGCTTAATAAGGAGATGGACAGTAAGTTTCCTTTGTCCTTTGTTTTTGTTTCCATTGCTTGTACCGACATTAACTATATGCCGGTATATAACTCAATTCGGTGATAGCTTTTTTATCCTCAGATCACTTCTCCCATTCCAAGGCCACTACAGTCAATACTGTCCGCAGGGCACGAGCAAAAAGAGCAGAGGCTGGCCCAATTCTGGAGGAATGGGACATTGAGGATCACCTGACGGCCCTGGGTGCTCGCATATCCCTCTGAAGAGCATTGGTACTGAACTTCTTGATGCTGGTATCCGGGTTTACCGGAGTTTATGGCCAAACTCTGCGACTCCAGCTTCCATCGATGAAATGTCCAAGTGCCTGCTAACTGCCGAGACAAGGCTCCGAGAGTGGAGATCCTCCTCAGCCCTTGCCGGTGCAGATCAAGCTCTGACCTTCGTGCTTTCTTGGTACGAGGTAATCAACCTTGATGCCGTGAGGTCCTTGCGCCAAGGCTCAAAATGGACTTCCGATCCGACACTTATCGCAAGCCGCAAGGAGGCAGCCTCCTTCATGGCTGGCTATGCTCCCACCTGACACTTCCTTCCTGGTCCAGCCTACTCGGAGGATGAAGAATATGACGAGGATGATGAAGAGGGTGAAGACGAGGACGATGACGTCGATGAGGAGATCGAGGTCGAAGCTCCCGACACTGCCACCGCCACTGCCGGAGCCACCGACACTGCTGCTGCCAGAGCAACCGACACTGCAGCTGCCGGAGCAACCGACATTGCGAAGCCAACCTCGACTGACACTTCTGAGAATCCAGCAACCGAGACCTCGGTCGAGCCTATGACCGAGACTGCTCCTGAACCTCGCACCGCTCCAACTGCTCCGAGCTCCTCCGAGGCAGATGCCTAAACTTATCACAAACTGAACCATTAAATCCCCGGAATGCCGGGTGCAGATGTAAATATACTTTTAAGTATTTGCAGTGCTACTCTTATCAGTGCTACTTTATCATATTAGTTTCAACAAACAGGCTCAATGCCGGATCACTTTGCACCAAGTCCCCGAGTTTACTTTCTTGTTTACTATACTTAGTAATCTCTGCTCTTGTCTACCATTTAGGCGTTCGACAGTCGAGTCACAAGATCACATTATAGCATACAATACTTGTAAATTTTGAGGTAAGGTTTAGAGTCATCCGACACAAAGAAAGGAAAGAAAAAACCGGGTTAGTAAACGACATATGTCGGATCTTTTTAGGACCGAGTCCCCGAGTCCATTTTCATGTTTACCATATACCATAACCTCTGCTCTTGACTGCCATTTCGGCGTTCGTCAGTCGAGTCACAAGATCACAACAAAATAGCATACATTACTTGAACTTTGAAACGAGGTCTCAAAATCATCCGACATATGAACAACAAAAAAAACAGAGATAAAACACAAGCATATGGACAAGGCAGTCCCCGAGTTTCTTTTCGGAGTGCCGGCATTTTATTCAAAGGAAAACCGAGATACATACATTGCGCCCTTATGAGTAAAAGGGTCGAAGTAGAGCTACATTCCAGGGTCTTTTGGTCTCCTCTCCGGATTTGTCCTTACATTTTTCCTCGGTGCCTGCGCATCTATAAGATAGTATGAATCATTGTGTAGAGCCTTGCTCACAATGAATGGTCCCTCCCATGGAGGTGACAATTTGTGTCGGCCTTTACTGCGTTGCACCAGCCTCAGCACCAAATCTCCCTCTCGGAATACCCGAGGGCTGATCTTCCGGCTATGATAGCGTCGGAGATTTTGCTGATATACAGCTGACCGAGATAAGGTCAGTTCTCGTGCTTCTTCGAGCAAATCAACACCATTCTCCGAGCTTCTTTTGCCTCGGTTTCAGTGTACAGCGCCACTCTCGGCGAGTCATACTCCATGTCGGTCGGCAAGACCGCTTCTGCTCCATAGACCAGAAAAAACGGCGTATAGCCGGTTGATCGATTAGGTGTGGTCCTAAGACCCCACAGTACTGCTGGTATCTCCTCTATCCAGCATCCCGGAGTTCGCAACAGTGGTTCAATCAACCGGGCTTTGATACCGGCCAACACCAATGCATTTGCTCTTTCCACTTGCCCATTTGCCTCTGGGTGTGCCACCGAGGCTATGTCCAACCGAATTCTTTTTTCCGCACAGAACCGAGCAAATTCTCCCACAGCAAAGTTTGTGCCATTATCCGAGATAATGCTATGGGGGTAGCCATATCTCAAAATGATGTCCTTCAAAAAGGACACAGCTGTGTGACCATCACACTTCCTGATTGGCTTCACCTCGATCCACTTGGTGAACTTGTCCACCATTACCAGCATATGAGTCATGTTACCTCGGGCTGGTCTGAATTCTCCCACCATATCCAAACACCAGACAGCAAAGGGCCAAGTGATGGGAATAGTCTTGAGTGCCGAGGCTGGCATGTGGATTTTGTGAGCAAATCTCTGACACCCTTGACACTTCCTCACAATATCTTCTGCCTGACTCAAAGCACTGGGCCAATAAAATCCATGCCGGAATACTTTAGCCACCAAGGCTCTTGATGAAGCATGATGACCACACTCTCCCTGATGAATCTCCAGGAGCATCTCTTGCCCTTCCTGCGGCTCGACACAGCGCTAATACCTCGGTCACACTTCTCTTGTATAACTCCTGGTTGATGATGGTGTATGCCTTGGATCTTCTTTGCACTTGCCTGGCCTCAACTTCATTACTTGGCAAACTCCCGTCCATCATATACGCCATTATTGGTTGTGCCCACCCGGCACAGGACGCACAGGAAAGACCGGATCATCCACCTCCATGAGATCAACCGACATTGCTTCTCCGACATTGAGTCAGTCCCCGAGTTCTGCCAAGCAGTCCCCGGGTTTCCCAAATGCACCCGACATCCATGTCCATGGGCACATCAGATTCCGGTTTTGCCGGGATAAAGATTGACTCGGACTCGGGAGATGGTTTGATTGATGGCTTCCTCAAATGCTCCAAGGATATCCCGGGTGGAATTGGATCCCGAGATGAGCCCAGCTTGGACAATACATCGGCAGCTTCATTTTCCTCCCGAGGTATATGCTTGAACTCGCACCCTTCAAAGAATCCCGAGATCTTCTGGACATGAAACCGAAATACGCCATATTGGCGTCCAAAGCGTCCCAATTTCCCGAGACTTGCTGCACTACCAGATTCGAATCCCCGAAACATTCAATTCGGCGAATTCCTATTTCCTTGGCCACATTGAGCCCATGGACCAGTGCTTCATACTCGGCCACATTGTTAGATGCTGCATAATGAATCTGCAGTACATATCTCAGCTGATCTCGCTTTGGCGAGGTAAGAACTACTCCGGCCCCCAAACCAATCTTGGTCTTGGAACCATCAAAGTGCATCCTCCAGTAATTGGAGTCAGGCAGTGGTGGCTCATATTGCATCTCGGCCCAATCTACCAAGAAATCCGGCAATGCCTGAGACTTAATGGCATCTCTTCTCATAGTGAGGAGTGTAAGGGGACACCTCGATGGCCCACTTGGCTATCCGGCCAGTTGCATCTTTACACCCAATGATCTCCGAGATAGGAGCCTCACATACCACAGTGATTGAATGCTCTTGGAAGTAATGTTTCAACTTCTTAGCAGCCAGATAGACACCATATGTCATCTTCTGGTAGTGAGGATAGTTCTGCTTGGATAACGAGATCACCTCGCTCAAATAATATACCGGCCTCTGCACAGTTTTGCCCTCTTCTTCTCGCTCCACCACCACTACAACACTCACAACTCGGTTTGTGGCTGCAATGTAGAGCAACATCGGCTCTTTGGGTAATGGTGAGGCCAGTATCGGCGCAGTTGCCAGCATCTTTTTTAACTCGGTGAACGCCGCATCTGCTTGCGGGGTCCACACGAAGTGGGTGGTTTTCTTCATGAGCTGATACAAAGGCAATGCCTTTTCTCCCAACCTGCTAACAAACCGACTTAAGGATGCCAAACATCCGGTGAATTTCTGCACGTCCTTGAGACATGTCGGTAACCTCATGCTTTCAATAGCACGGATTTTTGTCGGGTTTACCTCGATACCTCGGCTTGACACAAGGAAACCGAGTAGTTTGCCTGCCGGCACACCGAATGTACATTTATCCGGGTTAAGTTTCATCCGGTATTTTCTCAAGTTTATGAATGTCTCTCTGAGATCATCAATCAGAGTGGCTTTATCTTTAGTTTTTATGACGACATCGTCGACATACACCTGCACATTTTTGCCTATTTGCTCATGCAAACATTTCTGCATACATCTCTGATAAGTAGCACCGGCATTTCTCAAGCCAAAGTCATGACACGATAGCAATAAGCCCCATAAGGGGTAATAAAAGCAGTTTTCAATTGATCAGCAGGGTTCAAAGGTATCTGGTGAAAACCAGAATACGCATCTACAAAGGATAACAGCTCACACCCGGCTGTAGAATCGATCACTTGATCAATCCGAGGCAGCGGGAATGGATCCTTAGGACATGCCTTGTTTAAGTTCGTGAAATCGATACACATGCGCCACACCTTGGCCACCAAAGGTTCATCTTTTTCTTTTACCAGGACCGGGTTAGACAACCAGTCCGGGTGTAGCACCTCCATGATGAAACCAGCCGCAAGCAACTTGGCCAGCTCATCACCCACCACTTTTCTCCTCTCATCCGAGAGACGCCGTGTCGGTTGCTTCACCGGTTTCATATCCGGTCTGACGAACAAAGAGTGCTCAGCCAACTCCCTCGGAACACCTGGCAGGTCCTGATTGGACCATGCAAAGATATCCCGGTTCTCACGGAGGAAGTGACTGAGCTCGCCTTCCTATTTCTCCGTTAACCCGGTACCAATGATGACGTTGTGATCCGGGAACGCCGGGTCAACGTTGATCTTCTTGGTCTCCTTTGGCACCTCGAAAGTTGCATTCTGCTCCGGGTTAGCCATACCCGGCATGCCGAGTTGCGCGGACTGGCCAACGCCACCACTTCATGGATCTTTCTTCTCTGCAGCAATGATCAATGACTCGGCCAAGCACGATCCAGCCGAGGCACACTCCAGTGCACGCTTGTAATCACCCGAGATGGTGATGATGCCATTAGGACCTGGCATTTTCATCTTGAGGTAACCCACATGGGTTGATATCATGAACTTGGACAGCGCAGGCCTGCCGAGTAAAGCATGGTATGGACTTTCGAGGTCCACTACCTCAAACTGGATGCTCTCAGTTCGGCAGTTGTCCTTGGTGCCGAACAACACATCAACCCAAATTTTGCCCATAGGTGCACATGAGACACCCGGCACTATGCCATGGAAGGTGTGCTACTCGGTTGCAGCATGTTCACCGAGATACCCATCTTCACCATGGTGTCTCGGTACATGATATTGATAGCACTCCCATTATCAATGAGAACCGGGTGAACCTAACATTGAGGGTGGGCCCAAAGAATGTCGGATCCACCAACAGAGCATACCTCCCGGAGTTGGCATAACTCGGGGATGATCCCTTCTGCTCCAACTGATTTCTTGCTCGGACCAGTGCATATACTTCGGCACTGCCGGCATAACTGCGTTCACCTCCAGTGCACGCCGATGCAGGCTCCGCTTGTCTGTTGGCTCGGTCACAAAGACCACATAACTCTGATGAGCTTCTCTGTAATCTCCCTGAGGATACTCTCCTTGCCTACTGGGACCAGCATTGCCATTGTTGCCTCCGACACTTACTTGATTGACAGGTTTCGGAGCTGGAGGCCTCTGTGCCGGTGCATTCACGGGAATTGTGTTTGCTCCGGTGAGGGTAATGCTTGCCTCGTTGAGGATATGTCATTGGAGGCCTCTGAGGTGCTCCCATCTGATTTCCTCCGGAACCTCCACCTTCCTTCAAGGTGCGCTGATACCAGCTGCACTGCCGAGTTGAATGATTGGCCGGCCTTCGAGGATCATGCGTGTGATAGCTGCATGGCCCATCCAACATTGCCTCATAAGTTAACGGCTTCCTCGGGTCACTCCACGGTTTCTTCACATCCTGGTTTTGGCCCCAAGCAGGGCCACTGGTCCTCTGACGCTGGCTAGCGCCGGCATCTGGCTGGCTTTGCTCTACTGCTGCAACTTGATTTGAGCCATACCGGTAATCCGGCTCTCTCCTCTTGTTGCCGAAGTCCTGGCGATCGTTCTGCCTGGCTGGCCCGGGTCTGTTATTCACCGGGTACCTTCTACTCGGTTCCACCGAGTTCAGCAAGGGTTGCATCGGATCACCCAGTGCATAGCTATCCGCAATCCGGATTGTCTCGGCCAGGTGGCCGGCATTTCCCTCTGCAACTTCTGCCAAGCATGGTGCCGTGTCGGCACCCCTGGGCAAACCAAGATATGGCCTGCGCCTCCACAACTCCTTCACAGGAATTGCGAATAGTACTCCACCGGGTCAAGTAATCCCGGTCAGTTTCATCATTCCTCTGCTTGCACATGGCAAGCTGTTGAGGACGATTCGGTCTCTTGTATGTGCTGGAGAAGTTGCTAACAAATGCTTCTTCAAAGTCCAGCCAGCAATCAACACTGCCCTCTCGCAGGTTGTTCAGCCAGATCCGGGCTGGCCCTTCCAACATCTGCGGGATATATCTCACCGCCCATCGGCGGTTTCCTCCAGCAATATGCACTGCCGACACATAATCTGTCAGCCAGTCCTCGGCTTGGTGCTGCCGTCATACGTCTTCGCGCCTCGGTTCAACTGAAAGTGCCGCACGGTGGCTCCTCATATCCGAGGTCCAAAGCAGGCAGGGCCAGGTGGGCCTTGCTCTTCCACATCTCGGACATGTATTCTGTCCAACTTGTAACGTGCATCACTCGGAGACAACTGGCGATGTCCCAACCGAGATCCCAGCGGACCCTCATATCTCGGATACCCGGCTTTCTCCATAGCCGAGTTACCATCATCATAACGATCAGCCACCGGTCAACACCTCGTGGCTGCTGAACATGCTCACATATTGCTGCTGCCTCGGATACCGAGGTGGATGACCTCGGCCAACCGAGTTAACTATTCCGGCACTTGGATTGCCCGGACCGGGATTGCTCTTACCCCGGCCGGCACTGCCTGGCCCGACTAACTGCTTTCCGGCATATACCGGATCATATGTCTGCATTTGCTTGTTTCTACCGGAGTTTACACTCGGTCACGATCTCCACCGACATGCGGTGAGGAAGCTTGCCCCTAGATTTTCACCGGCTGCTCCAGCCGAGTGAACAACCTGGGACCCACCTACAGCTGTGTTAGCCTTACGAAAGGCCTCATTCTGCCGGGTAGCCACAGCTACCAACTCATTAACTCGGTCTTGCTGCCTACGGAGAGCTTCTCCGGATAAGCCAGACAACTCGGCTCTTGCTGCCTCGGCAGCTCTAAGAGTTTAGCAGGGGAACTATACTTCGGCTTTTCAACTGATAAGTGACTAGGAGTCTTACTGGAACTAGATCTACCATCTCTAGCAATCTCAGCATTGAGGCCTTTGCCCCTTTACGCACCTCTTCTACGCGCTAGGGCGAGCAGCTACCGGGTTAAACCATGTGCTTGGTTGTACTCACGGAGGGTTATCCCGAACTCTCTCCGTATCTCGGCCACCGCGAGGGCCTCCTGAAGCAGATTCTGACGATGCAGCTCCAACTCGGCCTCCGTCAAGGCAACATCTGTACCGGTAGCTACCGGCACAGCGAGCTTCTCGATCACATCATCGAGAGGAGCAGTTCTGACCGGCACATTGGATGTTCCGGCCTGGTCGCGGAGGTTCTCCTCCTTCCAGCGGCACTTTAGCAGATCTGGTGGTCTTGGCGCCAGGATTGCCGGCATCTCCTTCGCCGGGTTCTCCTCTACCGGCACACCCGCGATGCCGGTCATCAAGACCTCTGCGCAGCTCCCGGGGCGAGTGATACGCCGGCCTCGAGCCGCACAGACAGCAGGAGGATCCTCAGCCACAAGCACCTGCTCCGGGTACTTGCAGACGAACTCGGTGGCGACGTAGATTCGAACGTCCCGAAGAGGACGAGGCAGCCGTTCCTCGGCATCGGCCTGCTACCGAAGCAGCCCGTGTTGTCGCTGATGAAGTTCAGCGAGCCGAGTCTGTGGACAAGGCCACTGACCACGCGCTCGCCAGAGGCGATGATGGAACCCGTCCGGATGAACACACCAGCCAGCGCCGCTGTCAGCCCCACGGTGGGCGCCAACTGTCGTGGTGGTATCACGGCAGATGCCATAGGATGGCTAAAGTGTGGGGCCGATGGACGCTGGTGGATCCTGGAGAGGGCTAGCGCGCTAAGAAGCACACACAAAGAACACACAAGCACACTAAGATCTATCCAGGTTCAGGGCCCTCGTGAGGAGGTAAAGCCCCTACTCCTGCCTGCCTCTCTCTCTATACCGAGATATCACAAATACAAGGTTGCTCCTCGAGCTGTACGCCTCAACAATGAGGATGAACACAAGGAAGAAGATGAAGCTATGGGGGGAAATGACTCTCAATGCATCCTCTCTGGCCCTCTCTCACGCAGGAGGGGGTGCAGCCCTATTTATAGGCTAAACCGAGTTACGGGAACACCCCTCCCGGAGCACTGTAGCCATACCATAGGTATGTCATGATGTTACTCCTGTCAGAGACAGGACGCGACGTACCCATCCCCTGCAGCGCTACAGCACAGCTAGAATGTACCCGCTGCCAGGGACAGGACAGAGCACGCCCACGCTTATCTCGTAGCCTTTATCCTGGATAAACCGGAGTCAGCGGTGGAACGATGGCGTGTCATCTCGCTCCTCCTGCACGCTCCCGTGTCAGGCGCTTCCGTGCCAGACGCTCCCGTGCCAGACGGGATGTGATAGGAGCATTGACTTCAACCGACACAAGGCACCTCGTTGCTTTAACCCGGCATGGACATGCCGGATTATTCTTCCTCGAGCTTCACCTGCACATAAGAGAAGACACCAGAATACCGTCATTGGTATGTCGGTTAACATACCCCGGTTGGTATATGTCGGTCAGTATATGCCGGTTTGCACCAGCATGGTACCTCGGTTCCTCCTGCCCCGGGACATCTTGGTCTGCCAATGTCGGTTTGTACCAACACCGTAACCCGGCCTCCTCTGGGCCCGGGTATGTCGGTTTTATGTACCTCGGTCCACTTTTGGACATTGCTCATACCATATCATGACCCTACCCGGGGGTAGCCCCCGACAACGATGATGTGGGATCCGGAGACAGTGTGGCAGGTGATGACTTGTTGTGTAATCTTGCACAATATGATCATGGAGGACGAGGGAGAAGGGGCAGCTCGCACACATGATTTTGAGAAGCATGGAGAACATGCCCACCTACCAGAACAAGATGTGCAGCATGTTATCAATTTTCATCAGATGCATTGACAACTTCGAGATCAACAAGCGCACGCCCAACTACTCAGTGATCTAGTGGGCCATATGTGGACCTTCATGAGAAATCAATGAATTTGAGTTATTTGAAATATTTTATGTAATCTGTATAATTGTAACATTTATTCGAACTTATTTGTGACTTCAAAATAATCACGTGATCGACCTGCAAGGGCTGCATGGATTTAAGGGCAATAGCACACTGTGGTGGAAGGACACCACATTTGGGTTTGTCCGGGCTCTGTCCGCGGACACGTCCGGACGTGTCCCCGGACAGTTTGGGGGCAGATTTTTACCACCCCGTACTTTGCTATTTCAACTTGTAAGACACATTTGGACGCAAACAATAGTAAAAAATCTTGCCAAAAATTGAATTCATATTCTAGAAGTTTCAAATAAATATGGCTATCTAGTTATATACTAGAAACCACTGTTAAGACGTGTGTTAAGTCGTACATTTTATATAATAAATATGTATGCACTATGTATATGCAATTGTTAGAAGATTTTAAAAAAATATAGTTAATACTTACCACAAAGCAAGTTTATTTTAAGATATACATTGCAACCATACAAAAAATCAAACAATTTACGTTTGACAACATTGCGAGTGTGGTTAACTATGCCAAATATGTAATATGAATTATACTCGTCAGTACCATAGAATGAGGCAAATAAATTTTAAGATGTATGAAAGTTCAGTATAAATTGTAACTTTGAGCGTATTGACAACCAATTTTTTTGAAGTTTCACTTTACGAGTGCAGGGCTCGATCTCCTCGGTAAGTATTTTATGTTATCTGACCGTTGTGATGATGTTCCATCCAGATGTCATGCATTGATGAAGTTGGTGGTTTGCTCATCCGCGGTCATTCGTAATCCGACAACAATAAGGGCGGCTCACGGCGAGAGTCCACATATTGATAAGTTTGTACAGAAACCAGTATTAAAAATTTATTAGTTTGTAAAAGTTATATATTCAGCATTGATATCTATACAATATAAAGTTCATGCAATTGTTGAAGAATAATTCAAGGAAAAACTTTTGGTATACAATTCAGATTTTACCACAAGATAACTTAATCCATATAATTAATAATTAATGCTACAAATAACTTTTAAAAACATTCACTAGTACCTATCGCATTCGCTTCGCAATTATAGCCGTGTGCGAGTCTCAGAACGGTGTCCGAGTGTCAAATTTTTGCATACGGTTTCAGTTTATAAAGCGTGTGTGATATATCGCACACGGTTAAGCATACCAACCCATTTGCATTTTTTTGCCTTTTCACACACGAGTTACGTCCACCCATCGTCTGTAATCTGAATTGCCTCCTCGGCTTCCGTTCGACGCGTGTACACTGTACAGCCTTCTCGCCTCCTCCAGGCTGCCACGCGTTGGCGACGAGCCAGCTTCCTCGACCTATATAATGCTGCTTGCCGCCATTCGTTAGTGAACTCAGCAGTGGCACCACCGTAGACTCGCTAGGTACACGATGGTGCGCCACAAGACCGCTCGCCTGTCCTGTGTGGCTCAGTGGAGCATTTCCGCGCCCGCCGCGGCTTCCGGGAACTCCTCCCAGTCTTCGGATTCCGGTAACTCCTCCGCGCCTGCGCGCCGTCGCCGCGTGGAGCACGAGCTGGAGGAGGAGGAGAAGGAGGCGAATTTGGAGAAAAGCGAGGACATGGCGATGGAGAGGCCGGAGGATTCCTCTGAGTGCGACGCCGAGGCGCGTCTCGAGTGGTGGAAAGTGGCTGAACGCGAGGCCGAGAAAGTTGAGTTCGAGGCCGGGGAGGCCATGGCCGCCGTGCGTGAGGCCGAGAAGGCGGAGGAGAACGACCGGGCGAGTAGAAAAGTGCAAAAAAAAAAGTGCAATTGCACTTTTCTCTGAACTGTTGTTACACTTTATTTAAATGTGACTGAGACTTAAAAAAAACCAGTCAGCTGAGACTTAGCAAATCCTTATTTTTTTAAAGGTTAAGGCTTCGATTGGTTGGGCGTTTTTTAGCCAAAACGGGTGGAGTTTTCACGGACCTGCTGAGACCCTTCGAAAAAAACTACACGTGCGGCCGGATAGGATACGCCTCTGGAATTCCTCCCGACGATCCAAGGGAGGCCTAAGAAGTATTTTGGCACCTTGCAAAAAAAAAGTATTTTGGCGTTAAGATATATGGCATCATAATTTTACCTTTACCTTCCATCCCTTCTCATGGTAGCATCAGAATGACCTTTACCATCAATTCCTTCACATGGTGGAGGCCAACGAAATAATTATTTCAGAATTGATTAATAAATATTAAATCCTGGCAGAATACACCATATATACATTAGTCAGAATACAAGCCGGTATATGGACATGGCCATATGTGGCAGCTCCTGAGTCCTGATTGGTTGTGGCATGTCCATGTCCGGTAGGGCGGGGAGCTGTTATTTGCGTCTTTCTGGTAGTAAATCACCATTTAAATTCAAACCTACTACATATATCTTAGAATAATAGTACATTCTAAGAAAGACTCTGTTGAAAATCACCTCGTCGCGCAAGTGCTTTCATACTACCGTCTTGGTCTTCCGTTGTTGATATATAAATCCTAGGGTGACTGTACCACTTAAAAAAAAAATATGACTGTACTGCCTGGCCATCTCCAGCCCGGCCCGAAAATACAGGGCCTGGGCCCGACGGGCCTGGGCCTCATATTTCGGCCCGATGGACATGATGGGCCGGGCCTGGGCTTTGAATTGTGCTGTTTTCAGTAAGAAGCCCGGCCCGAGGGGATTTTGTAGTGATGGGCCAGGCCTGGGCCTGAAATCTAGGCCCGATGGCTGAGTCGGCCCGGGCCTGGGCCTGGGCTTTTTTAGGCCCGGCCCGAAGCCCGGCCCGGCCCATGGCCAGATATCACTGTACCACTTACAACAATGGCAATGCTCGTCCGTAGGATGTCAACTTCTCAAGCAAGTCGTAGTGTGATGACATATCCTCTCGCAAAAACACGATGACTTGCTTTCCACTTGTCAACTCGTCAGTTTTACAAATCAAGCACAATCATTTGCTCCTTAATTTATAGACAGTTGAACATTATTTACTTTGTTTCAAGCCGCGTTCGCGGCTAGGTAAAGCGATAGACGGATCAATATATAGACGATAGGAGGATAGCTAGGTAAGTAACGACATGCATGAAGAAGTGAAGGCAGAAGCAAGCTAGCAGCTCAGGTCTGCAGACGCCATCGATCGATCAGCCATGCAAGACTTGCTAGTCCTCTTCTTGCTTACCCTGACGCTCCTCCTCGTCGCTGGCGGCCTGCTCCGGCGTGTGCCGCAAATCAATCAAATGCAAGAACGCCTCGCCGCCGCCAAGTGGGCTCTCGTACGTGACTTCTCCACCGCCTTGCGGCAGGACGTCGTGGTGACGGACCGTGCGACCGCGCACCGCCTCCTCGTCCGCGGCGGTGCCGGGGGCGCGTTCTGCAACCGTCCACCGACGAGCGCGGCCAGCTCCGTCCTCTCGCGCCGGCGCCACCACAACATTGGCTCGGCGCCCTACGGCTCGCTCTGGCGCGCCATCCGCCGCAACCTCGTCTCCGAGGTCTTCCACCCGTCGCGCCTCCGTCTCTACGCCCCCGCCCGCCGCCGCGCGCTCCGTGATCTCATCGCAGACCTCCGGGAGCAGTGCTCGTCCTCGTTTAACGGCGGCGTGGGCGTGGCCCTGGCGGCCGAGAGCATGCACGCTGCTCTGTTCGGCCTGAGCGCCGCCATGTGCTTCGGCGAAGGCGTGAACGCGGGCCAAGTCCGAGCCATGGCCGACGGCATGGAGGACCTCATTCGGTCTCTCGTTGGGCTGCGTGTCTTCGCCGCACTCCCGGCGTTGACCGAGATTATCTACCGCAAAAAATGGAATAATCTCGTCGCGCTCAGGCGGCAGCAGGAGGAGCTGTACCTCCCGCTCATCAAAGCCCGACGTGGCCACCGGCGGCGCCGCCCGTCCGGCGAAACCCCGACATATGTGGACACGCTCCTCGACCTCCTGGTCACAGACGACAACTGCTTCGCATCGGATGGGATTAATGCCACCAAATAAAGTCTAACAGACGGTGAGCTCGTGGGTCTCTGCTCGGAGTTTCTTGGCGCCGGCACGGAGCCCGCGTCAGCAGCACTGCAGTGGATCATGGCGAACTTGGTGAAGCATCCTAACGTGCAGGAGGCTGTTCGGAAAGAGATCGACGCTGTCGTCGGAGAGGACGCCGAGGAGGTCGGGGAGGAAGACCTTGGTAGGCTGGAATACCTCCACGCCGTGCTCATGGAGGCCCTCCGTCTGCACCCGACCGTGCCATCGGTGGCTAGGCAGGTGAGCAACTAACTGCTTTCCCATTCTTAATCCGAAACTGAACTATGGCTCAAAACAGTTAATTCAGGGTCAACTATTTACAGCCGTTACATCATGATGTGGTCATCTCTTTTGTATATTCATGAATCTTGAAGTATATATGGTCGGATGGTTATCAATCATACTCACGGAACTTTTAATTTTCTCACCATAAGGTGATACCCGAGGACCACGTCGTCCTGGATGGTCAGCGTGTTTCGGCCGGGACGACGGTGCAGTTCCCGCTGGAGCGTCTGGCACGCGACAAGACGGTGTGGGACGACCCGGATGAGTTTCGGCCGGAAAGGCTCCTGGCCGGCGGCGGGGGCGACGGCGTGAGCCTTGTGACAGCTGCAGGAAGCGCGGGCGAGATCACTATGATGCCGTTTGGCGCCGGCAGGAGGATGTGCCCCGGCATGGGCGTCGCGATGCTTCACCTTGGGTACTTTGTGGCGAACCTCGTGAGGGAGTTCGAGTGGACGGAGGCGGAAGGCGACATGGCCGTCGATCTTGAGGCACATGTCGGGTTCTGGAACGTCATGAAGCGGCCACTGCGTGCCCAGCTGCGCTGAGGCGGAAAACTAAATATGGTGGCCACGTATTCTCCGCTAGTAGCCTGATATTCAAACCCAGCTTTGGTCACAGTTAACTTAGTGGATGCCTACTTGCTTGAAATTAAGCACATCTCCAACAGCTCATCCATATTTTGACTCCCTTCTCTCATGGCTAAACGAAGTTCCTCCTCTTTGCTGAGCCTCGCCTTCACTTCCAACAAGACACTCCCAAATAAGCCCAAGTTCACGCCGTGCAAACTATTGACTACTTCCAAGCAGTCTAACGCAACGTGAATACGATCCAGTAGCAAATCATCAGCTATATCAAACGCCTCTCTGCAAGCAAGAGCTTCTAGCGTCCCCGGGTGGTTTATGCCCGCGTATACTGTCACCGATGCGCCCAGGTACAGGCCTGCCGCTGATCTGCAAACCGCACCTACCGCGCCCTTTGCTTCTGACTTTGCCACCGCTGCATCTGCATTCACCTTCACCGAACGAGACGGAGGGGCGATCCACGGCTTCGCGGATGTTGCAGCAGGTCTTGACCTTTAACTGAACTCGCTTCCAAGTCAGCTAGGAACTTGTTTACGAAAGTTGCAGTCGCCATAGGGCTTTGGAAAATCTCCTCATGAATGGCTTGGCGCCTCGCATGCCATATAGCCCAGAGAGTCACCACCATCCGAGTGAGATCTTCATGTTTCATTGATTCAAACATGGAGAAAAGCCAAAGTCGCGCCGAAGCTTCAGTCGTGAGCGCGATGTGATCAACAATGTCTGCCTCCGACAGCGCCCAGACACACCTTGCCATATTACAATCGACAAGGGAGTGGCGCCACGAATCTTCGCGCCCACAGATTGAGCACGCCGGAGTCGTAGCCATATATATTGCGCCGATGTCGTATATCCCCAGTAGGCAGGGAGTGTTGGGCAAGCCGCCATAGGAAAATTTTCAACTTAGATGGTACGGCGATCTTTTCCAGAGCATAGCCCACTCCTTCCGCTGCTGTTCCGTTCCTGACAAGGCTGGTGTCTCGTATAATCAGTCCTCCCGTGTACTTTTAACCATCGCCAGAGCCCGATAACACGATCGCACTGAGAAAATCCCGGTGCGCTCAAAATGCCAGGCTCAGAAATCTTCCTGCACACGGTGACTCAATGGTATGTTTCTTATTATCTCCGTGTCCATGGGAAGAAAAAACTTCTCCAGTTTCTCGACGTCCCACCTCGCCTCTTGATGGACAATATAATCCGAAACAAGCTGCGGGGCATTGTCCTTCTGCGGTGCAATTGGTCTCAACCTTTCATTGCGTGGCAGCCAGTTTTGTACCCATGCTTCGGTACTTCTTCCATCGCCGATTCTCCTAATCAGGCCAATGTTCAGAGTGTTCCTTCCCTCCAGGATTGAGCGCCAGATTTGGGAAGGGTGGGACCCCAACTCCGCTGAGAGCACATCACCATTCGGATAGTAAACAGCCTGTAAGATCCTTGCACTCAACGACTCTGGATTTTTCAGCAGCCTCCACGCCTGCCTAGCTAGCAGAGCTAGGTTAAAGAGTTCGATGTCCCTGAACCCTAATCCCCCGGCAAACTTTGGTTGTACCATAGATTCCCATGAGACCCAGCTCGTCTTCCTTTTACCATCTTTGCATCCCCACCAGAACTTGCGTAACATAGAATTTATGTGCTCGCAAAGTCCTCTCGGTAATTTAAAACTTTAGAAAAAGTCGGCACTGCCTGGGCCACCGCCTTGATGAGAATTTCCTTCCCTCCCACCGAGAGAAGTTGCTCCATCCAGCCCAAAATCTTTTTCCAAACCTTATCTTTAAGGTACTTGAAAGCTCCACTCTTTGAGATGCCCACATCCGATGGCATCCCCAGATATTTTTCATTCAAAGTCTCTTTCTCCACCTCTAGGACTTCCTTTATTTCCCCTTTTACTCCCGCTGGACATCCTTTACTAAAAAAGATAGAGGATTTGTCCATATTGATCCTTTGGCCAGAAGCATTGCAATAACAAGTAAGTACCTTCTGAACCTCTAAGGCACCCTCTCTATTTGCTTGGAAGAACAGCATGCTATCATCGGTGAAGAGTAAGTGGTTTACTGCCGGGGCAGACGATGCCACTTTTAAACCTCGGAGCTCCGGTGACTGATTGGATTTTAGGAGGCACGAAAGTCCCTCTGCTGCCAACGAAAACAAATAAGGTGAGATGGGATCCCCCTGGCGAATCCCCCTGGAGGGATGAAACTCCTCCTGTGGTGCACCATTAAACAACACCGAGAAGGATACTGATGAGAGTAGGCGCATGATGAGAGCCACCCACGATCTGCTGAACCCCAACATCAGCATAATAGCTTGTAGTTAGGACCATTCCACCCTATCATAAGCTTTCCTCATATCCAGCTTCAGAGCACACGACCGATGCTTCTTCGCCTTGTTTCGCTTCATAAAATGAAGGCACTCGTAAGCTGTAATGATATTATCCGTAATCAACCTCCCCGGAACAAATGCCGATTGCTCCTCCGAAATAACCTCAGGTAGGGCTTTCTTCAGTCTATTTGCAACCACCTTCGATGCAATCTTATAAATCACATTGCACAAACTAATGGGACAGAACTGTCCCATCTCTTGTGGGCTTGCTACCTTCGGTATCATAACGATGAAAGTCTTGTTCACCATTGCCGGGTCATCCTCACCCGATAGTACTCGAAGAACAACTCTAGTTACTTCCTCACCACAAAGATCCCAGTTTCTCTGAAAGAAATGTACCGGAAAACCATCGGGACCTGGAGCTTTTGTGGGAAACATCTCGAAGAGGGCCACTTTCACCTCCTTACTGTCGATTGGGGCGTCCAGCTCTTGGTTCATCGCTGGGCACACCTTCCTCGAAACGGTACGTATCACCTCATCCATGCCTTGGACCCCTTCTGAAGTGTAGAGGTCCTTATAGAAGCTGCATGCCATATGGCCAAGCTGATCAGCATCTGTTACCAGCGTACCATCAACTTTCATCAGTTCTGAAACACGATTCTTCTTCCTCCTTTGACTTGCTCTGAGGTGAAAGAACCGAGTATTTTTATCCCCTGCAGCTAGCCACTGGATCCGCGACCTTTGGCGCCACATCACTTCCTCTTGGTCGAGCAGCGTGACAAGCTTTGTTGTAACCTCGTTTTCCCGCCTACAAGGTTCTGCCCGACCCGGTACACTCCTCAAGTCCCTCAATTCCCTTTGCAAAGTGCGGATTTGATGTTGCACATTCCCAAAGGTATTATGTCCCCAAACTGCAAGATCATCCGAGAGAGATGACAATTTAGCATGCAGGTCCTCCAGTGTGTGGCATCGGCCCGCCCCACTCCACTTCTGCTTTAGCGTCTCATCGAAGTCATTGTGGCTCTCCCATGCTACCTCGTATCTGAAGGGCCGTTTAACTCTTCTCCCCGCCCCACCTCCACTGTGCGGTTGAGTAGGATTGGTAAGTGGTCCGAGGTGGCCACCGTGGCCAGGTGCTGCACCTCCGCTGCCGGAAAACGAGCACACCATGCTGGGGAACCAAGCGCTCGATCCAGACGAGTACGACAGAAAGATCCACCCGCGACTTTCTTTTCAAAAGTCCAGGCCACTCCTTTGTAACCTAGGTCACAGAGACCGCAAACGTCCACTGTACCCCGAAATCCAGCCATTTGGCTGTAGCTCCGCTCTGCTACACCATCATGTTCAGATCGGTGAAGAACTTCATTGAAGTCACCGATGCATAACCACGGCAGATCGTTCGCAGAGCGTATGAACTTGAGCATATCCCAAGTTTTGTGTCTCTCCCCCACCTGTGCCTCACCATAAACTACAGTTAGGCGCCAGGGATCCTGCCCCTGCTCGGTGACAATCACGTCGAGGTGATATTGCGAGTAGGGTAAAACTTCCACATTTATTCCATTATTCCAAAACAAACCCAGACCACCACTGAGGCCCGAACTACTAATAGCAAAACTCTTACCAAAGCCTAAAGAACTAGATAGACTCTCCACTCTTTTCTTACTAAGTTGGGTTTCCACAACACAAAGAAACAAAGGGGAGTGCAGCCTCGCTAAATCACGAAGCTCACGCACTGTCGCAGCCCCGCCAAGACCACGACAGTTCTCAAATAAGATACTCATTGCGACGAGCGGCCCTCCGGCTTGAAGGCCGCTGAACCAGTCACGGTCTTGTTCTTCTTAGGAGTATTCTGATTCTTGGGGCGCTTTTGCTCTCTGGCAGATGGTGGAGGGGGTGGGGTACCCTCCCTTGGCACATATTTCTTCCCCTCGAGATCATCTGAGAAATCAAGTTTCTGCTTTGCTCCTTCTGCCACAGCTTCTATCACCCCTGTCTCCTTCCACTCTAGCATCGGAGGAGGCTCCTTAGCATTAGCGTTCGGCACAGGGTCCTTAGTAGGGCTTTTCTTTGTCAGTTGTGCCTCAGACGATGTCCTCTTTCTGCTCTCCATGACTGTGCTTGCAGCGCTCCCACGCCCGCCCGCAAAGCCACCACGCCCACGTCCAGGGCCCGCCCGACCACGGCCTGCACCCCTTCCCGGCACAGCGGAGCCCATACCCCCACGGCCACCCGCTTGGCGACCACCATCCTCCTGGAGCTGAGCTCTGTTCCACGGAGTATCAGCAAGCATCCATTTACCAAAGCCCACCACATCCGGTGAGTGTTCACCAGTACCGCACTTCCACTGCTCGTGGCCTAGTACTCCACAAATCGCACAAAAGCGAGGGATCTTTTCATACTTCACCCTCATGATCACCAGCGCACTACCTTCTGGCTTAAAAGATACAAAACGAGTGAGGCATTTTCTCACATCCAGCCAGACCCTCACACGAACAAAATCGCCAGCTTCCAAGCCTGAACCATTCATGTCCACCACAATGACCTCCCCAATCTTCCCCGCAAGACCAGTAATAAGCTGCTTCTTCCTATACAGCTCAGGCACATCATGGATCTGCACCCACGCGTGAATACGATTCTGTTCCACAGCCGATGCACGGCAGCTTCCATCAAACTTCTCAATGAGAAGCCCATGGTCTCGAAAGATCCAAGGACCCTGTTCGGTGATCCTCTTCCAGTCACCTAAGCAGCTTGCTTGAACCAAGAACCTCTTGTCCTCGAGATCGCGAAAAGTCACATCCTGCGCTGGTGCCCACGCAAATCTCATCGTCTTCTTCAGGGATGTAGCACTGAAAACTTTCGTAGTCAGCAGCCGCATCACCGCCAGCCACTTTGTCCCTGCCTTCAGAGCCTCCACCTCGCTCTTCGGCACAAAAGTCCATCAAAATCCTCCCCTTTCAGGTTCAGACTTCGCAGCAGATCCTCCAGAGAAGGCTCTCCAGCCGTCCCTGTCGCCTTACCACTCGATTCACCCTTCTCCTGAGCCGCCGCCATTGCCAATCCAATCTAAAACCCTACACGAGTGAAAACTGCCAAGGCCGGGTAGCTGCACGAGCCAGCCCCTTGGTCAGCCCGAACAGATCACTTGCGAGGGGGAGATGATCGGATCAGAAGCCGGAATTGAGTTGTCCTTCTGCCGGAGATCGAAAATCGCCGGTGAGGTAGGAAACCCTAGCCGCCAAAGACTAGGTATTGTTAGGGTTGGACTACCTTTATGGGTGCACGAAGTCATTGTCTCATTGTCCGGAGTCTGCTTACGTATATGTCATTGTCCCGAGTCTGGGCGCACCCCTGAGCTCCTCCGATCCCCGCGACCTCGGCCCACCTTCCGCAGGTATGCGGCCCGTCACAACTGATTTGGTTGGGTACAAAATATGGATAGGCACAACCGATATCCTGGTTCGAGAAAGAAACAGAGCTGCCGCCGCCGCACGTGTCTAACCTTAGAGGTGTCTAGGACAGGCGACCACTTTGCCCCCGGCCTCCGCCGGCCTGGCTACAGGTCCCTACCTCCTCTGTTCGCCGTTCTGGCAACGACAGGGGATGCGGAGCTCGGTGCTTTGACTTTGGCGAGTAGGAAGGTTTGGTCTAGGCTTTTCTAGGGGCATCACATCGGTGGTGGGGACGACGCCGCGTCGGAATAAGGTGTGCCCCTGCTTTTCCACCATCTCGGCGGTGCTCTAATCGGAGGCATCGTGGAGCCAGTGGCTTGGTCCTCTCACTGTTCTTCAGATCCGACAAGATTAGTTTCTCGATGTGTCGCCAGCGTTTGTCGTTTCTCGAGGCAATGGCGAGCGAGGATTGGTGGTCCGTAGGTGGTGGATATGTCGCTCTTCCCCAACTTTATCGATGGAATGCGGCGAGCGGGTCTTGGTCCAAGATAGCACAGAGACATCCCCGGTGGACGTGCTACAACGACATGTGCATCACTGCTTGAAACGGGTGCGTTCATCAACTCACATATCCTCGTTAGCGATGGTGCTTTTTTGGATCTTCTGTGAGTGAAGCAAATAGGTTTGGATCTTCTTTGAGTGAAGCAAATAGGCAACGGCCACTTGCTTCAGTGTGTGCAGAAAACCCTAAGGATCGGATCTGTATTTTTCGATCCTCTAAAATTATATCTAAAGTTTTCAGGACAACTGTTTTTGCTTCATGTAACTTGATTTTCTATTAATGAAATATGTGTTCCTTCTCAAAACAAATATGTATAGGCTGTTGGAGATCTCTCAAGTACCCAACGTAGGAGACAGTTAAGGGATTCCTCGCTATACTTTTACACTATAGATTAAGGTCATCAACGTTTGATATTTTGGGGATAACAGTCTAGTCGATGTTTGACGGTTTTAGCACTTGCTTGTACAGGATGATATGCAGCTCTACAACATTTTGATGTTGAAGATCAAAATGGGAATTTCTCTAATGAAAACCAAGCACAGTAACAACGACTAGCAAATCAGCTACTCCCTCCGTATCAAAATATAAGTCGCACTAGTCACTTATCACACATATGTATGTAGACATGTTTTAGTGCAAGATTCATGTAAGTGACTAGTGAATCTTGCACTAAAATATGTCTACATACATGTGTGTGGTAAGTGACTGGTGCGACTTATATTTTGACACGGAGGGAGTAGTTAACAAGTCGCATAGGCTACCTTGATGAGAATCGATAATGAAAATACAGCTGATAAACACAGGAAGCCACTAAATCACGCTTTAAAACTGATGGCAAATTACTATTTAAGTGCTGATATAACAATACTAAATGGTGCGCACATTAGACAGCATGGCTAGCCAAAACTTCAACAGGTTCTCAGAATACATGAACAGTTTAAGTTGCCAACATAGAATAGATTCGCCATAAATGACATTTTCAGCACATGACAATAGCAAGCATTACTGGCCCTAGTTCAACAAAACCTGCAATTGATCAAGACAGAAAAAAAAATTAGTATAGCTAAACAAAAGGATGCAAGATAGAGCAGATATTATTCACAGTTGTAACAACTTGAAGAAGCACAAAATAATATCTTAGTTCTAAAACAATCCTTACTTTCAGGTTTATGCACGTATTCAAGAAAAAATTGACCATCAATTTGGTCAAAACAACACTAGTTATATTCCACAAAAATTTATCACTGGATTAAAACTCACAAAAGGTTTCCAATGATATGATTTTTGTGGCGTACAACTCATTTAGTTGATCATGTATGGTCAAAGTTCTTAAAGTACACGTATTGCCATAAAAAACTGAAAAGAGAGTGCAGGCAACAATACATGGTACTGCGCCTCGAATAAATTTGCAAACCTTAAGCCGATGAAAATATAAAATGATCGTCCAAGAAAATAGTGCCACAAAATTGACAATGCCAAAGCACTCTAGAAGGGTGTACCACTGCACTTGCTAACAACTGTTTGCTGATGTTATTTCCATTGATTATATCTGAACATGATGTGCATGAACAAAATACATCTCGGTGTCATAAAATAACAACTCCTATGTGCTAATGTGCATTGTGCATTCCCAATGAGAAAACTTGGATCAAAACTAGCAAGAGCCACAACACTTAGATTTTTTATTCGAATCAACGATGTATGGTCAACAATGCTCGCAGATTAAATGGCAATGGAACAATAAAACTAGTGTTCAATCATGTTGACAGTATTAATCAAGATTAAGCACATCACGACAAAGACAAAACAGTCGTAAATGGCTATATCACACATTCTATGTAAACACCACATAAAATCCATATGATCATATATATAATTCGAACGTACACATTTTAACTAAAAATCGTATTAACTCATTCAACCTGAACATTCTGAAAGTACCAGACAAATGTTGTGCATAGGTTTTTCTAGAACAAAACTAGTCATCATGTAATGGCATCACAAAGAGCAAAACAACCGATTGAACAACTAAACAAACAAAAGTCATAGCGTGCATGCTAACCTTAGATGCTGCTCGGGTACATGAACACCCTAACCTTGCGTCCCTGCACACAAAGCAAAGCAACAAACTCAGCACAATGTAATGATAAACAGGAAGCTCGGCCCACCAGGGCAGCATCAGTACGAGAAACGGTGCGCAAGACGGCCAAACTCACCATGGACTCGGCGGGGAGGTTGGACTTGAACTGTGCGCGGACGACGCCGGAGTTCCCGTGGGGGCGGATGACCTTGCCCCAGAGGCAGCGGTAGTGGGTGCCGTTGGTCTTGGTCTTGGCCTTGTAGACGTACGCCAGGCGCTTCCCGGCGTACCACGCCACGTCCTCCTTGGTGTTCACCCCCTCGATCTGCACCAGCGATGTGTTCTCGTACTGGTTCGACTTGGACCTGCAGTCAGACAAACACCACCATTAATCGCGCCGCCGCCGTGAAATGGCCAGATCCGTAAGTGGGGGCGAAGGAAGGAAGGGCAGCTCACCTCTTGAACCCGAGGATGGTGCCCCGGACGTAGAGCCTGACGCGCTGGCCGGTGCGTCCCTTCACCATGGCTGCTGCTGCTTCCTTCCGCCGCCGCTCGGAGGTTTGTGGGAGGCTTCGTGGGGATGACGATGCGACGGCGGCGGTGGCGGACGCGGCTTATATGTAGGCAGCGGCTGATGCGTGGACGGTCCAGATTGCCTCGTCGCTCGAGATAGACGGCCTCGATGGGGTGGAGCTAGGGTTTAAGGTTACGGACGTAGATGGGCCGAGTGGGCCGGCCTGTTTCGTGGGCCTCTCAGTAGGCCCATTATCCAGCTTACCGGGCTCGGATCATTTCGTTCACGACCGGCCGACCACGGAAACGCCGCCGTCGTTCCCAATTGCCGTGGTCCGGCTGCTCCGCTTCCGCCGCCGCTCTTCCCCTAGTGGTCGCCACCGGAGGCGAGCTCTTGCCACACCCAATCGACCGCTCTTCTCGCCACTGGGTGGAGCTCCCGGGTCTAATTTGTAAGCCCTAATTTTTACCCGATTCTTTTTATCAATTTCTCGGCGGTGTTGGCTAATCGCGAATGTGGATTCCTTTTTCTCGCCGGAAGACTTGAAGAATTGTTTCTTGATCACGGGAAAGTTTGTGAATTCGGGTGTTATGCTACTAGGTCCGATTGTGCTTAGTAGCTATGGTCGCTTTTGTTCGTAGTTCACCACTCCTAAGACTGGATTGTGTTTATAGGTTGTGTACGGATCTCCTAAGTATTACATCTTGGAATGCTCACTTGCGTTTGTTCCGTTTTGACTTTATTCTCCAAAGACTTGGAAGGTATGGTTTATTGTGGACAAAGCTGGGTGAAATGAATGAAAAACCTCTTTTTTTCATCTTTTTCCTTGTAAATTGTATGCTTTTTGTTAGTTTTATGTATTGTAAGTAGTATGTAATCATAAATGGATTTCATTTGGGTGGTTCAGTACTTAATTTATTAATCAACGATTCAACGGTGTGTTTTACCTTAATATTTTCCAAATGTACATGATTGCCTTGCACCTGCTATAGAAAGCTAAACTACATCGCCACAATCATTTATGACTTTACCTGTGTGTTATTTAGGCATTAGTTATATGCAATAGTCTGAAGTTTCATTGATGTGCCTCTTGTTGTTATTTCTTGCAAGCACACTTTTTGATTGTTAACTCATTTGGTTTTCTTCACCGAATGAATGACAGGCTGTAGGCAGTCCTACTGTTTGTCTAAGGTACCCTTGCTTCATATACAATGGAGGACGATGATGATGTGGAGGTCGATGATGATCTGGAGGTCGATGATGATGATGTCGACGACGATGACTTGGATTTCACCCCTTTATTTAACGAAGGATCACCATCTGAGACCTCGTCAGGCCTAACCTCAGACGCCGAATGCAAGGAAACTAGCTTTGGAAATCAACCAAGCATTGAGTTGTACCTTCTTGATAGTCCTGTTAATGAAGACACAGGTGATTCTGCGCTTCCGCAGAAAGGAATCCCAGCTAAAAGTGTGTGCGATGAAAATGTTCCAGAGAGTAATTCTACACAGTTGTATCATGATAATGGAGAAGGTCATGTTAATGGATTTGGAAAGGAACCCTTACAGACCGGAGCTTTCTTCTCTCCATCAGTACCGAATTCTCATCCTCTTTTGGTTGAAGCTAGCAAGGAAGATGCAATCTCCAAGTGGACACGGGCAAGATGCTCTCAGGTCAAATACGCACTCGAGGAATTAGAGACCTTTCTCCTGGAATCTGACAATGAGGGTGACCTGCACAATGTAGATGAGGAAGAGGAATATCGCAAGTTTCTTGCAGCTGTCTTATCTGATGGAGATGATGACACACAGGCTTGCCAGGGGGTGAAACCCATGATGACGATGAGAATAATGCAGACTTCACTCATGAAAACATAAATGGTGGGAATGAGAAAGATGCCCATAGGCCTCGTAGTAGGAAGAAGAGTCCCAAGTTGTCTAGTGCAGTCAATCGACATGAATCAACTAGATATGATTTACAACAGATTCTGCCAAATAGCTCATCTGCGCCCCTGGCTCCTCAAAATGCTTCCCACAGCATCAACGTCCCTTCCTTGTCATCATCAGTAAGTGGGGCTGCTGTAGTAGAGGGATTTACTCATGAGCAACTTGGCCAATTGCATATGATGATATATGAACATGTTCAGCTCATGATCCAAACCTTCTCTCTATCCGTTCTCGACCCATCTAAACCGCGTGTGGCTGCTGATGTTAAAAAAATGATAGTTGAGTTGGTTGGCTACCGTGACCAAGCATTGGCTACGAGAAACACCATCTGTCGACAATTCTGTTTCGAAAGGCAGCATCTCCAGTCAGTACTTAGTCATGCTTCTTCTGAGAGCTCACAGTACCAATGGATTCCATTAATTAGGAATCCTATTATGTCCATCCTTGATGTCTCTCCACTTCATTTGGCCCTCAGTTATCTAAGCGATGTTGCAGCTGGTAAGTCTGCAAAATATGAATGCGATCAATTATGAAATATAATGTTCTTCATTTTGTTTGCCATCACTTAAGCATCTTTCTTTTTTACTTAATTGACAGCTGTTGTGAAGCACAGAAAAAGCCTTGTGGATGGCACTGCAGAGAAGATCCGCTATAGGAAAGATCCTCTTTTTCCGGGGCTTACCACTGGCAAAGATGCTAACAATGTTTCTCAAGACAGATCAAATAATGTGTCCACAGCATCACCAGCTTCACCTGGGCAGTTACATCCCAAGAAAACATTAGCTGCTACCCTTGTTGAGAGTACTAAAAAGGAGACAGTTGCTCTTGTTCCATTTGAAATTGCAAGATTGGCGCAGAGATTTTATCCTCTTTTCAATCGGTCACTATTTCCTCATAAGCCACCTCTTGCAGCTATGGCCCAAAGAGTGTTTTTCACTGATGCGGAGGAACGGTATGATTTACTTCTGTGCCAACGTTTTAAATTCACGCATTATTGTTTTCTTTTCTGTTAATTCTAAACGATCCCTGAATTTCAATCAGAGTTCATTGACATGTTATCTTAAAAACTAAGATTGATTTGATGCTGAGTGTAAAAGTTTGTTCTTGTCTGTTGAAGTTGTACTGTTTTCATTCCCGTGCTAGTGGCATTCTTTTATGCAGTTTGTGCCTGGCTTTACTAAGCTGCCCGTTCATCTTCATATTGAACTTAAGGTCTCCTCCTTTTGGGCGGTTAATCATATTAAGCTTGACTAGCAAACTGCCCGTGCGTTGCAACGGGAGATGGAAAGTCGGTGTGGCAGAGACAAACAGATTAAGTTCTCGTTGACGTGTCACAACAACCAGCCAATTTTACTACCCACATAGGCAAACCCAATTTCAGCGTGTCCCTGGCACCAAGGTTTTCGATCTCGTTTTGCAAATATTACCGCCCCTTAATGGAATGGAATGGGTGAAAAAAATTGTCTTTTCGATTTTTTCTGGTAAAATCTCGGACGAAAAGAACAATCCAAATTTTGAATTATTTGAATTAATTTGATGTTTTGATTTTTGGCCCAAAAAACAAATTTGGTATACTGTTATAATCTGCACTTTTCCCTCCCATAACATTTCTTTTCACATAATCTGGTGTAACAACATCACTAAAAAGACATCCCAACAATAGTGTTCCTATACCCAAAAAGTCATGTTTTGAACATGCTAGTGATCATGCACGACTCATGTACAATGCTAACCAACCGGTTAGTGTGCATTTTTCATTCATACGGGCCATCCTCAGCTCGCGGCTGATCTTGAGCTTGAGCTCCCCATTGAGGAGGTCTGTGTTCCCTAGCTTACCCACGCTACCATGGTACCAAGATCGCTCAGCCTCAAAGCTACAGCTGTGGACAGCCTTGCGGATCTGTACAGCAACACGTCCGCAGTCTCTTCATCATCCCTGGCCATCATGCATTCCCTCGCCTCCGCAGCCTCCCGTTGCAGCTGAATAACCAGCCTCGTCGTCTGTAAGTGTAGGTTCATCAGCACTGACAGTTTTACCCACAAATTCATCAGTTGACATCTTCCGTGCTCCACGGCCTCCACTTGCTCAACTCTGACCGTCGTTGTGGCTCTCAATCTTCAACCTGTACGACCTGCCGTTGGTAGGCAGAAGTACCCCGGAGAGTGTAGCAAGGTGGTAAGTCTGCTAACTCACAACATGTGTGAGAAGGGAGAGGTTGTCAAACATGGTCGCTCTCCCTTACAATGAACAAGATCGACCCATTCCTTGTGTGCAGGTTCGACTGACCTGCATCAGTACGCTCAGATTTGCGAACATCACCATAATTTGAGTTGTGCATCCATGTTAAAGAGAAAACAGCGCAGCACTGAAGGACTGGGCGACATGACTGCCAGAAGAATACGGCGTCAGCTCGCACAGAGGGCAGCGAATAGAGCAGCTGAATTCACCGTGATAAATCTTGCCTTGTGGTGTCTGGAGCTCGCGGGGGAGGAGCAGGGCGGAGCCGCACTGGACAACAGAGGCAGCGAAGGGGTCGCTGATCACAGCCACGCGCCCCAACTATCGGGCACGTGTTGAGGACAACGCCATCGGACGGGAGGGCACCAGAATCGGACTCCAGCCCAACCTCCTGCTGAAGCTCCCAGCCCGGCCGCCATGGCCAGCACCAGAAGAAGGAAGAGAAACTCGGGACCCGGATCTGAAGAGAAATCGGGATTGGGTGATGGATCCGAAGCCTTGGGACCCTCCCAGAACCTCGGTCTCAGCGGAGGGACTGGCGGCAGGCTACCCAATTGGTGCGGCGACGAGGGGAATTTTGGGGAGGAGGCGCTCTGGAGACCGACGGCGATGGGAGAGAATCGGGCGGTCTGCAAACCGTTTTTTTCACTGACCATGCGGGGCCTGGTTTTGTCTCGCGTGAGCACCGCCTACGCGGTGGCATCGGTGCGTAGTATGCGATTTCGTGGGAGGGCAAAACCGTCTTTTCTACGTGACGTACCACCACCGAACGGACGAAGGAAGAAACACTACTCGTATTATAGTAAAGATTTTCTTTTGTTCCACTTGCTTAACATGATGTCTTATATTATTCCTTTTCAAGTGCATGATCAAATAACATTGGAATACAACTATTTTTCATGATTATTTTAATCTTAGTTTCTGTTCTGCCTGCAGATTATTAGCTCTAGGGATTCTGGAACATAATTGTGACTGGGACGCAATACAAAAGCGGTTTCTTCCTGCCAAATCAACGCATCAGGTTATATGGTTTTGTCGTTTATTTGTTTCAAAACTGTACTACTAGCATGAATATTTTCTTTATCTTTTGAAGAATCCATGCTTTTCTATGATTTAGTAGACGTACAAACTTAGTGTTTTCTCACTTGTTTGGTGCGCGTGGTGCTTGCATCTCTCCTTACAACCAACTTCATCTGACTATGGACTCCTCTAATCTCAGCTTACAACCATAACTCCAGGACTCCTGGGAAAATTCCTATTTTGCCCAGTGCCTACAGCTTAACTTTTGTCTCTTGACCAAGTTGTCTTTGTTGTATGTTTTTTATGCTCACTCAATAACATAACTTTTTATATTGTAGATATATTTTAGACAAAAGAACCGCAGCTCATCCACTGCTCCTGATAATCCAATTAAGGTATATATGTAACCTTTGCATTTACTGGTACATAAGATGATTTATTAATTCTTGTAAGCCTTTAAAAAAATGCTCAAGGTCTTAACTGACTAAGATAGTATGATATGTCAATTGATGCCATCATCTTTATCTGAAACTGGGCTGTGAATCCTGTGCAGAGACTTTGTTTTCTATAGTGATATTTATGCAACAAAATTCATGCGGAATCATTATCACTGTTTTGAATTGCCAATATTTGAGCCTTTTATTTTATTTTAAGCATCATACCTTTTGTGTTTGTTTTATATGCCAACAGTAGAGGAAGGCTAATAAAGTTCTAATGGAAAACTGTAAAAGCCAACTTCCAGACTATGGACCATATTTGTTATCATAATCAGAAACAAACTGCGGAAATGATGTTTACCAGCTTTAGCTCTATTTTTAAAAGGGCAAAAAAAGATATCAAAATTTACTGTGCCTTTGTGAGGCGCTCTATGATTTTACCTCTCATTACTGGAAGCTTCAAAGAGCACTCCTGCGTGTTGTAAAAGAGTAGGTCAGCATGCCTTGTACCAAAAACTAATACTGCTTTGGTACTGGTATGACCGAATTGTCTTGTTATACTGGCTGTGATGTTGATCTCTGATAGGAGTAGATGTTCATCTCCTTGACTGTCATTTTTCCGAAAATCAACATACTACTAAGCATATTTTGTTTGAAATAATGCAGGAAGTGCACCGTATGAAGACTTCTCCATTGAGTACTGAGGAAATACAGCGTATCGAAGAGGTGGTTATATTTGTTCTGCAGCCTATCTTTTGTTCCCTCTTGGATTGGTTACTAACCTTTTCCCTCTTTTGTATGGTTGATGCAGGGGCTCAAGAAATTCAAAAATGATTGGACGTCTGTTTGGAAGTTTCTTCTGCCACATAGAGATCCTGCACAGCTCCAGCGTCAGTGGAGAGTTGCTACTGGAGTCCAACGATCTTACAGTAAAAGCGACGCCTTCAAAAAAAAGAGGAGATCATATGAATTAAAGAGGAGAAAATCAAAAACTTCACGAGTAGATCATGGGCAGGAGGTTAGTGTTTTTCTGAACTTGCAAGATACCCGTAAGATATTTGAATGTCGATGTCCATGTACAGCTGTCATTGAGCGCACAATACAATGCTTCATAGCAGGTGATAATGATATGCTTCTGAGGGTGTTGAAAGTGATGATGATGGTTGCTTTGAACATAACAGAAATACTGCCCTTTATTGTTCACAGGATGGTAGCCATGTGGTCAAGTTGGCCCCAGATTTGCCTGCGGTAAACCTTCCTCCTTCCGCCCATGTGATGTTTCAGAAGGAATATCATCAGAAAGCAGCACATTTTTATGGCTTCTCAGATAATGCAGCAAATGATCTGTTCCCTGTGCCGCCTCCAACCTTTACAGAATGTGTTTATACACAACTAAACCTTGCTAGGGAAGCATCCACAAACCCTTGTGGGAGGCAGAACAGTATTGATTTGCAAGCATCAACCAGCCCTTGTGTGAGGGAGAATTGTATTGGCAGAGCTAGCATTTCAAATCTAGAGCCTAGAAATGCTTGTTCTCATCGTGACATTGAAGGGCCCAGCGAAGAAGCAATGCAAGGCATTGTAATGGAACAAGAAGAATTAAGTGATTCCGAAGAAGATAGCCAACATGTGGAGTTTGAATGTGAGGAAATTGATGATTCTGAAGATGAGCAAGTTAAGGATTCAGTACCCTGTTCGGCGGAAAATAAGGTAATGATTGGCGTTATATCTCGTAGCATTATCAATATATAACGTTCAGGAATCTGTTGTAGCAATGTACTGTGATTTTTCCCTCTTCTGCTATGCTATGATTAAATGTCAATTATGTTCATTGCACTGTGCTGCTTATGTTTCAGGATGTTTGTAGTGTACAATTGGTATTGTATGTCTTGGACTTTATACTCACATGCTGTACTAACCAAATGATTAATCGGTCACTTTTTGGATGAAAATTAAAGTATCTTTCATGAATAATCTGAACATGTTCGTACCTTCCCTTTTTGGATGTTGCTTTTTCCTCTTCTAGTTTGCTGATACCTATAGATTGGTTTGAACAGGTGGTTAAACAGGGTGCGAGTTTAGCACGTAAATCACATGGGTCTTCTAGTGCGAGGTCAGGCAGAACAAAGTTGAAGCCGCAGTGCACAGGAACTAGAAGGAGCCAGCGGTTAGCTGCTTGTCGAACAAGCGAAACCTAGCCAGGACGAAATCAGACATACTAGAGGGTACCAGAAGGAGACAGCAGTTGAACACAAATCCAGCGATACAAGGAGTTCTAGAAAGAGCCCTGCCCCGAGTTAAACGTCTTTCTAGCCTTGCGTTTGTTTTGCACTGGATATATGTTCTGCTCGCCTTGCTGCATTCGTGACCACTTGCTGAAATGTTGAGGATGTTTTGCTGTAGTTTAGGACGTATTGCTAACAAAATCAACTAACTGTCTGGTGCAGGGAAGCATTTCCCTGAAGGAAAGATCTGAGCAGCCGGGGGCCTGTTCTTGGATTGAATTTTGTACATGTAGCATGAGCTAACGTTGATATATCATCATGAGCATCGATCAATGAATGATGGCATTTCACATTGTGTGTTTATTCTTCTAGCCGGCTTTTTATCAAACGCTGCTTACGTGGAAGTTACTCAGATGGCTCTTGGCAACTCCCGATTTTTTTCTCTGGTAAACATTGCGGAACGTGAACTTTTTACTGCAAAATTTACGGGAAACTACTGCATCACAAATCAGGCTGCCCTTAAGACGGCAGTTTCAATAAATTACAACCCTGCAAATTTACATGATAATATATGAACAAACTCCTCTCCCTAGACGGCTGTAGGTTCTTCAAGTTTGCTGGAGGGGTCTAACCGGGTGGCGTTGAAGTGCTCCAATGTGTGTGCCCACCTGATGTCACCCTTCAGCTGGTGCACGCCAATAGTGTCATCCAGGAAATCCTTGGCCTCGGCGCTCTTGTAGTCATACATCCTGGGGTAGATGTTCACCCTGTTGTTGGCCTTGTTGCCCTTGTTTAGCCAGTTCCCTGTGGTCACATCTTCTACACCTGATACAAGCACACAAAAATAGGTAACCATTATGAGTTCACAGGGGAAAATACCAATTACTTTCGAAGAAACATATATATAGCCAAGAAAACTCTGCCTTCACCTGGATCTGTTAGTAGAAATTTACGAAATTGTAACATGCTAAGAAGAACTTGTCATGACAGATATAATAGCCTGTGAAGCGTGTTGCATACCTTTGGCCTCGCTTCTGACCATGTCGGAGGTGGCGATCCACTGGACGAGGTCCCAGGACAGCACGTAGCCCATGCCGAGCATGAACGGCGGCGACTTCTTGTCCATGAACGGCAGGCCCACGCCGTAGTACATGTCCTCCCGCGGCGCCCGCCGCAGCGTCTCCGCCAGCGCGTCCAGCCGGAGGTACGTGTCGTCGTCCACCTTCATCACGTAGTCGTACGGGGGCCGGACGTGCACGTCGCCAACGCCGCCGCCGAGCATCATGCCCGGCCGGCCGGCGAAGTAGTCGTACGTCTTGCCCCCTTCCGCGCTCTCGGTGCAGTTGAACAGAAGCACGTCGCCGTAGGCCTGGCTCTCCAGCGCCACGAACGCGCGGTTGTCGGGCGTCATGGGCCGCGCGCAGAGCGCGAACCGGACGTCCACGCGCGCGGCGCGGCGGAGCGCGGGCGTCTGCTGCAGCGCGTACACCATGCGGATTAGGTGCCGCCGCGAGTGCTTCTTGGCCATCGTGTGCACGCCGACGAGGATGCTGACTTGGTCGGATGCCGGTGCCGATGCCGTCGGTGGTGCGACGGATCCGGTGAAGCACGCGGTGGCACGGTTGCGCAGGTAGGACGGTAAGGTGATGCAGGCGACGGTGAGGAGGACGACGAGGGCCATGAGGCAGTAGGACGGCCTCCCGAGGTACGACGAGGACGACGACATTGCTCTCGCGCCTCTTGTGCTAGCTGTGTGCAAATGGTACACTACATGTGCATATGTATATGGTGAGGACTGAGGACAAGTGAAAAAATGGCTGTAGCGATGTACTGTCATTTCACTCATTTGCCACTTGGAAATGTTCTTGGTAAAAGAAGCTACTATATGTACTTTGGTTTGATTTTCTGAAGCTGCGCCCTGGATTCTCGGTTGCGCTGCCGGTCAATACGTACGTCACCGTATTATATGCACCTGCAGCGTGGATGAATAAGATATTGTTGGCCGGTTAATCGGTTATTAACAAAGTTCACACGAGTTTAACGGCGAGAGTACGATACCTATTGTGGGGAGGACGAATTGTTTGATGGTGAAGGGACGGCACTTGCAGGTTTTGGTTTTTTTTTTTTTTTTGAAACCTTTAAATTTAAATTTTTAAAATTTCATGGGAGCCCGGGAGCCATATCGCGGCCGATTCCATGAAGTCCTGGCGGCTCGATCTGCTCCCGCTACCGCTCGACGAAACCACCCCGCGTAGCCCGGGCGCCTCGCGACTGGGGAGAGGAGGTCCGCCGCCACCGACGCCACGCGAGCTTTGCTCAGCGGCCCTCGCCGGCGGCGGCGGGGAAGGAGAGGTGGAAGAGTGGGCGGCGCCCGACGGCTAGCGTTAGTGCCCGGGTCGCCCGCGGGGAGAGACACAGAGCTCTCCTTATTTTTTTAGAAATGGAGGGTATACCCTAGCCAATGGCGGCAAATGGTATTTGGTCCGTTGTGGTTGCGACTTGAGTGTTACTTTTTTGTTCGAGAATATTTTGAGATTTGTTAGTTCGTTGACCACGTGAGCCCTATGGAACAGCTGGAGTTTATATGTGAGGAAGCTAGGAAAGAATGTTGTGCCGTGGGAAAGAGGCGTGACACCCACACTCATTAGTAAAGATAAAACTGCATTATCTGACACTATATTACGATGGATCTAGTATTAGTCTGTTCGTGCGGTTCACGATGTTTGTAGTTTCTATATTTATGATTAAACTTTTTCCTGATGGATGTTAATTGAGAAACTTGAACGTTTCTTTGTGAGGATAAAGAAAATTGAAATTTTTGACTGACGCATAAATTTAAACAACCAGAAAGTATATATGTATATAGACTGATTTATGGGGTATATACAGGAACGGAGACACTGGATTGGAAACTCGTCACCAGCCACAACCGATTGATGACCTGGATATCCCTTGGTTCGTTTACTCGCAACGACATGTTGCTACTGAAATTTAACAAAATGACATGTTGCTAATATGCTTTTGACCTTTTCTCATAGCATGCATAGGTTAGCATTTTTTTAAGTAGCAGGATCAGAATACCTTACTCCATTCAGTTCGCCATCATAAAACTCCACCATTACGCCTACTTGTAAAACACTATATTTGGATTTTGCTCTTCTAAAAGGAACGTCCGACTCTCACAGTTCCCTCTTTCATCTACCAAAAAAAAAATTGAAAGTCATCGTCTTCCCCATACTTTGTACACCAGCTTGAACATGGATGACTCGGTTAATTAACATTAGGGCGGGCAAGGAAGACCGACATGGGCTTTAAATTTTCCGTTCCTCTTACCGGTGACGTCGCCGACCCGTACCGCCTCTGGCGGCCCTTGGGGCCTTTGGAGATTCGATAGTTTGTTGGACTATCTGATTGTGGTGGTAAAATAAGATTTATACTCTCCCCCTAGGTTATCTTTAGGAGATGTTTCTAACCATATAAGCTTTATACTCTTTATGAACGCCCGAAAGGCTCAATACAACAAATGTCGTTTTACGTCAATCCTCCTCGTATTAGCCGCAAATTCTAAACACAAACCCTAGAACAGTGGGACATTGGCTTTCAATCTCACAACACTTGCTAAATCGGAACTCATCACTGGCCACAACCGACACATATATGCATGACGTGGAAATTCCATTCGTTGGTCTACTAGCTGGATCAGGACGCACGGCATGTCGCTGTTTGCAGTAAGTTCTTTATCCCTTGTTTCCTAGCGTACGTTACACAGGTTGGCTTGTTATGTTAACTAAAGTAAAGTCTCCGTCGATCTCCCCCTATATCCGGCCTATACCAGGCTACCAGCTCGAACAACGACGACTCTATGGGATAATTGACATGAGAAGAGAGCGGGCACGCTGTCTCTGTTCCTTGGTCTCTTGGAGTTTCTTCTAGCATGTGAAGAATCGTTCGAATTTGTTTTCTCCAAGCAGCCGTGGACATTAGCACACAGCTCAGCTGGTTTCTTTTTGTTAGGGCTTAGCAGCTCAACTGGTGGTCTAATTAATCTGGGGTGCAACTCAACCGACGGGGATCGAAGCTCCGATCCAGCGACGCAAGCATATACGGCACGTGTGCTCCGCTACCGGCTCGTTCCAAGCAGACGGTCGCTAGTGTGAACAAAATTTTAAGTTAGTCTCCACTAGGGACTATATGGCGCCCAATACCTAACCATTTACTCTCTCCGTTCGGAAAAGGATGTCACAAAAATGAACTATAGATAGACATTTTTGTGACATCCTTTTCCGAACGGAGGGAGTACATCCTAGTCTCCACGGAGAAGAAAAACAAAAGAGAAAAGCAAGGAGAGGTTAATTATCCTTATACATAAACATCTCTTTAAAAGAATATGCCAAAATGCTATCAAAGTTCCGGACAACTTCCTATAGTTTTTTTCTTTCAGAGTTTACTTTGCATTTCAAACATTCGGCCAAAAATTGACAAGTTTCTAGACAGTTACTTTGCATGTCAGTTTAAAGGTCCATATGTCCCCAAGATTCGCTAAATGTTGAACATTAGACTCATATTAGTGTTCTTGGTTTTACGTAAAAATTTGATTTTTCTGGTAAATTTTTTCGGCCAAATTCACAAATTCCTTGACAACAACTTTAGATGTCATTTAATATTTCATATGTTCATAGTATTGTTTTATATTTGAACCAAACTCTTGTATTAGCATGCTTGTTTTGTGTTATTGTTTCACAAAAAATGGACAACTTCAAATTTCAGCCATTTTCTTTTGCATAGGAAAGACCCAAAAGTGCTGCCCAAATTTGGTCTACGAGTAGCATATCCAGTAGTGAAATATGAGAATAACCGGTGGAAACCAACTTTCAATGGAAACCGGTGAAAACTATGAAAAAAATCATGTTTAACAGTTTTAAGCAATTCTCTACAAAAAAAATGCACTATGTTGGGAATGTAGAGTTTTATAGACATGCAAATTTGCAAGTTGAAACTCAAATTTGTTTAGGAGTTATGAAAATGAAAAATTTGGCAATGAATTTCAACTTGCAAATTTGCATCTCTATACAAATCTAACTTCCCAATGTAGTGCATAGTTGTTGAGAATTTTGTAGAACTTTCAAACATGATTTTTTCGTGGTTTTTATCGGTTTTCACTAAAAATTGGTTTCCACCTGATACTTTCTTGTTAAATATACATTGAGATAGAAGTATTTTTTTATTTAGAAAAGGGGGTCCCGGCCTTTGCATCAAAATGATGCATACGGCCTTCTTTATTAATTATTACGAGAGTATAAAATACTGTTACAACTCACGGATCACTTAGGGTCGAAACAAGTATCAACCAACGAAAAAACTGAAAATATAAAAGCGACTTCATAGCGCTATTCTCTTCTCAAAACGCCAGCCCGATCGGTTGTAGAAGTCCTTGGCGACTGTCTCCAATCGGGTACACCCAGAATCCAAGACCTGGCGGAGCTCCACTGGTTGGAGATAAGACCATGAATGGATCCAATGAGTAATCAACGGTATAACCTGTAAAAAAGATGGTTTCTTTGGCTTATTAAAAACAAAGTCATTCCTCACATTCCACATAGCCCATAAAACTGCGCACACTCCCACTCTAATCAACTTTAGCTCTTTTTTTTCTATGCCATGCAGCCAATTCCCGAAGAGGTGAGAAATGTTTTTAGGTGGTGTAATATTGTAAGCTACATGTACCATTCGCCACACTATTTTAGCAAATGGACATTCGAAAAATAGATGTTGGATCGACTCTTCCGTGTCACAAAAGGAACAACACTTATTACCGTTCCAATTCCTTTTAGCAAGATTGTGTTTTGTTAAAATAACTTTTCGGTAGAGAAACCACATAAAAATCTTGATTTTTAGTGGTACCTTTATTTTCCAAATATACTTCTTTAGAAACCTAGTGTGACCATTCATAAAATCCAAATACATAGACTTGACGGTAAAAACTCCTGAATTAGTCAAGCTCCACACAAACCTATCAGGCTCTACCGAAAGATTAATGTCCATAAAACGATCAACTAAATGTAACCATTGTTCCCACCTTCCCCCTGAAAGGTTTCTTCTAAAAGTGATATTTAAAGGTTGAGCTAAATTGTTAGCCACCAAAACTTGTTTTCGGTTGGCTATATTGTAAAGCGAAGGATATTGTTGAGCTAGTGGCACATCCCCTAGCCACGCGTCTTCCCAGAACCTTGTGTTCATACCATTGCCAATTACAAAGGAGCCTCTTTTGAAGAAATCATCCTTCACTTTCATCAAACCTTTCCAAAATGGGGAGTCTAAAGGTTTAGCTGTGACTTGAGATAATGTCCTGGAATACAAATATTTGTTGTGCAATAGTTCCTGCCACACCCCTATTCAGTATTTTTTTGAACCATTATTCTTTCGAGTGTAAAAAGACATATGTAGAGGTATGTCAAAACTGTAGTGGCATATTTTAAACTTTGTTTTTGCAATGACATTTTCTAACTCGTGAAACTTGTAGTGGCATGGATCTAACCGACCCTAGTTTTTATCCTGATTTCGTTGGTTTCCATGATAAAATATGGTGTCTTTGTGTTGACATTGTTAGTGTAGTTGCAAGTGGTTCTTAAGACCTAAGACATTATCCAGGTTATTATCTTATGCGTGGCAAGAGGCTGTTTCTCCAAATATGTTGAATGCACCTTTCACGGCGTGCGATGATAGTTGAATATAGTAAACAAATGATGTTAAAATTGCACGCGGAGGAACTAGGCCTTTCACGGTTGGTCTAGCGTAGCATATCGTAGAATGCAAAATGAATGACTCGAATATGCATGTGTGGCAACGTAACACTTTGACACATTTTAACTAACACTGATTACATCATTCTTGTATTTTGTGGGGGAAAATATCCCATTGTTGCGATGTCATCTTTTTTTTTTGCGATGTCATCTATTGGTAAGGTTGCATCGAGTGGATTGTCGTAATCCTATTTGCCTATTTTAATTTCTTTTGTCTACTTTTGCCTACTTATGAGGTTAATTTTTCAATAGAAAATTTAGAATATATGCAAGACATCGCAGTTTAGCACCGGCAAACTGAGCCTATATCGCGTCCATGGCAGTGCTGTCCATCGCGTCCATCGTGGTTGGTTACAAACACCGCCCTTTTTCGCAGAAATGTGTAAGGAGAGATATGTCGCCCATCAAGAACGTCATATCCTTGTCCTGTCCGGGAGATTGGTCGAGCTCAATCTTAATAATTGGTGCTGCCTTAAGTACTGAAAGCTCCCATGGATCGAAACTCATCAGCCATGGAACTTGTGGATCCATTGTTTTCGATTGCTGGAAACGACACGTGGTTGTTGCTAGTAAAAAGCTAGCTAGCTTTTGGTTTTAGCCTACGTGTAAACTGGATTTTTGTGTGCGTGACACAAAAATCAGGCACGCAGTCACTATATATTCCTTTCGTACGTTGCTAGAATTTCTTCCGGTGTCTAATCATCCTTTTTTTTTCTCAAGCCACGGACGTTAACGGGTCGTGAGTAGGCTAAGCCTAATTAGTCAGGGCATCCACGGCCACCATTTTTTAAATGATTTTTTTACTACTAATAGAAGTGTTAGCAGCTGTTACATACATTTCAACCAAGGGTAAAAGTTGGCATGTGTTTATCAGGATTTTGTGTACCACGATCTGTCAGACTAGACTCATGTAAGGTCTTGTTCGAGCTTCACCACTAGGATTACAAGTTAAGGCCCCGCTTGGTTCACCTGATATTTTTTCCCCCGGTAAGAAAACGACGGAACCTAGCACAAATTTACGGACGTGACATGCTAGAATTATTCGGTGCCTTTCCAGTCCAAATACCCTCAATCCAATCGGGGCCTAAGTTGTATTTGTTCGTTTTGAGCTTTGCTATAATTCCTATGGTTCCCTCTTTTGACTTAGAGGTAGCAACCATTATTTCGAGCCGGAATTATGTACTTCATTTGTGATTACATAACTAATTTGTACCTATCGAGCCGGAATTACATAACAAATTAGTTATGTAATCCCAAAAACCATCACTGCTCATTCATTATGTACTTCATTATTTCGAGCCGGAATTATGCCAGAAGACGACGTAGGTGTGACGGAAAAACGATGGTTTTTGGGATAGCAGAAGATCATAGCTAACAAACAGGGCAAAGCTGTGTGCGGGAATTTAGCTTCGTTGATGTGGTGCTGGTGTATCCCCAGTGAAAGCGGGCACGGGTCCATGCGTCAGTGCCAGATTCCCATTGACCGAATCATACTGAATCACGGATACGAAATTAGTTACGCCATGAACTAGATGCCATTTAGTAGGAACCCAAAGGCCGACAAAACCAATAATACTTTACGATCCGGATCAAAAATCCCTAATCATGTAGATAGAATACCTACCCTCTTGCTTCTATCTCAGATGAATATGTACTTCATGCCTAGGGTGCAAACGAGAGAAAATTGGAACAATAGAACTACGGACGCAGCAGGCAAAGCACCTAAGGGCAACACATGGATACAACTGAACCAAGATCCTATTGAAAGCGTGGAGCCAAAATGGTTCAGAAGTACCCACGAAATTTCAGGAGTGACCGAAACGAGAGAACTCGTCTTACCTTTTTTTTTAGGGAGTGTCTAACCAACAGCTAGCTGTTTTTTATTTCACAAACAGTCACATTTTCTACACCAATCAAAACTTGACAACTGTACAACAACCATGTAGTGAAAAACAAAATGATAAAAGTGTCTGTTTAGTATTCTGGGAACAGACAGATTCGGCCTTTCAGTCTCATTTCACCATCCTTTGTGCTCAGGTAGGCTTCAGTCTGTATTGAGACCCTCATTTGATCCATTCCCGAATGTTTGCCTTCAGGTAGGCCAAATGACGTGCTATGTTCACCATCCTTTGTGCTCAGGTAGGCTTCAGGCTTCACGTAGGCCAAATAAGGTGCTATGTTCATCATCGTTTGGACGCAGGAAGTTTACCTTGTCTTGAGTCCCAGTTCTTATTTCAGAGAAATGCTTGCATCTCTGCAGCTCCTTGTAAAGCCTGCCTTTTGCAGCATGCTCCAAGATCAGGCGAACGCGGGTCTGTAAAATCCATATGACGAAGAAGTGATGATCAGAATGAGAGGAGAAAACAAAAACTAAAACAAAAATTCTTTGTATGTTAAGAAGTGCGATTAAGAGAAGGAGTAGAGGATAGATGTAGATGGAATCTCACTGCTTCGGGTCAATTTACTGTTAGGTCTTTATATGTTGCACTTAAAGCTTCACAAGTAAAAGTTCCTTATAGGAAAGTTTGGTTTCTGAAAACACCTCTAAAAGTAAAAGTATTTCTCTGGTTGGCTTTTAGGAAAAGCATTTTAACTAAGGATGTCCTGTTAGCTAGAGGATGGAAGGGGTAAGAAAAGTGCTTGTTTTGCTCTAATAGAGAAACGATAGATCATCTGTTCTTTAGTTGCTCGGTTGCTAGATATCTTTGGGGTGTAATTAGGTGTGCTTTCAACTTAAAAACTGTTCCTGTTAGTTTTGGTGATTTACCTAGCTGGTTAGAGACCTTTGCTGCTGCTGATAGGTTCCTGGTATCGACAGGAGTCGCTGCGTTAATTTGGGCAGTCTGGAAGACCCGGAATAATGCCTGCTTTAACGGAGCGATCCTCCAGGATCCGACTAGTATAATCTTTCTTATGTCTCACTATATTTCCTATTGGGCTGGTTTGCAGAAAACAAACCTGCGAAGTATGCAACGCAGAGGAGCAAAGCTGCTGGTATTGGTGGCCACTGAATTTTATCATCGAAAACAAGGTTGGGGGCCGCTGGTAATGCGGTTAACTGAAGCCTGAGAAAAGCATCTCGGTGCTGGGAATACCCTGTGTGAAGTCGTTGTATGAGAACTTCAGTCTTATGTAGTGTTATGGTGTAAGACGTTGGGCTGTCTGTAATGTTGGCTGAATTTAGTAGTGCTTATGTTCTGAGCCAGAGGCTGGTTTTTCTAGTGATTAGAAGTAGTGAAGAACAATAGTGGTGGTGTGGATTGCTCAATCCCATCAGGGGATGTGCTTGTGCCCCTGGGGTGAGAGCTGGAATTGAGCTACATTTGTTGTCTTATCAGTTTTCAATAAAATTTGAAAATTGGGGCCTCGGCCCTCCCTTTCAAAAAACAAAAAAAAAATCTTTGTATTGTAGTTGGGCGTTGGGGTGCCTCTCACTCTGTACCTCCACTTCACGCCACAACAGATGCTCCACTTGAGAATGCGGGCTGGACCCTGTGCAAATGGGAGTTACTGCACCGGTCTGCCTTTTTTAACCAGACAACTAAAAATAGAAGTCAAAGGTAAGCTTCTGAACTCATTATGTCTGCGGCCTACTTTTAAACCCAAAAGGCAAACATGAGGACCAATAACATTCATTGCCATACTAAGTCGCAGAACAAATAGATCTAAACTCTAATTGTTAAACCACTATCTATAGTAGTGATCTAATCAGGTCACAACAATGGCAACACATTATTACTTCTAAAATAAATGGAAGAGGGGAACTGAGATGGTAGAAGATCCACTGCTGGTCCATCCTTCGAGGAAAAACAAACAACTCTTGTACTTCAGAGACCAGATAAGTACAAATTATCTTGCATCTCGCCTTGAAGTAAATAAGATCATACGTCGCATTCGGTTTTGATATAGCCCTGACTACTGATACGCCATGCTTTTGCCTGACTCGAGTTCAGACTACTTATTAAGCTCGACAAAGAGGGAAAGGGAAGGTTCAGCTCCTGGTACTAGTCCTATACCCATACAAAGTTTTTACATCTTTTCAGAGTCATGGTGCTGGCTACATACAACACGGTATGATGCTGGCAACTACAGGCCCAGAAATGGAATGAACAACACAGAAATACAGACACTAACTTGAGTGAATCCTAGGTATTAAATAGTCCAATGTGTTAATGCAATTAGTGTGTTAGAAATAATCTTGTCATATGTATGCATGAAGCTTCTGGAAGGTCCATGAAGTATTTAGGGTATGTAGGGAGAACTCTAGAATTAGGAATGTTCTAGAGTAAGATATTTAGTAGTAGTAGTATAAAATATATAGAGTTGTAGAATACTCTAGAAGTATGGTGTAGGCTTTGGATTGTGCCACATGGCAACAATCTTAAGGGTCATGTACAAGTATAAATAGGGGTACCACCCCTCCCATGTAAGTGACAAGAAGATAGAAAGTTGAGAAGCTTGTAAGCCAAGATGTAGCCTCAAGCATATGTATGATATATAGAGCATATATGTGAGTGTCATATATGCATATGTGTTGGTGTGTGTGAAGCACAACCCTATTGGAAGGGAGCTAAGTGATTTAGCTCCTACAATTGGTATCAGAGCCTCAAGATCTGAGGGCGGCCACGATGGACACCATGAGATGTGGAGGACAACGACGTGAGGTGGAAGTTGTTGACGGTGTGATGCTGCTAGCTGCAGGTTGTGGTGTGATGCCGCTAGGAGAAGGCGGTGTGATGCTGCCAAGAGAAGACAACGGTGTGATGCCGTTACGAGGCGGCAGCGGTGCGATGCCGCTTGCCCGTCGACGGTGGTGTGATGCCATCGTCATCATGTACAGTTGGTGCGAAGCCAACAGAGCAATGTGATGATGTGGCATGCTGGTGTGGTGGTTTTGGAGCTGTGAAGGCAACATGGTGAAGCTACTGCATGCATGCAACAAGATGTGGAAGAGTGAACAAAGCCCAAAGAAGATGCAAGTCGACGATGAGCCAACACTCCTGTGAGAGGGGTGTTCATGCACGTCCAACAGTGTGATATTGTTGGAGAGTGTGCGACGGCGGTGGTGTGATTCCATCGTCATAGAAAGCGCCGGTGTGAGGCCGACCACTATGGTGTGATGCCATAGTCTATGGAAAGGTTGGTGTGAAGCCAACGCCAGTGGTGCGATGCCGCTGCGCGCGACGGCGGTGGTGTGATTCCATCGTCATAGAAGGCGTCGGTGTGAGGCCGACCACTATGGTGTGATGCCATAGTCTATGGAAAGGTTGGTGTGAAGCCAACGACGCTGGTGTGATGCCATCGTCAAGTAGAACAGTCGGTGTGAGGCCGACAATTGTGGTGTGATGCCACAAGCGCATGGAAGCTCGGTGTGAAACCGAATCGGTGGTGTGATGCCATCTTATATGGAATCAGCGTGAAGCTGACAAGCACGATGTGACGCCGTTGCTGCACATGAGGCGGTGTGAGGCCGTCACAAGATGAAGCAGATGGTACAGGTGATGTGGATTAGAGGATCTACTTGATATGACAAGATTAAGGGGGAGATTGTTAGAAATAATCTTGTCATATGTATGCATGAAGCTTCTGGAAGGTCCATGAAGTATTTAGGGTATGTAGGGAGAACTCTAGAATTAGGAATGTTCTAGAGTAAGATATTTAGTAGTAGTATAAAATATATAGAGTTGTAGAATACTCTAGAAGTATGGTGTAGGCTTTGGATTGTGCCACATGACAACAATCTTAAGGGTCATGTACAAGTATAAATAGGGGTACCACCCCTCCCATGTAAGTGACAAGAAGATAGAAAGTTGAGAAGCTTGTAAGCCAAGATGTAGCCTCAAGCATATGTATGATATATAGAGCATATATGTGAGTGTCATATATGCATATGTGTTGGTGTGTGTGAAGCACAACCTTATTAGAAGGGGGCTAAGTGATTTAGCTCCAACATAGTGTTCCTTTGGATTCATGAGCAAATGTTCAAACTAAACTTGATATATCTTATAATTCTACTTGAAAAGATGAAAAAGCCTTTATGTTAGTTGCCAACAAATGGGATTTAACATGCCACCATATCAAGTCAAATAAAGAACAGTGAACATTTGGGGATAACGTGCGAAAAACTTTTTATTCTTGATTTTGACTAAAAACTGAAGAAAAGGCAGTGAATGTTATCTGAGAGAAAAAATAGATACCAAAATGACTACAGAAAGAGAGCTATGACTTATGATTGATTGACTGAATAAAATGATATGAGCATCGAAACGTGGAATGCATTAGAACAAAAATAACTTGACGCAGAAAATGATACCTTGATAATAATCTGCATCGAAGAAGAATCAGACTAACACGCTACAGCAGTTGCTCCACCCACCTTCCTCCACCCTCGTTGAACAAACCTGTTGTTCTTTGAAGGAACGAGAGAACAAATCCCATGTTACTGTGTAATAAAACCTACAGTGGAAACAAAGAAATCGTTCAGCGACATATGTAATGCGAACTGAAAGAGGACAACTAAACTGAAGGACTAAAGAAAGACGGAACTAAACTGAGTTGAAGGAAATACTGTTGTGATGTTACCGACTTAACTGCAAAATTAGCTATTTTTAAGGCCGCGACTGGGTTAGTGGACAATGCCATAAAAAATTCCCTCATCTGTCACACTACTAAGCCGCCATGATCTCATTGTCTCGTACCATCCCACAATATGATCACAGCGACATCCTATTCTACCGGAAAAAACACAATGACCAAGCCATAAACATATCTCACACTGCTTGGCTTATTTTTCCAAACTGAAAAATGACCCTTCAAACTGACGAACTGAAATAATTGAAGAAGAAACCGACTTTGTGAGCTTCAGCGGCTGCTCCACCCTGGCTTAGTGATATCTGAAGAATGAGGAAATAATGAATACTGAAGAGTGAGGACAACAACAAACTCTCTTTATCACTCGTAACTTGTGGCTTGCCTTCCCGATGCACTATATGAGCTAAAAAGTTACTACTCGCCTTCCTAATTCTATCCCTAAATCCTATTCTAAGCCAACTGACTTGGGGCGACTAATCAAAAAGCGACTATATTATACAGTAAACACTGTAGTAAAATGACTATTTGGGTACTAAAGACTGAACAGATAGATATAGAAGGACTGACGGAAGTGAGACAGTGAACTGAGTGACTAAGATATATACTGACAAGATTACTGAGAGAGACATTACTGAAATATCAATAGTGATGACAAAAGAAGATACTGAAAGACTTGAGGAAAAAAATAGAGAAAACTGAAGATCAACTAGGACTGAGGAAACTGAAAACAGAGACGGAAGAAACAACGCAAAATATGTTACCCCACCCAAATACCGCCAAGAAAAGAAAGGAAAAGGACTGAGCAAATAAGACTAACTAAATGAAAACTGAAGATACTGAATTGATAAAACTTAGGCAAGTGAAATGCCAATAATGAGTGACTGAAGTAATGAATAAATGAATAGTGCAGATTTTTGGTCGCCCGTTGGCTATACCACCCCTTGGGCTGCCGTCGGATCCTCAGCTGGAGATTCGGTATGCTGTGTCAGGGTCCTCTGTTACCACAGTTAGTAGTCGGAGCTAAATCACCAAAGAACTATTTGGACGCTAATTATTCGCTGTTACAGCAGGGACTTGTCAGTGAGCGCAGTAGACGCATAGCTAGTCAGACGACCGAATAGACTGTACCGGAAATGATGATGTGCCTCACTCAATTACATGCGACTATGCGAGCGCGCCAACAGAGTCCACCGAGCTAAACCAAAAATAACTGCTTACCTACACGTACCTCAAAGGAGATGCTATTGTGGTAATGATGTCATTTTCTTGGTTACATTGAATGCAGTTTGCTCACGTGTAACCTCTACTGTTGATGAGTGTTGCCATGATTGCTAAGTTTTCTCCGTGTATGTATAGTTTTTCAACATAATAAGCAGCTTCTTATTGCATTTTATCCGTCAACTTGTTCCATATTTTGAGTTATATTGTTCCTTTGTTCTCGCAGCAAATTTGGATAAAAATCACACTATATGAGCATGTGCGTGACGTGTTGTGTGCAGATTATCAATAAACTTTATGTGTCCTCTCAAGGCTGCGCTGTTTGAGCAACGGTCAAAATCTTGCTGCTTCACCGCCTTACACTGTGCTAGCTTAAACTGTGAGAATCTATAATGGCTGGGTCGGCGATCCGAAATACATATTCAACCAAACATCTCTCTTATTATTGCATAGCAAGCATATTTACTGCGTCTTTGACCAGATGTGTCGGCCGGTCATCCTGACGGGTCTGTATGCTACGGCTATGCAGGAAATAAAAGGCTGTCGACCGTGTCAGCTGGGACAGTTGATTAGCAGACTATGACTCTAATTACTCGTCTGTGGATCGTGGGCAGAACGAATCGCGATGATGGATCGGGTGGCTATGGGAGGGGTGGTATAGCCAACCGGTGGCGCCAACATATTTTCGATAAATGAAGGAAATATAAAGAGTGAATTAGGAAAATGAACGTAATTTTGAAATGCCGAGAAACAAGTGAAATGAAGAAAAATGAGAATCTCAAGAAATGCCCTGAAGGAATGAAATAATGAAAGACTAAAACAATGAGAGACTGAAGAAATGCAGAGAAATGAAGTGACTAAAACAATGAATGAATGAGAGACATAAGAAAATATAATGAGTCTTAAGAAATGAAGAATGAGAGACTGAAGAAACGAAGAGAAATGAAGTGAATAAAATAATGAAGTAATGAGAAGACTTAAGAAAAATATAATGAGATACTGAATAGATCAAATGAAAGACTAAAATAAAGATAATGCCAGACTGAATAAATGCCGACAAATGAAATCAATGACAAAAGAAATGACTACAGAAATGAGAGAGTGAAGAAATGAGTATGACTCAAGCTAATAATGAGACACTGAATGAATGAGAAACTTAGGAAAAATATAATAAGATAATGAAGAGAAGAAACTGAATTTTGAAATAACAAGAAATGAAGTTACTCAAGACAGACAAATTAAAATAAAACAGGGACTGAGAAAGCTTATGACTGAAGACTAGCGACTAAGAATTAAAAACTGAAGAGCACCAGGTAGTATTGTTGACTAAGAAATTACTCAAGACTGAAAAATTAGACAAAGCAATGAACAAATATAATAAATAGTCACGGATGAACATAATGACTGAAGAAACTGAATGCATTTCATATATACGAAAAAACAACACTCGCCACTCCCTCTGCCGGCTGCAACTGCTACTCTGTTAGGGTACTTGGAGACCTGACCTGTCTATCTATGTATTGGCGTTTGACCAAGCAAACTGTCGGCCGAGGCACAAACAGCAAACCTTTTGCCCCACCGTAGCACTGATCTTAGCATGGCCACTGTAACAATTGAGAACAGCCTGGGGCTTGTCCTACAGGCCTACAGCGGGATTTATTTGAGCAAGTATACCAGCACGTACGAATGAATGATGCTGGTCACTACTGAATCCCCCTAATCGATCTGCAAGTCTAATCACCTCCGGATAATAAACACGAGCCGTACTTAGACGAGAATCTACACGAGCAAGCACAGATTGATGAACATCCCCTGATCTGACCGGGCCTTCCACTAATCATCGAACCGAATCGACGCGCGGCAGCGGATGATTTGTGCACCGGAAAGCAGGAGAAAGAGATTCCAAGAAAGGGGAAATGGAGGGGGGACGGACCTCAGGTTTCCATAGTGGCCGGCGCCGGCGCCGGAATCTCGACGGAGCCGGGAGCGGGGGCAGCGAGCGAGCGAGGCGGAATCCAGGGACACGGAAAAAAAAAAGAATCTAAAAACATGGGATTTTCTTGTTTGCGGACCCAGGCAGCGAAGCACAGCCGCCTCCCTCCGGCACTAAAAACCAGGACAACGAGTGACTCAGCCTCGCGAGAAAAAAAGAATAAGAGAAAATGAGGAAGAGAGCGCAGAGATTCGAAGAAAGATCGGACGGTCGAAAAAGTGACTGCTTCTCAATTACAAAACAGACAGCTGTTAAATAGGAAAAGTGTTTTTTTAAACTCGTCTTACTTTTTTGAGCATCAGTACTACATTTGTGAGCTATAACAGATTTTGTGGAGTTACGATCAAGGATAAGCCCGGCCCATATAGTATAGGTTTTTTTTTTTGAGAAAGCATAGGTATTTCTTTGCATGGGCTAGAACAACTAGGGCCAATTTGAAAAAACCCAGCAAGACAACGATATCTTTTCAATTCAATTAAAAACAAAACAAGGCACCGAATCCGCGCAGCCGTATTAGCCAACACAGGAGTCTTCTCGTCTCATTCCGTAAAAAAAAAGGGAGTCTTCTCGTCTTCGCCAACCCTGATTTTCCCCATAAAAAAGACCCACCGCTGCTGCAGCTTGACCGTCCCGCCGTAGCGACCGAAAGCAAGCTCGTTTCGACCACATCCGTCCGTACACACCGCCGCCTACCGCGCCACCGTGTGGAACCACGCCGCCGTCCATGCCCCGGCACCTACACGAGCTCTCGGTCGTCACCTCCAACTGGACGGTGTTCTCTGTTTTCGATCCGGTAGTTGTTTGTTTCCAAGGCCAAGACATGAGAGTTAATCTTTTCTGTTTTTTTCCTCAGATTGCCGGAATAGGGTTCTCTAATTGGGAATTAATTTTCGTCACAAGTCATTCTCTCCTTAGAATTAGTGAATTGCTGGGATTACGTTCAGCTTAAAGCGCCATACACATACTGATTATTGATATTTATACTTTATTTTCGACCAGTTCCCTAACCCTAACCCAGACCCACTAGAATGACATTGTGCCGACAGCATTGCAGCTGTACAGTGCAGTCAGTGCTTGCTGGCTCTCTACTTGGTACGCGCGCATCCCGATGGAGTCACACATCTTGCACAGCCTATCCGGTCGTCCCCCTTAACCGCGTAGCTAATCATACAAAATATCGCGTGTTCCACGCCCTGAATGCGACGCCAACAATGTCACACAGCCTATCCTTTGTCAGTTAGTCTCTCTCAAGCTGACACACCCTCTTGTATCTATCCTATTTAACAGGCTAACCACACACACAACTCTGCACATTGCAGCTCAAGAAGCACAAAGGTAGCGCAGCAACAATGGCAATGGCAAAGATGCTCCTCCTGGTCGCCATGGCTCTCGTGGGCTCCTGCAGCGCGTGGGAGAGGCCGCCATCCGCGGCGGCCACCAAGTGGCGCCGGCAGGCCGTGGACGCGCCGCTCATCCAGCTGCTGCGGCCGCTGCGGGGCTCAGGCCGGGAGCTGGGGAGCATCGGCGGCGTGGCGTGCGACAGCTGGATGCTCGGCGTCGAGGCCCACAACTTGCGGGACTGGAAGACGGTCCCGGCCAACTGCGAGGGCTACGTGGGACACTACATGCTCGGCAGCCACTACCGCCGGGACTCCAAGGTCGTCATCGACGAGGCCCTCGCGTACGTCGACACCCTCAAGCTCGCCGGCAACGGCAAGGAGGTCTGGGTGTTTGACATCGACGAGACCACGCTCTCCAACCTCCCCTACTTCGCCAAGCATGGTTTCGGGTACGTGCATTTGAGCAGGGACTTGCACTTATTGTGTGTCGTTCACTCGTTCATATAAAGTAAAAATCTGACTACTAACACGACAACACCATAAAGGGGGCCGGAAATATATTAAACTTGAAGTGGAAACAAAAAGGCAGGGTTTGGACATGCTAGTCACCACAAAACACATAGATGCCAAGTATGACCATATGCCCTGTCAATGACGAACAAAAGACATATGCCATGCCAGTTAGAGATAGTGACGGGATGTGCATGTGATGGCCGATATATGTTGTCCACTTGGCTACTTGCCTCCGTATTTTTTTTGTGATTTTTTTCTGTAAACATCCTAGTGTGCATAACAATATATAGACGGTCTAGTGTACTACAAGTTAACTAAAGTCATAAAACGAAAACTGGAATTGGTCAATATTGGAATAAATATTTATGATAGTTGATTTCCAAAGAAACAAATAAGTATAACATCGACTATGAAAAAAAAAGGAAAACATATTTATGGCCTGACATCTAACCCATCTCAAACACTTTCTTTCGCCATAATCATGAAGGGGTCAACCGGAAAAGTGTTTTTGCTCCCGAGCACCACCAGTGATCCTGGTGTTTTTAAAAATAAATAAGATATTTACGAGTTTCAGAAAAACCTGGAAAAAAACCCGGATGTAGCCAATGGTGAATTCTACAAACATGTAGAAAATAAATTTCAAATACAATATATTCTGAGCTACATAAAAAATGAAAAAATCTAATAAATTTAGAGATGTGACAATAAGCATACTCAGATCCATATATTTGTCATTCTTGTGTAGCTCCGAATACAAAACATTTGAAGTTGATTTTTGGCACGTATGCAGAATACACCAATGGCTACAGTTGGGATTGTTTTTAGATTTTTTTTAAACTTCTAAATATATTTTTTCGGTTTTTTTAAAAACGCCAGGATCACTGTGCCTGGGAGAACAAAATCTCAACCGTCAGGGTTCAACCTTTTATTCAAAATTAAGAACTCTGCAATGAAGCCAAAACAGTAGACGTATTAGCAAACATAATCAATAAAGCTGAGTTCAGTTGCTGCATACAAGGTGGGTGACTGAGTGAGGTGCACGATGATATTAAGTACTACAATCTACACGGTTTTAAAAGTGGTAAGTTTGATATCGGTTTGTCTATCAAATAGTGGCATGATCGAGACGGCGAGTATGCCAGTATATGTGTTGTGGGGATTAGTTTTACCCTCCAACTTGGTTATGTTATCATTGGTCTCTGTTCGTCGACACCTACGTGCTGATGCACGTGCGTTAGGTAGAGAGCTCATAGAAACATACAGATGCAGACGACCTTGAGGTCTCGAAGTAAATGTGTTGTTGCACATGTAACTTCTGTAATGTTACTGTGTTCAAACAAAGATCATGGTCATGTTTTTTAGTAGAACTGTTAAATATGCAGATATATAACTGTAAGCAGGTTATTGTTAAAGTGTGTGTGTCGTTAATCCATTGTGGCGTGTACGCGCGCAGGACGAAGCCGTTCAACGCGACAAGCTCTAACGAGTACGTGATGGAGGGGAGCGCGCCTGCCCTGCCAGAGACGAAGCGGCTGTACAAGAAGCTGTTGTCGATCGGCGTTAAGCCGTTGTTCCTCACGGGCCGACCAGAGAACCAGAGGGCCATCACCGAGGCCAACCTCCGCAGCCAGGGTTTCTCCGGGTGGATGAACCTGCTGCTCAAGGAGCCCGGGTTCAAGGGCTCTGCAGTGGCCTACAAGTCCGGCGAGAGGCAGAAGCTGCAGGACGCCGGGTACGTCATCGTCGGCAACATCGGTGACCAGTGGAGCGACATCCTCGGCTCGCCCGAGGGCACCCGCACCTTCAAGCTGCCCGACCCCATGTACTACATCGGCTAGACCAGCTCCGGCTCCGGCCTGCCGCTATTGATTGCTTGTGATGAATAAGCTAGCTCCATGGCTCTTATGCATGCTTCATTAGTAACTATCTAAATATTAGTGTTTTACTTTTCTATGGAGTAATACAGATTTTTTTAAACATACCATAGTTTTTTAATATTTTGGCTAGATCTTATTTATTTTGACAATTGGTCGCACTTTCATTTGCTTTTTAATTCTAAAATACTGCATTAAAAGTTGAGTCTCATTGGGAGCCAAAATCAAATTGTATGCAATCTCCGATCCCAAAACTAAAGAAGTTCGGATTAAAAAAACTAAAGAAATTTACTAATCTTGTGTCAAACATACAATGAAATTCACCAAACAGTTAGTGTGCGACCACCAAACTGGTGGATGTTGCTGAAGCATGTCATGTCATGGTAGTTGAGGATATGGCCGAAATCGAATCAGAGCCTCGGAAGAACGATATGTTCTCTGGCTGCTGGTGTGACACAGAAACATCCTACGAAGATGGAGTACTCTTACTTAAAAGTAGTTACAACAATCATGTGCAGTTGTAAATATCAATGCTCAAGACGAAGAAGATTGTGGGATCCACAAGAAGTTGTTTGAGGTATCATACGAGTCGGACCACACTTTCCGACACGCTACATCGACTCCTTGAACATGGGTGTTGGGTGTTTAGTGGTAACTACTGACCTACTCCCTCCGTTCTATTTTAGTTGACTCACGGATATCTAGATATGGATGCATCTAACTACATGTCTAGATGTATCCATATGTAGATATCCGTGAATCAATTAAAATGGAACAGAGGGAGTAAATACTAAGCACATATCCCGGTGTTGTGTGATGTGTCACAGAGAATTCTTTCTTGTTATGCAAGCCTTACATTCGGCACGAGTATCACAAAGGCCCCAAGCGGGTACATGCAGCCCGCTAATTAAGAGCACCAAGCAAACCCGCCTTCCACTTTCGCGAGTGGTCACCACCCTCTGCGTCATACCGCCGCCCGAAGCAGCCGATGTGCGCCACCGCCGGCCCCCGAAGGATCAATATTCTCATATCTTTGACGTTGACGCAACACAAACATCACAAAACAGGGTGAGCAAGAGAGTAACTGCGTACACTACCAAAAAAGGATAAGTTGTTGTGCATCCAATGGATAGAAGTGATCCAAGATCCTATTGAATAAGTGGAGCCAAAATTGTTGGAAAAATTATTTATGACTACTTCCATTGTGACATGTACAATGGGGATGACTCAGCTGTGGGGCGGTTCTATGGGATTTTGGTGATGTGGAGTAAAGAGAATGAGTTTGTCTGTAAAGTTGTAGACAGTCTATAACATTCTTACATTGTATGAATGACGTCTGTAAGTTTTACTCCATATAGTTATGGCCGAGAATAAAAATCTTACCGATAAACTATTGTACATGTGGTTTATAGTACTGTATATATTATCTATATATAACATGCACTGGCATTACATTGATCATTTGTCTAAACCAATGTACATTGCCTTAGATGTTTTGATCCCGACCGAAATGAGGTGGATCTCTACGGGATGGACCAGGAGATAATATCAACCAGGCAAACCAAAGACCGAAAATAATTGTGCTTGGATTGAAACCACGTTGGTATATTTGACAGGTATTGGACCCCGACCCTGCATAACCCCGGACCAACCGAACAAGTCGTTAGGTAAAATGAGTTCTCGTTTCGGTCGCTCGTGGAATTTCAGGTTTGGTTTCTCCTGCATCCACTAAGTGAGACAGATAGCCTGTGTCACTCCGACATGTGTTTACCAAGTGAGACAGGCTGACCTCATACAGTCTGGGCTAATATTTTGTCGTGTGTTTGGTGACTTGTATGTTTTAAGCCAGGTTGAGATGAGATGTTGGTTGGTGGCTTATATGCATTGGACATGGTGAGACTGTAATAGTCATTTTGACATTTTAACCGTGTCTAAACAACATTCAATAATGCCTGGTCAAATTAGCTCAATTTATAACCTAAATCCAATCCACTGACAAAAAATATATTATATCACAATTTACTAATAGGTCTTCCAAGTAAAGGAATTAAAATTACAAGTAGGTCCAACTTCTTACATAAAGGACCCTGAAAAGAATTTAAAAATGCAATTGGGTCCTCAGGCCATCCCATAATTTGTGCTGTGCGGGGAGGGAGGTCTAGCGCGGGCCAATATCGACGACTGGGTGGCGGGGCGTGGTCGAGCGAGGTCGTATGACGGTGGAGCGAGGTCGGAGCAGATGTCGAGGGCTAGGCCCGCGCTGGGCGGCGGGGCGAGGTCGAGCGAGGTCAGGCCGAGATCGAGCGAGGTCTGGCCGAGGTCGAGGGCTGGGCGGTGGTGATGCGAGGTTGAGGCGACGCTGGATGGCGGGGCGAGCTCGAGTGCGGCGCGACGTGCTTATCGCGACTCGTGTGAAGAAAGCAACATGGGGAAATGACTGGGGGTTTCGGAATTGGCTGGAGTCGAGGCTCGCGGGTGGGGCCCACGTGTGGGATATTTTCGGATGACCTCGTCATGGCCGCGGTGTGAAGCTCGATTTCCACTTCCCAACCGGGCATGTCTGAGGAGTGAGTAGACTTTTTTACATGAGGTGGGCATGGCCAAGGGACAAAACCGGGCTATCAAACAACCGAGAGGTGAGTAGGAGAGATTTTGTGGGTCCAACCGGGCTACTAAACACACCCTAGTGTCGAGATGTGGATTTGGGGAGAGAAAGAACGAGGCTGACAGGCAAGGGAAATGGAGGAGACTTGGTGCGGAGGCGGAGAGAGGGTGACCGTGCGGCGACCGGAGAGAGGGTCACCGGAGTGGCAGGTAAGGCTACGGCAGCAGCGATGACAACTCATCGGCCACCCTCTTCTCTCGCCGGTAAGTTGCCGCCTCTTCTTCCATCCATGTCCGGATTTGTCTATGGTTTATTTTTCATCGTTCTTGATTAGTCGCTGGCCGCTCGCTATGGAGGGTAGGATCGATTCCCCATTCTTTTCCTTTGCGTTTTTTACCGCCACTCGATTTGTGGCGGCAATCGCAACAGCGAGGGAGGCTGCATGGAAGGAGAGGCCCTGGCTTGGCCTTGTAGGCTGGCATCCACTCTCACTTTGCCCGGCTTTCTGAATTCCAAGTTGCTATGTATCTTGTGAAAGAAAGAATTCGTAGTTTGATGTGTATTCTGGTGGTAACAGTAGTAGCTACATAGATTCCAAATGCCTAGTGTTCTTGTAACTCCTGAGCCTGAAAAATATCCAAATGGAATTGGCAAGAATGCAACACGGTTATTGTTACACTGTCAACAAGTCGGAAGGTATTTCATTAATCTGTATGCAGATTACTAGCACACAAGCTGAACAAATTCCACATACTTGGCTCTATTTGAGTTCCTGAGACAGAAAACTTATCAAGTTGGCAAGAACAATGCTTAAACAAAGATTATGGTTACACCCCCACAAAACTTGAAAGTCAATACAATTATTTGTTTGCGTATTCTAGCACACAATCTGAACAATGCCTAGTGTTATTTGGCCAATTAACAAACTTTAGTACTATTTGCCATTTGATATGGTTTAATTAGCACTTGGTACATCAATTGTTGCTTATGTGTACTGTTGATCAAGGATATTTTCTTCATGGTATTCGAAGTAGCCAGGATATGATCTGAGTACTGATATAAGATGGACTGCAGTTATTGTTATGTTCTCGCATGAATCACATATATTGACTGAATTGTTCGTCGTAGAGCAGCGTATTCATCATATACTCTTCTATACTGAATTTGGATTTCAATAGATGATAATATGCACTCAGTAAAATTGGGAGGATCTTATATGGAAAATTCGCAGAGAGCTCAAGCAAAATTCAATTGTTGATGCGTGACTCTTCTTTATGCCGTTCAGGTTAATATCTGTCGACACATAAGGAGGGTGTAGATGGAACACTTTTCATGTGTTTGTCGTCAAGAACTTCTAAGCTACTGTGCAGATCCTAATGTTTCCGTAGATCAGCTTTGTTTTACTTAATGTCTGAAGTTGTTGACTGTCAGTCAAGTAGCAGTTATACAGAACTATGGTCTTGTAATCTATTCTGGGAATATCAGGTTATTAAACTCGTAACGGCAATACAAGACCCAATATTATTATGATGCCATTATGTTAATTTATTCCGGTAATATTATTGTAAGTTATTCCTAATATTCTGGTAATATCAGGTTCATCATATCAGCTAGTTTATTCCTTTTTTTAGGGAAAGACATCACTGGCATAATTTATTGATTAGGAATAATTCTTACATCGTTTGTGATTACACCTCTAGAAAAATAGGAGGATCACCATGCCATACCTCACGGTCGACGTCAAAAAACATAGCAACTTCATGAGATGCCATATTAGCTTCCCTAGCACAATGAGCGAAAGTGTCACGTGCAAAACTGCGACAAAGAAAAGCACATTCTTCATAGATAGCCGCTGTCTCCCCAAAGAGTTACCTCCATTTTACATTACCTCCACAACTTCAGAACAATCTGACTCAACCACCAGTTTATTGCAACCCATCTCTCCAGTTAAGAGAAGGCCATCATGTAGTGCACATGCTTCGGCAGCCGCAACATCTTCAACATCTTGCAGATTCCATCTTACAGCCGAGACGAATGATCCGAAAAAATCTCGAACGATGGCACCTGTACCACCAGAACCGGAGTTAACATCAAAGGCCATATCGACAGGTAGTTTATTCCTTGTGATTATTAGGTGTGTAGTGTTTCTTGATGTTATTTTGTCGAATATGCTTTTCCTTGTGGTTATCAGGTAGTATTTCCTTGTGATAATCAGGTTGTGATGTTATTTCCAAACCCAGCAAATCCCAGTACAACCGAACGTTAAGCCTTGTGGAGAGGATTAATTATAGGGAGGGTGGAACCTCTCGGGGGTTAGAGTGACACATCGGGTTTCACTCAAGCCCCAACCCCATGGTGATCAGTTCCTTTGGAGCTATCCCCTGACAACTGAACGAGCCCCAAGTGGCTACCGCCTTACAACAGGTTTTGTGAAGACTACGACCAAGTGAAGAATCAGCCTGGCCCATGTACTATGGGTATTTCTTTCGGTGATATGTTAAATCTTGAGATAGGCGTTTTGGCTCCCGGGTGCATATGCTCCTGATATATGTTTCAAAATTAAAAAAATATGAAAACACTTCAAAATAATTTGAAAAAAATTGGGCACAAAGATATACAAGTGTTAAACATTCGTGCAAAATTTTGAAAGGAAATAACATTTTCTGCGGTCTGTGCAAAAAAGACAAAATCCGTGAGAGGTTTTGTCTTTTTTGCACAGACCACATAAAGTGTCATTTTCTTCCAAAAAAATTCCCGGATGTTTTAAACTTGCATATGTTTGTGCCCAAATGTTTTCAGATTTTTTGAAGTGTTTTCATATTTTTTTAATTTTAAAAACTATAACAGAAGTATATGCACCCGGGTGCCAAAGTGAATTTCTGTTAAGTCTTAGACTTTTATTTAAATATTTAAAGAATAGGAGAAGCTTTATTGGTAGCTAATGTTCATCGGGATACAGAGGTGATCCGGAGGATCAGTAAGCCAAACATGGCGCCCAACATCAAGAGTTTTTTTTTTGAAAGATCCAACAATTGCTGGCTTTTCGATTAATAGTAGGTAGAGTATTTACATACTAGCCCGTGGGCAAAGGAGTAAATAAAAAGAATTTGAGAGCAACAAGCCGCAAAGCAGCAAAAACACACTCATTCAAGGAGGTTCCCAGATCATCCTACGCAACTTCTTTGCCCCTGCAACGGCCCATGCCTTTGCTTCTTCTTGTACCAGATTAAGCAAACGGCGTAGGTTGGACGGTTTGTCCTTGAAGACTCGACTGTTTCTCTCCTTCCACAGCTCCCAGCACACCAAGATGAGGAGTGATCGGACTCCCTCACGGTGTTTTTCAGGAGTGGCTGCTGTGATCCTATCCCAAACCTGTTGCACGGATTGGCAGCTCTGCCATCGGCTTGGGTTTAGGGCGTCACAGTTCTTCCAAGTAGCGACGGACATCCAAAGCAAGCGGGCGTATGGGCACTCAAAGAACAGGTGCGTGGCTGTCTCCAGGTTCCTAACGCAGAAGGGGCAGAAGTAGCAGTTCGGCCATCTCCGCTGCATCAGACGGTCGGCGCACCATAGTCTGTTCTGCAGGAGAAGCCAAGCAAAGAAGCGGCTCTTGGGCGGCGCCCAAACATGCCAAACTTTCTCCGGCATGTCGCTTCTAATCTGTCCTTCAAATTGTAGACGATAGGCTGATTTTGCTGAATAGTTTCCGTCTTCCGTCGCGAGCCAGGTAATTGAGTCTGGCTCATCAGAGAGCTGAATTTCTGCTGCAATGATCTGACGCCATAGCTGAAGAAATTCAGATAAGATCACATCCAGTGAGGCATGCCGTATGTCTGCAATCCATTGGTGATCATGCAGGGCTTCGGCGACTGTTCGCCGTTTACGCCGACAACACTTGTAGAGCGCAGGATATCGTGATCGCAGAGGAGACGCGCATAGCCACGAAGACGTCCAGAAGCTTGCTAGATTGCCGTCTCCGACTGTCACCTGCGTTGCTGCAGCAAAGAGCTCGTGATCCAGCCGATCACAGGGCAGTTCCATGCTGACCCATGGCCGTTCCGGGAACTTCCATTGAAGCCATAGCCAGCGCAGCCTAAGGGCACGGGCGAAGGCATCAATGTTGAGGATTCCCAGGCCGCCGTAGTCCTTTGGTGAGCAGACACGCTGCCAGCGAACCTTGCACTTGCCGCCAGCAGATTCCTGTTCCTCGATTCCCCAGATGAATCGGCGACGAATGCGATCAAAAGTCTTGATCATCTTCTTTGTGATCCGCAGCGTCGTGAGGGTGAAGATGGACAGAGCATCAAGAACGGAAGATGTCAGCGCATGTCGTCCTCCCGAGTTGAGCAGGCTGCTTTTCCAAGTGGCTAGCTTGCCGTGCGCACGATCAAGGATGTGCTGCAGATGTATCATCCGAAGCCGCCCGAGTGCCAGTGGCAATCCGAGGTAAGTCATGGGGAAACCTGTGCGTACCCCATCAAAACCTTGCAGTAGAGCGTCGAGGTCAATGTCATGGCATCGTATTGGCGCCACCGCACACTTGTTGATGTTGATCACCAGGCCAGACGCCTGCCCGAACCCCTTGATTATCTCTAGCAGCCGCACAATCTCTGTCCTAATTGGGTTGACAAAGATTATTGCATCATCCGCGTATAAGCTGACACGCAGGATCGCTTCCCGTGCTGGTAGTGGTGTCAGGATGCCAGTGTCGGTGGCACACTTCAGTAGTCGATGAAGAGGGTCGATCGCCAAGTCGAAGAGGAGAGGGGAGAGGGGGTCCCCCTGCCGGAGTCCGCGCCGATGCCGGATGGACTGGCCTGCCGTGCCATTGAGGAGCACGCGGGTCGACGCCGTGGAGAGTAGCAGAGCTAGCCAGTCTCGCCAGCGAGGCGGGAAGCCGAGATGTTGCAGCAGCTCAAGGAGATAATCCCATGAGATGGAGTCGAAGGCGCGAGCAAAGTCGAGCTTGATGAGCAAGCTCGGCCTTTTCCGTCGATGCAGCGTACGCGCCAGGTTGCGCACGTACAGGAAGTTCTCATGTATACTGCGCGTTCTGATGAAAGCACTCTGCGCGCCCGAGAGTGGTTGCCATCCTAGCTACTGAATGTGCTTCCCCATCAAGATTTTTTTTTAGTTTGTTAAGTTTTAGACTCAAGCAGCCAAGAGCGTGTACATGGGCCAGAACAACTAGGGCCGATTTGCAAACCCAGCAAAGGCGCCGATCCGGATTGTCAAAACAAAACAAAAAAGGGACCGATCCTCGGAGCAACCCGGGAGTCTTCTCGTATTCGCCAACCCTGATTTCCCCATAAAAAGACCCAACGGCTTGACCGTCCCGCCGTATAGCCACCGAAAGCACGCTCGTTTCGACCACCTACCGCGCAACCGCGTGGAACCACGCCGCTGCATCTTCCCGCCGTTCATGCACCGGCAACCTACACGAGCTCGATCGTCACCTCCAAGGCTCCAACTGGCCCGTCTTCTCTGTTTTTAATCTGGTAATTGTTTGCTTCTAAGGCCAAGACTTGAGAGTTAATCTTTCTCTATTTTTTTCTCAGATTGCTTGATTAGGTTTATCTAATTGGGAATTAATTTTCGTCATAAGTCATTCTCTCCTTTGAATTAGTGAATCTCTGAAACTACGATTAGCTTAAAGCACCTGTTTGTTGATAGGCCCCTCCACATCCACTAAGCTGATATTGTGCCGACTGCATTGCAGTTGTACAGTGCGGCATAGTGCATTTCTTGCCTTGCTTGCTGTCCACAAACTGACACTAGATAAAATATATGAATAGCAGGATAAGATGTTCTCCAACAATTAATGATCTGCATGGTACGCGCGCATCTCCATGGAATCACATCTTGGACAGCATATCTATCCGCATCTCCAGTTAACGTGTAGCTGATCCTACAAATTATTGGCGTGTTCCACGCCCTGATTGGGATCGACCCCGACAATGTCACCAGCCCCTCCTTTGACTGACAGCTAGTCTCTCTGTCAAGCTTACACACCCTGTACGTAGCTATCCTATTTAACAGGCTAACCGGCTAACCGCACACACTACTCTGCATATTTGCAGCTCAAGAAGCACAAGCGCAGCAACAATGGCAATGCCTAGGATGATGCTCCTCCTGGTCGCCATGGCTCTCGTGGGCTCCTGCAGCGCGTGGGTGGCGTCATCCGCGGCGGCCACCGACACAGAGAGGGCGCCGGTCATCCACGCGCTGCGGCCGCTACTGGGATCAGGCAGGGAGCTGGCGAGCCGCGGCGGCGTGGCATGCGACAGCTGGGTGCTCGGCGTGGAGGCCCACAACGTGCGGGACTGGAAGACGGTCCCGGCCAACTGCGAGGGCTACGTCGGCCACTACATGCTCGGCAGCCACTATCGCCGTGACTCCAAGATCGTCGTCGACGAGGCCCTCGCCTACGCCGAGACCCTCAAGCTCGCAGGCCACGGCAAGGAGGTGTGGGTGTTTGACATCGACGAGACATCGCTCTCCAACCTCCCCTACTACGCCAAGCACGGCTTCGGGTACGTACTTTCTATATTGCACTTGGTATTTTTGTAGCTGCATTTTAGAAGGGAGTTGCACTTATCTTGTCCGACGTTCAGATAAAGTAAATCTTACAGCTCCCTGTAAAAAGATAACTGAAAAGTTAATATTGTTAACGCGAAAGCACCATATATAAGCGTCTGTAGCACTGAATCTCTAATATGGACAAAAGGTGATAGATATATTAAACTTGAAGTGGAAACAAAAAGGTATGGTTTGGGCATGCTAGCCATCTCAAAACACAGAGACGGCCAGTATGACCATATGCCCTGTCAATGACGAACAAAACACATATGCCAGTTAGAAGAGAGATAGTGTCGTGATGCGCATGTGCTGGCCGATATCTCTGTTGTCCACTTCGTTACCTATATGTATATTTATTGTGATTTTTTTCAGAGAACATGCAAAGACTTTCTTGTTATTTTATTTAGATTGGAAAGTTTGTAATATTTTTCTGTTAACATCCTTATCAACAGATCTGCGCATCCACACAATCATTGTGTTTGATTCATATTAATATAAGAGTAAATTCAAGATTTTACCTCTTAATTTGATATATTTTTACACTTATTACCGCATTCAGAAATCCTTATTACCCTTTTATTGAAAGTTGAAAACTCTGCAATGAAGCCAAAACAGTACACGTATCATCAACATAATCAATAGAGCTGAGCTGCTGCATATACAAGGGTGAGTGAGTGAGGTGCACGATGACATTAAGTACTCCCTCAAACAGTGAAATTAAAAAGTGGTAAGTGTGACATTATTGGTTTGTCCATCAAACAGTGGCGTGATCGGGACGAACGAGTTTATGTCGGTATATGTGTTGTGTGGATTAGTTTATACCCTCCACTTGGTCAGATTATCATTGGGGTCTCTACTCGTCGACAACTACGTGCTCATGCACGTGCGTTAAGTTCAGAGCTCTTAGAAACATACAAATGCATGACAAAACCTTGATTTTGTAGTGGCACTGCAGATCTCGCAGTAAATGTATTGTTGCACATGTAATTTTTGTAAAATTGTTGTGTTCCAAACAGAGATCATGGTCATGGTTTCTTTAGTAAAATTGTTAAAGTGTGTCGTTAATCCATTGTGGTACGCACGCAGGACTAAGCCGTTCAACGCGACGAGCTTCAACGCCTATGTGCTGGAGGGGAGCGCGCTTGCCCTCCCGGAGACGAAGCGGCTGTACAACAAGCTGCTGTCGATCGGCGTGAAGCCGGTGTTCCTCACGGGCCGGACCGAAGACCAGAGGGCCATCACTGTCGCCAACCTCCGGAGGCAGGGCTTCTCCAGGTGGATGAGCCTGCTGCTCAAGCAGCCCGGGTTCAAGGGCTCCGCCGTGGCGTACAAGTCCGGAGAGAGACAAAAGCTGCAGGACGCCGGGTACGTCATCGTCGGCAACATCGGCGACCAGTGGAGCGACATCCTTGGCGCTCCCGAAGGCACCCGCACCTTCAAGCTGCCCGACCCCATGTACTACATCGGCTAGACCCAGCTCCGGCTCCGGCATGCCGCCATTGATTGTTTGTGATGAATAAGCCCCACATGCTTTGCTTTGCTACAGAGTAATAAAGTTTTTTTTTTGAAAACATACCCTATTTTTAAGATTTTGGCTAGAACATAATCTTAGTTATTTTGACAATTCGGCACACTTTTTTTTGTCTTTTGATTCTAAAATATTGCATCAACATTTTAAATCATTTTCAGTTCTTGGGCCCATGTATCAGAATTAAAAGTCGAGTCTCGTTGGGATCCAGAATCAGATTGTATGCAATCCGCGATCTCAAAACTAAAGAAGTTCTCGCTGATAGGTCTGTTATTACACCAATTCTAGATGAAATTAGCGAGCTTAGTGTGGTCTTTATTTTCTTTAGTGCTATTTTTGCGTGTCGCGAGGCTTAAACAGACGGCTCACTCTTGTGCAAAATTTGCTATTATTCAAGAGGAGTCGGTTTTATGGGATGTTGAGCCACCGCCGTTCTTAGCTCACAGTCTTAGAACTGATTGTAACAATGTGGTTTTGAATTAATAAAGCGTGCGGTTTCCCTAAAAAAACTAATGAAGTTCCAACCACTAAATCTCAGGTTAAACAGACAATGAAATTTACCAAACAGGTAGCGGGCGACCACCAATTTGGTCGATGTTGCTGAAGCTTGTCATGTCATGGTAGTTGTTGATGATGTTAGAGTAGGTTTCCTCGAGTTGGACTTGGCATGCCGACTCGGCAGATGTATCTATAATTCATGTAATCTAACACTATACTCGGCATTCCGTACACAACAAATACATACTAAACAATATATACCTACACAATTCGGAATCCAACACTCTCAGAGAACGCTTTTAACTCTATTACACTTTCCAATCACCTTAACCATTAGTCTCCGTTTACTTTTAGCTTATTTCTTTTTTAATTTTGTTCTGCTCTCAATACAAACACTCACAAACAATTTCAACACACTCTTACTTGCTTAAGATTTAGAATACTTGCAGATACGTCTTGATAAACAAATCAACACAAAGCAAAAGATCATTTTCTCAGCTCCTTATAGTTCGATACTCTTACTTTAAAACGACTACAACAATCATGTGCATTTGCATGCATCAATGCTCAAGATGAAGAAGTTTGTGGGTTCCGCAAGGAGTTGTTCGACGTATCATAACGAGTTGGACTCCACTCTCCCGACGCGCTACACGACTCCTTACACATGGGTGTTTAGTGGTAAACTCGTGACTTAACGCTAAGCAACTCTGTGGTAAACTCGTGACTTTGTGCGACTCCTTACACATGGGTTTAGGGTTTAGGGTTTAGGGTTCGACGTATCATATTGGTGATGGGTATGCGTCGTAGGGGATTTGTTTTGTTATGCAAGCATTGTCTCAACGTATCCAAACCATGCCTAAGTTGTAGTCCATAAAATTGCAACAATGGAACAAGGGCGAAATCTGGTATGGGCAACCCGCTAAGAGCAACACCAAGCGAACCCACCTCCCACACCTCCATGAGTACTGGCAGACATCCTTTGTGCCGCCAAATCGCTGCCCGTGGCAGCTGCTGCGCGACACAGTCAGTCCCAGAATGATCAATATTCTCGTATTTTTGATGTTGATGCAACATAAAACATCACAAAACAAGGTGATCAAGAGAGGAACAGGGTACACTACCAAGAAGGATAGGCACTACAGGAATGGAGCTATGTGCCGACGGCCGGGATCTACGCCGACGGCTTTTTGTCTGGGCCGTCGGCGTAGACCCCGACACGGTCAGCCCGTCGCCCTGTCCCTCTGCGTAGGAATTGCCCTCGGCATAGCCAGACAACGCCGACGGCCACCCTCGGCGTATATTTGGCCTTCAGCGTATACCTCTCCAGGCCGTCGGCGTATACAGGCCGTCGGCATAGAGCTCACAAAGAGTCGTACCAGAGTACTACGCTGACGGCAAAGCCGTCGGCATAGCTATATTTTTTCTATTTTTCATTTAATATGGAATAATTCATATCTTTAAATCCATAAATCGAAATTTAACAAATAAAATGTCTAAATCGATTAGAAAAATGAGAGGAATCCAAATATGACATCCATATCATCTTTTTCATCATGTATATGACTTTTTGCAACAAATTCTTGGTACTTGCTTGATAAAAAAAGTCATTTTTGGCACTTAAAATGGAAAATGATATTTATAAAATATTTTGAAAATTGTTTTTGGCAACAATGTTTGCCATAACAAGACACACTTATGTGTCAAATATGGACACTTTATCACAAATTATGGCACGTGGTACATTTTGACCATTTTGTTTCAAAAAATAAAAAAAAGTGAAAAAATACTCAAAATGAAATCATTTGGCATGGAATCCTTTTATGTGTACTAGTTGCTAGGAAAAATGATAAACTTGAGTGTTGACAAAGTTTTCAAAAAACCTCTTCACAAAAAGGTCAATAATCTGTAAACATGTATAAGTTTCGAGTCACATGACCTAGATATGTTCATTCCCGTGGCATTATTTGTGATTGTGCCCATATTTGACACATAGGTGTATCTTGGTATGACAAAAAATGTTGCTGAACTGAGGTTTTTCAAATTATTTTTATAAATATCCTTTTTTATTTTTTTATTGTCAAAAATGACATTTTTTGTGAAGCAAGTACAAAAAATATGTTGGAAAATAGCACCCATTTAAATTTCACACAAAGTAGACCATATTTTATGGATAATCCAGCAATATTAGGAATTTTCTCGATTTCTACCTAATTTTGCCTATTTAAATGACTTTATGCCTATTTTCCGAAAGTAATTAAAATTTGAACTACAAGTGTGTGATACTTTGCTCTGAAAATTTTATAAAAATCATTTTAAGATACAAAAATAGTGCTTATATCACAGAACCATCGATAGTTTTGAAATATTCCACCCCTTTCGATGAATAGACACGGCGGCCATTTTGACCTTTTTTCAAAAAAATAAAAGAAAGTGAAAAGTACTCAAAAAATGAAATATTTTGGCATGGAGTCCTTTTATGTGTACTAGTTGTTAGGAAAAATGATAAACTTGAGTTTTGACAAATTTTTCAAAAAACTTATTCACAAAAAGGTCAATCATCTGTAAACATGTATAAGTTTTGAGTCAAATGACATAGATATGATCATTCCCGTGGCATAATTTGTGATAATGTACCCATATTTTATACATAGTTGTATCTTGGTATGACAAACAATGTTGCAGAACTGAGGTTTTTCAAATTAATTTTATAAATATCATTTTTCATTTTTTAATTGTCAAAAATGACATTTTTTGTGAAGCAAGTACCAAAAATATATTGGAAAATGGCACTCATTCAAATTTCACACAAAGTAAACCATATTTTACGGATAATCCAGCAATATTAGGAATTTTCGCGATTTCTACCTAATTTCGCCTATTTAAATAACTTTATGCCTATTTCCGAAAGTAATTGAAAATTGAACTACAAGTATGTGTACTTTACTCTGAAAGTTTTATAAAAATCATTTTAAGATACACAAATAGTGGTTGCATCACAGAACCGTTGATAGTTTTGAAAAATTCCAGCCCTTTCGATGAATAGGCACGACGGCCATTTTGACCTTTTATCAGAAAATAAAAAAAAGTGAAAAAATACTCAAAAAATGAAATCCTTTGATATGGATTCCTTTTTTGTGTACTAGTTTCTAGGAAAAATGATAAACTTGAGTTTTCATGAAGTTTCCAAAAAACTTATTCACAAAAAGGTCAATCATGTATAAACATGTATAAGTTTCGAGTCAAATTACCTAGATATGATCATTCCAGTGGCATAATTTGTGATAATGTGCCCATATTTGACACATAGTTGTATCTTGGTATGACAAACACTGTTGCGGAACTGAGGTTTTCAAATTGTTTTTATAAATATTATTTTTCATTTTTTAATTGTCAAAAATGACATTTTTTGTGAAGCAAGTACAAAAAATATGTTGGAAAATGGCACCCATCCAAATTTCACACAAAATAGACCATATTTTATGTATAATCAGCCAATATTAGGAATTTTCTCGGTTTTTGCCTAATTTCGCCTATTTAAATGACTTTATGGCTATTTTTTGAAAGTAATTGAAATTTGAACTAAAAGTGTGTGATAGTTTGCTCTGAAATTTTTATAAAAATCATTTTAAGATACACAATTAGTGGTTATATCACAAGACTGTCTATAGTTTTGAAAAATTCGACCCTTTCAACCGTCGATTAAATCTGGACCGTTGAGAAGAGGCACACAATCCACGTCATTCTAAATTATTCAATATGATTGGTAGGGACTGGTTGGTGTGGATCGATGACGTGGTGTGTGCTTGCTTTCCTTATCCCGCACGTACACTTCTTTCTTTTTCTTTTTCTTCTTTCTTTATGCTTCCCTTATCCTTCCGTCTTCCCCAGCCACACAACGCCGCCACCGTGCGCTCTGCCTCGTGAGCCCTGCGCCGCCCTCGGCGAACTTGGCCAGGTGCGTGTGACGAGGGGTAGACTCATCAAGACCCATGGTTAAGGTCCCTAGGTTATGAATATGGGGGAGAGAACGTGGTAGAGCTGGAAGTATCGTCGGCTAACAAGCAGGGCAAAGATTTTACCCAGGTTCAGGGCCCTCGTGTGGAGGTAACACCCCTACGTCCTGCCTGTCTGTTATTGCTTTGTGAATATGATGGTTACAAGGATCCCGGCGAGATGTCGATCTCGCTAGGGTTTGTGGCTCTGGTGGTTCGTTGTCCGGGTGTGCGTAACCGACTCGATTTACAAGTATGGAAACCCTAAACCGACTATTACTTCGCCAAACTTGGAGGATACTCCATCTTCGTGGGCCTCCCTTCATGGGCTTCATGTAGGCTCTGATAGTTGGGCCTAGTCGATACGTGCACCAGGTACCCTCATGGTAGGGTACCCGATAGGCATACCCATGTCAGTAGCCCCCGAGTACTTGTCTGATTCGAAGAGTCGGGCATGGACTCATACATCATGCACGTTATACATTTTTTACATCTGCATTTAGAATTCTTATGAAATAGCACATGTCAGCTATGTCGAGTGTTTCATCGACTATGAGTTTTTGCTTATGATAGTCAAGGGATATTAGCTTAGCAGGCCCGGCACACACGACGGATCGGGGCCGGTTAACTACCATTTGGCAAAACCATACTAGCTTTCAATCAAACTCGAGTCCCCGGACTCGAATCTGGAACAAACTGGACAGACTCGAAACAGCCGTTGAGGTCTTACGGAATCGAACTGCAGTATAATTTTGAATCAACCCAACGCGTCCGTCGGGGATTATTCATCATGTCTGCTGACACGGAACATTTAAGGATAACGCTGCTGGAGCGGTCCTTAGCCCAGCTCGACTGATCGGCGGGTCTTACCTTTGCACTATGCATGCAGCATCCAAGGATCGTCGGATCAACTCGGGAATATTTTGAGTGTGATTTTGCTTATGAACTCAGTCGAATGTTTCATCGACTGATATTTTGCCATTATTCTATCGGGTGCGCGACAGCGCTCCCGATGGGAGTAGCCCCCGAGATTGTGCTTTATTGCTCGCAATGGAGGATAATCTCAAAATCTTTTACCCTGCACATTAGTCAAAGAATTTTTTGATACGCTCCCGATGGGAGTATGATGCTGCAGTCGAAATAATTCGACTGGCCTCTATGACATTTTGCTAAAAACTAACAAAGACTTATGCGAGAACCACCCGAAGATATCATCGAGTGACTTTTATGCCAGTTGTGAAAGAAGAACAACGTCAGCAATGACGCATTTTGCGACTGCTATCTCTGACAAGCGGTGGCGTGCTTGGAGAGGCTTTGATAGGACGTGACCCTGTTTTGTGGGCCCGTTTTTGCAGAGCTGACCAGGGATGACGCCGCGTGGACTTGATTTGACCGTTCTGGCGCGATTTTCACGGGGCGTAATGATGGTTTCCTGGATTCTCGTGCGTAGTGGACGGAGTGGCCGCGACGGTTGCTCTCCGGGCTGCCACGTGTATGGCCAGATTTCGCGCGGAGCGTATGCATTTGTTTTAACGGCTGCGATCGTTTTTGTGATCTGTGGTAAATAAGGGGAACGGCGCTGGCAAAGTTTTTTACTTGCCATTTGCTCCCTGCGCCGCCCCTCGTCTCCTTCCTCGCACTGCCCCTCCATTGCTCTGCGCCCAAGCTCTTTGCCCCACACTTCCTCCACTGTAGCAATGGCGAAAGGTGGAGGTGCGAAGCGTGGTGCTGCCGCCGCCGCCGCGACTGATGCGGCCAAGGGCAAGAAGGCCGTGGCGGGTACATCTGCGTCCGCCGCGCTGAAGAAAGGTAGCGGGGACTGGGCGAAGTCCACCATCAAGGACGCCCATCTGATCAAGTTCCGCGAGCAGGGGTATCTGCCACCCGCGGAGCAGCTCGCCGTCCGCGCGCCGTCGCCCAAGGAGGTACTCCCCGAACCACGCGCCAACGAGCGTGTTTGTTTTGCGGAGTTTTTGCCTAGGGGCTTTTCGCTTCCCCTCCACGATTTCGTTCGTGGTCTTCTTTTTGCCTACGGGGTGCAGATCCATGATCTCACCCCAAATGGCATTATGCATATCGCGTGTTTTATCACGCTGTGCGAGTGCTTCCTCGGCGTCGCACCCAGCTGGGCGCTGTGGAAAGCCATCTTCATGGTACGGCCGAACAGAGGAGGCGGTCGCACCTACCCTGTTGGCGGCTGTGGAATCCAGGTGCGCAGCGACACCCGCTACTTCCGTCTGAAGACCGTCGACTCCGCTCAAGGCTGGAGGAAGGGATGGTTTTATGCGACTGTCGAGCAGGATGCAGCCGCCCCTTTCTCGACTGCTGCTTTCACCAGGACCAAGGCGTGGGATCACCAACTCTCAGCCGAAGAAATGGAGGAAGCAAGCCCTTTGCTGGCTCGGATCGGAGGCCTGCTGGACAAGGTCACAGGCATCCATTTGATCGCTACCTTTGTGAAGAGGCGGGTGTGGCCCATCCGTGCCCGAGCGCACCCCATGTGGGAGTATGAAGGCGCGGGTGACATCACCCGAATGAACCCAGAGGAGCTTTCAAGGAGTGAGCTGCTGACGCATGTGCGGCACATCACCAACTTGACGACAGGCGACGCTTGCAACGTCGACTGCCCTGTTGCACCATATGGGTTGGAAAACCCTTTGCTTGAGGTATGTATGTATTATAGTCCTGCTTGCAATGAAGAGTTTGTCACTCGCATGTTCTGCGATATGCGGATTTTGATTCTGACTTTGCAATCTGTGATGTATGCTATGCAGGGTCACTCGACTGCTGCCTCCCTTCCTCCCTGCCTGAAAATGGCGAGACTGAAGAAACACAAGCACAGGTGGTGGACCCGAAAGGGGATCATTCACCCATCCCTTCTGCCACAAATTCTCATTTGGAGGAGGTCGAGGAGGAAACAGCAGAAGAAGTCCAGTCTGAAGATAAGGCCACCTCTGACCAAGAAGTCGATATCGCGCCACCGAAGCGACGTCGACTGGCCAAGAAGGCGCATTCTGCTGCAAGTTCACCCGCGAAGGAGCAGGTTTTGGAGGATGACGAGGAATCGGGTTCACCACCTGTTTTCCAAGCCGCTCCTTTGCGTGCGTGCTCAACAAGCTCGACCCTTCCGCTTCAGTCGAGTGGTACCCCAGCCTTTGGAGGACCAATTTTTGGCGACTCCGAAGACGAGGAGGACGAGGAGCACAGGTATGTGTGTTTTTGAGTATGAGAGTTTTTGTGCTGTCGCATGTTTATGCTCACATCTTTTTGCTTTGTGTGTTGCCCATAGTGCTGAAAACAATCAGCCTGGGACTCCTCCAGTCGAAAATGTTCCGACCCTGGAGCAATCGAAGTCTGCACCGACTGGAAACGAGGCTGCCCAGCCAATGGCCACTGACGCTGTCGTTGGGACAGCCAAGGCAGCAACTCCAGATGTCGGTACATCAGTCGCGGCTCCTGAGCCGTGGATGAACCACGTGAGTAACTTTTTGCTTGACCCGTTTAAGTTAGGTCTGTGAGAATTTTGGATTTTTGCTGAATCCGTGCGCTTTGCAGCCCTTCTACCACACCTTGGCAGATCTGCCAAGGCTTATGTCCAGGTGGAGCAGGAGAGGGACACCATGCGCGCCGAGCTCGAGCGGCTCAGTCGTGAGTTCTTTTTGCTTTTGTTTTGCCGAACTTCTTTTTGCAATGCTTGATTTTGTCGAGTATTGAATGCACGTGATTTGCTGGGCCAGGCGAGAAGAAGGAGCTGGAAGACGCACTCGCCGCGCAGCGCGAAGAGTCGAAGAAAGAGTTGGCTGCCGCCACCAACTCAGCCGCTGCACGCGAGCGAGAATATGCTGACCAGCTCGCGGCACTCGCGCAGGTCATGGGAGGTGAGTACTTTTCTCCTTTGATATGACGATATAACTGTTGAGTGTCGTAAAATGACTTATGCCTGTTTTGAATTGTGCAGAAGCTGTTGGCGCACCGGCCTCTGCAGACGTGGCGAGTGAAGATCTTTCGCTGGAACAGGCTGTGGGCGGCTTAGGCGCTCTATGCAACCAGGCGAAAGAAGCACTCGCCAAATCGACGAGCACGCTTGGCGCTGTATACCAAGTGGTGTTCCCGACTGGCGTGTGCCGTCGACGGTGGATGACTTCGCCAACGTGTTTGGCCCCGGGACTCCACCATGGCGGGTTTCGCTCGCGCCAACACGGTACGCGGATCCGAGTCCACCATCAAGCTTCTTATGGGACATGGGATAGATTGCGACTATGAGGCAGCACTGTCTGCGTTCCCTCAGAAGCCAGATGGGAAGCCCATTTCCTGAAGGGGGTGAGCGAGCCGCCGCGCGACTGGCCGAAGTTTTTATGAACACCATGGAGCGCGGGCACTCGAGACTGCCAATCGTCTGCTTAGGAAATCGAAATCTTAGGTTTAGGGTAGCTGTACCCTTTTGTTTTTTATGCCTTGTAATGATACCTTCTGAACTGCGCGAGTCTGCGCTTTGTTTATGCTACCTTGTTTATGCAAGTCTTTTGCTAATGCTTTCACTCGAAGAGTTGTATGCTTATGACATGAGTTTGCTTCTGACACAAACTTTGTGTTTGTGATTATGCTTTTGAACAGTCACGAGAACCTGCTACTGCGACTAGTTCTCACAGGCTCCAATCACCACCCGATCCCAGGGTCAGGTGGCAAATGATGCCAAGGTGATGGAGTATATGAAGGCTAAATTTGTGAGAATGGAGCAAGATCTGAAGGACGCCCAGGCTGAGCTGAGTCGATTGAGGGCCAGACCCGCGTTGGCCACCCAACGCGAGGATTATGTGCTCGGGGAGATGGAGCTTGTGAACAGGCAACTCGAGTGTAAGTTCGAGTCTTGCTCTTTTACAAGCTTTTTGCGTAGCTTTTGCCTTTTTTGATCTGACTGGTGCCCGTGTTTGTAGGCTTTGTCGACAACTTCCAGGCTGAAAAGATTCGCGTGGAAGGGCGTCTGGATAGCGTGGTTGACGACCCTACGACTGGGCGTCAACACTTTTGGCTTGATAGGTACCATGCCCGCATACTCGCCACCCTGAAGGATCGCGTCTGGCGAAGTGCTGAACTGCTGGAGTTATGCCGGGCAGCGTTTATTCGCCTGAACGAGACTCTTTTTCCTTCGGGGCCACAACCACAAGGGATTCGTGCTGTGTTGAACATCTTCGCCAAACAAATCCCATTCGAGAGTTGCTGTCTCAGAAACTTGTGATTGGAGCCAACGCTGCAATGGCGTATATGCGTAGTCGAAAACCAAGGTTGGTGTTGCGGACACCTGCAGCCGGAGAGGTTCTCGAACAAAAGACCTGGATGACACAATCCAAGCTGCGGAGACACTAATCGAGTGCACTCGCGAACAGCTTTGCGGTCCCGAGCTGCCCGTAAAGGACGAGCCTGAGGATTAGAATAGTTTGCGAGTGCAATTTTTGTATAGGGGCAGCCCCCGAGTGTAATTTTGACTCTTTGTATATTGTATAGTTTGTATACTTTGATTTTTTGTCGAGCCCCCGAGTCAGTCGAGCGGGGTTTGTGAAATATGGTTGGTTGTGAACCAATGACTGTGCAGCCCCCGAGTATTCGAGTGCGGCTGCAGAGTTTTTGTGTTCTTTGTTGGATCCTTGTTACGCAGCCCCCGAGCATTCGGGTGCGGCTAAGGCATTGTGTTTCTGCAAGAGCGAGAGCTCATTTGATCGATAACACAGCCCCCGAGGGTTTCGGGTGTGGTTAAGGTATGAATTATGCGGTAGTACCACAAAGAAGTCGAAGGAACATTGATTTTATTCCTCTTTTGAATGTTAGGCTGCAGGCCGCCTCATTAAAAACCTTCCAGTCCCCTTAGGTACCCTGGTAAGGAAAAGAGCGCGTCTGAAACCTGCAGCCATCCGACATATAGCCTATTACATTGTGGCACTTTATGCGTAGAAACGGCGCAGATGCGCAACGTTCCAAGGATTATGAGAGAGTTCGCCTGTCTTCGCGTGCTTCAGTCGATATGCGCCTCCACCAAGGACCTCCGTGATGATGAAGGGACCCTCCCATGGGGAAGCGAGCTTGTGCACCTTCTTTTGCTTCAGTCGAAGAACCAGGTCACCAACGACGAAGGACCTGGTTCGCAGTCGACGGCTATGGTAGTTGCGGAGATCTGCTGGTAAACAGCTGTGCGGGCTAAGGCCGTGTCTCGCGCTCATCGAGTAGTCGACTGCGTCTTCGAGTGCCTCTTTGCGTCGTCTTCATTATGCTTCAACTCGTGGTGCATTGAACCTTACATCTGATGGCAGAATTGCCTCTGCACCATAGACCATGAAGAATGGGGTGAACTGCGTAGAAGTGTTGGGAGTTGTGCGTAGGCTCCATAGCACAGATGGTAGTTCTTCGACCCAAGCACCCGCTCTTTTGAGTGGCACCAGGAGGCGCTTCTTGATCCCACTCGTCACAAGTCCATTGGCCTTTTCGACTTGGCCATTGGATTGTGGATGCGCCACGGATGCGTAGTTGAGCGTAATGTCCTGCTCTTTGCAGAAGGTTTTGAACTCCTCAGCCGTGAAGTTTGTGCCGTTATCAGTGATGATACTGTTTGGGACACCGAAGCGAGATGATGCTCTTTATGAAGTTGACTGCCGTAGTAGCAGTCGAATTTGTGATGGGGACCGCCTCGATCCACTTTGTGAACTTGTCGACTGCCACCAGTAGGTGAGTATGCCCGCCATGCGATGATTTTTTGAGTGGCCCAACCATATCGAGCCCCCATTGGGCGAAAGGCCAGGCCAGCGGTATAGTCTTCAACGCCGATGCGGGTGCGTGCGGCCTTGTTGCGAATTTCTGGCAGCCGACGCACCTTTTGACTATGTCCTCCGCGTCTTTGAGTGCTGTAGGCCAGTAAAACCCTGCGCGAAAGGCTTTGGCTACGAGTGATCGACTGCTGGCGTGATGCCCACAGGTACCTGCATGAATGTCTCGAAGTATGGCTTGGCCATCTTCGAATGCGATGCATCTTTGGAACATACCTGATATGCTGCGCTTGTATAACTCGCCGTTGATAACGGTGTATGCTTTTGATCTTCGAGTCACGCGTCGGGACTCGGTTATGTCATCTGGTAGCTCGCACGGAGTATGTAAGCCAGAAAAGGTTGAGTCCAGGTTGGCTCAATGAGAAATACCTCGACTGGGGGGTCCTCTGTGCTAGGCATTTGCTTTTGGGTGGCGTAGTCGACGGAGGAGGCTCTCGTTTCTCCTTGATAGATCTGTGTTCGATGCGCTCGAGGAAGACACCAGGTGGAATTTGTGCGCCAGTTGAGCCAAGATTGGCTAGCATGTCTGCTTCTTCGTTGCTTTCCCTTCCTATGTGCCTCAACTCGCAGCCATCGAAGCTGCCCTCCAGTGTGTTGTACAGGTCGCGATAAGCGATCATGTTGTCCGCGATTGCGTCGCAGGCCTTCATTGTTTGCTGCACCACGAGATTGGAGTCGCCGTAGATCATCAATCGAGTGCACCCAAGTGCTTTTGCCATCCGCATGCCATGGATCAGAGCCTCGTATTCAGCCTCGTTATTGGAGGGTAGTTGAATCCCATCTGCAAAACATAACGTAGCTTGTCCCCTTTTGGTGATATGAGGATGACGCCTGCGCCTGCGCCTTCGTGTTTCTTGGACCCATCGAAGTACATGGTCCAGGAATTGGACACGTCTGGTGCTCCAGGTAATTGGGCCTCTATCCACTCGGTTGTGAAGTCGGGTAGGACTTGTGCTTTGATAGCCTTCGGGTGCTCGTACTTGATGTCTCTTGGAGCCAGCTCGATGAGCCATTTTGCGACTCGACCCGTTGCATTGGGGTTTGTGAGGATATCACCGATTGCTGAGTTACTTACCACGGTAATCGGTGCTCGGTGAAGTAGTGTGTCAACTTCCTTGAGGACATGAATACAGCGTATGCCAGCTTTTGATAGTGCGGGTACCGCTGTTTTGATATGGAGAGAACCTCGCTCAGGTAGTAGACTGGACGTTGTATGCTTTGGATGTGCCCCTCCTCCATGCGTTCGACTACCAGTACGGTGCTCACCACCCTGTTTGTAGCCGAGACATACAGGTAGAGTGGTTCCCGTTCCTTAGGTGCGACGAGGATCGGAGGGCTTGTGAGGATCCGCTTGAGATCTGTGAAGGCTGCTTCAGCTTCTGGCGTCCACTCGAACTTGTCCGCCTTCTTCATCAGTCGATAGAATGGTAGAGCCTTTTCACCCAGTTTGCTGATGAATCGACTGAGCGCTGCTACTCGTCCTGCTAGTTTCTGCACATCATGAAGCTTTGAAGGCCTTTGCATTGTGAGGATGGCCTGTATTTTCTCCGGGTCTGCTTCGATTCCACGGCAGAGACTAGGTACCCTAAGAGCTGCCCGGCTGGAACGCCGAACGTACACTTCTTAGGATTGAGCTTGATATGGAAGCGTTTGAGGTTTGCGAACGTCTCCCTCAAATCGTCGAGTAGTGTGCGTTCTTCCCTTGTGGTAATGACAATGTCATCACGTAGACCTGGACGTTGCGTCCAATTTGCTTTTTGAGGCAGTCCTGCATCATGCGCTGGTATGTTGCACCCGCGTTTTTGAGCCCAAAGGGCATAGTTGTGTAGCAGTAGACCCCGAGTGGGGTTATGAACGCCGTTTTTTCTTCGTCTTCTTGCTTCATCCTTATCTGGTGATAACCTGAGTAAGCATCCAGAAAGGAGAGTCGTGCGCATCCGGCGGTGGAGTCGACGATCTGGTCGATCGGGTAGCGGGAAGTGATCCTTTGGACAGCACTTGTTCAGCGCTGTGAAATCCACGCACATCCGAAGGATGTCTGTATGCTTCTTCTCTACGAGTACGGGGTTGGCCACCCATTGTGATTTCTTGATTTCCCTAATGAATCCTGCTGCGAGTAACCGGTCGACTTCAGATTCGACTGCGGTTCGCTTTGGGCCGGAGATTCGACGCATCGTTTGCTTGACTGGCTTTGCATCTGGAAACAATTGGAGAGAGTGCTCGGCGAATTCCCTGGGAATACCTGGCATGTCGGCTGGACACCACGCAAATATTTCCCAGTTCTCACGGAGGAATTCGACGAGCGCGCCTTCCTATGCGATAGGCAGGCTCGAAGATATGTTGACTGTCTTGGACGGATCGGTCGGGTGCACCTGATGCGACCGTGTCATTTGTAGCATTGAAGGATCTGTCGACTGCCAACTTCTTATGCTCCGGAAGGAGTGTGCGGTCGTTGGTAATCGCTAAGTCGGCGAGTGATTCCTCCACCCCGAACATCTCGGAGATTTTGCTGAACTCGCGGTCGCAAGCATCGGACCTTTGAAAGTTTCCACGGACAGTGATGACTCCCTTTGGTCCTGGCATCTTCAGCGTGAGGTACGCATAGTGTGGCACCGCCATGAATCGAGCAAACGTCGGGCGACCAAGAATAGCATGGTATTGTGACTTCCAGTCGACGACTTCGAACTCAATCGACTCTGTCCTGTTCATTTTGCGGAGCGTGTCTGCAAAGATGATGTTTATGCCGCTGCCTCCATCCATGAAGACCTTGGTCATGGCGTAGCCTCCTATTTGCGCGTCGAGTACCAGAGCTGCATGCCCTGGTCGAGCTACAGCTGGAGGATGATCCTCTCGACTGAAGCTTATGATGGTTTCCGATCCCTTCAGAAATTCAGGCACGGCTGGAGGTGCCATGACAGCCAAGTTCACCTGTCGAGTGATTAGTTTTGCTGCCTGTTAGAGGGGCGACCTTTTTGTATCATGTACATCTGCCCGTGGGGCTGTGGATATTGATCATCTTCCGCCCGTAGCACAGGTTGTATGGCACCTGCGAGATTTGCGCCTGGAGCAGGCTGTGGTGCGGGTTGCGGTGGCGGCTGTGGCGCCATGAGAGCGGGCACACGTTCGGCTGTGGTACGGGTGCATGCATGGGCTGAGCATGTGCTGGGCCATTCCTTTTGAGTCGTATCACATAGTCAGTCGCCATTTGGTCGAATTCCCTGCAGTTCCTTAGGGTGTGATTGGAGCGTAGTTTTCCGTCGTCCCCCTTGAAGAGGTGGAATCTGCACCAGTCGTCCATCTTTTCCTCGAACGACCGCTCGGGTTTTGCGTCACTACGTTTGCGCCATTCTTGCCTTTTGTAGCTATCGCTCCGCTGCTCGCGATCTCGACTGTCACGTCGATCATCCGAGCGTCGATTGCTTCTATCATGGTCCTCCTTTGGCTGTGTGTATCCAGCCGCCATGAACTCGGGTCTGTTATCGTCGTAAGGACGTCTGGACCGTTTACGCTTGCGATCTTCTCTGTATGAATCTCTGCGGCTTCGACTGCCGCTTTCGTAGTTGTCGCGTGTTGGGGAAGCACGGGATCTGCGTACAGAATCCTCTCCATCTGCCCACTCAGTTGCAACTTTGATGAGGTCAGCCAGGGAGGTTGGCTTTTCACGACCAAGTGCCTCTTTGAAGTCCTTCCTGGCGAGACCTTGTATGAAGGCATCCATGGCCCTGTCTTCTGACACTTTGCCGACCGAATTGCGTATTTCGGTCCACCGCCGTATGTATGATCTCAGCGATTCGTCTGATCGTTGAGTACATGTCCTTAATTCCTCGAATGTCTTCGGGCGCTCACACAGAGGCTCGAAGTTTTTGATGAAGTCTCTGCGGAAATCATCCCACGAGTCATATGATGATGGAGGGAGTGATTTGAGCCAGTCGCGGGCAGTTCCTTCGAGCATAAGTCGTATGTACTGCATCGCCGTGGTGTTCGTGCCCCGCTGGCATGCCACGGCGAGTCTGTAATCTTCTAGCCACCCAGAAGGTTCTTGGCGACCGTTGTACTTGGGTTGCTCGCCTGTCAACTTGAACCGTTTGGGCATCCGCGTCTCACGGATGCGTCGAGTGAAGCACAATGCTCCGCATGGCTCTGGTTCGCGATCAGAGTATGAATCGCTGCTATAGGATCTTCGAGACCTGCTCCTGCTGGACCTGTGCCGGCGCGTGCTCCTCCTTCCTTCATCCGAGTGGTGGCTGCGACCACTGTGATGATGTGCTGCGTGTCGTGAGTCGACTATGTCGCGATCACGATCCCTTGCTGGAGTTTTGTCTTCTGGCTGCATAGCCTGTGCCGCTAGAGCTAGCGATTTGAGTTGTTGGCGATGCAGGGCTGCGTTAGGGTCATTCGCCGGAGGTTGTATTGCCTTGAGGTAAGCACCTACGGAGAATAATGCACCCACAGCAGTTTTGGGTACTGGGATTCCGTTAGCGTCCTCTGTCATGAACGACAGGTTACGGGTGATTGCTACCCTTTCATGTTCTGGAAGGCCTGCCAACCGCGACCTAGGTCGAGGGGTTGGTTGCTGTGTGGACCCGAGGGATTGCTCCCTTCGTCGGGCACTCGAGAGGCTGGCTTGCCTTTTGCGCTCCTCGAGCGTCGCTCGATAGTTTTGCAGTCGAATTGACTCCTGCCAGTTGAAGTACTGGAAGGTCAACATCTCTTCTGGGGTGGAGTTTGGCGGCATCATAGTGCACTCCTTTATGACTTTATCTGCTTTTGCTGCCATCTCCTCCGTGATTGTCAAGGTTGTGACCCCATCCGGCATGGTTACCGTGCATGGGAATTGTGCAGGCCTGCGAGCGGCAGCGTCTGCGGATGATTCTGCGGTGAAGGCCACGTAGACCTGATGGGGCGTGACCCGAGGACAGGTGTATGTGCTGTCGATTCCAGTCATGGACTCGACGTCCCCGTCGAGGCTCATGTCAGAGCCAGTGTTCATCGAGTAGATCTTCGAGGCGAATCTCGTTGTCGTGTTCATCACCTATGCTCATCTCGGTGTTGGCGAAGCCATTACGGATTTCTGAGTCGAGGTTGGTGTTGGTGAAGATCTCCGAGTCGACGTTGTTGTCGTTATGAATCGCGGGCTCGCAGAAGTCATCGAGGGAGATCCCGCAGTCGAAACTCTCGTCGAGTGGTAGGCTGAAGTCGATGTTGCTTGTGTTGTATGCTGATTCTGCTTCCTCGCCTTGGAGTTCCGTCATCATGAACCTATCGAGCTCACCGGTCGACATGGTTGTTGCGGGCGAGCAGGCTTCAGGATTCGACGATGGGGCGAGAGCAGTCGACGGAGCCTCGAGTGCACCCAGCACCGGTTGTTGCGGATCTGTCGAGTCCTGCGTGCCAAGATTGTTTACGAAAAAATTGAATGCTCCAACAGTTAAGCTCAAACCTGATTCAAGGCCAGAAAACGCCTCCTGAAGCTCCGGCGAGTGCGGATTGAAATTCATTGGAAGAGCAGATGCGCTTTTTGTGGGTGAAGCGGGCAGGCTGCCGCTTTTCGAGTGGATCGGCGAGTCGCCGTGTGTCGCCTGGATCGGCGAGTTGCTGTTTGCAGACATGGCCGGCGAGTTGCCGTTTGCAGATGAGATCGGCGTGTTGCCGTTTGCTGGTGTGATCGGCGATTTGCCGTTTGCTGTTGGGACCGGCGAAACTTCGAGTCCAGCGCTATTCTTTCCCACAGACGGCGCCACTTGACGAGGGGTAGACTCATCAAGACCCATGGTTAAGGTCCCTAGGTTATGAATATGGGGGAGAGAACGTGGTAGAGCTGGAAGTATCGTCGGCTGACAAGCAGGGCAAAGATTTTACCCAGGTTCAGGGCCCTCGTGTGGAGGTAACACCCCTACGTCCTGCCTGTCTGTTATTGCTTTGTGAATATGATGGTTACAAGGATCCCGGCGAGATGTCGATCTCGCTAGGGTTTGTGGCTCTGGTGGTTCGTTGTCTGGTTCGATGGCCCTCCCAGTCCTTAAATAATAGGCTGGGTCTCGGGTGTTCGTAACCGACTCGATTTACAAGTAAGGAAACTCTAAACCGACTATTGCTTCGCCAAACTTGGAGGATACTCCATCTTCGTGGGCCTCCCTTCATGGGCTTCATGTAGGCTCTGATAGTTGGGCCTAGTCGATACGTGCACCAGGTACCCTCATGGTAGGGTACCCGATAGGCATACCCATGTCAGCGTGAATGGCGCCGACGCCCACCGCGCGCGCCCGTGCGCGCCTCCTCCAGGCCGCGTCCCTCCGTGCCGAGGCTGCTCCTACCGCGCCGCGACTGCGCCGACGCCCTTCGGGCCTTCTCGCATGACGACAAGCTCATCCCGTCCGCGTTGACGGCCTCGACGATCTGCAGCTCGAGGTCGGCTGTCCGCTCCACGCCGCCCTCGGCGAACGTGGTCACGTGCGTGAACGGCGCTGACGCCCATCGCGGCGCACCCGTGCGCGCATCCACGAGGCCTCTCCTACCGCGACAGGGCCGATGCCCTCCGGGCCTTCTCGCACGACGACGACCTCATCCCGTCTGCATACGCGCCGCCACATCCGCATTGACGACCTCGACGAGCTGCAACTCGAGGTTCGCTGCCCGACCTGTGCGCGCGTCCCACGCGCTGTGGCCATGCCCGAGGCGGATGGAGAAGCCGCTGTTGGTCTTCTTCCTGGCGACGCGGAGGAGGAGAGCACGGAGCGACGACAGCCCGTACCCAGCTCGTCAGCCTCATCAACAGCGACTACGCCGAGCGCGCGCCCACCTCGCCGCCCACCGCGCCGAGCTCGTCGGCCTCATCAATGGCGACTACCCCGTCCCCAGCCTGTCCCCAGTGAGGGACGGCGGGGATATTTTTTTGAAGGGGATCGTAGACAGAAAACAAAAAAATTCCTACCGACGATAACCAAAAACTAGTTAAAATCTATAACTATGCAGATATACTATATGGAGGAGAACGGAGTACATACCCTTGTAGACCGAAAGCGGGATTACGTTCCCGCACAAACGTTGCCGATGAAGCCGACGAAGCCGACCTCAAAGTCGTGTAGAGGAAGTAGATGTACTCCCAGCGCCACCCATGTAGCGCCTCGTAGTTCCACACATGTACGGTGTAGATGACGACCTCCGAGCTCCAAATCCAGAAGAGTAGCGGAAGCGGAAGATTGGATCTAGTAGCACGGCGGTGTGCGTATAGTGGAGAGACTTCGCTCCCCGTACGCAGCTCCAGAAACGGAACAACGCTCAAGGTAGGAGAGAAGAAGAAGGAGATGGGTTGGATTCCAAAGGCAAAGGGGGTCCCCTATTTAAAGGAGGAGGAGGGAGGCCACACCCATCGGCTAGGCCATGTGGTACTATTGCCACATGGCCACCGCTGGCCATGGGGTGCGCTGGCCCCTTGGTGGGCCCCATTCGGCCCACCTAGGGCGGCTGGCCCCCTTCCCCATTTTTTTTTACTTTTTCCCTTTTGGGGTTTCTCCCTAATGGGTCTCTAAGGCCCATTTAGGTTTAATGCCTTTAAATTTTGAAATTAATTAAATAAAAATATATTTAATCATTAATAACACTTATTAATATTAAATACATATTATTTAATTCATTCGAGCTCCGAAACATATTTCGTTGCCTCCGATCAACATCGGACATGTCCCGGAACGCTTCCGGAGTCTCCGGTTTCTTTCTCTCTTATATCCAATCTAATGGTCACCTACCCTTAAGTGTGTTATCCTACGGTTCGGGATCACACAGACATGAACGAGACACATTCTCCGATCAATGACTAACAGCGGGATCTAGATACCCATGATAGTCCCTGTGTGTCCACGAAATTCTTTTATCGTTCGAACCTTTAGACGTCAAGTCTCAACCTTTTGTCTAGCGATACTTAGATTGTCCGAACATTGTTCTCCGGTATCACGATTACCGAGCATGATCTCGTCATTGACAAATCTATCTTTACTCGTCTGTGATATTACATCCCGTGACCTAGTCACATGCTTGCAAGCTCATTGATGTAATTTCACCGAGTGGGCCCAGAGTATCTATCCTGCTATGTGGATTGGCAAATCCCGCTCTTGATCACTCGCCTCCACTGCTTCCTTCGGATACCCGAAAGTGTCACATTTATTGTCACACTATATAAGACATGCTGTTTGATCTCACAGTCGAAGGTATGTGCACTACGTTTCTATATCTTTTGGGTATGTCCATCACATCATTCACCTAATGACATGACTCCGTTGTCAACCGACGTAATTATCCATGATCAGGAAACCTTCATCATCTGTTGCCCAACGATCTAGTTAAATAGAGGCTACTAGGGACCTAGTTGTTTACATACCACACGTGTATTAATGTTTCCACGTAATACAGTTATAGAATGGTACAAAAACATATTATGAACAATTGAGATATGACAAATAAAATCACTTTATTAATTGCCTCTAGGGCATATCTCCAACATTTTTTACAATGCGTGGCCACTCTACACCGAGGGCTAAGCCGTCAGCGTAGCCTCTGCTGCAGTCAGCTGCCGCCATGGGCCCCTTCTCACGTACGTCGACGGTTACTACGCCGATGGCCCGGCCAGGCCCTCGGTGCCATTCATACGCCGATGACAAACCGGGCTGAGCCGAGTGCGTATAACGCCGAGGGCTGCCGTCGGCGTATCATTCGCCGACGGTTTTCTGGCCTATGCCGATGGCTTTAGGCCATCGGCGTATCGGCCGTTTCCTGTAGTGAGGTTGTTGTGCACCGTATTCATAGAAGTGAGCCAATATCCCACTAAAAACGTGTATCCAAAATGGTTGGAAAAATTATTCATGACTATTTCCATTAGTGAAAGTGAAATAAACTAACCATGAAATTTGAAAGGGCCAATTTTTTAAAAGGTCCTTCACATGCGCTTCCATCTTGCCAAGTGTCGCTTGCTCCTTCCGCATACGTTCACGTCTCACCTAGTGATGTCTATCACCAGTAGGAAAACCCTTAGTGTAGTCATAATATCAGTGGTGTTTTTTACTGCACACCACTGGCAATGGCACGCCGTAAAAGGCGTGCCACTGGTATAGACCTACCACTACAAGGAAACAGCTAATCACCGGCGTGGCGATTTTGGGATCACCGGCGAGAAATGCCCACGCCGGTAACCTCACGCCAGTGCTATCTGAGATCACCGGCGAGTGCGAGGCCACGCCGGTGATAGTTTGGAATCACCGGCGTATGTGTGACCATGCCAGTGTCGTATGGAGATTACCGGCGTTTGTGTGACCACGCCAGTGCCGTATGCAGATTACTGGCGTGCGTGGTCACGCCAGTGATTAATTTTCGGAAATTAAAAAAAGCTACTGTTATTGAATTTAATAGACCACAATTATCAACAAAATACACAGAAACATGAACATAAACATTAACAGAAATAGCACAGGCAGTAGCTGCTGCACTCAACAAAGTTGTTATAGATTGTTCATCTATCTAACTTATCATATCTCTAGCTAGCTAGTCACTAAGTGTCTTCATCGAAACTCATCATAGTTAGCTCGTCACTAAGTGTCTCGATCACCTCAGGCTCAGGCATGTCACCAGAATTGTTGCCAGGCTCATACGTGAAGTAGGTAGAGACGTCACCATGGTCGAGAAAGAAGGTGCACCTCTCATTAGGTCCCATGCCATAGCGAATAGCAAGTTCTGTCCAACTAGCGCCACTGAAGTATGTCAGGCCCATCGTGTTGGTGCACAAATCTCTGAAACTCCGGGTGGGCGCTGTTCTCTGGACCAAGTTAACCTCAAATGTCATGTGGTCGCTGAAGACAACACCCACATGCTCCAAGAAGTCACGTCTAGCACTGCACGGGATGTTCTGCGAAAAACAACAATTAGACATTAGTGTTATTATAAGGCCACAATAAGAGAACATTTCACAGGCTATGTCATACTCAGTCTCAGAGTCATCGTTACTATCCTGTGAATCAAAGTCATCGGTGTAATACAAGCCTCATATATTATTGCCAAAACAAGGCAAAAAGAGTACCTACAGGACCATGTACTAATACAAGCACTCAAATTGTATATAGTACAAGGTACTGTAGATACTCTTTTTCCTTTAACATGACATCATTTAAATCATCGGCCTCTAACATCTACAACAACATGGATAAAAAGACGAATAAAAAGATGCCTCATATGAAGAGTGCACACCATGAACTTACAAGTGTCGGAACTAAAGGACCAAGAGAAATGTATAACGAATCTTGTTGTACATGTCAGTAGTTCCTTTAGACCAACACTCGAACAGATAATGCACAAGAGTCTAATCATTGGAATATGCATTTAACAAGCACCCCATGATGCAAGAAAATTAACGAATTCGATACTTAAATTAACGAGATGGCATAAAAAGGTGCCTCATATAAATAAAGATTGCACATCACGAACTTCCAAGTGTCGGAACTAAAGAACCAAGAGAATCAGTAGGTCATTTAGATCAACACTCGAACATATAGATAATGCACAACAGTCTAATCATTGGCACATTATGGTAACAAGCACAGACGATATAAGAGTCAAAACAAGGCAATACTAGCCTCATATATCATTGCCAAAACAAGGAAAAATAGTACCTATAAGACCATGTACTAATACAAGCACTCAAATTGTATATAGTACAAGGTATTATAGATACTCTTTTTTTCCTTTAACATGACATGGTTTAAATCATCGGCCTCTAGTACATCTACAAGAAAATGGATAAAAGATGTCTCGAATTGATAGTGCTAAACATAGCATGCGAATTGATATGCTAAAATAGGCTCATGACATGTTGAAATCAAACATACCATGCGAGTTAGAACATTCTCTTGAAAAACTACGCCAAACTTCCTATTCATGCACTCGGGATAGCCACAATCCTCACACTGATACATTTTGCTGCATATTATACATATACCAACATTAGGAGAGTACATTAAACAAGAAGTAGTCTAAAATGACATAGATAGAATATGTTGCATATTATACAGGAACATAAAACATTAGTCTAAAACAACAATCGAAACTAGAGTCATAGATAAGTCTAAACAACAGTCGAAACTAGAGTCTACATAGATAAGTCTAAACAATAGTTGAAACATGCATGATCGAATCTATGGGTCGGCACTCGCAACCTGAGCCCAGAACATCGGGTCGTCTGTGTCATCGGTATCCTCGCTCCCCCACGGCTGACCCGAAAAACTGCTGCAGCTGTTGCTCCGCCTCCTCCCACTCCTGCTGCCGCCGATCTCGTCGCTCCTGCCGCTGCCACGCCTGCTGCCGCTCCTACCGCCGCTGCTCAAAGTCGGAATCCCAGTCCTTCTCCCACTCCTCCTCCTACTGCTCCTCCTCCTGCTGCTCCTCCTCCCTCCAGATTCCAAGGGAAGTGATGTCCTCGTCAGAAGGACCGACGACGTGGGAAGGACCGGTGACGTCAAAAGGACTGGCACCGAACTGCTGGTAGGACATCAAGTTCGGCTCGTCCTACAGAAGACGCCTCACATACGGGTCATCGTGGGGGCACATGTTGCAACGTGCGATCTGCGCCTCAGCCAACCGGTGCTCCTTCTCCTTGGCCATGTCCACCTGTCTGACCCCATGTGGTATGTTGTCATCCACACGGTGGCGATCCGCAGGGTAGTTCAGATCCTTATCCTTCTTCTTAACCCCATACTCGTGTACGGCGAAATAATCATAGGCACGCGCCGCCTCCTCCGGTGTATCGAACTGCCTAGCCCAGTGCTTCCTCTTGTTTATATGGATCTGACATCCATACACGTTCCGGTCAAGCTTCTTCCTAAAATACGCCCTCACACTCTTAAACCCCATTCTAAAAATCTAGATTTAATGTGACAATCTAAAACAACTAAATCTAACAATATAGATAGAACTATAACAATCTAACAATATAAATATAAACTACACTAATTAAATCTAACTAAATCAACTAACAATATAACGTGACAATCTAAAACAACTAAATCTAACAATCTAACAATATAGTTCTAAACTACACTAACTAAATTATCTAGATTAAACTACGGTAACTAAAGTATGTAGAATCTAAACTACACTAACACTAACACTAACACTCACGGTGGCGGAGACGGCGGCGTCGGTGTGGGCGGGGACGGCGGCGTCGGGCACGGGCGAGGTTGAGCGTCGGCGGGGAAGGCGGCGTCGGGCACAGGGCGAGGTCTACGGAGGGGGGCCGGGGCGGCGTCAATGCGGCGGGGAGGGCAGCGCCGATGCGGCAGGGACGACGGCGTCGACGGAGGCGGGGCCGGGGTGGCGATGCGGACGCGTCGGCGAGGGAGGGGATGCAGCGCCGGGGAGGGGACGCGGCGGCGAGGAAGGGGAGTGTTGGTGGGGAGGGAGAGGAGAGGAGAGGGCGTGCGCGATGCAGTTTTGGGATTTGCGCCGGGGAGAGAGAGAGAAGGGGGATTAGGAGGCCGGCCGGGGTGGTTATTTTTTTCTTTCAATTTATTTTCTTTTTTTAGTTGGTTTTGGGAGCTTTTTTGTCAACAATATGCATATTTTATCAAAAAAATCAACCATATTGATTGTATTAAATATGCATATTTTACACAATATTTGTATTAAATATATTTTTACTAATTTTTATTTTTCTGACAAGGTTTTGAAGAAAATGTTTTTTTATTGTTTCAAACTGGTGTGAAACATAACAAAAAAAATTGTTATAGTACAAATATGATTACCGGCGTGCCAAACAACTCACGTCAGTGATTTGTTGGGCCCGTATCGCGCGCCGTACCATAGACTATTACCGGCGTGTTCTCTAGCAGCCACGCCAGTGATTAGACAAGAAGTTACCAGCGTGTCTTGCTAGTCCCACGCCAGTAATACATTTCACCGTGACAACTTTTTTGGGCCCACAAATCACCGGCGTGGCACTAAGATGTCCACGCCGGTGATTCCACGGTAACGCCGGCATGGAAATATTCACACGCCGGTGATTAGTTGTGGAATTTGGTCCCAACAATCACCGGCGTGGGATCTAAGTGGCCCGCCGGTGATTACAAGCCGGCTATTAGCTGTTTCCTTGTAATGTACCAGTGGCACGCATAATGCGTGTACGCGCCACCTGTAAGTGGCACCCAGATGTCCATCTGGGTTGAACATGTTGGTGGCGCGACATATTTCTGACGCGTCACTGTTATTTCAGTAGTGGTGGCGTGGCCAACTACGACTACACTAGTTTCTGAACCGTGGTGGTGGTCGCAGTAGCTAGGTGCACGCCACTAAATCCGTCTGTCTGCCCGAAGTGTGGCCTCGGGCAGAGGAACGACCTACCTTTCAGCCTCTCACATAATCGGTCAAGCGGCGGACCTTCGCGATGTTTGTCCTGCCAAGTCATAACATAGCCAGTACAACACGGCGGCGTTATATCCATGGCAATCGAGAGAGGATCATCCCTGTCATACTCTCTTCCCACGCGCCCGCTCCCCACTATCCGCTCGTTTCCTCGTCGCCACCTTTCTCGTTGCCTCTTCTCTCCTCCCACAATGTAATACCCCGCAGTTTCGAGAGTCGGAAGGGTAGAAATATAATATGTGCATTTGCATAGCATGCCTCAGAAAATGCGGGAAATTTTGGCGTGAATAAGAAACAAATAAAAGGGATCCATGTTTCTCGCTCGACTCCATGAGTTAGGATCTAGACCATCTTGTTGAGTGATAAGAAATTCGCCATCACATTTCTTAGTTAGTGACACCTTGACACAATTCATAATATGACAGTATATAATTCAAATAATGAATCAAACACAACTCCAACAACATTCATATTCATCATCTCATTACATCAACATATTTAAGATTGTACAATAATTGGAATCCTCAAATTATCATCTCATCTCAACTCATCATCTTAATTCTACACCCATCTTGATTCAACATCTTACACATATATCCTCGTTCATCATTTTATACACATTCAAGAATAAATAGGAAATCCAATGTTCCGAGTCCATGAAGATACAACAGAGAGGATTATACAAACCTTACAAGTGAAATTTGAATGAATACATAAGCATTACATCTTTAATCGAATAAGTACATATCTCATCAAAATAAAAAGGAGATTACAAATGAATCTCACAATCTTGATATTCTTATCTACTAAATCTCACAATCTTCTCAAATTAATTTCTGCAAGACAAAGAGAACAAGATAGAAAGAAAGAAGTGCCACCGCATGGATATGGAGAAGGATTCACACATCAAGTGTCTATTCTTATCAACTCTAGTTAAACTTGGGTGAAATTCAAAGGCTTTGAGTTATATAGAAGTAATTTGGTAACAAGCCTTGCAACCTTGTTAACAAAATTATTTTGTATGCACAAAAGCAATTGAATTATCTAGGCCAAAATGAAAGTTTCTTTCGATAAAAATGTTTGCCTTCGCCACAAGGGCGAGGCAATTTAATTTTGGAACTTAACTAATGGATATTAGGAACTTGTTCTAGTATCCAAATACTGACTAGAGGGATCATTATTAAATCAAAGGCAACAATGGATCATACTTGGATCATTTTGGAACAAATAGGCAACAAGGGACAAGAGGCAACATTGATCCAAATAAGAGAAGGGACAAAAGGTAACACTGATCCATATTTATCTATCTTAGGCAACATATTTGTTTCCCTCTAATCTAGTCGAGTTCCTAATCAAGAAAGCCCACATAAAAATATTTCTCCAATGGTATTAATTACCAAGGAAGAAAGAGAGTTAATTATAAAGCCCACAAATCTGAAAGTGTAAAGCCCACATGATCACCACCCATAACTTGTTAAGCCACCACTATTTCACAAGCCCACATAAGAGAGAAGCCAAACCAACCCATCTAGTAATAAAAGCCACTTGTCTTGCTCAAAAATAAATCTTGCAAGGAGATAAGACCAAGCTTGGGATGGATAAGCTTGCCACATAGGAGAGTTATCCACAACACAAATATCTAAATTAACTTGATCCTCAAGAAATGCTCATATGTGAGGGCTTGACAACCAAGCACCTTACTCACCAATGCATAGCAAGAGTCACCTAGTTGTGTGGCAGCACCACAACAACCAGCCATCAGTATATAAACACCACAATAGCCTTGCTAGCTAACTCCACAAGAACAGCCAGCCGAATCAAATATTTCTTACATCTGCATAATCACATCAGTCACTGTTCTAGCACCAAGAATTCATCTCAGATGCACCAAATGTTCTATGTATCAAAAAGATCATCTACCAACACTACTCTACTATTTCTACAGCACCAAAACACTTTCCCAAATCAGCCAGAACCCAAGAACATCTCAAGAACACAAAGAACCACCACTAAATCAATTTGCAGCTAGATAAATACACTCTAGAAAAATTGAAGCAGCGAGGAGGAGCAGGCTAGCCACAAAACCTCTGGTTATCATCATTTTCCAGAAGACCAAGCTGCTCAACAACAGCAGGTTAATTTTTTGTGTGTGTGGGCAGAGGAGAGGTGCTAGCAAGTCCTGTAAATAACAGGACAGTGCTAGAAAGAGAGGAGAGCAGGGCATCACGTCAAAATCAATCCAAGAATACATTTCTAAATCATTCCAACTACCCTTCAACTAGATCTCAACTAGGAGGATAGAAAGAAGTGTATCTCTCAGATCTGCATAGAGTTGCTATGCTAAATCATCACTGAGAATTAAGGCACACACTAGTATCTGTTCTTATCAAAATTCACGCCTCAGCCTTTGCATCATTGGCATGGCTAAGAAAACAAGCCAGATCTATTCTTATCAGCTCATACCTAGAGGAAGAGAGAAGAGGAGTCAATAGATCTGTTCTTATCATTTCTAAGGAGAAAGGGGTACAAAGAACAGGAATATGAATAGAAATTAAATTACAGTGCACTAGTTGCTGGACAACAACTAATTCTTGTCCTGAAACTTCCAAACACTCATATATGCAAGCACCACACTTCTATATAGTTTCCTGGTCATCTTCAACTTGAGAAGAGCAAGGAAATACATCTCCAAATTACCTTAACACATGAAAAGCACTAGAAATCGACAAGCCAAGCACCTACTTGAGTTCAGCTCACACTCCATTCATCTAAGTGATCTTTTGATCACTAGGAACACTAAAGAATATGTCCAGAATTATAAAACAACAAAGAAAATAACATATACATGCACTAGAAATCACTTAACAAGCCATAGCTAAGAACCAGAAACTAATTACAGCAAGTAAATCTATCAAAACTATTTTTACTACGTGATCTACTCGAGTAAATGAAGCAACAGGGGATGAATATCTTAAACAAATCAACTACACAGTACCTATGCACATTCACTCGATGAACCTATCAAGCAAAAGCTTACCAAACCATTTTAATTGCCTGATCATACAAGAACAAGTACCAGCACGCAGTTAAGACATCTAGATATCTTCTCTGAATTTATTAGACATAAGCTTAACTGGCGAAATAGAGCCTTTCTTCAGTTAACATTAGGTACAGTGATCACACAGACACTAGACAACACAATTAGATAGATGAGTTCATCACCATGATCAGCTGGAGCACTCACAATATCATCATCCAGAGTATCACTCTAAATTAATTGATAGAAACAACCAAGTTCTAAATGCCCAAACTGAATATTTCTTTAGTTGGCATAAGTGACAAGAGAAGCACCACAACCACAACATGAGTCCCAGCATCAATTCATCACCTAGATAAACTAGAACAACTAGGAACGAGACTGAACCATGTCCTGTACTGTGAGCGAGAGCATCCAGTGAGAGAGGAGAGAAAGAAAGAAAGAAGAAGGGAAGCATACCAACGCTCAGGCACGAACACCATGGCGTGGCGAGGCAGTGCCCACGCTACCACGGCGGAAGCTACCGCGAGGACAACACCGACGAGCACAGCGGCGACGGCAGCACAGGGAGCACCACAACAGCGGCGCATCGACCTGCGCCGAGCCACACCAGCGGCACCACCATGTCGAGGAAGTTTACAAGCACCAGACGAAAACACCACTCATGCCAGAGCTGGCGGTGGAGAGCGAGCAGGAGCAGCTGGCGACACCGAGGTTGCAGACACGGTACGGCCGTCCCACCGGCGTTGGATGTGAGGCGAATTGGCGAAGGAGCTCGTGGTCTAAGCGGAGGAGAAAACACAAGGGAGGCATAGGAGCTAGGCAGCCAGAGGCGCGAGAGCACCGGAGGCACGCCGGCGACCCGAGCCATGGCGGCTAGGGTTAGAGTTCAGCGTGGGGGCGACCGTGAGGGGCTGGATGGTGGAGTTTGAGTGGGGGAAACAGAGGAGAAGGAGGTGGCGGAGCTTCGCCGGAGAGCGGCGGCGCAGGAGATGGCCAATGACGGCCGAGGCGGCGGCCGGAGCATGGCGTGGCAACAGCGACGGTGAATCACCAGAAGGGGAATCGAGGAGGAAGAGAGCACGAGGGAGAGTGAGAGACCGGGTTGGGTTCGACCCAGAAACTATTTGGGCTCAGCCCAAAAGGTTGGGTCCAACCCATTAGGCCCAGGGGCATTTTGGTAAATCACCAACTTAAATTACCCAAACTTAAATGAATTTTAATTCCCAAACAAAAGGAACAAAAATTAGCTAAAAATATTCAACACACTCTATAAATTATGAGGAATTTTTCTGTCAGTTTTATTAATGAATTTAACAAGTTTTAAATGGATGAAGAATTCAAGGATCCTTAAGTGGAAATGATTTGAAATTCTTTTTCAAAAACTATTTTCTTAAAATAAAATAATATGGGAAAATAAATTCTTGAAGTTCAATTATATTGAACTATTTAAATTTAATCACTTTAAATTTATTCCTCATGAAAATTGTTGTCAAACTCTAAATAATTAAAAAACTTCCAAACACTTGAAAAGTCTTATAATCCACAACTTGGGAATTTTGGGGTGACGATGCATATCATTACTATGCATAATAGCATGCTGCCAGATTTTTTGTAGTCCTTATCAGGATTACCTTGCTATTTTCAGAACTCGGGGTTTTACCGCAAACCCTAGAACGCCGAAGAGTTGAACGGCCATTTCTACCACAGGCAAGTTCATTCTTGCATATCCTTATTGAACTATTTTACAAAAACTATTTTCAAAAAAGTATTATTATCATTGCATTGAAAAAGAAAAACTATTTTCGAATGATGTGAATTGCTCTATATATTGTTTGGCTGGCAATGGAACCACGGTTTGATGATGTGGTGGAGGTTCCATTGTACGGGAAAGTATATACCTAGGATTAATTACCAATGTCACAGTGATCCTTGCGCCGTATTGAAGCGTTTACCATGAGATCTGGCATGAGATGGTAAAGTCAGCTGCAAACTTCTCTCGTTCACATATCCTCGGCAGGCTATTACCTGGTTGTGTCCGTTGCGGCGGCCAACAGCGTGGAAGCGCGTGACCTTCCCACCTGACGGGGTGATTGGAATAGAAGCTCGGGAGGGGTGGCGGGATAGCGGTCTTTGTTACCGGCCACGCCACAAATGGGCGGATATGTGTTGTGCGGAGAGGGGCAGTGATTGGCTTTGGACTCACACCTGGCCCCATACCATGGAAGTATGGACGGGAAAGTACGCCCGGAAAGGCAACAAGGTTGGGTTTCTCTCATGAGTAAAGTTACGCAGCTCTGCAGAGTAAACAACAAGAAATTGTGACTGTCACATCCGTGTTCCCAGAAGGAACTACAGAACGCTGCGGGAAAGGCATCCCAAGTGATGACTAAAGACCCGTGGAGGCTGTGAGCATAGTTTTCTGAAATAAAACTTGACCTCTTGAAGAAATCTTTCCAAAACTTGCATTATGCCAATGACCGTTGGTCATGGCAGTAGCTAGTGCATAAAACACCTTAACGCCTATGATTTGAACTTGCTAAGTAACGCTCGTGTTGCTCACCCTTTCCCCATTGACCCCCTGCTTAGATTTTTGGAGCCAGCAAAGGAGTTGACAGTTAGCCAACTCAACGTCAAGGGAGTATCCAACAAGGAGTCAAGTATACTGGTGGAGCTTGAAAGAGTCAACTACTACTTCATCAACAGAAGAACAACGACAACAGTGACAATGGTGAAGCAACAACAATATTGTCAATGGCATACATGACGACCACTTTGCCAATGAAGGAGACAACAACTATTGGAATGAGGAGACAACCCTGGATAAAGATATTCCAGATGGAATAGAGTAGGGCTGTGACAACAGCAGTAGTGGATTAGGCACTAGAGTTAGAGCTGATACCCAGCTTAGTGATACGATTTGGATCTTTCTGTATTTCATTTGCAAGAGACTTGCTTCAATATAAAAGAAGGGTCTCGAGATTTTGTATTGAATAGTGTTGTAATCTTATAGTGTTACCTTGGACCGGCTATATTTCTGTTGTACCACTCTGAGAGATGTAATATTTGCGGAGAGGTCCTTCCGTGCGTGTTACATCAACGACTTGTACACTACAACATGCAGTGGTGTGCTGGGTCACCGCAGATGGTATCAGAGCAAAACGACCTTAGGATTAAAACCCTTTTAGGAGACTTGTAGGTTGGTAAGACTATAGGAAGTTATCTTATCTAAACTATATCTTTCTACAACTATGATGGTTATTCACTTGAGAATACTACTGTTATACTTGTATAGATCTTCTTACTCGACTAGAGTAAATCTTCTTGACTATTCGTTTATAGGTACTTATCTACCTCATTTATTTTCAAGTTGGTAGGGCAAGTTGAAGCTATTCTCTACCAGTTAGTATCCCAAATAGATTTATATCCAAGTCAGTGTTACCTATAAGGTATCATTGATAATACCACCATATATATGTGAAGACATCTGGTGAAGTAGAACCCTATCGTAAGTTTGTGAAGACAGGAAGATGGGAGAAGTCTGATGATGGTGAAGAATCGGAGATAATCAAGTATGGTAACTATGAAGAGGATGCCAATACCCTAAAGTTTCATTTCAAGGAGGATTCACTAACAATAGTATAGAGCCTTAAGGAAAATAGGAGATGGAACCAACATCGAAGGAAGCTCAAGTACTACGTCTAACATACAATTGGCAACTACATGAAGGATCCGAAGATGCTAGGAGATGTTGTTCAAGTCGGACGAAGGATTCAGTTTACATGGAATTTAGTTATCTACGTAACCAAGCCAGCCCACAACTACTCTCTGAGTACTTTGTCTTAGTTTATTCCTTTGCAAATGGGCAATTGGGGTAACTACTGAGTCAAAGAGTTGTTAGAATAGGACAATAAGGTGATATAAACCTATCTTGTAGTGTATAGCATCTAAGTCTGGGTACTTTTGAGATGTTTTTACTCAAAGTACTATTTACCTTGCGGGCTTATGTTGCATGTTTGCTATATAATTGCATCCGGATTTATTGATTCTTATTGGATTTTTGATTGACTAGGTTGATACATGAAGTTAGAATTTGATGTACAATGGCATGATTGTCACATTGAGTTCTTTTCTTGATGTTACTAATCTAGAGGTAGATAGGATTAGTGTGAGGAAGAGAGGAGTTACTAGCAAGATGAGGCAGCAATGAAAGCTCATGAAGAGAAGGAAGTCCAGAAGACAGAAGCCAACAAAGCTACTAATGTGAAATGTGGAGAGTGTCACATCATATTTGGATTTGGAGGCATATTTCACCAGTCCTGAAAGGGTGGAGGAACGAAGTAAGTTCGACCAAGAGTTCGTCAAAAGTTCGATAAGGATCTACCCAAGATGATATCGGGAAAGCTACATGAAGAGGCATTACCAAGATGGAAGGTTATGAAGTTTTCGCATATCAAGTCGTGAAGTCTATGTATGGAAGTCCAAACTCAAGGAGGAAGAAGTGCAATATTCAGAAAACATCTGGATTGGGCGTAACTTGCTAGAAGAAATTATCGATGAAGTAATAAGAAGATATTGATACTACTTGGATCGAGTTCGAAAAGAAGTTTAGCAACACTTATGTGTCTAAAAGTAGCATAGCTTGAAGATAAAGGAGTAAGAAGACAAAAACAACAAGGATATTTCCAGTTATGATAGAATACATAGAAGGTTGATTATATATTCTAAGGCATTACTAGAGATTGAAGCGGTAGAATTAACCGCCAAACAAGAGTTCGTGATTAGAACTTGGATATATATACAAGGAGAATTTGTGTTGGATACACAAACAGATTACAAGGAGTGGATGAGAAAGTCATCCGACAAATGATGATAAGGGATGACGGAAGTGAAGTAGTTGGATGGAAGCACGTTGATATTTAGAGATGACATATCAACCATGTCAAAAAGTGCAACTATATATGCAGTCCAATGTTCAAGAGAACATTAGAACCATGGTAGAAGAGTTTAGTTTTATTGTGGAGTGACGACAACCCCAAGTGGGTGGATCATCTTGGATGAAGGCAACGAAGACATATGTCAAAGTAAGAGAGTCACAGTCTGCCATGGGAACAACTGTCAAGAGGGATGGATTATCAAGAGGACTAACACCCTATAATCAACCACTCAAATGGAGGAGACATCAAGACGAGATTGATGAGTTACATGGTTAAACAAGTCAAGACGGTTTAGAATCAGTCTGCCGTATCAGACCTGAAGGAAATGATACGTCAGCTAAACTTTACCTTGATGACCAACATCCTATTCAAGTTTGAAGTTAAGATAGCATCCAATGCACAAATTTAGGTGTGCAATCCTTTTCTTGAGACCATCGGATTAGCCAACTGGAATTCTAGCCATAGTAGGAATCCAATTCATTGGAGATTACTTTGGTTGTTCACAATATGGTGGACATACCACGTATTCTTCGGGAAACTGTTGGAAACCTCATGTTAGTTAGTAGCTATTTACCGAAGGACAATACTGGGGATTCACAACATTGTGGATATACCACGTGTTCTTCGTGAGACCATAAGGCAGAGATAGTGCAAGTTTAAGCAGAAAAGAAAAAAAAGGTTATGAAGCTTGACTGAATGGAGCCAACAGAATGAAGCTCAACTGACAGAGGGTCAGAACGGAGGAAGTCTTAGGGAATTCCAAGGGGGAGAGTGAACAAGTGTATTAGATAGTACTTGACAGAAGATGAGGTAAAAATTTAAAAGGAAGACTTTGATTGAGACATGACTGAATTGGTTATCAGTGATTAGAAAGTTCTTCGAGAAAGATGAGCATTGTCAGAAATCCTTGTTAAATTATGAACTCGAGGAACAAGTTACGAGTTGGAGGTTGAGAATTACAAGGAATTTAGTGGTCATAGAAGCTATGACTAGAGGATCATGGATGGGGAAGTCCAGATACTTCTTCCCATTGAATCTGATTGAGACCAAGGTCCGAGGGGATTGATACCCGAAGAATTTGTAACAATGATTACAATTGATTGAAGAGAAGATAGACTAATTAAAGTTGTCTAGACAAAGGTGCGTATTACATTTGGAGGACGCAAATTACAAAGGCCAAACTATGTTCTATAAGATATGTTAAGAATAGTTACCTCATATTCTCTAGTGAAAGAAGGTGAGTTGTACCACCAGAAGTAGAGTTTTCTTAAGCTCGTGATTATAGGAAAGTGTACCACCAATCATGTTTGGAGATCATAAAAGGATATGGAAAAGGATCTTCCACAGAGGGCTATAAATCGGGGGTAATGCAAGAATGTCTGAAATGGACAATCCGAGAGGCATGAAAGGGTAGTGAAATCATTGGAATTCACTTAAGGAACGATGAAAGTCGACAGATGGAGAATGGATCAATGGAGGATGTACAGAAGGATTGTTTGACAAGGGATTAACCAAATCTACATTCATGTCAGAATAGAATTTGAGAGAATCAATATCTGCAAAAGTTCTTTCTACCTTACTCTACGCGAGAGAATCGAAACTTCGGGACGAAGTTTAGTTTAAGGGGGAGAGAATGTAAAACCCCGCAGTTTAGAGAGTCGGAAGGGTAGAAATATAATACGTGCATTTGCATAGCATGCCTCGGAAAATGCGGGAAATTTTGGCGCGAATAAGAAACAAATAAAAGGGATCGATGTTTCTCGCTCGACTCCATGAGTTAGGATCTAGACCATCTTGTTGAGTGATAAGAAATTCGACATGACATTTCTTAGTTAGTGACACCTTGACACAATTCATAATATGACAGTATATAATTCAAATAATGAATCAAACACAACTCCAACAACATTCATATTCATCATCTTATTACATCAACATATTTAAGATTGTACAATAATTGGAATCCTCAAATTATCATCTCATCTCAACTCATCATCTTAATTCTACACCCATCTCGATTCAACATCTTACACATATATCCTCGTTCATCATTTTATACACATTCAAGAATAAATAGGAAATCCAATGTTCCGAGTCCATGAAGATACAACAGAGAGGATTATACAAACTTTACAAGTGAAATTTGAATGAATACATAAACATTACATCTTTAATCGAATAAGTACATATCTCATCCAAATAAAAAGGAGATTACAAATGAATAAAAGGGTCCTTAAAACTAAATATTGATCTTCTCATCTTGATCTTCTTATCTACTAAATCTCACAATCTTCTCAAATTAATTCCTGCAAGACAAAGAGAACAAGATAGAAAGAAAGAAATGCCACCGCATGGATATGGAGAAGGATTCACCCATCAAGTGTCTATTCTTATCAACTCTAGTTAAACTTGGGTGAAATTCAAAGGCTTTGAGTTATATAGAAGTAATTTGGTAACAAGCCTTGCAACCTTGTTAACAAAATTATTTTGTATGCATAAAAGCAATTGAATTATCAAGGCCAAAATGAAAGTTTCTTTCGATAAAAATGTCTGCCTTCACCACAAGGGCGAGGCAATTTAATTTTGGAACTTAACTAATGGATATTAGGAACTTGTCCTAGTATCCAAATACTGACTAGAGGGATCATTATTAAATCAAAGGCAACAATGGATCATACTTGGATCATTTTGGAACAAATAGGCAACAAGGGACAAGAGGCAACATTGATCCAAATAAGAGAAGGGACAAAAGGCAACACTGATCCATATTTATCTATCTTAGGCAACATATTTGTTTCCCTCTAATCTAGTCGAGTTCCTAATCAAGAAAGCCCACATAAAAATATTTCTCCAATGGTATTAATTACCAAGGAAGAAAGAGAGTTAATTATAAAGCCCACAAATCTGAAAGTGTAAAGCCCACATGATCACCACCCATAACTTGTTAAGCCACCACTATTTCACAAGCCCACATAAGAGAGAAGCCAAACCAACCCATCTAGTGACAAAAGCCACTTGTCTTGCTCAAAAATAAATCTTGCAAGGAATTACGACCAAGCTTGGGATGGATAAGCTTGCCACATAGGAGAGTTATCCACAACCAAAATATCTAAGTTAACTTGATCCTCAAGAAATGCTCATATGTGAGGGCTTGACAACCAAGCACCTTACTCACCAATGCATAGCAAGAGTCACCTAGTTGTGTGGCCGCACCACAACAACCAGCCATCAGTATATAAACACCACAGCAGCCTTGCTAGCTAACTCCACTAGAACACCCAGCCGAATCAAATATTTCTTACATCTGCATAATCACATCAGTCACTGTTCTAGCACCAAGAATTCATCTCAGACGCACCAAATGTTCTATGTATCAAAAAGATCATCTACCAACACTACTCTACTATGTCTACAGCACCAAAACACTTTCCCAAATCAGCCAGAACCCAAGAACATCTCAAGAACACAAAGAACCACCACTAAATCAATTTGCAGCTAGATAAATACACTCTAGGAAAATTGAAGCAGTGAGGAGGAGCAGGCTAGCCACAAGACGCAGGTTATCATCATTTTCTAGAAGACCAAGCTGCTCAACAACAACAGGTTAATTCTTTGTGTGTGTGAGGCAGAGGAGAGGTGCTAGCAAGTCCTGTAAATGACAGGACAGTTCTATAAAGAGAGGAGAGCAGGGCATCACGTCAAAATCGATCCAAGAATACATTTCTAAATCATTCCAACTACCCTTCAACTAGATCTCAACTAGGAGGATAGAAAGAAGTGTATCTCTCAGATCTGCATAGAGTTGCTATGCTAAATCATCACTGAGAATTAAGGCACACACTAGTATCTGTTCTTATAAAAATTCATGCCTCAGCCTTTGCATCATTGGCATGGCTAAGAAAACAAGCCAAATCTATTCTTATCAGTTCATACCTAGAGGAAGAGAGAAGAGGAGTCAATAGATCTATTCTTATCATTTCTGAGGAGAAAGGGTATAAAGAACAGGAATATGAATAGAAATTAAATTACAGTGCACTAATTGCTGGACAACAACTAATTCTTGTCCTGAAACTTCCAAATCACTCATATATGCAAGCACCACACATCTATATAGTTTCCTGGTCATCTTCAACTTGAGAAGAGCAAGGAAATACATCTCCAAATTACCTTAACACATGAAAAGCACTAGAAATCGACAAGCCAAGCACCTACGTGAGTTCAGATCACACTCCATTCATCTAGGTGATCTTTTGATCACTAGGAACACTAAAGAATATGTCCGGAATTATAAAACAGCAAAGAAAATAACATATACATGCGCTAGAAATCACTTAACAAGGCATAGCTAAGAACCAGAAACTAATTACAGCAAGTAAATCTATCAAAACTATTTTTACTACGTGATCTACTCGAGTAAATGAAGCAACAGGGGATGAATATCTTAAACAAATCAACTACACAGTACCTATGCACATTCACTCGATGAACCTATCAAGCAAAAGCTTACCAACCATTTTAATTGCCTCATCATACAAGAACAAGTACCAGCACGCAGTTAAGACATCTAGATATCTTCTCTGAATTTATTAGACATAAGCTTAACTGGCGAAATAGAGCCTTTCTTCAGTTAACATTAGGTACAGTGATCACACAGACACTAGACAGCACAATTAGACAGATGAGTTCATCACCATGATCAGCTGGAGCACTCACAATATCATCATCCAGAGTATCACTCTGAAATTAATTGATAGAAACAACCAAGTTCTAAATGCCCAAACTGAATATTTCTTTAGTTGTCATAGGTGACAAGAAAAGCACCACAAGCACAGCACGAGTCCCAGCATCAATTCATCACCTAGATAAACTAGAACAACTAGGAACGAGACTGAACCATATCTTGTACTGTGAGCGAGAGCATCCAGTGAGAGAGGAGAGAAAGAAAGAAAGAAGAAGGGAAGCATACCAACGCTCGGGCACGAACACCGTGGCGTGGCGGGGCAGTGCCCATGCTACCACGGCGGAAGCTACCGCGAGGACGACACCGACGAGCACAGCGGCGACGGCAGCACAGGGAGCACCACAACAGCGGCGCATCGACCTGCGCCGAGCCACACCAGCGGCATCACCATGTCGAGGAAGCTCACGAGCACCAGACGGAAACACCACTCATGCCGGAGCTGGCGGTGGATAGCGAGCAGGAGCAGCAGGCGACGCCGAGGTTGCAGACACGGTACGGCCGTCCCACCGGCGTTGGATGTGAGGCGAAGTGGCGAAGGAGCTCGTGGTCTAAGCGGAGGAGAAAACACAAGGGAGGCATAGGAGCTAGGCAGCCAGAGGCACGAGAGCACCGGAGGCACGCTGGCGACCCGAGCCATGGCGGCTAGGGTTAGGGTTCAGCGTGGGGGCGACCGTGAGGGGCTGGATGGTGGAGTTTGAGTGGGGTAAACAGAGGAGAAGGAGGTGGCGGAGCTTCGCCGGAGAGCGGCGGCGCAGGAGATGGCCAATGACGGCCGAGGCGGCGGCCGGAGCATGGCGTGGCAACGGCGACGGTGAATCACCAAAAGGGGAATCGAGGAGGAAGAGAGCACGAGGGAGAGTGAGAGACCGGGTCAGGTTCGACCCAGAAACTATTTGGGCTCAGCCCAAATGGTTGGATCCAACCCATTAGGCCCAGGGGCATTTTGGTAAATCACCAAATTAAATTACCCAAACTTAAATGAATTTTAATTCCCAACAAAAGGAACAAAAATCAGCTAAAAATATTCAACACACTCTATAAATTATGAGAAATTTTTCTGTAAGTCTTATTAATGAATTTAACAAGTTTTAAATGGATGAAGAATTCAAGGATCCTTAAGTGGAAATGATTTGAAATTCTTTTTCAAAAACTATTTTCTTAAAATAAAATAATATGGGAAAATAAATTCTTGAACTTCAATTATATTGAACTATTTAAATTTAATCACTTTAAATTTATTCCTCATGAAATTTTTTGTCAAACTCTAAATAATTAAAAAACTTCCAAACACTCGAAAAGTCTTATAATCCACAACTTGGGAATTTTGGGGTGACGATGCATATCATTACTATGCATAATAGCATGCTGCCAGATTTTTTGTAGTCCTTATCAGGATTACCTTGCTATTTTCAGAACTCGGGGTTTTACCGCAAACCCTAGAACCCCGAAGAGTTGAACGGCCATTTCTGCCACAGGCAAGTTCATTCTTGCATATCCTTATTGAACTATTTTATAAAAACTATTTTCAAAAAATGTATTATTATCATTGCATTGAAAAAGAAAAACTATTTTCGAATGATGTGAATTGCTATATATATTGTTTGACTGGCAATGGAACCACGGTTTGATGATGTGGTGGAGGTTCCATTGTACGGGAAAGTATATACCTAGGATTAATTACCAATGTCACAGTGATCCTTGCGCCGTATTGAAGCGTTTACCATGAGCTCTGGTATGGGACGGTAAAGTCAGCTGCAAACTTCTCTCGTTCACATATCCTCGGCAGGCTATTACCTGGTTGTGTCCGTTGCGGCGGCCAACAGCGTGGAAGCGCGTGACCTTCCCACCTGACGGGGTGATTGGAATAGAAGCTCGGGAGGGGTGGCGGGATAGCGGTCTTTGTTACCGGCCGCGCCACAAATCGGCGGATATGTGTTGTGCGGAGAGGGTCAGTGATTGGCTTTGGACTCACACCTGGCCCCATACCATGGAAGTATGGACGGGAAAGTACGCCCGGAAAGGCAAAAAGGTTGGGTTTCTCTCATGGGTAAAGTTACGCAGCTCTGCAGAGTCAACAACAAGAAATTGTGACTGTCACATCCGTGTTCCCGGAAGGAACTACAGAACGCTGCGGGAAAGGCATCCCAAGTGATGACTAAAGACCCGTGGAGGCTGTGAGCATAGTTTTCTGAAATAAAACTTGACCTCTTGAAGAAATCTTTCCAAAACTTGCATTATGTCAATGACCGTTGGTCATGGCAGTAGCTAGTGCATAAAACACCTTAACGCCTATGATTTGAACTTGCTGAGTAACGCTCGTGTTGCTCACCCTTTCCCGTTGACCTCCTGCTTAGATTTTTGGAGCCAGCAAAGGAGTTGACAGTTAGCCAATACGACGTCAAGGGAGTATCCAACAAGGAGTCAAGTCTACTGGTGGAGCTTGAAGGAGTCAACTACTACTTCATCAACAGAAGAACGACGACAATAGTGACAATGGTGAAGCAACAACAATATTGTCAATGGCATACATGATGACCACTTTGCCAATGAAGGAGACAACAACTATTGGAAGGAGGAGACAACCCTGGATAAAGATATTCCAGATGGAATAGAGTAGGGCTGTGACAACAGCAGTAGTGGATTAGGCACTAGAGTTAGAGCTGACACCCAGCTTAGTGATACGATTTGGATCTTTTTGTATTTCATTTGCAAGAGACTTGCTTCAATATAAAAGAAGGGTCTCGAGATTTTGTATTGAATAGTGTTGTAATATTATAGTGTTACCTTGGACCGGCTATGTTTCTGTTGTACCACTCTGAGGGATGTAATATTTGCGGAGAGGTCCTTCCGTGCGTGTTACATCAACGACTTGTACACTACAATATGCAGTGGTGTGCTGGGTCACCGCACGCAACCTTTGAAAGGAGCTCTCCGAGGAGTTCGTCAGGTACGTGCTCTTGGCCCCGCCTGACTGTCGGCTGCCAGGTAGCTGGCACATCAGCAAGGATGGGTCGGCCATGCCCCCGCTCCCCGACGTCGACACCGAGGAGATGGAGGATCTCATCCTTGACAGGTGGAATCGGCTATCGGAGAACCTCAAGTTCGATCCAGGCTACGCGCCTTACAAACCCGGGGTGGCCGGGCATCCTCGAGGCAGATCGGGAGAAGGATCGACCACTGGGAGGGCCCGTTTCGTCCTCACGGCGTGAAGAACCGCGGAGGAAGGTGGCATTTCTCAGCTGGGCGAACGATGGAGGAAGTTCTTATCGACATCCTCGTCTCCGTAAGCCGAGCGCATCGGCTGCTCTCCTGCGCGCATCGTTCCCTCGCTCTCCCAAGCGCACAACACCGACACGCGCTCGTATTGTACCGCCCGTGGAAAGCTCCGACCTTGACGAGCCCCAGCGTTGGCCGCTCCTCGTCCAAGTCGACCTCCATGCACGATGATTCGGCGACACACGACACATCGCCATTTCCTAAGCCAGAGCTGACGCCACCACCACCGACCCGTTCCTACATCGACCTCACCGTTAGTGATGAGTAGGGCTTCGTCCAGCACGTGGGCGCCCACCCTAGTTAATTAGATCTATGGATTATTTAATTTATTTGTGTTTTAAATTGTTGTAAGGATCTTTGGCGTGAAACATGTTAATTTCCCGATTTAGATGAGATATTAAGTCTAAATTCAGGCAAAAATTGGAAGTGATTTTGAGTTCAAAATTATCAATTTTGGTTGAATTCCAGTGAAATCAAAATTAGCGTTGAATTTTACTTTTAGTTGTCTAATTGTTCTGGTGGCGTGTGTTTGGCACGCCACAGCTAACTCGCCACTGAATAATTTGGCACTGATGTCATGCTTCTACTAGTAGCGCGTCTATGACACACCACTGGTATCGATTATCAGTGGGGCGCAATCAGTCGCGTGTGAAAAACGTGCCACTAGGGGACAAATCAGAACGCCAGGCTATTTCTACTAGTGTATACTCAGAGCAAAGTGGGATAAAGTCAAGGGAACGGCAGACACATAGGAGTGGAAGTATAGTTTTTTCCTTTTGTTTTTTAGCACTGAAGATTAAAAATGAAATATTTTGAGAACCAACTGTCCAAATCACAAACTTTTTCACTTTTGATCTACTCAGTCAAGATTTTAGAACAAGAACTCATAATGATAGGTTTTGATGTTTTTTTGTACATACAAAATTAATGCTTTGAATTTGGGATTTCAATGTAATTTTGTCGGGGACTGGTCCCAAGGAACAAGGGGGGTGTCTCACTGATGCCTGGAATCGGAAAGGGGCTGAACACGCAGTCAAACAATCCTCAACTACCTCGGCGACGGTGCTCGTCGAGCTCGGTGAGGAACATCACGACAGAGAGAAAACACCAGCACGTAACCCCACGAGGTGTAAAGGCCCTACGTCCTGCTTTGTTGTATTGCACTGCTTGTAGAGGTTACAGTACAAAGAGATTGCCGGTGGCGAAGCGTGGCTATGGAGGAGCTATGGTGGAAGAAGACTCGCTCTTATTCCTTGCGACCTAGTCGACTGAGTGCAGAATGAATCGATCCCCCAGCTCGGTCGTACACTGGCTCCTTTTATACCTGCCTCGGACCTCTTCCCCGAATTCACAAGGCGGGAAGGGCTACCACATGGCGACGGTGGAGGAGCACAGTGCACGGCGTCGGGGCTGTCCATGGACACGGTCCATGGCAGAGGGCAACGTCTCCTTGGCAGAAAAAGCCACCGTCCATCCAGGACGGTGGGCTGGCGCCGCAGAGGTCCGTGGGGTGACCCACGGTGACGTTGGCTTGTAGCATAGTGGCCAACGGTCCCCTTATCACCGGAACGGCAGTCCTTGTAGTCCGCTTTGCTTGGTGCAGCTTTGTTGACCGCCTTTAATCACCAAAGAGAAAACTGCGGCGGCGTCGTCATCACGCGCAGGCACGCGCGTCACTCTGCGGCGGGCGCAGAGGCCATGTGTGCTCTGCAGTGGAGACAAAGCTTGCTTCCACTCGAAGGAACACCGCGAGGGCTTGACTGCCTCGCCGAGGTTCTGAAGTACTTGACGCCTCGCGAGGGGAGCCTCGCAAGGGAGACGCAGACGTCCGCCAGGACTTAGCGATATTTCTCGATAGAAGAAGCCCTCGCGAGGGAAAGGTTCCTCGCGAGGCTCGCCAGGCTGAAACGCCTGGTCCTTAGCAGAATCTTCTGCAGAGTGTCGAGGGCTGTGGCAGGCCGGCCCATGGTACCCCGGTTTCCACTGGGCCGACAGTAGCCCCCGGGCCCGCGATGGGCATGCTGGAGTCTTGTGGACGCAGGCGAAGCGTCGTGGGACCAAAGAAGCATGTCCTGCCCGAGACACGTGGAGAGCAGCGGACGCCCACGTTACCACGATCGCCTCGTCTGTAACGGGCATAGTGGTGGGTCCCACCACGCCTTGGTAACGGCCTTTCCCGGGGCGATAAAGCCTGCGAGCGCAGCGCAGGTGCTCATTACTTCGTTCTTCCCCTTTCGCCTCCTCCTTCTCAGAGCACACATCTTCTCCGAGCTTCTCCTTCTCCGCAATCTCGCTGCGATGGCGCCCAAGAAAGGTGCAGGCTCCAGGAAAGGCAAGGAGATGGCGCAGGCGAGCGAGCCAGCCACGATGAAGCAGGACAGAGCCCTCAAGCCAGCGCTGTCGGGGTACCGCGTCAGCACAGAGGCGCAGCTGGACAAGGTGCGCCACATGGTGGCCTCCAAGACCAACGAGCACAAGGCCACAAAGCTCAAGCCAGCGAGCGAGCGACCTCGGCAAGCTTGGTGCCACTTTCTACCCCGTCTTCCTTCATACTCTCTTTGCCGGCTTGTGCCCCTTTCTCCGACTTCTTTCTGGCGATTCTGGATTTCTACCAGATCCAGATTCTCCACATTCATCTCAACTCCATTCTCATTCTCACCATCTTCGCCTACCTCTGCGAGGCGTACATCGGCGTTCCGCCTTCGGTCGCCTTCTTCCGCAGCTTCTACGCGCTCCGGTTCACGGCGAACAATGAGCTGACGGGGTGCGTCTCCTTCCGCATCACAGACGGCATGGGAGGCGTCTACATCCCCATCGCGTGGGCCGGCGAAGTTGCCATCTCCAATGTGTCAAAGAAGGTGGAGGATTTCCACAAGCGGTGGCTCTTTGTGGACACCAAGAGATCAAGCCCTTTCTTCGAGTTACCTGACGCGCCCCGACGAAGAAGATATGCTGGGCGAGCGAGGCTCTTGCGGGCCCAAAATTTGGCGCCGTGGTGCAGCGTCTGAAGGAGCTTCGCGATGCTGGCCTCACTAGGCAGATGGTGGCCAACGACTTGGTGAGGCGCCGCATCGCTCCGCTCCAGGAGCACAAAGATCCGATGTGGTTGTACACGGGTCTGGGGGACAAGATGCGCCTGAGCGCTACCAACTTCCAGAAGGCGGAGCTGGACATCATCATGGAGGTCCTCTTCACTTCTCCATCTATCCCCAAACCGGAGTCCGACTATGCAATGCCGCTCCCCAGGTTTGAGATCGGATCTCGAGTTTCATTCATGGAGTCGATGCCTGAGTTCGACCAGTGGGGCTTGGTGCTTGAGGGGCAAGTAGGGCCCCACGACAACCCGATGTCGGCGGAGCAGGCGGTGCCCATCGATGGTGGAAAAGATGCGGCGGAGGCTCCAGCGGCGTCGGACGCGGATGTTGATGGTGCCTCACGGAGCGCCAATCCCTCGGGGGGGATGCGAGCTCCTCGAGGGACATACCGCCTGAAGCCGAGATCCACGAGGTCTCCACAGGCAGCGACGACCCATATCCTGTCGTCCCTTCGCGACGCATTGAGGAGGACGAGAGCGACAACGATGAGGCCTCGCTAGGCCGTCGCGACCCCCGCACCAAGGCACTCCATGACAAGCCTGTTGGGAGTCCGAACAGCTGCGGCGGGCGGCGAAGAGGTGGATCAACACCGCCGAGTAAGTCTCGTGTTCCCTTCCTTTTGATCCGTTCTTGAGTGACCCTCTCGAGGGATTTCTGATCGTTTTCTTCGTCAGGCTTCCCACGGAGACGAAACGGCGCAGGCTCCGGAGGAGAGAGCTCCAGTGCCGCAGCGGCGTCTGCGGTGCCTGCTGTTGAGGAGCCACATCGCGAGGTTGCGGCTTCCCTTCCTCTTGCGGGTGTACGCCACGAAGAGAGGGAGACCGAGGCGACGGTGCCGTCGCCTGAGCGGCCCGCCACTTCCCCCGCACAGCAGGAGAAGGCGGCGGAAGAGGCGACGGAGGAGCCCGCGGTGTCTGCGCCGGAGAAGACGTCAGAAGAGGCGGCGGCGAAGGCCGCGACGTTGGCGGAGGAGCACATCGACGCCGAGACAGAGGGGACCGTTGCGTAGCCACCTCCACCAAGCGCGGGCCCTGAGGCGACAGCGGCAGCCCCCGAGGCCGCGGCGGGAGCGGCCACGGTGGAACAAGCCAATCTTGCCTCTGGCGGGCAGGAGGGCATGCTCCACGGGCGGAAGGACGCCGAGGCCCCTGGAGGGGACACCGCGAGCCCCCGAGGGGCCCCTGATGCGGAGGAGGGAGAAGGCTCTCGCCAGAGCCCTCAGTTGGCCATCACCTTGTCGTCGCCTCCCGCGGCTTGGATGGAGACGGTGTAAAGCTGCAGAAACTCCAGAGGGTTGGTCCTGTCGTCATAGCGCGGAGGGAGATCTGGCTTGAACTTCACCGGCCAAACGACGCGGCGCAAGTTGCGGGTGAAGGCGGTGCATGTCGGGGGAATACTTTCTGGATTAACCTGCGGCCCAGTGCGACTTACTTTACTCGCACGGACAAAGGCCCACTTGGGAACAAGCCCAATATTGAACCGCCATAAGGGGAAAGTTCTAGAAGACATATCCCGGAGGACGTGAAGACCAAGTAGTATCCGAGTAGGCCTCTGTGGACATATTCCTTGTGGGGAAAGTTTCCTTTGTAACCTAGCGAGCCTCTGTATATATAAAGAGGACTCGCAGGACTTAGAACGGGTCAAGCTATCAAGCCCTAAACCCCAGCTCATACGGCGAGTACCAGATCGGATCGCCTCCATTGTAACACCTTGATTATCATATCAATACCAATCTAGGGTAGGCAGGAAGTAGGTCTTTTACCTCACATTGAGGGGGCCGAACTGGGTAAATCTGTGTTGATCTTTGTTCCTGCGATCCCAAGCTCGGAGATGCTTGACTCGCATAATCCCACAACTACGAAGTCATCTATGACACCTGACGTGACAAACCCACGACAGTTGTCACCCACCGTGGGGCCTGCGGTCAAAAGCGTCACGTTCCGCGCAGGATCGAAATCAGGCTTCAAGGACATCGCCATCGGCCAAGTTGAAGACATCAATGGGGTCCCCTTCATCGACGACTCAGAGTGGGGACCCGAGGCAGATCGCATCGAGTTCGGATACATTGTTCCCATCGGATCAGTAAAAGTTTTCGTCGGATCCGTCAGTCGCAGATCTATGGACGCGACTCAAGGAAGCGAATCGGTGAAGGAGCTACGGCCGGTCAGGGTCCGCGTGTTGGAGGAGCTACAACGAGCTACGGCAAGATTGTCCATCCCCGTCCCACCAAGACCTGTTTGGGGATCTCTACCAAATCAGGAAGGTGACCTCAAGATTGAAGAAATTGAAGCTATCAGGACGGAGCTCTGTGAAGAGGCACAAAGACTCGCAGCTGAGCGCGAAAAACTCCAAGAAGAAGGCCGACGACTCCGCCGCTGCCAGCCGAAGCACCAGGCGGTACGAACCAAGGCGACATCTGAGCGCAAGAAACTCCAGGAAGAAGAGTGGCAACTCCGTCGTTGGCAGCAAAAACATCAGATCAAGATGAGTAGAGGAGAGATGAAATCACAGTTCCACGGCGACCCAGAAAGCAACGTGCACGCCGCGATAGGGATATTGTCAAAGATAGCGCCGCATTGGAGAAAAGGAAAATCTGTGGTTTCCCTTTGACTATTGCAATTGAAAAGAGCAAGCCAGAAATCTATTGAGGGCGGGATACCCAGATAATCTTCGCAGAGGACGTGGAAGTTGCTAACTTGCAACATTGAATTAGGGCCAATATCATGAAAGCGGAGACCTAACCGCTGCATCAAGGAACGGAAGAAGAGAGAGCCCGGGGGCTTGAACCCGCGCTCAACATGCTCCGCAAAAATCACTATCTCTCCTGGTTGAGGATTGGGGATTACCTCCTCACCGGCCGCTCGCCATTCGCATTGATCTTTTGGCGGAAGAAGGCCCCGTGCGGATAGGGATTCCAGGAAATCTTCATCGACCCATGAGCCTTCCCAGTTGCATTTGCGGTGAGACATTTTTCTCAGATCGATGAAGATATCCACCGAAGGATTGTGAGTACGAGAAGCGAGATTGGAGGCGGCAGAAAGGACTTGATGCAGAGACGCTGGGGAAAACGATGAGTCAAGATAAATAACCCAGACACGGAAGACGTTTAGATCTGAAAATCAACCGTCAAGACAGGATAAGTCGCGTTCTTGAGCCGCCAAGAAAAGTTATAAGCCACAGATTGGAAACAAGGAAAAGCACGGCCTAAGCATTCCAGATCAAGAAGTACTATGAAGTTCAGGCCATGCTTGGGGGCTAATGTCGGGGGAATACTTTCTGGATTAACCCGCGGCCCAGTGCGACTTACTTTACTCGCACAGACAAATGCCCACTTGGGAACAAGCCCAATATTGAACCGCCATAAGGGGAAAGTTCTAGAAGACATATCCCGGAGGACGTGAAGACCAAGTAGTCTCCGAGTAGGCCTCTGTGGACATATTCCTTGTGGGGAAAGTTTCCTTTGTAACCTAGCGAGCCTCTGTGTATATAAAGAGGACTCGCAGGACTTAGAACGGGTCAAGCTATCAAGCCCTAAACCCTAGCTCATACGGCGAGTACCAGATCGGATCACCTCCATTGTAACACCTTGATTATCATATCAATACCAATCTAGGGTAGGCAGGAAGTAGGTCTTTTACCTCACATTGAGGGGCCGAACCTGGGTAAATCTGTGTTGATCTTTGTTCCTGCGATCCCAAGCTCGGAGATGCTTGACTCGCATAATCCCACACCTACGAAGTCATCTATGACACCTGACGTGACAAACCCACGACAGTGCAGCCTGTGGCGTATGTCACAGCGCCGCCGGCGAGCACGTTGCGGTTCTGGCGGCCCGCGGCTGCAATCTCCTGGACGACGCGGTTGTGGCGGTCCCGTTGGCGCTCGATTTCCACGCGCGCATCCGCTGGAGTTCGCTGCATGATCTGGCAGTCGTGCGGCGAGGACGCGTGTGACGCGGCTCTGCGGGGAAGCACTCACGTTCCTGGACGGGTGCTGGGAGGAAGCTCCCTCGCCGTCGCCGTCGTTGCCGCTGCCGTTGCCGCCGTCATCTTCTGGGTGCTCGACGCGGGGCTCGGCGTTGTGCTCCGAAGCCCGGTTGGCATGTGGGCGACCACGCGGGTTGTTGTTGGCGGCGGGCTCGGTGGTCGCGAGACGCGCTGCACGCGTGTCAGTCATGGCGCGGAGAGGTCGAAAAGGTTGAAGACGCGCCTCAGCCCCCTACCTGGCGCGCCAAATGTCAGAGACTGGTCCCAAGGAACTAGGGGGTGTCTCACTGATGCCAGGATTCAGAAAGGGGCTGAACACGCAGTCAAACAGTCCTCAACTACCTCGGCGACGGTGCTCGTCGAGCTCGGTGAGGAACATCACGATAGAGAGAAAACACCAGCACGTACCCAGGTTCAGGCCCACCGCGAGGTGTAAAGGCCATACGTCCTGCTTTGTTGTATTGCACTGCTTGTAGTGGTTACAGTACAAAGAGCTTGCCGGTGGCGACGCGTGGCTATGGAGGAGCTATGGTGGAAGAAGACTCGCTCTTCTTCCTTGCGACCTAGTCGACTGAGTGCAGAATGAATCGATCCCCCAGCTCGGTCGTACACTGGCTCCTTTTTATACCTGCCTCAGACCTCTTCCCCGAATTCACAAGGCGGGAAGGGATACCACAAGGCGACGGTGGAGGAGCACAGTGCACGGCGTCGGGGCTGTCCATGGACACGGTCCATGGCAGAGGGCAACGTCTCCTTGGCAGGAAAAGCCACCGTCCATCCAGGACGGTGGGCTGGCGCCGCAGAGGTCCGTGGGGTGGCCTACGGTGACGTTGGCTTGGAGCGTAGTGGCCAACGGCCCCCTTATCACCGGAACGGCAGTTCTTGTAGTCCGCTTTGCTTGGTGCAGCTTTGTTGACCGCCTTTAATCACCAAAGAGGAAACTGCGGCGGCGTCGTCATCGTGCGCAGGCGCGCGCGTCACTCTGCAGCGGGCGCAGAGGCCATGTGCGCTCTGCAGTGGAGACAGAGCTTGCTTCCACTCGAAAGAACCCCGCGAGGGCTTGGCTGTCTCGCCGAGGTTCTGAAGTACTTGACGCCTCGCGAGGGAGACGCAGATGTGCGACATGACTTAGCGATATTTCTCGATAGAAGAAGCCCTCGCGAGGAAAAGGTTCGAGGCTCGCCAGGCTGAAACGTCTGGTCCTTAGCAGAATCCTCTGCAGAGTGTCGAGGGCTGTGGCAGGCCGGCCCATGGTACCCCGGTTTCCACTGGGCCGACAAATTTTGTACTCCACGCCGGAATTTTGATGATTTGTTTGTTAGTGTAATTTTTTCCTTCGGGTTTCAGTATAGTTGTACTTTTACACTTCATGTTTCAATATTTTTATACTTTGGATTTTATACTTTAGGATTTGTACTTCGGAACTTTTTATATTTCGGATTTCAGTGTACTTGTATTTTGGGGTAATTCTACTCTGTACTTCAGCCTTCGGATTTTTTTTTTAGTTCGAGAGTTTTCTACTTTAGGATTTTAATATTTCAGATTTTTTAGTATTTATTTGTTTTTATGTCACGGGCTGCATGCTGCACTTTTAAAATTACGTCCTCGCGGGGGAATGTTACACGTGGGCGCGGGACACATGTCAACACAGAAACGCCCCAACACTGAACCAACCGACATTTTCCATGGTACCTGTGGCCAGAACGAGAACTCATCTATACTTCTTATAAAGCAAAACCCCACTAAGTGTAATTAATATTTGTCTATCTCCACATGCAAGCTATACACATCACTTGCTATTTTAGCCAATCAATTGTCCATGTTATCCCACCAACATTCATTTATTATTTTCTATCTCTACATGCGAACATACAAATCATCTTTTTTTAGCCCATCAAATTGTCCAAATCATTCTTTTTACCTTGTGCCGTTTGAATGATAAGATCACACCATGATGCTATGTAGTTATACAAGTAAATCATGTGCAAGTAGAACACCAGAATTAGTTTTGGCAGTGACGTTTTTGCTAATTATTTTTAATGATGAAAATCATATAGATATTATTCGAAATTATGGGCTCTTCTATATGTATCCACTAAAAATATTTCTAACAATATTATGCGGCAATGTGCATGTCATTTTTATGCATGCCATCCATAACATCCATTTCTTCAACCTTTTGATTTAATCTTTTCTATATCAATCAGATACACTCCTAACCCATAATGATCTTTAAATTATAAAATACACATACATTCCATGCCTAAAAAATTTAGCCTCTTGAGTCTTGACTGTCCCGATGAACCAAATCTTACATATTTCTTTAGTTAACTTCAGGTTTCATATGTTTTATTAAATTTCTTAATAAATACCCGCTGCAATGCGCATCTAAAATTAATTACTTATTATTTGATCTAACATAAAAAATTACTTATTATTTATCTCTACATGCATGTATCCACATCATATTTTTCTTTAGCTAACAAATTGTTCACATCATCTTTCTTTTTTTGTCGTTCGAATGATAAGATCACACAATCCCCTATCCTATTACAAAATTAAATCATGTCACCGATATTAGTTTATCCAATCAAGTGAATTATTTGCCAATAATTTCCAATGATTAAAATCGTAGAACTCTTATTCGAGATTATGTGCTCTTCTATATGTAACTGCTCAAAAAGTTTAGAAACATTATGCGGCAATGTGCATGACATCTTAATGCAAGCTATCCACATCATTCTTTTATTCAGCCCGTTAATTTCACCTTATCTACATCAATAAGTTACACCCCTAAATCATAAGTCTTTTAAATTATAAAATTCACATACATTTCATGGCTATTAAATTTAGCCCCTCGACTGATATGACTAACTAATTCTTGTATATTCTTATAGTCAACTTTAGGTTTCACGCATTTTATTAGATTTCTTAAAAGATATCCGCCGCAACGCGTACATTGGCTACCGGCCAAGATTTTTAAACAGAATTTGTGAAGACTACGATCAAGTGAAGAATAAGCCTGGCCCATATATGTATTTCATTCGGTGATATGTTACTCCCTCAAGCAGCCCAGAGCGTGTACATGGGCCAGAACAACCAGGGCCAGTTTAGCAAACCTAGCAACGCACCGACCCGCGTAGCCGGCCGTACGTAGAAACACGGGAGTTCTCGTATTCGCCAACCCTGATTTTGTTCAGTTACAAACAAAAAAAAAACCTGATTATGTTCATAAAAAGACCCAAAGCTGCTTTGTCTCGGCTTGACTGTCCCGCCGTAGCGACCGGAAAAGCACGCTCCTTGCGACCACAGCAGTACACACCGCCGCCTACCGCGCAACCGCGTGGAACCACGCCGCCGTCCATGCACCGACACGAACACGAGCTCGATCGTCACCTCCAACTGGCCGGTCTTCTCTGCTTTTAATCTGGTAATTGTCTGTTTCTGATACAAAGAATTTGGAATTAATCTCTCCCTAATTTTCTCAGATTGCTGGATTAGGGTTTATCTAATTTGGAATTAAGTTTCGTTGTGAGTCATTCTCTCTCCTTTAGGATTAGATGAATCGCTGCGATTACGATTACCTTAAAGCACCATACACATACAGATTATTGATAGGCCCCTGTTTTAGTTTCCCCAACCCACACCACTACCACCAGTGGCGGAGGACGATGAAAAGTTGAGGTCGGGCGAACTCTTAAGCATGAAAAGAATTACCGCAAAAACATCACTAATGCGAGCAAAATTAATGAATTTTTCCCTCCGATCCGTAAAAATTGATCTTTTGGGAATTGAAAAGTTCAGTACTTCTGCTTGTTGTAAAAATCAAGGTCGGGCGGAGGCCCCACCTCGCCCTAAGGGGTCCTCCGCCACTGACTACCACTAGGATTACATTGTGCCGACTGCATTGCAGCTGTACACTGCTGCATGCATAGCTTGTCTCGCTCTCTACTTGCTGTCCACAAACTGACGCATGTACTTACAATGATCTGCATGGTACGTGGGAATCTCGATCGAGTCACATCTTGCACAGTTTGTCTATCCGCGCCCCTCCTCCAGTAACCGTGTAGCTAATATCCTAGTACAAAATATCGGCGTGTTCCACTGTGACGCCGACAATGTCACCAGCCCCTTCTTTGTCAGCTAGTCTCCGTCCAGCTCACAGCCTCACATACCCTGTATTGTAGCAGCTATCCTATTTAACACACTAACCGCACACACTGCCCTGCACATTTGCAGCTCAAGAAGCACAACACAATGGCTAGGACGATACTCCTCCTGGTCGCCATGGCTCTCGTGGGCTCCTGCAGCGCGTGGGTGCCGTCATCCGCGGCGGCCACCGACACAGAGAGGGCGCCGGTCATCCACGCGCTGCGGCCGCTACTGGGATCAGGCAGGGAGCTGGCGAGCCGCGGCGGCGTGGCATGCGACAGCTGGGTGCTCGGCGTGGAGGCCCACAACGTGCGGGACTGGAAGACGGTCCCGGCCAACTGCGAGGGCTACGTCGGCCACTACATGCTCGGCAGCCACTATCGCCGGGACTCCAAGATGGTCGTCGACGAGGCCCTCGCCTACGCCGAGACACTCAAGCTCGCCGGCAAGGGCAAGGAGGTGTGGGTGTTTGACATCGACGAGACCACGCTCTCCAACCTCCCCTACTACGCCAAGCACGGCTTCGGGTAAGTACTTGTAGTATTATATACTTGTTTGCTATTTCTGTAGCTGCATTTGAGCGGGGACTTGCACTTATCTTGTCGTACGTTCATATTAAGTAAATTCTGACTGCTCCTTGTAGCAGATAACTTAAAAATATGGTTAACGAGATAGCACCATACATAAGCGTCTGTAGCACTAGATCTCTCATGCACAAAAGGGGGAAGTATATATATTAAACTTGAAGTGGAAACAAAAAGGTATGGTTTGGATTGGACATGCTAGCCACGGAAAGTGCTTTTAGAACCCGAGCTCTATGGAGCTCGGTTTTTAAAGAAATTAAAATCCGCACATTTTGGTTTCCAAAAATCGAGAAAAGAATATCAGGTGTAGATATCACCTAGATCTACAAGCGTGCCAAATTTCAAGTCCAAATTAGTTTTATTCTGGACTAGATCTAAAAGATAAATTTCTGGATCTAAATACCCGGATTCAAAAATTTGAAATCTGTCAGAATTTGTCTTTTTTGCACAGCCCAAAATCCAATGAATTTGAAGTTAAAAAATTCACACGTGTGTGTCTCGAGACTACCTACACCTTTGATTTTTTGCGCGATTTTTGGAAACTCAACAATGTGAATTTCCATTTTTTCAAAAAAAAAGAGCTATGTGGAGGTCGGGAGCCAAATCACCGTACTCATGCTAGCCATCTCAAAACACAGACACGGCCAGTATGACCATGTGCCCTGTCAATGACGGACAAAACACATATCCCAGTTAGAGATAGCGCGATGTGATGTGCATGTGATTGCCGATATCCGTTGTCCACTTCGCTACCTATCTGTATATTTATTGTGATTTTTTTCAGAGAACATGCAAAATACTTTCGGGTTATTTTATTTAGATAGGAAAGTTTGAACTTTTTTCTATAAACATCCTTATTAACAGATCTAAGCATCCATACAATCATTGTGTTTGATAATTCACGATTCATGATTCATAACTATTATAATATGCAAGCGTGTTTGTGTGTCTACGTCTTACGCGCGCGTGTCTATGCATAAAAATAAGGCAATCTAGTGCACTTAAAGTTAAAGTCAATCATACCTACAACGAAAATTGGAATTGGGCGATATTGGAACGAATCTATATGATAGTTATTTTCAGAGAACAAATAAGTATAACATCAAGTGTGCAAACAAAAAATAAAGAAGAAAAAACATATTTATGACATGTCATCTAGCCCATCTCAAACACTTTCTTTGGCCATAACCATGAAGGGATCAACCTTTTATGGATTGTTGAAATCTCTCCAATGAAGCCAAAATAGTAGATGTATTATCAACATAATCAATATATGAGCGGCTGCATGCAAGCTAGGTGGTGAGTGAGTGAGTTGGACGATGAAATTAAGTACTCCATCAAATAGTGAAATTAAAAAGTGGTAAGGCTGACATCGTTTTGCCCATCAATCAGTGGCGTGATCCAGACGACGAGTTTATGTCGGTATATGTGTTGTGTGGACTAGTTTATACCCTCCACTCGGTCATGTTATCATTGGGGTCTCTGTTCCTCGACAAATACGTGCTCATGCACGTGCGTTACGCACAGAGCTCTTAGAAACATACTCCCTCCGTTCGGAAAAGGATGTCACAAAAATGGTCTATCTATAGTTCATTTTTGTGACATCCTTTTCCGAACGGAGGGAATACAAATGAATGAGAAAACCTCGATTTTGTAGTGGCATTGCGGATCTCGCAGTGAATGTATTGTTTACGCATGTAAATTCTGTAAAAATTACTGTGTTCCAAACAAAGATGATCTGGTCATTCTATCTTTAGTACTCTATTGTCTGCAGATATACCCTAAGGTTATTGTTTAAGTGTGTAGTTAATCCATTGTGGTGTCTATTCGTTTGCACGCAGGACTAAGCCGTTCAACGCGACGAGCTTCAACGCGTACGTGCTGGAGGGGAGCGCGCTTGCCCTGCCGGAGACGAAGCGACTGTACAACAAGCTGCTGTCGATCGGCGTGAAGTCGGTGTTCCTCACGGGCCGGACCGAAGACCAGAGGGCCATCACCGTCGCCAACCTCCGTAGGCAGGGCTTCTCCGGGTGGATGAGCCTGCTGCTCAAGCAGCCCGGGTTCAAGGGCTCCGCCGTGGCGTACAAGTCCGGAGAGAGACAAAAGCTGCAGGACGCCGGGTACGTCATCGTCGGCAACATCGGCGACCAGTGGAGCGACATCCTTGGCGCTCCCGAAGGCACCCGCACCTTCAAGCTGCCCGACCCCATGTACTACATCGGCTAGACCCAGCTCCGGCTCCGGCCAGCTGCCGCCGTTGATTTATCGTGATGAATAAACTAGCGCTCCATGCTCTTATTTTCATGCTTCATCATTAGTGAGTGGCGAAGCTAGAGCAAAAGACCATTGGGTTCAGCTCTATTGATTATAGTGTAGTATTCCAATAACTAGCAATATCACACTCTAGTTTAAGGACTATGCCAATGCAAGTTTCTTAGCACGGTTTCATATGCACTTTGCTGATGTGGCATGATAGTTAATGAAGAAAGAGTGTGAGGTTGTATCTTAGCTACTCACATGTATGCATATGGAGTAACATACAACCTTTGCAAGTGGCCATAGGCAAAAAATATTCCTAACCCAATCACATGTATGCATAAGCACTAAATCATTCAATTTAGATACAACCCACAAGAGACAATGCATTGGACTAGTCGTCTCTAATTTTTTTAATGCTCCTATGATAACGTGCTAAGAGACAATGCATTGGCATAGGCCTAATGAAGGTTTGATGGATTTCATTGGGTTCATGTGAACCCAATGGTTGTATACCAGCTCGGCCCACATGCATTTATACGCTAGGTTAATTTCCTGAGTTGAGATCGATAGGTTGTTGCAACATAATAATATGCACTTCTGTTGAAGTCTCTTCGTGGACATGTCCTGCTAGAACAAAAGCTAAATTGCATTCCATCAATGTAAGGATCACAGGAATTTATGAGGAACTTTTCAATATGTGAGGCGACTTTTAGTGTGGGAGTTGTCCATGAAGTAGATTCAGAGATTATGGAGAAACGTGCAAGTGCTAGAGTCGACATAGGCGTCAGGGATATGAAGTTACCAGTAATCCATTCATCTATGATATTTGGGTAGATATTGATTCTATTGTTGTGAGGGGTGGACCTATCACAAAGACAGTGTCAGGGAAAAATTACAAATATTGCTGCCGAGGAAAATGGGACTACATATACAGATGTACCTTAGCTCCTAGCACTGCTAGGAGGGTTACTTTTGCTGACAGGGTAATGTAGAATGTTGTTCCATATGATAACTAAGGAAGAAGATGGTGGACAAACTCTAAGTCCTAGTGGAATTTCTATTGCTCACCAGTCTGAAGCTCAAAAGGCTAATGTGGCAACTGGTTAATACCGGGCTAATGTGAGTAGTTGGAAAGGAAGACTACTATCTCTAGGCGGGAGGTTGGTTCTTATTAATTCAGTACTAGGTAATATGATACTGTATATGATATAATTCTTCCAGCTTCCCAAATGGATTTTATAAAGATTGGATTACTTCCGATCAAGATTCTATTGGCAGACATAGTGAGAAAAAGAAATACCGACTGGCTAAATGGAATGATATATGCCAACCTAAAGACGAGGGAGGACTGGGCATTCATGACCTATAGGTCAAGAAAACAGCTCTCCTCGGCAAGTGGTTTTTTAAGCATCTTACTGAAGATGGTGTTTGGCAAACACTGCTTAAGCTTAAATACATTGGCAGAAGTGCTTTATCACGAATCTATTGGAAACCCGTTGATTCTCACTTTTGGGAAGGCCTAATGGCGACGAAGAGATACTTCTTTCGCTTTGGCGTATTTGGAATTAAGGAGTAAATTGGAGATTAGATTCTGGGAGGTCAGATGGTTAGGAAATACCATCCTCCGAGAACAATATCTGGCTCTATACAATATCGTTCGTCATAAAGGTGATACCATAGCCAAGGGTATGCAGTTTTCGCCTCCGAATGTGACGTTCAGGCGAGATTTAATCGGTCCTAGACTAGCGTCTTGGAATGCCCTCCTAGGGAGTCTGGCATCAGTCCAGTTGTCGCAAGGATACGATGAGTTTCGCTGGAATTTACTTGGGTCTGGAAAGTTCTCGGTAGATTCCATGTATAGGCCGGCTTTGGTCCATTCTGATATTTCGGTTGATAACAATAAGAAAATATGACAGATGAAGATACCACTAAAGCTGAATTTTTTTGCTTGGTACATTCGAAAATGTGTCATTTTAACAAACTAAAACCATTTTAAGCGTAACTGGCATGGAAGTACGAAGTGTGTTTTCTGTCCAGACGATGAGGCCATAAAACACTTATTCTTCGAGTGCAAAGTTGCACGTTCTATGTGGTCAGCCATCCATATAGCTTCAAACTTGTATCCACCATGATCCGTTGCAAACATCTTCGGCAGTTGGTTACGTGGGATGGATCACAAGTTCAGAACTATTATTAGGGTGGGAGCGGTAGCCATTATCTGATCGCTATGCCTTTGTATAAATGACAAGCCTTTTAACGATAAAAAATGTTCTCTTTTGCAGGTACTCTACTAGTGCACAGGTTTTCTCCGTTCGTGGTCCATATTACAACGGGTGGAATATTGAGACATTTTTACGAGGCATGTGCACGACTGTAAGGAGTTGCGAGGGATATTTTTATCCAACATGGATGGTCCCTTGATCTTCGGATTGGTCCACCTTAGTCTTAGGCGTTTTACAGATGCTTGCTTGTAATTCGTCTGTTGCTACCAGTTTTTTTTTCCTTCTTTGGATTGCGGCTGTGTGAATCTTTGCTATGTAGAGGCCAGGTGTAATACTTAAAACTTTTAAGTAATAAAGCCCTTTATAAAAATAAAAATACTATGATGGTTGATGCACTTGCTGACAGAACGTCTGATGCTCCTTTAGCAACTCAGATGATGGTGATTGGTATTACTCTAAAAGGATATATAAGATAATTCAAGTGGTGACTAATAGGACATTTGCTTTAAAGTTGCAAGAAATTGAGAAAAAGATCACTGGAGGAGGCTTCAAAATAAAATGTCATCCAAACTTGTCTCTTGTAAGGCGATGGACTCGTATGGAGGCGGAGGTGATGATTCCTTGGGGATCGAGGCAAGAGAAAATGACGACCACCAAGTGGAAGGTCTGGATATGTGATACCCGTAGATGTGATAGCCTTCAGGAGCTACCTGCGTGAAAAAGTAAACGGGGTTAGGTTGAGACTCCAAGTGCAGAGTGTGTAGTAAGTGGAAGACGTGTTTTCCCCACGAGGGTGACTCGAGGGTTTAATATCGAACTCTCGGGGAATCAGTAGTGAAGATTTATCTTCCTATCCTTCTTTTGGTTACCTACAAAACAAAGTTAAATGTTTTGGTCCTCAACCTCACTTGTGGTTGTTAAGCACAAGGTGTAAGAATGATATCAAGATAATATGTGATGCAAACAAGAAATAAATATGCAATGGTGGTAAATAAATATGCAAGGATGGTGGTAGCAATGATAAATGATATTTTTGGGTTTTTTATGATGAATGCAAGATGTAAAAGTGTTTTTGTATTTCGGATTTTTAAATGGCAGAAAATGGAAAAGTGGTAAAAGTGGTTGGAAAGGTGTTTGTTATGATTAAAAATGGACCGGGGTTCATGGTTTCACAAATGCACTCTCTTTTTAATAAAGTGGTAAACAATGGAACACTAGAGTTGACATATGAAATTGCAACACAATAGTTTAATGACAAGTTATAATTATATGGACATCACGTTCTAACATAGAGACCTTTTGGTTATTAGCCCCTCTTATACTCCACCAAGATTCGAACTAAATCATAACACCTCAGTAATTAAGATAACTCAGAGTATAGCAATAAGTATCATGACATGAAGTTAAAATAAGAACATGCTAGATCTAGTCATGGAGTAGTGGCAATGGTCACACCCACATCTCCGGCAGCATGGTATTTCTTTTTATCCCTAGTGAGGCAACAAAGTAAGGTAAAACACCCAAGTGGATCGCAGAACTTTCTCTCACGTTCACTGCACTAGCCAACCCCCGTTACTCCAACTAATGCACACGTTCCCCCTCACACGCTCTCATAAACATGCTTGATCATGACAAGTAAATAAGAACGGGGTACATAATATGCATCTACTTTCATAACTGAAACAAAACCATTGTAATCTCAAACATATATTAACCCATAAAAAGATCCACAACAAAGGTATTACATAGATGACCGTAATCATGTTCAGCAGCTCATACGGTACTAATTAGTGAAGCTCAAGAGAGAGAGATACATAAGTTACTTCCACAAACCCATAGTCCAGAGGTGGACTACTCCCTCTTCATCATGGAGACGGTGGAGAAGTCGTTGGAGAAGATGGAGACCACGCCGGCAGCGCCCCGCCGGAGTTTTCCCCCTCCAATCTGCAGCTCCAGGTCTCTGTTTCGGTGTTTCTGTGTTTCTGCGACGCTCCTTCTAGAGAACGTCGGTGGATAATTTTTATAGGCGTTTTTAGGTCAAAACGGAGTCGGTGGAGGAAAGATCGACGGCAGCGAAGCCTCGAGGCTCCAGATGGTGGGTCCCACGCGGCCCCTGTACGTGGCCGCGTGGGCCACGCCCTTTTGGGCCTCGGGCCTCCGCTTGTTCGCTTCCTTCGCTCCCAGGTCTTCTTCCTTCCAAAAACTGATGCTCGTAAATTTCCAGGTCATTTGGACGTCGTTTGGGTCCCTGAAACATTAAAATATAGAAATAGGGTTTTCTGACTGCGCAGGGTTAATTCCATAAAAAATAGGGAACATGTCAAATATTCCCAAAATCATTATAAAACAGTGATATAACCCTTATATGATGCAAATATGACATGGAAAATAAGTAATATAGTGCAAAGTTCATGTATGCATTTTACATGCATCAACATCCCCAAGCTTAACCTATACTCGTCCTCGAGTATGAAGGTGATAAAACTAACATGGACTTTGCAATTTAATACTATCAATGGATATCAAAGATGATTACTATTGCTACATAGAGTAAAATGATACATTCTTAAAAGGAGTAGCAATATGCAAGATAGTTTATGAAGTGATATCAAGTATTCAATGCAAGGATGTTCAATGATAATTCACAAAGTGTAACTTAAGAGAAAAAGTATGTCGGCCCAATGGAAACCGGGGTATCCTTGGCCGGCCTGCCACAGCCCTCGACGCTCCGCGGGAAATTCTACTAAGGACCAGGCGTTCGCCTGGCGAGCCTCGCGAGGGACTCTTCCCCTCGCGAGGGTCATTTCACTAGGCCGAGTATTTCTGCTAAGGACCAGACATTCGGCCTAAGGGGCCTTGAGAGAAACTTCTGCCTCGGGAAGGCCTCTCGTGCCCAGAAGATCATCAGGTCCTGGCGCGTCTTCGCGCCACCCTCGCGAGGATCTCTCTCGCGAGGAGTCAACGGTTACAAAACCTCGGCGAGGGTTCAAGCCCTCGCGGGGTTCCTTCAAGTGGAAGCAAGCTCCTGCGCACGCTGCAGAGCGCACATGGGCTCTGCGCCCGCCGCAGAGTGACGCGCGCGCCTGCGCACGATGACGGAGACGCCGCAGTTGCCATTCTCGTGTATAAAGCAGTCAACAGAGCTGGGGCAAGCAAAGCGGACTCCAAGACTTGCCATTTGGTGATAAAGCGGCCGGCCGCCGCTACGCTCCAAGTGCGACGTCACCGTGGGGCATGCCACAGGGCTCTGCAGCGCCAGCCCACCGTCCTGGATGGACGGTGGCTTTTCTCCCAAGACGACGTGCTCTCTGCCATGGACCGCATCCATGGACGCCCCCGACGCCGTGCGCTGTGCTCCCACTTTGCGGCATTGTGGAATCCCTTCCCGCCGGAGGTTTTCGGGGAAGAGACCAAAGCCCGTATATAAGGAGCCAGTGTACGACCAAGAGGGGGATCCGCATTCACCAACTCATTCCACACTCCAGCAGCTACGTCCGAAGGAGAAGACGGAGCTCATTCCACCATAGACCACCATAGCCACAATGTGCCCTCGGCAAGCACCTTGTACTGTGAACCTCTCCAAGCAGTGCAATACATCTTAGCAGGACGTAGGGTCTTTACACCTAATGGTGGGCCTGAACCTGGGTAGCGGCTCGTGTTCACTCTCTGTCGTGATGTTCCTCACCGAGCTCGACGAGCACCGTCGCCGAGGTTGTTGAGGGTTATTTGATTGCGTGGTCAGCCCCTTACTCATTTCCTGGCATCTGTGAGACACACCCCTAGTTCCTGGGACTAGTCTCCGACATTTGGCGTGCCAGGTAGGGGGCTGAGGCGCTTCTTCAACTTCTTCAACCTCTCCGCGCCATGACTGACATGCGAGCAGAGCGTCTCGCGCGGCGGACGTCTGGCAGAGCTACGACCGAGCCCGCCGCCAATAACAACCCGCGGGTCGCCCACGCACCAACCGCGCTTCAGAGCACGACCCCGAGCCCCGCGTCGAGCACCCTGAAGACGACGGCGGCAACGACGACGAGGGCGAGGGAGCTTCCTCTCTGCACCCATCCAGGCGCGAGAGCGCCTCCACGCAGGGCCGAGCGGCGCCCAGTCAAGCCACTGCGCTACTGATGGCGCAGGAGCTGCTGCGCTACCGCCCCACGTAGGCGGGACACGACAACTGGCTCGGCGCCTGAGAGCTCATCAACGCCGCTGCTGTCCAGCTGCACCAGCTCCGACGCCAGCGCCCTCTCGCTCCTGGTGCACCACTCCGGACGCGGAGGGAACATAGCGCATGGCGCTCCTCCCCCTCCTCCGCCTCCGCCTCTGCCTCCAGCTGCGCCCCAGCTGCGGCTCCAGCAGGGAACCACCGCGCCGCACGCACGCGTCCTCGCCGCACGACTGCCAGATTGCAGCGAACTCCAGCGGATGCGCGCGTGAGATCGAGCGCCAGAGGACCGCCACAACCGCGTCGTCCAGGAGATTGCGCTGCAGGCGCCAGAACCGTGGCGCGCTCGCTGGTGGCGCCGTGACGTACGCCACGGGCTGCACCGCCTTCACCCGCAACCTGCGCCGTGTCGTCTGGCCGATGAAGTTCAAGCCAGACCTCCCTCCGCGCTACGACGGCAGGACCAACCCTCTGGAGTTCCTGCAGCTCTACACCGTCTCCATCCAAGCTGCAGGAGGCGACGACAAGGTGATGGCCAACTGGCTCTCCATGGCCCTCAAGGACTCCGCGCTCTCATGGCTCATGAACCTCCCCGAGAGCACCATCGACACGTGGGAGGACCTCTGCAAGGCCTTCGTCGCCAACTTCAAGGGCACCTACGAGCGCGCGCTCACCTACAACGATCTCCGCGCGGTGCGCCAGAAGCCTGACGAGACCCTCCGCAGATACATCCAGCGCTTCAGCCAGGTCCGCAACAAGATTCCGAACATCCCGGACTCGCACGTCATCTCCGCCTTCAGGGAGGGCGTCACGAACCGCCGGATGCTCGAGAAGCTCGGCATCCACGACACCCTCACCTCGTGGTGAAGCTCTTCGATCTGGCTGACAAGTGCGCCAAGGCTGAAGAGGGCCTCCTCTTCGTCAAGAAAGAACGGAGGAAGATCCTCCTGAGGGGTCCAGGAGCAAGAAGAAGCCTGTCGAGAAGCGCAAGACCACCGCCATCCTCGCGGCAGAGCCTGATGCAAAACAGCCTCGCGAGGCCTCTTCGGCGGCTGACGAGAAGAAAGTGGACAATCGCCCGTTCTGCATCTACCACAACAGGCACAACCACGCGACAGAAGACTGCTGGGAGCTCAAACAGCTCAGCAAGGACGCGAGAAGAACCAAGGCCGTGGCGGAGGCCGGGCGGCCGGCGGTGGGCGCCACAACTTCCAGCAGAGGGCTCGGGGGAACCTCGCCGGGCAAAACGGCAACCTCCCCGACGAGAACCCTGGGGGCTACCAGGCCCCTCAGGGGGCAATAGCGTGCATCCTCGGCGGGTCTCAGGCGCCCAAGTCCAACAACCACTTCAAGCAGTTCTCTCGCGAGGTCAACGCCGCGCTTCCAGGGATTGAGGCATCCCAGCCCCTCAAGTGGTCGCAGTACACCATCGCCTTCGACTCCAAGGACCACCCCAAGTCGACCAAGGCTGTGGCACCATCCCTCTGGTGTGCACTCCCATCATCAACAACATCGCCGTCGCCAAGACGCTCATAGATGGGGGTGCAGGCTTGAACGTCATCTCTGTCGAGACCTTCGAGCAGCTTCAGGTGCCATACGAGTGGCTGATGCCCTCCAGGCCCTTCACGGGGGTGACAGTGGCTCCACCACACCGCTGGGGCAGGTGCGCTCGCGGTCACCTTCGGCACGCCGCAGAACTACCGCACCGAGCAGATCGACTTCGACGTCGCGCACATTGGCCTGCCCTACAACGCCATCCTCGGCTACCCCGCCCTCGCGAAGTTCATGGCAGTCACTCACCACGCGTACAACATCGTCAAGCTTCCAGGCAGCGGCGGCACCATCGCCATCCACGGTCAAGTCCAGGACGCATGCGCTCTGTCGAGACCGCCTACAAGGCCGCTGCCGTGGCATTCCCTGATGAGGACATGGAGCCCCTCGAGAGGCCCGCGAAGAAGAAGCAGCTGTTTCACAGGAGCAGGCAGCCACGAAGAAGGTGTCGCTGGACGCCAGCGGCTCGGGGGCTAGCGTCACCATAGGCGCTGGCTTGCCTCCCAAATAGGAAAGCGCGCTCGTCGCCTTCCTCAGGGCAAACTCTGACATGTTCGCATGGACACCGTCAGAGATGTCCGGAGTACCGAGGGAGGTGATCGAGCACCACTTAGCCGTGTGTCCAAACGCACGCCCCGTGAAGCAGAAAGCACGGCGCCAGGCGCCAGAGAAGCAAGAGTTCATCATCAAGGAAGTAGAGAAGTGAAAGAAGCACACATAATCCGAGAAGTTCCACACCCCACATGGCTCTCCAACACGGTGGTTGTCCCAAGCACACCGGGGACGGCAGGCTCTGCATCGACTACACCGACCTCAACAAGGCCTGCCCCAAGGACCCGTACCCCATGCCTCGAATAGACCAATCGTGGACTCCACCGCCGGCTGCGACCTCCTCTGTTTTCTGGATGCCTTCTCAGGCTACCACCAGATCAAGATGGCGAAGGAGGATGAGGAGAAGACAGCATTCCTCACCCCTTGTGGTGTGTATTGCTACGTCTGCATGCCCTTTGGCTGAAGAACGCCGGGCCACCTTCCAGAGGCTCATGAGGAAGGCCTTGGGGGCTCAGATGGGAAGAAACGCAGAGCCTACGTCGACGACATCGTGGTCAAGACTCGCGAAGAGCACACCCTCATGGAGGACCTCGAGGAGACCTTTGCCAGCCTGCGCAAGGTGAACATCAAGCTGAACCCCGCCAAGTGCGTCTTCGGGGTACCATCAGGCAAACTCCTCGGGTTCCTAGTGTCCACCGCGGCATAGAAGCAAATCCTGACAAGATCAAGGCCATAGAAGAAATGCAGCCACCTCGTCGCCTCAAGGACATGCAACGCCTGGCGGGATGCATGGCCAGCCTAGGCCGTTTCATCTCCAAGTTCGGCGAGAGGGCCTGCCATTTTTCAAGCTCATGAAGCGGTCTGGCACGTTCAAGTGGACACCAGAGGCAGACAAGGCGTTTGAAGACCTGAAGAAGTACTTGGCTAGCCCACCTGTCATGGTCGCCCCAAGGCCCGGCGAGCATCTGAAGCTGTACCTATCAGCCACTCCTCAAACAGTAAGCGCGGCCTTGGTGGCAGAAAGGGAAGAGCCGGTCCTCGCCAAGAGGGACACAGCCACGCCAGGTCCAAAGCCTCCCGATAAGGAAGCACCCTCCCCAGGCCCCGAGCCCCATGATGAGCCCGCACAACCAGCAGGCACCCTCGCCGAGGGTTTGCCTCAAGAGAACCTCGACAGGGCTCCCGAGGAGCCCAGCGCTGCGCCACCACCGAAAACGCTTGTCGAGCATCCCGTCTACTTCGTCAGCACGGTGCTGCGCCACTACTTTCAGGGCCACCCCATCACGGTGGTCACTTCCTTCCCCGTGGAGCAGATCCTACGCAACCCAAACGCCACTGATCGCGTCGCAGGGTGGAACATCGAGCTACAGCCATTTGGCCTGCGCTTCGACACCACCAGGGTCATCAAGGGAAGGGCATTGGCGGACTTCGTCGCCGAGTGGACGGACACGCAGCAAGAAGAGCCTCACGAGGCAGAAACCACGCCAGCTGGGGAGACAGTGGCAAGTCACTGGACAATGCACTTCGACGGGGCATTCGCATGCCAAAACGCTGGGGCTGGCGTTGTCCTGACCTCACCAAAAGGTGACAAGCTCTACTACGCCGTCCAGCTATGCTTCACGACTAACAAGGTCTCCAACAACATCGCCGAGTACGAGGGCCTCCTCGCCGGGCTCAGAGCCGCAATCGCCCTCGGCATCAAGCACTTGCTTATCAAGGGTGATTCCCAGCTCCTCGTCAACTTCTAAAACAAGAGCTACATGCCTAAGGACGGTCACATGACCGCTTACCTCGAGGAGGTTCGCAAGCTCGAGAAGCACTTCAAGGGGATGGAGCTCAGGCACATTCCGTGAAGGGAAAACCAGGAGGCTGACGACATCGCCAGGCGAGCATCGCGGAGAGAGGCCCAACAGGCAGGCGTGTTCGAGGAAAGGCTCACCAGGGCGTCGGTGAAATAGCCAAGAGATGGGCTGGATCGACGAGCTCAAGGAGTACCTCAGGGACGGAGTCCTCCCTGAAGAGGATGCAGAAGCAGAGAGAATTGCTCGACAGGCCAAGTCATACTGCCTTCACGAGGGAGACTTATACCGCAAGTGTCCAAATGGAGTTGCACTAAAATGTGTCCCCCCTGAAGAGGGCCGCCAGCTGATCAAGGACATACACAGTGGAGAGTGTGGCCACCATTCATCATCCCGCACCCTCGCGGGGAAAGTCTTCAGGAGTGGCTTCTACTGGCCCTCAGTGCTTCAAGACGCAACCACCGTTGTCCAGGCTTGCGAGGCATGCCAATTCCACGCCAAGCAAGTCCATCAGCCTGCACTGGGGCTCCAAACCATCCTGCTCTCCTGGCCCTTCGCGGTCTGGGGGCTGGACATCCTCGGTCCATTCCCACGCTCCAGCGGAGGCTACCGCTACCTCTACGTCGCCATCGACAAGTTCACCAAATGGGCGGAGGTCGAAGCGGTGCGCACCATACCGGCGAGATCAGCGGTGAAATTCATCAGAGGCCTGGCATGCCGCTTTGGCGTGCCAAATCGTATCATTACCGACAACGGCTCACAGTTCACCAGCGGCATGTTCAGGGCCTACTGCGAAAGCCTCGGCACCCGGCTCTGCTTTGCCTCGGTGGCTCACCCGCGAAGCAACGGGCAAGCTGAACGAGCAAACGCTGAAGTGCTCAAAGGCCTCAAGACGAGAAGCTTCAACCGCCTCAAGGCCCACGCCAAGAACTGGATCGAAGAGCTCCCTTCTGTGCTCTGGTCCATCCGCACCACTGCTACGAAGCCTACCGGAGAAACGCCGTTCGCTCTTGTCTATGGCGCTGAAGCAGTCCTCCCCACCGAGATCAAGCATGGGTCCCCACGGATCCTTGCTTTCAATGAGGACGACCAAGAAGAGCTCCACAATGACGACCTGCTGCTGCTCGATGGACTACGCCGCCGTGCTGCCCTCCGGGCAGCAAAGTACCAACAAGATCTCCGCCGCTACCACAGCCGCCACATACGCCCGCGCACCCTCGAGATAGGCGATCTTGTCCTGCGGAGGATACTCTCTAGAGAAGGCCTCCACAAGCTCTCGCCCATGTGGGAAGGCCCTTACAGGGTCGCGCACATCGCCAGGCCTGGCATGGTACGGCTCGAGACAGAAGACGGCACCTTGGTTAAAAAACCCGCGGAACATCGAGCATCTACGCAAGTTCTACCCGTGATCACATCGCGGCAGGCATTTTTTGTCTCTAAAGGGAAGCATGCTTCACCTCCCAGCTTCACAAAAGCTTTCCCTTCACGAGGGCCATCTCCACTGAGAGCTCTCTACAGCGCGTCGCCACGGGCCGCGAGAGGCCTCAGCCACTCCATGTGGAACCCCATGCCCAGACATGGCGGATTTTGTCTTGGCCACGCCAAGTGCAATGAACAATTTCAGGTCACAATGAACCTTTGCGCTCCGCGCCGTTATGTAATATTGCTTGGTGAGTTATTTTTCTTACATTCATTCGCGCTCACATTTTTCCCCATGCGCACCTCGCGAGCGGGGGCTGAGCACGGTGCCTGTGCCTCGGGAGCATCCCAGCAGCATCGTAAAACCCAAAGGATCCGAGCTCTAACTCGTGGTTCTCCGCCCATGACCGTTATCTCACCAAAGAGCTCTGACTCATGGGCCTACTCCCATGCCCATCACCTCACCAAGGACCTTGGTGCTTACTCTCCTCGCGAGATACACATGAGGAAACCTATGAGCGCGCATGAGTTGTAAACTGTGCATTGCTGGTGGGTATGCCTCTCTCCAACGCAGGGAACAAGATGCCCTACAAGGCTGCGAAGCTCCAAACCAGCCTCAGGCAACCTCGAGAGGAAAAACGCCTCGCCAGGGAACCCAAACACCCTCTACAAAGCGTTCCTCGCCAGGGAACACAAACACCCTCTACAAGGCAAACGTCTCGCAAAAGCTAATGGTTGATGACGTGAAAGCACACGTTTGTTGGGAGACCCCAAGAGGAAGGTATGATGTAGTGCAGCAGCAATTTTCCCTTGTAATTCTACCAAGGTTATCGAACCAGTAGGAATCAAGAGAGCTTCAGAAGGTGTCAGCAGCACCCAATATGGCACGGCGCAATGTCAGGGAATATGGTGGCTGACGTGGACCTGCACACAACACAATCAAACTACTTTGCCCCAACGAAACAGGAAGATTGTCAGTCTTCCTGGCTTGCTGAAAACAAAGGATTAAACATATGGTGTGGAGAATAATAATTACAGTAAGTAACAGAGAACAGATGATTGCAGTTGGTGGTTTTATCAGTGTAAAAGAAAGGACCGGGGTCCACAGTTCACTAGTGGTGTCTCTCCATAAAAGATAATTAACATGATGGGTAAACAAATTACAGCTGGTCAATTGACAAATAATGAGGGCATGACAATGCAGTATATGACAAGATAGTTTACTGTGAGATTTATTTGGTCATTACAACATAATACATAAACCGCTATCCAACTAATCTATGACTAATAATCCACCGCCAGGTTAACATCCGTGTCCCCCGTTAGTATTAAGTTGCAAGCAACGGATAACTGCATTAAACAAAGTGTGTAATGTAAACAATGCAAATGACATGTAGACATAGCATCGGTGTGTTCTCCCTAGTGGCAATAGCACATCCACAAGCTTAGTCGTTTCTGTCATTCGAGCCCAGATTACTGGAGGCATGAACCCACTATGTAGCATAAATACTCCCTCTTGAAGTTACAAGCATCTACTTGGCCAAAGCATCTACTAGTAACAGAGAGCATGCAAGATCATAAACAACACATATATATAGATTGATAAACAACTTGATCATAGTATCACTATTCATCGGATCCCAGCAAACACAACATGTAGCATTACAATAAGATGATCTTGATCATGATAGGCAGCTCACAAGATCTAAACATGATAGTACAAAGTGGAGAGACAACCATCTAGGTACTGCTATGGACCCGTAGTCTAAGTCTGAACTACTCACGCATCACTCCGGAGGCAGGCATGGTGATGTAGAGCCCTCCGGTGATGATCTCCCCTCCGTTAGGGTGCCGGGAAGAGCTTCAGAACCCATGCCTGCCGCGCCCAGGGGTGGTGTGGGGCTCCCTGGCGCCTCTCCGTGCCCCCTTTGGACTCCGTGTACGTGTCGGTGAAAAAATTGTCCCCATTGATTTTCGTCCAATTCCGAGAATATTTCCCGACTAGCTTTTCGGAAACGGAAAAACAACAGAAAACTGAAACTGGCACTGTGGCATGTTGTTAATAGGTTAGTCCCAGAAAATGCATAAAAATACTATGAAGTGTAAATAAAACATGTAACAATAGGTATAAAATCAACATGGAACATCAAAAATTATAGATACATTTGGTACGTATCAACCGCTCCCACCATCCCGACGACGCACCATGCCAGAACCATCCTAACCCTAACTACCATGCCAGAACGGAGAAAACGGGTCCCCCTCCCTCCTGCCGCCGAAGCAGCAAGTGGAGGGAGAGGGGCCCAGCTCTACCGCCGGTGGAGATCGATGGAAAAAGGTCTCGCCTCCCTGGTCGCCTCTCACGGCGGCTAGGTTAGGAAAAAATGATCGAGAGTATCACGTTCCTAAGGAGGAGGGAAGTGACAGCTCAATTATTTTTATACTAGAATAATACCCCGCGCGTTGCAGCGGGAACTTTTTTTTAAAAGATTGTATATAAACGAAAGTACATATGACACATGCAACGGATTTTTTTTAGAATATTCAGGATTCAATTGGGCACAATAATCGAGAATCTAAATTTGATCAATGTGGAATATTTGTATATTTAGCAACTAAAATTAATGAGGTAATTGCATGGATAAGAGAATTTTTAATGCAAATAGTTTCCATGGATGGATAAAAAATCATTAATAATTGTGTAATGACATGGATAAATAATGGATCAAATAGTGGATGATGTGGCTTAAGGAATAGATGATGTGTGATTAATTAGTGGAGATGACATGTACAATTGATTGGTTAAGAGAATAGATGATGTGGATAGCTTGCATGTTGAGATAGAAAAATAATTAATGAAGTTAGTGGGGCTTTGCTTTATAAGAAGAATAGATTTGGAGGGCGCTACTTACACACCCATATCTACAATATAGTACATTTTGTGTAGCATAGAATACAGCGTATTTAGGATTGAGATTGTGCGCAACTGTAGGATATATCGGTGGCTAGATGTACATATTTTTTCAGATTTTTCTAAAACTTTGATTTTTTTTATATGATCAAAATAAAAAGCTACACATCTTGCCCGGGCTACGCCGCTCTCACATTATATTTTACTCTCTTTTTAAGCGAGTCTACTACACTTTTGACCCCAAAAAAAAATGGTAGAGTGTTAGACATTATCAGCTTACTCTTTCTCGAGTCCACTATTTGCATGTTTTCTTATTCGTAACCGTGACAAAAGTTAATTCACACGGATATATCTTGAGCCATGCTCGACTCGAGCTATGGCAAACCAACTAACTGTGCAGTTATTTTCAAAAAAAAAAACTAACTGTGCAGTTAAGTAGGCCCGATTAAGACGGGACGGGATAGCAGGAGGCGTCGTTCCGGCGCAATTGTGACGGGAAAAAAATTGAACGGCGCGGTTAGCCGTTTCTCGCGCGTGACTGGCCGGGACGGGCAACGATCGAGGGTTTTGGGTAACGGGAAATCTAACTAGCAGGCGCCTGTCAGGGGGCTTAACTCGACGCACGTACAGGAGCCGTCGATCTTAGTCTGTGCGGTCCAGATTTGTTTGCTGGCTGAGATGTCTGTTATCCACCAGACCACCACTAGAGCCCCTCCCCTCACACACCGACCCCGTCCTCTCCTCATGCTCGCTCGGTAGGGTTAGCGCCACCGCAGCCATCGACGCCGGTCGCCGCCGCCGACTGCTCTTCCCGGTCCGCAGCCACGCTCGTGGCAGCGCAGTGCGCGAAGGGGCCTACGCCGCGGGCGCCAAGGGGGACAAGGTCGCCACGGCCGTCCACGCCGCCGTGGCCGCCGCCGACGCCAACAACGCATCACGCTCACTACGGTGGTCGCCACCTGTAAGCCGGACGCGGCGGTGATGCGAGGAAGGCACGGCGGTAGCAGACACCATGGGCGGAGTGAGAGGGTTGACCAGGCGGATCGGCGCCGTGGCAGGACGACCTGGAATTCGACTTCAACTACACACGGGAAGACGGTGCTGGTCAGGGCGACGAGATGAACGAGGTGCTCCCGTCGCGCAGGCCGCTGTTCGCCAACATCTGACGCGGCACCCTTCTTCTCCTCCCCAATTCCAACGCCAAGACCAGCGCCTAGCCCCTGCTCCGACCATGAGCTCGAGCCTCCTTGCCTGTCTTGTCCCGCTCCCTCTGTTCTTCATCTTTGTGGCGGCAGCGACACATCTGGCTGGAGGTGCTCCTCACCCCTCGCGGCGGCGCATCTGGCTGATAGCGGCTTCTCACCTCTATTGTAGCGGCGTATCTGGCCGGAGCTGGTCCTCACCCCGGCGGCTACACATCTGGCCTGAGCACGGGGTCTGACCGAGGCGACCCTACTGCCTGGCTGCTAGCCACTAGCCCGACGTTTGTACTAGTTCTCCTGCAATGCTTTGTGCATCAATCGATTGGATACAACATACTGTACAAGTTTGTACGCGTGCATTAGTGTCGATCTAAGCTGATTGCTATCGATCTGAACTCACTCTCTTACTCTAGTTCATGTGTGTACATCTGTGCAGCAAACATCTATATGCGAAATGATTTTTTTGTATTTCAATGCTTTTGTGTGGTAGGAGTATACTTGTGTATACATGGTTGGGAACCATGGATGCTTGCCGTGCTTTGCTAGGTGCTGGGCTGCTGGCTAGCCGTGCACCTGTGTCTCGCTCGTCGGTGTTGTCGACCACACCGTCGTCTCACCGATCCTATCCGTGTCGCCGCGTTGAGATGTCGTCCTATTTGTCCGATCGAGCCATGTTCTGATAGCCGATGACCACCCCGCCTCGCCCCTTGACGCTCTGAGGAGCGCGGCTTCACCCTTTTCAAGGCTGCTAGGACCCTCGCCGTTCATCTCCAATCCCCATCGACTCTCGTCGGAGCTCGGTGACCCTCCCGACGTCGCCCAGACTATTGTTGGCTGGCCCTGACCATCGTGAAACCTCACCGGAGTTCGGGAACCATCGATTTGTCATAAGTCGAGACTGATGCAGTTACCCACGGATATGGCGCCATATATATAGATTAGTTACCCACACAGTAGTGATGAATTTACCCACAATAAACTGATAAAGTTACCCACCCTATATTGAAAGAGTTACCTACTCAGTAGTGATGGAGTTACCTATCCTAGACTGAATGAGTTAACCACTCAGAAGTGATAAAGTTACCCACTATATACTGAAAAAATTATCCACCCAGTAGTGATATAGCTATCCACCATAAACTGAAGTAGTTATCCACCCTAAACTGATAAAGTTATCCACCCAGTAGTGATAAAGTTACCCACACTAAACTAAAAGAGTTACCACCCTAGACTGCCCACCCTAAACTGATAAAGTTACCCACCCAGTAGTGATAAAGTTACCCACCCTAAACTAAAAGAGTTACCACCCCGGACTGATGTTGTTACCCACCCTAGACTGATGTTGTTACCTACCCTAAACTGATACAGTTACCCACCAAAATACTGATAGAGTTAGTACTTAGTAGTGGTGAAGTTATCCACACTACTGATAGAGACCTAGTAATGATGGAGTTACCCATGAAGTTATCCATCTAATACTTATAAATCTACTCATATGTTTATGGTATAGTTACCCACGCTGTACTGATAGAGTTATTCACCAGTACCGATGGAGTTACCCACCATGTACTGATGGAGTTATCCTCTAAATAATAGTTACGAACACAATGCCCATCTTTTTTATGTGTAGTTTTCACTATGAAATCGACAGTTATCATCATAATACTTATACACGATAAATTTACCATCTCAAAGTGATCTGATAACTCTAAATCTCGTAAAAATCTAAAAAACAACAAAAAATGTTCTATTTCCACCCAAAAACTAATTGCTAATTTGGTGGGTAACTTAAGTATTCAAGCCTTGGTAACTTATATGTAACGGGGTGGTAACTTTCGGGAAAAAAAAGTTGTCAGAACATATCAACATGAGATCTAGTTTCGAAGATCTCGTCGCGACTAGTCCAACGGTGCAAACAGATTTTCAATCGGATAAACGGTTTGGGCTACACAACTTTTTGAATTTTCGAGTTTCGCATTTAATGCGGGATGACATCAGTTTTTTTGGATTTTTGTGCATGGATGCAAAAGAGGACTATTCTATCTCTCATCCCGTGCGTACTATGCATGAGTTCCGTGATTAACAAAAGTTATCCTAACGCCTTACGGTTATGCCAAATATAAGACGCCTTACACATAGTCGTTCCCTTTGGGTAAATCTGGAACTGGATCTCCTATGTCCATGGGCTTTGGGCCTAAAATAAATTGGACCTAATTGGGTTGGACTTGACTGGATGTGAACGTCAACAGGATAGTATGTCCAATACACAGCGTGGACGTGGACCTCAAAGTTTGGATGGTCCAGTGTCCAATAGACTTGTCACGTCGCTTGTGGCAAAGCAACAATGGGGCCAGGACTACGTACGTAAGGTTGGATCGATAGCCTCATGCGGCTGTGCACGGTGGGCGGTCGTGACTACGTACTTACTGTGAATCAAATTCAGAGGCCAGCTAAGGCCAGCTACCTACGTGGCTACGTACGTACGGTGAACTGGTGAAGACACCTGATTTAGAGGCCACCGAAAGTCCATTGGATTTTGGATATCCAGCATTTACACGACATGGATTTGGATGGTCTTGGATATTACGACGTGAAACATGGACTGGAGCTGGACCGGACCACGTTAGAATGGGATAGTAGTTGGTCTTTTGCGTTTTGGATTTGGACTCCTGTCCAGTTCCACGTATAGTTTTGGGGATGCCGCTGCTAACCAACGCGGTTGCGGTGCGGGTATCTCGGTGAGGTTTGTTACGGCAGAGGCAGGAGCGGCATCCCATATATATATACACGCGCTGGGTGTGGAATATACAGTATCTATCCAATCCATCTCCATATCCTCCGTCGTCAGCGCCGGCTGGGCAGATCCAATCCATTCGGAGATCGAGTCGACGATGGCGCCGTCGGCCATGAGCACCAGCAAGGAGAAGGAGCAGCAGGACATCGACGACTGGCTGCCCATGACCTCGAACAGGAACGCCAAGTGGTGGTACTCGGCCTTCCACAATGTCACCGCCATGGTCGGCGCCGGCGTCCTCAGCCTGCCCTACGCCATGTCCGAGCTCGGCTGGTACGTAACCTTCAATCTCTTCATCCTCCTTGTCGCTAGCTCGTCGTATCCGTACGTCTAGATTGGTTTTACTTTTAGCTGACTCCGTGCGTACTTTTAGATTTGATTTCTAGATTAGTGTGCGTCGCCGTTCATATTTCACATTTATTTGTGTTAGCCGTCAAGATCGAATAGACTTGTTGAGATCGATCGATGCAAGTTGAGACTGGTGAGGTTTTAGTGAAGAACGTCGATGGATGTATGGATGTCAAATAGCCATGGCGCGCCGCAACACTGCGGACGGACGTACATTGAGGGCCTAGATCGGAACTGTCGACTGTTGGATTCATTGTTCGTACTAGTACACATAGAGCTAGCTATTCCACGATCACAATTCCCAGAACGCATGTTTTCCAATCTGTGATTTACTTTTGCCCTTAGTTTGGTCTAAAAATCTGTGATATACTAAGTTTAGATCGATTTAGTCTGTGAAAACAGTACAGCATACGCAAGCATGGACTTAATTACCCAAAAAATGAATCTATTATTTCCATACTATACTACATAAGTGCATTCGTTTCGTACTAACTTACCTAATTCTGTTTAATCTGTTACAGGGGCCCCGGCGTTGCGGCCATGATCCTATCATGGGTGATCACCCTCTACACGCTGTGGCAGATGGTGGAGCTGCACGAGTGCGTCCCCGGCAAGCGCTTCGATCGGTACCACGAGCTGGGCCAGCACGCCTTCGGTGAGAAGCTTGGCCTCTGGATCGTCGTCCCGCAGCAGCTCATCGTCGAGGTCGGCGTCTGCATCTGTTACATGGTCACCGGCGGCAAGTCGCTCAAAAAGTTCCACGACCTTGTCCGCCCGGACGCGCCCCCCATCCGCAGCAGCCTCTGGATCGTCATCTTCGGCTCGGCCCACTTCCTCCTATCGCAGCTCCCCAACTTCAACTCCATCGCGATCGTCTCCTTCGCCGCCGCCGTCATGTCGCTCAGCTACTCCACCATCGCGTGGGTGGCCTCCCTAAACCACGCACACACCCGCGGCGCCGCCGCCGTGGTGGACTACAGCTTGACGGCGTCGACGACGACCGGGAAGACGTTCAACTTCCTGAGCGCCTTGGGCGACGTGGCGTTCGCGTACGCTGGCCACAACGTGGTGCTGGAAATCCAGGCCACCATCCCGTCCACGCCCGACAAGCCGTCCAAGAAGCCCATGTGGCGCGGCGTCATGGTCGCGTACTTCATCGTCGCCATCTGCTACCTCCCCGTGGCGTTCGTCGGGTACTACGTATTCGGCAACTCCGTCGACGACAACATCCTTATCACCCTCGAGAAGCCCCGCTGGCTCATTGCCACCGCCAACATGTTCGTCGTCGTCCATGTCATCGGCAGTTACCAGGCACGTGCTACATACACATACATATAGATCGTACTTGCGTTTGCGTACATGTTACCCCGAGATCTCTTTCTAATCGCATTGTTATCATCCATGGCGTGCAGATCTACGCGATGCCGGTGTTCGACATGCTCGAGACGTTCCTGGTGAAGCAGCTGAAGTTTAAGCCAGGGTTGCCTCTTCGTGTGATCGCTCGCTCGCTCTATGTTGGTACGTGAAATTAGCATACACGCGTTTGATTACAAAACATTTGAAGGTGTCCACTACTTGAGAATTACAATGTTACGCAGACTCTCATGACCTTGATTTCGTGCAGCATTCACCATGGTCGTCGGCGTCGCCATCCCTTTCTTCGGTGGATTGCTAGGGTTGTTCGGCGGTTTGTCGCAAGCCCCGACAACCTACTTCGTAAGATTAATTCATTTCTCTTTGCACTTCTAACTAGTTCTTGTTTTAGTTAATTATTGAGATCGGTACGTTGGTTTCTTAACTAACCGGACTGAAATTGTTTCTGCAGCTTCCTTGCATTATGTGGCTGGTCATCAAGAAGCCGGTGAGGTTTGGCAGGTCCTGGTTTATAAACTGGGTAAGTCTCCGTCTCTAGATCTTTGCATAATCTGCCTCCTGATATATCAGAGATTAGTATTACAATCATGGGAGTTCTTTTAAAAAACACTTAAATTACTCTAACTCATGTTTTTTTGATTGCCTGGCAGTTTTGCATCATTGTCGGCGTGCTTCTGTCTGTGCTGGCGCCCATCGGAGCAGTTCATTCCATCATGATGAACTACAAGTCCTTCAAGTTCTTTTCATGATCTGCTGGAACAAGTCTAGCTAGCTATCATAGTAGAGCATTCGATACAGAGATTGTGTTATCAAGTCATGTTTGATTAGGCCCAAGAAAAAATATTCGTTTGTTTGTGGATGTTGACTCCATTGGGAGGCGTTGTTTAGCCTTTGCTATTTGGGAAATGTCAGTTTGATCTAGCTATCTCAGTTCACCTGCATTCACAAGATAGATTAAATCAATATTTGTGCTTACATGGATCTAGCGACATTTGAGATTTTCAGATTCAAGTACAATAGCAACATGCAACCGTAGCTAAGCATGTCTGAGAAAAAATATACTATTATGTGGATTAAATCATTACGTCCATAGGTTAAATCGGTCAAATTTCAATACGCACTACGTGCCAATTATTAGTTTTGTCTGCTTCGAATTGGGATATATCAAGGAAATGAAACACATAGACGGCTAAAAAACTTTAATATATACAACAACCATAGGGGAAAATTTTGCCAAACTCAAATCGGACCAGCTATTGGCTGAACACTATTCTCGTTTTTGCCCAACTCCAAAATGGATCAGCTATCGGACCAATTGCGGCTGCTTGCTCCTCCAGCGACGTCGGCTTGATGGCGGGTGATAGCGATGCCCGTGGTCTGCGTAGGAGGTTGGCTGAAACTTGTTGGCCGGTACGGACAGGAGGATGCTGCATCTACGGAAGAAATTCTGTCCTGGCCTCGGTCGGAACCGGTGATGGTGGAGCCTATGGCCGTCACAAACCTTCATGAAGGCATCGTCGTGGAGTTGTGCTTTTCTCTCTTCCGCGTCCTTGCTCCGGAGGGAATCCTAAGATCCTTGGAATCGGGCGATGGAGGCGTTGTTTTGCGTCTTTTTGCTCCTTGGGGCCATCATCTTGGAGCTGTGTTCAACCAAGGGTTTGTTGAAGGAAGGTTTGTTGCCTAGGTGGTTGTCCAGGGGCGTTGCGTGCAGTTTGGCAACGATGATGCGTCAAGCAAAGTTTGAGTTGTGGCTCGAGTTTCGGTAGTCAGTCTTCCCGGCGTGTGCTTTCGCTCCGTTGCCGTGGATTCGGAGCTGCGGTGGAGCGTGTCCAGGCGGCAACGATGGTGAGCAACCGGTGATCATTTGTGGAGGATTCAGTCGGCGCAAGGCCAACATATTTCTCTTGCAGAACTTGTTGTCAAAGTCGAATCTGTCTGTCGTTGGCATGGGCCGACACGGGTTCTTGTGCTGTTCGCGGCGAGGGCTTTGTCGGTGGTCGTCGACGGTGAAGTCGGAGTCACTTGCTCGAGGAGGAGTGATGACGATGACGCTCGATGGCAACCTCGACAGTGGTTTCTCTTTTCGATGACGCTTGTGTTTTTCATGTGGGTGGCCAGGTCGGCCCGGGTGCCCATTGTGGTCGTGTTGCATGACGTCATCGTGATTTTTTGTACCGGGTTTTGGCCAGTTTCCCACTAATTAACCTGCCTATATTTCTTTGTAGTCAATGAAAATGACAAATATTTTGCCTTGTTTTAAAATTTTTTTTTGAGTCAGATGTATTTTTGATTGAGTCTGATGTATTGTCGAGTTGAGTTATTACTTTGTTTGAACTAAGCCTACTGCATTTTGCACCGATGGTACCACAGTTATCCGTGAGTATTGTATATGTGGATTGGACATACATACTACAGTCCTGGCATGAGCCAACTAGATAAGTTTTACTAAGTATGATGTATATTTTAACTGGTTATGCAATTTTTACATAAGTTTACTAATTTCTCTACTAAGTATACTACAATTTTTCTGACTTTCAATATACTTCTAGATAGTAGTTATCTTAAGCAAGACAAACTATGCAAAACAATAGATAATTAAAAAACAGATGAAACCAGAATAAAGATAGTAAGAATTAATAATGCGTCCATTTGGTGAGCGTGGACAGGGGTGGTGAAGATATTGTGTTGTCTCAGCCATTTGAATTTATTCACGTTTGCATTCATGTTGTTAGTCTTTATAACTTGAATGGGCGAGGAGATCATGTCTAGTATTAAGAGACGAGATAACATATCTAGTACTCTGGTGTGCCCACATCATTCAATCTATTTAAAATATGCTACAAAATGTAAAATATGTTCATATCACTAATACTACTTCTACTTTTTCCACATAATACCTCTTTATTCATTGAGAATCAAGGTTACATTTTTTACTAAATGAGGTACAATGTCGTGGTAAGGGGGAGGAGTACCTAGGCTAGAGCACTTCGCCGTGTGAGCTAGTTCATGAGCTACAGAGTCTGCTTCTCTATTTATGGAAAACAAAAAAAATTCGCCACATGGCACAACACCCAGAATCAATCAATGAAGATATAAGCGATAGATGATCTAGAAATAAAACCAACACCCTGAAGCGGAAGTAGATATTGATGATGATTTCGGTGAAGCCTATGAAAGATTCTCACGACCAAGCATGGTGGTGAGAATGTCGCCGACTCCCCGTGCTCCCACATACAAGATCAAAGAGTATGATCTCTGCACCAGTATCCACGCATCGAACAATTCAATCCACCAGCACTCCGTTGTCCAGGACGTGCTATACAGGCGATGAGAGAACAACCTTTCGGCATAGGTGTAAATTAGATCAACCTAATAGATTAGATTTATATGAGAGGTAGAGAGATTTCTCAACACATAAAATCTATAGAGAGAGAGAGGACACCTCAAAACTCTCACACCAACTTGTATCTCCAAAGGGAGAGAGTAGGAGGGTATATATAGTGGGAAGAGGAGGGGCTAGGTTGCCTTTGGGGAGACCCCTCCCTTAGCCGCAGCCAGGCCACGGTGGGCCCTAGGGTGGGGCGCACCCCTCCAACCCTAGCTGCACCGAAACCCTAGGGGCTGCCTTGCCCCCCAAGTTGCTTGGGGCGACAACACTTAGTAGGCCCAGATGCCAGCCCACCAAGGGCCTAGGGCCCATGCGGCTGCCCCATGTGGCCATAACCCACTTTGGGCAGCCTGTGACCCCTCCCGACATTTATTCCCTCTCCGAAGTTTGTCCGACATCCTCCAGAAAATATATCCCTTCCATATAAAATCTCCGGAACAATTCCTATGATCCCGGAACATCATCTATATGTTAACTAAATAAATTCTTAGAACTAATTTGATATGATAGAAACTATTTCTATAATCCTGGGACATCGCATGCCTGCCTATAAAATTCCCGAGACCCTTCCAGTATCTCTGCGACATGATATGTCTCTCTAGAATTGTCTGAAAAAGTTTTGGAGTGTCACCGACAACATCACATGTTTCCAGTGTCTCTCAAATCTACCCACTTCTAAAATATCTCTCAATAAAGATAAAAGCATCTTAAGCATGTGACCCAATAGGTTCGGTAATACACAGACATGCCCGGAACACTTTCCGGCAATAACTAACAGCGGAGCCGTGGACGCCCATGATGGTTCCCATGCATACACAAATACATCGGACGAAACTTTCATTACTCGCGTTGCTAATCCCTTTGCTTCGCGATACTAGTGATATCATGAGGTGAGATGTCGGTATCCTCGTGGTTAAACTCTTTAATGTATACCCGTTATCCTCGTACCAATATCACTCACACTTTTCTCATTCCATATTCCGATATCCTCGTGACAACTTTCATGTTGTGTCTGGACATACGATAGGATGATATCGTAATACTGAGAGGGCCCGGAGCGTATCTCTCCATCGTCAGGAGGAGCACCATCCCACTCTTGAACAAACCTAGTTCCGGCATACTTTAGGATATACTTGAGAACCACCGTTATTATCACTCTTTTACGAAATGACGTTGGATGATAGTCGAAGCATACTTGTCAAGCAGTGGTCATTCGATACTCTCATGGTTTAAGGATTTATGCAAGATGATAACTCTATAAACATTGGTATTAACAGTAATGATAATATATCATAGCAAGATCATACAATTATACCGGTTCAGTACTATTGTTCTGCTAACAATATACTCTCACAGTTGTTGACTCAATTTAGTCCATGATCTAGAAACATGATCATCAAAAAACATGCAAGCAAATCTTAGAGGCTAGATTAGGAACACTTCTTTGTTCACTTCTCTATACGTGCGTATGAGTTTTCCTTTGAATCAAGTATTCAAGTGTCATAGCAGTTATAGCATAGAGATATAAACAATAATAATGAACCAGGAATAAATAATAACATAATATTGCCTTAGGGCATATTTCCAACACTATTCTCAAATTCATGTGCTACCTTACTAGCTTTGTTTGCCATATACTAGCAATTATCTAAAATTGCAGTACCAGCTCCATTCAAACTACCATTGTCCTTCATGATTGAGACCACCTCTTGATCTAAAACGAAGGGCACACCCTATTGCAGCTAGTGATTTCAGCTGGAAAGAAACTGTGCTTTAAAGCATGACATTCAACGGAAAGGACATCATGCACGTAATCAATCTCGAATTGCCTACAACTATGATTAAACTTTCTTCAGTCATGAACATGTGAATAACATATGTTTAATGTCCTCAACAACAGATACACGGTTTGGGACATTGTCCATTTACTTTGATATGTTGATTAGCTAGTATCAATCAACATAGGAGGTAGCCATGCCTACGGATCGGTGTTGTGGCCATACTTTGGGCTATTTGGAACTGTCGCAATGATATTGTCTTTAACAAAAAACAATCTACTCATTATTTGCAGGTTATCAATATGGTGGTCTACTGGATCCGCTTGTGGTCTTACCTCCTGCCTACGGATCAGCGTGGTCTTATGGATTCAGGATGTACCCGTATGATGTCGGTTGTACGGGCTATCTTCTGCCGAGCTGGGTGGCAACATACTAGAAGAATCGATGTTTAGTTTCCCTTTGTTTGAGTGGCTGATTTTTGTATCCACTTTGAGCGACCCATGAATTGTAAACATTGAATACTTTGATTAATAATTGCGGATGGCTATGTGTATCATTTTGATGCAGAGGCCGGGATCCGCACACCCTTATCTAAAAAAAAAGGAGGTAGCCATGCCTGGCTCTCCATGTAAATATGGTACACGAAGAAACTATATGCCCCTATACAAGATGTACTGTCACCATCCCTGTTGTGAATCAAAATACACTTTTTCCACAAAATGTATGTCTCATTCAACATTGTATGTAGAATCTAACAGAGAATGCCCCTATCTTCATTAAGTTACACGCCACAAAGTCAACCATATCATAAGATGTCAGTTGTATCGAACAAGATTTTCTTGACATCAGCGGGCCAAGCTGTTTTTTATAAGGTCAACATCCAGTTGTTTTGTTATTGTATTGATCAAGTCGCACACGTTTGAAAGAATATTTTGACCTCTCCTAAGTTTCCTTGAAGTATTGTTTGGAATTTATTCATTTTTCCACACATCAGGGGTATTTCCATTGCCAATACGCCAGATATGTCCTAGTTCCAAAATTCTGATTCCGACCAAGATGCGTTTCAATGTGACGAGCTACATTTCTTCAATTTTGCACCAGATAGGGCACCTGAATGAAAATGTTTGAGCACACAGGCACATAATGAGTTTGTTGGTTGTAGATCAAGCCTCGCCAACCGAGTCAGGTAAAATCAGTGTAAATTTCTATAGCCCATTCCTCCCTTTTGCTTAGGTACACGTATCTTTCACCACAAAGAGGAATGCGTACTTCTTCGATCAACATTGTTTCCCCGCCGGTGCAACAACGCATCAGGATCCCTTTACAAATTTATTTTGAGATTTTTCAGAACGAACATTGTATAATATGTTAAATCCCGATACACCTTTTTAGAAGCACTTACTTCCCCAATGTACAAAGGACTCGTTTGACACACATCATTTCATGGAAATTGAAATGACAAGGTTAAGAATAGAAATTGACATAACATACAATAGGTATTTGATAGAATTCCAAATGAAATGACATGTCCAATTTAATGGCAGCCAAACAGGCTGAGTATGGAATCACAAATGAATTTCATGATTCCAGCTTAACATGATGGGTGCAAAACAAGCCCAATAGAGCCCTAGGGTTCTCGCATTTCATCCATTAATACACCCAATCAATCAACAACTTGAATTCTGGAAAACAATCACTCCTATCCATTCCCACCGTTGCAGGTAAGCCCAAATATCTATCCGTGAAATCTTCAGTCAAGATAATTCAATATTAGTGTGTACTTAATACTCCCTCCGTTCCATAATATAAGACGTTTTAGCTCTCACATATATTATCTAAATGCATGCTACAATGAGTGAACATGCACATTAAAACATGTCTACATACATCTACATATATGTGAACATGCACACATGCTAAAACGTCATATATTGTTTTTTCGAGATTGATGGGGGGGGGGGGGGGGGGAGAGAACTCCCCACCATTTGTTGCATTCACTCGAAGGTAGCCTGGCGGGCCATGTTCTTACAATAGATGAGAAATTACAGGGGGATACAGGGGAAGAGAAGACAACAAAATACAGAAAAAAGACTACTAGAAAAAGAGTAGCAAGAGCCACCAAGAGAAGCACAAGAGGTGAGGGATGTTGTCGAGGGACCACAATGCCAAGACTCGATAATCAGCCTCACGCACCGCACCGGCGAGCGACTCGAACCCAGGCACAACTCAGGAGCACCACCATCATCATCGGAGTGTCAAGCCTAGCACCCAGCACTACCCTAGATAGGGAGCTCCGCCACGGAGATCAAGACGAAAGCAGGTGGGGGAGACATACATTGTGTCGTCAATGAGCAAAGGTGAGCCGAGACGCCACCAAGAGCACGAAGCTCCCAAACCGCAACAGCAACCACGGAGGGTCTTGGGCAAACACATCCAAGTGGCCGAGACCACGTGAAGGCTCGCCGAGAGGAGAACACACCACCATCGGCCCCAAGGTGGCCGCACTAACACCACCAGACGCAGCACCAACAACCACGCGCATCAACATCAACCATCTTCTATGGCCTCCAAGACGACGCCTCCAGGGAGAAAGTGTTGTCTAAACAACACCGTCATCCAATCCTGCAAGCGGGATCTAGGGTTTTCACCCGGAGGCCACACTGTAGGTGCAAGAGCTCTACGACGACACCTCCAGCGAGGAAAAGGGCGACCAAAAGCCACCGCTGCCGCCGGCATCGACAGAGCCGATGCCAGGTTCTCACCCAGAGCTATAGCAGAACTACAAAGGAGAAGACGGCCGACGGTCACCACCAGCAGCGTCGTAGCCAACCACACCTTGCGGAGGCTACACACGGCCAAGCAATCCCACAGTCGCAGTTACCTCAAACGCTGCCGGACGCAACGCCAACCACCGCATCCCGCCGAGCACCATGCCGGCAAAGTCGGAGTAGTAGCGCTGCCCGAGGCTAAGATCCACCATGGATCCAGGCCACAGCAGTGCAGCACTCGCTGGCGCGCCCCTCGCGCGCCACACGCGGCTGCCGGAAGGCGACGAGCTCCAAGGAGAAGACGAAGGCGCGCCCGGCCCATCCGGGGTCCAGAACGGCCCCGGGCCTGGCCGCAGCCTGCGGTGGTCGCGAAGGGAGCCGGCGGTGAAGCTCCCCGGACCGCGCCAACCCGCCGCGACCTTGCCGCCCGAGCGGCCGAGGTCAGACCGGCCGGGAACGGAGCCGCCCCGGCGTCCAGCGCCCACAGCACAAGGCAGCGCGACGAAGGACTCGCCGGCACCACTCAAGGAGGCCGCGGGCGCGAGAGAAGCCGCTGTCGCCGCCGCACGGGGACGGGCGAGACCGGCGCAGCAGGAACCTCCGCAGCTGCAGCGCAGGCCGCGGGCAGCAGATCCCCGCCGCCCCCTTCACTGGCGGCGCATGGCTTAGCCGGCAGCCGCCTCCGGGGACGGCGAGGGAGGAGGGTTGCGCGGGGGGAGGCGGCGGCGCGGGGTGGCTAGGGTTTCGCCCCTCGGCCGCCTGGGAGGGAGGCGACGCGAGGGGGACTTTTTCAGAACGCAATGGGAAATCCTTCAAACGTCATATATTGTGAAACGGAGGGAGTATATGTTAGCTGGAGAAAAAAGATAAAGACAAGTCCTTCAACAAAAAAGATAAAGACAAATTCAGTGTTTAACGTTTTTTTATTTTTAGAAGCGGTTCAACGTTTATAACGGACAGAATTCACAGGCCTATTCGGCTATTCCAGCCCTAGTCACAGCCCACTTTGCGACGGCGCAAGTCACCTGGCCGCCGCCCCTTCTCCGGCTAAGCCTCACAAGTGCTCGGTGCTCCGCCTCCTCTAAAAGAACAACTTTTCTCCGCCGCCGCCCCTTCTCCGGCGGCTTCTTCTCACCCCCCCGCGTCGTGGAGGCGTGCCTCATTGGCGGCGCCCTCCGGCCCCTTTCCCTCCAGTAACCCAACTTCAAGGCCGGAGCAGCACCTGGAGCCAGGGCCGAACCCTCCTGCTCCCCGTCGCGGGCGCAAAGATTTCCGGCGAGCTACCACTGCACGCCGGCCGTGCCGAGCTTCAGGTCTCGGGATTCCGCAGCAGCGTCCAAGATGCCGTCCTTCTCGTCTGGCGTTTCTCCGCAGAAGCAGCAGCATAACGCGCGGTGCCTGCCAACCCTGACCGGTTATTCAGTTTCCTTTGTTTGGGTCTGTTCGCATCTGACTGAGCTGTATCTTTGTTGGTTTGGGCAGGAGGAAGCAGCTGATTCGCAGCAGAGGAAGTCGCTCCCATCGCCTCAGGTTTGATTCCATTGTACTGTAAGTTTTTGGGGATTAAACTAGTTGTTGTTGTTGATGGTGGTCGGGGTGGCTGTGACTGTGGTTGCAGTGGAGAAAAGGCTTGTCGAGGAGGTGAGGAAGAATGACACTCTGATCGTGTCGGCGAGACCGGGAGTGGCAAAACAACTCGTAAGTGTGCCCTGCTTGTTTTTCCTTCCATTGCTCGTTGTTTCTTGGGTCAAGTAATTGTTGGAAGAATGTAGCTCTGTGTGCTTGTGATTATAGGTTTTGTAGTTTATGGAAGTCATGTTGTTACTTGCTACTATCTTGTTACTCATATGACAGGAAGTAGAAGTGAGTCCAAAGTAACATTTTGTAAATGCAAAATGAGGCACCCTTTTCTCCAAAACCATGTTCTATTCTTTCCGCTCTAGCTTTTGTTATCATATAAAATCATTATTATGAATTGTTTGACCAATACCGTACGTTTGCCTATATGGTTTCTTATAAAGGACAATCTTCATCAATTATTGGAGAGAAATTAAAAATATCATATAGTAGTCATTAATTTTGTGACAAATCATTACTCTTTCTTTTACTTCAATCCCTTGAAGAAACATATGTTCCTTTTGTTTTGTTATGCAGAGTTGCCACAATTTTTGTATGATGCTGGGTTTTGTCAGGAGGGGAAAGTCATTGCCATCACCCAGCCTCGAAGAGTTGCAGCTGTTACAGTAGCCAAGCGTGTTGCCGAGGAATGCAATGATCAGCTGGGTAGAAAGTTGGATACTCTATTAGATTTGATGATTCCACATCTAATGCAACAAGGATTAAGTACATGACCGATGGTTTGCTTCTAAGGTAATTTTGTGTTTGAAACCAAATCATCTATTGTTTGATTTTTCTTCCATTCATGTTCTTTTGTTTTGCTTAGTCGTTGAATTTGATGCTATATGTTCCTATAGAAAATTGTTTCAGTTTAATTAGGGTTACACTACAAAATTCTGTTGCCACTTACCGGCATGATGGCTATGTCCTGGAATTTGTTTCAAATGATATGGGTAAGTCATTTATGAGTTGAAGTCGGAGGAAGTGAAGAACAAAATGCATAGAACAGAACGAACACTTCTATTTTATCCTTCTCGTAGATTGGTGATATTCCAGATCTCCTTTTGTTATGTACTTAATTACTCTCTCCTCTATTTCAATAATTTGTGACAGTGGCCATCCCTACATGTGAGTGGACCTGAGCCAGAGATCTAAGTCCAATTCGCTCACAAAAAAGAGAGCCCATTTATCATTTAGTTGCTTCAGAGTTCTTACCATGTTATAGATGGCTAAATGTGTGTGAATAATATTCTGCTATAGCCTATAGGGCATCTATTTTGGTTTGATCTGTGAATTTTAATTTCCTAATAGAAGCATTGCTTTGGATTTTCAGGGAAGCACTTTTGGATCCGCTATTATCCAAATATAGTGTTATAGTTGTTGATGAGGCCCATGAAAGAACCGTCCATACAGATGTATTGCTAGGATTGTTGAAAAAAGTGCAGCATTCTCGATCTCTTTGTTCCAATAAAAATGGAAACATGTCTGACAGACAAGACTCTCAAAGTTCTTCTCTCAAGGCATGCCAAGGAATAAAATTTGCACCTCTAAAGCTGATTATTATGTCTGCTAGTTTGGACGCCAAGTGTTTTTCTGATTATTTCGGTGGCGCTAAGGCTGTACATATTCAAGGACGGCAATACCCTGTCGACATGTTGTATACATATCAGCCTGAGTCGGATTATCTGGATGCTACGCTAGTTACGATCTTTCAGGTGAGCTTCACCCTACTTGTATGGAAGAGGTAGATGGATTAGGGAAGAGGAAAGGAAATTGGAATCCATATAAAATGGCATTGAGGAAATAAAAACTTGCTTTAGAAATCAGGATAATAGAATGTGCAATCTTCTCTGGGACTAATTTTAGTATCTCCTAGTTACCAGAAGGGTGGAACTTATTAATTTTTCATAATTACCAGAACATATTGTTCATCTGCGATTTAATATAGCCAGCTCTTAGTTTATGAAGTTCATGTTTGGATGTTTGTTTTCTTAGATCCATTTGGAGGAAGGACCTGGAGACATTCTTGCATTTTTAACTGGTCAAGAGGAGATTGAATCACTAGAGAGACTTATTCAGGAGCATGCTCGTCTACTTCCACCAGACAGAAGTAAGATGTGGATTACACCTATCTACTCGTCTCTTCCATCAGAGCAGCAAATGAATGCTTTTAAACCAGCGCCATCTGGAACTCGCAAGGTGAACCATTCTGTTCTTTGAATGTTTATGCTTAATTTTCGTTTGTTACATTTCCAACGTATCTATGTGCTATTCTAATAGACGATTACTTTAGTTGCTGCTCTTCATATTTAGTGTAATGTTAGGTTGGGTGATGCACTTCTGGAAAAATATGTTGTTGCTATTAAAAAATCACATACTATTAGTCGATGCAGTTGCAAAGAAAGAGAGGTGAGTGAGCAGTTAATTATTTAAGCTAGAGATGCAAACAAGCTATGTCCATTGAGACGGCCTCATCTGAGGACACTTTAGAAGATTGGTGGCCAGACGCAATGACACTAACAAGCTCAGAAGCACTGGTGCAAGGACCTGAATTCCATGGTTTTTCTGATCTATGCGCATTGCGCAGTGACTATGGTCATTAAGGTGGAGGCTGCCTACCACCTCTAATGCCCCAATGTATGTCTTCCTGAAATAATATTTGTGACCCACTTAAAGATCAGCTTGATCTTCTTACTGAACTGGTTGGTGCGTGGAACTCAACACATATTGATTCACTTGTGCCGCCCACCTCCTCGTTTTTCCTCTACCCTGTGATACCTCCATGCTCATGAGGTCCACCTCACCTCCTAGCCACATTCTCGTCGAGCCCTGCAGACATCTGTTTTTCTTCCCCTTCCATCTCTGGCTGTAGTTTTTTTTTGCTGGACTCTCCGTTGCTACTTTTTCCTGCTTTTTTGTCTGTCTCATCTCTCCAGTCCTATCTTGATGCTATTGTACTGTGATGCTTAATGACTTACTGATAGGTAATGCGGCCTGAGTCCCATGTTTTGCTCGAGCTTTTCTCTTTTTTCAAAACTTGGTAGTACTGGGTGGTCATGTGTTTGTATAAGTTTCCTTTATGCACCATATTTTAATAGGAAGCCTACTAATTTTCTCAACCTCTCTAATGTTGCGCACATTATGTTTCCTTCCTATATACATTTGCCATTTCCCTGTAGCATGGTTTTTGAAAACCATTGTTTTCCTGTATCCCTGCACCATCCAACATGAGTTGCATGTTCTGCATCTCCAAATTCGACCTTCAAGGTTTATTGAGCAATTCATTTTCCTTTTTTTTCATTTTCCATAGTTTACTTGCACTAAACATCACTAATGTAATATGGTAGGCTTGCAACATTTACTGATGTCCAGTTTGTCTATCAGGTAGTTCTGGCAACAAATATTGCAGAGACTTCTGTAACAATACCTGGTATTAAATATGTTATTGATCCTGGGATGGTCAAAGCACGCGCTTACAATCCTGTAACTGGAATGGAGTCCTTAATCATCATCCCAGTTTCTAAAGCACAGGCTCTTCAACGGAGGTACTCCCTCCGTTCACTAATCTAAGGCATTTTACTTTTTTGTTGGTTCGTATGTATCTAGACATAATTTGTACATATGTTCACTCATTTGAGCATGTATGTAGTCAATATTGAAATAGCTAAAATGTCTTACATTAGTGAACGAAGGGAATACAATATTTCAAGAAGAATTAATTCTTGTGTGTCTTTTCTTACCTTTTCAATCTATGCTCAGTGGCCGTGCTGGACGTGAGGGGCCAGGGAAGTGCTTCCGTTTGTTTCCAGAATGTGAGTTTGATAAACTGGCGGAATCCACTGTTCCTGAGATTAAACGGTGTAACCTCTCAAATGTTGTACTACAGCTCAAAGCACTTGGAATCGATGATATTATAGGTTTCGATTTTATGGAGAAACCATCAAGGTGAGTACTGTTTTTCTGTTTTCTTATTCCTGTTCACATGTAAAAGAAATTTGTGCCGCTATCTGATTACTAGTGAAGCGTCATCCAGAAAGTACATGCATTCTACATGGAAAAATGAAAACTGAAGAATTACTCAGCTGTGCTTAATTATATTTTAGACAACTGATGTCTATGACAACTCAAATATCATTGCAATGGGAAGATACACACTAGTGGTTTAGTTTGCAATACTGCATTTGAAGTATTTTATTACCTGTGATATCCCAACCAGCTTAAAATTTGCAGGTAAACCAAACTTCTTTCCTTGACTTCTTAAGTTGTTACAGAACTTGTAATGAATGCATTCACTGGAAACTTGAATATGTTTTTTCTTTTCTAGAAGCTTTGCAGTAAATCACAAACCTTATGATGAATGCATTTACTGGAAACGTCAAACATATTGTGTTCAAAGATTTGAAGTAATCTCTACTATAAGCTGAATAGTAAGTTACTTTGTGTTGACAGCAAGTTTGCTAATTGGGCCAAACCTACTGCAGGACATCTATTTTGAAATCATTGGAGCAATTGATTTTACTCGGAGCTTTGACTGATGATTATAAGCTGTCAGATCCAGTTGGTAAACAGATGGCTAGACTGCCTTTGGATCCAATGTACTCCAAGGCATTGATAGTGTCAAGCGAATTCAAGTGCTTGGAAGAAATGCTGATTGTTGTTTCTATGCTTTCAGTGGAATCAATTTTCTTCACTCCACGCGAAAGTTAGAAGAGGTATTGTCGTGAATCCCAGGCAACTGGTTTGATGTATGTCCCACAGTAGGCTCCAATTGGACATTATGATACATACTTTACTGATGTCATTGGATGCATTTTAAGACATATTGCAACACCACTCGGGTTAAAAAAAAAACTGTCCAGTTCCCACATACCCGTTTTTTCTGTTCTGGATGAACAGTATCCTGGTGGCATGTGGTTGTTTTGGGTTATTTTCTATGGATTTGAGTAATATTCGTGCTCATATGCTGTTTGAAGTCGAAAATACTAGAAAAAAATGCATAAAATTGGGAGAATGGACTTTGGGTTGAGGCATGAGTTACTGTCTCCTGGAGTGTATCTTGTATTTATTTATTGATGGTTTTTGTACACCCTGGTGCCAGGTACTACATGCTTGTCTCGTTTGTGGTCAGCTGCTGATCATTAATCTATAAATACATTGGTAAAATATATTTTTGGGAAACACAACTTACAATGTTGAATTACTGTTTTGCATCAGCATTTAACTTCTGAGAGATGGTTATTTAAACTCTATGCTGCACAACTTATTCTCAGTTATTTCTTAAGGAGTGGGTTTTCTCCAGCTGCTAGAAACATTCTGGCAGTCATTGCTCATATTATTAAATTCCCAGAGGGCCAAATTTTAATGGTTGTTGGTGTTCTTTCATAGTTCTTTGGTGGAACATTATGCTGTTTTACTGCTGTCTATATTAAAGTACCTTTAGGCTACCAATAAAAAGGTACCTTCAGCCTCTCACGATTTTCAGTTTCCATACCAAAGAGGAATTATAAGGTTGAACTTAGTCTGGTTGGGCTGTTCCCCTGTTGCCAACTAATATTGCACTTTTCAATTTGTCGAGGAACTACAAGTGCATTTCTTGATCTTTTACCTTATTCCTTGTTTAGGCCAGAGCTGCTAGGAAGAGTTTTGAAAGCTCAGAAGGAGACCATATAACTTTGGTGAATGTATATCGAGCCGCTGCAGAATGCTTGGAGAAGAGCAAAAACGCAAATGCCAAAGAAAAAACAATGGAGAAGGCTTTGAACAGATGGTGCTGGGAGAACTTCATCAATTCCCGCTCTCTAAGACATGCTCGTGATGTTCACAGGTTAGTTATTGCAAAATTATTCTTAACAGAAGGCTTGCATTATTAGATCAGTTAGGCATTCTCTTAAATGATGAAATGTGATACCCTGTGGTTGCTCTGGATTTGGAGTGATTGTAACCGCTCATGCTTTTGGGTGATCTGGTTGGTGCATGAAAATCGACATGATATTAGAACCAAGAGGTTCATAGCCCGAGACCCTTGCTAACGCAATTTTTAATATAAGGCTAATTGCCTGCTTGAGCAGAATGGCCTTCCTGGATGTTGTTTAATAATGATTTCAGTTGTCTCAAGCATGTCATATATTTGTAGCATTAGCCGTTGAAATATTTGTAGGTGAACGGCTGTTGGATTTCTGTTGCCATTTGTGACCATCAGCAAAGATTCAAAATTAAAACCAACACATATAGACTTGAAGCTAGTTTAGGAATTTCAGAGTGCACAGACAGCTGACACGGGAACTTTCTGTCTGCTGCAGCCAAATTCAGGGACATGTCCAACAGATGGGGCTTAACCTGTCATCATGTGGAGATGACATGGTTCAGCTCCGGAGATGCCTCACTGCGGCCTTTTCCTGAACGCAGCGATGCGGCAGCCAGATGGATCATTCAGGTACTGCTCCAATATCCTCGCGGTCTTCCTTTCCTTGGTTGCGCAATGTTTTGCCACAAGCTAAGCTGCATTTCGATGTACTAACCAAAACCATGGATGCGGATGTACAGCCTATGAAAAGTGTGGCAGTAATACATATCTACTTATCTAGTGCAGAGACTCATAGTTTTGTGTGTTGATTGGCAGGGCTCTTGGGACCGGGCAGAGCGTGCAGATGCATCCTTCGTCGGTGCTCTTCCGTACCAAGCCGGACTGCGTCATCTTCAACGAGCTGATCCGGACGACCCAGAACTACGTCAAGAACCTGACCCGGATCGACCCCTTGTGGCTGGCTGAACTCGCCTCGCAATACTACGCCACAGAAGACTAGTTTTCTTCTTCCTTTTGATCTGTAGTCGTAATTCCTTGTAAGCTGTAACAATCCTGTAACATTAGCTCGCGGTGTGGATATGCCGTGGCATTGGCTGGCGTAGTGGCAATTCTGACGATAACACATGAATGTCAAAATTATCTCCATGTCAGGCCGCTGTAAGTTAGAAAATATTAAGAGAAATATTACTGCTGAAACTATGATCCAAACTAGTGTGACTAAGCTAACTAGTTTGAACTCACATAGGGATAGAAAAAACACTTTTTTCTTTAGGAAATAAAATAATTCATCCACAACCAAGCTAACTAGTTTGAACTCACAGAAACATGGCGAAATAAGTATCAGAATTTTTTTACAATAAAATATCATGGTTTTTGTCAGCATCATGTGACAAATTGTCCTTAATTCTGAATTCTCAATTCGAATGAACAGTGAGAAGGGGTGTAACCAGATAAAGATAATTTCCACACCATATTCGATTTTGAAACTGTTTTTTTAGGGACAATTCCGAAAATGTTTTTAAGAATTTTTATCCGGAATATGGTATATTAGAATATGGATTATTCAAAAATTAAATAGGATTATCCGATGTAATCTGGTTTTTTACCAAAATGTCTAACCTAATAGAGCATAATTTGTAACTAGTGAGTTGTCGAGTTCATTCACTGAACAACAACTCACTTAAATAGTCGTTGTAAAGACTATGGAGTACAAATTTGTATGGCATATTAGAATATGGATTATTCGAAAATTAAATAGGATTATCCGATGATTTTAATCCAAATAATCTGTTTTTTTACCAAAATGTCTAACCTAATAGAGCATAATTTGTAACTAGTGAGTTGTCGAGTCTCACTTAAATAGTCGTTTTAAAAACTATGGAGTACAAATTTGTTAGTTACTAGGTTGTTGAGCACTTATTTTTGATTATATGGTTTGACAATTTAGTTATGCGCGTAACTATCCGATTAATTTTGTCTTCGTTTCTATTCAACTTTGTTCCCGAATCCGTGACCACAAATATTTTTGTTTTCGAATCCACGTCCAGTCATTATCGACTCTGAATCCAATGAAAAAAATATGATAAAAAATGATGGAGGTAAACCCCGATCGGATCCGATCCGACACCGAGACAGCAAACAGTTTTGCTAGGAGATACACAGCTATCCGACTCAAGATCCAATTTGTGAACCGTCCGATCAGCATCCGACGGGCATAAGCATTGCTTGCCTAGGAGGAAAGGAAAACAAAAAAAGGAAGTCATATATACGCAGCACAGCGAGCTGCGAGCCTGCGAAGCAAACCCACCATCACAGACAGACACATCTCGCCGTCGCCGTCGCCGTCGCCGTCACCGCAGCCGCCCGCCGTCGCCGGAGAAGGTACAGGAGCGAGGCCATGGCGCCGGAGCCGGAGGATGACATCATGAACGAGAAGAACCCCCGCCCCCTCGACGAGGACGACATCGCCCTCCTCAAGACCTATGTAAGCCCTGCCTCCCTCCATGACCGGATCGATCTGTCTCGCCCGCTTAGGCTAGAGCTCTACGCCGTATGACCCTATCGAGGCCTAGGGATTCGGTTCTGTCGCGGTAGATTCGTACTCCGTGTAGATCTAGGGTTTGCGACAGCTGCGCGAAGTCCGTGCTATTGGGATTAGGGTTTTCGATGCGGGAGGAGCTGAATGTTTGGTTGGCCTCCCGCGTTCTTCGGTGAGGGGTTTACCTGAGATCCCGAAGTGGCTGAAGTTTTTCTAATTTCGAGTGACTTCGTTCTGACAGGGGCTCGGGCCGTACTCGAACACCATCAAGAAGGTCGAGAAGGAGATAAAGGAGATGGCAAAGAAGATCAATGACCTTTGTGGTACGTGCACATTGTTGTATCTTGACTGTCCCTAATATATAATACTCAGAGATAATCTCCTTCATACCCAAATTTTTAGCAGTCTTGGACAGTTCTTATTGTTTTGTACTCCTAGCTTACAATTCTAATTGCCAGTGCAATTCCACCTTCTTGCATTTAGCTTATCTGAACTGTGCTCTGACTGAATTATACAGGGATAAAGGAGTCTGATACTGGCTTAGCTCCACCAAGCCAGTGGGATCTTGTATCAGATAAACAGATGATGCAGGAGGAGCAACCGTTGCAGGTGAATTGCATGATGCCCGCCTGACCTCATTACCATTAGACATTGGGATGCAATGACTACTAGTTGTGTTGGACCATTATGCTTTCTCATTGCCTCTCTAATAATAAGTTTCACTCTGTTATGAAGGTTGCTAGATGCACGAAGATCATAAGTCCTAACACCGATGATGCCAAATACGTCATCAACGTAAAACAAATCGCAAAGGTGCTTCATTGGTGTACTATCTTAAGCCAATTATATCCAATGAAAGTTCAAAATTCAGCTCTTTTTAATGTTTATTTTGGGGTGTTATTGCAGTTTGTGGTAGGTTTAGGAGACAAGGTATCGCCCACTGATATTGAGGAAGGAATGCGAGTTGGGTAAGCTTCCTCTTCTCTCCATGAGTATATTTTAGCATCTTTCTCATTTGGTTGTTTCCAAAATGCTTCTCGTATGTGATTATGCTTTCTGTCGACAGTGTCAGTCAAAGCATAGTTCTAAGAGCAAGCTTTTTATTGTAACAGAACACTCGGATAATAAACATGATAACTACAGTAACTTATAGAGCTAAGCTACTTCACTAATATTTACCAAACACCAGGAGTACTAATTGCTAAAAAGCATCTTAAGGTGGCTTTTAAACTGATATGTGATTATTGCCTAATGGTATGATTCACTTAGCTTTAGGGTTGGCACAATCTAAAAAAGAAACAACGTTTGGGGACTAAGCCACATCACTGATGTGTAACAACTGAACGGTACTATTTGCTAAGAAGCTCCCTCATATAATCCTTCAAATTTAACAGTGGTTATGATTTAGCAATTAGCTCTAGGATTTGGCACAATGTGAAGAAGAAAAATTGTTTCTGTGCAGCAAAGGTGGCATATTATGTAATGCTTCATGTTTGACATTTTTCAGTTGACTCATAGATCTAACTTAGAAGGTTGAGTTGATCGGTAACCAAACTGAACAATGATAATAGACTTTTAGGGTATAGCTCAAGCACTGTATATGTAATAATGGAGTACAACTATTTCCATAGCTTAAACAGAACTGGAGAATTAGCATGATTCAGCACTAGGATTTGGCATGACGCACTGTAAAGAAGCAAGTAACATTTTTTTGTAGTTTTTTCGCTGGAAGGGGCAGTGGTATGTTATGTGATTTACAGCTTCAGAGCATAATGCCATATGCTCTTGAGTATATCTATGTAAAACATTGCAAAATTATATTCTTAATGCATGTGTTTTGTGGTCTGAGGAAGTAGTTCATAGGAACATTTAGGATGTTTGGCCAGTTACGTTCAGCATCAGGTCAGCCACACAACAGCTAATACATTCTTCGGCCTACATATAGCAGCATATGACTTCCGGAGCGCTGTACTCTTTATCGTGCTTCGTGTATTGTTGGGTGTTACTCTCTTTGGTTCGTAGGATCACCTATGCATTATTAATGGCTCATAGTAGGATAATGTTGTTATTAAAATAGTTGTGTTACACTTTCAATTGAATTGTGCTGATTCTCATCCTGTGTATTACAGAGTTGACCGAAACAAGTACCAGATTCAAATTCCTTTGCCACCCAAGATTGACCCGAGTGTTACAATGATGACTGTTGAAGAAAAACCTGATGTGACATACAATGATGTTGGTGGATGCAAGGAGCAGATCGAGAAGATGCGTGAGGTTGTTGAGCTTCCTATGCTTCACCCTGAGAAGTTTGTCAAGCTCGGTATTGATCCCCCCAAGGGAGTCCTTTGCTATGGCCCTCCAGGAACTGGAAAGACACTTCTTGCTAGGGCAGTAGCCAATCGCACAGATGCATGCTTTATCCGTGTGATAGGAAGTGAGTTAGTTCAGAAGTATGTTGGTGAAGGGGCACGGATGGTTCGCGAACTCTTCCAGATGGCCAGATCAAAGAAGGCATGCATTGTCTTCTTTGATGAAGTCGACGCCATTGGTGGTGCTCGCTTCGACGATGGTGCTGGGGGTGACAATGAGGTCCAGCGCACTATGCTCGAGATTGTGAACCAGCTTGATGGGTTCGATGCTAGAGGAAACATCAAAGTCCTCATGGCGACCAACAGGCCCGATACATTGGACCCCGCACTGTTGCGTCCAGGGCGGCTGGACAGGAAGGTTGAGTTTGGCTTGCCAGATCTGGAGGGCCGGACCCAGATCTTCAAGATCCACACTCGCACCATGAACTGCGAGCGGGACATCCGGTTTGAGCTGCTGGCTCGCCTCTGCCCCAACTCCACTGGTAAGTGTCTGGTATTCAATTTATGTGCCATGCAGTCTGTGTCATGATCAACAGCTTTCTCATCAGTCCCTTTATGTTTTGCAACAGGGGCTGATATACGGAGCGTGTGCACAGAGGCAGGCATGTACGCCATCCGCGCACGCAGGAAGACGGTCACGGAGAAGGATTTCCTGGACGCGGTGAACAAGGTCATCAAGGGTTACCAGAAGTTCAGCGCCACACCCAAGTACATGGTGTACAACTAGGTAGCCTGGCGTCGTAGCTCCCTGTATCTTTGCCACTCAGGCCATCCGTCTTCTACGAGATTGTTGTTTGTTACTCTTCCTTTTTTCGTCTCCCATAGAAAACTGTCGAGGCATTTTCTGCATCATATGCTACTCTGGATTGTAACTGCAGAACATTGAAATATCAAAAACTGGAAGAATGATGATGATGATGCCTTTTTGTTCTCACATGAACGTTGGAGGTGCTTGCTGCCAGTGCGCCACTGCTTGCTGCATCGTCTGGTTCTCGCTTACGTTGCAGAGAGCAACCGCTGGAGCTGGTACCACTCCCTAGTTGGTTGTAACTCTGCCGCTGGTAGCATGGCGACGTGATGTTCTCTGCGGATACGGTGGGTGCCGCTGGTCGCATGGCATGATGGCAACGCCTCCCAGCCTGCTGGGGCGACGTGATGTTCTCTGCGGATCGGTGGGTGCCAGCTGCAGACTGAAATAAGCAGCACCAGGTTGCTTCCATCTTGGACCACTCTAGGGGCAAAGAGTTGCCATGAGTTGAGTCCAAAACTTTTAACACAAGTTCTAATTTAAGATATAAGACGAGAACACAGTACTTTTTATTGATAGATTAGTGGGCACTTTGTCTAAGTTCTTTTTATTGATAGATAAGTGTTACCTAGCTAGAGGTAGGGGCATTCATTTATAAACTCCATAAGCTCGGAAAGTCTTTTTACCTCCCGAGGGGCTAGGTCCAGTCTCTTATTTTAAGAAGTTCAAAAACTACCCGTGAGGGGTCTCATTAGGTCAATTCACCATCACTTCACTTCACTACTATATATAAATATATAATAGCGTGAAGAGCCGCATCACTGTAGCCTGTACAGTAGCTACAGTGTCTGCGCTACAGTAGGCTTTTTTTTTTTTGCAGAATTTTTTTTTTAAAAAAAACTTTGCGTTCTCCGAAAATTATATACATGAAATATATGCACGCCGAGGAGTAGGTTCCATTTCCGTGATCGATTTTGAGTTTGATCGAGTCTACCTCCTTAATTTCGGATCCAGATTCGCACAAACATTTGACAAATTTTGTCAAATTCGCCGCACTCGGTCATCCGTTTAATAGCCTGAAGAGCCACATCACTGTAGCGTGTACAGTAGCTACATTGTCTGCGCAACAGTAGTCTTTTTTTCAGATTTTTTTTTTAAAAAAAACTTCGCGTTCTCCGAAAATTATATACATGAAATATATGCGCGCCGACGAATAGGTTCCATTCCCGTGATCGGTTTTGAGTTTGATCGAGTCTACCTCCTTAATTTTGGATCCAGATTCACAAAAACATTTGACAAATTTTGTCAAATTCGCCGCACTCGGTCATCCGTTTGAATTTTCATTTCACAAGTAGATGTATATCACCCTATACAAATCAGCCCTTGGAATAAAACTTTCTGCAAAAAAGACCCCGCTCGCCACTTTTTGCCCGCTAGCCACTTTTTCGCAACAAATGACTTGCGTTTTCCTAAAAATTATAAATCGTCCTCCCGGCCAAAAATATAAATTGGCCCTCCGGAATAAAACTTTTTGAAAAAAAGCCTCGCTCGCCACTTTCTGCAAAAAAGACCACGTATTTTCCAAAATCGGCCTCCCGAAATAAAAAAACACGTGGTTCTTTTACGCAAATGTCCTCGCGTTCTACGGATATTACAAATTCTTTTACGCAAATATCCTTGCGTTCTACGGATATTACAAACTAACTACTATCCTACTATATATAATGGCGCGAAGCGTCCGGCCACTGTAGCTACTGTAACAGTATGTTTTAAATTTTTTATTTCAACGGAATACATTTCTCTTCAAACTTTAAATTCGTTGCATTTTATACCGTGAAAAAAAGACAAATTCTGACAGATTTCAAAATTTCATTAATCTTCAAAATTAGTTAACCAAAAAAATGATATTTTTAAACGGTACCAAATAATGATTTTCAACATGCAAATTTGCTACAGTGTAACAATAGTTACAATAACTTACTGTAGCACGCTACAGCAGTCGTTTTTTTTCCCAAAACCGCCAGAAAAATTATACATGAAAAATTTACGCGTCGACAAGTAGATTCCATTCCCGTGATCAGTTTCGAGTTTGGTCGACTCTAACTCATTAATTTGTGATCCAGATTCGCACAAATATTCGTCGAGTTTTGTCCAATTCATCGCGCTCGGTCACCCGTTTAAATTTTCTTTTCACAAATAGATGGATATCACATTCCCAAACAATTTTCGTGTTTTAACCTTCTTATTTTTTTGACAAACATATAGATATGCACTTTGCTCGCTGCATTTTCGCAGTAAAGGCCTACCGTTTTCCAAAAAACCATACTACTATATATAATAGCCGGACGGATTCGCGGCCTCTCAGGCGCTGTAACGCCGCACACCCGGGCAAGAAAAATATAACAAACATATCAACACGAACACAAAAATAAACATTGCCTATTCATGGCATATGATCAAATTCCAACATTTGAATATTTTAAAATTTTAGATGCATTTCACATCTTAACATTCAAAAAAGTAAAGAAGAAATCACATACGAATAACTTCTCACTATTAACAATTTTAAAATTCTAACAATTTACAAATGTACATTTAAAAAAAAATCAAAATTGAATACTTCAAAATTTTGAATGCCTTCCAAAACTAAGCATTTCATAAACGTAAATATAATTCAAATATGAATAACTTCCCAATTTTAACAATTTTTTTAATTCGATCAATTTATAAATGTAAACTTTTTCCCAATTCCAAGAGATCTAAGTTTGAACAACTTTAGAGTGCGGACATTTTCAAATTTGAATTTTTCACACCACGGTATTTCTTCTTCTAAACTATTTCTAAAATATGCACAATTTTTAACCATAAACTTTCTTTGCATTTCAATAATTTTCAAATCTGCACGATTTTTAAATGTACACAAATTAAAAATTTAATTTTACCACACGTGCACAACACACAAAGTTGAATTTTTCAAAAAAATTAAATGCCTCTCAAATCTAACCATTTTGTAAATGTAAAAAAAAAACTAAATAATTTCCCAGTTTGAACAATTTTCAAAATCTAAGCAATTTTTAAACGTAAACTTCCTTTGCATTCCAACAATTTCAACTCTTCACAATTTTTAAATGTCAGCATTTTAAAATTTGAATTTTTACCACATATACGCGGCATACGCCGCGCTAAGTTACCTAGTAACCAATAAGAGGAGGTTCATAAAAATTCTGAAATAAAATTCTAGGTATACTCAATGATGCATCCTACATGTATGCAAAATCACAATGCAAAATTATTTATGTTATGGACTACACAGAAATGACAAAATCTTGTATATTTTGAAGATTGGAAATGTTCAGACTCAATTCAAACTTTGTCATTTTTTGTGTAGCCTAGAATATAAAGTATTTCAAAGTAAAATTTTCCACGTTTGACATGCAAGTTGATTTCTAAAACCTTGTTTCACTTAAATCTATTTATTAGTAGACGGTTCTTGAGATTATTACTTAAACTGGGGAAACAAATACAAATATCCTAGTTAAGATCCATAGCTAAAACGCTCTAAGAACCACTATAAATATATGACTAAAGAACCATATTATCTAGAATATAATAGAAGTGTGTAGAAGACATAATGGATTTGACTTACTTCCTCATTCTCCATATATATAGGAATAAATTGTTTTCTTGCGATGGAAGTATCCATCTGTTTGATTCAAACGAATGGATCAAAGAAAAAATATAAAAATAATTCCTTCGATATCAGTTTTAACGAAAAACACAAGAACTATACAATTCAATTTGGACCTTATTTTCAAATTCTACGCACAAAGGAGTAGACTGAATTCTAACATATTAATTTATAATTTCTCACATGGTTTGACTTGATTTGACCATGTTTATTAGGATTCTTGTAAACCAAACTCATCAATCTACATGATTCCTAAGACGGCATGCCAAACATTAGATGAATGATCCATAAAAAAATCTTATATACTAGTATATTTGCTTGTACCTTATCATCGACTAGAAACCGCTATCTAGATATTTGGGGAAGCAAGGAGTCAAGACAGGCAGGCGGGATAGCCCCATGTCCCAAAGGGACTCGACAAGTTCGGCATCAACCAAACGCTGCTAAGGACCAGACGGCCTTCCAGGTCACCTATCACCCGGTGGCCAAGGCGGGGTACCCACGGGTCCAGGCGCCCGGCGGGAGGCCAGGCGCCCACTCGGGTTCTCCCTACGTACGGCAAGAGGATAAGCACGCCAGCTCGTCCAGGAAGCTGGTAGAAGACTTGGACGCCAAGACGAAGGACGCGCCCCCAGTGACGTCGCCTTGCGCGTGGTCGGTGGGGCTGTCAGGCCTGGACCGCCCCGCTCCCAAAGGCGGACGACCGCACTACGCCAGATACTTGGAGGAGGAGAGCATCTCCTCCTAAGACCGCTGAGGGGTTTCTCCCGCCCCGCTCCCAAAGGAGGACCGACGCACGGAAGAAGGAAGAAAGGACACAAGCTAAGAGCAAGACTAGACTAGGGTTGCGAGGCTAGAGAAGGAAGGTGATCTCCTCAGGGTCAGGATCTGTCCTTCGTCTACCTCGAGCCAGAACCTCCCGGGTACCCCGCTCGGGAGTCCTCCTTGTAAACCACACTATGAAGAATCCATCTAACCAGACATGCAGGAGTAGGGCTATTAGCCTCCAGGCGGCCTGAACCTGGGTAGATCCTTGTGTCCTTGTGCTGGATTGCTTTCACCGTCGAGAGGAGAGCTTGGCCGAGGTTATACCCGCGAGAGACGTTTACCAGACTCCTTCGCGCCCCGTGCCGAACCTAAAAAGGGGGTGCGCAACCCTCTTCCAGCAGGGCAACAAGGTACGGCTCCCCTCTCTCCCCCATGGTCTCTTTCCTCTCCGCTATTCTGTTGTTCTGCTGTGCTACTTGCCATGGTTAGACGCTACAATTTGGAGGTTAGCTACATGTTGTGGTTAAAAATGGCAGCTGCTTGTGCATCCAATTAAAATAGTTAGCCATGGTCTAAGGCGTCGCCTAGGCGGCAAGGCGCCCCCCTCCGCCTTAGGACGCCTTGCCGCATTAAAAACCATGATTATTACACATATAGCTCTTGGAAATTTTAGACTAAAATGACAGCAGACAACCCTATGCAATGCGGCGCTCGTTTACTGCCCGTGGAACCTGCACCTAGCGCACCATATGCATTGAAACCACTTCAGTGGACAGATTTAGATGTATTCATCGAATTTTATACCAAACTTAACCAGTATGCATATTTGTCTGACATGTCTTTGCACGTATCGGTTATTTGCAATTTTCTCTAAAAAAAAGTCCTCCACCTCCTTAATATGAAAAGAAAAGGTATTGGTTAAGGTACTTATGTTGTTCACGGATGCTTGCCGAGGGACAAATTAATACATATTAATTTCAATCAGTATTCAAAATACTAAGCTGGTATTTATCCAACCCTGAAGCCTTTGAGTTGTCATTTCTCGATGAGTAGTTAACTTCAGAAACACCAAATTGGATTGGCGTAGTTTCTCTTTTCTTTTGTGAGGTGTACTCTGAAGTTTCATTTTCTTATTTGCATTATATCGTTTACTCTGATAAATAATATGAATTGATTACTGCTTCTATTTTACAGAAGCTAGAAAAGGATATTTGACACCCTGGGGTCTTGAAAGAATGGCCAATGTAAATGATTTCATATGGACCGATTCCGAGATATCTAAGTCTTGAAAGTATGTTCAACGTAAATGATTTCATATCAATGGAAGGGTTTGCCCCTTTTCTTAAATAAAACATCAACATTTCTTTTTTTAACCGCATTCTGAAGAACTAAGTTTTGTTGATTTGGGAAAGCAGAAACAGTCTGATTTCTTCCCACTCATGGAAACATTTTCCAAGTAGTTAACACTGGCAACTGATTTCACTCTAGAGAATTTATACATTTAAAATCAGATATATGTACGCACTTCTAAGGTCGTACCAGTTATAACCAAGTCAGAACTAGCATATTTTCATCATTTTCCCTGCGATTTTCCGAATGATAATTTATTCTAAATGAGTAGTGACACTAGAATGCGTGTTTGGACCATTAACTACAACATGTCTAGATGATGCAGTTCCCGGTTATTATAACTTGCTGTTAATGCTATTATGACCATCATCATTTAATATTATTGAAAAGAACTAGCACATGCTGGACATTGTCAGTATATCAAATACTGCAAACACTTGTTCCTCATTATCTGTACTAATGTTGTATCAGCCTACCATTGCTACAATAATACTATCTATTCTATTTACAAAATTATGAGCTAGCGTTTCACACATTTCATCCTGACCATCCAATAAAATCGAGCAGCTGATAAAATACTTGCAAACATAATTAGTGACATAATCTCTCTTACAGTTACAGTTGCTGTCTCCGAAATCCTCTTCTATTCTCTGCTTCAAAAATACCTCAGCCTTCACCTTTAATTAGCTCTCCATGTTATGAATAATCTGAAATCACGCCGCCTTCTATTTTGCATGGGCTCATATGTCTCCATGATTTATTTCATGCAATAATGTCTCGAAAAACATACATTGCAGGTTTGTGTGGCTACCAATATCTTCTAAACATTCAGCTCCACTACGGACAGTTCCAATTTACTTCACAGATAAACCTTGAGGACTTCCACACCATTTTGTAACCCGATGGAACATGTTGCAAGAGCTTGAGTAGTGAAAGTGTTTGCAAACAGACAGTGCATTTACACAATTGAACTAAAGACAACATGAGTTTGAAGCTGAAATGGGTGCAGATTGCACAAGGCAGCTTGAGCTTGGGCAATTAACGAAAGCCCCTCGACTGAGTAGCGAGTAGGGATGATAGCCTTATGAAGTAATATTGTTATGTTTAATCTTGCCCTGTGAGTATGTTACACGACAGCAAAACAGGTAGCTGTTTCAGCATAGATATACGTAGGGTTAATTGGTTATTTACTTTGTTGATGACCAACGGGAATAAGGTTGCTGCTCTGACGGGCATGCTTTTGCCGGCCGTAGTTGCCCTAAAAAAGGTTGCAGCTCTAATGGGAAATACCAATTCGCCGTGCTCTCATTTACTACTGTTTTACGACAAGTGCTAACATGGACATTGAATTAAGGAGTAAATGGCACTGGCGGTCACACAACTCGTTCGCTATGTGCACTTAAGTCACACAACTGGAGAACGTGATTTTTTGTCACACAACTGGATTTTTGGTGTACGCAGGTCACAAACCGCACATGTCAGTCCGTTTTCCGTTGCAGGAGTGCTGACGTGGACACATAATTTTGCAGAAAACCACCTATATTTTTGGACATTTCGCAAAAAAACCCCTGTTATTGACCCAAATTTGGGTTTTTTGCGAAATGTTCAAAAATACAGGGGGGTTTCTGCAAAATTACGTGTCCACGTCAGCACTCCTGCAACGGAAAACGGACTGACATGTGGGGTTTGTGACCTGCGTGCACCAAAAGTCCAGTTGTGTGATCAAAAAATCACGTTCTCCAGTTATGTGACTTAAGTGTACATAGCGGACGAGTTGTGTGACCGCCAGTGCCATTTACTCTTGAATTAAGCTACCATGTTAAAGATTCTAAAGTTCCACTTCCTGAGAAATGCTTTGTTCGTGCCATTCTAACTTTATTCTTATAGTAAAGCCAGCGTCTATGCTGTCCTTCTCCCTGCTGTTTTACTGCTTACACATGCTAGAATTGCTCAACATATAGAATCATGGTTCGGCGGAAAATGTTGGAAGGAGCATGGATTCCTTACATGGAAGCTCTAGGAAATTTGGTGGCGTGACCAGCTGCACAAAGTACACATAGAAACCACCCGTAAAAAAAAGTTGAAATCGCCAGCCTGAGCTTGCTGCTGAGTAGTTTTTCCCCATGATCATGATGTTGTTCATTGTCCCTTGTCCATGTGAGTTGTAAAAATGACAATTTTGTCCACGAAGAACAAATGGTGACTCTTAACACAAAATTATATGTATCCACGGGCGCGGCAAAGCGCGCCTAGCCCTTCTAGTACGAAGTAGACAGCATGGGGAATATCCCGTAGAAGCAAGGCTCACTGTTTGGTGGTGGGGCTCTGCAACTACAAGAAAGGGACCTTAAAGGTTTTTCGATGATGCTCATCATTCAGAAAATCCATATTCAGGTTATACTGAAATACGCCAAAGCGTGTTCCCTTCTGTAAGAGGTCTAGCGCATATATTATCGTGAGACAAGATACAAAGGGTGGGATGCGGAGGTGCCAGTGCTGCTCCCGTGGTGGCACAGCGGCCAGAATGGCGGCTCTCCCATCGCGTACATGGGCTGCGGAGACGAGGAAGGGGGCCGGGCGCGGAGGATCTTGGGCATCTTCCAGATCGGCCAGCGTTCTCGGCGGTGGTCTCGCTACAACATCGAGGTGACGGCGGCTGCGTGCCACACGCCTTGTATGAGGCAGCGTTTTGTGGCAGCAAATGCCCTAATCTTTTGGCGGCGTAGAAATTTTGGAATTCAGACGGCAGCCCTGGCTCTTTGGCGGTGGCAGGATCTTGGATATGGTGATGGCCTTCAACTCCGTGTGTCGAGTTAAATGGCATTATGGTAGTTCTCTTCTTGGACTATAGAATTTCGAGGCCGGCGACAGTATCGGAACCCTCCCAATTTCGAGATCGGGTTCAATCTGACTCGGTAGGTGCTACACACGATGTTTTTTTTGCGGAGGCGTCAAAGTCGTGTCAGGCGGACTGGTGCTACGCATAGTGTGTCATGCCGAGGCGTCAAATCATTCCTGGTAGGTGCTACAAACGATGTCTATTTTGGAGGCATTAAGTCATCCATGTGTCTGCTCGATCGAAAGTGGTGCAACAGTGACAGGAAGTGTGGCGGTATGAGACGTCACCGGCTTCCAATATCTCCTCTAGCGGCATCCGGCTAGCGAGGATGGCAAAGGTGGCTTCAAGATGCGCAGGCCAGTGAAAATACTAGATAACAGATCATGTAATGTCGACGTGTTCCCATGTCGTGTCCTTGTTGAAGGTGGTGGCTCGAAACTTGACTTTGGGGATGAAAATCCCGAGATCAACTTATGGTTAAACTCTTCATCATTGGTGCACGTGCTGTGATCCCTTCTCAAATATTTGGGGTCGCGAAGCATACATCCTCGAGTTTTCTTTTGTTGACTTGTTCAACATTGATGTCAGGTTTTACCTGACTTTTGACTAATGAATAATATATGGCTCTTCGCAGTAATCGATGCAGAGGCCAGGTTATCCTCCTTTTCAAAAAAGAAAAACAATCGAGAGGCTAACAACCTACCAAACTAGGCTATCAATGCTTAGCCAATTGGGATATATAACTACCTATCCTAACAATATAATATTTACAACGTCGCCTCTCAATCACAATTTATGTTGCCTTACTGAAGCAATTAAGTAAACCCATATGCAACCTCGTCTCCTATAGGTGTGCATCTGATGTTCAAAAGGTTGCTCAAACTCTTTCCCGAACGAGTGATAAGTCACTCATATATGAGTAATGGCGGCTGCACTCACTTCGCCGGTTCCCCAGGCATGCATTGATGCCTTACCGTCATTGCGTCTTCCCCGCGAGTGGCATTTACTGCGGCGCCAGCCCACGAGCCGTTGTTATGCCTTTCGCACATGTAGCATAAACGGCGGCCACCGCCCCCTCGGCCTAACCCACGGCGATATAAAGAAGTTCCCCGCCTCGCTGTGTCGTCTTGCTCCCATGCCTCCATCTCTCTTTCATAGTCTCCTTCGTCGTTGTACACACACTCCCGCACCCCACCATGTCGCACAACTACGAGGCTAACAGTTCCGGTTCTGACGGGCCGTTCCCGGGGAAGGGGGGCGGGTCATAGCCTCAATCTCGATCATGCGTGGGCGTTTCATCGGTACGGCCAGCTCGTCCCGCCAGAATTCCGCCTACCGGAGGGAACGGTCGTAAGCGTGGGCGGCCTCCTCCTCAACCGAACCATCGTCCACATCGACGACGACTTTGTCTGGGTCCTCTTCGATGGCGAGGACTAGTGTTTGGGTTAGTTTAGGTTTAATTTCCATTCAAAATCTTGTAAAATATCAACAAATTTGAATAAAAATCCAAACATTTTACTTAATATTTTTTCAATGTTTTTTGGTTCTGGTTTGGGGGCGTCGCTGGGCAGCACCCCCCCCCCCCCCCCCCCCACCACACATTGGGCTAGACATATGTCCCGCACACCCGATAGCAGAAACTTTCTCGGAGGTGCCAGACACATTTTTGGGCATTCCGGTGGAGATGCTCTAATGCATGAGCCACCAAGTTGGCCTCCCTTGACATTCCTCAAATCTCTTCGTGATAAGACGTTGCCCAACCATCCCAAATACTCAAAGTCGATTCTTTTGATGATTGAGCTAAATTCATAAACTTGAGTGTTACAAGACTTCACACGAACTTTCCATTACTAGGCTATGACTCGACTCTTGAGAGTTGAGACGGAGCTGAAACCGGGACAAAGAAGCAACATGTGCCAATCCAACAAGCATACTAGTGACACACTACTCTCCCGATCCATAACGCAGTTCAAAAGTACGGCACTTATTTTGGAGGATCGAAGGTAGTAACTTATTATGATAAAACTTTGGGAAAGGCCCATTATACGTCGGCTGGGCTAATCGCAAGCCCAGTTTAGATAACTAACGGACCGAAAGGCCTAAACGTGCACGGTCACTTTTCCCTTCTCTCCGTTGCTGTCGAACTTAATGCCCTTGTACCACATCGCGCACGCCATGTACACGGCAAGGTCGACGAGTGAGAGAGCCGCGAGGAGGAAGTAGAACCTGTCGAGGTGGCCGGAGTTGAGGTTTCCGGGGATCCATTCTGGCCTCCTGTCCCCGGCGGTGAGACTGGTCACCACGCTGACCAGCATGATGCTCACGTAGTTCCCGAGCGAGATGGACGCCATGCACAGCGAGCTGCCGAAGCTCTTGACGCCGTCGGGCGCCTGACCATTGAAGAACTCCAGCTGCCCGACGTACATGAACACCTCGGACACCCCGATCAGCGCGTATTGCGGCACCTGCCACAGCACGCTCAGAGAGCTCGGCTGGTCCGGCGCGGACGCGGGCACCCGCTTCAGCCGCTCCACCTCCACCACGCCTGCCACCACCATCGCCGCCATGCCGATCACGAGCCCGACGCCCATGCGCTGCAGCTCCGTCAGCCCCTGCGGGTTCCCGGAAAGCCTCGCCATGACCGGCACCAGCACGCGCCGGTAGATGGCGATGAACGCCAGCACGCTGAGGATGTCGAACACCGACATGCTCGCCGCCGGGACATGGAATGACCCGATGTTGGTGTTCATGGTGGTGCCTTGCTCCACGAACAGGGAGGCCATCTGCGTGAACACCACTGAGTAGACGATGGTGCACAGCCAGATGGGCTGCATCTTGAGGATGCACTTCACCTCCTCCACCTGCGTCACAGTGCACAGTCTCCACGGGTTTTTCAGGTTCTCCGGATCGCGGTACTCCTCCTCGGTCACCGTCGCCGCCTTGTCGAGATACCTGAGCTGGTCGCTGTGCAGGATCTTCCTGATACCAGCTTCCTTATAAGATTCGTCGCCTTCCAGCTCGTGGAACAGCTCGCCGCGGGCGGGCGCGTCGGTGCGCCACTTGCGGGACGCGGCGACGAGCACCTGCGCGATGCGGGTCAGCGGGTTTCCGCTGGGCTTGAAGTAGCGGTAGTTGGGGGTGCCGAGGAGGAAGAGCCCGAGCGCTACGGCCGCGGCGGCGGCCGAGACCCAGAACCCCATGACCCACTGGCCGGCGTCCTCGTAGTACACCAGCACCGTGTTGGAGAAGAGGGAGCCCACGTTGAGCGCCAGGTAGAAGTAGCTGAAGAAGGCCACCTTGGAGCGCGCCTCCTCCGGGTCCGTCTCGTCGAACTGGTCCGAGCCCAGCGTCGCGATAGATGGCTGGTACCCGCCGTTGCCGAACGCAATCATGTACGTTGATAGGTAGAAGAGTGCGACGCCAGCCGTCGACGGCGGGTCGCAGTTCGTCTCCTCGTCGCCGCACCCGGTGGGCTTCACCAGCAGGAACCACGACGCGAGTGACAGTATCACCAGGCCCTGTTCAGAATTCAGAAGTTCAGAACAACACACACATTTAAGCAGACAATGTAAGTTTGTGCGATCAATCGATCGATCAATGTGAATTTAGATTGAGCGTACCGTGACGTAGATCATTTGGAAGACGGCGCAGGTGATGTAGCGGCCCCAGTAGGAGTCGCTCATGAAGGCGCCAATGAGGGAGAAGATGTAGACGGTGCCGGTCCATTTGCTGATGCTGTTGGCAGCCTCGGCGTTGTCCTGGTGGAGCACCCTCCGGAGGAACACCACCAGGTTCACACCGACGCCGAAGAAGGCGCACGTCACAAGTCCATAGTTCACTGCATCATTCAGGAGCAGTAATCTGGATCAGAATCTCGATCCAGTTCATTCATAACGGTTCGAAAAAAACAGAGCCCAATTGAGCATAGCGTGATTTTATTTCACCTAGCAGCAGGATGGAAGATCTCCATTTCCCAGTTTTTGCTTTGACTGCTGGGTTTCCACGTCTGTCCATTGAACCATCTTCAGTGATGGGAGATATGGTCTTCGAGTCGACGGTGTTTGGAGCCATCATCATCTTCAGCGAGTTTCCCAGAAACTTATGTTTCTTCTGCTTCATCAAGAGTTCAGAAAATATATTAGAAAGTGATGCACAAACATGGGCGCAAGTAAGTTCCCAGTAATTAATATGTCCCACACAATACCTTGTGGGTTTTGTTCGGTAGCTCCTGCAGATCCTTCCAAAAGTTGTTCAGTTTTTTTTATGTGCAAGCCTTGGAAGGCAGCAATATTAGTTTCAACCTGCGAGTACAACCTTTGTCAGGGATGAATCAACCATATCCACTGCCACAAAAAGAAGAACCCGTCGACTTCTATTCGCAAAACCTATTGACTTAATATGATTCCTAGTCATGGATCGGCGGCGCTAGGAAGCGAGCAAACTTCCTACCAGCGAGCAAGTATGGATCAGACATGGCCCATCAAATGGGATGTGCTCGCTGTGTGGGGAGCTTGAGGATGATAACCATATCTTCAAGTGTCACCTCGCCAAATATATGTGGGTGTGTAGATAAACCTGTCTGGAAAAGGTCATCAAGAGAATGCTCATATTGATGAAGGGAGTAACATTGTAGATAAACCTGCTGATCGTAGTATTGGGAAAAACGCTGCTACGCCCGGGTGTAGTTCTTCCTAGCTCGATGACTAAACTCAATCCACTACAACCAAGCATACGGTTTGGGACTTTTTCAGACAGATGGTCTGATATGGTCGAAGAAGAAGAAGAGAACTCTAAAAGTTCGTTGATGGGAGCCAGCAGGGTAGTCTTTCCATCTCCGACAAGGCGCAATGAAGATTCAGCTTGTTCTGCAGGAGTGCCTCCTGTTGTACCTACTGTCGAGAGTGTCACCACGACGACCTCTTCCTGATAGTATGGTTGTAACTAGAGCTAATAAATTAGGAGTGTCTTTAGGAAAGTCACCTTCCGAGATTGCCTTTTCAGTAAGAAACTTAAAAGTTGTTGAAAGTGACCGAAACTTGACTAGCCTCACCTCGGCAATGCATCATTATTTTCTTTTGAATTATCCTGGTTACGTGAGGATGGTTTTAAGGAATTAATTGAAAAAGAGTGGAATGCTTATGTTCGTGGGAATAGTCCCATTGAAATTTGGCAAAACAAAATCAGACACATGCGTCGTTTCTTGAGAGGTTGGGCCCGAAATAGAAGTGGGTGTTATAAGAAAGAAAAGGAAAGACTTTTAGCAATTATCGATAAGTTGGATATTAAAGCTGAAACTTCTCCACTTACCTCGTCAGAACGTGATGAGCTAAGGGATGCAAATGATTTGTTGAATAAACTTAGAAGGGAAGAGGAGGCCAAATGGGCCCAGAGGGATAAAGTTAAACATGTGCAAGAGGGGGGAAATAATACGAAATATTTTCACCTTATTGCAAATGGAAAACACAGAAAAAAGAAAAAAATTCAATTAGAACAGGAAGAAGGAACAATTGTAGGTAATGAAAATATTAAAACATACATTACTGAATACTATAAGAAGTTATTCGGGGCACCGCCCAGAATACTTTTTCGTTAAATGAGGAGTCCAAGGAGGATATCCCTCAATTATCTGCGGAGGAAAATAGAATTCCCGCTGCTGATTTTAAAGAAAAGGAAAATTTTGAGGCTATTGACCAAATGAAATATAATAAAGCATCGGGATCAGACGAGTTTCCAGCTGAATTTTATAAATCCTTTTGGCGTATTATTAAAAAGATCTTATAGCATTGTTTGTTCAGTTGCAACAAGGAGGGTTGCCATTATACAAGCTAAATTTTGGAGTCATTACTCTTTTACCGAAAAAAGAGGATGTTGTCCAGATTCAGCAATATAGACCTATTTGTTTGCTTAATGTGAGTTTTAAAATCTTTACGAAAGTCGGAACTAATCGTATTTCTGAGGTGGTTAATAAAGTGATTAGACCTACCCAAACAACTTTCATGCCGTGAAGACATATCCTCGAGGGGGTAGTGGTTCTTCACGAGACTATCCATGAGCTTCACACGAAGAAAATGGATGGGATTATTTTTTAAATTGTTTTTGAGAAAGCCTATGACAAATTTAAATGGTCCTTTCTACAGCAAACGTTCCGTATGAAAGGGTTCGATAAGAAATAGTGTGACCTTATTGCGAATTTTGTTCAAGGGGGGTCGGTTGGAATACGTGTCAATGACGACATTGGTCACTATTTCCAAACAAGAAAGGGGCTGAGACAGGGAGACCCTCTGTCACCTATTTTATTCAATATAGTGGCTGACATGCTTGCCATTCTTATTTCAAGGGCCAAAGAGGATGGTCAGGTTGGGGGCCTTATCCCTCATCTAGTGTAAACAACGCGAACTAGGATGTGTGCGCATTTTCTATGGTGATGCTAAAGGCTGGGAGCCATGTGTCGTCCTCCGTCTGTGGTGTTTGCTACCCGCCGTCCACCTCGATGGATGGTGTGTGCATGTGTGTTTGTCTAGGTTGGTCCACCGTCGGTGGCGGTATGGGGTACATTCATGTGTATGGGGGCGTCTGCGTTCTGCATGCTGTGTGGCTTGGTGGCCCGTTGTCAGTGACTGTGGTATGCTTTTGGAGCACTTGTCTAGCAGACCCGCGCGTACAGCATGTGTCGGTCGACTCGTGCCCATGGTTGCATGTGCCTATACGCGTGTTGGTCACGTCTGATCATCGTCTATTTAGGTCCCTTCCCTGTAGACCTAGTCACGTGGTTGGTTCGAGGGTATTTTCTTCCTTTTTGCTGTCGACCTTGCTTCTCCTGCTCTGGTGTCTTCCTCTCTTCTTTTTCTTCCTCTTTTTTTGTGTGTGTTTATGCTCCTTCCTACATGATGTTGCTGTTCTCTAGATTTCCTTCCTGTATTTTTACTGTCCGCCGTGTTTGCGCAGGCGCGCTGCTGCGCGACGTGTCTCGGACTAACTATCGTTGGAAGGTCCTGGTGTGGATGGCCAGGGTGTGGGAATTCAGGAGTCCAGATACGGGGGCTCTATACGAGCTCGATTTTGTCGTAGTTGATCGGCAGGTTAGTTTTTTCGTTTGGCTGTCTCTGCATTGGTTATGTTGTTGTATTTAGCATGTTGGTACATTTGGTTTCTTTATTTTTCGTCGTTCATAGTTGCTCTTCTTTTTGTTGGAAGGACGAGTTATGTGTGTTTATTTTCCTCTGATCTTTTGTGATTGGGTGTACATGGCTCTTTATTTTTGGGTCACACGTGGTTAGATTGTATTGTTGTGGTTAATAAGTAAAGCCGTGTGTGAGCTTTCTTTTGTTGGGCCATACGCTAGATACTATTTTTTCTTGGTCATCATGGCTATTTTTCCTCTTGCTTCCGGTTATAATCCGCTGTCGCCCGGCAGTCGTCTGCAGTCTTAGTCGAGAGTCGTGACCACTGTTAGCTGGTAGTCATGCGCGGACTTATTCGGGAGCCGTGTCCGATTTCACGTGGGAGTCGTGTGCACTCTTAACCGAGAGTCGTGTGTAGTTTTAACTGGGAGTCGTATGCGGGCTTATCCGGGAGTCGTGCCCTGTCTTACCTGGGAGTCATCTGCAGTTCTAGCTGGAGTCGTGTCCCGTCTCACTTGGGAGTCGGCCCCGGTGCTCATGCAGACAGGCGCCGGTGCTTCACTCCTTTATTTTTTTAGTCGTTTCTTATAAATATCGCATCGGTACAGTCTCTGTCGCGTGGATGTGTTGTTTCCTGTTGTTACTCTTGCTTTTGCTATTTGTAGGGAGGTACGATGGAGGGTGTGATTCCTGCAAATAGGGTGGATCAGTTCAGGGATCAAGTCAAGGAGGGTGCCATCTATACGGTTGAACGCTATAAGAAATATGCTATCTTGTGACCCTCAATATTGGTCACTGAATGGTCACTGTAAATCGATAGCAAATTAAGCGCCAATTTTCTCAGATGCATAGAGAAGAGGAGCAGAACAACACAAAGAGGTGGGACAATGTCGTACCTATTGACGGCAAGCAAGCAGGCGTCATCAACATCTGCTCACCGCTTTCCTGGCAACGGAGAAAGAGTCAAACAAAAGTATTAGACCACAATATTTAGCCATAGAAAATTGTCACTAGACAACATAAAAATTACATTATTGATAGTGTGCGACTTTTATTGTTTCATTTAAGTTGAAAATAAGTTAAATGCTAAGTATTTTTTGAACGATGATCTGAACTGACACTAGAATATGCAACATTGATGGTAGCACATATGTATTCTACAGAAAAGACATGTAACAGCAAGCAAGAAAATATGTGTCATACAAATACATGAGTATAATATAGATCAAAGAAAATTACTTAACTTGGCTCATGGCTAACGCAGAAGCTTGCCTACAGAAAGTACTTGGGTGTGCATACAGATTGGAAAAATCATTGTAGTGATAGCTAGGCTACTATCAACAATGCTTTGCACATTATAATCTAGCTTACACGAAATATGAATCTCCATTGTGATCGTGCATTAACAGAAGTATAAGACTGAATCATATTGTATTTGTGTTTCAAATTGTGCTCTTGTAAATACTAAGAATGAATCAGCATGCTACGTGTTCTGCAATTGGGGGCTCGGATTCACTACTAGGAAAAGGGTTATCAGTGACGCACCAAATAATGATTCTGTGGCGCACACCCAGAATTGCTGGGTGCGCCACAGAATTGTCGCCACTAAATTATTATTTATGTGGCGCACCATCGGCATGCGCCACAGAAACTAACTTTCTGTGGCGCACCGAGTCCGTGCGCCACAGAAATAGCTCGGTAGGCCACATAGCAAAGTAATTCTGTGGCGCACCCACGCCTGGTGCGCCACAGAAAGTGGTGCGCCACAAAAAAAGAAAGCATGCGCCACAGAAATATGAAACAGTAGTACAGGGTATATACAGGATTTATCCAGAAATACAGATATATTTGACAGGTATATAAACAGACACACATTAATCACTATTTCATCACACATATTACTTAGTGTGCCCGAGATACATACACATAGTCACAAAAGTGCCGAATGTTAATTTACACAATATATTAGTTATGATAGAAATAAAAGTTCATCATTTCACACTACACATTACAAATGAAGTGTTCACCGCCTAACTAGGATCAAATGTAGCACACATCGGCGATGATGGTGAGCAAGAGCGCGCGGGAGCATGCATGATCATGGCTTCCTCTTCTTGAGCGGCGCCGGAACGGTAGAATGCCCCCTTTCGTACTCCACTCCCTGGTGTCACTCTGCGCCGCTAGTCGTTCTTCCATCTCCCTCTGAGACAACGCTGAAGATGGATTGGGATATATATTGGTTAGTGATATACATAGAGTATAATTTGTTCATCTAAGTATAGAGGCAAGACGATCAATCAATGTTGTCATGGTTGGAAATCATATGGCTATCCTATTTGGGTTTCATAGCATAGCATATATATAATATATAACCCTACACATGCACTTCTACAAAAAAGTACACACTAGCTAGTAATGCTTAGCAAGGCTATCTTTTATAATACATCCTACGTACCGAAGCGGAAGTGGAAGGACCCTGAGGAGTGCATGACATCGTCGAGGATGATATTTGTTAACTGCAGCCGGATGCGATGGAAGTCTTGTCTATAATCAGCATCGGTGAGACTTTCCGCCATTTTGGTGTATTCTGCGAGATTAGATGCAATCTTCGTTTTCTCGCAATCCCGGACAATCGTTTTAAGGTGACGGAGGGCATAGTAGGCCTCCATCACACTGCCATCCAGTTGCTTGACGCAATGGAATCCGGTCCCATGCAAGAACTTGTGTGTGTTGTCGTCCTCCGTGAAAAACACCCTTTATTATGGAAGGTCCGCCCTTTTTGGCATAGGCCTCGAGAGCGTCATCGAGAACACCCTTTATTCTGTTGTATGATCTCGGCTGGGATTTATTCCCCGAGTCCAAATAAGTGGCAACGGACCACCTCGGGGATACGTGGATGAGTGTGCAGTACTTGTCCCTGCTCAACACAATTGAAGCAGAATGTTGGACAAATGATCAGCGATGGAAGAAATGTACAAGAAGGCATAAGATAGGATGGTGGCGAGCAGATGTGTACTTACTCGAAAAAGTAAGGCAGAAGAAGGGCGGTCTTCTCCTTGTTGGCCAGGAAGACCCTAACGAGGTACTCCTTGGCCGTTTCCCGTGTTGTTGATCCTTCCACCAGATGGCTGTCGCGCATGTAGTAGGGATCCACTATCGCGATGTACGGGGTATCATCTCTCTTGATCTTCATCGCCGCATCGAGCGCATATAGGCGGACCATGTTATAGTCCAGCCGTTTGAAGTGATACAGGTTGAAGATGTCCTCGTACGCTATGAAGAACACATCTGCGGGGTCTTCCTGGACGAAGTCCACCAACTCTTTTGGCACCTTGACCGGGAACGCCGGGTAACCTGGGTTCTTCTCTTTAAGAAGGGTCTCCTCTAGATACAAGATATTATTCTGCAAAGTAATCATGGGTCCTTCTGCAAGGCGGAGCATGTCCTCGGACAAGATAGATTTACCAGCTTCATGAACTCGGGAGTAGCCTCGTGGATTCGTGTCTTCAGGACCCCGGATCTTAGGATCTTGCTGGCTCGTAGAGGATGCTTTTCTCTTCCTTTGATGACTCTTCTTTTTCTTCGTCTCTGGGGATTGTGGGGGTGCAGTGAACCCCGCTTTAACTGTTTCAACCAGTGTGGTAGGGCTGAAAATGTTACCCGGTTGAGCTTGATGATCGCCGGCATCCGGAGGCATGTCGGTGAAGGCCAGGCGCTGTGTGCATGAAGTGGGACGAGCAGGTTGAATGTGGTGGTCGCGGAAGGGTTCTTCATCCATAAGAGGCATGAACATATCATCCGCGACGGCGCCAGTGTTGATGTAGTCATCGACGTTTACATCATTATCATCATCCTCCTCAACATTGTCGTCGTTGCCACCAAGTTGAGGTGCAACGGCTTTGTCCTAAAACATAAACAATAGCACATCCGTTAGTCGGGAAAGTCGGAAAGTCGGGGAATTCGAAAAGTCAGAACTAACCTTGGACGGTTGCGGGGAAGACGTTCCCAACAACTGTTTGTGGCGGTTGGTGGCGGCGATGACCGGCGGCGGTAGCTTCCGGCCGGTGGTGGGGGCGCACCACGTGTGGGATGCGCCACAGAATTATGAGGATTCTGTGGCGCATCGCCCAGAGGGATGCGCCACAGAAATACTTGGCCTGGAACTAGGGCACGGCGGGCGGGCCCACATGTAAGTGGGCGCAGCACATTTCTGTGGCGCACCGTGGGGTAATGCGCCACAGAATTCTCAGGATTCTGTGGCGCATGTTTTGGAGGGATGCGCCACAGAAATAGTTGGGCTGGAACTTAAAAAACTCTGCTGCTGTTTGATTACACAAACACACAACACAGCGCAGTCTCAATTTTTTTGCTAAACTTTTTTTCTTACAATTTTTTTGGTTAAATTTGGTTCAAAAAATACACACAATATGTGTCCTACATATTTAGTTCATTGAATACATAACTCTTGCATTGTCATACATATTCATGATCATACATATATATGCTTCATTGTCTCACACACACACACACAAATTAAATACACCAAAAAAGTCGCTTCTTCGTCTCGGTTCCGCGAGCTAGTTCTCTTCTTTCCCTTCTTCGCGGTTGAAAACTTTAGGCCGGTCACCTTGAGATTTCTTCGCGTGAACGGACAACCTTTGGTAGGTAGGGAGGTCTTCCTTCTTTGTGTACTAGTAGTAGGCATGTCGAAGAACTTGTCGAATTCCTCCTCGATCTTTGGCTCGTTGTCCAATTCTTGCTCGGTGGCGCCTCCTTCCATTCCGATGATGCTCCTCTTGCCCCTCCTCACGACAACACGGCTAGGCTTTGACGGGTCGGTAATGAAGAAGCATTGCTCAACTTGGCTAGCGAGTACCCATGGCTCATTTTTCGCGGAGGCGTTCTTCGATTTGGCATCGGGTATTACCATGGTGGTGAAATACCGGCCTTCTTTGACGACGTCCTTGGCCCATCTTACACGGAACATTGGCACCACCTCTCCACAGTAGTTGAGCTCCCATATGTCCTCAATCCTTCCGAAGTATCTTTCTTGACAGTAGCCTCCTCATCGCCGTAGGATAGCATAGTTACTCCTGAGTTTTGATATTCCGACTCTTGTCCTTTTCCTCGGTGTAGAATCTGTAGCCGTTGATGTCGTACGCCTGATAGGTCTTTACGTTGTGCGAGGGACCCCGTGATAAGGAGAATATGAGTTTTCATCTTCCGTAGATGGCGGTTTCCTCTTTGCTAGCTCCATTTGCTTTTGCTTGAACCAACGCGTGAAGCTGGCGTTGTGCTCTCTGGTTACGTCTCCCTTCTTCCTCGGCCGGCCCAGTTTGATGTAATATTTCTCGAGTAAGCATTTGTGCTGTTCCACCCAAGTTTCGATCAGCTGTAAGTGTTGTAGCGCGACCCGGTGAGCCCTTTCGAAGTCGTCCTTTCGACCCTGCATGCTGACAAAGGTTGAGCTGGCGCCCTCTCGGTGACCATATCCATTGAGCCTGTCGAAGTGTTTCCTCGTGGGCAGACCTACATCCTGGTTCTCGGTGCTTAGATAATTCTGGCAGAAGGAGATGCACTCGTAGGTTAGAAAGCCCTTGGCCATGCTTGCGTCTGGACGGGCCCTGTTGCGAACGTATCCTTTCATGACACCGTTCATCCTTTCGAACGGCATCATGTAGTGCATGAACGTTGGCCCTAGCTGCCTGATGTCATCAACGACATGGAGAAGGAGATGCACGCATATATCAAAGAATGCTGGCGGGAAGTAAATCTCGAGCTCGCATAGTACCAGCTCGATCTCTTCTTGTAGCCTGTCGAGCTGCTTCACCCCGATCGACTTCCTGTTGATGACGTCGACAAAGTTGCAAAGGGCAAGCAGCGTATCACGGACGTGCTCGTCCATTATCCCTCGAATCGCAACGGGAAGTACCTGCGTCAACAGCACGTGACAGTCGTGAGACTTCATCCCGCTAAACCTCTTCTTCGTTCCGTCCAGATATCTGCTTATCTGCCCCGCGTAACCATTCGGAAATTTGACTCCTAGAAGACACCTGTAGAATTGCTCGAGCTCCTCCGGACTCATAGTGAAGCACGTAGCGGGAAGCACCACAGTGTTCTTCTTTACCCTTTTGCGGCGACCTTGAGTCCCTTCCGTCTGATCATCATCATCATCATCATCATCGTCATCGCTATCGGGGGCCTGAAGATCTTTCCTGACACCAAGCCATTTCAGATCGTATCTTGCTTTCGTCCCATCCTTGGTCTTTTCCGGCATGTTGGAAAGAGTGCCAAGCAGACTCTCGGTGACATTCTTCGTAATGTGCATCATATCGAGGCTATGTGGCGTCTTGAGGACCTTCCAGTAGGGCAAGTTGTGGAAAACAGACCTCGCTTTCCATACACCCAGCAGCGGATCTACCTTCGGTCGTTTCTTTCCCGGCGCGGGGCACTCCTTCCAATTATTCAACAGCTCGTCGATTTCTGTGCCGCTCCTCGGGATCGGGGGTCCTTCGGGCTCGTCCTTACCATTAAACAGGTCACCGCGTTTCCTCCACGGGTGATCCATGCGAAGCCACCTTCGAGCCCCAGGGTACACGGTTTTCGAAGACCCTGGATTCCTTGGTAGCTGGAGATGCGGGGTTGAGTCCATGCACCTGACACATGCGCAGAATCCGTGGCTTACCTGGGCCGATACATATGAGCAACCAGGATAGTCCTGCACCGTCGTGAGCAGCGCGGCTCTCATGGGGAAATAATCTCCAGTGTAGGCATCCCACGTACGTGCTGGGGTCGCCCACAACGTGGCTAACTCCTCTTCCAACAGCGCGAGATACGTATGTATGTGGACACCTGCTTGTTTCGGCCCCTGAATGAGAAGACTCATGTGTATATACCTTTGCTTCGTGCACAACCACGGGGGAAGGTTGTAAGGCCATACAAACACGGGCCAGGTGCTATGCGTGCTACTCTGGTTGCCGAACGGATTGAGTCCATCGGTGCTCATACCGAGCCTGACGTTCCTTGCGTCGCCTCCGAAATTTCCGACGGCGTCCAACTCTTGCCACTGGCTAGCGTCTGAAGGGTGTGTAAGGATCCTGCCCTTCTCCGGATCTTCTTCAGGCTTCTCCCTTTCCGCGTGCCATTGCATGAGCTTTGCTTCCTTAGGGTCCACGAAGTACCGCTGCAGACGGGGAGTGATAGGAAAGTACCATACCACTTTGTGAGGACCTTTCTTCCCACGGCTCTTGTACCGTCCTTGGCCGCACACCGGACATGTGGTTCTGTCCTCGTACTCGCCCCGATAAATTGCGCAATCATTGATGCAGGCGTGGTATTTAACGTGCGGTAGGTCAAGAGGGCACACGACTTTCTTGGCCTCCTCGATACTAGTTGGCAATGTGTTCCCCTCGGGAAGACGCTCGTGGAAGAATTTCATGTTCTTGTTGAAGCTCACGTCGGTCCATTTGTTTCCCGACTTCATCTCCAGAGCATCAAGCGTTACTTGCAAGCGCGTATCCTGTGGCCGGCACCCTGGATACAACGGAGTCTTCCCGTCTTCTCCATTTGCGCCAGCTTGGCTTTCTCTCTAACGGTCCTCGCCTCCTTGAGGAGCAGTTCTTGAACATGAGACTCCATCAAGGCCGACATTAGCGAGCTCTGCGGCGTGTTCGCGTCTTCTCCACCACCATCTACTCCTTCATCATGACCATGTCCGTCGGCATCTCCTTCGTCACGATCATCTTGCCCGCCCTCGTCTTCAGGCGCAACATTTGCTGTCGGCGCAACATTTGCTGTCGGCGCTTCATTGAAGCCTTCCATGAAACCGCGCCTGAGCAGGTGTTCCTCCAATTGTCCGGAATCAGGGTCGATCCATCTCACAAATTTGCAACTTCTACACGGACATCGTATGTGGCGCTGTTGCACCGAATCATTTCCGCCTTCGCTTCTTCCTTGTAGTTGTTGATTCGACTGGAGCTCATCTTCATGACCATGGTCGCCTACGCGGTATACATATAGAGTATGTGTTATTAAGTCGGAAATGTTCGACGAAAAAATTCGGCATGACTTCCCCTAGAAGTAGGACATATGTGGTGCAAAAATTTACCGAAATGGAAATGAATCAACATTTCGGCAAACATCCATGCACCACGCCGGCGCAAGCAACAACAAGCAAAGATTCATGCAAACCACACACACAAGTTTCATGCATAGATCCGTTCAACAAATAGTTTGCTTCATGCAAACCACACACACAATCGCCCGCCGACAAGTTTCTCATGCCTTTAACAAACACCCATCCAACAATACCCACCTAGTAGATCTAGATCCGTTCCCGAGACGTGACCGTGATCGATGAGAGAGAGTGTGTGGTGATGGAGGGAAAATAGTGGACAAAAAGAGAGGAGAATATATATGGAGGCTTTCCCCAAGCCCTCACCAATTCTATGTCAAACAAAGTAGTTTAACAACAAATAATGGATAATAGGATGGTCAAAATGCCATGGGAGAGAGGAGGAGCTCGAGCTAGATGCATGGGGGGAGAATGAAGAAGGTCACATGGGGAAAGTGGGTGCTGCCACCTTTTTGTGGATCTGGGCCAACATTCTGTGGCGCACGCAGCTCGGTGCGCCACAGAATGTCAACTTTCTGTGGCGCACGGTGTTGGGTGCGCCACAGAAAGCTAAGATTATGTGGCGCATGGCGGCTGGTGCGCCACAAATATGACTTTCTGTGGCGCATGGTTGCATGTGCGCCACAGAATATGAACTTTCTGTGGCGCACTGGGAGACGTGCGCCACAGAATCTTCCCAGATGGACCTGGCCCAATAATTGGAACGTAGGACCCACGCTATTTCTGTGGCGCATGGGTGGGGATGCGCCACAGAAATATGACATTCTGTGGCGCATTAGCTTCCATGCGCCACAAAATGTCAGCGTTCTGTGGCGCATGTCTGTCAGATGCGCCACAGAAAGGCCAAAATTTCTGTAGCGCACCTACTGCCATGCGCCACAGAAATATTTCTGTGGCACACCAATTAAGGGTGCGCCACAGAATACCAACCCACCTATAACCCTTCTCCTAGTAGTGATTTCCGAAACTACTAACTACTAGTAACTATTAGTTCTAATCAACAGTCCTAACTACTAGTGCAGCTATTGCTCGATGGCAAGTTGCGAGGAGAAAGAGAGAGGAATCAGGGTCTTACCTACAACATGGAGAAGAAGAAGAGAGCCTGCACGGATGTGTCACCGTGGTTGCGGGGGCGATGGTACCTAAGGAGCAGCAGGGGTTTGATGTCGTGGAGAACTGAAGATGACTTCGACGCCGACGGAGATGCACGAAACACCGAAACATCAATCAGAACACAAAATTTATCTGGGGGGAACGAATCGCAAACCAACGGATCTAGGGGCTTACCTCAAGACGAAGAAGGCTTGAAGGGGTTCTAAGGTGCTCATATCGCATCCGCCGCCGATGGGAGAACACCACAACTGCCATCTCGCCTCCGCCGCCGATGGTAGAGGCCGAGCTGAGGCTCCCAAGCGGCCCGATCTGCGCTCAACTAGACCACCGCAGAGGAGGACGCGTCGTCGGGAGGGAGGGAGCACCGGCCGCAGTTCCTCTTATGCTTCTGGCCGTGCCTTGGGAGGCGACGAGCTCCTCCTCCGTGATGCCAGCCGCCTCAGGAGGGATAGGGGTGGAGAGGGGGGTCGCGGCCCATGGGAGGGCGAAGATCTATGGGAGGGCGCGGATCGACGCAAGATCGATGTATAGGCCGATCTAAAATTTTGAGGCCGCGTGGTGATTTCCAAAGTTTTCCCTCCACGCCCTCGTTTCGTTTAGTTACATTTTCTCCTCACGCTAGAGTGGTTGCAGGTAGGGTCAGCCTCTTTCTGACCCACAGCACGACCTCTTAAGTTAGACAAGTGGGTTCTCTATGAAAATATTTGTGAGTGTCAAAAAGGTTTTTTTAAGTACTAAAAAGGGGTTTCTTTTGAACAAAAATATGATGCAAATTTTCCCCATTCCAATTCTCAAAAAAAAATTAGACCACGTTTAATGGATAATTTCGAACTTGTATTAATTTCCAAACTTTATAGCTATTTTTGTCCATTTAAACGACATTCTGCCGGTTTTATAGAAAGTAGGTCAAATTTTAATTGCATGTCCTTGATAGTTTGCTCTCTTTTTTCAAAAGTCACTTTAGATACAAAAGTAGTCATTTCATCATAGATCGACCAAGAGTTTTGCATGATTCAACCCCTAGCTACGAACGGTTATGCCCGTTGTTTGGACCGCATTTTGAAATCAGCATAAAAATTAAATAAATTAAAAAATATTTAAAATCTTCACATTGTGACATTTTATGTGACCTAGTTTATAGGAAAAATAACAAACTTGAAATACGACAGTTTTCTTAAAAAGTGTTATAGGAAAAGAGTTACATGTACGAAGATCCGAGGCTTTCAAGCCATACGACCAATGGTATGATCACATTCATGGCATAGTTTGTTCAAATGATCTCATATTTTGCACAAATGTGCATCTTGGAATGACAAACAATGTTGCCGAAGGGAGTTTTCATTTTCTTTGCACAAAAAATCATTTTCTATTTACCGAGTGCCAAAAATAGGTTTTTTTGTGAAGAACCTACCAAATCTTTATTGCAAAATTGGACCACACCATTTTTCCAAAATATTTGAACACATTTTATGTACAATTAACCAAACTATTGCATGCCAAAAACATTCCATCCCCCTCTCATCAAATAGACAAATTTCTACCGATTCAGTAAGAAGCGGGTCAAATTTGAACTACGGCTGCTTCATAGTTTGCTTGCTATTTTTGTTAAAAATCATTTTTGTACAAAAGTAGCTATTTCATCAGAGATCCACCGAGAGTTCCGCAAGACTCAACCCTAGCTACGAATGGTCGTGCCCGTCGTTTTGACCGCATTTTGAAATCGGCATAAGACTTTTAAAAAAATCAAAAAAAAATTGAAAACCTTCGCATAGTGTCATTACATGTGACCTAGTTTCGACAAAAATAACAAACTTGAAATATGGCAAATATATTTAAAAAATGTTCTCAGAAATGAGCTACCATGTACGAAGATTCATGCCTTTCAAGCCAAATGAACAATGTTATGGCCACATTCATGGCCTAGTCTGCTCAAATGATCTCATATTATGCCCAATCGTGCATCTTGGAATGGCAAACAATGTTGCCGAAGGGAGTTTTCATTTTCTTTGCACAAAAAAATCATTATCTATTTTCCGAGTGCAAAAAATAGGTTTTTTGTGAAGAACCTACCAAATCTTTATTGCAAAATTGGACCACACCATTTTTCAAAAATATTTGACCACATTTTATGTACAATTAACCAAACAGTTGCTGATGGCCCTTGACGTATTTACCTGCGTCAAAAGAATATGGGTTAGGTTGAGACTCCAAGTGCAGAGTGTACAGTATAGGAAAGATGGTTTTCCCTACGAGGGGTGACTCGAGGGTTTAATATCAAACTCTCGGGGAATCAGTAGTGAAAGATTTATCTTCTTATCCTTCTCTTGAAAACCTACAAAACAAAGTAAATTGTTTGTGCCCTCAACCTCACCAAGTGGTTGTCAAGCACAAGGTGTGAGAATGATATCAAAATAAAATGAATGCAAAACAGTAAATAAATATGCAATGATGATAAATAAATATGCAAGGATGGTGGAAACAATGATGGATGATATTTTTGGGTTTTGTATTGTGAATGCAAGATGTAAAAGTGTTTTTGTATTTTTTGATTTTCAAATGGCAGAAAATGTAAAGTGGATAAAAGTTGTTGGAAAGGTATTTCTTATGATTAAAAATGGACCGGGGTTCATGGTTTCACAAATGCACTCTCTCTTTAATAAAGTGGTAGACAATGGAACACTAGAATTGACATATGAGATTGCAACAAAAAGGTTTCATGACAAGTTACTAATTATATGGGCATCACGTCCTAACATAGAGATCTTTTGTTTATTAATCTCTCTTATACTCCACCAAGATGCGAATTAAATCATAACACTTAGTAATTAAGATAAATCAGAGCATAGCATTAAGTTTCATGACATGAAGTTAAAATAAGAACATGCTAGATCTAGTCATGGAGTAGTGGCAATGGTCACACCCACATCTCCGGTAGCAAGGTATTTTTCTTTATCCCTAGTGAGGCAACAAAGTAAGGTAAAACACACAAGTGGATCGCGGAACTTTTTCTCACGTTCACCGCACTAGCCACCCCCGTTACTCCAACTAATGCACACGTTCTCCCTCACGCGCTCTCATACACATGCTTGATCATAACAAGTAAATAAGAACGGGGTACATAATATGCATCTACTTTCATAAATGAAACAAAACTATTGCAATCTCAAACATATATTAACTCATAAAAAGATCCACCACAAAGGTATTACATAGATGACCGTAATCATGTTCAGCAGCTCATACGGTACTAATTAGTGAATCTCAAGAGAGGAGAGATACATAAGTTACTTCCACTAACCCATAATCCAGGGGTGGACTACTCCCTCTTCATCATGGAGACGGTGGAGAAGTCGTTGGAGAAGATGGACACCATGCCGGCAGCGCCCCGCCGGAGTTTTCCCCCTCCAATCTGCAACTCCAGGTCTCTGTTTCGTGGTTTCTGTGTTTCGGCGGCGCTACTTTCCGAAGGGCGTCGGGGACTATTTTTATTTTCATTTTTAGATCAAGACGGAGGCTCGGGAAAAACGATTGACGGCAACGGAGCTCCGAGGCCCCAAATGGTGGGTCCCACGTGGCTAGGGAATCTGGCCGCGTGGGCCACCCTCTTCTGGCCCTCGGGCCTCCGTTTGTTCGCTTCCTTCGCTCCCACGCTTCGTTCCTTCCAAAAACTGATATCCGTAAATTATTAGGTCATTTGGACGTCGTTTGGGTCCCTGAAACATCAAAATATAGAAAATAGGGTTTCCTGCCTGTGCAGGGTTAATTTCAGAAAAATAGGGAAACAATGAAATATTCCCAAAATCAATATAAATCAATGATATAACCCTTATATGATGCAAATATGATTGAAATATAAGTAATATAATGCAAAATTCATGTATGCATTTTACATGCATCAGTTGCGTATCAAAAGCTTTCCATCCACCTGTCATCAAATAGACAAATTTCTGCCGATTCATTAGGAAGCGGGTCAAATTTAAACTACAGCTGATTCATAGTTTGCTCATTATTTTTGTAAAAATCATTTTTAGGTACAAAAGTAGCTATTTCATCATTGATCCACCAGGAGTTTCGCAAGATTCAACCCCTAGCTACGAACGATCATGTCCGTCGTTTTGACCGCATTTTGAAATCGGCATAATTTTTTTAAAAAAAATCAAAGAAATGGAAAACCTTCGCATATTGCCATTTTATGTGACCTAGTTTTCAGAAAAAATAACAAACTTGGAATAAGACAAATATCTTAAAAAAGTATTCTCAGAAATGAGCTAACATGTACAAAAATTCATAACTTTCACGCCAAATAACCAATGTTATGGCCACATTCGTGGCATAGTCTGTTCAAATGATCTCATATCGTGCACAAGTGTGCATCTTGGAATGGCAAACAATGTTGACGAAGAGAGTTTATATTTTCTTTGCACAAAAAATCATTTTCCATTTTCTGAATGCCAAAATGGGGGTTTTTTTGTGAAGAACCTACCAAATATTTGTTGCAAAATGGCACCACTCTATTTTTCTAAAATATTAGACCATATTTTATGTCCAATTAACTAAATAGTTGCGTCTCAAAAGCTTTCCATCCACCTCTCATCAAATAGATAAATTTTCACCGATTCAGTAGGAAGTGAGTCAAATTTGAACTACAGCTGCTTCATAGTTTGCTCGTTATTTTTTCCAAAAATCATTTTTAGATACAGAAGTAGATATTTCATCAGAGATCCACCAAGAGTTTCGCATGATTCGACCCCTAGCTTAGAACGGGCATGCCCGCCATTTTGACCGCATTTTGAAATTGGCATAAAAAATTAAAAAGCTTCGCATTATGTCATTATATGTGACGTAGTTACCAGAAAAAATAACAAACTTGGCATGCGGAAGTTTTTTTGAAAAAGTATTCTCAGAAATGAGATACCATGTATGAAGACTCATGACTTTTAAGCCAAACGACCAAGGTCACGACCATAAACTTGGAAAAGTTTGTGATAATGTGCCCAAATTTGGCACATGTGTGCTTATTGGAATGGCAACCAATGTTGCCCAAGTGAGATTCCAACATGTTTCAAAAAAATCATTTTTCATTATCTAAGTGCTAAAACGGGGTTTTTTTTTGTGAAGATGCTACCAAGAGTATCGTCCAAAATGGCACCATTTCATTTTTCACTCAAAGAAGACCACATTTTATGGACGATAACCAAAAATCATGCATTTCCAAGCTTTCTAGATATTTTTGGCCATTTAAACAGCTTTCTGCCGATTTGGTAGGAACCGGCTCAAATTTGAACTGCGGATCCTTCATAGTTTTCTCGTTATTTTTTGTAAAAATCATATTTAGGTATACAAGTATTCATTTCATCATAGATCCACCGATATGTTTTCAAATTTCCACCCCTAGCTACGAACGGTTATACCAACAATTTTGACCACATTTTGAAAACCCCATAAGAATTAAAAAATAAAAAATGTAAAATGAAAAAGTCGCCAACATAAAAGTTTTGCATCTCGTCGAGATGAACACAATTGATTCTTGGATCATCTCAATCGGACGTCCTATGCAAAATTTACGGTACAATTATTTTTTAGACTTTTAAAAAAGAGCTCCCTCCATTTATTTGGACTCGAACTTCTATGAAGCCCATATTTTTCTATCTCTGTCCCTTCTCTAATGGCCTATGGGCCATTGGCCCATTCGATGAAGCGAGCAGGCAGAAAATAGAAAGGAAGGAAGTGGTGGCCTCGGGCCTGTTGAAAAATAGTAGGCCGAGCGACCGAAGCCCAGGCCCAACAGACGTTTGTCCGATATAAATTAGATGTGCGTTCTTGTGTATTACTTGATCGGTTGCAGCGAGCGTGCAATCCGCGGGATGTCGCGACCTCGACTCCCTGGGACGCAACTTTTTTTTTTAGAACACAGTACAACATATACGCTTACAAATACGTATGTACACTTATCGCTATGAACGCACGCATGCACACGCTACCCCTATGAGTACCTCTGAAAGACTGTGTCGGTAGATCTTGAGGTTGACGAAGTCACCATGGGCGCCTCGCTGTTGACGGGTACGTCTAAATACAAACACCCATGCCAAATCTAGAACTTGAAACTGGGTAGGCTGGTTCCACCACAGGGAACCAAGAATCAGAGCCAAGCTCCGTTTGCCTGGGGCGCAACTTTTTATTCCTTAATATATTTCGAGGCTAACCCGTTGGTGCCTTGGACTGAAAGATAAATAGCTAAACTACCGCATTTTACGTGACATGCAAAGCAAGAACCGATCCACCGGTTTTTTATTAAAAAAAAAAATCGAACTCAGCTTATTGTAGCGTGTCAGGTGGTAACTTTTTTACTACCCTATTTGATGTGATGTGCAAAGCAAAAGCCGATCCTCTCCGGTTAAAAATAAAAAGCTGATCGTAGTCTTTTTTTTATTGACTAGCAAATGGCCCGTGCGTTGCAACGGGAGAGAATGTTTGCGTCGTTGGAGGCACACAAAGTTAGTTATTATCGACATTGCCACGGTGTGTCGTAGAAACCAGCCAGCTTCACTGGGTGCCCACTGCTTTAGCCAGGTCACTCGGTAAATAGTGCCAGTAGAGCCATGCGCCGTCATCACCACCTCATCCCACTCCAGGGAAGTCCTTTGCCTCCCTCAGGGTCATAAGCGTAATGTTTTGAATGATTTTAGCATTGTGTTTGGTTGATCAATCAGATATCATGTCGGAGTGGATGATGAAAGCATACCAGTGTCACTAAGGCATTTAAGATGTGGTGTTACTATAGTAAATAAACAATCAGACGGCTCAATGCAAGGTTAGATAATTGCCGCAGACTAAAAATGCAACATAACATTTTGTATATGCCAAATCAAACTGAAGTTGCTAGTACAAATATTTTGTCTCGTTGCTGTAGCTCTCTGTACTCTATGTCCTTCCAACCATTGTTGCTATTCTATATATATGGATGTAATATTTCCATGGTTATCCATTACCGATAACTTTCCAGAGACTAATGCACATGGCACCATTACCTGATCACCTGACTAAACTAAAGTATGGTTTTTGGTTAAATGTAAATTGAGTAGTGTCACCATTTCTATAAAAAAACAAATATTTCACTTATGTTATCCATAACTTAATCAACTGGCCCATTCATCCAATCTTTTAACACTCAGAAGGCAAAGTTGCAGTCCAAAGAGGAACATAATACTTTGTACGACAAAGAACTTATTAAATCAAATGTATCAGATCCATCAAAAACTTGTTCCCAAGCAAGTCTCATGGCAGACACATTGCGCCTTTAACATCCGAGTTACCAAGTCGGTCCAGCTTGGCAACTGGCCGCTGATGCGTGATGTCACCTAGACATATCATACGAACCAGTACTATTAATGTAGGAATGAGCATAGAGGCGCAGTGTCGTGAATGGAGAAACAGATGACATATCGGTCGCCAGCTAGAGAGAGGCCTGAGACGGCCGGAGAAAGGAAGTCCAGAACTCAGATGATTGTGAGCCTCACAGTCGGCAGCGGAAGGAACACGGTTTTGGGGAGTCCCCCGCCCCAAGCGTCCAAGCATGCCGTCCTCCAGTTTTGTGGAGGAAAGTAGCAACAACGGCAGCGACGCCGTTGCTAGCTGGAGGAACATCGTCGCGAGCAAGCGGGCGAATCCTGCGACCTCCACCGGAGTACTCAACGGCCTCGCTCCAGGCGTCCTCTTCGTCGGAAGTGAGCGAAGGAGAACATCCAGGTCACGACGCGGGAGATCCTCAGGGGAAGAGGGAGGTTAAGGAGACGGGGGCATGGAGCGGCGGGGGCGAGCTTCGTGGAAGACATCGAGGAAGAGCTGGATGGAGATTCATCCGCGGGATGGCCTGAATCTAGGGGACGGGAAGGTTTGGGGCCGCCGCGGTCCCGTTCCACCGGTCGGAGGTGGTGAATGTCGCCGGTCGCCGGAGATCGACAGGATGGAGCAGGGACGGCTTGGTTTGGGAGGATTAAGAGGCGGGTTTGTTCCGTAGTGGAGAAAGAAAATAATCGGACCGGTATCATGGCAATGTTTCGTATTATGTGATTTAGTGCAAGGGCAAAACTGTAAAATTCGGACGGACCAACAAGAAGCCTTGCTTCTTTTATTATTATGTAAAGATTATTCAACCAAGCCTTACAAAGTAATACGTTAAAAAGGCTTAAGCCACCTTCCTAGCAACAACTGTCGCTACACATACCATCTTGATGAAGGGGGTGTACTCATTGTCAGAGCCGTCTGCCGTGACCTCACACCAACGCATATCATCTAAAACCGAAGGCCTCAACCAAGCCGTCCGATGGCGAGTCGGGAGCACAAACCGGTCCAGCAGACTCACAGCGGGCACCGTTGCGCACGCTCCAGAAACCGCTGCCGCCGTCTTCCGTCGACTCATCTTCAGAAATATATCAATACATTGACCTTGCCAGGCCTGCCGTCGACGCCACCACGACGCCAGACAGAGCCACCTCCCTGCGCACGTCCATCGTCCAGCGTCCATCGCCGAGACGCCGCGGCGCCACGCCGCCGAGACCCGTCGTTGTCGACGCAGTAGATGAAACACTGCTTCATCCTCAGATCCCTCCAGCCATTACTCCAAAATGATGCCCTCAAGAGGGAGAGCGACACCGAAGGCGCCGCTATCATCCAATCCGGGAGACCCAGATTTAGGGTTTCCCCCGGAGCAGCCCGAGCGAGATAACGCAAACTGCAACGACGATGCCTCAAGAAGGAAATGACGTCAAAGACGCCGCCATCGTCCGCCATGGCCGAAGCCGACGCGATTTTCACCGGCAATCGCACCACCCGATCCCGCAGCTGGCTGGATCGCCGACAGCGGAGCACCACCGCCCCTCGCTGCCCCCTCGCACCGTCGGCTGAAGCCGAAGATGGATCTAGGCGGGCACCAGATCCACAGCCGCCGCCACCATCCATCACCGGCGCAGGCCATGGAGGTTGCCGCCGCTGCACCCAGGGCCTCCGACCTGAACGCCACCCGCGACTACGGCCGCCGCCGCAAGGCCTAGGGATGCTGCCCAGACCTCTACACGCAAGCATCTCCACGGGCCCAGCCCCAGCCGCACCCGAGAACCACCGCTGCGAGCCTCCCGCACAGGCGCCTTTGGCAACGGGCCCACCGCCACCGCGGCCAGCGCCGGCGGCAGCGGCGGAAAGGGACCCGCCGTCTTCGAGCTCCTTAGGCGGCTGCTAGGGTTTCGCCCCTGGCGCCGCCCTGGGGAGCGACGCGAGGGGTGTCAAGTGGTAACTCTTACTATTTAAAATAGATTAAGGCGGATCTCCGAAAGAACCTAGCTGCGCCCGTTTGAAAAATAAGGAAGCTACATCTCTAGTATGAACGTTTTTGTGGTGAGGAGGGTGGTTATACCCCCAGCCCACCAGAGTTCAAACCCCAGGTTTGACACTGGTGTTTCTCATTTAAGGCGAAATATTCTTCAGTGGGAGACGATGTTCCGTCGACAGCGAGACGCTTGTGGTGATTTCGTCAATCTCAAGACTCGACCCGCCGGCCCAGTCTTTCAGAGGTGCTCGTAGGGGTAGGGTGTGCGTGCGTGCGTTCATAGGGGTGAGTGTGTGCGCATGTATGTGGACGCCTGCGTTGTACTGTGTTTCGCCAAAATAGGAAAACGGTTTTGTGGTGATACCCAGGTTGACACATAAGTGTTACGAGTTCACCGGTCCCACATGTAAGTGCTATGAGTTCACGGTCCAACACGTAAGTGTCCCAACATACCATGACCTAGTGATCACAGTATGAGTGGGTCCCACATGTCATAAATGAGATTTCGTAATCGAAATGCCACGTCAACACGACACATAGGAGAAACTTCTTAGGCGTCGGTCCATTCACCAAATTATACTAATAAAATGTGATGTCATAAATGTTATGACCATCTAGATTGGTCGTAATCAGCTAAAAATAAGGGAGTAGACAACTGATGTCATCATTATAACAATTTTGTGTAAGGAAATTATGACTTTTCTGACTAAAATGGTCGTTATGCTTTTGGGTTTGGGCCCTCCCAAACGACTTACGATCATTTGGTTCGAAATGGTCATAGATTTATGACCATTTTTTCCACGGTCACTATGAGAAGGTCATAGATTTATGACCATTTCTTCCACGGTCACTAAATATGGAACCAATGGCCACCGAATTTTTCGTCGACCATGAATGTGTGTGCATGTTGCGGTTCTAATTAACATACTCTCGTTTCTGCTCTATGTATACCGCGTAGGCCGCAACCATGGTCGTCAGGATGAGCTCCGGTCGAATCAGTAGATACAAGGAAGAAGCGAAAGCGGACATGATTCGGTGCAACAGGCGCCAAATAAGATGTCCGTGTCAAAAATGCAAACTCATGAGCTGGATCGACCCTGATTCCGGACAATTGGAGGATCACCTGCTCAGGCGCGGTTTCATGTTAGGCTTCAACCATGACGAAGGAGATGTCGGCAAACAAGATCATCATGATCATGACGAAGGAGATGCCGGCGGACAAGATCATCATGATGACGAAGTAGATGCCGGGGGACACGGTCATGATGAAGGAGTAGATGGTGGTGGAGAAGACGCGAACACGCAGACCTCGCTAATTTCGGCCTTATAGGACCCTCATGTTCAAGAACTGCTACTCAAGGAGACGAGCAACGCCAGAGCTGCAGCCAGAGAGAAAGCCAAGCTGGCGCAAATGGAGATAGACGGGAATACTCCGTTGTATCCTGGGTGCCGGCCACAGGATACACGCTTGCAAGTAACGCTTGATGCTTTTGAGATGAAGTCGGAAAACAAATGGACCGACGTGAGCTTCAACAAGAACATGAAATTATTCCATGATCGTCTTCCCGAGGGGAAAACATTGCCAATTAGTATAGAGGCGGCCAAGAAAGTCCTGTGCCCTCTTGACCTACCGCACGTTAAATACCATGCCTGCATCAATGATTGCGCAATTTATCGGGGCGAGTACAAGGACAGAACCACATGTCCGGTGTGCGGCCAAGGACGGTACAAGGGTGGGAAGGACAAGAAAGTTCCTCGAAAAGTGGTATGGTACTTTCCTATCACTCCCCGTCTGCAGCGGTATTTCGTGGACCCTAAGGAAGCAAAGCTCATGCAATGGCATGCGAAAAGGGAGAAGCCCCAAGAAGATCCGGAGAAGGGAAAGATCCTGACACACCCTTCAGATGCTAGCCAGTGGGAAGCACTGGACATGGCCTTCGAAAATTCCGAGGCCGACGCAAGGAACGTCAGGCTGGGTATGAGCACCGATGAACTCAATCCGTTTGGCAACCAGAGTAGCACCCATAGCACCTGGCCCGTATTTGTATGGCCTTACAACCTTCCCCCGTGGTTGTGCACAAAGCAAAGGTACATACACATGAGTATTCTCATTCAGGGGCCGAAACAACCAGGTATCGACATACATCTGTATCTCGGGCTGTTGAAAGAGGAGTTAGCCACGTTGTGGGAGACGCCAGCCCGTACGTGGGACACCTACACAGGAGATTATTTTGATATGAGAGCCGCGTTGTTCACGACGGTGCTGGACTATCCTGGTTGCTCATATGTATCGGCCCAGGTAGGTCACGGATTTTGCGCATGTGTCAAGTGCATGGATGAGACCCCGCATCTCCAGCTACCAAGGGATCCCGGGTATTCGAAAACCGTGTTCCCAGGGGCTCGAAGGTGGCTTCGCATTGATCACCCTTGGAGAAACCGCGATGATTTGTTCAATGGTAAAGACGAGCTCGAAAGAGCCCCGTGCCCGAGGAGCGGCACAGAAATCAATGAGCTTTTGAAAAACTGGAAGGAGTGCCCAGCGCCGAGAAAGAAGCGACCGAAGGTAGATCTACTGCTGGGTGTATGGAAAGCGAGGTCTGTTTTCCATGACTTGGAGTACTGGAAGGTCCTCAAGACGCCACATAGCCTCGAGATGATGCACATTACGAAGAATGTTTCCGAGATTCTGCTTGGCACACTTTGTCACATGTCAGATAAGACCAAGAATGGGACGAAAGCAAGATACGATCTGAAATGGCTTGGCATCAGGAAGAACTTCAGGCCCCCGATAGTAATGACGACGATGATGATGATTAGACGGAAGGGACTGATTGCGTGGATCACACGTTCGTTGGGAGACCCCAAGAGGAAGGTATGAAGCAGTGTAGCAGCAGTTTCCCTCAGTATGAAACCAAGGTTTAATCGACCAGTAGGAGCAAGAAATCACTTCTGAAGGTTGTCAGGGGCGCGCTGACGTGGAACCTGCACACAATACAATCAAACTACTTTGCCCCAATGAAACAGTGAGATTGTCAGTCTCACCGGCTTGCTGAAAACAAAGTATTAAACGTATGGTGTGAAAAATTGTAGTAAATTGCAGAGAATGAAAAGGAACAGTGTTTGCAGTTGGCTGTATTATCAGTGTAAAAGAATGGACCGGGGTCCACAGTTCACTAGTGGTGTCTCTCCATAAAAGATAACTAACATGTTGGGTGAACAAATTACAGCTGGGCAATTGACAAAATATTGAGCGCATGACAATGCATATATATGACATGATGATAACTAGGATATTCATGTGGGCATTACGACAAAATACATAGACTGTAAAGCACATGTTATGAATGAAGTGATCCAGGTCAATGGTCTATAGTTTGCTAGCAAGTAGATAATGAGCAAACAACTGAATCATATAAGCAAAAACTTTTCATGAATAGTACTTTCGAGACAAGCATCAAAGAGTTTTGCATAAGAGTTAACTCATAAAGCAATAGATTCTAACTAAAAGGTATTTAACCAACACAAAGAAAGATTTAAGTTTTAGCAGTTACTTTCAACTTTCAACACATATATCTCATGGATATTTGTCAACACAAAACATATAATAAGTGCAATATACGAGCATGTAAAAATTGTTGCACCAAAGTTGACAGTAGTGTTTGCTTCTAAGATAGAAAGAAGTAGGTAAACTGACTCAACATAAAAGTAAAAGAAAGGCCCTTCATAGAGGGAAGCAGGGATTAAATCATGTGCTAGAGCTTTTTAAGTTTTTGAAATCATATAGAGAGTAAAAATAAGTTTTGAGAGTTGTTTGTTAATTGTCAACGAATCAGAAAATGGAAAGTACAATATGACCCCTGCCAACTAGACTTTTAAGAGCGGCTCCCATGAAGGACGTTATTTCTACCAGCAAGGCAGATCATCCCTCTTTCTCTTTTGTTTACACATGGAGATATTTCAATGTTTGTCATTGCTTAATTGATAAATCAGGGCAAAAATGTGAAGATAATTAAGCGGTTAAAGTTATAATTAATTGGGACTGGCACCCCATTTGCCAGCTCTTTTTGCAAAATTAATGGATAAGCGGACGTATATGCCGCTAGTCCGGTGGTAAAGTCTGGTTGACAGTTGACATAAAGACATCCACCCGTCCTCATGAGCTTGGTAAACATTGACACAAAATATGAGTAATAATTTTTTGAATAGTTTAAAAGGTAACACATAAAAATTTACTTGGAATGGCAAGGAAATACCACATATAGGTAGTTATGGTGGACACAGATGGCATGAATTTTGGCTCAAAGTTTTGGATGCATGAGAAGCATTCCCTCTCAGTACAGAGTTTAGGCTAGCAAGGTTATTTGAAGCAAACACAGGATATCAACCGACACAGCAAGACACATATGAAAACATATTGCAAGCATTATAAGACTCTACACTCTTTTCCTTGTTAACCAAACCCTTTTACTAGAAAATATCTAGACCTTAGAGATACCAATCATGCAAATCAAATTTCAACGAGCTTTACGGTAGTTCATCATTAATAGGTTTTATTACGGCAAGTTCAAGTTAAAATCATTGTAAGTAATATAATAGCGTCATCAAGAGCGTCAACTGGGGTACCTCTTGCCTCAGGACATGGAAACTAGCCCATGTCAAAATGACAAGACAAACAGACAATGAACAATCTCAGCACTCTTTTATTTACTATTTGTATAGCTTTTTATTATGATGTGCATCACTGAATGTTCACTTTGGTGCGCTGTAAATTTCCACCATGAATGATGCATGGCTTAGGTTAGCGGCCCAGGCGTCTCTCTAGCCATTTATACAAACTCCTCAAACTTACTAAGTTTCCGCATTTATTTGGCACCATGATAAACATCCATAAACAAAAGTACATGATATCAACTAAATATAATTAAGAGCACGTTGAAAGCTTGCCATGTGACAGCACATATGAGCTAACTCCCAACCAAGACTCTTGTCAAGCTCACAACTTCATAATTTTAATCACAATGGTTCATGTTTATTAAGTGCAATAAAAGTAAAGTGTGCATCAAGTTCGTGAGAGCTTTTTAACCAACTTTTCCCATAACAATCAATAACATAAGCATTTTAATTCAGAAGTATAGATAATACAATATAACATGATAAACATACTCGGAATAGCATAAAGCTAATAGGTAGATATGATGGACTCACTGGAAAAACTTTGGTTGAAGGTGTTGGAAAACAAGTTTTTACTTGTTGGAATTTTTGAGTTAGCAAGAGGGAGAAAGTTGACCGTCTAAATGCATGCATAAGTATCCATAGAACTAACCAATCCATGTTAAACAAAGTAAAGTAACATTCAGAATCAAAACATGAATAACAGATAGCTCTTGATAAAACACTTGCAAATTAATACTCATTAAAAAGCACATGAATCATGCAACTATATGTATCTTTTTGAATCAAATCAAACATCCCTTTCCCAATCTTTTAATAGCATCCAACTTAATTCAACCAAAATTTCAGTATCTCTCTCTTATATAAATGATAGTGGTGGTCTCACAAATAAAAACCAAACCGAAATAAAAAGCAAATAAAAGATGCTCCAAGTTTATGCGATAAAGTGCATTGATCGAAAAACAGAAGTTAGACGTGTGCAAACCGAGAGTGTGTTGGTCCAGTGGGGTTGTCTCCACATCCCCAAGTTTATGGTCTTCACCATCCTTGGATAACTCTTGGTGCATCTCCTCTAATTCCTATGAAAAAAGTTCAAAACACCGTTTCTCCCATTTCTTTTCTGTGGGGTGACATTAGTAGTGATAGACAAATGAATTGCTGGCTGCATAAAATCCTTAAACAAAAATTTATAAGAATGTCCAGAAAGTGTATAATATTGTATGCCTACTTATAAACTCAATTGGATCAAAAAGATTCAAGTTAAAAGTTCAAAGAATGCATCAAACAAAATGGGACAGAATCTGTTCAGAAAAACAGCAGCAGCAAAACGCTTATAGAGGATGAAAAGTTGCAACTACAGTTCAAATTTCAGCTCATTCGGAGTCACAGAATAGGAATGAAAAATCATACCGTGCACAGATTCGTGCTGGAATAAAGTCTCCGAATGCAAAAAGCAACTTTTTAAGCCAAAATAAGTAAAACTTGGCACTGTATTAAAAATTCCAGAAACAAAACTAAAAATTATGTCTCTTGTTACAACAAGAGGACACAAATAAAATTAAAAATAAAAACAACCGGGTTGCCTCCCGTAAAGCTCTTTCTTTATAGCCATGTAGTTAGGCTTCTTACTTGATATTTATTGTGGACGAAGCTCCTGAGGGAGCTTGAACTTTGATGTGTCCCTCTTCCTTGGGAAGTGTTCCATGAACTTCTTGTGTGGAAACTAAAACTTCACATTCCCTTCTTTTGAATCAATGATAGCACCTGTGTTACAAAGAAAAGGTCTTCCAAGAATAATTGGACTAGAGATTTTATTCCCCATATCCATGATTGGAAAATCAACAGGTACAAATGTCATATGCAACTCTACCATAACATCACTTACTTTTCCTAAAGCATGTTTAATGGAATCATCAGCAAGTGCAAGTTCAATAGAGCATTTTTCAAGATTCTTTAATTCAAGAACTTCATATAATTCTTTAGATAAAACAGAGACACTAGATCCTAGATCTAATATAGCATGGTGTGTCTCTTTTCCAATGGTTGCTAGTACTTTGGGAATCCATATATCCCCAAGCTTAGGTGGTATCATAGCTTCTTGGTTGTACCTAGCAATCTTTTCTTTTAAAACATGATTAGCAATATAAGAACCAAAACCTGCTTGGTTAACATTAATGGAAGGATCACTTGCAAATTTTTGTAAGATAGATATTAATTCATGCAAGTTACAATTCTCTAAGTCAAGTAATGGTTCCTTGACTTCACTAAGCATTTTAACTTTCTCAACTTTTCTTTGTAACTCAATTAACATAAGAGATTCATCATATTCAGTTTCGTTAACTTCTTCTTTTAAACCAACAAGTTGAGACATAAATGGCAACAAATATTCAGGATAGTTCAATAATTCATTAAGAGTTTCCTCCAAAGTAAGAGGAACATTTTCAGCAATATTAATAGAATTCATTCCAACCACAGGTGGTGCTTGTGGTTTCCCTGCAGACATACTCGATAAAGTGGCTTGGTTATCAGCTAGTTTTGACAAGGCTTTGTCTAGTCCTGCAGCTTGGAGTTGTAAGCCTTTAATATCAGAACTAATAGAAGCAACAGACTTATTCAACTCTTGTATCATGGTATTATGACTAGCAACTTGTTCCATAAGAATTTTATTAGCCTCGAAATTATCATTACTTGGTGGCATAGACTTCCATTTATTATCACTAGTATTAGGATATGGAACAAAAGGACGGTTGTTGGTAACATATGGGGTTTTATTATAAGAATTATAATTGTTGTTACCATACCCATTATTACCATAGTTCCTAATGAAGTTAACATCAACATTTTCAGGATTATTACCAACTATTTCTTGCAAAGGGACATTTTCAATATTTTGTTTATTAATGAAAGCAAGAATAGTGTCCATTTTAGATGACAAATCATTTGTTTCTTCTATGGAGTTTACTTTCTTAGATGACTTAGGTGCTCTATCAGTATGCCATTGACTATAGTTTTGCAAAATACTTTCCAATATGTTCTTAGCTTCTACTATAGTTTTTTCCATAAAAGCCCCTCTAGCAGCGGAATCAAGAATATTTCTAGACATGTAATTTAGACCATTGTAAAAAGAGAGTAATATGGTCCATTCGTTAACCCCATGTGATGGACAAGTTCTAAGCATAAGTTTTATCCTATCCCAAGCCATGGCAACATGTTCATTTTCATTTTGCCTAAAAGAAAGAATATTGTTTCTATTTTGCAAAATTTTAACAGGAGGATAATATTTCTTAACGAAAGCTTCTTTTAGATCATCCCAAGAATTAATGCTACTAGTAGGTAATGAATGCAACCACTCTTTAGTTTTTCCTCTAAGTGAGAATGGAAATAACTTCAGTTTTAGAATATCACTTTCCACATTTTTAAATTTTTGCATGTCACATATTTCGATAAAATCATTAAGATGCATAGAGGCATCCTCCATAGCACTACCGCCAAATTGTTCCCTAGTTATCAAGTTCAACAAATTAGGACTTACTTCATAACTATCAGCTTTTATCTCAGGTGTGGCAATGGGCCTAGCAATAAATTGATCGTTTGGAGTGTTTGTGTAATCACACAACTTAGTTCTATCTCCCATTTTTGCAAAAAAAAATATGTGTTTTTAATTTTTTATGCAAAACTGAAATAAAATGATACTAAGCAATGCAAACCGAAATAACAAATACAACACAAAATGCAAAACTGAAAATAAAATATGCAAACCGAAATATGCAAGACAATAACAAAACAAAATAAAATGATTTGAAGGTAAAGATGGATAAGATGATGCTCACATAGGTGCAACCTCCTCAAGCTTAGGTGTTTGCACAAGTTGGTGATGAAGTTGAATTTGTTGTGAGATACTCTTCTACTAGTCCTTAGGCAACGGAACCGAAAGTGTGGTGCGTGGCTTGAAACTAGTTGGATAAATCTTTACAGCAATGATTCCCCGGCAACGGCGCCAGAAAACGTCTTGATACCCTATGACGTAGTTACCTGCGTCAAAAGAATATGGGTTAGGTTGAGACTCCAAGTGCAGAGTGTATAGTATAGGAAAGACTGTTTTCCCCACGAGGGATGACTCGAGGGTTTAATATCGAACTCTCGGTGAACCAGTAGTGAAAGATTTATCTTCTTATCCTTCTCTTGAAAACCTACAAAAGAAAGTAAATTGTTTTGTGCCCTCAACCTCACCAAGTGGTTGTCAAGCACAAGGTGTGAGTATGATATGAAAAGATAATGAATGCAAAACAATAAATAAATATGCAATGATGATAAATAAATATGCAAGGATGGTGGAAACAATGATGGATGATATTTTTGGGTTTTGTATTGTGAATGCAAGATGTAAAAGTGTTTTGTATTTTCGGATTTTAAAATGGCAGAAAATAGAAAATGCTTAAAAGTTGTTGGAAAGGTGTTTCTTATGATTAAAAATGGACCGGGGTTCATGGTTTCACAAATGCACTCTCTCTTTAATAAAGTGGTAGATAATGGAACACTAGAATTGACATATTAGATTGCAACAAAAAGGTTTCATGACAAGTTACTAATTATATGGGCATCACGTCCTAACATAGAGATCTTTTGTTTATTAATCTCTCTTATACTCCACTAAGATGGGAATTAAATCGAGCCATCCTAGTATTAAGATAAATCAGAGTATAGCATTAAGTTCTATGACGTGAAGTTAAAATAAGAACTTGCTAGATCTAGTCATGGAGTAGTGGCAAGGTCACACCCACATCTCCGGTAGCAAGGTATTTTTCTTTATCCCTAGTGAGGCAACAAAGTAAGGTAAAGTACCCAAGTGGATCGCGGAACTTCTGTCACTTTCACCGCACTAGCCACCCCCCGTTACTCCATCTAATGCACATGTTCCCCCTCGCACGCTCTCATACACGAGTTTGATCAGAACAAGTAAACAAGAACAGGGTACAAAATATGCATCTACTTTCATAACTGAAACAAAACTATTGCAATCTCAAACATATATTAACTCATAAAAAGATCCACCATAAAGGTATTACATAGATGACCGTAATCATGTTCAGCAGCTCATACGGTGCTAATTAGTGAAGCTCAAAGAGAGGAGAGATACATAAGTTACTTCCACAAACCCATAGTCTAGGGTGGACTACTCCCTCTTTATCATGGAGACGGTGGAGAAGTCGTTGGAGAAGAAGGAGACCACGCCGGCAGCGCCCGCCGGAGTTTTCCCCCTCCAATCTGCAACTCCAGGTCTCTGTTTCGTGGTTTCTGTGTTTCGGCGGCGCCGCCTTCCAAAAGCCATCGGTGGACTATTTTTATAGTCATTTTTAGGTCAAGACGGAGGCTCGGGGAAGAAGATCGATGGCATCGGAGGCTCGAGGCCCAAGTTAGGGGGCCCCACGCGGCCAAGGAATCTGGCCGCGTGGGCCCACCTCTTTCGGCCCTCGGGTCTCCGTTTGTTCGCTTCCTACGCTCCTACGCTTCGTTCCTTCCAAAAACTGATGCCCGTGAAATATCGGGTCATTTGGACGTCGTTTGGGTCCCTGAAACATAAAAATATAGAAAATAGGGTTTTCTGCCAGTGCAGGGTTAATTCCAGAAAAATAGGGAAACCGTCAAATATTCCCAAAATCAATATAAAACAATGATATAACCTTTATATGATGCAAATATGATTGTAATATAAGTAATATAATGCAAAGTTCATGTATGCATTTTACATGCATCAACTACTTGATAACTCAAAACAATTGACAAGTATCAAATTATCCAATACAATGATCAACAAGAATTTGTAAGCTTTTTCCATTATACCATCTACCACATGCAACATTTTCTGTTCCAACCAAACACCAATCAATTTATTTCAACATAAACTCTCCAAACAATTATAAGTGAAGCAAGAGATTACTTTCTTTAAAAGAACTAACAGCTCTGAATAAGAGATGCATGCAAAACAGGAGCTAAAAGCATAGCAGTAGCTAGATAAGAATACTCAACAAGTATAAGTGAAGAATAGGAGTATTCATATGAAAAAGCGGAGCGTGTCTCTCTCCCAATCAAGAATGCTGGGGTCCAATCAAGTTGACCATAAGAAAAATAAAATACTGAAAATAAAAGCACACAGACGCTCCAAGTAAAGCACATATGATGTGAAAGAATTAAAATATAGTTTCACTAGAGATGACCTGATAAGTTGCTGATGAAGAAGGGGATGCCTTGGGCATCCCAAGCTTAGACGCTTGAGTCTTCTTGAAATATGCTGGGGTGATCCATGAGAGCATCCCCAAGCTTAAGCTCTTCACTCTTCTTGATCACATTATATCATCCTTCTCTCTTGACCTTTGAAAACTTCCGTCACACCAAACTCAAAGTAATTCTCATTAGAGGGTTAGTGCACAACCAAAAACTCACATGTTCTATAAGGACACAAACATGACCATTACTTTTAACATTAGCTACTGCCACTGATGTTATGTGAAGCTCTTCACCCTAAAAAAGAATTCCACTCAACACTAGTAAAAGAGAGAATGCGAAAAATAAAAGACAGAATCTGTCTAAACAGAACAGTCCGCAAAGACGAATTTTTTCGAGGCACTTACGTTGCTCAGATCGAAAAACTTTAAACTAATGAACGATGTGTACATATCTGAGGATCACGCAAAAAAAATTGCAGATTTAAATATTTTTTCTGTGATTTTACAGAATTAAAACGGTGAACAACAGAAATCTGTTCCTGCGCAGAAATTCAAATCTAGCATCATCTTCCTATTAGAGGCAATACTTGGCACAACAGTGCGATAAAATAAAGATACAAAGGGATTGTTACAGAAGTAAACAACTCTTTGAATCAAAAAAAGAAAAATTACAGAAATAAAATAATGGGTTGTCTCCCATATGCGTTTTTCTTTAACACCTTTCGGCTAGGCGCAGAAAGTAAGAATCAAGTGTTTCCAAGTGATGAAGCATCAATATCATCAAAAACTTCCTCAAAAACACAGCTTGTAACAATAGGCATTTTTGGTTCAGGTAATTCTTGGGAAGCAAATTTAAATAATTCATTATGTGATTTACCCTCAATTTTATCAGTTTTAAGCACATTAGGGGGTTTTGGTTGAGGCACTTTTCGAACATACATGAATTTTTGCTCTTTCCCCACAAAAGCTTTCTTGATAGAGGAGAAAGTTGAACTTAGAGTATCCTCTAATTCACCTATCCTGAAGTTTTGATTATCATGGCCAGTGCTAGCTTCTAAAATAGCAATTCTTTTATTAATATCTCCCAGTGATTCATTAACTTTGCTAGAACTACCAAGCAAATCCGGCAAGTTTTTCTCCATGGACTCCAATTTTTTTATAACATCTTCCAAAGTAGTCTCAATTTTAAGATCATTAATAGGTGGTATTCCTACCAAACTTTCAATTATATTGCGTGCTTCGAAAGCAGGAGTCCCCAGAAAGTTGCCTCCTGTCAGAGTATCTAGAACATACCGATACCAACTAATGATACCAACATAAAAATTTCTAAGAAGGATCATGGTAGAATATTTTTTAGTACATCTACGGTGAGAATCACTGATCCTATACCAAGCATCCTTTAAACTTTCTCCACCTTGTTGCTTAAAGGACCGAACTTCAATTTCAGGGGTACTCATTTTAGCAAAATTAAAACAAAACAGAAAGATAACAACTTGAAAATAAAAGTAACTAATTTTTGTGTGTTTTTGATAAATAAAGCAAACAAGACTAAATAAAAATAAACTAAGCAAGACAATAACAAACTAAAGAGATTGGAAGCGTGAAACTCCCCTTGCAGAAATCCTCTTGCTCCCCGGCAACGGCGCCAGAAAATATGCTGGCATGTGGAAGGGGAAGTAAGGAGATTTCTGAACCGAAGTGCTTCCACTCCCCAGCAACTGCGCCAGAAAATATGCTTGATTGCGTGGATCACACGTTCGTTGGGAGACCCCAAGAGTAAGGTATGATGCAATGTAGCAGCAGTTTTCTCTCAATATGAAACCAAGGTTTAATCGAACCAGTAGGAGCAAGAAATCACTTCTGAAGGTTATCTGTGGCGCGTTGACGTGGAATCTGCACACAACACAATCAAACTATTTTGCCCCAACGAAACAGTGAGGTTGTCAATCTCACCGGCTTGCTGAAAATAAAGGATTAAACGTATGGTGTGGAAAACAGTAGTAAATTGCTGAGAATGAAAAGGAACAATGTTTGCAGTTGGTTGTATTATCAGTGTAAAAGAATGGACCGGGGTCCACAGTTCACTAGTGGTGTCTCTCCATAAAAGATAACTAACATGCTGGGTGAACAAATTACAGCTGGGCAATTGACAAAATATTGAGCGCATGACAATGCATATATATGACATGATGATTACTATGATATTCATGTGGGCATTACGACAAAATACATAGACCGTTATCCAACAGCGTCTATGACTAATAATGCAGCGCCAGGTTGTCATACCGAGTTCCCCGTTGGTATTAAGTTGCAAGCAACGGATAATTGCATTAAGTAATGTACATAATGTAAACAAATGCATTAGACCTAACGGCGCACCCTTAAGCTAAGCATCGGTTATTTTATCCCTAGTGGCAACATCACATCTACAATCTTAGAAGTTATTGTCACTCTCCCAGATTACCGGAGGCATGAACCCACTATCTTGCATAAATACTCACTCTTGGAGTTACAAACATCTACTTGGTCAAAGCATCTACTAGTAATGGAAAGCATGCAAGATCATAAATAACATATGAGATAGATTGATAATCAACTTGACATAGTATTCAATATTCATCGGATCCCAGTAAACACAACATGTAGCATTACAATAAGATGATCTTGATCATGATAGGCAGCTCACAAGATCTAAACATGATAGCATAAAGTGGAGAGACAACCATCTAGCTATTGCCATGGACCCGTAGTCCAAGGATGAACTACTCACGCATCACTCCGGAGGCAGGCATGGTGATGTAGAGCCCTCCGGTGATGATTCTCTTCTCTGGCAGGGTGCCAGGAAGAGCTTCTGAACCCTCCTGAGCTAGGGTTGACGGCGGCGGTGTCTCTGGAACTTTTCGTGGATAGGGGCTCGGGTCTTTAGGGTTTTCGCGTCGGGAGGAATAAATAGGCGAAATTGCGGCGGCTCCGGAGCCACGAGGGCCCCACACCTCCCCACGGCGCGGCAGGGGGGCCCGCACGGCCCCATGGTGTGGGTGCCACGTGGCCCTCCTCCATCTCTCCTCTGGACTCCGTCTTGGTGTTGGAAAATAGGATGTTCTGTCCAAGTTTCATCCAATTCCGAGAATATTTCCATACAAGCTTTTCTGGAATACAAAAACAGCAAAAAACAGGAACTGGCACTGTGGCATCTTGTTAATAGGTTAGTCCCAGAAAATGCATAAAAATACTATGAAGTATATATAAAACATGTAACAATTGGTATAATATCAACATGGAACATCAGAAATTATAGATACGTTTGAGACGTATCAGGGCCCGTCCAGACGCAAGCATGGCCATGGGATTTTTAACCTATGAGTGCATATCCTTCTGCCAGAATTATCTAAGAATCGAGAACCAGGATGTTGGTCTGCCCACTAGGACACACCTCGGCAGGCTCAATGGATTTGGTCACCGCGAGGGCTACCGCTCACTCTTTGTCGGCATTCATGGTAAAAAAGACGACCTCGATAGGGCTCACCGGGTCGCTCTACAACACTTAAAATTGACCGAACCTTGGGTGGAACAGCACAAAATCTTAATCGAACAGAATTACGTCGACCTGGGCCGGCCGAGGAAAGGGAGACGTAACCAGAGAGCACAACTCCAGCTTCATGCGTTGGTTCAAAAAAAGGCAACTGCTTCAAGCAGAGAGCATGACGCCATCTACGGAAGAAGAAAAACTCATATTCTCCTTATCACAGGGCCCCGGGCAGAACGTAAAGACCTATCAGTCGTACGACATCAGCGGTTTCAGATTCTGCACCGAGAAAAAGGACAGGTATAGCGAATATCAAAACTCAGGAGTAACTTTGCTATCCTACGCCGATGATGAGGCTACTGTCAAGGAAAGATTCTTCGGAAGGATCGAGGAGATATGGGACCTCAACTACTGTGGAGAGTCGGTGCTAATGTTCCGTGTGAGATGGGCCAAGGACGTCGTCAAAGAAGGCCGGTATTTCACCACCATGGTTATACCCGATGCCAAATCGAAGAACGCCTCCGCAAAAAATGAGCCATGGGTACTCGCTAGCCAAGTTGAGCAATGCTTCTTCATTACCGACCCGTCGAAGCTAGCCGTGTTGTCGTGAGGAGGGGCAAGAGGAGTATCATCAGAATGGAAGGAGACACCAACGAGGAAGACTTGGACAAGAACGGCGATCCGAAGATCGAGGAGGAGTTCGACAAGTACTTCGACATGCCGACTACTAGTAAACAAAGATGCAAGACATCCCTACCTACTAAAGGTTGTCCATTCACGCAAAGAAATCTCAAGGTGCCAGGCCTAAAGTATTCAACCGCGAAGAAGGGAAAAAAGAGAAGCTAGCTCGGAACCGGCCGGGACAAAGAAGACTTTTTTGGTGTATTAATTTGTGTGTGTGTGAGACAAGCATATATGTATATCATGAATAAAATAATGGTATACTAACAAAATGTGTGTATATTATTTTCTTTAAAATGTGTGTCGGTTCTTTTTTTAAATATAACCAAAAATATTTAAAATGTGTGTCGGTTCTTTAAAAAATAACCTAAAATGTGTGTGTACACATTTTAAATATAACAAAAAATGTGTATTTTAACAGATCTATCGACAAAATTCTGTGGCGCATTCCTACCTAGATGCGCCACAAAATCACGTAATTCTGTGGCGCATCCGAAAGGATGCGCCACAAAATCTGGTAATTCTGTGGCGCATCTAGTTAGGGATGCGCCACAAAATTCCTTCACTTAGCCATTTACGCGGGCGGGGAGTCCCCTTCCCCTTTCTTCCCCACATACAAATATTTCACCGCCGCACGCACGTCCGACGTCGCCGTCGACCACCACCGACGGCTGCCCTCCCCTCCTCCGTGCCGACGACCTCCCCTCCCCCGCCCCCGCCCAACCCCTCGCCGCGCGCGCCCACGCACACGCTCGGCGCCGCCGCGTGGCGCTCGGCCTCGAGCCGCCGCCGCCGGCGAAGGAAGCCGTCGCCACCGGCCTGCCACCTCGACACCGACGCCGCCGCCCTCAACACCGTCGCCCTCTCCATCCCCTCCCCGAGGTGCTGCTCCTCTCTTCCATCCCTCTCCCTCCCCTCCACACCTGCACATAAGGTGTTTGGTCAAATGCCAAACCCACAATTTTAGAAAAAATTGATGATTTGATTGTTGATTGCTTGCTGCAAGTACTCCCTCCGTTTTTTAATATAAGATGTTTTAGGTGTTGTACATATTGTATAGATACATACTAAAGTTAGTGAACATGCACACTAATACATGTCTACATACATTTGTGTACATGTGCATGTGGACAAATGCTAAAACATCTTATATTAAAAAACGGAGGGAGTAGTTGCTAATGCTTCTAGTTGGTGTTAGGAAAATTTTGGAGACCAAAAAAATTAAAAAAATTGCTGAGTTAAATATGGTCACTATTTAAACATGCCTACAAAAATGTCTTCATTTAAGGTTCTAGATGTATTCAAAAAATTATTTCTGGGGTTTATCATGAAATACTAACTTAGTACAAGAGATCCATGAGGGTTAATGTGAAATAGGATCAAGATTTGATGCTTTAGAAATGCTCCAAAGTTGGTACTTTTTAAAGGAAATGAAGATATATATGGATGTGAATTTTCTAGTTGCTCCATGTGATTTAAAACTTGTAATTATATAACTTTGTTTAGGTGATCATTTTGTTTAGGTTTAGGGCAATGCAATCTTTGTTAGCTATTTACATGTTGCAATTGTTGCTATTTACATGTCAATTGTTGCAATTCATTATATCCCCTTCCTCTTGTGTGTGCTAGGCAAGAAGACACCGGTAATCGATTTGTGAAATATTTAGAGGTACCTGGAGAGGTGTGCAGAGGTGCTTGTGTTTTGTGCTACCATGACCATCGTGTCGTGGTTATTTGTGTTCCGACAGTGTATGTGGATGTTGCCGGCCGGAGATGCCGGCAACATGATTTGTGAAATGTCTGCAGGTACCCATGAGAGGCCCTTGAGTTTGCCGGAACATCGGTTAACTTCCGTTCCGGTAAATTCGGGTTCTCCATATGTCCCTTTTTTTAGCAAAGGTCATGCGAAATTTTTCGTGAATTTTGTCATGACTTTGCTAAAAATAGGACATATGGGGTATTGCGAGTAATGCATGGGCCAAATGTTTATGGATGAAATGTCTACAGGTACCCATGAGGCCCTTGAGTTTACCGGAACGTCGGTTAACTTCCATTCCGGCAAATTCGGGTACTCCATATGTCCCTTTTTAGCAAAGGTCATGCCGAATTTTTTCGTGAATTTTTGCATGACTTTGCTAAAAATAGGACATATGGGGCATTTGCGACTAATGCATGGGCCGGGGTATCTTAGTACTTAATTAAGTGATTTTTTTCTTATATTTGGTGTACTAACTTCGACGTTTTTTTCTTATAGGTGCGAACATGGCTGACAATAACGAGGCCGGGGGTTCTCGAACAGGAGGCGAGAAACCGATAGAGGAAAATAGTATGATTCAGATAGTCATTGCACAGGCAGTGACAAAGATGCTCACGTCGCTCTTTCCTACCATCTGTGAGTCTGTCAGGGTTTGGATTGAGGGAGGAAAAAAAGGGCCTCCCCCAGTGATCAGCTTCGGCTCCAACAAGTACCCAATCAATGTGGCTACAGAAGATGCACCCCAGCATCCCCAGAGATAAAGAAAAAGAAGCACATGAAGAGAAGTAAGCCAACTCCTAAGACGACTATCCGGGGGTATGAAGACATGGTATCACCCCGTGCGGATGGCTTGACCCGAGTTCATGAAGCTGGTCAACCGATCCTGACTCCGGAGCTGCTCCGCCTCGCAGACGGATGCATGTTCTCTTTGCAAAATGCTATCTTGACGCTAGAGGGCAACCTTCTTAAAGAAGAGAATCCAAATTACCCGGTGTTCACTGTCAAGGTGCCAAAGGATTGGCCGACTTCGTCCATGAAGCCCCCGCGGATATGTTCTTCATATCGTACGAGGACTTCTTCAGGCTGTTTCACTATAGACGGCTGGACTATAACTTGGTCCGCCTATACGCGCTCAACCAGGTGATGAGGATCAGGAGAGATAATACCCCGTACGTCAAGGTAGTGGATCCCTACTACATGCGTGACAACCAGCTGGTGGAAGGATCAACGACACGGGTTATGGCCACGGAGTTCCTCCAGAGAATCATGATGAACAACCAGGATAAGAACAGCCTTCTTCTGCCTTTCTTTTCCGAGTAAGTACACATCCGGTCACCGCCGTCGTATCTTATGCTTTCTTATAGATTTCTTCTGTTGTTGATCCTTTCCAACATTCCGTTTCAATTGTGTTGAGCAGTGATGAGTACTGCATACTCATCGTCCTAAGCCCAAGGTGATCCGTTGCCACTTATTTTGACTCGGGGAGTCTTAAAGACTACACCAGAATAAAGAGTGTTCTCGATGAGGCTCTCGAGGGCTATGCCCAAAAGGGAGGCCACTTCCACAAAGAAAAGAATGGGGAACGTTTCACGAAGGACAACAAACACATTTTCTGGCATGGGACCGGGTTCCATTGCATCAAGCAGGCGCCTGGCAGCATGAAGGATGCCTTCTACGTCCTCCATCACATTAAAGCGTTTGTCCGGGATGCAGAGAAAACGAGGTGGCCATCTAGTCTCCAGCAATGGACCGAACTTAGGGGGGAAATCACCGATGCTGAGCTTAGAGAAGACTTCCATCGCATCCAGATGCAGTTATCGCAAATCATCGTGGAAGATGTCATGACAGCAGGGGGGTCCTTACACAATGCCATAGGTAGGATGTATTATAAAAGAAAGCCTTGCCTCACTCGATAGAAGTGCTTCTTTATTTTCTTTATTATAGACTTATCCACTTAATTAGATGAATAAATCATACTCTATTTATATTAGTAACCAAATATATATCCCAATCCATCTCCAGGGTTGTCTAAGTGGGAGATTGAAGAACGCCTAGCTCTGCAGAATGACAGCAGGACGTGGACGACGAAAGATGGCTACAAACCGTTCCCGGCGCCGCTCAAGAAGAAGGCTCAATCATACCGGCTTGGATCTATTTGATCCTAGTTTAGGCGGTGACAACTTCATTTGTACTAAGACTTGTGTGACATGAGATGAACTTTTGTACCCCAATTAAGACTTGTGCAATAATTTGGCACTTGTCACTATATGTATGTGTATCTTGGGCTCTAAGTGATGTGATGATATAGTATAATGTGTCTGTTTTCATATACCGTGTCAAAATATATTATTGTTTCTATTATTTATGTATAAATACTGTAATATACCTATATTTGTACAGCGCGAAGCAGTAAATTGTGAATACATATACAACTATTATGTGTCGCACTGGTTTGTAATTCTGTGGCGCACCCATTTTTGTGGCACACGCCACTGGGATGCGCCACTGAAAGTTATTCTGTGGCGCACGGACGGCGTGCTCCACAGAATTGTGATATTTCTGTGACGCTGATACCCGTAGATGTGATAGACTTCAGGAGCTACCAGCGTGAAAAAGTAAACGGGGTTAGGTTGAGACTCCAAGTGCAGAGTGTGTAGTAAGTGGAAGACGAGTTTTCCCCACGAGGGTGACTCGAGGGTTTAATATCGAACTCTCGGGGAATCAGTAGTGAAGATTTATCTTTCCTATCCTTCTTTTGGTTACCTCCAAAACAAAGTAAATGCAATGGTGGTAAATAAATATGCAAGGATGGTGGTAGCAATGATAAATGATATTTTTGGGTTTTTTATGATGAATGCAAGATGTAAAAGTGTTTTTGTATTTTCGGATTTTTAAATGGCAGAAAATGGAAAAGTGGTAAAAGTGGTTGGAAAGATGTTTCTTATGATTAAAAATGGACCGGGTTCATGGTTTCACAAATGCACTTTCTCTTTAATAAAGTGGTAGACAATGGAACACTAGAGTTGACATATGAGATTGCAACACAACAGTTTAATATCAAATTATAATTATATGGGCATCACGTCCTAACATAGAGACCTTTTGGTTATTAGTCTCTCTTATACTCCACCAAGATGCGAACTAAATCATAACACCTCAGTAATTAAGATAACTCAGAGTATAGCAATAAGTATCATGACATGAAGTTAAAATAAGAACATGCTAGATCTAGTCATGGAGTAGTGGCAATGGTCACACCCACATCTCCGGTAGCATGGTATTTCTTTTTATCCCTAGTGAGGCAACAAAGTAAGGTAGAGATACCCAAGTGGATCGCAGAACTTTCTCTCACGTTCACTGCACTAGCCACCCCCCGTTACTCCAACTAATGCACACGTTCCCCCTCACACGCTCTCATAAACATGCTTGATCATGACAAGTAAATAAGAACGGGGTACATAACATGCATCTACTTTCATAACTGAAACAAAACCATTGCAATCTCAAACATATATTAACTCATAAAAAGATCCACCACAAAGGTATTACATAGATAACAGTAATCATGTTCAGTAGCTCATACGGTACTAATTAGTGAAGCTCAAGAGAGAGAGATACATAAGTTACTTCCACAAACCCATAGTCCAGAGGTGGACTACTCCCTCTTCATCATGGAGACGGTGGAGAAGTCGTTGGAGAAGATGGAGACCGCGCCGGCAGCGCCCCGCCGGAGTTTTCCCCCTCCAATCTGCAGCTTCAAGTCTCTGTTTCGGTGTTTCTGTGTTTCTGCGGCGCTCCTTCCAGAGAACGTCGGGGGACTATTTTTATAGGACGTTTTAGGTCAAAACGGAGTCAGTGGAGGAAAGATCGATAGCAGCGGAGCTCCGAGGGCCAAAAGGGGGGTCCCACGCGGCCAGGTACTTGGGCCGCGTGGGCCCACTCATCTGGGCCCTCGGGCCTCCTCTCGTTTGCTCTCTTCGCTCCCATGCTTTGTTCCTTCCAAAAACTGATGCTCGTAAATTTTCAGGTCATTTGGACGTCGTTTGGTCCCTGAAACATTAAAATATAGAAATAGGGTTTTCTGCCTGCGCAGGGTTAATTCCATAAAAAATAGGAAACATGTCAAATATTACCAAAATCATTATAAAACAGTGATATAACCCTTATATGATGCAAATATGACATGGAATATAAGTAATATAGTGCAAAGTTCATGTATGCATTTTACGTGCATCAGACGCACGGACTGGGTGCGCCACAGAAATAATATTTTTGTGGCGAGCTTTCTGTGGCGCACCCACCATGCGCCACAGAAAGGGTTTTTGGTGCGCCACAGAAAGGCTTTTCTGTACTAGTGCCACTAGGCATAAAGAAAAAAGTTCCACCCTGTGCCAAAGCAGGCATCTTTCTTGGCTATCCTTCCTTTTGGCCAAGGATCTTGCATATATGATTCTTCTTTGAAACTTAGATTTTTGCACTTCCAGGAGTATCAGCGCTGCTTTGTCTCCAAATTCATGTCAAAGTTCATGTCAAAATGACACATATCCAACTGAAATAAATATTATTTCAATCATTCATTTATAAATATTCAGCTGATGTTGTATGAGCAGAAATAAAATCTCGCCAAGTAGTGAAATATTCTAGCCATGTATACGTGGATTGACAAAGAAGTTGTTCATCATGACGGTGTGTTCATCCTCGTATTTTCATAGACAACTTATTTATTGCATGTAAAGTCTCTTATGTATGGAATTTCCGTATATTAAACATGAATAAATGATTTGTGCTCCCCGATGTAAATATTACTATATGATGAAGCAGAAGTATTTTTGATGCTTCGAGAGATTATGCGGAGACTAATATGCACGGCTTCTCTATCAGTCTTCAGCATTTTTATTTAATTTCAATTATTGTTATCTATTTCTGATTTTGAAGCGAGGGTATGCTAAGGAAGAATTCAAACACCATGAACATTGGAGATGTACTAGCAACTGAAATAGGAATTTTCTTTTATAGCTAAAAAATAGATCTGAACTTTGTTTGCTGATCTAGTTTGATGGAACTCTTTCTTTGTTTTGTTAAATTTTGATATTAAACAATGTTAATGGTACAAAAAAAAAGAGGCTCGTGAGGGTTGCATTTAAACTTCACGCGAGGTACCTTAGTGTGAAAACAAGCTGTTTACTTGCCAACGAGAAAAATGTGTATAATTGAAGCGACCCTGGTCCTCACACAAGCAGCACTTCCTTTCCAAGAACGCGCACGTACGCACGCACAGCGCCACAAGCGCCATCCGTAATCCCATCATCATCACCAGTTCACCTTTGACATCGTGGCCTCTCCGTCCTCGTCCCGCACGAAACGGCACAGTGCGCGCGATAGCAAGGACCATTTGGCCTGCCCCGTCTCCGGCACCCATCATCATATCGCCGTCGACCGGTTCCACACCAGTTTCCACCACGCCTTCTCTTGTCCCTTTCTTCTTTTTCCCCGGCCCCGGAGCGGAAGAGCACGACGCCGCGCAGCATGCACTTCCCCGTAGGCCGTAGTAGAGGCCGGCCGCCTCCGGATTTCTCTCCGGGTATCCTGCCGCCGGTCGCTCGCTCTCCCTGCTCTGCTTTCTTTCTTTCCCCTGCCGCGCGCCAGCTCTTTATGTCCTGTGCAAGTGCATGTTTAACAGTGTCACTAGAGGAGTAGAGCATGGACGGGGCCTTTCGCGCCGACACCGGGTACCGGCAGACCCGGGTGATCGGGAGGGTGACGACGTCGCGCCAGGCATGCTACCACTAGCCCTGATGATGCAGTAGCAGCTCCCTCCGATGTAAGTAAGTAAATGCCCTAGTAGATGGGAACCGAATCCTGCTAGTTTCAACGAGCGGGACCGGTCGAGGCAGATCGTGCCCATGGATCGCCGGTTCCGCTCCGATGAACTTTTCAATGGTCTCTCTCGGCGCACGCGTTTCCATCCCACCAAACATGTTGAAACGAGACCCCCGCGCCAACAATCGCATTCCGGTTTCTTTCCCCGGCCGTAGTCATCACGGTTAAAGTGGCGCTGTCAACATGTACAATGATCCACACGCTGTGATTTTGTCGGCGAATGGGATGGTAGTTTTGATTCCCGAGCTCACATGTTACTGTCCAGATAAAATAATCGAAAAAATTAGATACCATTTAAAAACCCAAGAAAAAAATTCGCATTAAAACAATCTACTCTCTCCTTGGGCGACCTAGTGGCATCTTTCTACGAATTACACGCCATAGCTACCACCCTACTTTCTGCTTACATCTCGCATCTTCTCTCTCCCGTCTCTCGAGCCCATGGAACATGAGGATGACTCCAACGGGCCGACCCAAATAGACACGTGTTTTGTCTGTTTGGGTCGGCAAACGGACGCGCGTCTGGCCCACGTCCGCTCCTTTCTGACCACTGCGCCCAACGGGGCCGACACATTGAGTCCGCCGCGTCCAGGGTTTTGAGGGTTTTGGAGTATTTTGATCAATTTCACAAATTTGATCACATTTAATCATCTAAACAATCAAATAAAACATAGATTGACATAGTAAATCAACCATAGCATATTGTACCAAAAGAATATTAATATGCCGGCATACAACACCAAAATCCGGGCCTCATTGGCCATGTTTTTTCGGCCATCTAGGCCATGTTGTTTCGGCCATCTAGCCCATTGTTCAATGCCGGCATGCAACATTTCTAAAACGACCGAGAAGTGATCACTCTCGATCCATGTAGTACCTTTGCTTCTTGAGGTAGTAGGCCTTCTTCGTAGGAGTGAAGACCGAGAGATCCATGTCCATGATCCTGGCCTCCTCTTGGCGTAGGGCGAGCTCAAGGTCCTTACCCTTCACATCGGCCTCCTTGCCTCTTGCCTCTGCTTCCCGGGCTCTTGTCCGAGCATTTTCCTCTTCTATATCTAGCTTCTTCTTCTGCAATTCGAAGTAGAGCTTGGCAGCGACCTCTCTCTCTCTTGGCGTTCCTTTTCTCTCTTCTCCTCCTTCTTATCACATGACTTGTCCTTTTGGAGCTAGCCATTGGAGCTGGCCGCCGCAGTCATGGCCGCGGCCGCTCCCACGGGCGGTACCATTCCAATCAGGAGGAGGGCTGCGGTCGCGGCCCTGGACACGAGGTCAGATTCGTTGTCCTGGCCCTTCTGCTCGTCGGCCGCCTTCTTGGCGGCGGCGAGCCTTGTCCTCCTTCAACCTCCTCCTCCGGCGTGAGCTCCTTCTTTGGCTTCTTTGGAACTTCGGGCGCGAAATCGAGTTCGCGCTCCTCCTCAGTGGCTAGCAAAGTGGCGAACTTGGCGGCGGCAGCCATGGCTAGGGTAGGAGCTCGAATGGGGTTTGGGAGAGCGAAGTGTGGATTTTGCCTCTGATACGCGGGCCAGGGGTGGACTAGAGGAGGACACAATTGCGGTCCGCGCGCATCCGCGACCGACGCAAACCTGGCCCAAATTTGGGCCACGAATGGGTCGCGGCGGACAGGAGAACGGACGCGCGGTCCATTTGCGTCGCCCCGTTGGGCCGTGTTTTTGGCTCGCGCGGATGGGGACGGACGCGCGCGGACTCGATGCGTCGCTCCGTTGGAGTCATCCTGAGAAGACGGGATCGACCTAATCGTATCTTTCAACGAGTAACACGCCATAGCTACCACACTATTTTCTGCTTACATCTCGCATCTTCTCTCTCCCGTCTCTCGAGCCCATGGAACATGAGAACACGGGATCGACCTAATCGTATCTTTCAACGAGTAACACGCCATAGCTACCATTGAGCACTTTTTAATCGGCCAATTACTCCGTTCTGTAGCACGGTAAGGGACGATGCCCTGGTGTCTTCATAGGCCATCAATGCATAGCACGGTATCACACGGACCACCCGGATTGAAATCACAGACATAAATTTAACGTGCAGTATAATTTACGAGTGCAACGGACGGGTCATCACGTTGCCTGGCTGAGTAGGGACTTTTTTCCACACAATTGTCGTTTTCATGTCCAAATTGCAAGACCCAAAGACCCGTCCACTGCTTGGGTTAATCACCGTTCCGTTGACGATTTGAGCTCATATCTGACGCAACGTCGAGCTGAATTCCAACTTGTGAAGGTAAAAAATGCAGTCTCATGCACAGTTTGACTAAGATCTAATCTGTATTTTACTTTTTTACGAGAAAGATCTAATCTGTATTAGTATTGTTCAAGTGTATATATACGAGTATTATATTACAAACGGCCTGTTCTAAAACGTGTGAACAACTTTTAGATTCGACCATGACCGGCATGGTCAGTCGCCAGCGACCGGCGAGACGGCGAATTCACATTTGTTCTGCGGCGTGCCGGATGGTCACACCAGTTGGATGCTTTCAGGAGGCCAACGGAGCACGTATCCGTGGCGGATGCCACTCGTACAAAACAACACATTGGAAGCGGGTCAAAACCCTTAACGGAAACGGAGAAAGAGTCTGTGTCCCTATCTCCGCTGCTGATGTCGTTTCCAATATATTTGGCAACAGACATAATATATAACCGTTGTCGCTGAAGGGCGGTGATCCGCTTGAGAACCTCCCCCGGAATGCCAAGAGAGGTGAGGTGATATATGGCTTGAGAGGTGAGGACCGAGCACACAAGCACAAGCCGCCCACAGTCATGTTGACATTTTTCTAAGTGCCCGTTGCAATCTTCCCGACAATTTTATCTTCAAGCGGTCGAAAGTCAATTGTACTGATGCTAAGAGGTAGGCCAAGGTATCTCGAAGAATATCATGTTGATCAAACCCCTCACAACGAATGGAGCAGCCGAACTTTTGTGACAATTGGCGGTTAAACCGATGATCTCTCCAAAAGAGGTGAGAGTGGAGACAAGGAATTGGATATATCCTCTTTGAAGAAGAAAAGATCAGCTCTAGCTCTAGCAAACGGTTAATTGACATCATAATCGGCAGGCACTGATACGTCTCAAACGTATCTATAATTTTTGATGTTCCATGCTGTTATTATATCAATTGTTACATGTTTTGGCTACACTTCATATCATTTTTATGCATTTTCTGAGACTAACCTATTAACAAGATGCCACAGTGTCAGTTCCCTGTTTTCTGCTGTTTTTGGTTTCAGAAAATCTATTAAGAAAATATTCTCGAAATTGGACGAAACAAAAGACATCGTCAATAATATCACGAGGAGATCACGGAGTCCAAAGGGGAGTCGGAGCAGACCCACCAGGGGGCCACGCCACACTAGGGCGCGGCCCAGGGTGGGCCCACGCCCCCCTATGGCGTGGTGGCCCCCCTCAGCCACCGACGCCGCCTCTTCGCTATATATTCTCCGCGACGCGAAAACCCTATTACGGTCGATCATATTCCACGAAAAGTTCCGTCGCGGTCGTCATCGTCAATCTCAGATCGGAGGAGTTCTGAAGCTCTTCCCGGCACCCTGCCGGAGGGGAGATCATCACCGGAGGGCTCTACATCACCATGCCTGCCTCCGGAGTGATGTGTGAGTAGTCCACCCTTGGACTACGGGTCCATAGCAGTAGCTAGATGGTTGTCTCTCTACCTTGTGCTTCCATGTTTAGATCTTGTGAGCTGCCTAACATGATCAAGATCATCTTATTGTAATGCTAGATGTTGTGTTTGCTGGGATCCGATGAATATTGATACCATGTTTATTCAAGTTGTTTATCTATGTGCTCTTGATATTGCACGCTCTCCGTTGCTAGTAGATGCTTTGGCCAAGTAGATGCTTGTGACTCCAAGAGGGGTATTTATGCTCGATAGTGGGTTCAGTCTCTAGATATCTGGATCAGTGACAGAAAGGTCTCTACTAGGGATAAAACATTGGTGCAGTGTCCAAGGGCACTTGTATTGATTACATTACACACTTTACTTCATGCAATAATCTGTTGTTAGCAACTTAATACTGAATGGGATGCGGATGCTGCCTTGAAGGTGGATTATTTATGCATAGATGCTGTTGGAATAACGGTCTATGTACTTTGTTGTAATGCCTAACTAGATTTCATAGTAGACATCTTGGCATGTATTGCATTGTTATGCCCTCTCTATTTATCAATTGCCCAGCTGTAATTTGTTTACCCAACATGCTAGTTATCTGTTCTGAGAGAGACACCACTAGTGAACTGTGGACCCTGGTCCAATTTCTTCATACTGTTTACACAACCTACTGCAATCATCTGTTTCCTGTTACTTGCTATTTTTCTTGCTGTTTTCCACACCATACGTTTAACTCTTTGTTTCTACAAGACCGGAGAGATTGACAACCTCTCTGTTTCGTGTTGGGCAAAATTCTGGTTTGTGTCTGTGCAGATTTCACGTTGATGCAAGCTCCCTAGCGCCATGGGGAGTCAACATCAACAACCTTCCGATAGATCATCAAGTCCTACTGGATTGATAACCTTGGGTAGATTATTCAAGGGAAAACTTCTGCTGTCTACATCATAACCTTCCTCTTGGGGTTCACCAACATGTAGCCATCAAGCTGTTTTCTGGCGCCGTTGCCGGGGACTTGGAGGCTATTGGAAAGGGGAGTCTCTCAGTTCCAATCTCTTTACTTTGTTTTTTGTCTTGTTTTAGTTTTGTTTTGCTTGCTGTTAAAAATCAAAAACCCAAAAAAAAATTAAATTCCTGCATCTAGTTTATTTCGGTTTGCTCATCATGTCTGGTTCTTCTTATTTTGTTTCATCTCCTAAGGTTAAGGTTCGAACTTTTAAGCAACAAGGGGGAGAAAGTTAAAAAAATGCTTGGTACACCCCTCTTGTTGTGAATTATGATTTATCTGAAGCTTTTGGGAACCTTGATGTTTCTGGTCTTGACAATACTTGATGCATCTCTTCATGCCTAGCTCAAAGGCATTAAAGAAAAGCACTTCTGGGAGATAACCCATGTTTTTATTTGCTGTTTTATTTTTGTTTTCTTGAGTCAAGGATGCTTGTTTACCTCTGTAGCAACTCCTTTGTATCTTTATTTGCTGTTTTGTTGTGCCAAGGAGAGTTACTAATGCAAAGTTGGTTTTTATTTTCGGGACTGCATTGGGACAGATTGCTGTTCGTCACCGTTTAATTCAGTAGAAAATCAGAAAAAATCGAAAAATGCTGAAATTTTTGTGCATGTTCCTGATGATGTTACGCAACTTTCATTATTTCAAAAGTTTTTCATCTGAGCATCGTAAGTGCCTCGAAAAAATTCGTCATTACAGACTGTTCTGGTTTGACAGATTCTGTCTTTTATTTTGCATTCTCTCTTTTACAAGTTTTTAAGTGGTTTCTTTTCGTGTAAAAGTGCCCACTTGAGCCTAGTAACAGTGGCTAATGTTTAAAATAGTTGGCTTGTGAGTTTGTCTTTGCTAGAACTTTGAAGTATTATCTTTTAGTGCACTAACCTGCTAATGAGAAAAGCTGTTAAGTTTTGGTGTGAAGGAAGTTTTCAAGTGTTGATAGAGGAGAATGATATTACATGATCAAGAAGAGTGAAGAGCTTAAGCTTGGGGAGGCTTACCTCCCCAGCATATTTCAAGAAGACTCAAGCATCTAAGCTTGGGGATGCCCAAGGCATCCCCTTCTTCATCTACAAATTATCAGGTCATCTCTAATGGTGCTATATTTTTATTGCTTCATACTAGTGTACTCTTCCTTGGAGCGTCAGTGTGTTTTTGTTTTCAGTTTGTTTTGTTTTGTTTTGTTTGCTGTGCTATACTTGTTGGATCCTAGCATTCATGTTTGGGAGAGAGACACGCTCCACTTTTTCATTAGAATACTCTTGTGCTTCACTTATACTTGTTGAGTATTCCTGTCTAGTTGCTGTTATTGCTGTTAGCTCTCAGTTTTTCATGTATCTCTTGTTAGAGCTTTCAGTTTCTTTTGAAGAAAGTACTCTCTTGCTTCACTTATATCTGTTTGGAGAGTTGTCAAATAAGTTGATTGGTGTTTGGTTGGACCAGAAAAATGCTATGCATGTGGTAGTGGTATAAAATGCTTACATGAATCTTTTTAGATCGTTGTCTTGAGTAATTTGATGCTTGCCAATTGTTTTGAGCTGTCAAGTAATTAATGTTTAAGCTTGTGCATCATGTAAGTAATGGCTATTAATGAAGAACTACTATAAGGATTTTCTGCTATAATAATCTGTTGCATAATTGGAAGTCCATAGTAGTCTAGATAATTTTTGGATGAAGGCTATGTGTTAACAAGGAAGACAGTGGGAGTCTATGGTTCGTCAAACCTTGTGTTTTATGTACACTCTTGCTATTCCAGTTGATAATGATGTTTGCTTATAATAACCTTGCTAGCCTAAACTCTGTACTAAGAGGGAATGCTTCTTGTACATCCAAAACCTTGAGCCAAATCCATGCCACCTGTGTCCACCATACCTACCTATTATGTGGTGTTTTCACCATTCCAAGTAAATTTCTTCATGTGCTATCTACTAACTACTCAAAACAATTATCCTTTTTGTGTCACTACTTGAAAAGCTCATAAGGACGTAGTAGTGAGATTTGTCATCTTCCATGCTAATTAATTTACAAGGATTGGCAGCTTCATCTGCTTCTCCACCTTTTATTTTGCATTAAAGAGCTGGTTAGTCCACCCTATAAATAAATAAATAGACACTCCTCCATGGTGAATGTTGGTGGGCACCCGAGGATTCGGTTAGCCATGGTTTGTGGAAAGTAAATGGTTGGGAGGAGTGTCACCAATAAGTGCTTGTTACAAGTGCAGTCCTAAAAACTCTCGGAACCGCTCTAAAAGTTAGTTAGCCATGGAAGATGACAAGTACCTGCTATTTGATTTGTTGACACCTGTATACACCATTACCTTACAAAACAATATTTTATGCTCTCTATATGCCTTCGGGAACTACAGCTCTAGCACATGATGTTAATCCCTGCTTCCCTCTGCGAAGGGCCATTCTTTTACTTTTATGTTGAGTCAGTTTTCCCACTTCTTTCTGTCTACTTAAGCAAACATCATTGTCAACTCCAGTATAACAGTTTTTACATAACTTTGTGTTTGGTTGATCATATTCTTTGCATTGACATTATCTATATGATATACATGTTGAAAGTTGAAGCAAAAGCTGAAGCTATTATCTTCCTTTGTGTTGATACAAACACTTTCATGTTGAGAATTATTGCTGCTGTGAGCTAACTATTATGTTAGACTATTATATCTCTAAATGTTTTATAGTGTTATTCATGAAAGTTTGCACTTGTGTGATCACTTATGTTTACTCTTTATTTACTTGCTTGCAAACTATAGACCATTGGCTTGGATCACTTCATTCAGATCATGTGCATTACATTGTTATTTGATCAAAGATTGTGTTGGTAGCATGTCACTTCAAAAATTATCTGTTTTTATCGTTTACCTACTCGAGGACGAGCAGGAACTAAGCTTGGGGATGCTTGATACGTCTCAAACGTATCTATAATTTTTGATGTTCCATGCTGTTATTATATCAATTGCTACATGTTTTGGTTACACTTTATATCATTTTTATGCATTTTCTGGGACTAACCTATTAACAAGATGCCACAGTGCCAGTTCCCTGTTTTCTGCTGTTTTTGGTTTCAGAAAATCTATTAAGGAAATATTCTCGGAATTGGACGAAACAAAAGACATCGTCAATAATATCACGAGGAGATCACGGAGTCCAAAGGGGAGTCGGAGCAGACCCACCAGGGGGCCACGCCACACTAGGGCGCGGCCCAGGGTGGGCCCGCGCCCCCTATGGCGTGGTGGCCCCCCTCGGCCACCGACGCCGCCTCTTCGCCTATATATTCTCCGCGACGCGAAAACCCTATTACGGTCGATCATATTCCACGAAAAGTTCCGTCGCGGCCGTCATCGTCAATCTCAGATCGGAGGAGTTCTGAAGCTCTTCCCGGCACCCTGCCGGAGGGGAGATCATCACCGGAGGGCTCTACATCACCATGCCTGCCTCCGGAGTGATGCGTGAGTAGTCCACCCCTGGACTACGGGTCCATAGCAGTAGCTAGATGGTTGTCTCTCTACCTTGTGCCTCCATGTTTAGATCTTGTGAGCTGCCTAACATGATCAAGATCATCTTATTGTAATGCTAGATGTTGTGTTTGCTGGGATCCGATGAATATTGATACCATGTTTATTCAAGTTGTTTATCTATGTGCTCTTGATCTTGCATGCTCTCCGTTGCTAGTAGATGCTTTGGCCAAGTAGATGCTTGTGACTCCAAGAGGGGGTATTTATGCTCGATAGTGGGTTCAGTCTCTAGATATCTGGATCAGTGACAGAAAGGTCTAAGATGGTAGATGTGCTGTTGCTACTAGGGATAAAACATTGGTGCAGTGTCCAAGGGCACTTGTATTGATTACATTACACACTTTACTTCATGCAATAATCTGTTGTTAGCAACTTAATACTGAATGGATGCGGATGCTGCCTTGAAGGTGGATTATTTAGGCATAGATGCGTTGGAATAACGGTCTATGTACTTTGTTGTAATGCCCAACTAGATTTCATAGTAGACATCTTGGCATGTATTGCATTGTTATGCCCTCTCTATTTGTCAATTGCCCAGCTGTAATTTGTTTACCCAACATGCTAGTTATCTGTTCTGAGAGAGACACCACTAGTGAACTGTGGACCCTGGTCCAATTTCCTCATACTGTTTACACAACCTGCTGCAATCATCTGTTTCCTGTTACTTGCTGTTTTTCCTGCTGTTTTCCACACCATACGTTTAACTCTTTGTTTCTGCAAGACCGGAGAGATTGACAACCTCTCTGTTTCGTGTTGGGCAAAGTTCTGGTTTGTGTCTGTGCAGATTCCACGTTGGTGCAAGCTCCCTAGCGCCAGGGGGTCAACATCAACAACCTTCCGATAGATCGTCAAGTCCTACTGGATTGATAACCTTGGGTAGATTATTCAAGGGAAAACTTCTGCTGTCTACATCATAACCTTCCTCTTGGGGTTCACCAACACGTAGCCATCAGGCACCATGCGGCCCTTTTTGGTGGGCGCAATTACGCAACCGTCGCACCGGTTGTCAACGAACAAATCTTCTGAACTCAATTCTTAGACTAGCCATAGTGGGAGTATCATAGGTAGTATCATGCATGCCACGTTGGCAAAAAAGATTACGTATCACTGCAATTAATGATGACAGAGGTGATGGTGGTATCATAGGTACTCCCTCCATTCCAGTTTATGGGATGCAATTCCAAAACCAGATTTTTCCAAGAATAAACAACAATTAGTATTAACTAAGAGCAGTTAATGTTGGGTTTTGGCATTTCCCAAGAACAATATGAAAATCGATTGGGTTTGGCCTTTCCATAATTAATGTTGGCATTAAATATGAGAGTAATAATTGGATGAAATATTGGGAAGATAGATTTTGCATTACCAATCTCCATTCACCTAGGTCCCAGAGATTTGTCAAATGTATCCTATAAACCGGAATGGAGGGAGTAGATACCGTAACATAACGGATTCCAAGACAAGATGAGTGTGCATGCTAATAAATACACTGTTATATGATACCACATATATGTTACTACTCACTATGAAAGTAGTAACATAGACTAGTATCATATGTATGATACTATTTTTTGCATGAAACTCAGGAGCTTTATTACTTAACCAGAAGGTTCTTACAATCAACCAGCAAACTAGAAACCAAAAAATCTGGGCTTGACTCAAGCCAACTCTCAGTTCTATCAAGCGTACAAGCACGCCTCGCACACAAATGTGCCAGATTGTTATTCAAACGATTAACATGCTTAACTGAAAAAGACGCAAACACCGAAGATAACTCCTCCACTTCCTTCAGAATAGGCTCGGCAATGGACCTGCCATCACCGCGCGACGACCAGAGGTTAACGACCTCTAAACAATCCGTCTCTATGACAACATGCGAGAATCCCCTCAGCTGGGCAAATATTGCACCTTCTCGCACTGCTAACAAATCCGCTATGAAGGCATCAGTCACTCCATGGAGCGGTTTACACCAGGCACCCAACACTTCGAGGTGTGATCGCGCCACACCTCCCGCACCTCCTGTGTAAATATCAACCGCTAGGGCTCCATCGGTGTTAATTTTGACCCAACCTGGGTCAGGGGGCCTCCAGCATTGGCCCTGCACCAGTTTCCTCGTGCATGCCGTTAATTCCATCAATGCCAATGTCTCCTGAACATATTTGATTGCTTGCTTCGGATCATATGCCTCCTGGTCATGATGCCATTTATTTCTTGATGACCAGATTGCATGCATGATGGAAATAATAATACACTTATCATCCTTGGGAACAATATCACCCATCAGAATGTCCTTTGTCCAAGCACTACTAGAAACGAGACCTTTAGTCTAGGGCCGATTTTGTCTCTAGTCCCGGGTGTCTTACGACCCGAGACTAGAGGGGGGCACTAGTCCAGGGTCAAAAAAATTCTACTGGTCCCGGGTCGTGAGGGGGCTCTAGTCCCGGGTCGTATTACGACCCGGGACTAAAGGCGCGTGGCAGGGCTGCCGCAGGGCGTGGGCCACGCGAGAACCTCTAGTCCCGGGTTGTATTACAACCCGGGACTAGAGGTGTAGCTTTTGTCCCGGGTCGTGGTACAACTCGGGAACCAATGCTCTTCCCCCACGAGACCAGTCCTCTGCATATATATTGCATCGCCCCTGCTCGTTTAACATGAAATAATTCATATCTTTAAATCCGTAAATCAAAATTGAACACATAAAATGTCTAAATCGATTAGAAAAATGAGAGGAATCCAAATTTAACAATTATATAATCTTTTACATCACAAGAACTCATTTAAATAGGATAAATTACTTTCGAAAAATCAGCACAAACTCATTTAACTAGACAAAATTATGTTGAAATCAAGAAATCCTAATAATTGAGGATATTCATAAATTGTGGATTACTCTTTGTGAAATTATATGGGTGTCATTTTGCACCATATCTTTTTTTAGAGGTTTTTTAATTTATTTGATTGTTTTCAAAAAGCGGTCAAAATGACCACCATAACTCTTATCGAAGAGGTCTAGGGTTTCACTGAAGCGGGGCTCCGGAGTGTTGGAAACCGCACCAAAATCTAGCTGGTTCCATATCATATGTATATAATTGTTTGGGTGTTGTAAATGTCTAATATCCTACTCCGGTGTGTGACCGGCTTCACCGGCTTTACTTTCTCTCTAGTAAGTTTGTGCACTTATAGCTAAAAATTCCCACTTCGGATGAACGGAGGGAATCTTTGCAAGATTTGAATGGATCTTAATTTTTTATGTTCCTATGTCCTAACCTAACACAACCATGCTATAGGATACCTTTTTAGGGGGTATTCACTTTATTTGATTTTGTTTAAAAAAGATCAAAATGGCCGCCATGACTATTCATCGAAAGAGGTCAAATTTTCTAACTATCAATATTTCTGTGATGCAAAAGATGATATGTATAGCACATTTGAATTCCTCTCATTTTTCTAATCAACTTGGACATTTTATTTGTCAAATTTTGATTTCCGGATTTAAAGATATGAATTCTTCCATATTAAATGTAAAAATATAAAGTAAAATTCATTTTATTATTATTTATTCAAGATATACTATTACATAATCATTATTACTTATTCAAACAAAGTTTTAAAATTTAAACAATAAAAAGGTGTAACATCGTAACCGAGGGGTTAATATAATTGATAAGATACTAATATCAGTAAGTTCTCATTTCTCATTTGGAAGCTAACATGAAAGGAACTCAAAAGTTAAGCATGCTGGGACTAGAGCAGTCTGAGGATGGGTGACCCAATGAGAAGTTTGACCAGAACAATTACTTTGACCTAAGATTAATTGTATAATTCGAGATTGAATGAGTGGCTAAGTGAAAAGTTTCGGAATAGAATTAAAATAACACGAGACTAAAAAAAGAATCAGAATTCTTTTTTTTCCGGGTTGGTAACCTTTAGTCCCGGGTGGTAACACCACCCGGGACTAAAGGTCCTCCGGCCCAGCAGCTAGACGATAGCCACGTGAAGCACCTTTAGTACCGGGTCGTAACTCACCCGGGACTAAAGGGTGGATGCCTCTAGTCCCGGTTGGCATGTACCGGATGTCCATCCGGTCCCAAAGGACTCTACCACCCGGGACTAAAGGCCCTATTTCCACGAGTGAAGTCATCGGATGTAATTTTGGAAGAATAACTTCCAAGCGCTCCTTCGCTTCTCTCCAAAAAACCTGTGCATGAGAACATGTGATCAAAGCATGTCTCAGATCCTCGTCTGTTGCCATGCAAATATCACAGCGCCCCAGCTCCTTAATATGCCGGTGCTTCAGCGTGGTAGCATCAGGTAAAATACCTCTCAATACTCGCCACCAGAAAATACGTACTTTCGGTACCACCTTTAGTTTCCACAACGTTGTCCACATCTGTGTGTTTGCCGATGAAGTTTCTGCCACCGACCCTTCTTCTAGAGTTACAAACTCTTTCTGAATCATGAGAGCTCTGAATCATGAGAGCTCGGTAAGCCGATTTTACAGAGTGGACACCCGTCCTTTCCAAATCCCAAGCCAGGAAATCCTCTCCACCCGCCGCCCTTAGGGGAATATTTAGTATAGCGTCGGCGTCCGGTGCCAGAAAATTAGTATTAACTAAGAGCAGTTAATGTTGGGTTTTGGCATTTCCCAAGAACAATATGAAAATCGATTGGGTTTGGCCTTTCCATAATTAATGTTGGTATTAAATATGAGAGTGATAATTGGATGAAATATTGGGAAGATAGATTTTGCATTACCAATCTCCATTCACCTAGGTCTCAGAGATTTGTCAAATGTATCCTATAAACCGGAATGGAGGGAGTAGATATCGTAACATAACAGATTCCAAGACAAGATGAGTGTGCATGCTAATAAATACACTGTTATATGATACCACATATATGTTACAACTCACTATGAAAGTAGTAACCTATACTAGTATCATATGTATGATACTAGTGTATGATACTTCCCACTATGGCTAACCTTTGATGATGAAATATTTTTAAAATTATTATGAGTAGGGACGATGTCCTGGTGTCTTTATTTATAGGCCATCAATGCATTGCACGGTATCTCACGGACCACCCGGACTGAAACCACAGACGACAAATATAACGTGCAGTATAATTTACGAGTGCAACGGACTGCCAGTAGGACGAGGTTTTACCACACTGTTGTCGTTTTCATGTCCACTTCTGGGTTAATTAATCACCGTGCCGTTGACCACCCGAGCTCGAATCGGACGCATGTCGAGCTGAATTCGAATTCCCGGTGGTAAAATATGCAGAGTCTCACGTACAGTATCTGAGTATCATACAAGCATGTACGGAGTATGATATTACAAACGGCCTGTTCTAAAACGTGTGAAGATCTTGTAGTTTCGGAGTAAGCCGAATTGACCGTGACCGGCGAGGTCAGTCAGTCGCCGGCGACCGGCGTGCGAGACGGCGAATTCACAATGGCTCCAAGCACAGCGGCTGCCCCTGGTCACACCAGTTGGATGCTTCGATCTAACCCTTTTCCACGGCGCCCGCCCCGGGGCGCCATGCTCTTCTATACAACGCCGCGGATCAAGACGTCGTTGTCCTCGCCACGTCCAAGGAGGCCCACAAAAAGCAAGTACGGCGCCCCGGCCGAGGGTGCCATGGTTTTTTTCTTCTTAGGTGGTATAGGATATATGGGCTTCGGGATATCTTTGGTACACATAGTTTGTGCTAGCCTAGTGGTTCGACTGTGTGCTCGGTGCTTTCCTTCTCTAGGTCTTGAGTTCGAATCTCTTTACAACATACTAGTTGAATTTGGCGTGCCGTCCTTGATGTTTTTTTAAGTATATATATTTTTTGTTAACTAAAATGTTAGCTAAATTGGTATGTTGGAACATGTTTTTATTCTGTCATGAATAGGTAGTATTTTTTTTTGCATTTCGGATATATTGTATATAATATTCAAATATTCAGTGGATTGAAATACATTATTCAAATATTCAGTGGATCGAAATGGTTAATCATGTTTGCGTTTCGACGTCAATTTTTAAGTGAAATCAGGAAAATCCATTTGAATTTGATCCTACATTTGCGGAATGTTCGTTCGTATGGTGTTGAAATATTGGCCAAAATGAAATGTTGTAATATTTTTGTAATTTGAGATGAGTATTTTTTTGAGCATTTGCGTTATATTTTTGTGGACCATCAGAATATTAAGCAATTGGAAATGTCTGAAAATGTTGGTACGTTGACTTAAATAGTTCACTTTTTTTTGTGAGCATGTTGGTACATGTAAAATCCAAATGGTTGGAAAATGTTTCTATTTTTTTGTCAGTAGTTAGTTGTTTTTTTTTTGGCATTTGTGTTATATTTTGTGGAATATCGGAATATTAAGCAATTGGAAATGTCTGAAAATGCTGCTGTGTTGACTTAAATAGTTCACATTTATTTTTTTGTGAGCATGTTGGCACATATAAAACCGAAATGGTTGGAAAATGTTTCTATTTTTTTATCAGTAGATAGTTGAAGTCCATCTGTGGGAAACGCACATTTATTCAGTTGAATTTCATGTAATTAGAGGGAGTGCATATTATTTCTAAATATTTACCAATTTAAAATGTTTAATTTGAGATCACAGCTAGAGGAAGTGCATTATGTGAGCATTTAATATATGTAACTCCACGTAATTAGAGGTAGGGAGTTTTCTGTGTTAGTGTTCATATATTTGCTATATTTGTGAATACTTGGGGAAGAAACTTTGTTTTTGGAAATGTACATGCTCAAAAGGTGTTTATATTTAAACGTTTTGATTTTTGGAAGAAGAAGTTTACCTCTACAATTTTTGTTTCTAATCTGCTTAAATAGGGTAGGCCCACATGTCGGAAATTTAACAGTTACCCAAATTGTTTTTGAAAAGAAAAAAATATGATATATCGTAGAGTATGTCCAATCTTAAAGCAAGTTGGAAGGTTTGAAAATGTTTATGTCTGTTTGTCAATTTGTAATCTAAGTCCATAATGGGTGCGAAAGATCATTTGTCAAACTGAATTTCATAATTAGGGAGTTTGTTTTGTGAAATTCAACTCCATCTATTTGTCCATATAATTGGAGCAAGTGTTTTTCTTTCCGTATTTTTAAATTTTGGCCGAATTAAATTGTTTTCGTGCATATAGTGTAGATTTTTGTGGCGTTGGCACGGCGCGTCTTTACTGAATTCTGTGGACACTTGTTAGTTTGTATTTTTTTCATAAATTTGTAAAATGACTTCATAGTTAGAGAATATGTATTTGTTGTAGTTCGAAATGGCAAAATCCATTGAAATTTGATCTGTAGAGTATCTCCAAGTATGCAGCGATTTAAATTGTTTATTTTTTTTTATTATTTCGCCATAAATTTTCATTTTAACTACGTAGTTAGATAATGCACGGTATGAGTATTTATTAAATTGAAATACATGTAATATGAAGAAGTGCATTTGGATGCTTTTTCCAATATTAAGCAATTTGGAATGTTGGAAGTTGTTTGTATTCTGGCAAAAAATAGTTGCCATTTAATTTTGTGAGCATGTTGATATATTTTAGAGTGTGTCAAATTCTTAAGCAAATTGGAATGTGCAAAAAAAAAAACTATGTAATTTGAGGAAGTGCATTTGGATGTTTTCCAAATATTAGACAACTTGAAATGTCTGAATATGTTTATATGCTGACTCAAATAGTTCACATTTTTTTTGTGAGCATGTTGGTACATTTCAAATAGAAATGTTTGGAAAATGTTTCTATTTTCTTGTCAATAGTCATTTGAAATTGATCCGTGGGGATACACGTTTATTCAATTGAAGTCGATCTGTGGGGATACACATTTATTCAATTGAATTTCATAATTAGAGAAGTTTTTTAAATTGGAGAGTACATATAAATAGAAGTGGTGCATATTACTTGTAAATAGTTACCGATTTGAAATGTTTAATTTGAGTTCACAATTAGAGGAAATGCATTGTGTGAGCAATTAATATGTTTAACTCCATGTAATTAGAGGAAGTGCAATTAAATTTTATCCGAATATTCGCCAGTTGAAAATATTAAAACATGTTTGTTTTTCTCCATACATTTTTAGCATTTGTTTATCTGAGCATGTTGATATATTCTAGAGTAGTAAGCACTTTTTTATGGGGATCTTGATGTATTTTAGGGTAGTTCGAATAGTCAGCTAATTGTTTTGGTGGAATGTGTATTTATGTTGCAATAAGCATTTGATTGAACTACATAAGTAAAGGAAATGCATTGCGTGAGTATATATTAATTTTAACTTCACATAATAAGAGGAAATGTATGTAGTTTGTCTTTGATAGTTTACCAATTTGAAATGTTCAAATATGTTTGCATTCTGCTACAAAAAGTTGGCTCTTTTTTTTTTATCATTCTGAAATGTTGTTGACATTTTGTCTATGATGGGTAGATATAAAGAGTTTGATTTTGTAACACTTGTCATTTCTTTGAATTTGTTTACATAAAACGGTCTGTATTATTTGGAATTTTGAAGGTTTGAAATATTTCGGAGAAGGTTCCAAAGTATATGTAATGAGTATCTTTTGTTTTTTTATAATTTGTTAGAAATTGTTATGAATTGAGTATTTTGAAAGGGGACTTTGAAATTTATACTTTTCTGACTGACGCGAAGGTGTCCACATTGAAATGTACTGAAATTTAGAAAATGTTTGCATCTTGACCAATTACACCTTTCCTAATTTAAAATTTGTTTAAATTTTTTTGAGAACATCGTGGTATGGAAAATTCAAGTTTGGGAATATGCGTGTCAAAAATTGTTTAGTTTTGTATGTAATGAAATTTAGGAGAAATTTTGGACTTTAATGTTAATTAAATTTCGGTCTTTAAGATACTGTTGTGTGGAAAATTCAAATTTGGAATTTTGTGAGTCAAGATTTGTTTAGTTTTGAATATATATATATATATATATATATATATATATATATGAAATTTGGGAGAACCCTGCATTTTTAAATTTAATAAAATTTCAGAGTTTAGAAAGAAGCAGGGGCAAACAAAGGGGTAAAAAAAAAGAAGAAAGGGCCGAGCTGGCAGCAGCCAGCCCGACCCAACAGCGGCCCAGCTGGCTGGCCCACCCCAGCCGCGACGTCACGCTGGCGTCATCGGCGTCTGGGCTCTGCCGCGGCGGGGCGGAGCTCGCCGGCGGCGCGCCGCTGCGTTCCAGGACGCGAGCCTGGGCGCGAACGACGCGCACGGACGCAGGGCGTCCGTAGCTGGCGGCGCCGCCTATCCTAAGTCGCCGGAACGGCGCCGGCGACGCGCGGAAGCGGCGGCGGCCAGCGGCACGGCGGCGTCGATCCCGGTGTGGCCGCTGCGCCCCAGGACGCGATCCGCGGGGAGGAGGTGGAGGGCGGCGCGGCGGAGCCCTCCGTGGCCGTGGATTTGGCCGTAGAGGTGCGAGGCGGCGGCGATGAGCGGCGGCGTCGCGGGAGAGAGAGAGAGGAAGAAGGAGGGAGACCGTGTTCTGCTGTTGTTTTTGCAAAAAAGTCCCTGTTGTTTTCGGAATTCACGGTTAGGTCCTTGCAGGCGTTTTGTTCTCGTGAAACTATGGACTGCGGGTTTGTTTTCTGGGTTTGTTAAGGGGTTTTTTGCAAATCCGTCACGGATGCGTTCTCTGAGCCGTGCGATCGGCAGCGGACGTCCGGGATCGAGCGCTGGTGAACACTGTAGATTTTCTACAGTAGCTACTGTAGATATCTACAGTAGACGTTCGCGGAGAACGCGCGGATTTGCACAGCTTTAATATAGTTAGTAATATGCCAATTCTTTTTACCAATTTGTTTTTATGTTTTTTGTTTTTCACTTGTGCAACATATATATGCAGTTTATGTTTTACGAAATATGTGCAGGGCTCTCCATACACATCCCGATCGCCCGGGTCTGCCGGTACCCGGTGTCCGCGGGAAAGGCCCCGTCCATGGCTCTACTCCCCTAGCTCCACTGTTGTTTCACTTGCACATGAGTAGAGAAAAGCTGGGTCGGGATGTGTAGGGTGACGACGTCGCGCCCGTGCCGATGGACTTTCCACGCGCGCCGTCGCCGGTTCCGCTCCGATGAACTTTTCAATGGTCACGGCACGCGTTTCCCTCCCACCCAACAATCGCTTTCTAGTTGGTTTCCCCGTACTCATCACGGTTAAAGTGTGTGAAAGTGGACCAAATGTCACGCACACGTTAAATGTACGTGCGTGTGTGCATTCAAGAGGATACGTACGGCTACATTCTATCGCCAACGGTAGAGGAGACTATCTTGTTCCACGTCATCTAAGTCGACTAACCGACTTAATCTGTCAACCATTAATCGGCAGCTCAACTTGCACTAAAACATATGTACAAGAGATAAATAGACAATACATAAAAACAAAATTGGTAAAAAGAATTGGCATATATGTTGAGACACTTTCTACTGTTGTCGTAGACATCCACTTATCTAGACATATTTCATGTATAGATAATCCCCTTTTTGTCAAACTTGAGCCACTTATTTTTAGACGGAGGGAGTATTAAAAGTCTGAAAAGATAAATAGACCAACATATACGAGTGTTCTAAATGCGTGCCCAGTTTCGTGATGAAACGACATATGCAGTGCTCTGTGCGTAAAAACAAAATCAATGATCTCAAAATATATTTTTTAATCCCATTTTGGCCACTGATTTGTCTTTTTTTGTAAAGAGTACCACAAATGTCATTTCACCACGAAATTTTGCATGTATGCACAAAACATGCATATGTTAATCGCCAATTTTTTCAGATTGTTGAAAAATGTTTTACTAGTTTTTTATTTTTTTTATTCGGACACGAGCATGTGAGCTTGTTGGGAGCCATTGTGAATTTCTGCATTAAAAGTTTAAAACCATCTACTCTCTCCTTTTGCGCGACCTAATCGTATATTTCAACTAAAAACACGCCATATATGCCACCCTACTTTGTGCTTACCTCTCGCATCTCTCTCTCTCTCTCTCTCTCTCCACCCCCTTTTGTGCGACCAAATCGTATATTTCAACCCTTAATCGATTTGGGCCGGTAGCAGGTAGAAGGTGTAACCTAATCGAAACTTTGGGCCTCCTACATGCCCCCCCCCCCCCCCCCCCCCCCATACACTAGCTAATCGAGGATCTACCTATTACTCTAGTATTTGACTTGGACGAGTAATGTGTCAATTATTGTGAAATTTACTCAGAGCATGCCCGGGCCGGCAAAATTCGGGGCCCTATGCCAAATTCTAAAACGGGGCCTATCTCACACTAAAATTTGAACTAATAAATAATTCAAACATTTTAACTAATAAATAATCCTAATGTATATGACATAATATTTTGCGTAACAATTGAATATATTGAGAATCATACCTATTTGATTCAAGAAGTTGCATAACATTTATTTGAACATCATCATTCGTCTGTGTTCTTTGAAATGAAATCTTCAATGATATCCTCATAATCAATCTTCAATATGATCTTCCTCTACCTCAATATCATCTGTCTCCGTCTAGCTATCTAGAATGATTGTAAGGAACTATTGCAAGTGCAAGGGTAGAAGGATCAACAGATTGATTACCGGATGACACTTGTGATGCTTCTTTTCTAATAAACTTGTCCATATCACCCTTTTGAGATTTAATCATTTTTTTATTTTCTTTTCTCTTACACTTCTGGAAACCGAACTGATGTTTCCCCAAGATGATTCAAATCTGTATTACTCAAAAACAAGATACAAGAGATGAATAAAATAAAATTGGAGGGTGGATGCAATCATAAACTAGAAGTGTGAATTAGAAACAAAAGATCAACCGTACTATCATTCGTCTATACCTGTTTTTGCGATCAGGCCATGAAGAGAAACTGCCGTGCGGTCACCGCGGTGGCGCCGTGTCTCCCGTCGCCGGTGCTGTGGCCTATGGCTGTGGATCGATCGATAGTTGGATACGCGCAGATCAATAATCTGGGAATCGTGCGTAGCTGCCTGCGTCGGCGGGGCCTAGCCTCCTCGGAATCGAGCGCGGCCAGATCGATCGCTATCGCTAGTTCGATACGACTTCCGTTCCGTATTTCGCCCACAAGCGCACGCGCAGATTGACGATCGATACGACGGAAGCGCGGCGACCCAGCTCACTGCCTAGAAGCAGCGCAGGGGCACAGCGCGCGATTCGGCCCAGCATCCACGATGCAGCCAAAATTCCCTTCAGATGCTATACAAGTACATATAGGCATATACAAAAATTTGGGGCCCTAAAAATTCGTGGGCGCTGTGCCGACTGCACAGTTGGCACCACACTGGGCCTGACCCTGCTCAGAGATCCATTGAGCACTTTTTAATGGGCCAATTACTCGACTTTTGATCTAATTTTTAGACGTGGTTAAATATATGTGATAAAGGCATCTCCAATAGTATGAATATAGTTTTGTGTCCTCCACATAATGTGAAGGACAATGTCTGTACTTCTATATGATGGCTAATATATTCATGATATAAGAAAAATAGTGGTCACGTCAATGTCATGATATAAGAAAATTCAGGATGAAAACAAATCCGATTGCACAATATAGAAAACTAAACATATCTTAGACATCAAGATGCCTCGAGTAGATGTGCTATGTGGCATATCCAGGCGGAAACTGACATCACATCGTCGAAGATGGCTTTACAAACATCACAAATTGAATGTGAGGTGTAATTTCGTTAACATACAACAACTCTTTGGTGTAAAATATCGCAGAACGATGCACTCGAGACACGATTAAATAAGTTGTCCAGATGATAGGAAAACTATAGTACCATTGACAAAAATTATATCCTGGTCTATCCTCATCATAACAAAAAGTTGTCTTTGTAGGCGAAATTCGGTGGACCATGTTGCCAGGAACATAGAGAGCAACCACAGAAATTCCGGGCAAAGATGTAATCTTTGAAGAAGAAGGCATCAGCTCAAGGAAACTGTTAATAATTGGCATCATGATCGGCACCATGCGTCCATTTTAATCATCCGAACTCGATTGTCAGTCCTTTGAAATCTTTTTAAAATTATTATGAGTAGGGATGATGATGTCCTGGTGTCTTTATAGGCCATCATCAATGCATTGCACGGTATCTCACGGACCAGCCGGATTGAAAATCACAGACGCCAAATTTAACGTGCAGCATATAATTTACGAGTGCAACGGACGGGTCCCTGCTGGTCGCCAGTAGGACGAAGTTTTACCACACTGTTGTCGTTTTCATGTCCACTGCTGGGTTAATTAATCACCGTGCCGTTGACCACTCGAGCTCGAATCTGACGCATGTCGAGCTGAATTCGAATTCCCCAAGGTAAAAGATGCACAGTCTGACAGTCTCGTGTACAGTACGTACTTATTATATTTCTAAAACGTGTGAAGATCGAGTTTGTAGTTTCGGAGTAAGACGAATTGACCGTGACCGGCGAGGTCAGTCAGTTGCCGGCGACCGGCGAATTCACAGCAGTTCCAAGCGCGGCGGCTGCCCCTGGTCACGCCAGTTGGATGCTTCGAGGAGGCCGCCGGAGCACGTACCGGAGAAGGCGCGAGCGTCAGGAGAGAAACGGCCGAGTCAAACCGCGCGGCCCATGCCTTGTCTCCTTCCCCTGAATCAAGCCACTAGTTGACAAAGTCCATTCCACCACCAGGATCCTCTACCTCCATTCCATGCTTGGACCGTATGATTACGTGCACTACCTCGGCGCAGAAGATCCCACTACCGCGATCAGCTAGCCGCCTCGTCACACTTCTCTCCCTTCAAATACCGGCCACCATGCCGACCTCCCCTACTCATTCTTCCTCTGTTATCGCATCGTCAGCGTGCTCGCCGGAAAGGGGAATCTCTTGCCGACACAGCATGTCTTCTCCGCCGTCGATGGCGGGCACGCCGTCGCAGCTGGCCATCAGCAACGGGGTCCTCCTCGCCGCGGTCATCTTCCTCTTCATGGTCGTCGTCTTCGTCTTCCTCCTCTACCTCTACGCCAAGCGCTTCCTCGGCGCCAACCCCATGCTCGGCGTCTCCACCCCCTCCTCCCGCTTCATCTTCGTCGGCGACTCCCCGCTCCCGGGCCGCGGCCTGCCCGCCTCCGTCCTCCGCTCCCTCCCCGTCGCAGTCTACGCCAAAGGCGCGTCTCCAAGGACGCCCGGCGGCGCGAAGAAGACCGACGCGCTGGAGTGCGCGGTGTGCCTGTCGGAGGTGGCCGACGGCGAGAAGGTGCGGACGCTGCCCAAGTGCGACCACCGCTTCCACGTGGAGTGCATCGACATGTGGTTCCACTCCCACGACACCTGCCCCCTCTGCCGCGCCCCCGTCGGCGCCGCCGCGGAGGAGGGCCTCCCGCGCGTGCCCCGCGAGGACCCCGCCACCGTCGACTTCCCCATGTTCCCGACCAACGTCCTCTTCTGGGGCACCCACGACGACGACTTCACCAACACCAGCCTCGGGATGCGTCCGCCGGCGCCATCTCCTCCTATCGCCGCACCCGCCACGAGCAGCTCCTCGGCCCCGGGACTGAGGAAGGAGAGCCTGGTGATCGACATCCCGAACCGGCCTATGATGGTGGTGGGCGCGTCGTCGCCGCTGCCGGCGAGCAGGATGCCGGCCGACGACCTCAGGTCTCCCATGTCCGCCCGCCTCCGCTCGCTGCGGCGGCTCCTGAGCAGGGGCAAGCAGGCCGTCGCGGGCTCCTCCACCTCCAGCCCGCGCGGCGGCGACATCGAGCAGGGCCTCGCCGGGCGCCCGCCCAAGACACCAAAGACGCCTCCGTCGTCGAATTGATCCGGAATCCCTTAGTTCAGTAGGCTCTCAGACGCATTGGCTCGCTTCGCCGATCACCGGAGAGTGTATACAACAACAAACATGTGTTCATTTTTTCTTCTTCCCTTTTTTTCTTTCTTTTCTCTTTTCGGAAAGAATTTTGCCAGAAAATTCTGATGTAAACAAAAGATGTCGGCACCACTTGGTGTGATTAATTGGTTCTTAATGTTGGAGGATAATTAATTGATGGATTTGTTCATGCGTTGCTCGTACTCTGGTGACTTCGTGCTTCCGACCAACTCGTGCGACTTTTTTGGGAAATTGGAACAGGTGAATGTGTTTCAGTTAAACTCTGTCTCTTTTTTGAGGCCTCAGTAGTCACTAGTTAGTACAACGTCTCTGACAGCTGCAAATAACACTCGCTAACTCACTGTATGTTTATATTATATTACTAGCAAACTGCCCGTCCGTGCTTCGCTACGGGAGAAAAAACCAGAGTTTCAGTTTGGATTTAAATTACACAACGAATTATTTGTGAATCGTTTTAAAAAGGGAAGAAAATGGTAATGGCTTAATTGGGTCGTTAAATTATTTTCCAAATTTATAACTTTGGTTCCCTGGACAGAGGATGTATTTCTTGACATTTAATAAAAGGATTCATTTTGAAAACATTTTTAGAACTCAAGTGTTGAATTATATGGCTGAAATGCATCTCTGTATGTTGATCAACTAAAACAGATGCAAAAATGAGAAGTAATGATGCCAAATTAAACTACATGGTCAAAGCTTTGCGCTGATGTAAAGTTTGTTAAATTTGGAGTTGTGGGTTGAAAGTTATGAATTTACAAAGTTTAGTGTGTTCTATGTTTACTTAAACAAAATTTAGAAAGCAGATTAATCTCGGCCGTCCGTTGCAACTTCAACGGACGCTCCAGATTCTCCCGTACCTCTTCGGTGGAGTTCTTGCAAAAAGATCCGTGGGTTTTCGATAAATCGCGACTAAGTCAGTAGGACGTCCGCTCTGTGGACTGCGGGTTAGTTTCCCAGTTTGTCAGGGTTTTTTTTTGCAAATTGAAATTTCGAACCGGTATCCACTTAAGCGGTGGCAGTGGCTGTAATATGTCTGAACACGCGAGGGCAAAATCGTCCAAAAAAAGGGCGGACGGCAAGAAGGCTTACTGCCTTTATTAGTCTTTACTATTAAATGGGAGTTGGTCGTACGTCCGAGCAAACCATCTATCGACGAGTAGTCTGCCCGGAGGTACTTCCCCCGGTCGCCCATTCGCGCTCAGCCCATCTCGGATGATCACTTGACCCGGCCCAGCACGCGTCATCGCTCGCTCGCGTTTCCTTTCCTTCTCCCTGCCGATCCAATCTGGATGCATTATCCTCTAGCGATTCTGGCGGCGCTACCTGTCCCTAGCTACAGCGACCGGGGGCAAGCGACCGGAGGCAAGGATAGCAAGCGGCGCCGGAGGAGAGGGACAGGTCGGATCTGATGCTGATATCCATGGTGGAGTCGTTCTTTTGGCTCGACCTCGATCTCCGAATCGCTTTACCTCGACCTCGAGCAGCCCTTCGAGTCCATCGGCGCCGACGCTATGGTGGACGCTCCTCATCCATTGTCGTTCCACTCCGTGGGGTGGGGATCCAGCACTTCCAATGACGCTCTCACCTTCAACGCCAAGAGGTGTTTGGAATCTCTTCTTTCTTAGAACCTGACAGGGATGAGCTCAAGTGCGACGTGCCCATATGTTTGTGGTTCTTCGTGCTCCAGATTGACCTCTCCTCCCAACGACGGCTGCACGCTTCCGCGGATAGATGAGTGATTCAGGGCCCATGTATGCCATGATTTTGGCAATTCTGAAGAGTAAATGCTGTAGAGGTAAGTTTGCATGAACATTTGCTTCCGGTGAATAACTGTGTTTGATTTTTGCAACACTTAGAGGGCCTCTCCAGTTATTGCTTTTTCTCAAGAACGATGATACAAGTAAAACAAGTTCACCTTGCAGTATGTTCCTTTTAATTTTTCTGTAGAACCGTATTCTCTGAATTTGTTTGCACAGATTTTTGCACAACTCAACCGACATCCAAATTTGATAAATAGCTTTGTCATAGAGATATTTTCACTATCACTTCACAGACAGCAGCCCTTGATGGTGTCAAGCTTGACGACTCCTCGTCATCCTGCATGCCAGGGTCCCTTCCGTCTTTGAAGGTATAGATTTTTGTGTGTCCGTATCACACAAAAGCGTGGTTTGATGAACAGATGATTAAATAATACTTTTATTCTTGTTTTTTCTTCACTCTATATTGGCATGAGCAGTGCAACCCCAGAAATATTTTGTGTTTACTTCTTGCTGCTATAGCCATCTGACTGATTGAGTCGGGAAAGAAAATGGCGATTCATTCACAAAACCCGTCCCTATTTACTGAGCTGAAATTATTCTTATAGATCACCATTTTAACGAAAATATGTGTGCTATCGATTCTAGGATGCAAGGGACCGTGTGCTGCCGGAAAGGATCATTAATCTTGCCTTGGCAACTCCTGGGCAATACACTGAAATTGTATGGAATTATATTTTGTGTTTAAGCACCAAGGCATTAGTAGTATGCATTGGGATGGCGTGAGTTCTTCTTAACTTTGTGTTGCTCATAATAGGTTTTTTCCTTGGTCATTTAATTATACAATGATGTGCTATTGCTCGAGGATAAGTATACTGGTCTTTTAGAACTCAGCGACCACAGATTGCCAATTGGCATGGACCTTGTCTCAATGATTGGATATTCCATTATCTCTAATTTCTTATGTAATTAGATGCAACATGGTTTAACTGACAAGGTCATCGTCAGTCAAGTGGCGTTCCCCAAACCCTGTCCGGAAATGAACATATTTTTACCATCTGGGGGCTCGTCGAACATGTGTTTGCGGTTGCTTTTATCCAGCGTGCCCAGCGGCACCGTCCAAACGAACAATGACATGTCCATTCTGGCCACATTTTCTCATTAGGCTTACCTTCAAATTTAAAGTTCAGCACAAATATTTAAGCACAAAATCATAAACATATCAGATAAATATGCAAAATTCATAGTTGAATTTAGAATTCAAATTTACAGCATGCTACAATTGACTGTGCATTCTATGAGTACCTGCCCGGACATGGTATATGCAGGCCTATGCAGCCGACCATTTTTTTCCTGCATGGTGATGCATTACTATTTACCGCATCACATATTCATTTTTAATGGTTTACAATTTCGCTGTTGAGTGATGTATTCAGAAATTTAGATCGATTATACATTGGATCCAAAAAACATGACCAACCACCTATTAGTAGACCCATAGATGAAGCTCATACTGAATGTGAGAGCAAAAGAGAGAAGAAAAATAGCCCATTCATCTGATTTATAAATACGTATTATCTGAAGTTTGTTATTATTGCGGATGTTCATTTTTACTATCATGCCATCAGATCGGAGTCGTTAAAAATGACATTGTGAAGATATTTGGCACAATCAAGAGCTATGATATGTTCTCTAGCCTTCTTCTTTGTTCTTGTTGTAGGTGAACATTTGGTTAATTGGCTTTAAGAAAAGGCGCTGGTAGACCAGAGATATTTAATACTATCAACTTAAGTTTAGCCAGAGTTCTCCGGGAGTCAAGGGTCTGGTTGACATCTCGTAAGAATTTAGGTCCAAAATTGCTATACCTATGGCATACTGAATTGCAGATTTAGATAGCTATACTACGAGTCATGTTTTCTCCATTCGCAAAAAAAGAGTCATGTTTTCTCTCTAGATTGTGAGGTTATATTTGGGAAGTGCTGAAACTATTTACTGTACTTTGACAATGTTGAGGTTTATCCGTGCTCCATCTGCAGGCCAGCTCGTGGCCATCGAGGCCATGTTTCTTATGTTGCTCGCGCTTGCCACCATGCACCTTGCCATGGCATACAAGACCAGCAGCTATTGTTTGAGCAAACAACTATTTCGTTGCTGATTGTACTCCGTTTGTTCAAATCAATACTTAGTATGCCATCGAGTCTTGAAGACACTTATGATGTGATTGATACTTATAGTTTGTTGCATTTGATTATAGGATTTCCGTGGAGCTGTGCCATCCTACTAAGTACAACAAGTTGATACAACACGTGCTGGTGATGCATTTATTGGTGGTTCACTAATTCGACATATGCTGAGTGCTGCATGATCAGAAAAAGCTCGAGGAGGTGATTAAATTTGCCAATGTATGTAGATAAATCAACACCACAAAGGGGAAATCCCTTTGCTGCCCGCAAAAATTGAGGTATTGTATGTAGCTAGCTTCGAATCATGCAAATTGTAGGATGTATGCGGATCTGGATCAGAAGCATGGTGTACCCCCAAGATATGTATGTCTTTTGTTTACCCTACTTCCCTTTCTGAAAGGGTTTTTGTTTTAGATTTCTAATTTGAATAAGCAAACCCTTCATCATCACCTGCATATTTTTTTTTGCGGGGGAATTTACTGCATATTTATAAGAAACTTCAATCATATATGAGAAAATTTGAAATGTTCTCAAGCTGCATTTCTGTTCCTCGTGTTGAGCATTGGATGACATCTCCTGTTACAGCTTGGACGTGTATAATTCATATATATTTGAGAATTTTGGATTTAATATTTTTCTTGTGGCCTATGGAAATACATGTATGAAGTCCCACGAGCAGTTGAGCCAAACACGTGGTGGGGGCTAAGGCAGGTCCTGATTGTGGTGACGAAGGAAGGCTAACAAATGATATGCTCATATGTTCAACACTGTTAGGGCACCCATGGCATATATAGAGGGATAAATGTTGTCATTGTTACATGTTTTTTTGAACAAAACGGGCAACATTGCCTCATTTTATTTAAAAAAGTAGAAGAGAATTGACCGGTTCATTTGCAGGGGAACCGGCCGAAAACCCGTACAATGCACCAATGTCGTCATGGAACACGACCACACTGGGCACACCACCACAGCCAACCCGGCTACCCACACGAAGCACAAACACACAAGGAGACCGTGTCGAGGTTGCCACGAAGTTTCATCGTCATCACTCCTCCGCGAGCCAGCGACTCCGACTTCACCAGCAGCTTCCCAAACGGAGCCTCACATAAGCATCGGAGCCCAAGCCGGCCTATGCCAACAATTGGCCACACGCGCCAAGGACAGACAGCTCCGAATCTGACGACGAGCTTCACAAGGGAATTATGCTGAACCTGCGCCGATCGAGAACTCTGCGAAGCCACCGGTGGCCGGTCATCGTCGCCGCCTGGACACCCTCCACCGCAGCTCCGATTCCACAGCAACACAACGGAGCAGAAGGACCCATCGGACACGCCGAGAGACTCGACTACCAAAGTCCAGCCGCGACCCATCTTCCGTCCAAAGCATCCTCTTTGCCAAACTGCACACTTGGACCTTGCACAGCTATCCGACAACCAGCCACCTTCATCGAACCCCTAGGCGACTCCGAGCCGATGCCCCCAAGAAGGAAAGAGATGCAAAAGCGCCTTCATCGCCCGATCCCAGATCCGAGGTTTCCCTCCGGAGTCAAGGCCGCAGGAGGAGGAGTGAGCACCACACATGACAATGCTTCCAAGGAAGTCCGCGACACCCACGGGCGTCACCACCGTCAGCTCTGGCAGGAACCGGAGCAAGAATTTCTTCCGGTTATACTCAACAAACCACCACCATGAACCGGCCGCCCACAAACCACCACCGAACGCGCCGAAGCCGCCGGCCAACACACCCTGCCGGGATAGCCCTGCACCACCAGGCCGAAGACACCGGCGCAGAACTTCGCGCAGCACCTGCATCTCGCCACGCTGCCAGCCGGCCAACAGCACGTCACCACCACCTCTTCCCCCTCCCGCTCTGCCAGCACCACCACGCCGCAGACCAGCGCCTGCAGAAGCCCCGCAGGGCGCCGCCTGCTGCGAACCCACAGGCCGCCGCCGCGCCGAACTCACCAGCCCTGGAAGCCGACACAGGAACCAGGAGCGCCGCCGGAGGCCGCCTGCACCGCCCTCGCCACAGCCGTCTCCTCCTCAAGCCTCAGCGTGGCGCCGGCCGCCGGCTCGCCACCGGGCACCATCGCCGCACCACCGCGCCCCGGGGCCGCTGCACACCTCCTGCGCGAAGGTCGCCGACGCCGCCCACCGCCGACCCGGGGCCGCTGCCCCGGCGTCCATCCTCAGCCACCTGCTCAGCAGCCCAGCTCGAGGGTCCCCGCCACCCTTTAGGGCGGAAGGGCCCGCCGCCACCGCGGTCGAAGCCGGCGGCGCGGCTCCCCTTCGTCGATCTCCGCGAAGCGCTTGTCGGCTCTCCCCCGGGCCGCCCTGGCGCGGACGACACGGGGGTCGGGGGTGAGAGGGAGGGAGGAGAGGGAGGAGGGGGAACGCCGGCGGGGAGGGCTTGGCGGCGGCGGCGGGTGGGAACCCTAGAGGAGAGGAGAGGCGCGGACGACACGGGGGTTGTGGAATTTACATCTATATTAAAGTGAGAGAAGCACAATAAGAACGACTGGTTTGTACAAGCTGAGAAAGTTCACAGCAAGGATGCTTGAACAAAGTGACAATGTATTAGAGCAAGGATGCTTGAACAAAGTGACAATGTATCAGTGGCCGCCTAGCCAAATGGTCGGTGGGAAGGAGTGGAAGAAGGATAATGGTTGAGAAAGCACACTCGAATATAACTTTTGACTAATGTTTCTTCGATATTTCTCTTCAGTTATCTCATAGCAACTCGAAAATCATGGGTTGTTGAAAATTATAAGGACATTTTGATAGCGTTGGAAAAAACACCATTGAGCAGCAGACAGTGAGATATTGCTGGCGTAGGGGACTACATAGTACAATGGTGGCTCCGTTTGAGTGGGATGACTACCAAGTATTTTAATGGTGCGGAAAAATAATTGAGAGTCCGTAGCAACGCACGGATATTCAACTAGTAGGTATAGATTATTAGTAGGATATTATCAGCGACTTTATATCGCAGCTGGAACTTGAAAGGTGATTCCTCGACACATCAGCAAGTCGAGAAATACAAGGCACCAAATGCGTCTGTGCCTAACAAAGGCCTCGTCATCTATAATTCTATATGTATGTTTAAGCATTTCAACCGTAGGTTGACCAGAATACCAAGTGTGTAAGGGACAAGCTCAGCTCGTTTTAGGCGAAGAGTTGGGTTTCTGCTGACAAAAACTTCTTCCTTCATGCCCCACAGCCGCCGGACGAGACCAACCGAATTCCAGTAGCTTCAAGCAAGCGTCGACTCATCGATCTCATTATTCACATCTCGGTTCCAGACTTTCGGCCGCTCTGAAGTATGATGAATACTTTGAAAAGTTCGTTAGAGCACTTTGGGCTAGTGTGCAAACGTCCAACACTGTCGACAAGGAAAAAGTTTAGCACTAGCTGTTGTTGGTTCTCAAGTTTCTTCCCGTACGTACGTGAAGCAAATCCTCGTCCCCGTTTCAGCTTAATTTGCCGATCAAACACCGAACGGGTCACCGCGTGTTTTGACGAGTGAAGCAAAACTCTGACTTCACTTAATCAATAAATGACGCGTCCTGCCGACAGCCTCACGTGACACGCGCGTGACGTCGTACAACGGAAAACGGACTGACAAGTGGGGTTTGTGACCAGCGTGCACCCACTTGTCGAGTTGTGAGACCAAAAAATCACGTTATCCAGATGAGTGACTTAAGTACACATACGCGACGAGATGTGTGACCGCCAGTGCAATTAACTCTCTTTTCTTTCCCTATCATTTGTTTTGACACAAGTGGGAATTGAGTATGAAACTTACAATTCTACATACACGCATTACTTGTTTCTTCCTCTATTTTTCTGAGGCAAGTTGCCCCTGTCTACGAACTAGTGCATGCACGGCAGTACTGCTCTCTGCATTGCCTAGTATAGATACTCCGTTCGTCGTCGTTGTATATGCATATTTGATATTTGTATTGCCGTCAAGTCGTCCGATCCAATAGTGTTGTGAGAAGTTTTCTGCTGGATGCAAAAATCCATCGCGGTATCAACGGATGGAAAAGGTCAGAGAGCGCATGCCGCTGAATTCGGATTGAACACACAAGGGTGTTGTTTGTGTTAGGCCAGGCATCACTTTCAGAAGCTCCATGCTGCTGTCTGCGATGAAGCCGATGATCCCCAAGTGGATAACCTACGTGTGAGACGTGCTTAATAATACTCGCAAGTCGTAACCAGATTGACCTTTGGCGTGTGTGTGCGATGATTAGCTTCAGATGATTAATTCGGGCTCGGGTGCTCTGTAGTTGGACCCCGGCGCGGGGCCTCTGTTGCGAAGAAATTCTGAACCAGTTTGTTAGAGCACCTTGAAATAGTGTACAAACGTTGGTTTCCAAACCTCCAACACTGTCGACATGGAAAAAGTTTAGCGATAGTAGCTTTTGGTTTTGGAGTTTCATCCCGGGAATCAAATCCTCGTCCGCGTTTCAGCTTTGCCGATCAAACACGGCACGGTCACCGTGTTTTTGGCACAAGGAAAAGCAGTGCAAAACTTTGACTTCACTTAATCAAATCGCATGGTAGTATATCCTGTTAATGTGTTTTAAGTTGTTTTTTGTCTGTTTTCTGAGACAAGTTGCACTTAACTTATGAACTAGTACATGCATGCCTCTTTTCGTTTGACTTGTTTCTTTTGCTCTGATTTTTTAACCAGTGCATGCACGGCATTTGTCTCCTTTCAAGGTAAGAGCATCTCAAGCAGATCCTGCAAAAGTGGAACCGATGAATGTATTTTCTAGTTCAACCGAAAACGATTTTAGGATATTGCAAAACTCTAAACAGAACATGTCCATAGAAACATACGGTAAAACCTTTTTTTCTTCTTTATTCATATTTCCAACGAGTTTATCTTTATGTACAAACTGAGCGCTGCCGTAGGAAGCGCTCCGGCTCCCATCGCCTGTCCCTTCTAGCGCTGGCCTCCCCCGTCTCGACCCGCCTCCTCCCGTGGAGGTGCTCCATGGGAGAGTTTGTCCATGCAGGTGCTCCATGGAGGTCCTTACATGGGCTGCGAGCATGGCCACCCGCCCGACTCGGGCCCTATAGCTTTCCGAGCTCTAGGCTCCCCCGACTCGACCAGCCTCCTCCTGTGGAGGTGCTCCACTGGAGATGCTTTCATGGGGTTGCGAGCACATGCCACGATTTCACAACATTATTCAGAATCAAGCCTCCTCGCTAGGAATCGAAGATTGACGTCGGAATTGAGCCTCTTCGTCGTGGGATCTAGCTCGGGAGTCGCCGGAGCTATGGAGGTGCTCCCATGGAGATGCTTCCATGGGGCTGCAGGCACATGCCACAATTTCTCACAAAATCGGTGAATCAAGCCTCCTAGATTAATGCCGGAATCGAGTCCCCTCATCATGGGATCAAGCTCGGGAGTAGTCGTCGTCGACTGGAGCGTTGACTCGTTTTCGGTTCATCCGATACCTGTAAATCGACTCTAAAACTGGATGTATGGGGCACTGTGATGATAATATCCGGAGAGTTGGAAATTTTTCCGAGACGAGCCGTTTCTGAGATCTGTTTGGTCAGTGTTTTTCAACCGAAACTGTAAATATTCGAGTTTGACTAATTTTACGGGATCGCTAGAGATGCTCTAACAAGCACCCGGTTGATCAATTGAACATGTGATATATGTACAGTACTCCATTCATCGTTGTATATGCATATTTGTTTTTGCGATTAAGTCATGCAATCCAATCACCTCGTATGATTAGGGATGTGCTTAGTCGCCTCTCGCATCAAACCATGACCGTCGGGTGTTGTGAGAAGTTTCCGATGCAAGATGGAAAAGATCAGAGTGTTAGTGTTAGGTCAGGTATCACTTTCTAAAACGCCTTGCTATCTTCATGTGCTTACTACTCCTGTCTTCGTAGTCCTCTCCCTTGATCCCCAAATGTACATGGATAACCTACGTGTGAGACGTGTTTAATAATACTCGTAACCAGATTGACCTTTGCCGACCTCCAAGAAAAGGGAGATTGACCTTGGTGTCTGCAGTTTGAAGTGTGTGCTATGATTAGCTTCGGATGATTAGTTTGATGTGTCCATAGTTTGGCAGATTAGGAGTTTTATTAAGTCCCTCATAACGAGTTACTCTGGTTTGTTTTCCCGATTCTAATTCACGGGATTTGCGCTCACATAGGTTGGGTTATCCACACAATAACTCAAGTGCTTTCATTTGTTGACCGGTTTATGATGGTCTTCTTGCAAGACTAACATAAATAACGCCATCACCAAGAGTGAATATGTATCCACTTGTTTGTCTCATATGTATCATAAAAACTTTACCCTTCAAATAATTTTGGATTTCCGGTATAATGAATGTCATAGCTCATAGTTCATTTTAGATAGCGCATTACCGTTTCAAGAGCATGCCAAACGATCATCTTCCGGGTTAGCCAGAAACCGTCTTAGTTTGCTCACAACAAAAGAGACCTCGTAGCGCAAGCTCGATAGATTAGCGAGGCAATTATTTCCAAAAAAAGGTAGTTGCAAATTATTCGATGCACAAAATCGCGTGTCTATGAGATCAATGGAGAGATCATGGCTAAGAGCTAATCTGATTTTATTTGCACGGGTTGCATTGTCGGGGCTTTCATATCTCTAATGAGTAGTACCTGAAGGAATGTTTCAAACTTGATCTTGAGGCCCTTGAGATTCTTCATGAGCACTTGCAGGTTCCTGGAGGTGACATGACCAACAGGGTCCCACTTTAGAGACAAGAACTGCAGCCACCAGGACGCCATTATTAATGAGTTATAAAATAAACGAATGGTAGGGAATTAATTAGGAATATCTTGGAAAAAAAGTATGGTGGATTAAGGCAACATGATCGGAACCTTGGACTTGACGGATCGGAGCTCGGAGCCCTTGATGTCTGTCGGGTTCCTGGAGGGGTAGCCACCTCCACCACGATCCCGGCGGACATCGATCTATAAGAATCTTTTTGGACACCCAGGCGCTAATTCAGATCAATGAAAAGAGTAAATGCAAGAAATCACAATGATGAGGAAAGGGTTCGTGGGTAATCGGCCCAACTGCACGATGCGATGCTTCGGTGTTTGAATTGGTGTAATATGATGATGTTCTTACTTTGCTTTGCCAAGAAATTTCTTTTTACTTCCTGGATGTTGTGAGTACAAGAGACGATGCGGACAATGATACACATTTCTTCTTTCATTCTGTTGCATTGCCTTCTTTTCCATGGTTTTTTTTAGTTACAACTTTCCGACAAAATTATAGCAATGCTACTGAACCAAATAAAGTTGTATCAGACTCGGATCTAGATTAAGTCTGAACGAGCTTTGGAGTACACCATCCTCAAGCTCAACAACTGTCATTAAACCTGCAACACGGTAGTGAACGGCGTCGAGCCATAGTAACATAACTTATTAGACTTAGGTGTGCTTCATGACAAGATTTCATTTCCCTGTTGTCTCTTATTCTCAAGGTAGAATCCAGTGTTTCTTTTCTACATCATATTCACTAGGGATTAGCGCAGAAAAAAGAGGTGGTGTGGATGTGTGGAACTCTTTAAGAAAGGATGGAACTACTGAAGGAAGTAGGGAGGGAAGATATTGTGTTGCTGTTGTCATGTATAAAATCTTAACCGGACAAGGTGTGAATAACTACACTCAGAGTTGTTGGGACACTCAATTTGGGACAATTTCATTCATGTTGCATGGAAAATCTGCGTACATAATGGATGCATAAAAAAAACAAATCTAACACAGGCATGTGGTGTTTGTTATGTTATACCTACTATCAACTTGGACTATATATTTATTTCAAATTTGATGCGCCAATTCATTCCATTTATCCTTAGTTGATTAATATGTGCATGCATACAATAAAAGTAGTGAAATATGGGACGAGGGAGTTCACCGATGGAGGATAGTGAAATAAAAGTAGCGGCAATGAGAGTTAGATATTTTAAACTATTCCGCGATGGAGGATTGTAACCCATTTCACCGAGAGATGGAGGGGCGGTGGACGCATAGTATGTACTCATATCCTCGCTACATTGGGAGTTCAAAGTTCAAACACAAAAGAAAGTTTTCCATGATGTAAAAGCAACAACATCCACTAGTGAAGGTTTAAGATGGGAGCTTGGTGGCTGGAGTTTCGATGCCGGCCCCAACACGACAGGCCCCAACCTGACCGACACACTTAATAGTTGTGTTGATTGCGATGTCACTAATCTCTACTGAATCGCAATTGAACATGAGCAATATTGCATGCTTCCATGGTTGCATTACTGCTCAGCATGCCTAGCCTCTATCCAAGCAACGAGCGTATATATCCTCTGTATGTTTGACCTAAATTCGTCGTCTCTGTATGCTGCTGTCTGCGTAGCGTAGTCCTCCCCCTCGATGATCCCCAAGTGGATATGTGGCCTGCCTGCGCGAGATGTCGAAAAGAGTACGTGCGTACGTGCCTGTACTGTAGTACTGTTGCGTAATCAACCAGGTTCGGCTGCCCGATCCGGCGAGTCCGCCTGCGCCGCTCCAGCTAGCGGTTCGACCCCGGCGCGTACACAGTAGCAACAGCCACAGCCAACAAATAAAGATCATGGCTGAGATCTGATGTTGTGAGGACAAGAGAAGGTGCGGACAATGATATCCATTTCCTCTTTCATTCTTTCGCGCTACCTTTTTTCATGGATTCTCTTGTGTTAAATCTTTCCAACAAAATTACAGCAATGCATGCTAGCTAGTCGAACAAACAGACTCAATTCTAGTTTCAGCATGAGCCCGCCCGCTCGGGCGTACATCACCCTTCAGCTCAACAACTGTAATTAAACGTGCAACACAGTACGTAGCGAACGGCGACGAGCCACACTGACATAACTTATTAAACTTAGGCGCACTTCATGACAAGATTTCCTTCCCCCGTTGTCTCTTATTCCCAAGCTAGCATCCATTGTCTTTCTGTTTTCTACATCGATCATATTCACTAGGGATTAGCGTAGAAAAAAGAAATGGTGTGTAACTCTTCAAGGAAGGATGGAACTATTGACGGAAGTAGGGAGCGAAGATACTATGTCGCGGTGGTCATATATAAAATCTTAACCGGACAAGGTGTCAATAAGTGCCCAGAGAGTTGTTGGTACACTCATTTTGGAACAATTTTCATTCATGTTGCATGGAAAATCTCCGTACTTAATTGCTACATCCACTGTGATAAATATAACACTTGCATGTGTTGTTTGTCAAAGCTTGATGTGCCAATTCATTATGTTTGTCCTTAGTTGATTAAGATGGGCATCAAGGTTTTAGAGTCGACGAGTCGTTCTGGGTAGCGACTCTTGACTAGTCGTGACTCATGGTCGACTAGTCGACATGAGTTAAGCAATAGTACTTCAAGGTTCAGAAGTAATTTTCTTGCCACAAAAATTACATTGCAGCAACGGCGTCTGGTCACGATTGGGACATAATGCATATTTCCATGATGGATGCTTGCTCCTTGCTGGTCTCCTCTTAGGTTCTTTGAATGGATCATCTTGCTCGTCACCTTCTGTTGCAGCTTGTGTTGGAATTTACTAGTATTTACTAGACCAAGATAAATTCAGAAATTCTCATTGACATATTATTATATTTTGTTAATTGGGAAAATTAATGAGTCATTGATTAATTAGTAACGGTCACGTTTATTATGGCCGTTTCTAATTCAATAACAGACACGGTCAATGAGTCATTGATTAATTAGTAACGGTCACGTTTATTACGGCCGTTTCTAATTCATTAACAGACACGGTTAATGAGTCATTGATTAATTAGTAACGGTCATATTTATTACGGCCGTTTCTAATTCATTAACATATACGGTTAATACAGCCGTTTCTGATTCACAAACACGTTTATTGTGACAGTTTTTAATTCATAAACGGACGTGTTTAATACGGCAGTTTCTAAATCATAATCGGACGCGTTTATGATGGCTGCTTTGACTCCCAACCTGCACTATATAAAACCGAACCAAGCCAATTTTGGCACATATACGCAACACATGGTCTCGCACCACCGTTCCAAAACCTTGCGCCGCCGTTTTCCAAGTCATCTCCATCCCGTCTTCCGGCGTGCACCGGTTGAAGGGACAGTAGGCCTCCGGAACCCCGCCTCTTGTGATCCTGTACGGGAGAGGGGCGATCAGGTTTTTGGGGAGCGCACTCGCGCGCCTACTAGCATCGAGTTCTTCCCCAACGACGACTTCTTCCCCGACATCGGCAGCTTCTTTATCGACGACATGGGCGACAACAGCAATGCTAACGCTTCGGCTGCCGCTGCACCGTATGATTACTTGATCTTCCTGTTTACGATACTGCTACAGTTTCTACTTGTCGTAGTTGCTTTAGATTCGTTCTATTTATCTACTATTCAAGTAGATCACATGATTAGTATAATTCTGGTTATTCTAGTCATAAACTATTTACTGTTTTCGCGGATTAAATCAATAGCTAAATTGCTTATATATTCAACAATCCAAAAACGTGATTATAGGCAATTTGCTGCGCCTGGCTTTCTCGCGTCTATGATGCCGTTTCCCTTCAAAGGGGTACAGTATAAACGGTGGCGCATGAGAGCAGTTTATTGGTTTCAAAACAGTAACTGGTATGCTGCCACCAAAGGCAAGCCTGAGGGCGATATCAATGCTGAACAACTGGAAGCTTTTGAGAAGATCGATACCCTTTTCAAGGGTGCCCTTCTGAGTGTTCTTGACGACTTGATGCACGTAAAATGCATACATGAACTTTGCATTATTTTACTTATATTCTAGTCATATTTGCATCATATAAGGGTTATATCACTGTTTTATAATGATTTAGGGAATATTTGACATGTTTCCTATTTTTTATGGAATTAACCCTGCACATGCAGAAAACCCTATTTCTATATTTTAATGTTTCAGGGACCCAAACGACGTCCAAATGAACTGAAAATTTATGAGCATCAGTTTTTGAAAGGAACAAAGCGTGGAAGCGAAAGAAGCAAACAAGCGGAGGCCCGAGGGCCCAGATGAGTGGGCCCACGCGGCCCATGTACCTAGCCACGTGGGACCCCCCCTTTTGGCCCTCGGAGCTCCGTTGCCGTCGATCTTTTCTCCACCGACTCCGTTTTGACCTAGAACCGCCTATAAAAATAGTCCCCCGACGTTCTCTGGAAGGAGCGCCGCCGAAACACAGAAACCACGAAACAGAGACCTGGAGCTGCAGATTGGAGGGGGAAAACTCCGGCGGGGCGCTGCCGGGGTGGTCTCCACCTTCTCCAACGACTTCTCCACCGTCTCCATGATGAAAGAGGAGTAGTCCACCCCTGGACCTGGGGTTTGTGGTGGTAACTTGATCTAATCTCTCTATGTATGATCATTGTTGGAGTCCATATGATGTGCCTTGCATAAGTATGGATCTATCTATGTAATTCTTATGGTGGATATTGTGGTATGAGATGATTTGTTACACATTTACCGTTGTGTTGGAGCTTTTATGATTTGTCATACTTTGGAGATATTCTATGATACATGTGATGGTTTGATTTATGCATAATGCCTTGTTTATCCTTGTCATGAGGTGATTGACACCACCAAGTGTGGATAGATGAGAGAGATGTGGTCATGCACACGAATTATGAATCATTGCACTAGTGTTTAGAATATTGTCCATTATGAAGTATGATGTCTGTAGGTACGGGATGGCCGATGTGACACGACATATGTATTGAGTGACATGTGAAATACAGCCCAACATCCTTTATCTGGGGGTAAAAAGGAAGAGTATGATGTGGGAGTGACAGCAACCACGCTAGCCTTGCGAGGGTGACCTAGCAACACAAATGAATACTTCTTTCAACTATGTGTTTTAGGACATATAGCCGTCATAAAAAGCTACCATTAAAACATGACAATTGTGTGTACTTTATCTATAATATGATGATCACCGTAGATGAGAGAGAGAGGATTAAGTGAACCCATGAACCATGTCCATTGTTCCTATAAGAAACACACACTTGAGCTTGTCCTCTTGCTACATAGAGGATTGGGCTTTCTCTCTTTGATAACGGCAAGGACATGTGGGATGCGCTCGAGGCCAAGTTTGGTGCCTCGGACGCTGGCAGCGAGCTGTACGTCATGGAACAATTCTATGACTACAAGATGACTGATGAGCGCTCTGTTGTACAGCAGGCTCATGAGATACAGTCACTCGCTAAGGAACTTGAGTACTTTAAGTGTAATTTACCGGACAAGTTTGTTGCCGGTGGCATTATCGCCAAGCTTCCACCTTCGTGGAGCAACTTTGCTACTTCTCTGAAACACAAGAGACAAGAGTTTTCCGTTTCGGATCTCATTGGGTCGCTTGATGTTGAAGAGAAGGCGAGAGCAAAGGATACATGTGCTCGAGTTGCTGAGGCTGGTTCTAGTGCCCATGTGGTACAGAAGAAGAATTACCAGCCGCCCCACAAGCCCAAGTTTAACAAGAACAAATCTGGGGGTAAAGGCAAGTCTGACGATAGGCACAAGCCTTCACAGTCTACCAACTTCAAGAAGAACAACAATAAGCCAAGGAAGGGAGCATGCCATGTTTGCGGTGATCCGAATCACTGGGCACCTCGCTGTCCTAACCGCCATGAGCTTCGCACATCGGAGAACAGCGGCAAGACTGCCAATGTTGTCATCGGCGACACTGAGATGAAGGAATCTGGGTACGGTATATTTCCTACCATTCTTTCAGTTTGTCATTCTCCTGAATGGTTGATTGACACTGGTGCCAATGTACATGTTTGTGCTGATGCTTCCATGTTTTCTTCTTACCAGGTCACAGGGACTTCTCCCGTGCTGATGGGGAACAACTCACATGCTTCTGTTCGTGGTGTTGGTACGGTCGATCTGAAGTTTACTTCGGGGAAGACCGTGCGCCTGAAGAACGTTCATCATGTGCCCTCCATCAATAAAAATCTCGTTAGCGGATCTCTTCTGTGTCGAGATGGTTATAAGTTGGTTTTCGAGTCCAATAAAGTTGTAATATCTAAGTATGGACAATTTGTTGGTAAAGGCTATGAGTGCGGAGGCTTGTTCCGCCTATCTTTGTCAGATATTTGCACCAAAGTTATTAATCATATTTGTCACGAATTTGAATATAATGTTTGGCATTCACGACTTTGTCATATTAACTTTGGTTGCATGACGCGGCTAGCTAATTTGGATTTAATTCCGAAATTCACTACTGTCAAAGGTTCCAAGTGTCAAGTGTGTGTGCAAGCTAAGCAACCTCGCAAGTCTCATACGGCTGCGGAGGCAAGAGACTTGGCGCCACTGGAACTTATACATTCAGATCTTTGTGAGATGAATGGCGTGTTGACAAAAGGCGGAAAGAAATATTTCATGACGCTTATTGATGACTCCACTAGATATTGTTATGTGTATTTTCTGAAAACAAAAGATGAGGCTTTAAACTACTTCAAAAACTATAAAGCTGAAGCAGAGAACCAACTTGATCGAAAGATTAAAAGGCTAAGGTCTGATCGTGGTGGAGAATATTTTTCCAATGAATTTGATTCGTTTTGTGCGGAACATGGTATAATACATGAGAGGACGCCTCCCTACTCGCCTCAGTCAAATGGAGTGGCTGAAAGAAAGAACCGAACTCTAACTGATTTGGTTAACGCCATGTTAGACACTTCGGGACTGTCTCAGGCATGGTGGGGGGAGGCTCTATTGACAGCTTGTCATGTCCTAAACCGAGTTCCCATAAAAGATAAAACTGTTTCTCCATTTGAGGAATGGGAAAGGAAAAAGTTGAAACTCTCTTACTTACGTACTTGGGGCTGTTTGGCGAAAGTCAATATTCCAATTCCCAAGAAGCGCAAGCTTGGACCAAAAACCGTGGATTGTGTTCTTCTGGGCTACGCTTTTCATAGCGTTGGTTATAGATTTTTGGTAGTCAAATCTGAGGTATCCGACGTTCATGTTGGTACGATTATGGAGTCGAAGGATGCGACTTTCTTTGAGGATATCTTTCCCATGAAGGGTATGCCTAGCTCATCAAATCAGGAGATACCTAGCACATCTAGTCAGGAATTAGCTGTTATTCCTGAACCTACCATTTCGATAGAACACACTGATAACCCTGTGGAGGATGACAATGAAGCTCCTGTTAGGAGCAAGAGACAGAGGACTGCAAAGTCCTTTGGTGATGATTTCATTGTGTACCTTGTTGATGACACCCCTAGTACCATTTCAGAAGCCTATGCATCTATTGATGCTGACTACTGGAAGGAAGCTGTTCGTAGCGAGATGGATTCCATCTTGGCTAACGGAACCTGGGAAGTCACTGATCGTCCTTATGGGTGTAAACCTGTAGGATGTAAGTGGGTGTTCAAGAAAAAGCTTAGGCCTGATGGTACTATTGAGAAGTACAAGGCGCGGCTTGTGGCCAAGGGTTATACCCAGAAAGAAGGTGAAGACTTCTTTGATACTTACTCACCTGTGGCTAGACTGACCACGATTCGAGTGCTACTTTCATTGGCTGCCTCGCATGGGCTTCTCGTTCATCAAATGGACGTGAAGACAGCTTTCCTAAATGGAGAGTTAGACGAGGAAATTTACATGGATCAGCCCGATGGTTTTGTAGTACCTGGTCAGGAAGCAAAGGTGTGCAAGTTGTTGAAGTCCTTATATGGCCTTAAGCAAGCTCCTAAGCAATGGCACGAAAAGTTTGAAAGAACTTTAACTGCTGCAGGTTTCATTATAAACGAATCTGACAAATGTGTGTACTATCGCTATGGTGGGGGCGAGGGAGTTATTCTCTGTCTGTATGTCGATGACATACTGATCTTTGGAACCAACCTTGATCTAATCAAGGAGGTTAAGGATTTCTTATCTCGTTGCTTTGAGATGAAGGATCTAGGAGTAGCCGATGTTATCTTGAACATCAAGCTGCTGAGAGATGGTGATGGTGGGATTACACTGCTTCAGTCTCACTATGTGGAAAAGGTCTTGAGTCGATTCGGGTATGACGACTGTAAGCCTTCTCCGACACCATATGATCCTAGTGTGTTGCTTCGAAAGAATCAACAGACTGCTAGAGATCAACTGAGATATTCTCAGATTATTGGCTCGCTTATGTATTTGGCTTGTGCCACGAGGCCTGACATCTCTTTTGCTGTGAGCAAGTTGAGCCGGTTTGTTTCTAATCCGGGAGATGATCATTGGCATGCGCTCGAGAGAGTTATGCGTTATTTAAAAGGCACTGCGAGCTATGGAATTCACTACTCTGGATACCCGAGGGTACTGGAGGGTTATAGTGATTCAAATTGGATATCTGATGCTGATGAGATTAAGGCCACGAGTGGTTATGTGTTTACACTCGGTGGTGGAGCTGTTTCCTGGAAGTCTTGCAAGCAGACCATCTTAACGAGGTCAACTATGGAAGCAGAACTCACAGCGTTGGACACAGCCACTGTTGAAGCAGAGTGGCTTCGAGAGCTTTTGATGGACTTACCTGTGGTTGAAAAACCAATACCCGCTATCCTTATGAACTGTGATAATCAAACTGTGATACACAAGATTAAAAGTTCTAAGGATAATATGAAGTCATCAAGGCATGTGAAGAGGAGATTGAAATCTGTCCGAAAATTAAAGAACTCCGGAGTCATTGCGTTGGATTATATCCAAACGTCTAAGAATTTGGCAGATCCCTTCACAAAGGGTTTATCACGTAATGTGATAGATAGTGCATCGAGGGAGATGGGTTTGAGACCCACGGTATGAGTTGTCCACAGTGGTAACCTACTCTATGTGATCGGAGATCCCGTGAATTAGAAGTGGGAGACAAGCTGTTGGGCAGCTGAGAGGAGAGTATCCTTATATTATATTTCCCACTCCATGAAGATGCAATACTCTTCTATTCTGTATGGCAGGTTGATATTTATCTTAATGTATTCCAAGTGGCTTACTTTTATAAGCGGAGATGTTGTCCTGCAGAGCATCTCTTGAGGAATACACCTATATGAGTCTGACTGTTAAACGTCGCAGTCCGTGAGAGTTGGGTGCTCTTTAATAAACTCATGAAAGGTCTTGGAGTATGACGCATAAGCTCCACCCGCGGGGAAGCCTTGCGGCAGCTCAGTATTGGTCAAGGGCTTGTGTGAAACTAAGTCGCAGCAAACTTGTAGTTCAAGGCATAGTCCACTATCCAAGTTGTGATCTAGTGTAGCATAAGTTTCTAAGTGGAAGTTCAACTTAACAGTCTCCACTGAGTACCGGTATATAAAACAATGTTTTGGAACTGAATGATGAGATATGAGCCAATGAGACTTTGTGGGGGATTGTTGGAATTTACTAGTATTTACTAGCCCAAGATAAATTCAGAAATTCTCATTGGCACATTATTATATTTTGTTAATTGGGAAAATTAATGAGTCATTGATTAATTAGTAACGGTCACGTTTATTACGGCCGTTTCTAATTCATTAACAGACACGGTTAATGAGTCATTGATTAATTAGTAACGGTCACGTTTATTACGGCCGTTTCTAATTCATTAACAGACACGGTTAATACAGCCGTTTCTGATTCACAAACACGTTTATTGTGACCGTTTTTAATTCATAAACGGACGTGTTTAATACGGCAGTTTCTAAATCATAAACGGACGCGTTTATGAGGGCTGCTTTGACTCCCAACCTGCACTATATAAAACCGAACCAAGCCAATTTTGGCACATATACGCAACACATGGTCTCGCACCACCGTTCCAAAACCTTGCGCCGCCGTCTTCCAAGTCTTCTCCATCCCGTCTTCCGGCGTGCACCGGTTGAAGGGACAGTAGGCCTCCGGAACCCCGCCTCTTGTGATCCTGTGGGAGAGGGGCGATCAGGTTTTTGGTGAGCGCACTCGCGCGACTACTGGCATCGAGTTCTTCCCCAACGACGACTTCTTCCCCGACATCGGCAGCCTCTTCATCGACGACATGGGCGACAACAGTAACGCCAACGCTTCGGCTGCCGCTGCACCGTATGATTACTTGATCTTCCTGTTTACGATACTGCTACAGTTTCTGCTTGTAGTAGTTGCTTTAGATTCGTTCTATTTATCTACTATTCAAGTAGATCGCATGATTAGTATAATTCTGGTTATTCTAGTCATAAACTATTTACTGTTTTCGCGGATTAAATCAATAGCTAAATTGCATATATATATTCAACAGCTTGAGCTGAACGAACAACTTGGGATATCTCTGGCTGGGACATGGTGCTTGTTGTGAATCCGGCAGAGGGAGAAGCACACCAGCAGCAGCCGGCGGGGGAGAAGCACACCAGCAACCAGAGGAGCGAGAAGCATGATCGTGGGGCGGCGGCCAAGGGAGAGGGTCGCGAGAGCCAAGATAGGTTTGGCTCAGGGAAAACTGCGCTGATCTAGTTTTCATGGGGGAACTGGGCAAGCAATATTGGAAAAAATATGACAGGCGGGCCCAAGTTTTAGTCGTTCGTCTAAAAAAATTGGACTAGTCGAGAGTTGTCGTGACTAGTCGTTTGAGTCGCTCGACTCAACCAATTAGTTGAGTCGAGATGTTGAGTCAACCTAGAATTGCGACTCATCGACTAGTCGCCACTAGTCGCTCGACTCAAAACCTTGATGGTCATGCATAGCATAGAATAAAAGTGGTCAAATATGGGATGAGGGAGAGGGTGCTTAGGGCGTAGTCAGTGGCAATGAAGGTTAGATATTTTGAACTATTCCACAAGGGAGAATTGTAATCCATATTTCACCGACAGATGGAGGGGCGGTAGACGCATAGTATGTACTCATATCCTCGCTACATTGGAAATTTAAAAACGAAGTAAAGTTTTCCATAATATAAAACCAACAACATATATCCACTAGTATAGGTTGAAGATGGGAGCTAGGTAGCTAGCTGGAGTTTCACCGCCCCAACCTGGCTGATACACTAATCTCTAGTTAATGTGAGATCTTAAATTACCCAAATTTGTTTTCGAAACGTATTTGAGGGAACTTGATTTGATAATAGTAGTTTGTTGGCTTGAAATTCTTCGCGTGAAGCAAATCCTCGGTCCCCAAGCTAAACTTTGACATCACTTAATCAAATGACGGATGTCCTGTCCACGCCTCGCTTCTTCTTTTCCTCTCTATTTTTGGTACAGTGTTCATCTTTGCAACCGTAACAATTTTCTAAGCCATTGCTAGAATTTTTGTTTGAAGGTTTTTCGAGCCAATATTTTGGCCCGGGTCTTGCTCAACTCCTGGCTCCGCAACTAGAGTATACCTAAGCATGCCTCTTCCCGGAACGGGCACAACACATACATATCCTCTATGTTTGACTTGTTTCTTCGGAAAGTGTCTTTTACTGCCGAGCACCAGTGATCTGGATGATTTAAAAATAAAAATTATTTACATGTTTCAAAAATTCTGAAAAAAAAATCTCGGAGGTAGTCAAGGATGGGTCCCACAAACGCGCAAAAGATCAACTTCAAATACTTTGTATTCTGCTCTGCACAAAAATGAAAATTTTAGAGAGTTGAAAATATACACGACTTCTGCATTTCAGGTGCGTTGGTTGGACGAGAGAAAGAAAGAAAGAGAGGCGGTGGCCTAGGGTTTCAACCCTAGCCGTCGCCGCCGGCGCCATCTGCATCTTCATCGCCGCCTTCGTCTAAGAATTGACGGGTCCTCGCCTCCTCTAGTTGCCGCTCTGGCACTAGGAGGGGTGGGGACCTCGGACCTGCGCAAGGCGCTATACAAAGGTCCTTAATGTTAGAGTTTTGGTTTTGGTTGTTATCTTCTTCGTCAATGGAGATGGCTTCGTCTGCAATAAGTGATCTTCCGCGCTTCGTTCGACGGCGTCCCGATGTCAATGGTGGCTTTGGAAGATTAAGTTTGTCTAGGTATGGTTCTTCAGATCTTGCTTCGTCAGATCAATCATGGATTGTTTTTTATGGTTGCGGCGAGGAGGATTGTCCTCGCAATATCTATCCCGGCTACTACGTCTTCGGCAATGGTGATTCGGTCTCTCGGCTCCCAACGACGTCGACAAAGTGGTTCGGCTATTTGTCCCTGGAATATCAGTGGTGGTGCTCTTGCCGATGTTGCTTGATTAATTTAATGGCTGCGTGCGTGTACAAAGCCTTGACATTGCGGCTCAAAATAAAAAAGGGAGAACCTTCGGTGATATTCACAGGTCTGTGGTTTGTTGGTTTCGGCGTTGTTCTACGGCTGCATTCAGAAAAGTACAATATTATATCATGGATGAAGAAAGGGCTTGAAGATCTCATAGATTTGCTAGTCTCTTTTAATTTTGTTTTTGTAATCGATATAATCGTGTGCTCTTTGCTGGTTTAACATATGTGGAAAAATTCAAAAAAAAGTACCCAACACGGGAGGATCGAGCGAGCGACCCGCGGCAGGAGACCCGGAGGGAAATCCGGAGGCAGCCTTTACTCTACTACGGGGAAGTGCATGCCGGGGCTTTTCTTTTGCGCGGCATCGTGCTCGATCGTCCGCTCCGGCCGGGCCCGGGGAAAAGAAGAAAGGGACAAGAGGGCGTGGTGGAAACTGGTGTGGAGGCGTGGAACCGGTCGATGATGGCCAAGATGTCAAAGGCGGCGACGCGATGGGACAAGAGGGTGACGCGACGGGGGCGCGTGCCGGAGACGGGGTAGTTCAATGTTCCTTGCTCTCGCGCGCACTGTGCCGTTTCGTGCGGGACGAGGACGGAGTGGGCGATTCGGCCAAGATGTCAAAGGTGGCGATGATGATGGGGTTTGTTGTTACGGATGGCGTTTGTGGTTCTGCGCGCGCGTCGTTGGGGAGGAGCTACATTGCATTCTCGTGCCGGGTAGTGCTCCTGCTAGTGTAGTTAGGGATGGCACCCGCAGGGTATGGGTAAGGGTGGAGCCACCCATACCCTTACCCGTCGACCACGATCTTACCCATCACCCTTACCCATACCCGTCAACGGGTACAACTTTTTCGCATACCCGTCACCCGACAGGGTAGATGGGTACCCGCGGGTAAAAATACCCGCGTTTAAAACACGTAAAATTGGGCAGAAAATAGTCGTAAAAACAACACATAACTCATGCAGAAGAGTTATATTTCATTGTTTTGCTATATTAGGAGTCGAGACGTGATCACGTGAATTAGATAGATTAAATATAATATTGGGAATAGCTAAATTATCGGTATAGTGAGGTAGTCACCGGATGGTGCGCCATCCGCAGAGGGTTAGCGAGCAATCTCTGCCTATATCCGTGCGTGAAAATTTAGACTCACTTGTCAAATATTATATGGGTACATGGGTACGCGGGTATGGGTTATACGATCCCATACCCGTACCCTCTCTACCCGATGGGTATGATATTTTCCCATTTACGTACCCATGGGTAATTTTTTATCCCATACCCTTACCCTAATAGGGTTTTTACCCGCAGGGTAAAAGGGTAATGGGTACCCATTGCCATCCCTAAGTGTAGTAGTGTGCAACTGGAACGGTCTGTGCACTGTGCTGACTATACAACTACGCGTGCTGTGCTGACGACTCCTTGGACTCGGGCAGGGGCAGAGCCAGAATTTGGGCACAATGAAAAACCAACGATCGCAGAACAAATTTTTCATAGGAAAACGCTTCCGTTACGACGAACTATCAGTCCCTCGCGTAGGTTTTGTTTTTTGAAGAAAACTAGCATGGTGGCCCTCGCAGCAGCATCTATAGTTGGTTGAAAGTGTTCGAGAAATAAAAATATGGTTTCATTTATATTAATCACATTATTTTTAGTGATGTCACAATAAACAAAATTGTTTAACAACTTCCGCAAAAGTTTCAGTACGCAATATACCACGTATGCGAGTAACATCTTTGGCACTCTGAAATTTGTGATCAAGTGATTATCATGTCATATGTTGAAACACCCTTGTAAGTGATACTGGATATTCTAAATTGAACTATAATTTTTACATGATGTTGGATCAGTACGCTAGCTTAGTTATCTTTGATAAACAAATCGTTGAATTAAGATAAAACGGTTTATCCTACTTATTACGTAGATCACATTAAATATTGAGAATTATCTTGTTTTGACGTTTCTTCCTCTCATTTACTCACTCCATCTCAGAGTTTATGCCCTTGTATTTTTTTCTCAAAAAAAAAATTGGATAACTAAAAAGTAGCTTTTTTTTTGTAAACAAGATGACTGGAGTTTGGGCGAGGCCGAGTTGCCCTTCCACTTTGTTCTCCTTCAAATAGGACTAGAAGGGTTAGGCGCGCTATGCCGCACCCAGATCCATACTTCTACAGTTCTGGACTCTGTTATTTGTGTGATTCAGTATTAGCATGATTGTTTTTACCAGGAACATTATTTTATGCCCGGTCAATTCATTTCAATCATTCGACTGTTCATAGCACCTAATAATAAGATAATATGGTGAAATATCATCAAAGTGGGCACTTCCAAAAGGCGATTACAAACCATTCAAGATAATGGTTAAGAAACTATCGAAGGAAACAATAGTTGTACAACAGTGGACAGTTACAGTTTTATTCATGTCACCAAAATGACAGGAATTGACCGTTACATGTTTATTCATAGCATCTCACCCTTCATGCAACATGAGCAAATTAGCTTGGACCTATTAACAATAAGTAGGGCCCACAAATTCTCCGGTTCAGGCCTCATTTACAACGGAGAAACAAAATTTACAATTTACTTTTACTCATATTCTATCAAATAAGCATCCGGTAACTTGAGCCCTTCAAAGGAGAGAAATATCATAATTAACAGAACCATCTACAAAACACACCGTCCGACATTTATTATGTCTTCTTTATCTTTATAAGATATCAAGGCCAATGAATCTCTCAAGTAGGTAGATAATAGATGGATACTGGAATAAAATCCTGGTACACCTGCAAGATTAAATTATAGAATCAATATAATCTCGTACTGAACAGAATGGCTTCACGGACTTTCCATCAGAATCACAAATAAAAAGCCTGAAAGGAATCTCCCCATGCAAGCAGAAGAAGCACAACCAAAGAGCACACATGTCACCATCATTTCTCTGAACATTATCAACTACAGGTTGCCGGGGAGTGGAGGAGCTTAAGGTAAAAGATTTGACATTTAAGTTGCCTTAGAGGAGCTTAAAGTATATTAAGTTGCCAGAATGCCAAAATTATTACAACCGTGTGAAAGACCACAAAGAAGCAAGGTTACGCCATACTAAGTATTTTAATCAACAAAGTGTTAAGCTAGTGGATCTGACATAGTACCAAGGGTTAAGCTAGAAGCATTTATAACTATAAATGGTTTGCAAACTCACGCGGGTAAGAAAGCAAGCAAAAAATAGTAGACCATACTAAATGAAGCTTTAGTGGCACGCAAACATTATATATTTAGCGCTACCTAGTTGCTACCAAAAAATTGCTTCAGAAACAAGGACATGATAAATCGATTTTTAGTGGCTACTATATACATCAATGATAGGCGGCTCGCCCTAACCTAGAATTTGTTCCTTCAGAAATAGGAACTGTGACTTTTCTTCGCGTGGTACATCGAAATTAATATATAAAAAATAGAATTGAGATCAGAAGTAGGAAGTATATATTATTTTGAATTACTTACAGCAGTTGTCGTTTCAGATCTTTTATATATAAAAATATTGCCAATTCACATTTGGTCTGCAGAATTACAAACTACAGTTAGCAACACATAATAATAATCACAGCAAGTATAAGGTATATAACAAACAATCATTACTGCCAAAGAAAACGGGCGCTGGCCTCTTCCGCCGACCACGGCTGCAATTATAGCTAACTGTACTGGACACTAAAATGACACACTACTGATTATGGACAGCCGGCAGAAATCACCGCTGAATTCTAAGAAATTTGTTGACCCAACATCATTTCTGTTACCGAAAGTGGCTTTGCACACAATTATAGAGCAAACTATAAATGTTGTGCGACTGAATAACATCTAACAAACATAATTAGTCCAGTGAAAGATCAATTGTAGTGCAAAACTACTGATACAGAAACAAGAAAACACTTACGGATGACATAGAACATAAAAAAACCAGGTCTCCCATTCAATCTTCTATATATAGCAATCTTCAGATTGGTTTGTTTATTTGAATTTTGACCAAAGGGAAACAGCAAAAGCCAAATAGCAGCAGAAAGGCTCACCCCCATCTAATGCCTATCTCTACCGGCCAGCATTGCTATAACCTGTAAGCACCAACGAATATAGCAGAAAAACAAAGAAGGAAAAGGCGCGTGTTGTCGCGCCCGTTTTGTTTTTTATTACGGTTAAATGTATTTTTTCATGTTCTTTCAGTGTTCACATCGAATTTCTCTTTCGGTTTGCTTAGATGTGCCAACACATAGGGTGAGCCTGCTTTTGTCATACTTATATTCAACAAAAGAAAGACGGAAAGTAATCAATCTACTTTAGTGAACATTTCCCATCATTTGGGCCCAAAACATTTGTATACAAATATCCCATCAGGGAAAGATGTGCTTAAGTATATATAACAATCCACCAAAATAGTATGGACTAATGAGGTTCATCTTGGCAAATAGAAATTGGATGTCAGAAGTTAAATAATAAGTACACTTCTCTATGAAAAAAAACATCATTTTTATATGAAGGCATATATAAAATAAGATTTTTAGCTAGGGGGTTCACTCCCCTCGTAACAGGTTATATTGCAGCAAATACCATTACAATATATGCCTTCATATATAATGCAAAGCCATTGTTCAGTAATGGTATTTGCTAGTACTTATGAAGACTTCATATGTAAGAGTATACTGAATCCCTATTATCATGTAAGAACAAGAGAACCAATATTGACGGGACAACCAGACAAGGTAGAAACGTAGACAAGTTTACAAATAGATAACAAAATATATCTACAGTAACACAACAATTTTGCCATTTTTGTGTAGCCTGGAATATAAAGTATTTGAAGGTTTTTTTTTGTTGCAAGTTTGTGGGATACAGCATTGGATACTTCCATGATTTATTTTTGAATTTTTTGAAAATCATAAATATTTTTTTGATTTAAGAAAAAAGGCCAGATCACCGGAGCTCGAGACCATCTGCAGTAACACCCGAAAAACACAAATAAAAGAGAATTGTTCACAGAAAAAAGAGGAAGAACATAAGCAGTAAAGTTGCCTTTGGGTAGAATAATCAAGACAGGATGTACGTATTAGCATATTCTGTCCGCATGAAAGTATTATAGGATACCTGGCTAAATAGGACAGAAGTGTATCTATGGCAATGCTACAACACAACAAGGTAATAGACTGAAAATTTGATCAAACCTATTGAAGTCCAAACTGAACATATCACATATTTTCAGAAGGTGGGTGGTACGGCATCTCTATTTTAGATATACAAATTGGAGTTGTGTGATCTCGTCATTGATCTATGATAGACGAAAAATGGCCTTATTGTGTTTCTTTGACGACAAATTTTATATACAGCTTAATAATCAAATCCCCGCACATGCCCCAATCAAAATAACCACACAACAATTGGAGATGCTAGGCAGAGACTGATGTGATCCAAGCAAAACTCAACCATGTTGCCAAAGGCGCTCACATGAGTACCAGAAATCCTGAGTACATCATCGGGGACACAGACCTAATACTAAAATAATTTCTTAGTTCATGTTTTTGATAGATTTTAACACAAACTCATACAATTACACACGGATGCCAATGGTCGAATTTAGGACATACTTCCTTTTACCAAGACATTTGTGCTAGATTTTTAGAACACTTGCAAACATGAACACAACCTATTAGACATTAAAATCCTACTTAAGGAAAGAGAGATCAACTTCCTGTTATTATTAAATCTCAAAAAAAAAACTTACTGTTATTATTTAGGGTTTTGAAAGATTTGAAATAGTTTGACTTATCTCAGATGGTGAAATGTCCATACAAACTCAAGTGATCTCTTGTACAGCTGATGGTTTTACCTGGAGCGCCAGAATACGATCTTCAACACTATCTTTTACTGTCAACCTTGACATGTGAACGGACGTGTTTGGCCAATACGGTGTGCTCTATCAACAGCTTGTTCCTCAGTGGTAGGATTCCACCAAAGATCGAGCATAAGCACATGCCAGGCAGCCACCATATTCAGACTGAGACTCGCGGCTTTGAGAGACATGATAATAACAGAAACCTGCCAGAAGCTGAAGTCAACAGAGAACAAATTGTGATACACTCAAAGTTACATGTAAGGCATATCACTGCACACAAACCTCTAGAACTGTCTTGAAGTCATTCACAGCTTCTTCTCGAGCAGCAACAGACATTGTTCCATCTTTGTATCAGCATATCATTGCACATAAACCTCTGGAACTATAGGATTCCACCAAATATCGAGCATAAGCACATCGCAAGCCTCCGGTACAACACATGAGAAGCTTTCAAATGAACCTCTAGCAAATCGAGCATTCCAGTCCACTGGAGAAACCAATGCCCTTCTCTGTCATCTTTGTGTCAACATATTCTGAACCCTTCCCATTGATATTTTCGGATGCAGGCCCCATCGTTTTTTTGTTATATATAGTTTGGGTGGAATCAACTTTTGGTAAAGAAATAATAATATCTAGGGCAGACCTGAATTTATAAGAGGCGTATGATGAATCAATCCCAGTTTAATTTTTAGTATGGACCATCTCTGTACATAAATCATGAGACTATTATTCACTGGTTAATTTGCACAGGGAGAACTCCAGGGTGCCTCGGGAGAACAGTGAGGTGGCATTAAGTCGGATTCTGCAGTTGGAGACTGGACATATGCTGTCATCACCAGTAAGCTGCTCTAATATGCACTGGTTGCAAAAAACATGGCCGCATAAAGTAACGATATCATCTTCGGGTACATCCTGCGAAATTTAAGCAACTAAAAATTAGAAATGAACTAAGGAAGAATAGAAGGCACGAACCAAGTTGGGTCATGAAACCGGAATCAAGCCAGCTGTTATTTCCTTTCCAGAAATTTGTTTCTTTTTTTCTAGCTCCGATGTATGGAGTCACAATCTTAAGAAAACACTTATGGACGACAAAGACCATAAATAAAAAACCTAAGTGCAGCAACCAAGTCTCAATTCAATCTTCTATATATAGCAATCTTGAGATTTGTTTGTTTATCTGAATTTTGACCATAGGGAAACAGCTAAAGCCGGATAGCAGCAGCAAGGCTCACCCCCATCCCATGGACATCTCTACCAGCCAGCACACAATGCACGCTATAACCTGTAAGCACCATCGCATAGAGCAGAAAAACAAAGAACATGAGCAGAATCCCTCCTCCTCCTCTGTTGCCCTTTCGGGTCCTCAGCTCGCTCGCCGTCACCGCCGACGTTCTATCTCCCGCCTGCCCATCGAATCTTTGCCGCCGCAGACCATTGTGGTCGAATCCCTACCCAGCCGCCGAGGGTCCATGGATGGAGAGGAGGGAGGAGGAGGCGGTTGTGAGGGAACGAGAGGATCGTGTTCCAATCCTAGCAGCAAGCACCCACGCTAAACCTAGGAACCAGAGATTAGGAACACAAAACGAATTCCATCTTGAAAAAAAAAAGCGAAACAGGCGGAGGAAGCGCACCTAGCCGATTACGAGAGAGGGGAAAGCAATCACAGAGAGAAGATCCAAACCACCAAAGCTCACAGTCTCACACCCCGCCACCACGGCCACCGCCGCAAATGCGAGGAAGAAGGAGACGGTAAGAAAAGAGAACAAGACCAAATGCGAGGAAGGAGACGAGAAGAAAGGAGAACAGGACCCACAGGAAGTCCAACACACGTAGCCGCTCAAAATCGAGAGTGATTGACTAAAGGGCCACAACATACACAGACACGTGGGATGCTTCATAGCGCAAGAATTGTAAGAATTCTAAGGAGTTTAGTTTTTTTTTATGCCTCTCGATCGGTGGTACAGTTGTAGTATCTGAACTCATGTCTCATGTACTAACACACACCATACTCACACCACACACGCGCACCCCTAGTACACAAGCTAGACCTACAACTACACACACGAAACACACGCGTTTTGAGCTCTGACAGTTGTGGCACGAACGCGTGTGGGAGGCGAAGAATTACTGTTCCTATTGAACAGTGACACGGAGTACTGTTCACTACCCCCGGGGTGAGACACCGGGAAATTCGCTCCTGGGAGTCGAACTCGCGGGCGGGAGCATGCACACTTGCGATGCTACCACTGCGCCACAGGCGCGTCTCAAGGAGCTTAGTTTTTGGATAGATGTGTCATCTGCAAGGCGCACGGCGCTCTAGACTGGGAGACGTTGGCCATGTAACCGGACTACCGGAGGCAACAGCTGCACAGCCCCAACCAAGTAGGGAGTGCTACAAGCTCCGGCCATTGCGCTCTGCACATACGATCCAATAACATTGCAGAGTAACACAGGGTGTAACAAGCACCTCAAACGTCTATGTGAGAATAAAAAGGCGTCACCATCATCATCATCCTTCCAGATTGATATTTCAATGTTCTGCTGTTACAATCCAGAGTAGCATATGATGCAGAAAACGCCTCGACAGTTTCTATGGGAGAACAAGAAAGGCAGAATGACAAACAACAATCTTGTACAAGACGGACGGCCCGAGTGGCAAAAGATAGATGAGCTACTACCCCAGGGCCAGGCTACCACCTAGTTGTACACCATGTACTTGGGCGTGGCGCTGAACTTTTGGTAACCCTTGATGACCTTGTTCACCGCGTCCAAGAAATCCTTCTCAGTGACCGTCTTCCTGCGCGCGCGGATGGCGTACATGCCTGCCTCCGTGCACACGCTCCGTATATCAGCCCCTGTTGAAAAACATATAGAAAGGGATTGATGAGAAAACTGTTGCTCATGACACAGACTGCATATGGTACATAAATTGTATACCAGACACTTACCAGTGGAGTTGGGGCAGAGGCGAGCCAGCAGCTCAAACCGGATGTCCCGCTCGCAGTTCATGGTGCGAGTGTGGATCTTGAAGATCTGGGTCCGGCCCTCCAGATCTGGCAAGCCAAACTCAACCTTCCTGTCCAGCCGCCCTGGACGCAACAGTGCAGGGTCCAATGTATCGGGCCTGTTGGTCGCCATGAGGACTTTGATGTTTCCTCTAGCATCGAACCCATCAAGCTGATTCACAATCTCGAGCATAGTGCGCTGGACCTCATTGTCACCCCCAGCACCATCATCGAAGCGAGCACCACCAATGGCGTCGACTTCATCAAAGAAGACAATGCATGCCTTCTTTGATCTGGCCATCTGGAAGAGTTCGCGAACCATCTGTGCCCCTTCACCAACATACTTCTGAACTAACTCACTTCCTATCACACGGATAAAGCATGCATCTGTGCGATTGGCTACTGCCCTAGCAAGAAGTGTCTTTCCAGTTCCTGGAGGGCCATAGCAAAGGACTCCCTTGGGGGGATCAATACCGAGCTTGACAAACTTCTCAGGGTGAAGCATAGGAAGCTCAACAACCTCACGCATCTTCTCGATCTGCTCCTTGCATCCACCAACATCATTGTATGTCACATCAGGTTTTTCTTCAACAGTCATCATTGTAACACTCGGGTCAATCTTGGGTGGCAAAGGAATTTGAATTTGGTACTTGTTTCGGTCAACTCTGTAATACACGGGATAAGAATCAGCACAATTCAATTGAAAGTGTAACACAACTACTTTAATAACAACATTATATCCTACTATGAGCCATTAATAATGCATAAAGAACAGTAAGACATTTATGTGACCAACTAAGGTGATCCTTCCTATGAACCAAATGAGAGAGATGCTAAAATATACTCATGGAGAGAACAAGAACTTACCCAACTCGCATTCCTTCCTCAATATCAGTGGGCGATACCTTGTCTCCTAAACCTACCACAAACTGCAATAACACCCCAAAAATAAACATTAAAAAGAACTGAATTTCGAACTTCCATGGGATATAATTGGCTTAAGAAAGTACACTACTGAAGCACCTTTGCGATTTGTTTTACGTTGATGACGTACTTGGCATCATCGGTATTAGGACTTATGATCTTCGTGCATCTAGCAACCTTCATAACAAAGTGAAACTTGTTATTAGAGAGACAATGAGAAAGCATAATGGCCCAACGCAACTAGTAGTCATTGCATCCCAATGTCTATTGGTAATGAGGTCAGGCGGGCATCATGCAACTCACCTGCAACGGCTGCTCCTCCTGCATCATTTGCTTATCTGATACAAGATCCCACTGGCTTGGTGGAGCTAACCCCGTATCAGACTCCTTTATCCCTGCATAATTCAGTAACAGCACAGTTCAGATAAGCTAAATGCAAGAAGGTGGAACTACACCTGCAATTAGAACTGTAAGCTAGCAGTTCAAAACAATAAAAACTGTCCAAAACTGCTGAAAAATTGGAAACGAAAAAAATTATCTTTGGTTACATAATACATTACACTGGATAGGCAGGACACCCAACCCAAATTTAGGGACAGTCAAGATACACCAATGCGCACGTACCACAAAGGTCGTTGATCTTCTTTGCCATCTCCTTAATCTCCTTCTCGGCCTTCTTGATGGTGTTCGAGTACGGCCCGAGCCCCTGTCAGAACGAAAGCCACCCAAAATCAGAAAAACTTCCCCAAATAGCCTCGGGATCTCAGGTAAACCCCCTCATCGCAGAACGCGGGAGGCCAACCAAACACGAACTCCTAATTCCAATAACACGAACTCTGTGCAGCGGTCCGAAACCCTAGATCTACGCCGAGAACGAACCCACCGCCAAAGAACCGAATTTGGGAGGAGGGGGGCTTACGTAGGTCTTGAGGAGGGCGATGTCGTCCTCGTCGAGGGGACGAGGGTTCTTCCCGTTCATGATGTCGTCTTCTGGATCGATGGAGGGCGCCATGGCCTCGACCCTGTACCTTCTCCGGCGGCGGCGAGAGCGAGATGTGCTCTTTTTTTTTTGAATTTGGAGCGAGATGTGCCGCTGTTATGGTGGTGGGTCTGGCTGCAGCTCGCTGTGTTGGAGTATATAGGATGCTGCACGGTTCACAAATTGGGTCTCGACTCGTATAGATCTGTGTTTTCTAGGCAAAACGGTTTGTTGTCTCGGTGTCAGGATGAAAACGGATCCGATCCGGTTTTGCTCCATCATATTTTTTACCATATTATTTATCAGATTTGGAGCGCATAATGACCGAATACGGTTACAAATCGAATTTTGTGGAAAAATGCTCAGGCGAGCATCATGCAATTCACCTGCAACGGTTGCTCCTGCTGCATCATCTGTTTATCCGATACAAGATGTATTTTGGTGTTCTTGGATCTTGCTATATTGAGTTCAATACATTTCTGACACCTCACATCCCTACTTGTGTGTGTCTGTGTGCCCGCGTGCGCATGTGTGTGACACATCACATTGCATGCACTCATGTGTGTGTGCGCGTGTGTGAGAGAGATTATCTAATTCCGTGTGAGTTGTGTAGGATAGACGTTTTGTGGCAATATATAAAATGGAGCTGAATGTGGTGGTTGAGATGCACCTAAATGATTTTCTTTATGCACCTTTATTTATGGTTGTTTCATTACTTGTTTCAAGTTAGGTTATATGAAGTGGAATTGATGTTTAAAATGATATGTTCTGTTAAGTAAATAATGATGCTTCTTGTCCGTATTCTTTATTATCGACACTTCACTCCATAAACCCGTGGTCTTGTTTACTGAGCTCAGTTTTCGCTTGGGACAAGCGAGGTCCGAACATGGTTTGGGCTAAAAACCATCATCCAACGGAGCGCTCCAAACTCAGCCCAAACGTCTGGGCGGTCCGGCACTCCCCAAACCCAGCCCATACGTGGGGAGAGTTTGGGGCGGTCCGGACGCGCCTGGACAGGCCGCCACGTAGGCCACGGCCCGCTGCGACCCTACCTATATGAACTCAATCGCCACCGCGGATGAAACCCTAGCGGATGTTAGGAGAGGAGGAAGGAGACAACTCACGGACAGAGAAAAGGAAGAAGACACGAGGAGAGAGGTGGAAGAGAGACAGCAGGGCTGTGTGCCCGTCACGCGCGTTGGAAGCGGTTGTAGCTACAGCCTGGTGTAGTAAAGAGTTTTCCTTTAAAAAACGAGCAATTTTCAAAAAAATCATAAATATGAAAAATATTATGAATTTAAAAAGAGTTTAAAACAAAAACAAAAAACAACTGAAACATATTAAATGGAAAGGAAACAACAAAAAAAGTAAATGAAAAAATTTATAAAACATTAACCCAAACCAGAAAAAACCGTCTGGAAAATGAATGGGCCGGCCCAATAAGTGGCGTCAAGTGCAGATTGATGTAGGGAGGGGGTACGCGTCGCGGGTTAGGTTTTTCCTATGGTTTGGTAGTGTTCTGGCATGCTTAAGCGTCGGCCTGTTACAAGCCCAAAAAGGTTCATCACATTTCTAGATTAGGTTGGGCTCCCATCAGCAGACAAGTAATGATTTAAATTTATAACTCTCAACTTTAAAATTATGAATACCCGTGCGTTGCTACAGAACCCTCACTACATAATTTGTGTGCATGGTATGTGAATACAAGTACCTCTTTCACCAATATTTTAACGGCGGGACAATCTAGCAGAGGGACTGATGACCCACAAGTATAGGGGTGTATCGTAGTACTTTCGATAAATAAGAGTGTCGAACCCAACGAGGAGCAGAAGGTGCTGACAAGGAGTTTCGGTAAAGGTTTCACTGTAAATGCTAGCAGACAGGTTTTAAGGGGTTTTTGATATAGCAGGTAAATAAAATGCAAGTAAGTAAAAGACAGTAATAATTGCAGCGAGTGGCCCAATCCTTTTTAGAGCAAAGGACAAGCCGGTTGGTTTACTTATGATGACAAAATGTTCTTGAGGACACACGGGATTCTAGTCAAGTGCTTTCGCTTCACATAGTTGATTAATCTTCATTGTTTTGATAAGTGTTGTGTGGGTGAAACTATGCTAATGCACCGCCCTTACTTGGACTAATACATACTTGTGATTATACCTCTTGCAAGCATCCGCAGTTACAAGATAGTAATTAAGATAAATCTAACCACAGACTTAAACTCTGAGATCCTACGCTCCCTTGTGCACCGGTATACTAACGGGGGTTTAGGTTTCTGTCACTCCGGCAACCCCACAATTAGTAACCAAATACACAATGCACTCCTCTAGGCCCATAAAGGTGAAATGTCATGTAGTCGACGTTCACACGACACCACTAGAAGAATAGCACCACAACTTAAATATCAAACCATTAAATATTACTCAACATAATTCCACTACTAACAACGTGACTTCTCCCATGTCCTCAAGAACTAATCGAACTACTCACGAGACATCATATGGATCATGATCAGAGGTGATATAATGATGGATAACAATCTGAACATATACTTTAATTCACCGATAAGACTCAATAGCATCAACCACAAGGAGTAATTAACACCGGGAGAGTTTCCCCTATGAACTAAACAAAGTATAGCCCTAGATGTTACAGCGGGACGAGATGGTGCAGCGGTGATGGTGGTGATGGCGGTGGAGATGATGATGATGGTGATCCCGATGAAGTCCAGCGCGATGACGATGAGGATGGCGATGATCTCCCCCCTCCGGGAAGGAATTTCCCCGACAGATTTCTCCCTGCCGGAGAGCTTTTTCTCTCGCTGTTGTTTCCGCCTCGTGGAGGCGGCGGAATATTTTCTCTGGGACTCCCTGTGTCTTAGGGTTTCTGGGGGATGAAGTACGCAAAGGGGGAGCGCCTGAGGTGGGCCAGGGGCACCACACCTGGCTAGGGCACGGCCAAGGTGGGCCCCGCGCCCAGGGGTGGTGTGGGCCCCTCCTGGCCCATCTCAGCCTCCCCTTTTGGCTTAGTCCATCTTCTGATAAAATAGGAACATCTGTCTTCTCGGAAATATTTTTAGTGCTCCAGAAATATAGTGCCTTGACGATGCTTTTTCCAGCTGAAATCTGACTCCGGCAGTTAATTATCCAATGATCATCAAACATGCAAAATAAGACAAAATAACATAAGTAACTCCTCTTAATATGAAATATATCATTGAATAACAGTAAATTATGCTATAAAATAGTGATGCAAAATGGACGTATCAACCCCCCAAGCTTAGACCTCGCTTGTCCCCAAGCGAAAGCTGAGCTCAGTAAACTAGAACAAAGGTTTATGGAGTGAAGCGTCGATAATAAAGAATACGGACAAGAAGCATCAGTAATTACTAAACAACACAACTCATTTTAAACAGCAACTTCTCTTCATATAACCTAACTTGAACATGAGTAGTGAAACAACCACAATAAAAATACACGAAGGAAATTATAGATTAGTAATGGCACACTTCATTCTTGGTCATAGAACAATAAGCAATCAATACTTATCTTTCGAAAGGAGTCTTTATATTAGAGCTTATATTGCAGAACTTCCACACTCAATTATCACACCTTCTTTACAGTCATTGATAACTTGCAAAGCTATATTCTTAGAGGCAAAAGTCTTTGTGCTAAGACAAGAAGGATAAAAGACATGATTGACAATATTAATGATATATATGGTTGAATCACAACAACTCAAATGCTTGCTCAAGGAAGAAGGAAATAGGTGTACTGACTCAACATGAAAAGTAAAAGAAAGGCCCTTCGCAGAGGGAAGCAGGGATTAAGTCATGTGCTAGAGCTTTTAAGTTTTTGAAATCATATAGAGAGCAAAAATTAAGTTTTGAGAGGTGTTTGTTAATTGTCAACGAATGGTAGCGGGTGAAAACAGTATTCTCCCTGTCAAACAGACTTTTAAGAGCGGCTCCCATGAAGGACGTTATTTCTACCAGCAAGGCAGATCATCCCTCTTTCTCTTTGGTTTACACACGCAGATATTTCACTGTTTGTCAATGCTTACTGATAATTCAGGGCAAAAGTGTGAAGAGAATTAAGCGATTAAAGTTGTAATTAATTGGGACTGGGCATCCCGTTGCCAGCTCTTTTTGCAAGTTATTGGATAAGCGGATGTATATGCCACTAGTCCAGGTGTAAAGTCTGTTTGACAAGTAGAATAAAGGATAACCACACTACTTCCTCATGAGCTAGTAAACATTGACACAAAAGGGAATATTAACATTTTGAATAATTTAAAGGTAGCACATGAAAAATTTACTTGGAGTGGCAAAGAAATACCACATATAGGTAGTTATGGTGGACACAAATGGCATGGGTTTGGCTCAAGGATTTGGATGCACGAGAAGCATTCCCTCTCAGTACGGTGGTTAAGGCTAGCAAGGTCATGTGGCAAGCATAAAAGTTGGGGATACACACAAAATATATGTAATAGAAGCAACCATGCTATCTTCCCTGTAAGCACAAATGTTTTAACTCAAAGAATACTAATCTTATTGGCTAGCAAGAAAGAAAATAAAGGGATAATATTTTTGCATGTAATTCCCTCCTTCTACTTAAGTTTTCATGGTATTGTTGCTAATGACCAATACTAAGTTTGCCACAACTAATATAATTTACTTAATGTACCCAAAAGTGGCGTCAATACTAATGGCAAGATCAGCACATAAAGAAGATTGCAGGCTAAAATAAAATGTACCGAAAGTAAAGGTGGAACTTCTCATTAATATTCTGAACAAAGACACACTCAAACCAACGGATACATGGATAACTAAAGGATTGACACTCCACATCGCAAACCATCTTATAAGATAACTTCTCTACTCATGATATGACCACGAAATTATAAAAACGAAAGGATAAAGATGATACTGGGCACTCCCCCAAGCTTGGAACAAGCCAAGGGAGTGCCATTACCCCTTGTCGATTTAGGCTTGATCTCTTGGTGGTGAAGAAGACTCCTCGTCATCAAATTTCCAAGGCAGAGGCTCCCCATCAACGAAAGAGGATTTGGTTTCCAAGAACCTGAAACTAGCAGCTGAGCTTATGCGTTTGAACCTAGCTTCATACTCACAGTTTTGGTTTTGAAGATCGTAAATTTGCCCTTGTAACTTGGATGTAGTTTTACTAAGTGTTCATCAATAAGCTCATTAATGATCTTGTGGTTGATCTCCACTCCGCGCTCTATCATCTTCTGGTACGGAAAACTTCATGCTCTACTTCTTCTAGCCTAGCCTTCATGTCCCCTTCAACCTTGGGTCCCTTGACATCTTCTCGAACAAGGACTCCATCCACAAGCCGCATCTCTTGAGGGTGCTGCTTTAGCTCATTGATGTATGGGTTGACGACGTTCTTGAAGAAGGTATCCTTCGGAGCCCCGGATGAAGACATCTTCTAATCCTGGAGCTAAACCTGGCAGAAACAGCTCGAAAACAAAACTCGACGAAAACACGATATACGGACCTCGGGAGATCCGGGTGATTATATAGCAAAAAGTTTTACGACAAAAGGAAGGTACAGGACGAAACGGGGTCGGAGACGGGCTCCGAGGAGCCCACACGCACCCACGGCGCGGCCAGGGTGGGGCCCGCGCCCAGGGGTGGTGTGGTGCCCTCGGGCACCGTTTCCTACCCTTTTCCGACTCATAATTTTCCATATTATGTAAAAACAATAAATATTTAGTTGAAAAGTAAATCGCGAACTTTTTCTTACCGAAACTGTTACCTATTCCAAATCAGCTTTTGCAGTTGTCTGAATTTGACTTTTTATAAAATCCTCTGGAGTTACCACTTTGATAAATCAACATCTTCATTATAAGAATCTCCAGAAATGTAATGCTTGAGTCTTTGACCATTAACCACTTGTGGTCTGTCCCCATCTAGTGAATTGATTTTAATCGCACCTGAGCGATAGACCTCCTCAATGATATAAGGTCCTTCCCATTTTGAAAGTAATTTTCCTGCAAAAAATCTGAGACGAGACCTATACAATAAAACTTTTTCACCTACGTTAAATTCTCTCTTAAGAATTCTTCTATCATGCCATTGCTTAACTTTCTCTTTAAAGAGCCTAGCATTTTCATAAGCTGCATTTCTCCATTCATCTAAAGAATTCAAATTAAGCAATCTCTTTTTACCGGCAAGTTTAAAATCTCTATTAAGTTCTTTCACCCCCAATAGGCTTTATGTTCTAATTCTAGAGGCAAATGACAAGCTTTTCCATAAACCATTTTGTAAGGAGACATTCCCATAGGATTTTTATAAGCAGTTCTATAAGCCCACAAAGCATCGTTAAGCTTTTTAGACCAATTTTTTCTAGATTTATTAACAGTCTTTTGCAAAATAGACTTAATCTCTCTATTTGACAATTCTACTTGACCACTTGTTTGGGATGATATGGTGAAGCAATTCTATGATTAACATCATACTTAGCTAGAGTTTTTCTAAAAGCACCATGAATAAAATGAGAACCACCATCAGTCATGAGATATCTAGGCACACCAAACCTAGGAAGATAATATCTTTAAGCATTTTTAATGATGTCTCACCATCAGCACTAGAAGTTGGTATAGCTTCTACCCATTTAGTAACATAATCAACAGCAACAAGTATATGAGTATAACCATTTGAGGAAGGAAAAGGACCCATAAAGTCAAATCCCCAACAGTCGAAAGGTTCAATAACAAGAGAATAATTCATAGGCATTTCATTACGTCTACTAATGTTACCTACTCTTTGACATTCATCACATGATAAAACAAATTTTCTAGCATCTCTAAAAAGGGTAGGCCAATAAAAACCTGATTGTAGAACCTTTTGCGCAGTTCTATCTCCAGCGTGATGTCCTCCATAAGCACTTCCATGGCATTTGCTCAATATTTCTTTCTGTTCATACTCAGGAACACATCTTCGCATAATGCCATCTACTCCTTCTTTATACAAATGTGGGTCATCCCAAAAATAATGCCTCAAATCATAAAAGAACTTTCTTCTTTGCTGAGCTGTAAAGGTCGGAGGCAAATACTTGGCAACAATAAAATTAGCATAATCAGCATACCAAGGACTTTCGCGTGAGCTTACCTTTATCGCAGCCAATTGTTCATTTGGAAAACTATCATTAACAGGTATAGGATCATCTGAAATGTTTTCTAATCTAGACAAATTATCAGCAACAGGATTTTCAGCACCTTTCCTATCTACAATATGTAAATCAAATTCTTGCAGTAAAGTACCCATCTTATGAGCCTAGGCTTAGCATCTTTCTTTTCCATAAGGTATCTAATAGCAGCATGATCAGTGTGAATAGTAACTTTTGAATCAACAATATAAGGTCTAAATTTATCACAAGCAAAAACAACTGCTAAAAATTCCTTTTCAGTAGTAGCATAATTCTTTTGAGCGGCATCAAGTGTTTTACTAGCATAATGAATAACATTTAACTTCTTGTCTACCCGCTGTCCAAGAACAGCTCCTACAGCAAAATCACTAGCATCACACATTATTTCAAAAGGTAAAGTCCAATCAGGAGGTTGAACAACAGGAGCTGTGATTAAAGCCTTTTTTAGAGTTTCAAAAGCTTCCTTGCAATCATCATCAAAAACAAAAGGTACATCTTTTTGAAGAAGATTAGTGAGGGGTTTTGAAATTTTAGAGAAATCTTTAATAAACCTCCTATAAAAACCGGCATGACCGAGAATACTACGGATACCTTTCACATCCCTTGGACAGGGCATTTTCTCGATTGCTTCAACTTTAGCTCTGTCCACTTCAATACCTCTTTCAGAAATTTTGTGCCCTAGGACAATTCCTTCATTAACCATGAAATGACATTTCTCCCAATTAAGAACAAGATTTGTCTCCTCACATCTCTGCAAAACTTTATCAAGATTGTGCAAGCAATTATCAAAGGAAGTTCCGTAGACGGAAAAATCGTCCATGAATACTTCCACAATTTCTTCACAAAAACCATGAAAAATAGCAGACATGCATCTTTGGAACGTAGCAGGAGCATTACACAAACCAAAAGGCATACGTCTATAAGCATAAGTTCCATAAGGACAAGTAAAAGTAGTTTTCTCTTGATCTTGTGCTTTAACAGCAATTTGTGAGAATCCAGAATAACCATCAAGGAAACAAAAATGGTTTTCTTAGACAACCTTTCTAACATTTGATCAATAAAAGGCAAAGGATAATGATCTTTCTTAGTTACTTTATTGACCTTTCTAAAATCAATGCACATCCTATATCCAACTACTACTCTTTGAGGAATAAGTTCATCATTTTCATTTGGTACAACAGTAACTCCTCCTTTCTTAGGGACACAATGCACAGGACTTACCCATCTACTATCAGCAATAGGATAAATTATACCAGCATCAAGAAGTTTTAATACCTCATTTCTTACCACTTCTTTCATCTTAGGGATCAAGCGACGCTGATGCTCAACAACAGGTTTTGCATCGGGTTCAATGTTGATGGCATGTTGACATATAGTAGGAGAAATCCCCTTTAAATCATCCAAAGTGTATCCCATAGCTCCTCGATGTTTCTTTAGTACTTCTAATAGCCTTGCTTCTTCATTACCTGAAAGTTTAGAACTAATAATAACAGGATATACTTTCCTTTCATCAAGATAAACATACTTAAGATTATCAGGTAACGGTTTTAAATCGAAGACAGGATCTTCCTTAGGAGGCGCTGAGGTACCCAAATCTTCCACAGGCAAATTATGCTTAAGTATTGGTGGTTGACGAAGAAAGGCATTGTCAATCTCATTCCTCTCCTCCATAAATACTTCACTTTCGTGTTCCTCCATGAATTGCTGCAAGGCATTGTTAGGAGCAACAGCAATAGAAGCAAGTTGTTCATTTGAGTCTCATTAGGCAATCAGTTTCATAAAGTTGTTTACCAAACTTAGAGAAATTAAACTCATAAGATTCTCCATTAAATTTAGTGTAAATTTTCTCTTTCTTACAATCTATAATGCACCACATGTATTCAAGAAAGGCCTACCAAAAATAATGGGACAAGCTTTACTAGCAACAGAACCAAGTACTAGAAAATCAGCAGGGTATTTAGTCTTACCACATAAAACTTCAACATCTCTCACAATACCAATTGGAGAGATAGTTTCTCTATTAGCAAGCTGAATAACCACATCAATCTCCTCAAGTTCGCAAGGACCAATTTCATGCATAATTTCTTTATAAAGATCAAAAGGAATAGCACTAGAACTTGCACCAATATCACATAAACCATAATAGCAATGTTCTCCTATTTTGACTGAAAGCACAGGAACACTTGTTTTCCTAGCTCTACTGGGATGTGAAACAATATTAGAGGCATCTTCACAAAAGATAATATGTCCTCCTTCTACATTTTCAGTTACCAAATCCTTTACTATTGCTATTGTGGGTTCAACCGCTATTTGTTCAGCAGGTTCTAAAGCTTTCTTTGCACTTTTATTAACCACACTAGCTATGATAGAATGTTCCCTAATTTTAACAGGAAAAGGTGGTTTCTCAATATAAGGTTCTGGCAAGATACGATCAACTGTATGAACTTCAATGTTTTTAATATTGGCAGAATTAGTATTATCTTTGTAAGGCAAATGATACTTATTGCAACTTTCTTTAGGAACATCAAGATAAGAGGCAAAAGCCTTGTAACAGTTTGCAATAACTTGAGAATCAAGACCATACATATCATAGAGATTACGAAAATTATCAGTATTCATAAAAGTTTTAATGCATTCGTAATCATACTTTATACCTGATTCTCTACCTTTGTCGTTCTCCCATCCTTCAGTATTTTCCTCAATCCGATCAAGAAGGTCCCATTTAACTTCCTCTTTATTACGCGTAAATGATCCAGCACAAGAGGTATCCAATAGAGTTTTATCTTGAAGAGAAAGCCTTGCATAGAAGTTATCAATAACAACATTACCAGGAAGCTCATGAATGGGGCATTTGAGCATTAATGATTTCAATCTCCCCCACGCTTGGGCAATACTTTCTCCATCATGAGGCCAAAAATTATATATATGATTCCGATCTTGATGAATTTCACTAGGAGGATAAAATTTAGAATAAAAGAGAGGCACAATCTCCTCCCAGCCAATAGAACGCCCATTTTTCAGCATCCTATACCATTTTGCAGCTTTACCAGTCAACGATATAGAAAACAATTTCTTCTTGACCTCTTCCATTGAAATACCTGCACACTTGAACAACTCGCATAATTCATGAATAAATAGCAAATGATCCCCAGGAGGGACAGTTCCATCTCCTGCATAGCGGTTATTCGTAACTCGTTCAACAATTTTCATAGGTATTTTAAATGGAATTACTTGATCAGGTGGTTCCTCTTCTACTACCGTAGCAGTGGTAGTAGTATTTCCAAACAGGGATTCAAATGGAGATCTCTCCATGATAAAATAAAGTAGCAAGCAGAAATAAAAATAGCACCTACAGTAAAAGTTTCCCTTACCAATTCCACTCACCAATAGCGCTTCACTCCCCGGCAACGGCGCCAGAAAATAGTCTTGATGACCCACAAGTATAGGGGGTGTATCGTAGTACTTTCGATAAATAAGAGTGTCGAACCCAACGAGGAGCAGAAGGTGCTGACAAGGAGTTTCGGTAAAGGTTTCACTGTAAATGCTAGCAGACAAGTTTTTAGGGGTTTTTGATATAGCAGGTAAATAAAATGCGAGTAAGTAAAAGACAGTAATAATAATTGCAGCGAGTGGCCCAATCCTTTTTAGAGCAAAGGACAAGCCGGTTGGTTTACTTATGATGACAAAATGTTCTTGAGGACACACGGGATTCTAGTCAAGTGCTTTCGCTTCACATAGTTGATTAATCTTCATTGTTTTGATAAGTGTTGTGTGGGTGAACCTATGCTAATGCACCGCCCTTACTTGGACTAATACATACTTGTGATTATACCTCTTGCAAGCATCCGCAGTTACAAGAAAGTAATTAAGATAAATCTAACCACAGCCTTAAACTCTGAGATCCTACGCTCCCTTGTGCACCGGTATACTAACGGGGGTTTAGGTTTCTGTCACTCCGGCAACCCCACAATTAGCAACCAAATACACAATGCACTCCTCTAGGCCCATAAAGGTGAAGTGTCATGTAGTCGACGTTCACACGACACCACTAGAAGAATAGCACCACAACTTAAATATCAAACCATTAAATATTACTCAACATAATTCCACTACTAACAGCGTGACTTCTCCCATGTCCTCAAGAACTAATCGAACTACTCACGAGACATCATATGGATCATGATCAGAGGTGATATAATGATGGATAACATCTGAACATATACTTTAATTCACCGATAAAACTCAATAGCATCAACCACAAGGAGTAATTAACACCGGGAGAGTTTCCCCTATGAACTAAACAAAGTATAGCCCTAGATGTTACAGCGGAACGAGATGGTGCAGCGGTGATGGTGGTGATGGCGGTGGAGATGATGATGATGATGATCCCGATGAAGTCCAGCGCGATGACGATGAGGATGGCGATGATCTCCCCCTCCGGGAAGGAATTTCCCCGGCAGATTTCTCCCTGCCGGAGAGCTTTTTCTCTCGCTGTTGTTTCCGCCTCGTGGAGGCGGCGGAATATTTTCTCTGGACTCCCTGTGTCTTAGGGTTTCTGGGGGATGAAGTACGCGAAGGGGGAGCGCCTGAGGTGGGCCAGGGGCACCACACCTGGCTAGGGCGCGGCCAAGGTGGGCCCGCGCCCAGGGGTGGTGTGGGCCCCTCTTGGCCCATCTCAGCCTCCCCTTTTGGCTTAGTCCATCTTCTGATAAAATAGGAACATCTGTCTTCTCGGAAATATTTTTAGTGCTCCAGAAATATAGTGCCTTGACGATGCTTTTTCCAGCTGAAATCTGACTCCGGCAGTTAATTATCCAATGATCATCAAACATGCAAAATAAGACAAAATAACATAAGTAACTCCTCTTAATATGAAATGTATCATTGAATAACAGTAAATTATGCTATAAAATAGTGATGCAAAATGGACGTATCAGGGACCAGGGTTTGCTTCACTATGTGATAAGCTACACAAACATCTTATCAAGTTGAATCGTCCGCGACAATTTTAATCAAACAATCTTGATTAGTTTAGAAAAAAGTTTGGTGTCCAAAAGTGTTATTGGTCCCTGGGCTCCCCGGAAATCCCCACAAAATCTGTGAAATTTGCAGATTTGTAGATCAGTTTATGCACATATTAAATTTGTGGCTCTTTCTAATCATCCGCACAATCTTCAACGCGAAACGGAGTTAATACGTTGTATTTTAGACTATGCAAAAATCGCAAAATTGTGGATCTAAAAAAGATAAAGAACAAAACTCATTTTTATTTTGAACATTTTTTTGCAGATCACATATGGAAAGAATATTTCAATATACTTTTGTTGGTCGATACTTGGCATATATATGCCCTTGTATTTTTTCTCTCAAAAAAAATTGGATAACTAAAAAGTAGCTTTTTTTTGTAAACAAGATGACTGGAGTTTGGGTGAGGGCGAGTTGCCCTTCCACTTTGTTCTCCTTCAAATAGGACTAGAAGGGTTAGGCGCGCTATGCCGCGCCCAGATCCATACTTCTGCAGTTCTGGACTCTTTGTTATTTGTGTGATTCAGTATTAGCATGATTGTTTTTACCAGGAACATTATTTTATGCCCGGTCAATTCATTTCAATCATTCGACTGTTCATAGCTCCTAATAATAAGATAATATGGTGAAATTCATCAAAGTGGGCACTTCCAAAAGGCGATTACAAACCATTCAAGATAATGGTTAAGAAACTATCGAAGGAAACAATAGTTGTACAACAGTGGACAGTTACAGTTTTATTCATGTCACCAAAATGACAGGAATTGACCGTTACATGTTTATTCATATCATCTCACCCTTCATGCAACATGAGCAAATTAGCTTGGACCTATTAACAATAAGTAGGGCCCACAAATTCTCCGGTTCAGGCCTCATTTTCAAGGTCTCATTTACAACGGAGAAACAAAATTTACAATTTACTTGTACCCATATTCTATTAAATAAGCATCAGGTAACTTGAGCCCTTCAAAGGAGAGAAATATCATAATTAACAGAACCATCTACAAAACACACCGTCCGACATTTATTATGTCTTCTTTATCTTTATAAGATATCAAGGCCAATGAATCTCTCAAGTAGGTAGATAATAAATGGATACTGGAATAAAATCCTGGTACACCAGCAAGATTAAATTATAGAATCAACATAATCTCGTACTGAACAGAATGGCTTCATGGACTTTCCATAAGAATTACAAGTAAAAAGCCTGAAAGGAATCTCCCCATGCAAGCAGAAGAAGCACAACCAAAGAGCACACATGTCACCATCATTTCTCTGAACATTATCAACTACAGGTTGTCGGGGAGTGGAGGAGCTTAAGGTAAAAGATTTGACATTTAAGTTGCCTTAGAGGAGCTTAAAGTATATTAAGTTGCCAGAATGCCAAAATTATTACAACTGTGTGAAAGACCACAAAGAAGCAAGGTTACGCCATACTAAGTATTTTAATCAACAAAGTGCTAAGCTAGTGGATCTGACATAGTACCAAGGGTTAAGCTAGAAGCAATTATAACTATAAATGGTTTGCGAACTCACACGGGTAAGAAAGCAAGCAAAAAATAGTAGACCATACTAAATGAAGCTTTAGTGGCACGCAAACATTATATATTTAGCGCTACCTAGTTGCTACCAAAAAATTGCTTCAGAAACAAGGACATGATAAATCGATTTTTAGTGGCTACTATATACATCAATGATAGGCGGCTCGCCCTAACCTAGAATTTGTTCCTTCAGAAATAGGAACTGTGACTTTTCTTCGCGTGGTATGATGACCCACAAGTATAGGGGGTGTATCGTAGTACTTTCGATAAATAAGAGTGTCGAACCCAACGACGAGCAGAAGGTGTTGACAAGTAGTTTTGATCAAGGAATTACTGTAAATACTAGCAGACAAGTTTTTAGGGGTTTTTGATATTGCAGATAAATAAAATACGTGTAAATAAAAGACAGTAATAATAATTGCAGCAAGTGGACCAATCCTTTTTAGAGCAAAGGATAATGATGGCAAAATGTTCTTGAGGACACACGGGAATTTCGTCAAGTGCTTTCGCTTCCTACAGCTGATTAATCTTTATTGTTTTGATAAGTGTTGTGTGGGTGAACCTATGCTAATGCACTGCCCTAACTTGGACTAATACATACTTGTGATTAAACCCCTTGCAAGCATCCGCGTTACAAGGAAGTAATTAAGATAAATCTAACCACAGCCTTAAACTCTGAGATCCTACACTCCCTCATGCACCGGTTTACTAACGGGGGTTTAGGTTTCTGTCACTCCGGCAACCCCACAATTAGTAGCCGAATACACAATGCATTCCTCTAGGCCCATAAAGGTGAAGTGTCATGTAGTCGACGTTCACACGACACCACTAGAAGAATAACACCACAACTTGTTCCACTACTAACAGCATGACTTCTCCCATGTCCTCAAGAACTAAACGAACTACTCACAAGACATCATATGGATCATGATCAGAGGTGATATAATGATGAATAACAATCTAGACATATACTTCAATTCACCGATAAAACTTAATAGCATCAACCACAAGTAGTAATCAACACCGGGAAAGTTTCCCCTATGAACTACACAAAGTATAACCCTAGATGTTAAAGCGAAATGAAGTGGAGCGGTGGAGATTATGGTGACCGCGATGGAGATGATGATGATGATCCCGATGAAGTCCGACGTGATGATGATGACGATGGCGATGATTTCCCCTCTCCGGGAAGGAATTTCCTCGGCAGATTTCTGCCTGCCGGAGAGCCTTTTCTCTCTCTGTGGTTTCCACCTAGTGGAGGCGGCGGAATATTTCCTCGATGACTCCCGCGTCTTAGGGTTTCTGGGGGATGAAATACGCGAAGGGGGAGTGTCAAAGGTGGGCCAGGGTGGCCACACCATGCCACGGCGCGGCAGAGGGGGGCCCGCGCCGTGGGGTGGTGTGGGCCCCTCGTGGCCCATCTCGGCCTCCCCTTTTGGCTAGCTCCGGCATCTGACAAAATAGGAACATCTGTATATTTTCCGTGAATTGTTGATCTTTGGAAATAGGGTGTCTTGACGATGCTTTTTCCAGCTGAATCCTGACTCCGCCAGTTAATTCTCCAATAATCATCAAACATGCAAAACAAGATAAAATAACATAAGTATATCATCCAAATATGAAATATATCAATGAATAGCAATAAATTATGATATAAAATAGTGATACAAAATGGACGTATCAACTCCCCCCAAGCTTAGACCTCGCTTGTCTCCAAGCGAAAGCCGAACTCAGTAAACAAGACCACATGTTTATGGAGTGAAGCGTCGATAATAAAGAATACGGACAAGAAGCATCAACATGTATTAATACACAAATCATTTTAGACAGCAACTTCCTCTCATATAACTTATCTTGGAACGAGTAATGGAAATCACAATAAAGGTGCATAAAGAAAATCATAGTTTGGTGATGGCAAACTTCGTTCTTGGTCAGAGAACAATTAACAAATTGTACTTATTTTTCAAGTAGAGTCCTTATATCAGAGCTATATTGCAGAACTTACATGCTCAATTATCACAATTTCTTTACAGTCATTGATAACTTTCAAAGTTATATTCCTTCAGATAAAAGACTTCTGCAAAACAAGGAAGGATAACAAACATGATTGATAATATTAATATATAGATGGTTGAATCACAACAACTCAAATGCTTGCTTAAGAAAGAAGGGAATAGGTTTACTGACTCAACATAAAAGTAAAAGAAACGCCCTTCGCAGAGGGAAGCAGGGATTAAATCATGTGCTAGAGCTTTTTAAGTTTTTGAAATCATATAGAGAATAAAAATATAAGTTTTGAGTGGTGTATGAGAATTGTCAACGAATCAGAAAATGGCAAGTACAATATGACCCCTGCCAACCAGACTTTTAAGAGCGGCTCCCATGAAGGACGTTATTTCTACCAGCAAGGCAGATCATCCCTCTTCTCTTTTGTTTACACATGCAGATATTTCACTGTTTGTCATTGCTTGACTGATAAATCAGGGCAAAAATGTGAAGAGAATTAAGCGGTTAAAGTTGTAATTAATTGGGACTGGGCACCCCATTTGCCAGCTCTTTTTCCAAAATTAATGGATAAGCGGATGTATATGCCGCTAGTCCGGTGGTAAAGTCTGTTTGACAGTTGACATAAAGACATCCACCCCGTCCTCATGAGCTAGTAAACAGTGACACAAAAAGGAGTAATAATTTTGAATAGTTTAAAGGTAGCACATGAAGTATTTACTTGGAGTGGCAAGGAAATACCACATATAGGTAGTTATGGTGGACACAAATGGCATGTGTTTTGGCTCAAGGTTTGGATGCACGAGAAGCATTCCCTCTCAGTACGGTGGTTTTTGGCTAGCAAAGCTGGGTAGCAAGCATAAGAGTGGAGGGATACAAACAAATATAGATGTAATAGAAACAATCATGCAATCTTCCTTGTAAACACAAATAATTTTAACTTGAGAATACTAAGCTCATGAGCCAACAAGAAAGAAAGATAATGAGATAATGTATCTACATGCAATCCCCTCTTTTCTACTTAAGCCTCAAAGTATTGTTGCTACTGACCAATGCTAAGTTTGCCAAAACCAAATAGATTTACTTGATGCTCCCAAAGTGATGTCAATACTAACAACAAGATCATTCATATGACAGAAATTTGCAAAGTAAAATAAAGTGTGCAGAAAGTAAATGATAAAACTTCTCATTAATATTCCAATAACGACAACTCACACCAAGGGATACATAGATAACCAACTAAAGGAGAGATACTTCCACACTGCAAACCATACTATATGATAACTTCTCTACTCATGATATGACTCGACTGAAAAGTAAAAGATAAAAGATAATGGTGATGATACCGCGGCACTCCCCCAAGCTTGGAACAATCTGAGGGGATGCCAATACCAATGATGAATTACTCCTTCGGTGGTGATGGTGGACGAGACTCTTCGTCAACAAATTTCCAAGGTAAAGGCTCCCCATCAACGAAGGATGAATTGGTCTCCATAAACCTGAAACTCGCAGCAGAACTCATGCGTTTGAACCTAGCTTCATACTCACAGTTTTGGTTTTGGAGATAATAGATTTGTGCTTGCAATTTGGACGTGGTTTGACTGAGTATGAAGATATCATCCCATAGCTTGCTAGTCTCCTTCTTGTGTTCAACAATAAGCTCATTAATAATCTTGTGGTTGATCTCCACTCTACGCTCTATCATCTTCTGGTATCTGAAAACTTCATGCTCTACTTCTTCTAGTCTGGCCTTCACGTCCCCTTCAGCCTTGGGTCCCCTAACATCTTCTTGAACAAGCTCTCCATCCACGAGCCGCAACTCTTGTGGGTGTTGCTTCAACTCGTTGATGTACGGGTTGACAACGTTCTTGAAAAAGGTATCCTTCGGAGCCTCAGACGAAGACATTCACTACAAGAAATGTGCTAACTAGTGACTTTTTGATAGTGACCCTCAAAAAATTGGTCATAGATCTATGACCAATTTGAACCATTTGGTCATACACTGTTTTGAAGTGTGTAAATCCAAATGCTTAACGACCAAACGTGTCAGAAAAGTCATAATCTCGTTACATCAATTGGTCATAATTCACGTAGCACTACTCTACGACCTTTTTTCTGACCAGTTGAATTAGTCATTCACATGTGTTGACAGCCAACTCAGCATTATCGCCTACGTGTCAATGCTGATGTGTCATTTTCGCTTACGTGTCACTACTCTCTCAGCAGTATCTCCTATGTGTCAGTGCTGACGTGTCATTTTCGCTTATGTGTCACTACTCATACATGATTTTGATCTCACTGACATGTAGGTCCCGCACGGTCGATCCATAATGGGCCCACACCGCCTGACATGTGGGACCCACACCCACCCCAACAGCCACTGGAGGAGCTCAGCTGGATATGCTTGGCGGGCCAGCCCAAACGACATTACTTACACATCTCAATTTAGCATTTTGGGCTGGGCTGCATCCTTCAGCATTTTGTGATGGGCTGGACAGGCCACGGCCCAGTTTGTACCTGTTGCCACCCTGCGCGCGACTAATATTTCGCAAAAAAGAGCGCTGCGGGGACTCGAACCCACGACCTGCGCGACTAACACAACACGTCTACCACTGGGCTAGCTAGGTGATGTTGATAATATACAGAGACGAGGTTATCTATACTTGTAGTTTCATCTGTTATCTGCTCAAATAGGTATGCGGCTCTGAGATTTGAGTTCAGATTCAGTTCTGCTCAGCGGAGGGGTTGGGGGTGGCGTTCGACGACGGAGGGGTTGGGGGCGCCGTTCGACGGCAGAGGGGTTTGGGGGCGCCGTTCACTGGCAGAGAAGTTCGGGCCGGTGAGGGGGCAGCGGCGGCGGCATCGACGTCGACGGGAGCGCCTCGGCCGCGACAGCCGTCAGGATCTCCCCGGGCGTTCACCAGCGGAGAGGGTTGGGGGAGGCGTTCACGGGCGGAGAAGTTCGGGCCGCCGTGGCGGCTGGGGCGGCGGCATCGACGTCGGCGGAGCGCCTCAGCCACGTGCCCACGCCGTGAGGATCCCACCCCCCGTCAGCGGCGAGATCCTTCCTGGCTCAGGAGCGGCGACACCCTGCCCGCCATCCACGGTATGAACCCCTCTTCTTCCCTTCTTCTTCCCTTCCTCTCTCCCCTCTTCTTCCCTTCTTCTTCTTTGGCTCAGGAGCGAGCTAACTGAAGAAGAGCAACTGTTGGAAATTGTAGGAATTTAATTTAGCAGTTGTTATTGATTTTTATTTAGCTACTGTCTTAAGTCCAGAAATTGCTCACTTGATGTTGTCAGTAAAGCTTCTCACTTTTTTATTTTGGGTCTGTGCACTTAGAATTGTTGCTAAGTGGATATTTTTGCTAAGTTGGGACATTATGTTCTTTTGCAGATGGACAGAAACTGGATCATAAAGGGTTGTCGAAAGCTTTCCGGTGAACACATAAAAGGTGGATCCATCATGGAGAAGCATTGGAGGGAGAACCTGGACATGCCGAAGCTGAAGCACAACCACCCCCTTGGTGGTGATGATGGCATTGCTTTTATGGAAAATGTTCTGCAAGGGGATGATGGTTTGGAGGAAGAGGATGGGTTTGAAGATGATAGGATACCTGACTTGTTGAAGGATCTGTACAACTCTGAAGATCATGTTGATGGACAGAAATCCATGTTTGCCGAGGTGTTAGAGGAAGCAAAGCGCGCAACTGTTGAGGGCGGGAAATTCTCAAGATTTACCTTCACTGTGAAGCTACTCCACGTCAAGTCTTTCTACCGGATAAGTAATGCTGCATTCAACGCAATACTCAGCCTGTTGACCTTGCAGTTCCCTGGTAGCAATGTTCCCAAGAATTACGATGACGCGTTGCGCGTAATCCGCAAGCTGGGGCTTGGATATGTCTCTATACATGTCTGCCCAAACAACTGTGTGCTGTATCGGAAGGCTTATGCCAAGTACAACAACTGCCCGAAATGCAATGCCTCTAGGTGGAAGGATGCTGATGGGAAGAAGTCGATACCGGAGAAGGTATTGAGGCATTTTCCGTTGAAACCAAGGCTACAACGGATGTTTCTCTCAAAGGAAACATCAGAGGAGATGAAATGGCACAAGCTCAGGCGGCAACCTGTGGACGATGAGCTGAGCCATCCAGCGGATGGAGAGGCATGGAAGGACTTTGACATTAAGTATAAGACATTTGCTCAAGATCCAAGAAACATAAGACTCGGCCTTGCCACGGATGGCTTTAATCCGTTTGGGAACATGGGCAACTCATATAGCATGTGGCATGTTTTCGTGGTGCCGTACAACATGCCACCATGGGCATGTATGGACCAGTCAAACTTTATGATGGCGCTGCTTATCACTGGTCCGGAGTCTCCAGGAAAGGATTTCAATGTCTTCATGGAGCCACTTGTAGAAGAACTGCTCGAGCTCTGGAATGGTGTGCTTACGCCCGATGCCTTGACCCCCAACCAGAAGTTTCTTCTACGTGCTGCGGTCATATGGTGTATTCATGATTTCCCGGCATTGCACACTTTGTCGGGGAGGATCACAACGGGTTACCAAGCGTGTGTGGGTGTGACAAACACCCCTGCTCAAGGAGAATAAGGAACAAGATTTGTTTTATTGGGCACCGCCGTTTCCTTGCCATGAACCATAAGTGGCGAAGAAGCAAAGAGTTTGATGGTGAGGCTGAAACCCGAGACGAGCCAAAGGAATTCACTAAAAAAGAGCTTGAGGAGCAACTCGAAAAGGTCAAAGATGTAAGACCAGGAAAGCTTGAGAAGAAGAGGAAACGTGAGGAGGGTCAATGTTGGGACCGAAAAGCCCGGTTGTGGGACCTGCCATACTGGCCTTATCTAAAGCTGAGGCACAATCTCGATATAATGCATATCGAGAAAAATATCACGAAAAATCTCCTTGGGACATTCATGCACATTGAAGGGAAGTCCAAGGACACGGTGAACTCAAGGCTTGACCTAGAAGATATGGGTATAAGACCAGATTTGCACCTTCAGCCTGATGAAGTTATTAAGGACAAGTTTCATATGCCACATGCTTGGTACACAATGAGCAAAGAAGAAAAGATCGCCTTTTGTGATTTCATCAGAGCAGTCAGGTTTCCAGATGGCTACGCGGCCAATCTAGAAAGGTGTATCTCACCCGATGGATGCAAGCTTCAAGGGCTAAAGACCCATGATTGTCACATTCTCCTCCAAAGAATTTTACCGGCAGGGCTGCGAGGATTGATGCATGACGATATATATGAAGCTGTTGCCGAGCTGGGAAACTTTTTTAGAGAACTGTGCTGCAAGACACTCAAGTTGTCTGTTCTGAAAAGACTTGAAAAAGAAATCCCAATAATTCTTTGCAAGCTTGAGAAGATTTTTCCTCCTGCTTTCTTCACCGTGATGGTCCATTTGTGTGTCCATTTACCAAAAGAGGCAATGCTTAGAGGCCCTGTGCATTATGGTTGGATGTACCCGGTCGAAAGAAGGCTGCTTACATGTAAGCGCTCCGTGCGGAACACAGCTAGGCCTGAAGGATCGATTGCAGAAGCATATGTTGTCAATGAGTGCCTCACTTTTTGCTCGAGGTACTTTGACGATATAGACACGAGATGGAATTGGCTGGGCAGAAATGGGCAGCGCGATGACTCGCACCGTGGTGATGTGTCAGTTTTCAAGCATGGTGTGAACTTCCTCGGAGGGTCTGAATACTTGGATGCGGGTGATGAGTACGACAAGATGGTTTGGTTTGTCCTCAGCAGCTGCCGTGAGGTTCTACCATACATAGAGTAAGTCATATATTGTGCACTTGTTATTTTATTTAGCATTGCCTGATGTTACACTCACAATTTATTTATTTGGAATGATAGGATCTGCAAAGCAGAGTTTAATCAGGAACAAAGCCGCATCAATGTTGATAAAAGACTTGCCAAAGAATTTGCTGATTGGTTTAAAAAAAAGGTGAGATATTAAGCCATGGAATCCATTGCCACATCACGGAAGGTTTGTGTATTACTAACCCTGGCTTATATGTGCAGATTGGAAAATTGCATGAGGAGAAGAAAGTGAGTGATGATCTGTTTGCTTTGGCATGTCAACCGGATAAGCGGGTGAGGTTGTATTCAGCATGTATTGTTGACGGTGTTCGGTATCACACCATTGGCCGTGAAAAAGATAGAAAGACACAGAATAGGGAATCATCACCGAGGGAGAGCATGATGGTGAGGAAATTGACTTCTATGGTCAGCTGAGAAGTGTCATTGAGCTGCAATACAACTCTAGTGGAGGCCTTCATCGCTCCGTTGTCCTCTTTCGTTGTGACTGGTTTGACCTTGGTGGCAAGAAGAAGACAGGGTTCCAAGATGATGGACATTTCAAAAGTGTCAACACTGGAGGGTTATGGTATAAGAATCATCCTCTTATTCTATCCTCACAAGCAACAAAGGTGTTTTATGTGCCAGACACCCGTTTGCATGGAAATTGGCGTGTTGTGCAAAAATTTACCCATAGGCACTTGTGGAGTGTGAAGGAAAAGGAAATAGGAAACGGTCCTGGTGGTGGTGGACTCACATACCAGGATGACAACTCGGAGGAAGTTCCGGTGAAAGAAAATGAAACCCATGTGCAAACCAGAGTGCGAAGGGACCGGCAGGAACATGTTCTTCTTGATGCTGCTGTTGTAGAGGAGATAAGGAAAAAAAGAAAAGTAGTGGCGGATGATCATGAAAGCGATGATGATGATACCATGCACCAGTATTGTGTTGATGATGAGGAAACGAGGACTGGCCATGGAATTCCAGGATTTGGTGTCGACGATGATGAGTAGCGGATGGACATGAAGGTAACTTATACCTGAAATTTCATGACTTGTACCTGATGCTTGTCACTGTTAAAATTTCAGATTTTGTCACTATTTTTTTCTTAACCAATTACTTCAATTTTGTTGCAGTTTGGTCCTTGTACCTTGTCACTGCTACCAAATTTTGAGCAAAGAATCTAGTGTGAGGAATGGTGCACTGAAATGCATTTCACACAAGGAAGGCTGAGCCCTGGTGCAAGACATTTGAGCAAAGAATCTAGTGTGCCTTTGTTGCCTTTGTGCACTGAAATGGCATAAAAATTGTTTGAGACTTGTTATGTACTCTAATTTTGCAGAAAAGACCTGTTATGTAATCTGAATCTACTATTGAGTGTAATCTGAATATTCAACTTGGTGGTTTTGTTGCTGTCTTGCAAAATGTTTGAGACAAAATGGATTTTTCTGTCTATCTGAATACTGCACTTAGTGTACTGTTGTCTATCTGAAGATTGTTGCTGTCTTTCAAAATGACATAAAAAGTGTTTGAGACCTGGGACTCGAACACACAACCTCTGCCTCAAATGTTCAGTGCCTTGCCATTGGGATAGAGAGGTGATATTGTTAGCTACGGATGTGTAAACCTTTTATCTATAACTTAGTGTGTGTCTTTTCATCAAAAGCAAGCAGATTTCATAACACATTCGTTTCATCAACAATATCACCAAAAACAGATTACTTAATTTGCATAAGTTCAACAAAAAACAAACAGATTTCAAACCACATTTCATAACACATTGATTTCATCACCAAAAGCAACCACAAGGCTTAATTTACATAATCGAACCAAAAGCAACCACAAGTCTTAATTTACATAATCGAACCAAAAGCAACCACAAGTCTTAATTTACATAACTTGGTTCACTACATCTGCTACTAACATGGCTTGATGTCCTGCTTCAGCGGTTGGCACATTCTGGCATGGGTAGAGTTTGTCAACATAAAGCATGAGACGGCCGGCTGAAATGCGAAAGCGGAATATCACAATGTCGCCCCGCACTAATGCTTCACGTTCTGCTACCCGCAGCCATTTCTTGGTTAGCAAGGCTTGCTTCTCCACTCCCATCTTGATGTTCACTCTCTTTGACCACTCCCCCAAATGAACTCTGATTTTTTTGGGCTTCGTCGAGATGTGATTCTTCAGATAGGTCTTTGTGAAGTCCTTGCTGAAGTACTGCAATAAGAAACAGCAGCTAGGGATCATACACTATAAATATATGAAACAACAGCTAGGGATCATACACTATACATACATGAAACACATTCTGACCAGCAGCTAGCAGCTAGGGAATATCACAATAGTTCTTCACAATATAACAATGTTTACCATTTTTCCTTTCTTCTGCATGACCTGTGATTCTTGCATGGTGCAAACATATAGTGGGCGTGGATAGTCATCACAATGGTCTCTCAGTGCCTCGACCTGTTCATGATCAAGAGTAACCCGGTTGGCAAAAGTGCAGTAGGGATCATAGGAGTCACGTCCCACTCTTCCAGGGCCTACAATTAGCAGCAAAGATGGGCAACATCAGAATAGCAGCAAAGATAGCAGCAAAGATGGGCATGAATCAAGATGGGCAAGTCACAGTACCTCTAATTGTCAGCTTAGTAGGATGTGCAACATACTCCTCTTCTTGAGAAGAGACACTGTCGTCATCAGAAGACCACGCAGAAGCATCAGAAGAAACACTGCCCGAGCTAACCGAGATGACCTCCACTTCATTCACCATTGTCACCTATAACACAAACACCATTGTTACTGTCCCGATAGCACCAACATTCACCATTGCCTGGAACCCAAGATCCCCACTGGCTTGAACCCTAGACCCACTGGCTCGAACCCTAGATCCCCACCCAAAGATGGGCAACCCAAGATCCCCACTGGCTCGAACCCTACATCCCCTGGCTCGAACCCTACATCCCCAACATTCCCAATCAAACCCTAAGCGGCAGAGGTGGTGGACGGAATCGATGGATGGAAGAATAGAGATGGCGAGGGAGGGGGCTTAAGCAGGAGGACGAAGGATTCGTCCGGCGGCGGTCGACGGAAGCGGGAAGCGCCGGCGTCGCGCTCCTCCTACTCTCGTGCGGTGGTGGACTGAAGAACTGAAGCGGCGGTGGTGGACTGAAGAACTAAAGAACTGAAGCGGCGGCTCTTTGTGCCCTCAAAAGGGCACCGACGTGTGGGACCAAACCATATATGTTATTAAATATGAAAAATGCTATTTAAACCTATTTCAATTTTAAAACTGCTAAAAACAGTGTTTTGACCTTGTCATAGTTTCTCGAAATGTACCCGAATTTGGCACATGCATGCATTGTGGCATGGCAAACAATGTTGCCGACCAACGATTTCGACATGTTTCACAAAAAATCCACTTTTCATTTTTTAAGTGCTAGTAGCCCGACTTTTTGTGAAGCGGCTACCGAGAGTGTCGTCCAAAATGGAACCGATAAAAATTGTTCACACAGTAGACATCATTTCATGTACAATCACCAAATAGTATTCATTTCTGAGCTCTTTACCATTTTCCGGTCAATTAAACGGTTTACTGCCGATTCAGATGGAAACGGCTAAAATTTGAACTGCAACTTCTATATATCTTGCCCGTTATTTTTTAGGAATTTCATTTCTAGGTTCACAACTAGCCATTTCATAAGAGATACACAAAAATCTTTGCATGATTCAATCACTACACACGAACGGTCACGACCGAGATTTCGACTAGATTTTCAAACGAGCATACAAAATTAAAAAAAAAACAAAATAATGGAAAACCTTCGCATAGCGTCATGATATGTGACATAGTTGTCATAAAAAATATAAACTTGAAATACATAAGTTTTATTGAAAACGTGTTCGCAGAAACTTGCTATCATGAACAGACATTCATAACTTTCAAGACTAACAAGGAGTGTTTTGGCCACAATCATGACATAGTTTCTCGAAATGTGCCCGAATTTGGCACATGTGTGCATTGTGGCATGGCAAACAATGTTGCCGACCAGCGATTTCGACATGCTTCACAAAAAAATCCACTTTTCATTTTTTAAGTGCTAGTAGCCCGACTTTTTGTGAAGCGGCTACCGAGAGTGTCGTCCAAAATGGAACCGATACAAATTGTTCACACAGTAGACATCATTTCATGTACAATCACCAAATAGTATTCATTTCTGAGCTCTTTACCATTTTCCGGTCAATTAAACGGTTTACTGCCGATTCAGCTGGAAACGGCTAAAATTTGAACTGCAACTGCTATATATCTTGCCCGTTATTTTTTAGGAATTTCATTTCTAGTTTCACAACTAGCCATTTCATCAGAGATACACAAAAATCTTTGCATGATTCGATCACTACACACGAACGGTCACGACCGAGATTTCGACTAGATTTTCAAACGAGCATACAAAATTCAAAAAAATCAAAATAATGGAAAACCTTCGCATAGCGTTATGATATGTGACATAGTTGTCATAAAAAAATATAAACTTGAAATACATAAGTTTTATTGAAAACGTGTTCTCAGAAACTTGCTATCATGAACAGACATTCATAACTTTCAAGACTAACAAGGAGTGTTTTGGCCACAATCATGACATAGTTTCTCGAAATGTGCCCGAATTTGGCACATGTGTGCATTGTGGCATGGCAAACAATGTTGCCGACCAGCGATTTCGACATGCTTCAGAAAAAAATCCACTTTTCATTTTTTAAGTGCTACTATCCCGACTTTTTGTGAAGCAGCTACCGAGAGTGTCGTCCAAAATGGTACCGATAAAAATTGTTCACACAGTAGACATCATTTCATGTACAATCACCAAATAGTATTCATTTCTGAGCTCTTTACCATTTTCCGGTCAATTAAACGGTTTACTGTCGATTCAGCTGGAAACGGCTAAAATTTGAACTGCAACCGCTATATATCTTGCCCGTTATTTTTTAGGAATTTCATTTCTAGGTTCACAACTAGCCATTTCATCAAAGATACACAAAAATCTTTGCATGATTCAATCGCTACACACAAACGGTCACGACCGAGATTTCGACTAGATTTTCAAACGAGCATACAAAATTAAAAAAAAATCAAAATAATGGAAAACCTTCGCATAGCGTCATGATATGTGACATAGTTGTCATAAAAAAAATAAACTTGAAATACATAAGTTTTATTGAAAACGTGTTCCCAGAAACTTGCTATCATGAACAGACATTCATAACTTTCAAGACTAACAAGGAGTGTTTTGGCCACAATCATGACATAGTTTCTCGAAATGTGCCCGAATTTGGCACATGTGTGCATTGTGGCATGGCAAACAATGTTGCCGACCAGCGATTTCGACATCTTTCACAAAAAAATCCACTTTTCATTTTTTAAGTGCTAGTAGCCCGACTTTTTGTGAAGCGGCTACCGAGAGTGTCGTCCAAAATGGAACCGATACAAATTGTTCACACAGTAGACATCCTTTCATGTACAATCACCAAATAGTATTCATTTCTGAGCTCTCTACCATTTTCCGGTCAATTAAACGGTTTACTGCCGATTTAGCTAGAAACGGCTAAAATTTGAACTGCAACTGCTATATATCTTGCCCGTTATTTTTTAGGAATTTCATTTCTAGGTTCACAACTAGCCATTTCATCAGAGATACACAAAAATCTTTGCATGATTCAATCACTACACACGAATGGTCACGACCGAGATTTCGACTAGATTTTCAAACGAGCATACAAAATTCAAAAAAATCAAAATAATGGAAAACCTTCGCATAGCGTCATGATATGTGACATAGTTGTCATAAAAAAATATTGCATATTTTTTATTTTAATCAATACACTTTAATTACTGCATATTTAACTATAGTTAATTTAGATCACAAAATTTCCAAATTTATTCCCTCCTAAATTTCCCGCACAAATTTCGCCTGCCAATTTAATCCCGCCTCTTTTGGCCATCCCACCCACCCAATCAGGTTAATTGTCGGAAACACCCACAAAAAGATTAATTGTCCAGGGGCTTTTCGGTCCTAACACGCTCTCCCTTATCACCTCCACACGCTCTCCCCTATCCGCTCAGATCCAACCACCGCTCCCCAATTCCTCCACCTAACTCGCTCCCGGGAGGCGGCCGGCAAGCGACGACCGCCGCAGCGGGAGCTGCTCGTGAGGACGTCCACACGCGGGGGAGCGGCGAACGACGACGGCCACACGCTCGGCGACTGACGACGGCCACACTCTCGGCGAACCCTTTCTCCAGGTTTCGGTCGATCTCCCATCTCCATATCTTTTCAAGGGTTTTGTCCAGCTAGGGACGATGGCTTGTCATGGCGTTCACTGCTTGCTTAAGCTAGGGATTTGCATAGATAGAGTTGGCGTGCCATGACCGATTGCTTCAGCTAGGGCTTGCATAGATAGGGTTGGCGTGCCATGACCTGATTGCTTTAGCTAGGGTTTGCATAGCTAGGGTTTGTGTGCCATGTCATTCACGTGTTAGGGTTTGCATTGCTAGGCTTCATGGAAGGTTGCCTTGCCCTATGATTCTTGGGGGGTTTACTGCTTGCTAGCCATGCTTTGATTTGATACATAATTTATGCTTTGCCTCTTGTTCTTGAGGTGTTCTGCTTGCTAGCATTGCTGCAGGGTTGTGGTTGACATGGTGGTACATGACATGACTTGGTACTGTTTATACATGACATGCTTGCTTGCTTGAGTGCTCTCTAGTCGAAAAAGGATGATGATTCTAGTGTTAGGGTTTGCATAGCTAGGGTTGTTCATGGATGGTGGTACTGCTATTTAATCAGTTGTTCATGGATGGTTGACTTCCCCTCTGATTCTAGTGTAACCACTTGTTAATTCGTTGCTTGTTAAATGACATGACTTGTTACATGACAGGACTTCTTACTGTTTTATACATGGCATTCTTGCTTGCTTGATTGCTCTCTAGTCGAAAATGGGATGATGATTCTAGTGTTAGGTTTTGCATAGCTAGGGTTGTTTATCATCCATCACTGTTTATCTAATACTTTTTCATTCTATCTTGCAAGGTATCAAGGCAACGAGACATCTCCAACCTAACTACCACCAGTCCAACCACCTCCAGATCATCCATCACAAGGATGGCAAAGAAGAGTCAGTTTGTTGGTAAGTGAAACGTATTGATGTAATCTGAATATGTTGCTTTCCTGTCAGTTCTATCTTTCATTGCTTTCCTGTCTGTTCTATCTTTTATTGCTTTACTGTCCCTTTTATCCATGGATGTGAAATGTATTGACATGTAAACTGAATATGTTGCTTTCCTGTCCCTTTTAACCATGGATGTGTGTCAATGTACCATTAATTTTGTGTCTGCTGTTAGTCCACCTTACATAAATAACTAGGTTAAAATGAAAATAAAACATGGTAGCATACCTTGGCTGCTTCTGTTCAAAATAAAACATGTTAGCATACCTTAGCTGCTTGTGTTGTTGAGCTTTTCCATGCATTTCAACATACATCTAATGGTACATTATTTTATTCCATAAAGAGGCGCCTCTCACCGAGTACGAGAAGCTTAGGGCTAGAAATATGATGAGAAACAACCACAGGCTACAGGCTATTGGCCTAGGAAGAATAGGGTCAATGCTTAGGAGCAGAAATGAAGTTGAAGAAACTAGTGGAGTTACAAACAATGACACAGACTATTTTCCCAAAGAAGATGAAGATAATGATGGGGAGGAAGTTGGCGACTGTGTAGTGGAGAAGCCTGTTTTTAAGGTGTGCAAACTCTGTGTCTTGTTTGGGAGGTGTGGGAGTCCTTTGTTTGCTATATCATTTTGCTTCCTTGTTTTTTTTAATTCATGTTGTGCTTCATTGTCTTGCTTTCTTGCGATCTAATGCTGCTATCCTTGATGTTTATACGAGGACCTGAAGTCTAGGAGGAAAAAGCCTGGTGTGAAGAAGACAACCAAGAGGAGGCACAACTCAGCAACATCTGCTCCAATGGCTCCAGGAAGGGTGCTGGCACCAACTCCAGAAACAAGAAAGAGGATGTTTGAAGCTGATGAAGCTGTTGTTACTACAAGAGTAACAAGGCAGAAAGCAATTGAGATTGCTCAAACCAACGATCGTGAAAGCCAGCTGCAGAGGGATGAAGGCAGCTCAGTGCAAAGGGATGAAGAAACCACTGTCCTTATGGACCCCAGCCACAATGCACCTACTGGAGAACAGCAGCAGCTTATGCAAGATGAAGGCAAGTTCTCTAATCTTCTCTTGTACTACTGCATTTTCATAGTGTAAGCATGCCTGTTTGGCAGAACCATTCCTTCATCTGTATGCGCTTCTTCTTACTCCTGAGCTCAATTTCATTTTCAGACGGAGCTGTTGTGCTGAGGTCAAACAAAAGGAGGGGATCAGGGCTTGAGAGGCTGACAAAGTCGATAGGTGTCAAGGTGCCAATCCAAATTCCTGAGGGGATGAAGCGCCCGAGAAACCTGTGCAGGCTGCAATGCTTGCTACAGAGGGTGGGCTTATTGCTAGGAGCCATACACCGATTCTTCCGCACTTCAAGGATTACAAGAAAGACACAACAATACTGAAAGACTATATTGGGAAAGTGGCTGTAAGTTACTTGTTTAATAGCTACATATGTTTCTTTATTTCTGTTTCACTGGTCACATGATTACTAATCTTGTACTTTGCTTGCTGTCTTTTGTAGATGAATTTTGATATGGATACTCGTTCGGTGACCGTTCAGGAAGCTTGCACTGGTATGCTGCAGAAAGTGGCAAAGAACAGACGCCACAAACTCAAGAAGGATTTTTTCGACAACGTGGCAGCTAATCAAGTCAGTATCAAATCGCCGGTGCCATATGTGACTGATTGTCAATGGACAGCGCTGGTGACGATGTGGTCGTCAGAGAGACACAAGGTCTGTATATACATGTGCCTCTGGTCTTATTTTACTGGCTTTGATGTATCAGCTGCTGTTTACATATACTTTGCTCTGAGAGTTTGTTTTGATGCACTTGCTCATTATTGTTCTTAGATATATATCTGTGGCATCAGTTGCTGGTTTATTTCCTCCACATGACTTGCATGCTAACAGTGTTTTTGTTTTGTAGAAAACATGTCATTCTGCCATTGAAATCGAAAAAAGGTCAAGTTCCAGCAGAAAACCGGTTCAAGGTCATACGCTGCTCATATCTATGCAGCTGTAAGTAATTTGAGCTAACTTGTTTTTTCCTTGAGCAATAAGTAATTTGTCTCTGAGAGCTTACTCTTTTATTCTAGTTGAATAACATATTCATTTGCCTCAAATAACATTTCAGAAGGAGGAACTAAAGGAGGGTGAAGATCTTACTGCCATTGACATGTTCAAAACCACCCATAACAGCAAGAAATCTGGGTTTTCAGAGGAAGCTAAGATTGCTATCGTAAGTGTGTGTTGTTTCTTTTTCCATTTTGGTTCTCCTCTAGTGCTTTTTCATTGCTTCAAACTGAATACTTCAGATTAATGAATTCTCTACTGTGCATTATTATTCCATCTTGTATTTCCAACGAGCTTGAACATAGTGCTTCTACTAATGCAATCTTCCATGTGCCAGGCTGAGATGGAGAAAAGGAAGAATGCACCGTTACCAGATGGTCAGCAACCCAAGTCTGATGTTGAGGTAGTTGCTGAGGTTCTAAAGGAGAAATGCCCTTCAACCACATTCCTGTTGAATGTCGGACTCGAGTCAAGCTCTTCCAGGAACAAGTCTATCAGATCAAGTGCTAGTGCTGTTGTAGATGCGAATGTCCGTGACCTTCAGGAGAAGCTGCAGAGGTCGGAAATGGTATGCGAAGCTATGCAAGAAGAGATTGCCGCAATGAAGAGGAAGTCGGAAGAAGCTGAAGCAACACGCGTCAAGGCTGAAGCAACACGCGCCAAGGAGTTCGAGATGCTGCGCCAGAGGGCTGAAGATCAAGACGCCAAGTTCGCACAGATGATGGCTCTGCTTGATGCGAGATCTGCTGAGTGATTGATTCATATCCTAGTTAAGTTATGTGCTGGTAGTTAAGTTATGTGTTGTGAGCCTTTTGTGCTGGGAAGTTGGACCTGGTGCTGTGAGCCTTTTGTGCTGGGAATTTGGACCTGGTGCTGTGAGCCTTTTGTGCTCTTTTTTTGCTGGGAACTACTTCAGTGAGCCTTTTGTGCTCTTTTTTTTGCTGGGAACTAGTTCAGTGAACTAGTTCAGTGAGCCTTTTGTGCTCTGCTCTGAACTTTTCTGAAGATCTATCAAATTTCTGACAGTTTGTGTTGTGAATTTGATTCAAATATTTGCTGTGTATTTCGTTGCTTATTGAAATATGGAAACAAGCCTATGACAGTTGGGACCCACCAAACTAATCTGACTGTTGGGACCCACTAAACAAAACCTGACAGTTTGGCCCCACAAACCAGAATCTGACAGTTGGGACCCACTAATCAGAACCAGCTGGGCCCCACCAACAAGAACCTGTCAGACATGACCCACCTACCAGAACCTGACAGCTTGGCCCACAGGCAGGAACTGACAGCTTGGACCCACATATAGGAACCTGACAGTTGGGGCCCACTGGCAGAAACTGACAATTGGGCTTGGCCCATGTAGTTGATAAGAATTAATAGGAAAAAAATTCAAATTGTTGGGCTCGGCCCATGTAAAGCACAGAATTGGACCGGGCTGATTCTGCTACATGACCATATCAATTGGTCACAATCTTGCCACGTCAGCAGTGCCACGGTGGAGCTGACGTGGCTTGGCTGAATAGCTAGTGACCAAAACGATTGGTCATAATATCTGTGACTTTTTAGATTTGTCACAAACATCCATGACGAATGCACACAAATGGTCACGAAGGTTCATTGCTGACCGCCAGCTTTCGACCAACTGTTTTTGGTCATAAGAAGGTCACAGATGAAAAATAGGTGACCATTCAGTGACCAATATGAAGGGTCACCAGTTAGCATATTTTTGTAGTGATTGTTCTAATCTTGGAGCTAACCCTGGCAGAAACAACTCGAAAACAAAACACGACAAGAAAACGATATACGGACCTCGGCGGATCCGGGGGATTATATAGCAAAAAGTTTCATAACAAAAGGAAAGTCCAGTTCGAAACCGGGCTGGAGACGGGCTCCGAGGCACCCACACCATGCCCCGGCGAGGCCAAGGGTGGGCCCGCGCGTGGGGTGGTGTGGTGCCCTCGAGCACCGTTTCCTCCCCGTTTCGGCTCGTAATTTTCCATATTTAGTAAAAAACAACAAAAACATAAGTTGGGAAGTTAAACGCGAACTTTTTCTTACCAAAACTGTTACCTATTCGAAAACAGACTCTGCAGTTTTCTGAATTTGACTTTTAATAAACTCTTCCGGAGTCACTACTTGAATAATATCAACGTCTTCGTTATAAGAATCCCCAGAAATATAATGCTTGAGTCTTTGACCATTAACCACTTGAGATTTGTCACCATCAAGCGACGTAATTTTGATTGCACCCGAACGGTAAACCTCTGAAACAACATAAGGTCCTTCCCATTTCGAAAGTAATTTACCTGCAAAAAATCTGAGACGAGACCTATACAATAGAACTTTCTCACCAACATTAAACTCTCTCTTTAGGATTCTCCTATCATGCCATTGTTTCACTTTCTCTTTAAAAAATCTAGCATTTTCATAAGCTTCACTTCTCCATTCATCTAAGGAACTCAAGTCAAGTAACCTCTTTTTACCAGCAAGTTTGAAATCTCTATTAAGTTCTTTTACGGCCCAATAAGCTTTATGTTCTAATTCTAGAGGTAAATGACAAGCTTTTTCGTAAACCATTTTATAAGGAGACATACCCATAGGATTTTTATAAGCAGTTCTATAAGCCCAAAAAGCATCATTAAGCTTCCTAGCCCAATTCTTTCTAGATTTATCACTACAAGAAATGTGTCAACTAGTGACTTTTCTATAGTGACCAGGGAAAATTGGTCATAGATCTATGACCAATTGAAGCCATTTGGTCATACACAACTTTGGAGGGTCTAAAACTGAAACAATGGTGACTTTTCTTGTCTGGATGGTCATAACCTGGTTAGATGAATTGGTCATAAACTAAAAAGCTCTGACATATTGCCTTTTCTTTAGCTGCCTGTGACCAATCTAATTGGTCACATTGATGTATTTGTGTGACTGGACTGCCACCTAAGCCAACTCGTCTACGTGTCACCATCTCTTGCCTCCGTGTCACTGTCTCTCACCTACATGTCGCTGCTTATGTGTCATTTGTGCTTACGTGTCACCACACTAACATGTGGGGCCTGTTGACATGATGTGTTGATTGTTGACAGATCTGACATGCGGGTCCCGCACGCCACCCACTGACATGTGGGTCCAGCACAACACCACCCATTGACATACAGGCCCCGCACCCCACCCACTGACATAGGGGTCCCGTCCCAGCTCCTGACATGCGGGTCCCACTACGGACTACTCCTCCAATGACATGCGGTCCTACACACCACTACAGACACGTCGGCCCCACCAAACTGATATGCGGGACCCACCACTTACCTAACACGTCGGCCCTACCAAACTGACATGCGGGACCCACCACTTAGCTGACACGTGGGCCCCACCAAACTGACATGTGGGACCTACCACCAACCTGACACGCGGGCCCACATAATTACGTACGGGGCCCACCACCGACCCTGACGAGCGGGACCCACATGCAAGGACCGCTGCAACAGAACTAGCGAACGAGAAAATAAATATGCGTGGCGGGGGATCGAACTCACACGCTCTACGAGGGGTTTGCACGGCCTAACCACCACACCAAGCAACCTTACGTTGCATATGCTATAAGAGGAAATCTATTTGTAGTCTCGTTGTTCGGGCTGGGCCAAAGCCCATTTCCAAGAAATGTGTAAGCTAGACCTAATGCTTGAGTTGGGCCACATTTAGCCTAGAGAAAATAGTCCGAGGCTCTCATTTCAGCCCATCTACAAAGAGGAAAAAAAAGACTATTATTCTTTTATGTCAAAGAAAGACTATTATTCTTTTATAAAATGCATAAACGACTATTTCTTTTATGTCAAAGAAAGACTATTATTCTTTTATGTCAAAGAAAGACTATTATTTTTTATGGACACTAGTCCAAATATAATGACACAACGCGAAGGTTTTCTATTTCTTTGATTTTTTTTTTTGAATTTCATATGCCGATTTCAAAATAGGGTCAAAACGGCGGACATGACCGTTCGTAGCTAGTGGTTGAATCTGGTGAAACTATTGCTTCATCTCTGATTAAATAGGTACTTTTGTACCCAAAAATGATTTTGCAAAAAATCATGAGCAAACTATGAGGCCCTTGCAGTTCAAAATTGACCCGGTTCTGCTGAATCGGCGTAATTTTGTCTTTTTTATGAGAGGTGCATAGAAACCCTTTGAGACACAAACATTTGGTTATTCGTACATAAGATGTGGTCAAGTAATTTTAATAAATGTAGTGCTCCAATTTTGCAACATAGTTTTGGGAGGTGCTTTACAAAAAACCTATTTTTTGCATTCGAAAAATGAAACATGATTTTTTTGTGCAAGTAAAAAGAAAACTTTCTTCGGCAACATTGTTCACAGTTCCAAGAGGCACGTTTGTGCCAAATATGGGAAAATTTGAACAAACTATGGCATGAATGTTGCCATAACACTCGTCATTTGACCTCAAAGCCATGAATCTTCGTAGATGATAGCTCATTTCTGAGAACACCCGTAGTGGTCTCATATTTTACAAAAATGGTGTGATCCCAATTTGCAACATATTTTTGGTATGTGCTTCACAAAAACACCCATTTTTCGCACTCGGAAAATGAAAAATGAATTTTTTGTGTAATAAAGTTGAAAATTTTGTTTGGCAACATTGTTCACCATTCCAAGATACACTCTTGTGCGCAATATCGGCATATTTGAACAAACTATGACATGGTTACCGCATAAACATTGGTCAATTGGGCTGAAAGCCACGAATCTTCATACATGAGAGCTCATTTGTGTGAACACTTTTTTAAGATATCTTACATTTTCCAAGTTTGTTATTTTTTCTTGAAACTAGGTCACATATAATGACACTTTGCAAAGGATTTACATCTTTTTGATTTTTGAATTATCTACGCCGAATTCAAAATACGATCAAAACGACGGACATGACCGATCATATCTAGAGGTTGAATCTTGTGGAACTCTTTGTGTATCTATGATGAAATAGATACTTTTGTACCTAGAAATGATTTTTACAAAAAATCTTGAGCAAACTACGAGGCACCCGTAGTTCAAATTTGACCCGGTTTCAGCTGAATTGACAGAAATTTGTCTTTTTGACAAGGGGTGGATGGAAACCATTTCACACACAACTATTTAGTTATTTGTACATAAAATGTGGTCTCATATTTTAAAAAAATGTGTGATCCCAATTTGCAACATATTTTTGGTATGTGCTTCATAAAAACACCCATTTTTCGCACTCGAAAAATGAAAAATGAATTTTTTGTGTAATAAAGTTGAAAACTTTGTTTGGCAACATTGTTCACCATTCCAAGATACACTCTTGTGCGCAATATCGGCATATTTGAACAAACTATGTCATGGTTACCGCATAAACATTGGTCAATTGGGCTGAAAGCCACGAATCTTCATACATGAGAGGTCATTTGTGTGAACACTTTTTTAAGATATCTTACATTTTCCAAGTTTGTTATTTTTCCTTAAAACTAGGTCACATATAATGACACTTTGCAAAGGATTTACATCTTTTGATTTTTTTTGAATTATCTACGCCGATTTCAAAATACGATCAAAACGACGGACATGACCGATCATATCTAGAGGTTGAATCTTGTGGAACTCTTTGTGTATCTATGATGAAATAGATACTTTTGTACCTAGAAATGATTTTTACAAAAAAAAATTTAGCAAACTACGAGGCACCCGTAGTTCAAATTTGACCCGGTTTCAGCTGAATTGACGGAAATTTGTCTTTTTGACAAGGGGTGGATGGAAACCATTTCACACACAACCATTTAGTTATTTGTACATAAAATGTGGTCTCATATTTTTCAAAAATGGTGTGATCCCAATTTGCAACATATTTTTGGTATGTGCTTCACAAAAACACCCATTTTTCGCACTCGGAAAATGAAAAATGAATTTTTTGTGTAATAAAGTTGAAAATTTTGTTTGGCAACATTGTTCACCATTCCAAGATACACTCTTGTGCGCAATATCGGCATATTTGAACAAACTATGTCATGGTTACCGCATAAACATTGGTCAATTGGGCTGAAAGCCACGAATCTTCATACATGAGAGGTCATTTGTGTGAACACTTTTTTAAGATATCTTACATTTTCCAAGTTTGTTATTTTTCCTTAAAACTAGGTCACATATAATGACACTTTGCAAAGGATTTACATCTTTTGATTTTTTTTGAATTATCTACGCCGATTTCAAAATACGATCAAAACGACGGACATGACCGATCATATCTAGAGGTTGAATCTTCTGGAACTCTTTGTGTATCTATGATGAAATAGATACTTTTGGACCCAACAATTATTTTTACAAAAAAAGAGAGTAAACTACGAGGCACCCGTAGTTCAAATTTGTGTCGTTTCCAGCGAATTGACGGAAATTTGTCTTTCTTACGAGAGGTAGACGGAAACATCTAATAAACATTCATTTGGTTATTTGCAAATAGCATGTGGTATAATATTTTAAAAAATTGACGTGGTTCAAATTTGCAACAAATATTCGTAGGTGCTTCACAAACCACCCGTTTTCAGTATTTAGAAACCATTTTAATGGCAACATTGTTCGGAACCAATCACAACGCGGAACCACTCTGCCCACGGATCACCTTACTGCCCACCGATCTGAGCTGTCCATAGCTTTTTGATCCAACGACTCTGGCTCACTGCTTTTTGATTCACACACAGCGGCAAATTTCCCGCCCACCCAATTTTACGCGAAATGACTTTAATAGCCACAGAATTTCTATCGCCAATCACACAACCAAGGGTACTTTCGTAATTCTTGGAGACTACTTTATAAACACCCGCCCCCCGTGCTCGCTAACCCTAGCCGCCAGCCCCCTGAAGCCCTTTCTCTCTCACCCCGCCGCCACCCTTGGCGTAGCGATTTCTCCCCACCCAAATTCTCTTCTCCTCCAATCGCGCCACTGTCTCTTCCACTGCCGGCCACCACAGCCCCTCCGTCGAACTCTCTTTCCCCGCCCCCGGCCCCTCCACCCAGATTTCTCCACCACCATGGATGACATCGAGAAGCCATCCTGCTGGCCTTCGACTTCCCGGCGGCGACCCTATTTTTCTATCCCCACCCCCGCCCTGCCCACTCCTTCCTATCCCCCCCTACGAACCCACACATACCACAGGGCGCACACACGCGAGATCCCGATCCGCAAGCAGAGCCCTCCCGTGAGAAGAGCCAAGCGACAGAACAAAGGTATTGCCTCCCTTTTCCCCTTCCCGTCCTCCCCTTGTGTTTCCCTTCGCAGGTGCTGCTTGTCTGGTGCGCGCAACCGATTGTCGTCCTTGGTTTTCTGGTTGCGCACCATGGCGGTTTTGGTTTTATTTTGTATGGATGTGTGGTTTCTGGCCTGGATCGGGCGAGATCTAGGGTTGGATTGGTGGATTGATTAGGGTTCGAGATCGGATCTGACGTGCATGTTTAGGGTTCCTAGTGAGCAGTGGGGTTCTCGAACGGTAGTTGGGATTCCCCTGTTTTTCCTTACATGCAGCCCTTTAGGCTTTCGTTTATTGATTGTTGATCAAGTGTAAGTTGGAGTATATTAGAATTTGGTGTGCCTCTAGTATTCTACTAGATAAAGTACATTAGTAGGTCGTATCTGCTATCAATAAAATGTCCAAGTCACGAGTTTCCTGAACACATGTATATATTTGGGATCTAGCTAATTAATAAAATGGACGTGAGTACAAAATCTGTTCATAGTAGAAAATATGTTTGCATTCCTTGATTGTCTATAATGCTGATTCATTCATATTATTTTCCAATAGCACAATTTGAAACACAAATAGTATACGATTTAGTCTTATACTTCTATTAATTCACGATTACAATAATGATTCATATTTTGGGTACCTTAGTTCTTTGTGCTAAATGAATTTCTTTCTCTGTTTGCATTCCTTGATTGTCATTTCTGGTATAAAATTGCAATCATGTGACATGTCACTTTCTGAAAATGAATATGGTAGCTACTGTTCTTAATATACAATTTATCTAGTGGATACAATATTTGGCCTGTCTTGATTGTTCATCTCAAATGTTTCTTGTTTGATGCATATTGTTCTTTGTAGGTTTTTCCTATATTTTCAAGGAACTTTCTCAAGCAGAAGGAGAACTTCAAGGTCCGCCTAGTTATGCACCAGGCGAAGACTCTCAAGATTTGCGCCAATCACCTAGGTTTGTAACTGCGTCCTCGATTTTTCTTTACCATTTAGGAGATCTCTTCCGATCGCTTGGTTGATTCGATCAGATTTGTGCCAGGATCTAACGATTGTTGCTTTTATGGTCTCTCTGCGTGTGTGCAAGTATCTCGACCACCAAGACGCTGAGCATGCTGGCAGCGACAAGCGGAAGACTTCGCTGATGCACCTGGAGATGTTTGCCATCCGCTTTGGTTCCATGGACAGTGAGTTCTCAGCTCCTTTCCCACGCTTCTTCCCATGGGTACGATCATGTTCCAGGCTATCCAAGCAGAGTTAGCTTTTGTACAGGCTGAATGTTCTATTTGTAGATGCAATATTTGTTGGTTTTGAAGATGCCTTTATTTCAGCCGGCTAAGTAGGTTAATATTCTTGGATTGTTGGTGTGCAGATGATCGATGAGCTGAGCTTCTTCTTGTAGTGGAATCTGGAGTGACGCTGGAGCAGTACATTGACCAGTAGATGGACATGAACTTGGTTTCGGCATGGAGCAGCAACATCAGCATTTGGCCATTTCAGGAGATTGACATGATGTGCTCATGTGATAGATTTTCCACTTGTAGAGCGTTGTACTGTTATTGCCATTGTTATTATTGGTGTCATATCATGTAACAGACTGATTCATCTTGTTATTCGAAGTTTTACTGTCTGGTTCCATTTGTTTATTACTGTCATATTGAAATCTGAAAAGCATGAATCTGACAACTGGAACCCACATACTTAAACCTGACAACTTGGACCCATTTACCAGAACCTAATAATCTGGACCCAGTTGGCAGAACCTGACCATTGGGACCCTCCGGCTAAAACCTGACAACTGGGACCCACATGCCAGAACCTGACAATTCGGTCCTACTAGCGAAAAAGAAAATAAAGGCCTATGTAAAAAATTAAAAAGGCCAAATATTGGGCTTGGCCCATTTAGCTGACAACAATTAAAAGAAATAAAGTCTATATTGTTGGGCCTGGCCCATCTAAACTATCAAACTGGATTGGGCTGATTCTGCTGTATGACCATTTAAATTGGTCACCATTTTTGCCACTCAGCCACGCCACGTCGGATCTGACGTGGACATGCCAAATAGCAGGTGACCAAAACAATTGGTCATAACACTTATGACCCTTTATTTTAGTCATGAACGTCTATGACCATTGCACCCAAATGGTCACGTATGTTCGTTTGTGACCGCCAGCTTTCGATCAAATGTTTTTGGTCACAAAAAGGTCACAAATGATACTACGTGACCATTCAGTGACCAATATGGTGAGTCACTAGTGAGCATATTTCTTGTAGTGTATTAACAGTCTTTTGCAAAAATAGATTTAATCTCTCTATTTGATAATTCTACTTGACCACTTGTTTGATGATGATAAGGTGAAGAAATTCTATGATTAACATCATATTTAGCAAGGGTTTTTCTAAAAGCACCATGGATAAAATGAGAACCACCATCAGTCATGAGATATCTAGGCACACCAAACCTTGGAAAAATAATATCTTTAAGCATTTTTAATGACGTCTCACCATCAGCACTAGATGTTGGTATAGCTTCTACCCATTTAGTAACATAATCAACAGCAACAAGTATATGAGTATAACCATCAGAAGGAGGAAAAGGACCCACAAAGTCAAATCCCCAACAGTCAAAAGGTTCAATAACAAGAGAATAATTCATAGGCATTTCATTGCGTCTAGTTATATTGCCAACTCTTTCACATTCATTGCATGATAAAATAAAATTTCTTGCATCTTCAAACAGACTAGGCCAATAAAAACCTGATTGTAAAACCTTTTGTGTAGTTCTATCTCTAGCATGATGTCCTCCATAAGCACTTCCATGGCATTTTCTCAATATTTCTTTTTGCTCAAATTCTGGAACACATCTTCGCATTATACCATGCACCACTCCTTCTTTATATAAGTGTGGGTCATCCCAAAAATAATGCCTCAAGTCATAAAAGAATTTCCTTCTTTGCTGAGCTGTAAAGGTTGGAGGCAAATACTTGGCAACAATAAAGTTAGCATAGTCAGCATACCAAGGACTTTCTCGCGAGCTTACCTTTATCACAGCCAATTGTTCATTTAGAAAACTATCGTTAACAGGAACAGGATCATAAGAAATGTTTTCCAATCTAGACAAATTATCAGCGACATGATTTTTAGCACCTTTCCTATCAACAATATGCAAATCAAACTCTTGTAATAAAACACCCATCTTATAAGTCTAGGCTTAGCATCTTTCTTTCCATAAGGTATCTAATAGCAGCATGATCGGTATGGATAATAAACTTTCGAATCAACAATGTAGGGTCTAAACTTATCACAAGCAAAAACTACTGCTAAAAACTCTTTTTCAGTAGTGGCATAATTCTTTTGAGCAGCATCAAGAGTCTTACTAGCATAATGAATAACATTCAACTTCTTATCTACTCGCTGTCCAAGAACACACCTACAGCAAAATCACTAGCATCACACATAATTTGGAAAGGTAAAGTCCAATCAGGAGATTGAACAACAGGATCAGTGGTTAAAGCCTTTTTTAGAGACTCAAAAGTTCTTTACAATCATCATCAAAACAAAAGGTACATCTTTTTGGAGAAGATTAGTAAGAGGTTTTGAAATTTTAGAGAAATCTTTAATAAACCTTCTATAGAAACTAGCATGACCAGAATACTACGAATACCTTTAACATCCCTGGGACAGGGCATTTTCTCAATTGCTTCAACTTTAGCTCTGTCCACTTCAATACCTCTTTCAGAAATTTTATGTCCAAGAAAATCCCTTCATTAACCATAAAGTGACATTTCTCCCAATTAAGAACAAGATTAGTTTCCTCACATCTCTGCAAAACTTTATCAAGGTTTGCAAGCAGTTATCAAAATAAGTTCCATAGACGGAAAAATCGTCCATGAATACTTCCACAATTTTTTCACAAAAACCATGAAAAATAGCAGACATGCATCTTTGAAATGTAGCAGGAGCATTAACAAACCAAAAGGCATACGCCTATAAGCATTAATTCCATAAGGACAAGTAAAGTAGTTTTCTCTTGATCTTTCGCTCTAACAACAATTTGTGAAAATCCAGAATAACCATCAAGAAAGTAAAAATGAGTTTTCTTAGACAACCTTTCTAACATTTGATCAATAAAAGGTAAAGGATAGTGATCTTTCTTAGTAACTTTATTACCTTTCGAAAATCAATGCACATCCTATATCCAACAACTACTCTTTGAGGAATAAGTTCATCATTTCATTTGGCACAACAGTAACTCCTCCTTTCTTAGGACACAATGCACAGGACTTACCCATTTACTATCAGCAATAGGATAAATTATACCAGCATCGAGGAGTTTTAATACCTCATTTCTTACCACTTCCTTCATTTTAGGGATTAGACGACGCTGGTGCTCCACGACAGGTTTTGCATCATCTTCCATGTTGATGGCGTGTTGACATATAGCAGAGAAATCCCTTTTAAATCATCCAAAGTATATCCGATAGCCCCTCGGTGTTTCCTCAACACTTCCAATAACCTTGCCTCTCGTACCTGAAAGTTTAGAACTAATAATAACAGGATATGTTTTATTAATCATCAATGTGAGCATATTTAAGGTTATCAGGCAATGCTTTAAATCAAAAACAGGATCTTCTTTAGGAGGTGCAGGGGCACCCAAATCTTCCACCGGCAAATTATGCTTAAGTAATGGTGGTTGATGAAGAAAGATATGTCAATTTCATTCCTTTCCTCCATAAAGACCTCACTTTCGTGTTCCTCCATAAATTGCTGCAAGGCATTGTTAGGAGCAATAGCAATAGCAGCTAGTTGATCAATTTTCGGGCCCTCATTAGGCAAATCAGTTTCATAAAGTTTCTTACCAAACTTAGAGAAATTAAACTCATAAGATTCTCCATTAAATTTAGTGTAAATTTTCTCTTCTTACAATCTATAATAGCACCACATGTACTCAAGAAAGGTCTACCGAAAATAATAGGACAAGTTTTACTAGCTTTAGAACCAAGTACTAGAAAATCAGTAGGATATTTAGTTTTACCGCATAAAACCTCAACATCTCTCACAATACCGATGGAGAGATAGTTTCCCTATTGGCAAGTGAATACCACATCAATATCCTCAAGTTCACAGGGACTAATTTCATGCATAATTCTTTAAAAGTCAAAAGGAATAGCACTAGAACTTGCACCAATATCACATAAACCATAATAGCAATGTTCTCATCTTCACTGAAAGCACATGAACACTTGTTTTCCTAGATTTGCCAGGATGCGAAACAATATTAGAAGCATCTTCACAAAAGATAATATGTTCTCCATCTACATTTTCATTACCAAATCTTTATAATTGCTACTTCAGTTCAACAGTTATTTGTTCATCAGGCTCTAAAGTTTCTTGGCACTTATTAACCACAGCTATCAGAGAATGTTGATTGACTTAACAGGAAAAGGTATTTTTTCAATATAAGGTTCTGGCAAAATATGATCAACAATACGATCTTCAATACTTGCCAATGGCCGAATTGGTTTTATCTTATAAGGTTCATGATATTTATTCAAATCCTTCTTAGGCACATCAAGATAAGAGGCAAAAGCTTTGTAATAATTTGCAACAACTTGAGAATCAAGACAGTAAACAACACTAACATTACGGAAATCATCATCTCCATAAAAGATTTAATGCATTGATAATCATAATTTTACCTGACTTTCTACCTTGTCGTTTTTCCATCCTTCAGTATTTTCCTGAATACGGTCAAGAGGTCCATTTAACTTCTTCTCAGTACGTGTAAATGATCCAGAACAAGAGCATCCAATAAATCCTTATCATGAAGAGAAAGCCTGCATAAAAATTATTGGTAACAATTACTTGGGAGCTCATGAATGACATTTGAGCATAGTGACTTCAATCTCCCCCACGCTTGGGCTAACTCTCTCCATCATGAGGCCAAAAATTATATATGCGATTTTGATCTGATGAATCTCACTAGGAGGATAGAATTTAGAATAAAAGAGAGGTACAATTTCCTCCCAGCCAATAGATCGGCCATTCTTTAGCATCTTATACCATTCCGCAGCTCGGACCCTTCAATGATATAGAGAATAACTTCCTCTTGACTTTTTCCATTGAAATACTGCACACTTGAACAACTTGCATAATTCATGTATAAATAGTAAATGATCACCAGGATGGATGGTTCCATCTCCAACATAGCGATTATCCATAACACGTTCAACAATTTTCATAGGTATTTTAAATGGATCTAATCAGCAGGCGTGGTTCATCTACTACCTTAGCAGTGGTAGTATTCCCAAATAGGGATTGAATGGAGATCTCTCCATAATAAATAAAGCAGCAAGCAGAAATAAAAACAACACATACAGAAAGTTTCCCTTACCAATTCCACTTACCAATAGCACTTCACTCCCGGCAACGGCGCCAGAAAATAGTCTTGATGACCCACAAGTATAGGGTGTATCGTAGTACTTTCGATAAATAAGAGTGTCGAACCCAACGAGGAGCAAAGGTGTTGACAAGTAGTTTTGATCAAGGAATCACTGTAAATACTAGCAACAAGTTTTTAGGGTTTTTGATATTGTAGATAAATAAAATACGTGTAAAATAAAAGACAGTAATAATAATTGCAGCAAGTGGCCGAATCCTTTTAGAGCAAAGGATAAGCCGGTTTGTTTACTTATGATGGCAAAATGTTCTGAGGACACATGGAATTTCGTCATGCTTTTCGCTTCCTACAGCTGAT